>CM066049.1:29235630-30497263 GCA_033557465.1 Ichthyophis bannanicus
GTTTAGATCTAAGTTCTTTACTTACTAAGGGTTGCTATGGATATTTATACTAATAAAATTGAACCTAATACGTGTAATATACCTTGTTCACCTGAAGCTTAACTGATCTCAGGTCCTTAGTGTATGACTGATTTGGGTAATGAGCTTCACCTGAGAGCACCTCCTGTCTTTTAAGATGTGTAAGTACCTATAAAGCTACGATTATCCCAGGGGTGGGAGGGAATTAACACTTATTAAAAGAGGGCTGCTACACAGTACCCTGTCTTGTGCTGCTGAGGTAAGCTATATTCTGATTTGATTTAAATTATAACTCTTAGCTGCTGCTAGGCTCTAACTTCTTATGAAATTTAAAGTACAAGCTCTCTGCTGGGTTATAAATTTAACCAGAAAGCTCTTTTCTGTGTTGTAAATTTAAGCTAAAAGAACTTTGCTGATGCTAGGCCCTGAGTGACTATTAAATGTAAACTACAAGCTCTCTGCTGGGTTCCAAATGTAACCAGAAAGCTCTCTTCTGTGTTTTAAATTTAAACTAAAAGTACTTTGCTGTTACTAGGCCCCGAGTGACTATTAAATTTAAAGTATAAGCTCTCTGCTGGGTATGAAATGTAACCAGAGAGTTCTCCTCTGTGTTTTAAATGTAAACTTAAACTGCTGCTACTAGGCCCTGACTGATTTAACAAAAATAGTGGATCACAGATTAATTAGCTTTAATACAAAGAATTCCTTTTAGAAAATTACCAGAAGTAAATACTCACAGTTGCAGATCTCCCTCCAGAAGCAACAGTCCCCCTTACCAGTTATTCCCTTTATTAGTATTTTTTCTCAGGCTAGCTGCTGTGCTGATTTAGCATAATAGTTAAAGCAGTGTATTTGGAAACAGCAGACACCGGCTCAAAGCTTGTAATGGATGTTTTTTTAAAGCCCTCCTCATTCCTCTGTCAACAGTTGTGCAGTGTATGTATTAAATCATGTAAGAACATCAGAACATAAGATATGCCATACTGGGTCAGACCAAGGTCCATCAAGCCCAGTATCCTGTTTCCAACAGTGGCCAATCTAGGTCATACGTACCTAGCAGTTTCCCCAAAAGACACAGGTTCTGCAATGCTTGTTTATACTCCCGCCTACAAGGGATAATATACAACACTTAATTGAATAAACTCTCCATTCCTATGCACTGATATCATACTTGTATATAGTTGCAACTGTTATGATCTGCCTATGCGGTAGAGACAGTACTTTTGTTTAAATTGTTACACAATCTATGTTAGTTGAATTATTCCGCTTAGTTTTTAAACCCTGTGTTGTGCAAGTTAAGATGTTCTATGTAAAAAGTTATAATGTTCTATGTAAAACAAGCTCTGCATTGTTAACTGTTGTTAATTGTACACCGCAACTGATCACTGGAAGATGCGGTCTATAAATAAGCGTTAAATAAATAAATAAATAAATAAAAAAATGGTTGTACTAGGTCAAGCATTGATATCCTGGGTCCCTTCTTAATAATGGTTTATGGACAGGGCCGGATTTACCTTGAGTGAGGCCCTACGCCAACAAAAATTGTGGGCCCCCAACAGGGGCGGCCCAAGGGGGGTGCGGGGCCTCATTTGCATAAGGGGCCTCATTTGCATAAATATTTGCATAATGTTACCATATACTAACTTTTAGTAAACGTGCCTCTTAATGAGTGTATGGATAAAGAAAGACTAAAAGATTTCTACATTACTATAATCCAGTGCCAACAGTTTTGCATAAAGATACAGCCCAGCAAGTTCCTAAAATATCACAAAGAGACAAAAAACTTGGATTATACAATGTATCATGAAATTTCTTTCTCTTAAACCGTTCCTTTAAATCAAATAAAGGACTTACTCTGTGGCAGAGGTCTTTCCTGAATTCCTGGGTCCTCATTTTTCCAAAGTCTTAGAGTTAGACGGAATTTTTAAGGATTACCTTAAATCCAAAAGCAGGAGGGAGGAAAGTGGCGGTGGCAGGCATTCTCTGACTGCCACCTTCTGAACGCACTTGACCTTTTGTGTTTATTTTTACCTTGCTGTTCTTTCCGATGCCACACATCAAAGAAAAGGGAAGGTAAAACTGCAGGAGAGCAGTCAGAGGTCAGCAGGCAAATGTATTTATTTGTGAATCCCGCGATGGGGATGAAGACTCCGGGCAGCCCGCTTGGTAAAACGGGGGTGGAAGGGAGACCCTTTGCTTACGTATGGGTTGGATGTCTCGCTTAGCCCGGAGGATTGAGTCCCTCCAGTTCAGCTGGTGCAGGGTAAAGCGATGCTGAAGCTGCAGTTGGTGGATCCCCACTGGTTAAACCCAGTGGGTTAGCCCTCCTGATGGAACAGCTGCTTGGCCCTGGAAGTGTTAGCCAGGGTGGGTCAGGATCTGCTACCACTGCTACAGCATGGACTGTCCGCGGGGCCCCCTCCGCCCGACTGAATCCGTCCCTCCCTCCCTGCCGGCTTTGAGAGGCGCGAAGGGAGAGTGTCTCCCTCGCGTCTCTGTTAAGCCCGCAGGGGCTGATGGGAAATTTCCCATCAGGCCCTGCGGGCTTAACAGAGATGCGAGGGAGACACTCTCCCTTCACGCCTCTCAAAGCTGGCAGGGAGGGAGGGACGGAGGGAGGGGGCCAGGGGACCCCGCGGGACAGTCCATGCTGCCGCGGCAGCAGAGGGGGGCCCCGCGGGACAGTCCATGCTGCCGCGGCAGCAGCCAGTGTTTTTTTTTTAAATTTAATTTTAAGAATTTTCAATTTTTGTGGGCCCTTGTCAGCTGTGGGCCCTACGCCACGGCGTAGATGGCGTATAGGTAAATCCGGCCCTGTTTATGGACCTTTCCTCCAGGAACTTGTCCAAACCTTTTTTAAACCCAGCTACACTAACAGCCTTTACTACATCCTCCGGTAACAAATTCCAGCGTTTGATTACACGTTGAGTGAAAAAATATTTTCTTTTATTAGTCTTAAATAGTTTACCCTGTAGCTTCATTGCATGTCCCCTAGTCTTCCTATATTCTGATAACGTAAACAGTCGATCTACGTTTACCCGTTCCACTCCGTTCATTAATTTATAGACTTCTATCATATCTCCCCTCAGCCGTCTCTTTTGCAGGTTAAAGAGCCCTAACCTTTTTAGCCTTTCTTCATAGGAGTATCCTTCCACCCCCTTTACCATTTTGGTGGCTCTTCTCTGAACCTTTTCTAATAATGCTATATCCTTTTTAAGATACGGCGACCAGAATTGCACACAATATTCAAGGTGCGGTCTCACCATGGAACGGTATAGAGGCATTATAATATCTTTTGTTTTATTTTCCATTCCTTTCCTTATGATACCTAGCATTCAATTTGCTCTCTTGGCTGCCGTTGCACACTGGGCCGAGGGTTTTAACATGTTATCCACAATGACGCCTAAATCTTTTTCTTGGGCGGTGGTTCCTAATGTGGAACCTTGCATCGTGTAACCATAGTTTGGGTTGTTCTTCCCTAGGTGCATAACTTTACACTTGTCCACATTAAATTTCATCTGCCATTTTGATGCCCAGTCTTCCAATTTATCAAGATCCTCTTGCAATTTTCCACAATCTTCTTGGGTTTTAACAACTTTAAATAGTTTTGTGTCATCTGCAAATTTGATAACCTCACTCGTTATTCCACTTTCCAGGTCATTTATGAATATGTCAAAAAGCAGTGGACCCAGCACAGGTCCCTGGGATACACCACTATTCACCTTTCTCCATTGGGAATATTGGCCATTTAGCCCAACCCTCTGCTTTCTATCTTTTAACCAGTTCTTGATCCACAGTATTACACTGCCTCCTATCCCATGACTCTTTAGTTTTGCCAAAAGTCTCTGATGAGGAACCTTGTCAAAGGCTTTCTGAAAGTCCAGATACACTATATCAACCGACTCACCTTTGTCCACCTGTTTATTCACACTTTCAAAAAAACATAACAGATTAGTAAGACAAGATCTTCCTTGTCTAAAACCATGCTGGCTGTCTCCCATTAGGCCATGACTATCTGCATGCTGATTAATTTTATTCTTTATGATGGTTTCTACCATTTTTCCCGGTACTGACGTGAGGCCCACCGGTCTGTAGTTTCCCGGATCACCCCTGGAACCCTTTTTAAAAATTGGTGTTACATTGGCGATCCGCCAATCTTCAGGTATTAGAGATGATTTTAATGATAGTTCATAGATTACTAATAGCAGGTCTGCAATCTCATATTTCATGCTTGTACTGGGACTGTAGCCATGTCCCTATTCATGTTCATATATATTTCTAGCATACTCATTCCAGCCCTGTCTATGAACCCTCTGCTGTGAACCCTGAGAGAGTGTGGGTACTGTGACCACAGCACATGTGTGAGCCACAGAGTGCGAAATATTTTTGTATGTGCCCATAACTGTAACTGCACATCTTTCCCTCTGTACCAAACAGGAACACAGAGGGAGCAAGGCTCTCGCAGTAACAGTAGAAACAGGTGCTGGTTTTATTAGATAAAATCCCCTAAGCATTTTGGCGTCAAGCTTTCATCGGGAGGTACGCATCTAAAAACAATTATATAAAGTTTAAAAACAATTACATAAAGTTTAAAAATTAAAAACAGCAATATAACAACATGAATAATATAGTAAATAAGTATAGAAATGTATAAATGATGTGTGTAAAAAATATATATCTACACAGATGTTATTAAACATTAAATTAAACATTTAAAACCATACAAATTAAAAAATGTAATAGATAAAAACATAAATATAATGGTTAAAAACATCAAAACAATATAACCCCAAAGTAGTTAAAAGATGATTAAAAGATAGAAACTGAAAGCAGGAGCTACAGAGAGGGTACTCACGTAATGCACCATGTGGCACTGGAAGTCTTGAAAAAGACCCCTATTAGATATACCTCAAAACTGGGGGAAAATATAAATTACATAGTTACGTCATTGGGAGAGCAACAAAAGAACATACACACAGAGCCAGAACACAGAGGAAGTTTTAAATTAAGTATCCATTTAAATCCCATGTAGGGAGTGAGGGCAAATGGAAACAGAGGGAGTGATCACATCTCATAATGGTCAAATAGCAGGGAGACCGTTTGTACACTACCCAACATGAAAGCTAATAAACTAAAGATAAGGGCATCACACAGTAAATGGTCTAAATCGGATGAGATCAAATGTAAAAATATATAAACAGGAGAGCACTATAATAAACAGAATAAATATAAAACATAACTACAACATGTTTGTAAGGACCCAAATCTATATTGCGATGGGCTGATGTGAAATCAAAAGTAACCAGCGAACTGAAGCATGAACTATATATTCTACCAAGCAACCATATTACTGATCTCGGCATGAGCCGTTGTACAAAAAATATACCCTTAGTGAGAATATATTTATGTAACACATTCTAGTAGTACAGGAAACCAGAGGAGAAGAGAAATCGGCTATCAAAAACAGCGCTGTTGTATATCCCAATACCAAATAAAACCGTGTATATATTACCCAATAAAATAGGCAAAATTCTGGCTTGAAAAAGTGTAGTAGACACTGTCATAAGGGGAAGTAGGGGGTATGTTTACTAAGCAGTCTTAACGTGCGCCCGGCGATAGTGTGCTGGCTGCCATAAAAGGAGTGGGCGTTTCGGTCTTAACGTAGCAAAACGGGATTATCGCGCGCTAACGTGCGCTGCGCACATTATCAGATGAAACGCCGCTAAGCACGTTAACGCACGGTAATCTTAAGTAGGTGCACAGACATGTAAGCACAGAAATAGAGCTTAGCACAATGGTTAATACACTGATGGATGGTACAGGGGTCATGAGTTTGATCCCCCTAGTGTGCCCAATGCATATGGCTGGCTGAGGCATTAGTTGTTATGTGTAAGTATTGTTTTTTGAGGCATGTTAGTTATATTTCAATTAGTGCTGCCAGCAAACACACCCTCACCTGCTGTAACCTAAGGAGCCGCATAGGGCACTCTATAGGGCACATTATAAAGTGCAGTGTCCGCCAAGGCACCCTATAATGTCCCCTATGGGGCACCCTATAAGGCGCTTCATAGGGCGCCTATAAGGCACCTTATAAGGCGCTTTATAGGACACCGTATAAGGCACCTTAGAAGGCGTTTTATGGGGTGCCTTATAAGGCGCCCTATGAAGCACCTTATGGCTACAGGACACTGAGGGTGTTTTTGCTGGCAGCACTAATATACATTAAAAGTAGACAATGCCTCAGACAGCCCTATCAAATAACCCCACCATGTGTCTGAACCCATGACCTCTGGCTCTACAGGCAGTGAAGTAACCAGTAAGCTACAGCTGCTAACAATCCCCTGGCTGGCTGCAGAAGGACTGCACGTCACCCCACAAACAGTCTGCTGTTGTTACCAGGATAGGGCCAACCCACAATGCAGAAATATGTACCAGTGCAGGATGTGGGATAGCAGCATGCTCAGCAGGGTAGGATGGCATACAGCGGGCTGACACACATAGACGGACAGAAGGATGGTGTACAACGGTGATAAGGGTACAATGTGCTAACAACACAGATCTGCACAGATATGGCTGTCACAGGAAGCAAAAGTAGCTATGCAGCACAGGCAGACAAATCCAAGAGAACAGAGAGAAATCAAACCTATGACCATCAGCACAAGTGACATTGCACAAACCGGTAGGCCACACTACCAATGTGAGCTCATTAGCAAAGGCTGCATACATGAATACTGCAGGGCACCACACGAGAAGCCTGCTGGCTGCTATGATAGGCAAACCTCCAACAGTAACCATGAGCAAATGCACATGCAGATATGGTGTGTACAGATCAGATCACAGTCTGCAATTGGGACAACGCCCAAAGATACACACACAATCAAATGCAGTGTAGTGGAGATAGCATGCAAAAGAGGAACGAAACTAAAGCCCAAGGGCGGGAGGGGATGCTCTGTGGAGCATTGGAAAATATGGAACACAACAAGACAGAATCAAACCTGCAAACAGGCGTGCCACAGACCAGCTGAACTGCAGCAATGCCAATCCCCCCAGGCGGACTGCCATGTAAACCCCATAATGTAAGCGACATATGTAACAGCCAATATGTCATGGATAGGCAGAACAGAGTGCACACCTTGGCGGACAGTGAAGAGATGGAAGTGCATGTGCATAGGTGATGAAGCTGCAGGTCCCAAATGGTCATATTATCACAACAGAATAAGTTGACAAAAGAAACCCATGTGGGGATCAAACCTGCAACCTATGATGCCATAACACAAGTCTGTAACCACTATCCCAAACAACCACTGTGACCATAGCTGCAAAATAGTACCCCAAAGGGAAGGTGTGTATGGGAACCTGCAACATCCAGTGATGTGGGAAATGCCTGGAAGATAGCCCTCTCTAGACCCCATGATTCCTGCCAACTACCGTCCCGTCTCCAACCTTCCCTTTCTTTCTAAAATCCTCGAGAAAGCTGTTTTCTCGCAGCTGTCTGCTTTTCTCGATTCCACTCACTTCCTTCACCCCTGCTAATCCGGGTTCCGTCCCGGCCATAGTGTCGAGACGGTCCTCTTGGGTTTCACGAATGAACTTTGCACAGCACATGATCGTGGTGATCTGTCGGTGGCGGTCTCCCTTGACCTTTCCGCTGCTTTCGACCTTGTTGATCACTCTCTCCTTCTGGCTCGTCTTCAGGATTCATTGGTTCCATTCTTTTCTCTCTTCTCGATCCTACTCCGTTCTTCCCTCTTCTTCCTTCTCCTCCCCCTCTGATCCCGTTCCTCTCCCCTGTGGTGTTCCCCAGGGTTCTGTCTTGGCCCCCCTCCTCTTTAACATTTTTCTCACCCCTCTCGCCTTGCTTATTCAGCAACATGGTATCTCCGCATTCTACTACGCTGATGACTTGCTTCTTCTTCACCACACTTCTCCCCTTTCCCCCGATCTCTCCCCTCTTAATGCCTGCCTCACTGCCGTTGCCAACTGGCTCACCACGCACTTTCACCTTAACCTCACCAAAACCCTTGCCATCTGGTTCTCTCGCAGTGACACCTCTCCTCAGATTGCCCCCTCTTTCTCTGGCTCTCCAATCCCACTGGTCACCTCCTTCCGCTATCTGGGTGTTTACTTAGATGCTCAGCTCTCTTTCCACGACCACATCGCTCATATATCAAAATCCTCTTTCTACTTCCTTCGCCAGATCCGTGCCATCAGGCCTTTTCTCACCGCCCAAGCACTTACTAAACTCCTCCTGTCCCTGGTTATGTCCCGTGTTGATTTTTGTAATTCTATTTTAGCCGGTCTCCCTGTCACTCAGCTTCACCGCCTCCAGCGCATCCAAAACACTGCCGCCCGTCTCATTGAAATTCCATATAAAAGGGGGAAGGCAATGTCAGTGGGGGTGTACTATCGAGCACCTGGCCAGAATGACCAAATGGATGATGAAATGCTCAAAGAAATCAAGGAAGCTAACAAAAGTTACAGCGCAGTAATAATAATGGGTGATTTCAATTACCCCGGTATCGACTGGGTCAGTGTCACGTCAGGACATGCTAGGGAGATAAAGTTCCTAGATGAAATAAATGACTGCTTCTTGGAGCAGCTGGTTCATGAACCGACCAGAGGGGAAGCCATATTAGACCTAGCCCTTAGTGGAACACCAGATCTAGTGCAAGAGATAAGGGTGTTGGGGCCACTTGGCAATAGTGATCATAGCATGATCGCCTTTGATTTAATTAGTGGAGGAGGGATAGTAAGGAAATCCACAGTACTACCTTTTAACTTTCGAAAGGGAGACTATGATAAAATGAGGAAAACAGTTAAGAAAAAACTAAAAGGAGCAGTTGCGAAGGTTAAAGACGTACATCAAGCTTGGGTGTTGTTGAAAAATACTGTCTTGGAAGCCCAGACCAGCTGTATTCCACGCTTAAAGAAAAGTGGAAGGAAGTCCAAAAAACTGCCAGCATGGTTTAAAGGGGAGGTCAGAGAGGCTGTTGTTGCCAAAAAAGCATCTTTCAGGAAATGGAAAAAAGAGCCAAACGACGAAACCTGGAAACAGCACAAGCACTGGCAAGTCAAATGCAAGGCATTGATAAGGCAGGCAAAGAGAGAATTTGAGAAGAAGCTTGCTGCGGAAGCAAAAATGCGAAATAAAGACCTTTTCAAGTACATTCGTAGCAAAAAACCTGTGAGAGAGTCAGTTGGTCCATTAGATGATAAAGGGGTTAAAGGAGCACTAAGAGGCGACAAGGCGATAGCGGAGAGACTGAATGAATTCTTTGCTTCGGTCTTTACTGAGGAAGATGTAGGGATGTTACCCATGACTGAAGTGGTATTTAAAGGTGCAGAAGAATTGAAGGAAATATCGATACATCGGGAAGATGTCTTACAACTATTAGATAAACTGAAGAGTAGCAAATCACCTGGGCCGGATGGTATACATCCAAGGGTGTTGAAAGAACTGAAATATGAGATTGCAGAACTGCTATCAGTAATCTGTGAACTATCATTAAAATCATCTCTACTACCTGAAGATTGGAGGATCGCCAATGTAACCCCAATTTTTAAAAAAGGTTCCAGGGGTGATCCGGGAAACTACAGACCGGTGAGCCTGATGTCAGTACCGGGAAAAATGGTAGAAACCATCATAAAGAATAAAATTACTCAGCATGTAGATAGTCACAACCTAATGGGAGACAGCCAACATGGCTTTAGACAAGGAAGATCTTGTCTTACTAATCTGTTATGTTTTTTTGAAGGAGTGAATAAACAGGTGGACAAAGGTGAGTCGGTTGATATTGTGTATCTGGACTTTCAGAAAGCCTTTGACAAGGTCCCTCATGAGAGACTTTTGGCAAAACTAAAGAGTCATGGGATAGGAGGCAGTGTACTATTGTGGATCAGGAACTGGTTAAAAGATAGAAAGCAGAGGGTAGGGCTAAATGGCCAATTTTCCCAATGGAGAAAGGTGAATAGTGGTGTACCCCAGGGATCTGTGCTGGGTCCGCTGCTTTTTGACATATTCATAAATGACCTGGAAAGTGGAATAACGAGTGAGGTTATCAAATTTGCAGATGACACAAAACTATTTAAAGTTGTTAAAACCCAAGAGGATTGTGAAAAATTGCAAGAGGATCTTGATAAATTGGAAGACTGGGCATCAAAATGGCAGATGAAATTTAATGTGGACAAGTGCAAGGTTATGCACCTAGGGAAGAACAACCCAAACTATGGTTACACGATGCAAGGTTCCACATTAGGAACCACCACCCAGGAAAAAGATTTAGGCGTCATTGTGGATACCATGTTAAAACCCTCGGCCCAGTGTGCAGCGGCGGCCAAGAGAGCAAATAGAATGCTAGGTATGATAAGGAAAGGAATGGAAAATAAAACAAAAGATATTATAATGCCTCTATATCGTTCCATGGTGAGACCGCACCTTGAATATTGTGTGCAATTCTGGTTGCCGTATCTTAAAAAGGATATAGCGATTTTAGAAAAGGTACAGAGAAGAGCCACCAAAATGGTAAAGGGGATGGAAGGATACTCCTATGAAGAAAGGCTAAAAAGGTTAGGGCTCTTTAACCTGGAAAAGAGACGGCTGAGGGGAGATATGATAGAAGTCTATAAATTAATGAGCGGAGTGGAACGGGTAAACGTAGATCGATTGTTTACCTTATCAGAATATAGAAAGACTAGGGGACATGCAATAAAGCTACAGGGTAAACTATTTAAGACTAATAAAAGAAAATATTTTTTCACTCAACGTGTAATCAAACTCTGGAATTTGTTACCGGAGGATGTAGTAAAGGCTGTTAGTGTAGCTGGGTTTAAAAAAGGTTTGGACAAGTTCCTGGAGGAAAGGTCCATAAACCATTATTAAGAAGTGACCCAAGATATCAATGCTTGACCCAGTACAAGCATTGTGGAACTTGTGTCTCTTGGGGAAACTGCTAGGTACATATGACCTAGATTGGCCACTGTTGGAAACAGAATACTGGGCTTGCTGGACCTTGGTCTGACCCAGTATGGCATATCTTATGTTCTTATTTTCCACTCCTCTCCCCGTGATCACGTTACACCCCTGCTCGTTCACCTCCACTGGCTTCCTGTCAAGTCCCGTATCCATTTCAAGGTCCTGACCACTCTTCACCGTGTTCTTTATTCCCACTCCCCTCAGTACCTCGCTGACCTCGTTCATTTTCATTCCTCAGCTCGCTCCCTACGGTCTATGCACCTCAATCGCCTTCATCTTCCTTCTCCTGCTCACGCTCACCTCCAGTCCACCCATTCCTCTGCTTTCTTTTTCCTTGGCCCTGCACTATGGAACTCTCTCCCCACCTCCATCCGGCTTGAACAGACATTTACCACCTTCAGAATCAAACTCAAAACCCATCTCTTTGCCCTTGCCTTTGACCTCCCTGACCCTTCTGTGTAGCCCATTCCCCCTCTCTTCTCCTCTCCCCCTTCCTGTCTCGTTGACCGATTCTGCTGATTTGCTTTCCTGTTTTTATTGTAACTTCCTTTCCCTTTTCACAAATATTTATTTATTTATTTATTGTTCTTATATACCGCGCTCTTTAAAATCAGTGTGGTTTACAGGTAACATTCAAGCATCTCAGATATCTGTTATGCCTTTACATCGAACAGGAGCGAAAACTTGGATTTCAACTAGGGTAACTATTTACAGTATCTACAATTCTGTACATTAATACCAAGAGTTGTCTTGTGGCTTATCCTTGCTTAGCTGGATGTGATGCTGCTAAATTAGGTTGTGAATAGTGTAATAGAAAGAGGTGATGTTTTAGAGCTTTTCTGAATTGAGCGATATCAGTAATTGCTCGCATGGGAGATGGAAGTGCGTTCCAGCATGTGGGGGCATAGAACTTGAAAGCCCTTCTTCTTGTTGTCTGGTTGCATTTAGTTATTTCGCAGGGGATTTGTAGGGTATTGATGGCAAAAGATCTCCTCACTCTGGTTGCTGTGGTAGGGTGGAGCAGCTCTGTTAGGGAGGAGGAGGACATGTTGTTGATGGCCTTAAATGTCATCAAGATTATCTTGTATGTAGTACGACAGTAGATAGGCAGCCAGTGCAAGTCCTTTAGAATCGGTGTAATATGGTCTCCTCTGGAAGCTCCATGTAGGAAGCGTGCTGCGGTATTCATTGCTAGTTGTAATGGGCTTATTGTGCTCTTGGGTAGGCCATGAAGAATCGCATTGGCGTAGTCAAAGTGGGGGGTCACAAGGGTCTGAAAGACTGTTCTGAAATCGCCTGGTTGTAATAGTGGTCTGAGATGTCTCAGTGTTCTAATTTTATGGTGGATCTGTCTGATGATGTTGCTGATGTGAGTTTTGAACTCAAGTTGCTGGTCCAATGTGACACCAAGGTATTGGATAGTGGGTCTGCTTGTCAGCTCGGCATCTCTTGTCTTTAGAGCCGGTGGGGGAGAGAAAGATTGATTTCTTGTGGTGAAGAGTACATCTGTTTTGCTGAAGTTTACTTTGAGGCCTTGAGCATGGAACCAGTCCGTGACAGCATCAAAGCATTTAATCAGTGAGGAGAAATCCGGCTTGTCAGTCAAGAATGGTAAGAAGAGTAGGACATCGTCAGCATAGATCAGACATGAGACGTTGAAGGAGCGGATTACTTCACAAATGGACTTCATGTAGATGTTGAATAATAAGGCGGAGAGTGAGGAGCCTTGCGGTACGCCGTGTTTCTGTTGGAAAGGTTCCGAGGTTGTGGAGTTTGTACGAACCTGCTGCCATCTGTCCGTTAGATACGATTTGCACCAACTCAATGCTAGACTGTTGATTCCCTTATCATGCAGCCGTATCAGAAGTTGATTGTGGTTTACGGAATCGAATGCAGCGGCAATATCCAGGAAAATCAGCGCAAAACCTTGTTTGATGTTGTCAGTTCCTGTGATCAGTGTGTTAATTAGGGTGGTTAAGAGAGTTTCTACACCATGGGATTCTCGAAAGCCATGTTGGGATGAGTCTAGGGGAGCTGTGGAGTCAATGTGGTCCTGTATTTGGCGCTGAACGACCTTCTCTATTAGCTTTGCTAACAGCGGTATGCTCGATATTGGTCTTTAAGATTCTACCTTCTGCGGGTCTAGCTTGGTGTTCTTTAGAAGGGGTCGGATTGATGTCTGCTTGAGGCATGATGGGAATACACCTGTGGAGAAAGATAGGTCCATAATCTTGCATAGTATAGGGCTGATTTCCTTACGTAGTGCTCTTATCCAGAATACTGGACAAGGGTCGTTTGGAGCAGTGGTGGCATTAACGGTAGAGATGATGTCCTCAATTTCTGCGGGTGTTGGTGTTCTGATAGTGGTGAGTGGCTTAGATTGTGCTGGGTTGCTGCTGGGGCTGGATAGTGTGGCTTTACCAATATTATTGGTTTTGGCCTGTAAGTAATTAGCATAGTCTTGTGGGTGGATCGTGGTTAGTTGAGGGGACGAGGGTTCCTTTGTTAGGGTTTTTACTATGTTGAAAAGTTCATGGGGTTTGTACAGGGCATGGTTCAGAAGATTAGAGTGATGTTCTCTCATTGTTGCTGATATCGAATCCCGATGTTTCTTAAGGTGGGAGGTGTATGCTGTCAGGTCTGATGTGGATCGTGTACGTCTCCATTTCCTTTCTAGTTTTCTTAGCAGAAGCAGTGAGGTTCTTAGTTCGGTGGTATACCAATGTGCTGGTTTCCTGCTTCTTGGATGATTGCCTGGGGCTGGTAGATTGGTTTGTGGGGGTTTGCGGGCAAAGGAGCTCAGGCTGTTCCATGATTTCTTTATGTTATTGTATCATGTGAACCGCTCTGATGTTTACTGAAGGGCGGTATATTAAGCTCAATAAACATAAACATAAACATAGACAGCTGGCACCGTACAAGGATGTGAGCACAGGTGGGCCATGGATATGACCAGGAAAAGCATCAAATACAAGTGTCAGTGTGAGCAAGCAGCAGCCGAGACAAATGTATGTCAAACACATATCTTTATTTTGGTTAGTCGTGACAAATAGTGTAGATACCGTCATCATAATACCCAGATGAGTAGATCCCAGGTGAAAGACCAAAGAAACATTTAGCAGGGCAGCAACCCACATCCTATGTAAAGGTCACTGGCACGTCTACCAATGAGGGGCAGGAGAGATAATCTGCGTCAGGTGCATGGTGGGCAGTATGCATTTGGCCCACACACACCACATGCTGCTGCACGCCTCATATGTGTAACTAACATATGAGTGTATGTAGACAGTAGCCGGTGCATCATGAGGACCCAACACACAGCATTCATGATCTGTACCTAAAAACATATCTATCTGGCAACACAGGAGACAAACAAATGAAAACAGCATATGTCGTTAAAATGTTGACAGTTTATAAACACATGTGGAAGTATATGTTACAGCTGCCACATAATGCCTCATGTAGGAATCAAAGCTGCAACAATGTACCTATAAACTATGGTCAAATGCACAATGAGGAAATGGCAACAGGTAGCAGAGGCACATTTTTATTTATTTATTTAACAGTATTTCTAAACCGCCTTATCTTAATAATCAAGGTGGTATCACAGCAAGCAATCAGGTAAAGTGTGTGTGTTGTACATGCAGTGAGGATAAAACTTAGTTGTGTGAGGGATGTGTTGGGTGCTTGATTTGTTTGAGCTATATACCAATACAATAGAACCCAGAAACCAATACAAAGAAGCAACCTGCAGAAACATGCAGAGATAACACTATGCAGAAGGTCCCCTGCACTGGTTGGTGTGGCTACAGTGTCTGTACACATGTGTCACGGCACATGGAATGCACAATTGCAGGAAGACAATGGACACTCACACTGCGACAGTCCAAATATAATGTAGCACTGTGAGTGTCCCTACCCCAGGGGGGAAATAGGAGTGTGCAGACATGCAATGTAAGGTTCCCAAATACATGTTTAGCGTCACGTCTGTACAGTAAACAAACCCAAAAACAGTATATAGAGATGGAAAGTGACATCAAACATTGTACAGTAAACCACACAGAAGCCATATTGCCACATGCTATGTTTCCACAACAAGGTCAGTCATATGCACGTGCACCCTGTACGTCTCAACATGATATAGTGCTGCCACACATGCACGGAAACACCCTTGGTGAGTGACAACATCAATCTAAGCTGTTGGTGAGCAGCAAAGCGTTCCCGTGGCAAAACTGAACCATGTCAAAGTGAAGAGTAGGTGGACATGGACAACAGGACCTCTCCATTGCTCCCCCTATGCCACATGCATGGCTGAATGCTTGTAATAAACCAAACAGATGAGCATTTCCTGTGGTCCATGTCACACACATGGCCAAAGCACAACATACGAGGAATGTACAACATACAGCAACAATGTAAGTCCTTGTTGCGCACGTGGGGACCAGTACACAGTGTCCAAAGTGCAAAGCATGTCTGCAATCCAACAACTCAGGTCAAAACTGTCCTTGAATCCCTGGGCATGCATAGTCAAGTGTCACTTCCCAATATGCCAGAGTATTGGAAAGGTCATGTGTGTCTTCTGCGATGAACACGACACCCAGCCAGAGCATGGCACCAACAGTGTGTAGGACAGGTCTGTCAGGGCCAAAGTCGCACCCCGAAAGTAATTCTGTCCATCCTAGGCATGTGACCCACTCGCAGAGGTCAAACATCCTATGGCACCATTTCCCAGGGATAGTTCCATGGTGGTGTGTCCCCCAACAGGTGGATGATGGCAACGCCGGATGCACTGTAGGAGACGTGGCTGGTTTGACCACTGCCCTGTGTCAGAAGAGGATAGATTGGCCACTGTTGGAAACAGGATACTGGGCTTGATGGACCTTGGTCTGACCCAGTATGGCATATCTTATGTTCTTATGTTCTTAAATAATGTATTGGTATGCTGCTTGCAACATCAGCACAAATTGCAGAGAGTGAAACATGACAATGCGCATAATAAAACATCACACAGGCAAACATTACATGATCACAACACAGAACACACTGCATGTTGGTCACATTTTGGATATGGAACTGCAGACGCGGCTGTCACATGGATATGTTAATGTCCATGTCCATGTTACACAGGCGTTTCACAGCTACACCCCATGTGCATCGTTGTTTGTGAACACAGAGCCAACATGAAATGTATATGAAACAAACCGTAAATCATCAACATATAAAGGCTGATGTCATTCCCCAAAACAAAAGGTCAAACCTACCGTGTGCGTCCAACAAGTGTATGTCCTGGATCCGCTGAGTCACCCAAGGCCACAACACGTCATAGTGAAGGGAGATGATGCCATCAAACTGTGTAGAAGCACCATGTCACCCTGTCAAGCCTCTGTTGATGCATGTTCACATTATGGCGATATCTGTAATACAAAACTGCTGGTCACCAGTCGTATGTCACAACACAGGACACAGTGCTGCTCACCACACCCAAAACATGTCCACAATGTTCACAGGGTAAACATCAGTAAGGTGGAGATAGGACAGTCACCACCGCCCCCAGGTGTACAGACCCCTCACACCACATGGTAATGTAAAATGCCTGCACACTGTACAATCATACAGCCAACCCAAAAAAACACACCACACAGTATGCTAAGGTGAGCGTGTCAGCGGTAGCATATGACTGGTATCTGCATAATTGGAGAGTGGTGCACCTAAAGGCCATGTGAAATACAATGATACACTGGTGTTGGCTGATGGGACAGTGTTGGGGAAGGGTGTACGTGTAGCCCACCACCAAAACACCTAGGACCCCACACACATGCAGCTCTGTTGGACGTGTCACAGAGACAGTGGTGCAGAAGACAAACTGGACAGGAATACATGGGGATATGTGTGCCAGCAGCAAGATAGAGGTTATGGTGTTGCAGGGAAAAGAGGTGACCCACAACATATGTACAATAGGACACATCACTGAGGACATGTGTTTCCCCTGACTGTCGTCACAATGTAGCCGTAGTAACACCTACCCCAGACCTCTGCATGTTGGACGACCTACAGTCACCTGCCAATGCATCACAGCATCAGGAGCTCCAAAAGGTATGTCCTGTGGTTTGGGAAACACAAGGGAAACATACATATGTCATTTTCCAGCTGTGCAACACACACAGCACCTTCTGGGCCATAACTCCCAGATCCCCCAAGATCCGTTACAGACTGAGTGTTCACCATCACACTGTACAGATTTCCGCAAAACTACAAGGGTCTGTACTGTGCCTGTCCCCTCCCACACCTCTGTGTTGCTGTACAAAATGATGAGCAGAAGTGTTTGATCACTACTGTGTCGCTGTATCACTCCAAGGCTGCAGTAATATCCTGTGTCCCCCATACCTCACCCAATGTTCCGCACTGTGTGCCCTGGTGTCTCAATGTCATCAGCTACCCCGCTGTCAATTCCTGTAACACACGGAACTATGCAGGGGCACCTCCCCATCCTGTGACAATAGACATTTCCGTGGTGTGTATATCTCATACCTTTACTGACATTAATAGCTGTGTGATGATGCGTTGAAAATATATGTCTGTTGCAACGGCAGAGGTATGACTGCCAAACAACACCCCGATGTGTGTTTGTGACCGTAATATGATGGCTGCATGTCACCCTACTGTGTGACACACATAATGGCAAGGCATGGATAGCCTACATGTCCACCTAACCCCCCCCCATCAGAGCCTCCATATGTGTGTGAACATAACTCTCCCTCTCTGGGGTCCGCAATGTAGCTGTTGTCTTGGTCCACACTCTCCAACCTCTGTACACCTGACCAGCTTGTATGTGAGTGCTGTGGTATATGTCTAGATGTGAACAGACAATTTTGCCCATGGTCCCCCTGAAAAAACCACCAAGACCCAATTCCACCCCCATATTTAGCCCTCAGCATGCCTACTGTAACCCACACCTTTGCTGATCTGGCCTGGATAATCTCTTTTAGCATGTAAATATGCAACACTGCACTGCATGGCTATTCTACATCCCACAGAATAAGGACAATAATACTCCACCTGGCTGGACACCTCACAGGTTCCCTATCCATTACCACATCCATGTGAGGGCTATGTGATGATCTGTACAGTCAGGCATGCTGTGGTGTTGCATTAAGTTCCCTTACGGATATCACATACCAGTAATCCAAACACCACTGATCACGTAGATATTGCTACGTATCACATGTATCGCCATACAAAAACAACCAACACACAGACCCTGCACATCAGAGCATACCAACCTTACACCCAGCTCATAACAGTCAAAGGAAAAGACACACATCCAGACAACTGGCCCCATCCATGGCCTGCTCTCCCACTGTCAACGCCTTACCACATGCCTCCCACCTTGCTGAACCCAAAGTATCAAAACTAACAACGTGTGGCTGCACATTAGCCCCTATCACACGCAGCCACAAACCAGGTATGTCAGCCCACCCCCTCCCAGAAGCCATAACCCCCCCCATAACTCACTTCCTCCTGCTGTAGTGTACTGCCCACATCTAATGTGTATCAGGCATGAGTAGATATGAAGCTGGTATGGCTAGCCAGTCTCAGTTACATGTCAGTGCAGTGCTGCATTTTACTGATATCATAATACAAATGGTAACTAGTATTAGCAGTACACACATATCCCTACAAATGTAGGTATGAACATATGCAGTACTTACATGAGAAGAGCTCCGCAATCAGCTGCCACCTGACTGCTGTGCCCTCACGTGTGTCACCACGGGCACGCGCAGGGGGGCACATAGGGTCATCCTCCAGGCCCTCATTAATATCGACAGGGATATGGTGCCTGAGAGCAATGTTGTGCAGGATGCAACAGGCTATAATGATCTCTGCCACAGTCTGTGGTTTGTATTGTAGCCCCGCCTGTCCTATCCAGACACCTGAAGCGACTCTTCAATACGCCAAAGGTGCGCTCTATGACGGAGTGGCTGGTGGCATGGGCCTCATTGTACCTCCACTCTGCACATGTCCGTGGTTGACGCACAGGGCTGAGCAACCAGGGGCGACACTCATATCCTGCATCACCTGCAAAATAAAAGCGTGCAATGTTAAAGCAGGAGCCCATGTCCACCCAAATGGACACAGGTATATACGTGCAAAACAAATGCATAACACATCCAGACATAAACATATTACGGCACATGATGGAACATCACAACTATGCACCGGGGTGTGAAGGACAGACACACACGACAAGGGTTAGGTGTATGGCTTGGAAACAACATAACCTGTAACCACGACACAAATGCTAGCATCCATCTAATTACCAGCACAAAGCTACATAGCAAGGTGGAGTTGGAGGTTCCCACCCCCCCCTGATATCACACACAGACAGATGACATACCCACACAACGAGGTGTACACCTTCAGGACAGACATTTGCACATACGGTTAGACACATGAATATCATGTGTATGTCAGAAATGATAGGTACACACCCAGCAATACGCAGTCCACATACTGTCCTGCCTTAAATTGAGTGAAAAGTGCCGAGTGATGCAGGATATAGGTGTCATGGGTGGACCCTGCAAACCTGGGCGCCACATTCAGAATATGCATATTTGCATCACATACAACCTGAACATTCAGGGAATGATAGTGTTTGCGGTTGCGGAACATCAGCTCCCTGTCTCTAGGCGGGACCAGGGTAACGTGTGCAATCAATAGCTCCCATCACGTGTGGTATCCCGGCTAACGCCTCAAAGGCCTGGTTCAGGGTCCCCCACTGTAGCCTAGTGTGGGGAAGGGCTATGTAATTCCCCACCCGGCTGACCATGGCACGCAGTACCTGGTGGAGACACCGTGAGAAGGTGGAGCGGCTCATGCCACCTACTGTGGCCACAGATGACTGGAAACAGCCAGAGGCGAAGAAATGTAGGGCACCAAGGAGCTTGATTAAACCCGGTATGGCATGTGACCGACCAGTCAGGGGCTGGAGGTCAAGTCTTAGATCCTCGTAAAGCTCCCTAATAGCCCCCATGCTCAGGCGGTAGAGGGAGATGACCTGGTCCTCACGCATGCCCTGGAGCTGGGCCCTGGGCCTGTAGAGGCGAGGCTGGTGAGCCTGCACCTCTGCGCGTCTCCTGCCCTGTGCGGGTACAGCCCCTGCCAGGCCTTCCCCCACAGCTGCAGGTCTGTGTTGCAGCGGGTCTACACCCATGCCCTGTGCCGCAGCCCCATCGACATCATCTCCCCCATTTGGCAACCGCAGCCCCTCCTCACCTCCCTCTGCAACCGCAGCAACCACGAAGGCTGCCATACACACAACCAGTACAACCTCTCAATGACACTCAGACACTGACACACATCTCACTAACCAAGACACACACACACACACAGCCAGACACACAATCCAAACCACACTCACAAACACAGCCACTACACACAAAACACCTTCCTCTGACACTCCTCAACCTTTACTATCACGGCACAGACTTTCTTACTCTCCAGCACAAACCCCTCAATGTGTCCCAGGTGTGCAGGTATATTTAAGGGGTATAGCTACGTAGTCTGCATTGAGCATGCGCAGACATGCGAGCACGCCAGGTGCGTGCGTTGTGCATGCGCTGCAGGGGCACAGAAGGTGCATGTGCGCGACACTGTTACACATGCGCTGTGCATATGCGTTAGACTTGCGCGTGCACCATGCCCCACGCACACAGCACATGTGTCCTGCGCACACACCCTCAGAATCTGCGTGGCGCATACACAACGCACGCAGCCGACACATGCGTGCAAATGCACATGCGCAACGCGCGTTAACCAAGGAAACCTATAAATACACGTGAACACCTGGGTCAATTCGAGGGGTTGGTGTAGGAGAAAGAGAGAGAGGAGAGAGAGAGAGAAGGTGAGATAGTGTTTGGAGAAGGTGCGAGGTGTAGGTGTCAGTGTTAGTGAGTATTGGTGGTGTAGAGAGTGAGAGGCGGTTGGAGAATGCAGAGGCAGGTGGGGAGGTGTGTGACTAGGCAGAGGAGGAAGAGAGAAGGGGAGGCAAGCAGCAGTTGAGGGAGTTGGGAGAGATGAGGAGCAGACAGCAGGGAGGAGGGGGCGGCAGGTAGGTGAGAGGTGGAGTACAGGGGGTCAGGAGAAGCGATGGGTGATAGGGAGGGAGAGGGAGGAGAGCATAGGGCAATGGTGCAGCAGCACATGGCTGTGGTGGAGGAGGGGCAGCCACCTACTCAGCAGGGAGGGAGTGGTGGGTCTAGAGTGGTGGCAGCAGGCACATCAGGTGGGTCCCAGCCCACAGAGGGCCTCCCCAGTGCCAAGAGAAAGCGGGTACCATTGCCAGCTGCTGAGAGGAGGAGGGCTGTTTGGTTCAGCCCCCAGGAGAATCATATCCTGCTGTCCACTGTTCTTGAAAACTACGAGGTCCTCTATGGGCGGCTCAGCAGCACCACCACAGTGGCCACGCGCACAGAGGTATGGGGGGAGGTGCAGGACGCTGTGGCAGAGTCAGGGGGGCCACCTAGGGACGTTGAGAGCCTCAGAAAGCGCTTCAACGACATAAAACGTGCTGTTAGAGCACATATGGTTGCCGAAAGGCAACATGCCATGGGCACAGGAGGGGGAGGCCCCTTCACATCAAGCCTCACACCCCTAGAGCAAGAGCTGGCCGCCCGGCTGGGGCCAATATACCTGTAGGGACTGCCAGAGGCCCTGGACACCGCCCATCCCCGGGCAGGTATGTATGCAACGTACATCTTGGTGCACACAATCCATCCCTGCAATGCCCTTTCTCTATGCGTCAGCCATCTGCCTGTGACCTCTCTTACCTGTTTCTGTATCTTAAGCATTTGCCTATGCCGGTGGCACATGGGTGTGCTGTACACCATCACACCCCTCATAATTCACAGGTCTGTGTCCTCCTCTCACATGGGTTCCTAACACCAACTCTATATATACCTGCTCTACACATGTCTCCTCACTCCTGCTACAAACCTACACCCACACCTGGTATTACTCTGTCCGTTAAGATTGGAAGGGCTGCTGAACAGGGAATGTTTTATTGCCATACTCTCGTCACAGTGATACGTGTGCTTGGCGGTGCCCTATAGTCGCCTAGTAGTAGTAGTTTGAGGTGTAGTAGTATCTGGGCAGCACACTTACAGGGCACCCCCAAACACACATTCAATGCGGGGTGGATGTACTACACACGTGTACATAGGTGGACTGTGCAAAACTATCTGTGCTGTGTATGCTTTACCACCACCCAGGTGACTACACCCTCATGGAGGCACCTCAGGAGGAGGATGTGGCTGGGCCTCAGGGCGGGGAGGAACCTGAGGCTGCGGTATCGGGGGACACGGCAAGTGAAGGGGACCAGACACCGGCAAGCTATGAGGCGCCAGAGGCACAGGACACTGACACCGATGAATGTGTCACATTGGGGAATGCTGCCAGCACTGCCCAGGCTGGAGCGGCTTCTGAAATGGAGGACAGCCACCTCCCCATGCAGGCGGCAGGGCCATCACGCACAACACCCACATCCATGCCCACGATACTTGCGGAGCTGCGGGCCCACAGTGCCTCAGCACGGCGTGATACCGAAGGTGGGTAACATCATATACACCAATACCCATGTGTGTGTTGCCAACATCCACAAGGGGAATGGATGGTGACAACATAGCGGATGGTTCAAAATGTTGGGGGATGGGTGGTATGTGCCAGGTGACTCCCACCCTCCTTTTTGATGGTTTGTCATGTGTCAGCATGTTTGTGGGGCTCCGACACACACATACTGTGCACAGCCATATAGCCCAGGTGATCAGACAGCATGATAAACTGATAACAGGCCACCCAGACACCCTGCCCGACACACACCCCTCCATGGGTATTTTTATGCAGCATAGTCTGTCAACATGATTTGCATGGTGCACCAGCATTGCATAGAGCAGAGAACCGCAGATATATGTATGTGTGTGCAATGACCCCTCATGTCATCTGACCTATCACAGACAACCAGTGTGCAGAGCAGGCAGTGACAGCTTAACCTGCCAGACTGGCATGTGTGCGATCTGTGATTTCCATGACCCATCCTTATGACCCCTTCCAGCCATGAGAATGGCTCATGGAACACACAAGTCTAACTATGGCCATGCGTTGCTAGTTGTGGCATGCATGACTGTTCTGCAGACTAATCTTGCGGGATATGCCTGACATGTGCATGTGTGACGGTTGGCTACTAGAGAGGTATCTTACATATCACCTTGTGTCCCACCCACAGGCACTCGAGAGGCTCTGTTGCAGATACACCTGGATCTGGTGGCCAACACCCATAAGCTACAACAGCTGCATGCAACAACTGCAGGGGCGCTCCTCAGAATTGCGGCCGCCCTGGAGGCCATGGCGGCTCGGACGCAGCAGCCAGCACCGGCACCGGAGGCTGCAGCACCTGAGCCCCCACAGAGGGGTGGGTTGGCCGTGGGCGGGGTGGATGGCATGGGCGACCACGCAGAAGGTGAGGGGGATGATCATGAATGCATACATCCTATGTGTTTGTTTCCAATGTGTGGCACTTTGGTTCCTTACGTAGCCTGCACCGCGTGTTATCGCCCTACACACATGAGCCATACCCATGCCCCTCAGTGGTGGGGTGTCTGTACTGTCCGTTCTCAGCACACAGAGGTCATCATTTGGAACCCAGCAGAGAGCTTGTGGTCTAAATTTAATAGTCACTCAGGGCCTAGCATCAGCAAAGTACTTTTAGCTTAAATTTAAAACACAGAAAAGAGCTTTCTGGTTAAATTTAGAACCCAGCAGAGAGCTTGTAGTTTAAATTTCATAAGAAGTTAGAGCCTAGCAGCAGCTAAGAGCTATAATTTAAATCAAATCAGAATTTAGCTTAGCACAAAAGGCAAAACAGGGTCTGTACTCTTTGAGCAACAAATAAAGTCTTCTAGTGACCTTTACAAAGAGGCCTTCTACCTAGGGGGCAAGAGACTTGTGAAACCTTTTCAATAGGTGTTAACACCAGGTGGCAGATCAAAAGGCCATTTTGAAAGACTCCTCCTATCCAAGCAAGGACTGTTAATTACCCAGGAAGTTGGTCACAGCTTACTTCAGCAGCACAGGCATAAATAGCTCAACCAGAGCTCTGTGATCCTCTGTCTTGAAGGACTAGAAAAAGGGACTGTTACTTCTGGAGAGAGATCTGCAACTGTGAGTATATACTTCTGGTAATTTTCTAAAAGGAATTCTTTGTATTAAAGCTAATTAATCTGTGAATCCACTATTTTTGTTAAATCAGTCAGGGCCTAGTAGCAGCAGTTTAAGTTTAAATTTAAAACACAGAGGAGAACTTTCTGGTTACATTTCATACCCAGCAGAGAGCTTGTAGTTTAAATTTAATAGTCACTCAGGGCCTAGCATCAGCAAAGTACTTTTAGCTTAAATTTAAAACACAGAAAAGAGCTTTCTGGTTACATTTGGAACACAGCAGAGAGCTTGTAGTCTAAATTTAAGTCACTCAGGGCCTAGCATCAGCAAAGTACTTTTAGCTTAAATTTAAAACACAGAAAAGAGCTTTCTGGTTAAATTTAGAACCCAGCAGAGAGCTTGTAGTTTTAAATTTCATAAGAAGTTAGAGCCTAGCAGCAGCTAAGAGCTATAATTTAAATCAAATCAGAATTTAGCTTAGCACAAAAGGCAAAACAGGGTCTGTACTCTTTGAGCAACAAATAAAGTCTTCTAGAGACCTTCACAAAGAGGCCTTCTACCTAGAAGGGCAAGAGACCTGTGAAACCTTTTCAATAGGTGTTAACACCAGGTGGCAGATCAAAAGGCCATTTTGAAAGACTCCTCCTATCCAAGCAAGGACTGTTAATTACCCAGGAAGTTGGTCACAGCTTACTTCAGCAGCACAGGCATAAATAGCTCAACCAGAGCTCTGTGATCCTCTCTCTTGAAGGACTAGAAAAAGGGACTGTTACTTCTGGAGAGAGATCTGCAACTGTGAGTATATACTTCTGGTAATTTTCTAAAAGGAATTCTTTGTATTAAAGCTAATTAATCTGTGAATCCACTATTTTGGTTAAATCAGTCAGGGCCTAGTAGCAGCAGTTTAAGTTTAAATTTAAAACACAGAGGAGAACTTTCTGGTTACATTTGGAACCCAGCAGAGAGCTTGTAGTCTAAATTTAATAGTCACTAAGGGCCTAGCATCAGCAAAGTACTTTTAGCTTAAATTTAAAACACAGAAAAGAGCTTTCTGGTTAAATTTAGAACCCAGCAGAGAGCTTGTAGTTTAAATTTCATAAGAAGTTAGAGCCTAGCAGCAGCTAAGAGCTATAATTTAAATCAAATCAGAATATAGCTTACCTCAGCAGCACAAGACAGGGTACTGTGTAGCAGCCCTCTTTTAATAAGTGTTATTTCCCTCCCTCCCTTCCGACACCCACCCACCCCTGGGATAATCGTAGCTTTATAGGTACTTACACATCTTAAAAGACAGGACGTGCTCTCAGGTGAAGCTCATTACCCAAATCAGTCATACACTAAGGACCTGAGATTAGTTAAGCTTCAGGTGAACAAGGTATATTACATGTATTAGGTACAGTTTTATTAGTATAAATATCCATAGCTACCCTTAGTAAGTAAAGAACTTAGATCTAAACACAAACTTAAAACTAAGATGCAGACAGCAGTCCAGCAGCTTGATGGGGGCTTTCCAGTCTTTTGCATTGAGTGTCACATGTATGATTTTCTCCCAGTTGGTGAGAGGTCTTACCTGTGCACTAAGTGCAAGGAGCTCTTTGCTCTCAGGGAACGAGTCCGTTCTCTAGAGGCTAAAGTAGCAGACTTGGAAAGCATAAGACAGACAGAGAGGTACATAGACGAGACCTACAGGGATATAGTCCTGAAGTCCCACCTCCAGTCTGGCAGCATCCCTGTTGCCATGGAGGAGAGAGGTCACGTGACAGAAGAGCATCACCCTGGTGTGGCAGGAAGTGATCCTGTAACTAGGACCTGTCCTCCAGGTGATGTAAAACCCTCTCACACTGAGGAAGTTTCTCCAGGGCCATGTGCCCATGAGGGAAGGGTTAGGACAGCCGTTATAGTTGGTGATTCGATCATTAGGCATGTAGATAGCTGGGTGGCTGGTGGACGTGAGGATCGCCTGGTAACATGCCTGCCTGGTGCGAAGGTAGCGGATCTCACGCGCCACCTAGATAAGGTCTTAGATAGTGCTGGGGAGGAGTCTGCTGTCTTGGTACATGTCGGTACCAATGACATAGGAAAATGTGGTAGGGAGGTTCTGGAGGCTAAATTTAGGCTTTTCAGTAGGAAGTTGAAATCCAGAACTTCCAGGGTAGCATTCTCCGAAATGCTTCCTGTTCCACGCGCAGGACCCAAAAGGCAGGCAGAGCTCCGGAGTCTCAATGCGTGGATGAGACAATGGTGCAGAGATGAGGGTTTGGGATTTGTTAGGAACTGGGAAACATTCTGGGGAAAGGAGGGGCTCTTCCGAAGGGATGGGCTTCACCTTAACCGGGATGGAACCAGGCTGCTGGCATTAACCTTTAAAAATGAGATAGAGCAGCTTTTAAACTAGATATTAGGGGAAAGCCGACAGTCGCCCAAGAGCGGATGGTTCGGAAGAATGTATCTTTGAAGGATACTACCAAAAGCAGAGAGGTTCCACAAAAGAGTAAAGTAGCCCAAATGCCCTCAAGTATGGAGCAGACAGAGCTTAAAGATCCCAAATTACCCATGTCTAACAATAGCCAAATTAATATGAATAAAATACATTCTCTAAAATGCTTGTATGCAAATGCTAGAAGTCTAAAAAATAAGATGGGAGAGTTAGAATATATAGCACTAAATGAGAGGTTAGATATGATTGGAATATCAGAGACATGGTGGAAGGAGGACAACCAGTGGGACACTATGATACCTGGGTACAAACTATATCGTAATGATAGAGCTGATCAAATTGGTGGAGGGGTTGCTCTCTATGTTAGAGAGGGCATTGAGTCAGAAAGGATTAAAGTTTTGCAGGAAACAAAATCTGCTGTAGAATCTATATGGATTGAAATTCCATGTAAAAGGGGGAAGGCAATGGCAGTGGAGGTGTACTATCGAGCGCCTGGCCAGAATGAACAAATGGATGATGAAATGCTCAAAGAAATCAAGGAAGCTAACAAAAGTTACAGCGCAGTAATAATAATGGGTGATTTCAACTACCCCGGTATCGACTGGGTCAGTGTCACGTCAGGACATGCTAGGGAGATAAAGTTCCTAGATGAAATAAATGACTGCTTCTTGGAGCAGCTGGTTCATGAACCGACCAGAGGGGAAGCCATATTAGACCTAATCCTTAGTGGAACACCAGATCTAGTGCAAGAGATAAGATTGTTGGGGCCACTTGGCAATAGTGATCATAGCATGATTGTCTTTGATTTAATTAGTGGAGGAGGGATAGTAAGGAAATCCACAGTACTACCTTTTAACTTTCGAAAGGGAGACTATGATAAAATGAGGAAAACAGTTAAGAAAAAACTAAAAGGAGCATTTGCAAAGGTTAAAGACGTACATCAGGCTTGGCTGTTGTTGAAAAATACTATCTTGGAAGCACAGACCAGCTGTATTCCACGCTTTAAGAAAAGTGGAAGGAAGTCCAAAAAACTGCCAGCATGGTTTAAAGGTGAGGTCAGAGAGGCTGTTGTTGCCAAAAAAGCATCTTTCAGGAAATGGAAAAAAGAGCCAAACGACGAAACCTGGATACAGCACAAGCACTGGCAAGTCAAATGCAAGGCATTGATAAGGCAGGCAAAGGGAGAATTTGAGAGGAAGCTTGCTGCGGAAGCAAAAACGCAAAGTAAAGACCTTTTCAAGTACATTCGTAGCAAAAAACCTGTGAGAGAGTCAGTTGGTCCATTAGATGATAAAGGGGTTAAAGGAGCACTAAGAGGCGACAAGGCGATAGCGGAGAGACTGAATGAATTCTTTGCTTCAGTCTTTACTGAAGAAGATGTAGGGATGTTACCCATGACTGAAGTGGTATTTAAAGGTGCGTAAGAATTGAAGGAAATATCGATACATCGGGAAGATGTATTACAACTATTAGATAAGCTGAAGAGTAGCAAATCACCTGGGCCGGATGGTATACATCCAAGGGTGTTGAAAGAACTGAAATACGAGATTGCAGACCTGCTATTAGTAATCTGTGAACTATCATTAAAATCATCTCTAATACCTGAAGATTGGAGGATCGCCAATGTAGCACCAATTTTTAAAAAGGGTTCCAGGGGTGATCTGGAAAACTACAGACCAGTGAGCCTGACATTAGTACCGGGAAAAATGGTAGAAACCATCATAAAGAATAAAATTACTCAGCATGTAGATAGTCATGACCTAATGGGAGACAGCCAACATGGCTTTAGACAAGGAAGATCTTGTCTTACTAATCTGTTATGTTTTTTTGAAGGAGTGAATAATCAGGTGGACAAAGGTGAGTCGGTTGATATTGTGTATCTGGACTTTCAGAAAGCCTTTGACAAGGTCCCTCATGAGAGACATTTGGCAAATCTAAAGAGTCATGGGATAGGAGGCAGTGTACTATTGTGGATCAGGAACTGGTTAAAAGATAGAAAGCAGAGGGTAGGGCTAAATGGCCAATTTTCCCAATGGAGAAAGGTGAATAGTGGTGTACCCCAGGGATCTGTGCTGGGTCCGCTGCTTTTTGACATATTGATAAATGACCTGGAAAGTGGAATAACGAGTGAGGTTATCAAATTTGCAGATGACACAAAACTATTTAAAGTTGTTAAAACCCAAGAGGATTGTGAAAAATTGCAAGAGGATCTTGATAAATTGGAAGACTGGGCATCAAATGGCAGATGAAATTTAATGTGGACAAGTGCAAGGTTATGCACCTAGGGAAGAACAACCCAAACTATGGTTACACGATGCAAGGTTCCACATTAGGAACCACCACCCAGGAAAAAGATTTAGGCGTCATTGTGGAAACCATGTTAAAACCCTCGGCCCAGTGTGCAGCAGCGGCCAAGAGAGCAAATAGAATGCTAGGTATGATAAGGAAAGGAATGGAAAATAAAACAAAAGATATTATAATGCCTCTATATCGTTCCATGGTGAGACTGCACCTTGAATATTGTGTGCAATTCTGGTCGCCGTATCTTAAAAAGGATATAGCGATTTTAGAAAAGGTTCAGAGAAGAGCCAACAAAATGGTAAAGGGGATGGAAGGATACTCCTATGAAGAAAGGCTAAAAAGGTTAGGGCTCTTTAACCTGGAAAAGAGACGGCTGAGGGGAGATATGATAGAAGTCTATAAATTAATGAACGGAGTGGAACGGGTAAACGTAGATCGATTGTTCACCTTATCAGAATATAGAAAGACTAGGGGACATGCAATGAAGCTACAGGGTAAACTATTTAAGACTAATAAAAGAAAATTTTTTCACTCAACGTGTAATCAAACTCTGGAATTTGTTACCGGAGGATGTAGTAAAGGCTGTTAGTGTAGCTGGGTTTAAAAAAAGGTTTGGACATGTTCCTGGAGGAAAGGTCCATAAACCATTATTAAGAAGGGACCCAGGATATCAATGCTTGAACCAGTAAAAGCATTGTGGAACCTGTGTCCCTTGGGGAAACTGCTAGGTACATATGACCTAGATTGGCCACTGTTGGAAACAGAATACTGGGCTTGATGGACCTTGGTCTGACTCAGTATGGCATATCTTATGTTCTTATCACATGCCCTGTGTGTTGTGGGCTGTGGCAGGTTCCAAGCCCCAGGACCTCAGCGTTGGGATATTCCCACCCTCCTCTGTTGCACAGGGCGAATGTCATGCTGGTACATGTCTGGTGTTGCGATCTCCCACCCCACATACCCCCCAACATTGGACACACATGTGCGACCATTCTCGCTGCCCGCATCACAGCCTATATGGCTACCCTCCCACATAGGCTCGCATGCGGCACAGGCAGACAAGGGTGGCTTGCGTTGGTTGGCTGCTCATCCATTGCACACGCTTTTAGTCTCCCACTGGCCATCCCTGTGACACGCATAGTCCCAGACCGCCCTCAACAGGTATCCCCCTGAGCTGCTTCTGGGTTCAGCAGTACACCCTGCCCACCGTGCAAACAAAGTGCTGTTTGCTGCATCCGCTATTGGCACACAGGCATGGTACATCAAATATGGTTCCAAAACATTGCACACAGCATGCACGTGACTAGGTATTGTAGGACATGCTCATCATTGCCACATCTCAGGGTCAACCGTGGACTCACGTGCCTACGCACATGGCCAGCCCCCACAACTGCATGTGGAGACGGACCATGTTGGAAACCCAAGCCTACCTTGCATACACATACCTGTCAACACACATGTCCCATGCTTACATCCATAGTCTGTCTGTAAGGGCAACACATGACCATTGTGATGTATTTCAAAAATTGTATTTACAAACCTTTTTTAACTCAACATGTGTGACTACTTGCCGGTCCTAGGCGGCTGCCTAGAGCCGGGTAGCATTGTGTTGTGGAAGAAATAAGGACTCTGTAGTTGTGGTCCAAATGAAAAGATGGGTTTTATTCCCCTTCCCTTTAGGATGTTACAGCATAAGGGACAACATAAATGAACGGTTGAATTCACCAGGTAAAAAGGGTTTTAAACCAGAAATGATAATACTGCTTTCTCTCAGCAATACAGTCCAGTATTTACACGGTGCACAATATCTCTCAGTGATACCGTCCAGAATTTCCCTGTGCACAATATTCTCAGCAATACAGTTTAGTATTTTCACTGTGCACAAAATACTACTTCTTGCTGGACTTCAATAAAGACTCTCCCAATCATCAGGCACCTCTTCCTCACCTTCTGTTGTTACAGGAATATTCTCTGTGCTACAGTTTTCCCCATGCATGGGGCTATAACTTATTCCTGTGTAAGGACTGGGAGTCTTTATGAAACTGTACTCTGTATCTTTCCTTGGGTAAAACTCAGTAATTACTCTTGAGAGCTGCCTTTGAGAGTCCCTGGTATTAGGAGCTGTTCTGGGGATTCCTTCCCCTGGCTTGGCTATAAGACAGACCCTTTGTTGGTTGTCTGCATGGCTTTTTTCCCTGGGATTCCTTTTCCTCCCCTTTGCATAAACAGAGTAATTATCTTCTATTCTGCCAAAGATAAGTTCCAATCCGTCTGCCTCCAACCAAGGCTTTCTCTCTGCCCTGTACTTCTCTGTGAGGGAAAGCTGTTTGTGAGGCCTGGCTGATGGCCTCTCACTTCCTCTCCCCTGGGTGCTCCTCTGTACAGGATCTCTGCTTCCTGTTAGCTGAGCAGTTTGCTTTGTTATGAGGACCTCTCTGGCTGGGAAGACCTGGCTGCAGCTTTGCTTAAGTCTCTTAGATTGGTCAGCCTGCCTCCCCCCAGCAGTGGTTCCCTCACGTACCGTATCTTGTGGCAATTGCTTGGGATTTTCACTCTCAGCTTTTCTCCCAGCGTGCCTGGGACAGCAATCAGAGGTCCCTTGAGCTCTGCTCTCCACCTGGCACTCAAGCTCTGGTCTCACCTCCAACTCAGGCTTCAGCTTACTCTGCCAGTGTTCCTCCTGCTGCTTCCCATTCTCTGTCTCAGTTGCAAACTCTTGCTTAGGCTCCAATGCTCCAGCTATCAGCTCAGCCTCCAACGCTCCAGCTACCAGCTCAGCATGCAATGCTTCACCTCCAAGCTCGGCCTCAGTCTGCCTGTGTGAGATTTCACAGCTGCTTTTATCTCCCAACTCACTCAATGTAGAACGTGACTCTGAGTTCAGGTGGGCCTGATTGGCATTTCCAATTCTCACTACGTCACACAGACTCTGTGGAATGTTTGCTTTCCCCTTTCCTGCCTCACTGCTCCGGGCCTGCAGCAACTGCCCCTGAGGCTGCCAGGTAAGCTCTTCTTCTATTTTATTTCCTAATGTTTCATGGTCTGTGTTTTGTAACTCTTGCCAGGTAAGCCCTTCCCCCACACTGTCCTTTACTATCTCAGGCTCAATGCTATCTGGCTTCTGACAAGTGAGCTTCTCCTGTGTATTGTTTCTTAGTGTTTCAGGCTTAGTGCTATCTGGCTTCTGACAGGTAAGCTTTTCCTGTGTATTGTTTCTTAGTGTTTCAGGCCTAGTGCTCTCTATCTCCTGGCCAATAGGCTCATTCTCTGCACTAGCCTTTAGTATTTCACCTTTTATGCTGTCTACCCCATGACACATGAACATATCGACATTAGTACAAAACAGGGTCACTCCCGCCCAGTGTTGTGGGTACGTCTACGTCATCAGGACCCAGCTGTCCTGTGGGGTCATGGAGGACAGGACAGCACACGACACGTGTGTGGGCGCCCCAGGGGCCATCAAACGCTCCTGGGATGCCCATCAGTGGATGGCTGTTGAGATGCAGCGTCCCTACCCACCACATGCTGCATCTCGACGGCCATCCACTGAACAGACCCTGCCAGCACCCGCATGGTGCATTCAAGGGCCCCCAGGCATTGCACCACGCCATCCATTGTCACAGACAGGTCATGTGCACACCTACCACCACATACACACATGGTGCCAGGTGTGTATGTGGTGGAGTGTGCATGGGCCCTGTCTGTGGCAATGGGTGGCGCAGCCACAGCCACACGGGCACCATTCCCACACACATGCAGGTGCAGGCAGGGACCCACAGTGTCATGTGCTGTCCTGTGCTCCACCCATCCCTCCTCGCCCTCAGCAACACCCATATCCCCCTCCCCCACTGGCACCTCCCACCCATCCTCAGCACCCTCCACACTCCCCACCTCCCCCGTCCTCCCTGACATGGCCCACACGCACTCACCCTCCCCTCCCACCCCACCCTCCACTCCCTCCATTCCCCCATTGCCCCCGTCAGACTCAGGGGCCTCTGCTGCCTCCCCCCCTGGCACCACCTTCACTTCTTCCACCTCCTCCACCACCTCCATTGCCCCCTCCCCGCTCCTCCTCCTCCTCTGTCGCCACCACCACCACAGAATCCTCCTCCTCCTCACCCTCGGTTTGTCGTAGGTGCGTGGGCCGTGTGAAGGCGTGTGTGGCTGTTGCTGTGCCCTCAGCGGCGGGTTCCTCCTCTGTCGGGGATTACAGTCATTAGCACACTCGTATGTGCAGCACATGACATATGTAAATAGTTTGGCCACGCACAGGCTGGTGGGCCACTGTGACATTGTCTTCTGAGCTGCAGAGTTTGTGGCACTCACCTCTCCGTTGGAACAATGCCCGCCTTCGGAGCCTTTCGAGCACCTCAGGGCATCTGAGGCGCATCTCCCTGCCCTTCTTGTGTAGGTTCTCTACCTAGGGGGGGGGGGGGGAAGCAATGGGAGGGTGCATTACTGACCATGTCTCCCTGGTGGGTGGTTAACATATATCACACATCTCAGTGCACAACATTGCGCTGCTCCTGCTCCTCTGCTCAGTGTGTCCTGTACTAACAGTTGCTAGTGCCACCATATGTGTGGCTGTGGGTAGGCCCATGTGTCAAGGGACACATATTTGTCCAGTGCAGAACAACCTAGACACACCATACCCTGTCTCTACACTCTCATTGCATGACATGGCAGCAACATGTCACATGTGGCCTGGCCAAGCTGGTGTTTGCGGGAGGACCTCGCCAACCCCCTGTGTGGTCAGGCAAACACATGTGAATTTGCCTGGCCTAACCATATCAGCAAACACACCCGCCATAGCACCATGATATGCAGACATGCATGGGTGATGTTCCCTAACATACAGCGGAAGGTGGGTGGCTGGGTGTGCCGTTCCAGGCACCACTGACATGACACCTGCCATTACACTGTACCTCTATGGTCATGACTGGGTTTTCCTGTGATCAGGGCAGTTCATTATTTATCTATTTATTTATTATTTATTACAAATTCTTATATACCGCGCTATTTAGAATCAGTGCGGTTTACATTGTAACAACATTTGCATTAGAACAAGGTCTTTTGCTCACATTATAACAGGGATTGTAACTTGGAGGTAACAGGGTAACTATATACAGTTCAAACAAAGGAGCTTATAAATTATTTAAGTTATATTAAGTAATAGAATCGTAAAGTAGTAATCGTAATGTTCTTGATGGTGGATTCTTTGTACGTCACTGGGGGTTATGTTGTTGGTATGTCAGATGCTGTGTGGGTGAGAAAAGGTGTTGGATGTGAGTGTACTAGGTTAGTGTGGGTAAAATAAAGGCAGAATAGGTGATGTTTAATAGCTTTTCTGAATTGCGAGAGGTCAGTAATTGATCTTATATGAGGTGGGAGATTGTTCCAGCGCTTAGGAGCATATAGTGTAAATGCTCTGTTTCTAGTTGTTTGGGTACATTTGATGGACTCAGGTGGTATAGATAGTGTATTGTTGGTTGCTGATCTTCTTAGTCTGTTAGTGGGGATACTTGTCAGGAGTGATGAGAGGGATGTGGAAGATATCCAGTTAATTGCTTTAAATGACAGTATTAATGCCTTGTAGGTGACTCTGCATTTTACTGGTAGCCAGTGTAGGTCCATAAGTATGGGAGTTATGTGTTCTTTTCTAGAGATGCCGGAGAGAACGCAGGCTGCTGTGTTCATTGCCATTTGAAGAGGATTGAGAGGGAGTCCATGTAGGATGATGTTGGCATAATCAAAGTGTGGCATTACTAGTGTCTGGAATACTGTTCTGAAGTCGTCCGGTGCTAGTAGAGGTCTTAGATGTCTTAGTGTCCGTATTTTGTTGTAAATGGACTTAGTGGTATTCTTTATATGCTCTTTAAAGTTAAGCTGCTGGTCTATTGTAATCCCCAGATATCGTATTACAGACTTGCATGGGAGCTCCGCGTTCACGGACTTTCAATGAAGCGGGGGGAGAGAAGTCTTTGTTCCTGATTATGAAAAGGACTTCAGTTTTTTTTAAATTTATGCGAAGATTTTGGGACAGGAGCCAATCAGTAATTGTATTGAAGCATTCAATAAGTGGAGCAAGGTTTGGCTGCTTAATTTTAATTGGGGCAAAAATCAGTACATCATCCGCATATATAAGACTGGAGATGTTAAAAGAACGGATGATATCACAAATGGGTTGCATATAGATGATAAAGAGTAGAGCCGACAGGGATGATCCCTGGGGTACTCCTTGTTGCTGCTGGAATGGCTCTGATGTTGAGGGACCTATCCGTACTTGTTACCAGCGGTTCATGAGATAGGATTTGCACCATTCCCAGGCAAGGCCGTGAATTCCCTTTTCCTGGAGGCAGGAGAGGAGTTGTACATGGTTAACAGAATCGAATGCAGCTGCTATATCAAGAAATATGAGCGCGAACCCATTCTCAGTTGTGGCTGACTACCACAGGGGCATGGCCCGCCACACCTTGCTGGCCTATGAACATCTGTGTGTCTATCTGGGGTTGTGACAGAGCTGTGTAACCACAACAGGTGCATGTACCCTCACACCAACATAAATATACTGTCGTTCCTAGAATGAGATCCATCATATCTTCACAACTCCTACTCAACAAAACCACAAGATACTATTGCTTATTGTACCATATTTGCTATAGTTCACCATTCATGTATATATATCTCCCTTAATCATATGTTTTCAGTGAAACATTACTGCACAGCAGGTCTCCGTAGCCTGCGGCTAATGTCACGCATACAACAGACTAAATGATCGAACTGCACAAGCCCTTAGAACATCAATGACCTTCAGTGCAGATCCCACCAAGCCACCCAAACACAAGCAATGCAACAGCACTTAACCTGCACGAACATTATTTGCGTCTCTTATGGTGGCCATCCTGCTTCCCATTCCATGACACATCAACGCAGAGCCCAGAGGTGTTTTACGTACATCCTTGCGTCATCAGGGGAAAAGCACCTGTCCAACAGGAGATATACCCAAAATGACATCCACCATTCCCTGGCTCCTTGCCATGCAAACGTTGGATAAGGGTGAGTACGGGGCATGAGTTTGGTATCCTGGATTGTGCTGTTTGTCTGGACATATTGTGAGAGTCATGTGGGTTATATGTTTAGATGGACAGTTGCTTTACCCCTGGTGATGCAGGGATGCTTGCAAATATGCTCCTTTGTCCTGAGTTGATGCGTTGGGGAATGTGAGGCAGAACAGCCACCCTTTGGGCCACAAAGCATAGTCTGGCCACTTAGGTGCTGTCCCATTGATTGTGTTGTGATGTCTTGTCGGGATGTGCACGGAAGGTCATTGCTGTTATACGGCCATGTGCATTACGACAGTTTAGTCTGTGGTATGCGTTTTGTAGGCCCATGGTTACTGAGACCTTCATAGCAGTACTGTGTCTCTGAAAACATATTATGAACATACTGTCACCAGCAGTGGCTGGACTGAGGCGTAGGCAGCCAGTCACACTGCTGGGCCTGACCTTTCTTTATGAAAAGTAGTAGTTGTGAGTCCAAGTGGTCAGGTTTTAAGAAGGATTTTATTCCCCTCCCGGGGTTTGGATTTTCAAAAACAGTACAAAAACACAAGAACTCAAAATACAGCCATGCCTCTGGCAAACTGAAGGTGAAAACAAAATACAGCTTCTCGCATGAACAAAAACAGGAATAATATTAAACAGAATCAGATGAAACGCTGACAGTCTCTTCTGTGCTTGTTCAGCTCTCTACAAGGCACTCTTGTCTTTAGCAGCTGCCTCATGTTCTTTCCACTGAGCTCTGTGCCTGGGAAAATCACACTGCGTCAGAGGTGAGTGTTTCCTGTAACTAACCTCTCTTGTTGCAGATGGCTTTGTTTCCCTTTGCAAATTCCTCCTTGGCTTTCTGCTCCAAGGCTCAGGTAAATCAGAGTCAGCATAGGAGTATTCTGAACCTCCGTCTGAGACCTGCAAGTCTCTTCTTACTTGCCAAGCTCTTGCAGCTTCCTGTTCCTCGTGAACTTCCTGGTCTCTCTGCTCTCCCTGGTCTAACTCTGTTTGCTTTGGACATTCTTTATACAGCCTTAGGGGCGTTTTCTTGCCCATGTGAAAGCTGTTTTCCTGATTAACTGGGGAGTGTTTGCTAGCTAGGCGTGCCTTCAGACCTCGTGTCTCAGCCTGTTTTGGTTGCCTATGGTAACTGGGAAGCTTTTGATCTCCCTGCCTGTCAGAATCTGAGCTAAACCCAGCAGAATTCTGTGTTTTAAAGGCATAGGGCAGATCTTCCGTGTCACACATCCCCCTCCTTAAGATATTACGAGCTGCAGACGTCCTCGTCGGACAGCACGTAATCTCATCTGAGTTGAATCTTTTGCTCACTACATGTACCAACTTCACTTCCGCTGACCTTTCACGCCAAGGCTTCAGCAGGTTCAAGTGGTATACTTGGCGGCGCCCTTTTTCGTTTTCCACTTTGTAGGAAACAGGACCCACCTGGCCAACTATTGTACCCGGGCCTTTCCATCTGGCCTCAAACTTCGGACCCGCGTCCGCTACTAGGATTAAAACTTTATCTCCTATGGATAAATTCCTTGTTTTAGTCCCCCGGTCATAATATTTTTTCTGCCGGCGCTGGCTGGCCTGCAGATTGTCCATAGACACTCGGGATGTCCATTCTAAAGGTTCCTGAGGTCTTTTAGAAATTGGGGTACCCCTACTTCTGTCTCATCTGGTGCAACCCACTGCTCCCTAAGGATATCTAGGATCCCTCTCGGAGCCGTACCAAACAACAGCTCGTAAGGTGATGCCCCCAACGATGCCTGTACGCGCTCACGACACGCGTAAAGGACGAATGGGAGGACATTGCCCCATTCAACCATATTCCCTCCTAAACTCCGCCTTAACATCTGCTTTAAGGACTGATTCATGCGTTCCATCAGTCCGTTGGACTGGGGGTGGTACGCTGAGGTGCGGATATGACGTATCCCAAAGGCGTCCCAAAGCATGGCCAAGTGTTTTGACGTGAAGTTTGTCCCTTGATCAGTCAAGATCTCTTGGGGAAACCCAATCTCACAAAACAACTTTATGAGCTCTATTGATATGGTTTTCGCCGAAATATTGCGCAGGGCTATTGCCCATGGAAACCTGGTTGCATGGTCCATGATCACTAAAATATATTGAAAACCCCTTGGTGTTCTTATTAACGGGCCTACAATATCCATTGCTAATCGCCGCACTGGGGTTGCAATGGTGGGTGGTGAAACCATCGGTACTGGCTTTGGTTTGGCAGCCGTGACGCGTTGGCATGCTGGACAGGACTCGCAATACCGGGTTGTTTCTTTAAACACTCCTGGCCAGTAAATGCGAGCTAGCACCTGGTCTAATGTCCCTTGGACACCTTTATGACTGCCTACGGGGTGGTCGTGCGCCAATTTCGATTTAAAGGTAGTTGGCACCACCAACTGCTTGCGTACAGTACCTGTTCTGGGATCTGCGCTCTGCCTGTACAACAGTTCCCCTTCTAAGAAGAACCTGGGTAAAATTGTCCTAGCCTCTTGAGCATACTCGAATGCCCTTTTCAATGCTGGATCACCCTGCTGTTCTTTAGGGAAGGAAGGGAATTTCCTTACCAGCTCGGCTGGCACCCAAGGTAAACCCTCCCCGGCTTCCAGGTCTGCTCTTCCTTGCGACCTCTGTCTCCTCTCTTGACGTCTTTTTGCTTTATTCTTCCTGACCTTTTTATTTATTTATTTATTTATTTATTTAAAGTCTCTTTTATACCGCGCTATTCAGCATCAGCGCGGTTTACAATAAACAGTGAACATACACATTTCCAATAGTACTTTGTGTTTACATATGAACAGGATAATCAACTTGGCTAACAGGGTAACTATGTACAACCATAAAATATACAATATATACAATTTGTAGGCTGATCATGTGTTTGTGTGGTTTTAGACAGTAGTGATTTGGGTGGATTCGGCAAATGGTGCTGAGTTTCTATTAGGTTCAGGGTAATGTATGAGGAAGAGGTAGTGTTTCACGGCCTTCCTGAATTGGAATATGTCTGGGATTGATCTAATGTTGTGAGGGAGGTTATTCCAGATCACTGGTGCAAAAGATTGAAAGTCCTGCTGGATGTTGACTTGGAGCATTTAGTTATAGATCTTGGGACTATCAAGGTGTTTTGAGCTACTGACCTTCTGTCTCTGTTGTGGGGTGTCATCTGGATTAGCTCAGTTAGTGAAGTTGACGAGAGACCTTTGGTGGCTTTAAGAAGGTTAACTAAATCCTCATTGGAGGGAAGTATGTCTTGGGGTTCCTCATCTGGGTTGGACTCTGGCTCTAGGGGTATGTCCCTATCCTCGGGCACTTCATCTGGCTCTGATAGCGGACTTGTCCCTGCCCCTGAGACCTTACTTTGGGACCTAGTGGAAACTAGACCTATTCTTTCATCTAGCCTCTCCTTAAGGGCTTTTTGAAAAGAAGGCCAATCCCTTCCTAACACCACCTCTCTTGGAAGGTGTGGGATTACCACTATTGGTACTTTCTCACTGGTACCTAGTCCCTCGATAAGCACATCATACAATGAGTAATAGGATGAGGTTCCACGCATACATTTCACTTTCACATTCGGGGGTATCTGGCATAGGACAGAGGGGTTACTAGTCAGAATAGCCTGCCACATCGTATGTGAGACCATACTCTGGTCTGCTCCTGTATCAAGGAGTGCTACCGCCTTCACACCCTCCACCTGGACATCTATGAGAAATCCTCCCCCAGGGTCTCTCTCTCCCCCTGAGATAAGTGCAATACGCTCTTTACAGTCCCTGCGCATGTGACCACTCTTCCCGCATTGAAAACATTTCATCACATCATCATATTTCCTCACATTTTCCCTCTGTACCTTATGAGTATAGGCTTTCTTTATACCCAGCATTCTTTCCATGCCCGTTACTCTTAGAATGCTATCCCTGGAAGCCCCGGCTAACTCAGCTTCAAAATAACATTCTGTCAGTTCAGTCGCTTCCCTAGTGGATTTGCACTTCTGCAACAACAAGAAAGCTTTTACTTCCGGAGGTACAGCCTCAAAATATTGCTCAAGGAGCACAGCGTCCATCAAAGATTCCACTGTTGCCTTCTCTGGAGCAAGCCATTTTGTTGCTAGACCTTTAAGTCGCTGCATCAAAGCTTTCGGCGTCTCTCTAGGCAAGAGCCTTGCCTCTCTAAAAAGACGTCGATAGTGCGTAGGTGTTAAACCTAGCCTATCTCTCACCGCTAGTTTTACGTCCGGGTAATTGGACGCTAGGCCTGCGGGCATCGCCTTGTAGGCCGCCAATGCCTCTCCGGTTAAAGACATGGCGAACCTAACGGCCCACTGGTCTAGTGGCCATTTAGCCGCCTCCGCAATCCTTTCAAAGGCATCAGAGTAGTCGTCAAAATTGTCAGTCTTTTGCAAAGGTCCCAGTGCCAATGCACTTCAGTTTTGCAGTCCTACCACAGGTGGTACCAGTACGCCTTCCTCATCTGTGGTGGGTGTCCTCTTCAGCAGCACCGTTAGCAAGTCCAGGAGTGGCTTCTGCTGCGCAGCCAGTGCTGCCATAGTCCTATCCTGGGATTGTCGTGCGAGCTCACTCTGGGCCTTCCATTGTTCCTCCATCCAGCGGAGCATGTCCTGGGGATCCATCCCGGCATTGGAGTGTACCTGTATGGGAGAGAAAAGAACAGGGCCCACCAAGTGCGGCACAATATATTTTTTCTTGTTCCCTATCTGCCTCTAGCAAGGTATATTTTCCTCCCCTTTCTCAGCAATCCTCACCACCCGTGCCCACCTACTTATACCTCAGCACGGTGTAGGATCTCGCGTTGAGAAAGGTTCTCTGTATGCCTCCTTCAGGTCAGCCCGTGGACATCCAATCACTGGAGTATTCGGTGTCAGGATTTCCTCTTTCAGGATTTTCCTTTACTGCTGTTTTTCTCTTCAGCCAATTGTATCCTCTCTTAGGAAAAAGCCTTGGGTAGTACTCTTTTTTTTTTTTTCAAAAATCCAAATTACTACGCCATTTATGTCACCAGCAGTGGCTGGCCTGAGGCGTAGGCAGCCAGTCACACTGCTGGGCCTGACCTTTCTTTATGAAAAGTAGTAGTTGTGAGTCCAAGTGGTCAGGTTTTAAGAAGGATTTTATTCCCCTCCCAGGGTTTGGATTTTCAAAAACAGTACAAAAACACAAGAACTCAAAATACAGCCATGCCTCTGGCAAACTGAAGGTGAAAACAAAATACAGCTTCTCGCTTGAACAAAAACAGGAATAATATTAAACAGAATCAGATGAAACGCTGACAGTCTCTTCTGTGCTTGTTCAGCTCTCTACAAGGCACTCTTGTCTTTAGCAGCTGCCTCACGTTCTTTCCACTGAGCTCTGTGCCTGGGAAAATCACACTGCGTCAGAGGTGAGTGTTTCCTGTAACTAACCTCTCTTGTTGCAGATGGCTTTGTTTCCCTTTGCAAATTCCTCCTTGGCTTTCTGCTCCAAGGCTCAGGTAAATCAGAGTCAGCATAGGAGTATTCTGAACCTCCGTCTGAGACCTGCAAGTCTCTTCTTACTTGCCAAGCTCTTGCAGCTTCCTGTTCCTCGTGAACTTCCTGGTCTCTCTGCTCTCCCTGGTCTAACTCTGTTTGCTTTGGACATTCTTTATACAGCCTTAGGGGCGTTTTCTTGCCCATGTGAAAGCTGTTTTCCTGATTAACTGGGGAGTGTTTGCTAGCTAGGCGTGCCTTCAGACCTCGTGTCTCAGCCTGTTTTGGTTGCCTATGGTAACTGGGAAGCTTTTGATCTCCCTGCCTGTCAGAATCTGAGCTAAACCCAGCAGAATTCTGTGTTTTAAAGGCACAGGGCAGATCTTCCGTGTCACAATACATATATGTACTCAGGTTGTCAAAGCCACTGAATATGGAGACATTTGAAACATGACCTCCTGGGTTTGTGGAGTGGGCAGTGTGAGCTCTTGTACCCTTACACCTGCATCTAGCATGTTCCTAGGCAATTTATTGTAGCCCCCCTGGGGAGTGACCAGATATGTGACCACAAACTGGGTACACAGCAATGACATATGGATGTGTTTCACACCTTAGTAATCAGGTCCCATGGCTCCTGGGGGTGGGCTGCATTACAGCACATCCACAGCTGCACCTACCATACAATCAGGATACCGAACGGACATGTGTCATGCGGCCTGGGCCACAGGGGAATAGGGCATATGCGTCTCCAAACACAGCATCACCTACCACAATATCCGGATGCCATACCCACCTTTGCAATCTGGTATCATAAACCCTGGGGGCTGGGTGTCTTAGCACACATCATCTGCAACATACACCATATCAGCAGGATGACTAACAGGACACTTTCAGCAGGTCACCAGACTCCTGGGGATAGGATACATTATATGATGTCAACAGCAGCATACACCATATCACCAGAGTGACTGGAAACCCACTTTCATGGGCTCTCAGGACTCCTGGGGATAGGGAAGATGTTTTAAACTGCATAGGCACACACAACCATATCACCAGGGTGACTGGGAACCCACTTTCATGGGCTCTCAGGACTCCTGGGGATAGGGAGGATGTTTTGAACTGCATAGGCACACACACCCATATCACCAGGGTGACTGGGAACCCACTTTCATGGGCTCTCAGGACTCCTGGGGATAGGGAGGATATTTTGAACTGCATAGGCACACACAACCATATCACCAGGGTGACTAGGAACCCACTTTTATGGGCTCTCAGGACTCCTGGGGATGGGAAGATGTTTTAAACTGCATAGGCACACACAACCATATCACCAGGGTGACTAGGAACCCACTTTCATGGGCTCTCAGGACTCCTGGGGATAGGGAAGATGTTTTGAACTGTATAGGCACACACACCCATATCACCAGGGTGACTGGGAACCCACTTTCATGGGCTCTCAGGACTCCCGGGGATAGGGAGGATGTTTTGAACTGCATAGGCACACACAACCATATCACCAGGGTGACTAGGAACCCACTTTCATAGGCTTTCAGGACTCCTGGGGATAGGGAAGATGTTTTAAACTGCCTAGGCACACACAACCATATCACCAGGGTGACTAGGAACCCACTTTCATGGGCTCTCAGGACTCCTGGGGATAGGGGGAATTGGAAAACAGCAACAGCGGCATTGCCATACCACCAGGGGGACTGGGGACACACTTTAATGGAATCTCAGGGCAACTGGGGGTAGGGCAGATGTTTTAGACTGCTGGGGCACACACACCCATATCACCAGGGGGACCGACAGACCATTTGGGGCATATCTCACGGCCCCTGGGGGTAGGGCAGATGTGTGACCCTGCAAATGCAGAACCCACCATACCAGCATGATGATTACAAAACCTCCTTAGGCAGATCTATGGGCTACCTGTGTTATGGTGTGTTTTAGCACATCAACAGCAGCAGCTGCCATGACACCAGGATGGTATCTGGAACTCTGTGAACAGGTCCTTAGCCCCCTGGGTACAGGGAAAACCACTAAGATATGATACATAGACAATATAGCACGTGGGTTTACCTGATACACATAACTGAGATAGACTACCTCCACACAGCTACAATCGACACTGGTTATGTATATGGATATACTGACCTGTCCCAAAACACTTACCTCACGTGGGTAGTCCGCCACACGATTGTAGCGCCGTGTCACACGGTCCTAGGCCCTCTGGACTCTTACCAGGTCCTGCCGCCTGGAGGAACCAGGGAACAGCTTGTGCTGCCTCGTGGATATAAGCCCTGCCAGGTGGCGCAGCTCCTGGCTGGTGAACACTGGCTTCCTTGACCTGGTGGCCATTTTCACCAATGCCCTGCTCACGAACGCACACATGTGCCATAATGTGCGCTGCAACGCCCTGCGCCGCACAGGCCTACACGCACTAATGCGCATCATTGCGGCACACTAGCAACGTGTTCTTGCCTATGCCACAACTGCTACACAGGATATGGTGTCGCCAACAATATACATATGGATCTATGCTGCAGACACACATAGCAGTGATGTGTCTGACATTTAAAAACACAGGTCGACCTTTATACATTTCTCTGGTTGTTGCCACACTTGGGTCTCAAGCCCATCACCACTGGTTCTTAGGGCATTGACTTAACTGGTGTGCTATGCCTTTTCACATAGCAATGACTGGCTACACAGTTACTCCAAGGGGGTATGTTCACGGATCTGTCTCAATGTGAGCCCAGCAATAATGTGCAGGATGCCATAAGGGGGGGGGGGGTGGGGTTCCAGTCTAAACGTAGGAATCGCGCAATAGGTTGCGTGTTGCACATTATCACACGATTGAGGGAGGCGTGACACGTTAATGCGCGTTAAGCGTAGGTAGGTGTGCTGACATACCTACATAGTAGCAGAGGTGTAGCACATTGGTTGACAGACTGCCTGATGGTACAGGGGTCATGGGTTCAATCCCCCAGTGTGACTATTGTATATGACTGCTTGAGACATTACCCTTGATGTTTCAGCAGTGGTTTGTGAGGCAGTTTCTTATTATTTTGATTTGTGCCGCCATCAAACACATCCTCACAGTGCCGTAACCTAAGGAGCCACATCAGGCGCCCTATAGGGCATTCCAGAGGACACATTATAAGGTTCACTGTCCTCCAAGGCACCTTATACTTTTCCCTATAGGACTCCTTATAAGGCGCCTTTGAGGGCGCCTTATGAGGCACCTTCAGGCTACAGCACTGAGGGTTTTTTGGCAGGCAGCACTACTTTACATTCAAAAAGAAAATGCCTGACAGCCCTATCACACAACCCCACTGTGTGATCAAACCCATGACCTCTGACTCCACAGCCAGTGATGTAACCAGTGGGCTACAGCTGTATGGCTGCAACCAAACCCCTGGCTGGCTACAGAGGGACTGCAGGTCACCACACCAACTGCTGTGGTTACCAGGATAGGGTTAACCCACCCGTACCCATGATGCACTGCACATGAGTATCAGCAGTCCACAGATGATCACAGGAGGGGGTATGCCCCCCCACAGCACCTCGGCCAGGTAGGGGGACCTGACTGTGTGCACTTCCACAGCACCTCAGCCTGGTAGGGGGTACTGACCGTGCATGTTACTGGCACAGAGTAGCTAACGACTGTCACATTGTGCAGTTACTGTGCTCACCCTGAGGGTGAGGTGGGGCGCCCAGCACCAGGTCCACAGCACCTCTCATGCCATGCTGCAGGTCCCCATCAGTGCTACTGTGTGTGATAGGTAGTTCCTGCAGAAACACCTAGGATACAACTGTGTTTCTCAGTCATGTCTAGCCCTTATGGACTATGATACTCTCAGAATAGTGCATATTCTGTGTTGGCACCATGGTTACATGATGCAGTTGGGGGGGTTTGAACCCATAGGCGTTTCATGTACCACCACCCAACCCACCCTCTGGGGGTGGGAAAAGGATCTCCCACCAACAGATCCACATTCTACCTCCCTGCAATTGTGGCAGTAGAGGGGACCATCAACACCAGTCCTACTGGGGAACAGACACCCTACAGGGCAGGCAATGCAGAGCTGTACACATCCATAAAACAATAGCAGACTGAAGGCCTGGAAATGCTCAGCTGCCCCCCACCACTATCTGACATTCTCCAACAGCAAGCCTCCAGCCGCTGCGCCCTGCAAGGTGTTCCAGCAAGACACATACTAGCTGCAAACAGTCTGCTAGCTAGTCCATAGTGCATGTTCCTTGAAGAGATACATTTATCCAGAACTGGGATGTCAGCATACACATCAGTGATTAGGCCCCAAAAGGGAACCCATACATATCACATGAGAGAAATACTATATAGTACTATGGGGGACCCTAGCCATGCCATGGTCACTGCTCAGTCAGGGTGAGAGTGACCTCCCAGCAGGACATGCTGTGGCCACCCTGTCCGTGCAGGTGGTGGCCGGGCACTACAATGTCCGAGCCATTGCCCTATGCCCTGTCCAGATGCATCCAGGCCAGGCCACCCTATCCAGGCTATTCCCACAGTACCTTGCTCCTCATTATGCACATTGGCAGGCCAATACTGGCAACAGTGCTAGCAGTGTGGGCTGTGGAGGGTGTTTGCAGCCACCACACACTGGGTAGACAGACACACACTCCCCACACCTATGCCAGCATTGTGCAACTATAGAGCTGTTTGCCAGCCCTGGCTACCGCACCAGTCCTGGGCACAGTGCAGGCATAGCTGTGGTACGCAATACTGTTGGGGTCACTCCCCGTGGTGGTAAACACTGTCAGACACAAGACCTGTAGCACACTCCACAGACATCAGAAGGGTTGCTATGATGCAGCTCAATCAATAAATTGTACTTAACTGCAGAATTGCTATCTGCCAGTCATCATAGGAGCCTTTTGATAGATGTGTACTGTATTCCCAGGTTTAGGGTGGCATTGCTAAGGTCTGCAGGTGCTAGTATTGGGAGATGCACGCAGAGCCCAACATCCTGTCTCTCCAGGAGGCATTGGATGATGGAGCCTGTGGGTGTGGGTGTGTCTCCCCTGGTTGGCCGCTGGTTTAGGGGAGAGGTCCCCAACTCCAGTCCTGGTGGGCCACACACTGTTCGGTTTTTCATGCTGTCCCTCATGAATATGCATGAGATACATCTGCATACCATGGGGGCGGCGCATAGACATGCAGCACTGGCATATTTCTTAGAGGCAGCATGGAACCTGAATGGTGTTTGGCCCTGCAGGACTGCATGTGGGAAACTCTGCTCTAGGTATTGCACATGTCTATGGTGTCTGTGCTCTGTAGGATAAAATGTAGGTGTTCTGGGCATGTTTACGTCATCTGCAATAAAGGTTCTGTCTGTATTAGCAGGTTTTAGTAGTGGGTAAAATATGCGGACTGGGTTGATAGGAACCACAGCTGGGACTTGAACCTGTGACCTTCTGCTTCTGAAAACACTGGCTGTGTGCACTGCACCACTGTGCTGCCACAGGGACAGTGTACTCCCTGGTGATACCATGACTGTTCATCAGACAGGGCCTGTCTGTTGCAGTGCATGGCACCCACCTACACAGGGCTAGGCCAAGGTCTGCTGTGGGCAACAGCCACTGCCCCCTCCACCACCAGTACCCCTCCACCACCATGCTGACATGTCCTTATATTGGCGACAGCATAACACCTGACTGATTTGTGGCCCTCCTGGACTGCATTTGGGGAACTCTGCTCTAGGTAATGCGCATGTTTCTGGTGTCTGTGCTCTGTAGGGTAAAATATAGGCGTTTGGCGAATGTTTATGTTCTCTGCAATAAAGGTTCATCTTTTCTACCACGGTTTAGTAGTGGGTAAAATATGGGGGCTGGGTTGGTAGGAGCCACAGCTGGGACTGGAACCTGTGATCTTCTGCTCCTGAACACACTGTCTGTGTGTACTGCACCACACTGTGGCCACAGAGACAGTGTATTCCCTGGAGATACCATGACTGTTTGTCAGACAGAGCCTGTTTGTTGCAGTGCACGGCACCCACCTAAACAGGGCTAGGCCACGGTCTGCTGTGGGCAGCAGTCACTGCCCCCTCCACCGCCATGCTGACATGCCCTTCTGCTGGTGATGCTGGTGTTGCACAGTCTCAGTGTGTGGGTAGGCGGCTGCCTATGGTGTGGGTTCTGGGGTAGGGGGTGCCTGCATAGATGTCCACGCTTCCCCCCAGCACCGCCTGCCAATGTTCTGTGCCCTTGGGGGTACCTGCTAGGTACTATCCCCTGTGACACTGTGGGATGCACACTCATGCCCATGTTGGGTCCACATCAGTTGCTGTCTGGCTGCACTACTGTTTCAGCATTCCTATGGGCCACCTTGGCATCATCCTTGTCCACACTGTGGCCCAGCTACACCACAGCATGTGTCGCCTGCAGTCCTCTGTTTCCCTTTTTCCAGCATCTGTCCAGTTGCCCATCCCAACATGCGTACCCTGCTGTTGCAGAAGATGTGCACACCATAGGCACCCTGGCCAATGGAGTCGGAAACCCTGCTCAGTGCAATATCACTCATTCATCTTGTATGGGGACGGAGCATAGACCCTTCCAAAATTCACATCCTTTTTTTGGAGCTTTCTTGGGAGTATTTTGTGATGTTTCCCACTGATATCACTATTGGCCAGCTTGGTTATGTTTTTTTTATATTTTCTTCTGTTCATTTTCAATGTTTATTTGCCCTTTTGTTCTGTGCACATGTATCACACTTATCACTTTTTGTAGGTTTTCCTGGTTTTGCTGTACATTGCAGACGGAAATGGTTTCTTTTCCCTTTAAATCGGCTCTAATGCCAGGGTTTCACTGGCGTTAGTTTTGAGCCTCGGATTTCACAGCGTTAGTGTGCGGGGAGCCTCTCTCCTCCCACTCTCCGCCCATTGACCCTCTCTCTCTGCCCCTGGGGAGCCTTCCTCCGCCCCTGTGGAGCCTTCCTCCGCCCTCTGGGAGTCTTTCTCTGCCTTCAGCACTCGTTTGCGCCGCTGCGCGTGTTATCGCGTGTTAAGGTGCCTTATCGCCCAGTAATGTGCCTTCATCAGGCGACAAGGTACCATCGCACGATAACGTGGCAGAGCGCACATTAAGACAGTTTAGTGAACATACCCCTAGGTGTTAGCGTCTCTAGTTATGTAGCCTAGATTTTCGAGCCATTGAGTCATGATTGGCAGGATGCTGCGCATGACAACAGTAAATACAAAGTGTAGGTCTAAACAAGTGAATGTAAGGAATTGTAACATCTACCAGAGGGATCAGAGCATTGGAATTAAAAGGCTGATCCTGTCGTGGAAGAACGTCAAAATACCATGGGTAATGTATTTTACTAATTACATGATGCGATTTGCTTTTTTCTGGTTTCGTCTGTTTGTACAGCTTGACTTCAGTTGAGCCAATCGTTCACATGGAGATCTGCTCCACTTATGAGAGATACGCACAGCTAACATACAATTTAAATTTAAGGGTTATTTTTATTATTTATTTTTCCATTCAATTTGGTGTTTTGATGTTCTTCCACGACATGATCAGCCTTTTAATTCCTGGTAGATTTTACAATTCCTTACATTCACTTGTTTAGACTGACAATTTGTATTTACTGTTGTCATGCACAGCATCCTGCCAATCATGACTTGTGTGTTTCCTCTGTACCAGATATACACCACATGCATACACATAGCAGTACAGTGATTTTTAGGCATCAACCTTTGAGTGCAGTGTAGGCTGCAGCACACATTCTCTTTATTAGGAGAGCATCCTATGTGAGGTTCTTTGAATGTTTGGTATTAGGCTTGCAGTACTGTCTTTGTAGGAAGTGGACTACATTTCTAATACCACATGTTTTTGTCATGGTTCTGTTAACCTCACCTCAAAATACTGTCACCTTATTCTTGGGAGTCATCTGCACATCCCATGTATTGACTCGAACATCCGATGGCAAAGGTTCCCTCAGGTGCATTAACTACCACCTCTCCATCCATCCATCACCTTAAGATTGTCCTCCATTGATGCTCCTTTATCCTGCTTTTGGATTAGAGCCTCTTTCTAACATTAAAGTGCTTTCTTGTCACCTTAGGGCGCCTTGTCAACTCAGTGTTTCTTAAGGTGCATGCCTTCCACCTTTGGGAATCTTCTCACCTTACTGTGCCTAATTTGTCACTTCAGGGCACCTTGTCTCACCTTAGGGCACATTATCTCTCCTTAGGGCACCTTGTCTGATATTAGGGTGTCTTCTCTCAGCTTAGAGCACCTTATCTCTAGTTAGGACGCCTTGCTCTCATTAGGGTGGTTTGTCTCATATTAGGATGCCTTGTCTCTCCTTAGAGCACCTTGTCTCTTGTTAGGTCACCTTAGCTCATATTACGGCACCAGCTCAAATATTCGGTCACCTTGGATCTCCTTAGAACATCTTGTCACTTTACTGCACTTGGTCCTGTTAGCTCACGTTAAAGGGGATGAGGCATCCTAATGCCGGCATGCTCCCTATCCTCCCACTGTCTTATATGGCTTCAGGCACCTTAACGCTGCCTTTACTGCTGGTAACTTTACCGCAGTTTAGTAAACATCTCCCTAAGACCCTCGCTTTTGAATGGACTTTATCAGTGGTAGTCCTATACTGGTGATCACTGGATGCGAGATGTTCTTATCATCACACAAAAAGTGCTGAAATTTGAAAGTAGATGTCCAGCATCTGTTTCCACCATCAAACTTGGAAAAGCACTCCAAGAATTAGAAGGAATGAGTGAGAATCCACAAGCATACACAGAGAAGGAAGGAAGAGAATTTGCAAAACAAGAAACTCTTCAAAGAATTAAATCAACCAACAAGGAATTAAAGATTGATAGTTGAAGCTCAGGAGAGTGGATTACAGACAAGATGGTTTACTGAGAGCATAGAAAAAAACCTGGCAAAACAGACATATGTTGATTCTGTAAGAGCTTGAAAGAGTGACTCATCTTGTAGCTGCCTGTGAATTTCTGATGGCAAAAGATTTCAATACAGAATGGCACAGTAAAGTAGCATATCTCATCCATTGGAAACTGCAAACATTAGAACATCACTGTACCAGAAAAGCACTGGGAGCATCACACTAAGATAATTATGCAGAATGAAGAGGTTATGATCACCTGGGATACTCCCATTCTGACTGATATAAATCTGGATGCAAGGAAGTCATACATAATAGCAAAGGAGAAACACACCATTCCTAGAGGGTCTCCATTACACATAAGGTAATTCTGTGGCTCTTGAATACAATTTCTCTGCCCGAGAGTTCTTAAGGGGACTATTTTTTTTAACAGATAACCTTTTTTGTGCTGTTTTGCTTATTTTTGTAGCTGTATTGCAGAAAGGGAAAGCTTTATTTGTGCTCTTATAGTTGCCAAAGCTGTTGCCCCTGTTACAGCTTCTACCCCTGTCCAGACAGACAGCCTGATCCTAGTGGAGGGACATTAAGATCAGGACCAGGCATGAATGACTGTGCATAGGGTACTACTACTACTACTGCTACTATTAATCATTTATATAGTGCTACAAGGAGGATGCAGCACTATACAAGAACATATAGGAGACGGGCCCTGCTTGTTAGAGCTTATAATCTAATCAAGACAGACAGTCCAATATAAGAAAAACAAGGGGTTCAAATAAGGAAAGGTGACACAGGGAGAGCAAGGGAATTAGGATTCAAAAGCAGCCTCGAAGAAGTGAGCTTTTAGCATAGATTTGAAACGGGGGAGAGATGAGACCTGATGTATAGATTCAGGAGCTCTGTTCCAGGCATAAGGAGAAGCAAGGAGAAAAGATCGAAGTCTGGAGTTGGCAGTGGAAGAAAAGGACAGAGAGAAGAAAGCCAGAGGAAGAGCGCAGTTCACAAGGAGGGGTGTAGGGAGAGAGGAGAGGTAATGAGGGGCAGTAGAGTGAAGCATTTATAGGTCAGAAGGAGAAGTTTGAATTGGATATGAAAATGGAAGGGCAGCCAATGAAGTGATTTGAGAAGAGGGGTTATATGAGCGTATCAGGGCTGGCGGAAGATTAGCCGTGCAATAGAGTTCTGAACAGATTGAAGAGGAGAGAGATGACTCTGAGGGAGACCAGCAAGGTGGAGGTTGCAATAGTCGAGATGGGAGATGACCAAAGAGTGGATAAGAGTTTTTAGTACTGTGTTCAGAGAGAAAGGGGCAAATTTTGTTAATGTTATAGAGAAAGAAATGACAGGTTTTAGCTATCTGTTGGATATGTGTGGAGAAGGAGAGGGAAGAGTCAAAGATGACCCCGAGGTTGCGGGCCAAGGAAACAGGAAGCAGACAAGTGTTATCAACAGAAATAGAAAAAGGAGGAAGGAAGAGGAGGGTCTAGGGGGAAAAATAAGAAGTTCAATCTTAAGGCCTAGTGGTTGGGGCAAGGTACTTCAGGCTGGAACGTCGGGGGTTCAAATCCCACTAGAGGACAGCAACCTTAGGCTGGAAGGACTGGGGTTTCTAGTCCCACAGGTGCTCCTTGTGGTCTTGGGCAAGCCACTTAACCCTCCATTGCTCATGTTCCCTGTAAAATAGTTATCTCCAAGTTATAATGCCCCTGTTCAATGTAATTTCAATTTGTTCAATGTAAACTGCACTGATGCAGAATAGTGTGGTATATAGGAGAATATAAATAAAATAAATCTTAGCTGTGTTCAATTTAGATGGTGGTGAGATAAGCAGACAGAAATATTGGCTTGAAGTGTAAGCAAAATGCCACATGTAGATAGATTTGAGAGTCATCAGCATAAAAATGATACTGAAAGCTATGAGAAAAAAAATGAAAGCACCAAGGGACTGGGTATAGAGAGTGAAAAGGAGAGGGCCCAGAACAGATCCTTGGGGTATGCCAACTAGGAGAGGGATGGCAGTAAAGGAGGATCCACCAGAACAAACATTGAAAGAGCGATGGGAGAGATTAGAAGAGAAACAGGACAGCACAGCTACCCTATAACCAAGAGAGGACAAAGAGTCAAGGAGAAGGAGATGATCAACAGTATCAAAAGCAGCAGAAAGGTCAAGAAGAATGAGAACTGAGTAAAGACCCTTGGACTTAGCCAGGAACAAGAGACTTTGGCAAGAGCTGTTTCAGTAGAAGGAAAAGCTTGAAAACCAGACTGAAGTGGATCTAGGAGGGCTTGAGAGGAGAGAAATTCAAGGCAGTGGCGGAGAACTGCACTTTCAAGAAATTTGGAAATAAAGGGAAGGAGGGAGATGGGTCAATAATTATAAGTAGGGTCAAGTGAAGGTTTCTTGAGGAGAGGTGTAATCACAGCATGCTTGAAGACTGCAGGGAAAGCTGCAGTGGAGAGTGAAAGGTTGAGAATATGTGAGATGGAAGGGATGACGGAGGAGGAGATGGAGTTAAGGAGATGGGTGGGGATAGGATCAGAGGAACAGATAGTGAGTTTAGAGGAGGAAAGAAGAAGAGAGGTTTCCTCAATGGAGATCTTAGAAAAGGATGAAGGTAGAAGTTGAGGGGAAAAGTTCATATTGAAGAGAGGGTGAAGAAGAATTAGTGGAGAACTGGAGTATAATCAACATATTTTATAATCAATGGGCCCAATATTCAGTGGTGGTGGCTAGTGCTGCTGAAGCAGCTAGCCAGAACTGCTGAACTGAAGACCCAGATATTCAATGCTGGGGGCCATATCCAACCACCGGCATTGAATATGCAGGTCGGCCAGATAGCAGAGAATCTAACTGGGTAGCAGCGACTTTAAATTTTTTTTCCCTTTACTTGTACATACATGCCAGTTTACACACGGAAGTCTGCTACTTACTCATGCAAATAGCATAAGTAAGAGGCTCTTTTCTTTTTGTAGTACATCAAGACAAGTTACATTCAGGTGCAGTAGGTATTTGACTCTGAAGGGTTTACAATCTACGGGTCCGATACTGAGGTGGGCAGGCTATGTTTATGTTTATGTTTATTCATCACTTGATATACCGCACCTTTGTTACATCATAGTCTCTCTGCTGACCCCCAACCCGGATATTCACTTCTGTGCCGGCGGAAGTGAATATCCGAGTTAGCCCGGATGCCCCGGCAGCCACAGAGGGCTACACAGGTAGCAACGAAAATCGCTGCTACCCGTGTAGCCTCTTCCTCCGCCCCTACTCTGCCCTGGAACGCCTCTAATACTCCCTGATGTTATGTGGATAGCTTCTGGGCATGTTAGGGACTTAGCCAGGATATTCGAAGTGCACTACTCATCTAGGTGCCCTTCAAATATCCCAGATAAGGCCCTTACAACGGTAATTAAGGAAGTTACCCATTTAAGGACCTTTAAATATCGGGCCTTAAATTTGTAGCTGAGGCAATGGACACCCAAGCCCACAAGGAGCATTAGTGAGATTTTAACTCCAGTTTCCCTAGCTCCCAGTCTGCTGGTCTTACCACTAGAAATAGAGTTCAAATCCTGTGTCTTTTGATGATGATCTTTGTGGCCTTAGGTAAACCACTTCACTCCATGGCTTCAAATAAAGCTTAAATTTCAAATCTTCTTGGAGAAGGGAAATAACTAGAGTATCTGAACTATGCCACCTTGTGTAATCTAAAAAAAAAAAGAAAGAGAAAAAATACTTGGGTCAGTTCATTCCTCCATTGTCTCAGAAAATTCTGAGTTATCAATGTCCCTGTTTAATGTACATTACCAAGTTTAAGTTACAATGTAAACCACTTTGATTGAAACGATAAAGCAGTATAAAAGACTTGATAAATAAGTAAATAAATGAAATTCCTATGTAGCCCAAATAGACCCAAATAAAGACTGGGAGGTACAGATGCTCATTTGAAAAGTTAGTTAATTACCATGGTGAAGGTAGAGCTCCTAAGGCCTGTACCATTTTGTAACTGAGTCGTACAGTATGCCGTGCAAATATTCCCTGGGGTCTTCAGCATCAAAGAGTGAAGCTGAGCAACGGCACAGTGTATTTGAAGCACCTCTTTACTGAAGGCTTGAAGCTCACATCCTGGTATGCCAAGCATCCAAATCTAAAACAACTGTATCTTTTATGTTGATTAGATGTTGTGCTTCTGGAATCTGGACATGTGCTGCTATTATTCCAAACATTTATTTTAAGAGGGAAGCAGTGCTTTGGTAATCTCCAAATCATGAGGGCAGCGTTCACCCGGCTTCAGTAGATGTCGGATTCATGCTGGGAGCCAGAAGCTGTGAACTGTGAACTAGGTGACGGAAGATTAGGTGTAGGGTGCCATGAACTGCAAGTTATAAATGTGTAATGGCTTCATTGCCTGCTTTCAGTACTTAGTGTATCACATTGTCTTAAAATAACATAGAATGTGTCCCCTCTTTATATTATACTCTATCAGGCTACTTATAGCACAGACTTGATTTATATTTCATTCTATGCTTTTTTTTAGCTATTACTATATAAAGTTAATCCTTTGTCTCATTAAAGAGACATTTCTATTCTCTTCCCTCAATAACATGCCCTTCCCAAGATTGTCAGCTGTACAGGAATTCATAGACGGAATCTTGTTTAAATTATGAGGAGTACAATTTTTAAACGTCCACCCTTTACCTGCTTAAATAAGTGTGGATTTCATGGGGAGGATCCAAGATGGCATCCTGGTTAGGAGTTTGTGCTCAGATATTTCCCCCTTGTTTTCCTTTATTTCCTGTTATTTGATGGTATCTTGGAGGATGGAAAAAAAGAAAGGCAAGGTAAGGGGTTTTCCTTCAGAGGTCTTGTCTTCCCAGATCAGCAGATTCTGCGTCGGTTTGTGTTTGTTTATTGTAAAAATTCAAATACACTATTCACAAGCATCAAAGGGGTTTACAATTCAGTTTGATTAAGAAAGAAAATTACCACGTCCATTCAAGTAACAAATAAAGTAAACAAATTAGGTAAAAGAATAAACAGAGGAAATTAGCTCATTTTCTCTTCTTGCCTTATTTGCCACATCCAGGCATTTGGTGTTTTGGGTGAAGTGCCCACTTCTGTCACCTCAACTCCTCTCAGTTGACTACTTCCCACCATGCATGCTACGAAGCACTTACAGATTATGCAAGCGAATAATAGAGCTGTCAAGGGAGCTGGCACTCATATTTCCCTAGTGTGCTGCCACAGTGCTTGGTGGTGGGAGCAGTCATGCAGGGCAAAGGCTGGATGGACATTATTGCAGGAACATTGGAAAGTGGATATTATTGTGGGTCAACAATTAGCTGTAGCTCCAGCACTGATTCAAGTTAGCAGTGTTGGAGTGACGTCTGGTTTGTTAAGTTGTGCTGCATTATTTTGTTCTGCACTCTGTTTGTACATTGGTGGTAGAGCCTCCCTCATCAAGCACCCATTACTTAACATAGTAACATAGTAAGTGACGGCAGATAAAGACTAGCATGGTCCATCTAGTCTGCCCAGCAAGTTGGCAAGAGTAGGTGCACCTATCGCTCTGTGCAGGCCACCCCTCCCCATGTTTTTGTTTCTGTTTAGGGGTGAACCCACCACTCCATGTAGGACACCCTTATTTGTTCAGACGCTAGATAGTGCAGAAGTTAGATGGTACCGTTTATTTTGCTTTTATCCTGTTGCTGTAAAGGGATCCACTGTGTTTGTCCCATGCCGTTTTGAATTCCATCACCGTGTTTGCCCTCACCACTTCCATCGGGAGGGCATTCCCAGCATCCACCACCCTTTCAGTGAAGAAATATTTCCTGACATTGCCTTTCAATTTACCACCTTGCAGCTTCATGTTATGCCCTCTAGTTTTACAGCTTCCCTGTCTTTGGAAGAGGTTTGTTTGTTCATCATTTCTCTTTAAGTATTTAAAGGTCTGAATCATATCTCCCCTGTCCCTCCTCTCCTCCAAAGTGTACATATTTAGGTCTTCAAGTCTCTTCTCATAAGGCTTCTGACGCAGGCTCCAAATCATTTTGGTCGCCTTTCTCTGAACAGTTTCCAGTCTTTTTACATCTTTTGCAGATATGGCCTCCAAAACTGAACACAGTATTCCAAGTGAGGCCTTCCCAGTGACTTGTACAGTGGCATAAGTACCTCTTCCTTTCTGCTGGTAATCCCTCTTTGTATGCAGCCCAACATCCTCCTGGCTTTTGCCACCGCCTTGTCGCACTGTTTTGCCACCTTGAGATCATCATTACTAACTCTACATGCTCTATTGTCAAATCTAGTTATACTTGATGAGAAGATAAACAGAAATATCAGTGCCGGATTTTACAGATTCTGATCCAAAATGAAGTGGCTCAGTTTTCTGGCCAGGAGGGGTCAGATTGTGGCTCTAGAAGGAGTGTGGTTGATATTAAAACTGTCAGTGTTAATGTATTGTAGATATCTCTTGGGTTCTGCTCCTTTAAGCAAAAGAGACCTCATAAGAACATAGGAACATAAGATATGCCATACTGGGTCAAACCAAGGTCCATCAAACACAGTATCCTGTTTCCAACAGTGGCCAATCCAGGTCACAAGCACCTAGCAGTTTTCCAAAAGAAACACAGGTTCCACAATGCATGTATTGGGTCCTCTTTAATAATGGTTTATAGACCTTTCCTCAGGAAACTTGTCCAAACCTTTTTTAAACCCAGCTACACTAACAGCTTTTACTACATCCTACAGTAACGAATTCCAGAGTTTGATTACGCGTTGAGTGAAAAGTGAAAAGTCTATGGGATATGTTTACTAAACTGCGGTAATGTTACCCGCGTTAAGATCTGCGGTAATGGTACGGATGCCCATATAAAGGAGTGGACGGTGCATCGTTATGGCAAGCCGTGTCATGTAACGTGCGTTACAAGGCGCCGTTCAAGGCACCTTAGTTAAGGCGCCCCATAAGGTGCCTTAACCTAAGGTGCTGTACAAGGTGCCCCAGGTTAAGGTGCCACAATGATGTTAAGGTGACCCAAGATATGGTGCCCTAAGGGCAATAAGGTGCCCCAAGTTGACAAGCATGAAATATATAAGGCCTAAAACCAGATGTAACCCTAACACTCCACAGAGCACCAAGCAAAGGCAATGGACAAGTGATGGAAGGAAGAAGTGGGAGCTGATGGACCCGCCAAATCTGCATGCAGCCTTTGTGGCAGCCGGTAAAGTGGATGAACATATCATAGTAACATAGTAACATAGTAAATGACGGCAGATAAAGACCAGCATGGTCCATCTAGTCTGACCAGCATGATGGCAAGAGTAGGTGCACCTGCCGCTCCGTGCAGGCCACCCCTCCCCATGTCCCTGTTTAGGGTGAACCCACCACTCCATGCAGGACACCCCTATTTGTTCAGAAATTAGATGGTTCAGTTTATTTTGATTTTATCCTGTTGCTGCAAAGGGATCCACTGTGTCTGTCCCATGCCATTTTAAATTCCGTCACCATGTTTGCCCCCACCACTTCCATCGGGAGGGCATTCCAAGCATCCACCACCCTTTCCATGAAAAAGTATTTCCTGACATTGCCTTTCAATTTACCACCTTGCAGCTTCCTGTTGTGCCCTCTAGTTTTACAGCTTCCCCGTCTTTGGAAGAGGTTTGTTTGTTCATTATATCCCTTTAAGTATTTAAAGGTCTGAATCATATCTCCCCTGTCCCTCCTCTCCTCCAAAGTGTACATGTTTAGGTCTTCAAGTCTCTTCTCATAAGGCTTCTGACGCAGGCTCCAAATCATTTTGGTTGCCTTCCTCTGAACAGCTTCCAGTCTTTTTACATCCTTTGCAAGATACGGTCTCCAAAACTGAACACAGTATTCCAAGTGAGGCCTCACCAGTGACTTGTACAGTGGCATAAGTACCTCTTCCTTTCTGCTGGTGATTCCTCTTTGTATGCAGCCCAACATCCTCCGGGCTTTTGCCACCGCCTTGTCGCACTGTTTTGCCACCTTGAGATCTTCAGAAATAATCACACCAAGGTCTTTCTCCTGATCTGTGCACACCAACGTTTCGCCCCCTATTGCGTACATTTCCCTTGGATTTCTGCTACCCAAGTGCATGACTCTGCACTTCTTTGCATTAAATCTTAATTGCCAAGCATTTGAACATTCTTCCAGGTTTTGTAGATCTTTCCTCATGTTAACCACTCCCTTGGGGGAGTCTACTCTGTTGCAAATTTTCGTGTCATCTGCAAAAAGACAGACTTTTCCATTCAGTCCTTCAGTAATATCACTGACAAATACATTGAACAGTGCCGGGCCCAGGACCGACCCCTGGGGCACACCGCTAATCACCTTCCCTTCATCCGAGTGAGCTCCATTTACCATCACCCTCTGTCGTCTGTCAGTCAACCAATTTCTGATCCAATTTACCATCTTAGGATCCATCCCCAAGCTACTGAGTTTATTGATAAGCCTCCTATGAGGAACAGTATCAAAGGCTTTGCTGAAATCCAGGTAGATGACATCCATCGCATGCCCCTGATCTAGCTCCCTGGTCACCCAGTCAAAGAACTCAATCAGATTTGTTTGGCAAGATCGTCCTTCGGTAAAACCATATTGCCTCGGGTCTTGCAACCTGTTGGTTTTGAGAAAGTTCATTATTCGCTCTTTCAGGAGCGCCTCCATGACTTTTCCTGCCACTGAGGTAAGGCTCACAGGCCTGTAGTTTGACACTTCTTCCCTGTCACCACTTTTGTGTAGAGGTACGACATCAGCCATTCTCCAGTCCTGAGGAACCTCTCCTGTTTCCAGGATCTGTTGAAAACATCCTTTAACGGCCCTGCAAGAACCTCCCTGAGCTCTTTCAGTATCCTGGGACGTATCCCATCCAGTCCCATGGCCTTGTCCACTTTCAGTTTTGCAAGTTGTTCTAACACCTCATCTTCTGTGAATGGTGTGGTAACTACTTCATTCCCATTTTTATATTTGGGAGTCACAGGTGGTCCTATCGGAGGCAGCTGTACCAAAGCACAGGGTGTTGGCAATGTAAAGTGCAACAATGACAGTGGGTGGCAGAGGATGGGAATACGTCTTCACCAGTGGAGGTAGAGGTGGAAAGATAAGTGCAATGATAGGAGGACAGAGGACTAGTAGTGCCATGCAGAGCAGACACAATGCAGAAAAGGGTACCAGTGAAGGACATGTGGTAGCAGCCTGCACATGAAGTCAGGATGCTACACAGCTGACAGACGCAGATAGACAGACAGAAGGATGGTTGGCAACTGTGAAGAGGGTAGTATGTGCTGGCATCACAGATGTGCACAGATATGACCTTTACAGGAATGACAAGTAGTTGTATAGGACAGGCATGAAAAATGAGAACAAAAAGGAATTGCACCCATGACCACTGGCCGGAAAGTCAGTGCACAAACCAGTAGGCCCCACCACCATGGTGAATTCCACAGCAATGGCTGCATACAAGAACACTGCAGGGCACCACAAGAAACGCCTGCTGTGTGCCAGGATAGGGCAATCCCAACAGTACCCATGATGCAATGCACATGTATAACAGCCATCCACAGCTCATATCACCATCTGTAATTGGGATGAGAGCCGCATATAAACACATGCACACACACTAGAAACATAACAACAGAAATATGACGACCAGACTTGATGTCCAGAGAGGTATGCTGTCTGCCTGGTGCCAAAATCCAAGATGTTACGGAGAGTTTGCCGAGACTCATCAAGCCCACTATTACCCAATATTGCTAATCCATGTTGGAACAAATGATACTGCCAGGTATTCCGCGTAGCGTATCAAAAGTGACTTCATGGCTCTGGGACAGAGGGTGAAGCAGTTAGGTACACAGGTGGTGTTCTCTTCAGTCCTCCCTGTTGAGGGTCAAGGCCAAGGCAGAGAGGCTCGCATCCTGGAGATGAATGCATGGCTGCGTGGATGGTGTCATCGAGAGTGTTTTGGTTTCCTAGACCATGGGATGCTGTTTCAAGTGTTGCAGAGAAGAGATGGCATCCATCTGTCCAAGAAAGGTCAACGCGTCTTCGGTAGTAGACTGGCTAATCTACTGAAGAGGGCTTTAAACTAGATTCGTTGGGGATGGGTGAAAGCCCCCAGGCAAGTAATACATTAAATACCTTTATGGAAATGGGTAACAGGGGTAACATATGGAAAGCAGTGTGTATAAATGCCCATAGCATGGGAAATAAGATTTATTTATTTACATTCTCTTATATACCACGCTATTCTGCATCAGTGTGGTTTACATTGAACAAACTGAAATTACATTGAACAGGGCATTATAACTTGGAGATAACTATTTTACAGGGAACAAGGGCTATGGAGGGTTAAGTGACTTGTCCAAGACCACAAGAAACACCTGTGGGACTAGAAACCCCAGTCCTTCCGGCCCAAAGTTGCTGTCCTCCAGTGGGATTTGAACCCCTGACCTTCTGGCCTGAGGTTCCTTGCCCCAACCACTAGGCCACTCCTCCACTCAGATCCTTGAGGTTGAAGCTTTGGTGGGAGTGGCTGACTTGGATTTAGTGGCAGTTACAGAAACATGGTTCATGATTGGGATGTAACTATACCTGGCTTTTGACAAGGTCCCCCATCAGAGACTTTTGGCAAAGCTAAAAAGTCATGGGATAGGAGGCAGTGTACTATTGTGGATCGGGAACTGGTTAAAAGATAGAAAGCAGAGGGTAGGGCTAAATGGCCAATATTCCCAATGGAAAAAGGTGAATAGTGGAGTACCCCAGGGATCTGTACTGGGTCCCCTACTTTTTGACATATTCATAAATGACCTGGAAAAAGGAATAACTAGTGAGGTTATCAAATTTGCAGATGACACAAAACTGTTTAAAGTTGTTAAAACCCAAGAGGATTGTGGAAAACTGCAGGAGGATCTGGATAAATTGGAAGACTGGGCATCCAAATGGCAGATGAAATTTAATGTGGACAAGTGCAAAGTTATGCACCTAGGAAAGAACAACCCACACTATAGTTACACGATGCAAGGCTCCACATTAGAAACCACCACCCAGGAAAAAGATTTAGGAGTCATCGTGGATAACATGTTAAAACCCTCCGCCCAGTGTGCAGCGGCGGCCAAGAAAGCAAATAGAATGCTAGGTATCATAAGGAAAGGGATGGAGAATAAAACAAAGGATATTATAATGCCTCTGTATCGCTCCATGGTACGACCGCACCTTGAATATTGTGTGCAATTCTGGTCACCGTATCTTAAAAAGGACATAGAGTTATTAGAAAAAGTACAGAGAAGAGCCACCAAATTGGTGAAGGGGATGGAAGGCTACTCCTATGAAGAGAGGCTAAAAAGGTTAGGGCTCTTTAACCTGGAAAAGAGACGGCTGAGGGGAGATATGATAGAGGTCTATAAATTAATGAATGGAGTGGAACGGATAAACGTGGATCAATTGTTTACGCTATCAGAATATAGAAGGACTAGGGGACATGTAATGAAGCTACAGGGTAAACTATTTAAGACAAATAAGAGAAAATATTTCTTCACTCAACGTGTAATCAAACTCTGGAATCTGTTACCGGAGGATGTAGTAAGGGCTGTTAGTATAGCTGGGTTTAAAAAAGGTTTGGACAAGTTCCTGGAGGAAAGGTCCATAAACCACTATTAAAAAGGGACCCAGGATATCAATGCTTGACCTAGTACAAGCACTGCAGAACCTGTGTCTTTTGGGGAAACTGCTAGGTACGTATGACCTAGATTGGCCACTGTTGGAAACAGGATACTGGGCTTGATGGATCTCGGTCTGACCCAGTATGGTATTTCTTATGTTCTTATGTTCTTATGTTCTTATAATTTATTCAGAAAGGACAGGGTAGGAAGAAGGGGAGGAGGAGTGACACTTTATGTAAAATCTACTATTAAAGCTTTGGAATTACAGAGCTTAAAAGGGAGAGAGGAGGCATTGTGGGTTAAACTAGAAAGAGGGAAAGAGAAATCTATTTGCATTGGTGTGATATACAGATCTCACTCACAAGAGGAAGAGGTGGACAGAAAGTTAATTGAAGACATACGCAGCATTGCTAGGAAAGGGGAAGTGCTATTGATAGGGAATTTCAATATGCCAGATGTTGATTGGCACATTCCTGCTGCAGTATCATCTAGAAGTACAGAGATCCTGGATTCTCTACAGGGAGAACTATTCAGGCAATTGGTAGCAGACCCCACACGTGAAGGGGCCATACTGGACTTGGTGCTTACCAATGGTGAAAGTGTTTCTGATGTTGTAGTAGGAGATCATTTTGCATCCAATGATCATCAGATGGTGTGGTTTAGTATTAGGACTAGGGCTGTTAGAATCCATTTAAAGGTGAGGATCTTATACTTCAGGAAGACTAACTTTGCCAAGATGGGCCAATACCTCATAGAGTCATTAGTGGGATGGGAACAGCTGGGGGATGTAGAAAAACAGTGGGCAAAACTGAAAGGGGATATTTTAAGGGCAACAAATCTTTTTGTTAAAATGATAAATAAAGGTAAAAGGAAAAGGAGACCGCTATGGCTTTCGAAAGAAGTAGCTGAAAAAGTGAAGAAAAAGAGGGAGGCCTTCATGAAATACAAGAGATCACAGAGAGAGGAAGACAGGCATCTATTTTTGGAAAAACTTAGACAAGCTAACAAAGTAGTCAGGAAAGCAAAGATTCAAAAAGCGGAGGAAATAGCCAATGCAATAAAATGGGGGGATAAGACATTTTTCAGATATGTAAATGTGAGGAGGAAGGGCAAAAGTGGTATTGTCAGACTCAAGGGTGCAGGGGGGGAATATGTAGAAGCTGATAATGATAAAGCGGAATTGCTTAACAAATATTTCTGTTCTGTGTTCACAGATGAAGAACCAGGAGCAGGACCTCAGAAAACACCCACAAACAAGAACAGAAGTGAGGGACATCTTGAGCAATTTTCAGAAGACTGTGTTCGTGAGAAACTAGCTCAACTTAAAGTAAACAAAGTGATGGGACCGGATGGGATACACCCTAGAATACTGAGGGAACTTGGGGACGTTCTAGCAGTTCCACTGACTGACCTTTTCAATACCTCGTTGGAGTCGGGAGTAGTGCCAAAGGACTGGAGAGAAGCTCATGTGGTGCCTTTACACAAAAGCGGAAGTAAGGATATGGTTGAAAACTACAGGCCAGTTAGTTTAACTTTGGTGGTGAGTAAATTGGAAACGCTGCTGAAAGAGAAAATAGTGAGGTTTCTGGAGTCCAGCGGATTACAGGATCTGAGGCAGCATGGATTCACCAGAGGCAGGTCTTGTCAGACAAATCTGATTGATTTCTTTGACTGGGTGACCAGGAAGTTGGATCGAGGGAGAGCCCTAGATGTGGTGCATTTGGATTTCAGTAAAGCCTTTGACACTGTTCCTCACAGGTGATTTATAAGCAAACTGAGCACCCTAGGGATGGACCCTAAAGTTTCTGCTTGAGTTAGAAATTGGTAGGGTGGGAGGCGATAAAGCGTACAGGTAAATGGAGCTCACTCTGAGGAGAAGGATGTTACCAGTGGTGTGCCCAAGGGATCTGTCCTTGGTCTGATTCTTTTTAACATCTTTGTTAGTGATATAGCGGAAGGGCTGTCAGGTAAGGTTTGCCTCTTTGCGGATGATACCAAAATCTGATATAGAGTAGACACCCAGGAAGGTGTAGATAACATGAGGAGGGATCTAGCTAAGCTTGAAGAATGGTCTAGAATTTGGCAGCTGGGATTTAATGTTAAAAAATGTAAAGTCATGCATTTGGACTGCAGCAATCCAAGGGAGCAAAATAGTATAGGGGGTGAAGTACTTTTGTCCACTAAAGAAGAGCGGGACCTAGGCGTGGTTGTGTCTGATAATCTTAAAGTAGCTAAACAGGTAGAAAAGACGACGGCAGAAGCTAAAAGGATGCTTGGGTACATACGGAGAGGAATGGCTAGCAGAAAAAAGGAGATAATAGTGCCTCTGTATAAGTCTTTGGTGGGGCCTCATTTGGAGTATAGTGTGCAATTCTGGAGACCACACCTTCAAAAGGATGTGAACAGGATGGAGTCGGTGCAGAGGGTGGCTACTAAGATGTTTAGTGGTCTTCATTATAAAGCATATGAGGACAGACTTAAGGATCTTAATATGTACACCTTAGAGGAAAGGCGGGATAGAGGTGATATGATTGAGATGTTTAAATACCTCCGTGGCATAAATGTTCAGAGGGAGGCCTCTTTCAATTGAAAGCAAGTTCTGCTACGAGGGGACATGGGATGAGGGTGAAGGGGGATAGAGTCAGGAGTGATATGCGGAAATATTTCTTTACGGAAAGAGTGGTGGATCCGTGGAATAGTCTCCCAGTGGCGGTGGTAGAGATGAGGATAGTAACTGAATTCAAAAAAGCATGGGACAAACATAGAGGATCTCTAAAGGAAAAAAGGGGACTGTTGTAGTTGTTGATATTGAAGGACAGACTAGATAGGCCATGTGTCCTTCCATATCAACAACTACAACAGTCCCCTTTTTACCTTTTCATAGAACATAGAAACATGACGACAGAAAAAGACCACATGGCCTATCTAGTCTGTCCTTCCATATCAACAACTACAACAGTCCCCTTTTTACCTTTAGAGATCATCTGTGTTTGTCCCATGCTTTTTTGAATTCAGTTACTGTCCTCATCTCTACCACCTCCACTGGGAGACTATTCCACGGATCCACCACTCTTTCCGTAAAGAAATATTTCCGCATATCACTCCTGAATCTATCCCCCATCACCCTCATCCCATGTCCCCTCGTAGCAGAACTTGCTTTCAATTGAAAGAGGCCTCCCTCTGAACATTTATGCCACGGAGGTATTTAAACATCTCAATCATATCACCTCTATCCCGCCTTTCCTCTAAGGTGTACATATTAAGATCCTTAAGTCTGTCCTCATATGCTTTATAATGAAGACCACTAAACATCTTAGTAGCCACCCTCTGCACCGACTCCATCCTGTTCACATCCTTTTGAAGGTGCGTTCTCCAGAATTGCACACTATACTCCAAATGAGGTTGCACCAAAGACTTATACAGAGGCACTTTTACCTCCTTTTTTCTGCTAGCCATTCCTCCCCATATGCATCCAAGCATCCTTCTAGCTTTTGCTGTCGCCTTTTCTACCTGTTTAGCTACTTTAAGATCATCAGACATAACCACGTCTAGGTCCGGCTCTTCTTTAGTGCACAAAAGTACTTCACCCCCTATACTATATTGCTCCCTTGGATTGCTGCAGCCCAAATGCATGACCTTACATTTTTTAACATTAAATCCCAGCTGCCAAATTCTAGATCATTCCTCAAGCTTAGCTAGATCCCTCCTCATGTTATCTACACCTTCCTGGGTGTCTACTCTATATCAGATTTTGGTATCATCCGCAAAGAGGCAAACCTTACCTGACAGCCCTTCCGCTATATCACTAACAAAGATGTTAAAAAGAATCAGACCAAGGACAGATCCCTGGGGCACACCACTGGTAACATCCTTCTCCTCAGAGTGAGCTCCATTTACCTGTACGCTTTATCGCCTCCCACCCAACCAATTTCTAACTCAAGCAGAAACTTTAGGGTCCATCCCTAGGGTGCTCAGTTTGTTTATAAGTCGCCTGTGAAGAACAGTGTCAAAGGCTTTACTGAAATCCAAATACACCACATTTAGGGCTCTCCCTCGGTCCAACTCCCTGGTCACCCAGTCAAAGAAATCAATCAGATTTGTCTGACAAGACCTGCCTCTGGTGAATCCATGCTGGTTTGGACCCTGTAATCCGCTGGACTCCAGAAATCTCACTATTTTCTCTTTCAGCAGCGTTTCCAATAATTTACTCACCACCAAAGTTAAACTAACTGGCCTGTAGTTTTCAACCACATCCTTACTTCCGCTTTTGTGTAAAAAGCACCACATGAGCCTCTCCCTGGTCACCCAGTCAAAGAAATCAATCAGATTTGTCTGACAAGACCTGCCTCTGGTGAATCCATGCTGCCTTGGATCCTATAATCCGCTGGACTCCACAAACCTCACTATTTTCTCTTTCAGAAGTGTTTCCAATAATTTACTCACCACCGAAGTTAAACTAACCAGCCTGTAGTTTTCAACCACATCCTTAGGAAATGTCATGCAGTGGAAACAGCATGCAAAAGAGCAAGGAATCGAAACGGAAAGGGCATCGGGGCCAATTGAGGGGACAGCCGTGTGGATGGTGTGTGGACCTGGGCAAAATGGGGAACAGAAAGAAAAAGGAGCATGTGAGAATTGAACCTGCACACTGATTTGAGCCAGACCATCTCAACAACATCAATACCAATCCCCCAAACTGACTGCTTACATGGAAAATACAAAGAAATAGCCATATGTAACAGCTGATATGCGACAGCTAGACTGCATAGAGGGCACAGTGTGGTGCACAGTGAAGAGATGGAAGGGTGTGTGGAGAGGTGACGAAGCTGCAGCCATTGCATGGTCAGGTTAGCAGAACACAAGAAATGCAAAGGAAAGGACATGTGGGAATCAAACCTGTAACCCATGGCATTCCAACACATGTCTGTAACCACTATTCCAAACTACCACCACAAGCACAATGCAAATAAGTTCATTTAAAGGGAACATGTGTATAGAAACCCGTAGCACCCTGTGAGGTGGCAGCGGCTGGCACACAGACAGCTGCCACCGGTCAAGTAGCATTACATCAGTAGCGTTACATCCTAATTGGCGGTGTTTTGTCTTGACAAGATTGTAAATGTCGTGTGTTGTGTTTTGTCCTGACTAGATTGTAGCCCTGTGTTATGTCTTGACTAGATTGTAAGCTCTGATGAGCAAGGACTGTCTCTTTCATGTCTGTACAGTGCTGCGTATGACTGGTAGCGCTATATAAATGCTCAATATTAGTAGTAGTATTAGTAAGAATATTAATATGCCCCACCTGCATTGTGTGGTATGACAGCACAGGGCAGGGGTGCCATGTTGCGCAGTGGTGCTTACACCCCCTGGGGGCCACCATGTCCGGATGGCTGGGGAGTTGTGCACAGCCCATGAGAGCCTCATGCAGGCTGCACAGCTCCTCAGCCATCCCCACCACGGCGCCCACCACCTGCTCCAGGGTGCGTTTCTGTGCCTGCTCTGCCTGGGACACAGCACACATTGCCACAGACAGATGGCATACACACATGCCATCACACAGACACTATGTGGCTGGTGTCTGCATGGTGGCATGTGCAGATGTCCTGTCTGTGGCACTGTATGCTGTGCCCGTGCCCAGACGGGAGACAACACCGGACCCATGAGGCAGGTGGCAGGGGCCCCCAGTGCCCTGTGCTGTTCTGTGCCACTACACACCCACCCCCTCCCCCTCCCTAGCCTCCCCATCCATCTCCACCTCCCCCGCCACCCACTCCCCCTTCCCCCCCATCCCACACCCCCTCTCTGGCTACCCCCTCCTCATCAGCAGTCTCAGGATCCTCCAGCATGCCACTGTCCTCATCTGACCCCGCCTCCTCATGGCATATGGGTGCCGGTGCCGGTGCCGGGGGGGCTGGCCACCTGTGGCCCCAATGATGATGGTCCCTTGCCAGCATCTGCATCTGCTGTGGGGGGAAACCAGTCAATACCACCATGGTCATGTGATTGCCACATCATGGACACATAGTAAGTGGCCCCACAGGCTGCTGGGCCACTGGATCATGCTGTTGTGCAACACACAGACTGCGTTACTCACCGTTCCTTTGGACCATCACCTCATGCTGGAGTTGCCTGAGGAGGTGGGGGCGGCACAGCCGCAGCACCATGGCCATATGGAAAAGTTCCACCACCTGTGGGTACAGCAATGGATATGGACCGTTAGGGGACAGACATCCCTGGCCATCGGCTGATGCACATAACACATAGCTGTGTGCAGCAGGGGGCTGCCCCTGCTGTATACTGTTGGTCCAATGCTAGCTGCTGTCCACGCCACCTGCATGTGTGGGAGTGAGGCTACGCATGTGTGGACTGTCCCCACACATCCTACGTGCTAACACCCAGGCACCCCATGCCACCTGATGGGCTGCCTCTGCGTGACATGGTTGCCACATGACATTCGTGGCAGTGTCATGCTGCAGATCATGTGCGGCATACCAGCAGTGCTGTATGGTGCCCTTATCTGTGTGATGGGTTGCCAAGGGGTAGTTGGGGCATGCGCCACATCCTAAACAAATGCGCTGGATACCCCTGTCTGCCACACCTCACAATGTGCCTGAGACATGTGGCGATCATATGCTGTGACTGCATATGCCTGTGCCACAGTAGTCCATGGCAGCAGTGCTGCACATGTGCATAGTCATTGTAGCATGCATACAGCAGCAGACTCACCTACGAAGGTCCAGGGGATATATCACAGACCTCTCTGTATAGACCAGGGGCCACCTGGGGTTAGGGCAGACCTGCACACATCAACTGGCACACCTACCATAGCAACAGGGGCAAACACAGGCCTCTGTAATGAGGCCTGAGACTGCCTGGGGCTAGAGCAGACCTGTGCACATCAACTGGTGCACCTGCATTGGTTCCAGGTTGAGCCAAAGACCTGTCCATTACCCATGGTGTGCTTGTATGATATGTGTGTTGAGAGCTGGCTACTGTGTTGCACCCCTTGGTTTGTGTGGCGTGTCCCCATGCACCTACCTCACGTGGGTAAGAGGCTGCTCGATTATAGCGCCTGGTGGTGAGGTGCTCCCAGGTCATCTTCCCCCAGGTGAGGTGTAGGCATAATGAGGAGCCTGGGAAGAGGCGCCTCTATCTCGAGCAGTATCTGGTGTCATGGAAAACACAGTCTCTGTGACCTGTCCGCCATCTTGTCTGCTGTTTTTCATCCCTGAACCCATGACACAATATAAATGTGTCTGCACAGTGACGCGCGTTCTTATGCGTGTCCATATGTGCTCAATGCACCCATGGCTCAACTTGTGTTTTATCACACATTTGCTTATGGTGCCATAGAGGGCATTGTTCTTTGTGGTGCCTTACAACATGGCTTGGGCTAATGCACCTTATAGGCACCTTAGACTGCGCCAATGAGGTGAGGGTGGTCATGGCTGCGTGCACACATTGCAGATATGTGGCTGACTGTTACAGGCATGAGAAGAACTTGCGTCAGACAGGCCAACTAAAATGAGACCAATGGGGGATTGAACCCATGACCCATGGCTATGAGGTCAATGCATTAACCATTGGCCCCTATCTGTTCAATGGCTGCCTACAGAAAGAATGAAGGCCACTGCACAAACTGTCTGCTGTTCCCCAGGATAGGGTAAACCCACCTGTAACCATGATGCACTGCACATGCAGATCAGCACCCACAGCTGTTCACCAGATGGGGTATAGACTTCCCCAGCACCTCAGCTTGTTAGGTGGAACTGACCCTGTGTGATACACTGATGAGGCCAAACACAGCTCATTGACACCGATACCAAACCACTGAGCCAACTGCCCACCCAGACAGCCCAAAGAAAGGGACCATATGTAACAGCTAGCATGTGACGGATAGGCTGCATGGAGGGGACACTGCACTGTACAGTGAAGAGAAGAAGGGTGTGCGGAGAGCTGAAGAAGCCGGAGCCACTGTTTGTAGGGATAGCAGAACACAAGAAAAAAAAAAGATAAGGAATCTGTGGAAATAAAACCCACAACCTATGGTATCACAACACACCTCTGTAACCACTATCCCAAACAACCATTACAAGCACAACAAACATATGTTCCACCAAAGGGAACGTATGTATGGATACTCGTAGTACCCCCTGAGGTGGCAGACGGCTGGCACACAGACAGCTGCCACCATCCAAGGATGTGGGCACAGGTGCGCCATGTACATTAGCAGTATGCCACTAAATACGCTAGTCAGTGCGGTGATGCAGCAGCACAGACAAATGTGTGTCCAACATGTCACACAAATGTCACTGCCCGTCCACAGATGATGGGCAGGACAGATCATGTCCAGGAGCTGCATGGTGTATACTGCTCAGTAGGCCACCCCCAAATGCAGCTGCATGCACCAAATGCCACAGTCACACATGCATGCATGTAGAAAGTAGGTTGTGCATGATGGGAATCCAACACGCATCAGTCATGAAATGTCCAGAAAAGCATTATGGAATCATAATGATCTTCATCGACATCTCCTCAGCCTTCGACACAGTGGACCACAACACGCTCTTGGAAAGACTAAAGAACACTGGTATACACGGCATCACATTGAAATGGTTCCACTCATACCTAACCGAAAGACAGCTACAGGTCAAGGTGGGACACAACACCTCCCAACCCATAAATGTCCGTCAAGGAGTACCTCAAGGATCCGCACTCTCAGCACTCCTATTTAACATCTACATCCAACCAATATGCAACATCATGAAAGAGAACAACATTCAATACACAATATATGCAGACGACATCATGATATACACCCCAATATCAATCGACAACCCGGACTTCTCTAAGATAACAGACGGCCTTACCCAAATGACGAGTTGGTGTCAAAACAACAACCTCGCAATAAACTACAGCAAGACCGAAGCTTTAATCATCACTCGGAACCAAAGCTTCATACACCCACCAAATATAAAGATACAAAGCACTACTATACCAATAAGATCAGAAGTGAGATACCTCAGAGTTACTCTGGACAATAAACTCAATCTCAAGCCACACATAGACAAAACAATCCAAAAAGCCTACTACAAGATGCGAATCATCAGGAGACTGAAACCACTCCTCGCCCCCGAACACTTTCGTACCGTCTGTCAAGCACTGATAACCCCACTTCTGGACTTCTGCAATCCGATATATCTTGGACTACCGAAACAAGCCCTCAAACCACTCCAACTGGCACAAAACACTGCAGCACGAATAATATCCGGAACTGCAAGACAGGAGCACATCACACCTATCTTAAAGGACTTACACTGGCTCCCAATCGGTGCACGCATCAGATACAAAACTATCATAAACCTATTTAAGATAAATCAGCACACAACAGCCAACAGCCTGCACACCCTCATACAACCAGACACCAGCACACGTCCTAGAAGAAAACAAACACACAACCGAGTCAGCACCCCAAGTGAATACAAACACACACGCAAGGACACAACAGACAGAGCACTCTCCATGGCGGCTCCAACAATATGGAACAAACTACCGGACGATTTGAGGGCAACTACAGACCTCAAAGACTTTAGAAAACAGCTGAAAACCATGCTGTTCATAGAACACTATGGACACATCACATAACCTCAGAGAATGTATAACAGCACATGATACCGCCTAACACTGTATGTATAGAAAATGTTTTTTAGCCCCACTGTATATAGCTCACTTTGTACATAGCTCAAACTAATCCCGCACACAATACAACACACACTCAACTAAATTTTACCCTCACTGCATGTATAACACTCTCACTTTACCCGATTGTTTGCTGTGATACCACCTTGATTAATAAGATAAGGCGGTTTAGAAATACTGTTAAATAAATAAATAAATAAATACGTGCCCGGCAATACAGGACACACAAACCAGGAAAAGCATACACAGCTAAATGTCCGCAAGTGTACACACAGCACTAGCTACCAATCTACTGCCGGCTTACCTACAAAGTAGTACTGTTAACATGCAAGGCCATCAATAAAACAACCTCTAGCTCCTTGACGAACTTTATCCACCCCACACCTGCAACCAGAGCAAGAAGGTCCTTCACCACCAACACACTAATAACCCCTAGCGAAGTAACAAAATGCACGCAGGCAACAAAAACCAGAGCCTTCATGTTCTACGCACCTACCTGCTGGAACGAGCTCCCAGTGACCATCCACATGATCACCGACCTTCCCAATTCAGAAAGGCACTAAAGCATCACCTCTTTCTCCTACACTACGCCCAGGCCAACAACATGTCCTCACCTGACACAACCCTACAACCTAACCGTAAAAAACAGACAATTCAGTAAACAAATTACATCCCTGTACATAGCTCTCAGGGCAAGCCATGTCGCCACAACCACATAGCGATTTCCTGCCTAGACTGTATATAGTCTGTATATAGTTACCTCTGTTCTGAATCCAAGTCCGCTGCCCAGACACAACACCTCCACTTAAGCTCCTGCCCAATTGGGGCAGTGGGAGCCTGAAACAGCGGCAGCCTCGGCTGCATAAAAACGGCGTCCCTGCGTTCAGGGAGCCGCTGCCCGGACACAACACCTCCACTTAAGCTCCGGCCCAATCGGGGCAGTGGGAGCCTGAAACAGCGGCAGCCTCGGCTGCATAAAAGTGGCGTCCCTGCGTTCAGGGAGCCGCTGCCCAGACACAACACCTCCACTTAAGCTCCTGCCCAATCGGGGCAGTGGGAGCCTGAAACAGCGGCAGCCTCGGCTGCATAAAAGCAGCGTCCCTGCGTTCAGGGAGCCGCTGCCCGGACACAACACCTCCACTTAAGCTCCTGCCCAATCGGGGCAGTGGGAGCCTGAAACAGCGGCAGCCTCGGCTGCATAAAAGCGGCGTCCCTGCGTTCAGGGAGCCGCTGCCCAGACACAACACCTCCACTTAAGCTCCTGCCCAATCGGGGCAGTGGGAGCCTGAAACAGCGGCAGCCTCGGCTGCATAAAAGCGGCGTCCCTGTGTTCAGGGAGCCGCTGCCCGGACACAACACCTCCACTTAAGCTCCTGCCCAATCGGGGCAGTGGGAGCCTGAAACAGCGGCAGCCTTGGCTGCATAAAAGCGGCATCCCTGCGTTCAGGGAGCCGCTGCCCAGACACAACACCTCCACTTAAGCTCCTGCCCAATCGGGGCAGTGGGAGCCTGAAACAGCGGCAGCCTCGGCTGCATAAAAGCGGCGTCCCTGCGTTCAGGGAGCCGCTGCCCGGACACAACACCTCCACTTAAGCTCCTGCCCAATCGGGGCAGTGGGAGCCTGAAACAGCGGCAGCCTCGGCTGCATAAAAGCGGCGTCCCTGCGTTCAGGGAGCCGCTGCCCGGACACAACACCTCCACTTAAGCTCCTGCCCAATCGGGGCAGTGGGAGCCTGAAACAGCAGCAGCCTCGGCTGCATAAAAGCGGCATCCCTGCGTTCAGGGAGCCGCTGCCCGGACACAACACCTCCACTTAAGCTCCTGCTCAATCGGGGCAGTGGGAGCCTGAAACAGCGGCAGCCTCGGCTGCATAAAAACGGCGTCCCTGCATTCAGGAAGCCGCTGCCCGGACACAACACCTCCACTTAAGCTCCTGCCCAATCGGGGCAGTGGGAGCCTGAAACAGCGGCAGCCTCGGCTGCATAAAAGCGGCGTCCCTGCGTTCAGGGAGCCGCTGCCCGGACACAACACCTCCACTTAAGCTCCTGCTCAATCGGGGCAGTGGGAGCCTGAAACAGCGGCAGCCTCGGCTGCATAAAAGCAGCACCCCTGTGGGGTGCGCCCGCGCCTGAGGGCCTCGCCAGAGGGCCCTTTGGCGTGGCCCTTAGGCGCGGCACGAAAGCGAACAAAGGAATTGCAAAGAAAGAACCACAGTCACCAGTACACCAGAAGAAAATCAACAGCAAAACAGACAAGAAACAAAGACTTAAGAAAAGCAGGCATCACCTTAACGGAACCTCACAAAAACCATCATGCAAGCAACATATTTTCTCCCACTCTACCTACTCGTCACACAACTCCCACCACCAAACACACACCTCCACTACCCACAAGCAAACACACCATGGCACCCACCAACTGCATGACCATATTTAGAACCACAGCACACACATAAAGAGACACACAGAACATCACAGACAAAACGACCAACCAAACACAAATCAAATTCTCACACCTGCACAAAGGAAGCACATGTAACAGCAACCTCCTCAACAAAGACAACAATTGAGCTCATAAACGCCAGATCCGTCTGCAACAAGATACACACTCTTGTAGACCACATAGAAGACCGACAGCCCGACATAATATGCATCACAGAGACATGGCTCAATCCCACCGACAATGTGCTACTCAACCAATTAGTACCGGACAACTACTCAGCGTACAACTGCCCACGCACCCACAAGCGTGGAGGAGGAGTCGTGATAATAGCAAAGACAAAACTAAAGTTCAAAGCACAGAACTTCACCGATACACAGCAATGTAACACAATCAGCATCAAGAACAAACACATTGCAATCTGCCTAACCTACAGAGCACCCAGAGCTCCACCCGACGAACTAGCCTTCACACTAGAAGAAGCCTGTGCTATAACAACAAATAACAAACCAGCGCTACTGATTGGAGACTTCAACCTCAAGTCCACCAACGCCAAAGACGCAGAGGCCTTCCTTCAAGCGATGACCTCACTTCAATTCACACAAATAATCAATGCACCAACGCACAAACATGGATCATCCCCAGACCTCATCTTCACATCCAATTACCTAACATCAAGAGACCTAATTTCAACGCCCACCATTACCCCAGTGCCATGCTCCGACCACTACAAAATCGAGACAAAGTTGCGATTACAAGAAGACCAGATAAACGAACGAGCAGACATCTCACACACACAAAGACGATTCAAAACTTTAGACAGGGACAAATTCATACAGGACACGATACAACACCTGACCATTACAACAGACGACCTGGAGGAGCAAGTTTCCAGCTGGAACAGCATTTTAGCTAACGCTGCCAAATCATCTGATGGCGGGCCTGAGAAACTCCATCACAACAGGAGACAAAACAAACCATGGTACTCAGCAAAAATACGACAGGAAAAGAGGGAACTCAGGAAGATTGAACGGAGATGGAGAAAAAACAAGACAATAGACAACCAGCATCTTTACCTAACAAGGCAAAAACAATACAATGAACACATCAACCAATCAAAGAGGGAATTCCACACAAACATGATAAATACTTCCATCAACAAACCCAGAGAGCTTTTCGAAATCGTAGAAATCCTCACAAAAGAGCAAACAACAGAAGAGGAAGTACAAATAGATCCACAGGAATTTGCCGACCACATCAAGGACAAATTCCACTCCGCAGAGCGAACAACACCCAGCGTAACCACCAGGACAGACGTACACACCAAAACCTGGGACACATTGTACACACCCTCAACTGAGCAGCTATCCCACATCATCTCCACAATCAACACAAGCACTGCTCCTACAGACCCGTGCCCAGTGTCATGGGTCAAAACCACCAAATCAAGCTTCATCCACACCATACCCAACATGGTGCACAACTCACTCACTCAAGGATTCATGCCAAAGCAACTAAAACTCGCCTCAGTAAGACCAATCACAAAGAAAACAACCCTCGACAAAAAAAATCCAGCAGCATACCGACCAATTTCCAGCATACCCTTCCTGGCAAAAATCATCAAAAAAACAGTTCAATTACAACTACAGGAGCACATCGACAAACATGAAACACTTGATGATAACCAACATGGCTTTCGTCCCAACCATGGAGTCGAAACACTACTGATTTACCTCTTCGACAGCATCCTAAGAATAATTGACAACACCAAGAATGGAATCATAATGATCTTCATCGACATCTCCTCAGCCTTCGACACAGTGGACCACAACATGCTCTTGGAAAGACTAAAGAACACTGGGATACATGGTGTCACCTTGAAATGGTTCCATTCATACTTAACCGAAAGACAGTTACAGGTCAAGGTGGGCCACAACACCTCCCGACCCATAAATGTCCGCCAAGGAGTACCTCAAGGATTCGCACTCTCAGCACTACTATTTAACATCTACATCCAACCAATATGCGACATCATGAAAGAGAACAACATTCAATACACAATATATGCAGACAATATCATGATATACACCCCGATATCAGTCGACAACCCGGACTTCTCTAAGATAACATACTGCCTTACCCAAATGACAAGTTGATGTCAAAACAACAACCTCGCAATCAACTACGGCAAGACCGAGGCTCTAATCATCACTCGGAACCAAAGCTTCATACACCCACCAAATATAAAGATACAAAGCACTACTATACCAATAAGATCAGAAGTGAGATACCTCGGAGTTACTCTGGACAATAAACTCAATCTCAAGCCACACATAGACAAAACAATCCAAAAAGCCTACTACAAGATGCGAATCATCAGAAGACTGAAACCACTCCTCGCCCCTGAACACTTCCATACCGTCTGTCAAGCACTGATAACCCCACTTCTGGACTTCTGCAATCCGATATACCTTGGACTACCAAAACAAGCCCTCAAGCCACTCCAACTGGCACAAAACACTGCAGCGCGAATAATATCTGGAACAGCAAGACAGGAGCACATCACACCCATCTTGAAGGACTTACATTGGCTCCCAATCAGTTCACGCATCAGATACAAAACTATCATAAACCTATTTAAGATAAATCAGCACACATCAGCCAACAGCCTGCACACCCTCATACAACCAGACACCAGCACACGTCCAAGAAGAAAACAAACACACAACCGAGTCAACACCCCAAGTGAATTCAAACACACACGCAAGGACACAACAGACAGAGCACTCTCCATGGCTGCTCCAACAATATGGAACAAACTCCCGGACGATTTGAGGGCAACAACAGACCTCAAAGACTTCAGAAAACAGCTGAAGACCATGCTGTTCATAGAACACTATGGACACATCACATAACCTCAGAGAATGTATGATACCTCCTAACACTGTATGTATAGAAAATGTTTTATAGCCCCAATGTATATAGCGCACATTGTACATAGCTCAATCTAATCTCGCACACAACACAACATACACTCAAGTCAAAGTTTCACCCTCACTGCATGAATAACACGCTCACTTTACCCGATTGTTTGCTGTGATACCACCTTGATTAATAAGATAAGGCGGTTTAGAAATACTGTTAAATAAATAAAAAATAAATAAATAAAGTAGTATTACTTGTTCTATGTAAGTGCAGAGCATGCTCTTCCTACTCTGTGCAAAATGTTATCTGTAAACAGCACTGATTTTAAAGAGCGCGGTATATAAAAGCATTAAATAAATAAATATATATGTAACAGCTGTCCGATACTGCCTCATGGTATCAAGCAAAGTGGTTTACATGGCAACATAAGCCTGGTAATGTACATGAAAGAGTGACAATGATCAACTGGATCCTGTCAGGGCAAAGCAGGGTATTTGACCTTACAAATACCACAGTGGGACTTGAACCCTGGTCCCTAGGCCAGTGGGTGAGCCATTATACCACTCCACCACAGCATGACATGAACATCTCTGCAGTGGATGATGTGTAGACAAGGAGGCAGGCGCATATCCAATCCGCCCGCCGCCATTATCAGCACCACTGCCAACTAACACCAATGACTGAGGAAAATACAGAGCCATAGAACCAACCGAGGACAGGGAACCAAGGATGGGCCCAACATGGGACAGGCATCATGAGAGGGGGCGGAGTGAGATGATGGATCAAGTGAACAGCTAAAGGGGGAAGGGGTGGGACCAGGGTGGCCAGAACTAGCAGGCGGGGTGGGGGGGGGAACGTGGCGTGTGGGTGAACGCAGAGACCCCATGACAGAGAGCGAAAATAGGTGCTGTCACGTCAGGGGGACGGCAGGTCTCAGGCAGAGCAGGCGGGGGTAGATCAGCAGAGATGGGGAGATCATGTGTAGCAGCTGGGGCATGTAGGACAGAGCATGCACCCCACATGGCACTGGAAATAGTGAGAGTGGAAAGGGAGGGTGGGGGCTCTGGACAAGATTAGGTGCGTTGCGTGCCGATACCCTACCAGAGAGTGACAGAGGTCCATGGAGGCAAGGGTTGGGGGTGACATCTCCGGTTGGGAGATGGTGCAGGGGTGGTGAAGTATGGGGCAGAGAAGGGACGGAACAGCAGAAACGAGGGCATGGCTGCTGTAGATCAAGGGGAAAGGAATGACACAGAGGCAGTGGGCAGTGCCGCACAGGTGCTGCTGATAGGGCAGAGGATAGAATGGAGGGGGATGTGGCGATGGTGAACGGGGGTAAGGGAGGGGTGGCGTGAGGGTGCAGGTCTGGAGGGAAAAAGGTTGGGGGTAGCATCGGAGGACAACAATGTGATGTGGAGCCATAGTGCAGGGGTGGAGAGGACAGCAAAGGCCACAGAGTGTAGAATGTGGGGGAGACAGAGACTGTCCACACCTGTGTGTGCGGTAGGTGGTGGGTGCATGGAAGAAATAGGCAATGGGGAGCCATGGGGTGGGTGGCTGGAGGTGGGGGGGGAGGGGTATGGGTATGGCAGCTTAGGAAGCCAGACATAGGGGTCGCCAACATACAAGGGGCGATGTGGTTTGGGAGCATACCCGTGTGGCACCCACCCACCCATGCACCTGCTCTGCACAGCCACCCACTGGCCAATGCCAGTCACAGCACCAGGGCCCCACATCCCCCGGGGCATGCAACCATGCACGCATATCCCTGACACCACAGGGCACACCTGTCCCAGCCAACAGTGGCCCATCACCCCCAGCCCCACGCCAACAGTCATACCTGTTGATGTGGGACGTCCCCAGATGCACGCACATGCAGGCACCAGTGAGACACTGCTGGCACCCGGGACACAGACATCCGATGGTACCACACACATCCCTGCACCGGTACAGTTCCTGCCCACATGTATGCAGCCTGGGTGTTCCCATAATGACCTAAGTACCCTGCAATTCACACAGTCTGTTAGTTTAGGATGTGACAGATATATGTATGGGGATGGCCAGCCATGCCACACCTGAGCTGTGTACCCTGTTCCTTCACAGGTGACATACATGCCATGGAGGCGGAGGAGGGGGAGGAGCTCTCAGCTTCTGGGCCGTGGCCCCTGGCCGAGGTGGAGCCTGCAGTGGAGGTGCCTGAAGGGGCAGCAGCAGCACAGGTGGCGGAGGGGCGACCAGCACCACACCTGGCGGCTGATGGCGGACTGGGATTGGAGTTGGGTGATGGCAGGCTGTCCGCAGTTGCTGCAGCCGAGGAGGTGGCTGGGCCGCCAGCACCGGGTCCCGCCCCACGGGCTGCACATGCCACCATTGCAGATGTCATTGGTGAGATGAGGTCCCACTCCGCAGCGGTGCATGTGGATGCACAGGGTGGGAGGGCATTCCAGAGCCCCCGCCGACCACCCCTAGAAACCAAGAACAACCTGAATCCACACTTACTATACATACCCCTTCAACACACCACAAAGGCCCAGGCAGAGGAGCACTGAAAGCCCCGTGACATAAGATGTGCCTTCATAAACGCACGCTCGATCCGCAGGAAATGGCTAGCCATCTCTGACCTTATAACCAACCATGGCCTAGACATGCTACTAGTCATGGAATCATGGCTCTCTGACTCAGACACAGTCCTCCTCAACCAGCTCATCCCCCCCAGCTTCTCAATCCACACATGCCACAGATCGGACCGCAGAGGCGGAGGTGCCTTCATCCTAGTGAAGACAGAGCTCCATTTCCAGCTGCTATCTGCAAACAGCACAACTGACATGGAGCCAATCACCATAGCCAGCAAGCACTCCACCATCATTCTAATCTACAGAGCCCTGTCCTCCTCCCCTGATGACTTATCGACAATAATCAACATCGCTTGCAACCCCAAGAACCCACGCATGCCAAACTGGATATTGGGCGACTTTAACCTGCCAGCTCTCCAAAGCACCCAATCCAAAACCTTCCTTGAAGCACTCAATGAGTTAGGATACAAGCAAATAATCAACGCCCTCACCCACACGAAAGGAAACATACTGGACCTGGTCTTCGCACCAATACCTACCATAAGCTCGAGCTACAACCCTGATATATCCATCACTCTAGTTCCATGGTCCAATCACAGCCTAATCAAATTTCAGATGCCCATGCATCAAGAATATAATGCCTCTGGCCAGGCAGATGATCTTCCCTTAGCTTCCACAAGGTGATTCCGACCCTTTGATAAAGAAGAGATCAGCAAAAAAGTCCTACCAAGCCTCAGCCTAACATCCGCTGGCCTTGATGAAATGATATCCACATGGAACAACAGCCTAAGTTCCATCGCCCTTCTACCTGCCTCAAACAAGTCATCAAAAAAAAAGGGAAGCCATGCAATGGTACCCTGCTGAAATTCGAACTTCATTACTCCACCTTAGGAAGCTTGAAAGATGATGGCGGTGCTCACAATCCACAGATGACCTGGCATCCTACACATCCTACCTGACAATACACTGAGAAACAATCTCAAGGAAACTAAAAGAACATCACTCTGAACTCCTGCGACAATCACTAAATAAACCCCATGACCTTTTCAACATTGCAAAGTCCCTGATGAAGGAGTCTTCTCCTGCCCAACCAGGTATGCTACATCCCCAGGAATTTGCAGACCACATACAAGCCAAGTCAAGCCAAACCAACACCACCCAAATTCCAGAGCCCAAGCAACACCACATAACACCGTTGACAGCTTTCACTCCCCCATTCACGAGAAGCATCGAGGACACCATCACATCTATAAACACCAGCACAACCCCCAACGACCCCTGCCTAGCATTCTGTATAAGATCACTCCGCGTGGAGTTCAGCCCATTTCTAACCAAGATCATGAACTTATTTATTATTATTTATTTATTTTCAGTCTCTTTTATACCGCGCTATTCGACATCAGTGCGGTTTACAATGAACATAGAACTACACATTTCCTTGGGTACTCTGTGTTTACAATGAACAGATGTTTAAAACTTGGATAACAGGGGATAACTATTTACAATTTTGTAACAATGTGGGGTTCGCATCATTTTGTCTAGTCGTGGGAGTTTTGTTTTGTACCTGTGGATGGGGCTGATATGGCATTGTCTCTCGGGTAGTGCAGGAGGAAGAGGTGGTGCTTAAATGCCTTCCTAAACTGGAATAGGTCAGGAATTGCACGGATGTTGGGAGGCAGGGTATTCCAGCATCTGGGCGCACAGAATTTGAAGGCTCTGCTTGCTGTTGACTGGGTACATTGGGTTATTGACTTTGGGACTGTCAGTGTATTGAGTGCTCCTGATCTTCTGGATCTGTTAGTGGGAGTGGTCTGGATCAATTCAGATAATGATGAGGATGAAAGCCCGTGAATGGCTTTGAATGTCAGCAGTAGGGTTTTGTACTTGAGTCTGCTATGTATCGGGAGCCAGTGGAGGTGCCTCAGTATGGGCGTCACATGGTCACTCCTGGATGCCCTGTATAGGACCCTCGCTGCAGTGTTCATTGCAAGTTGCAGTGGATTCAGAGTGGTCTGGGGGAGCCCATGTAAGATCACATTAGCATAATCAAAGTGTGGTTGTTTATGTTTATGTTTATGTTTATTGTATTTGATAAAAACCGCCTTTCACTGGAACCAAAGCGGTGTACAATTAAAAATTCAATAAAAGAAGGCCAAGGCCAACGAAAAGGAAAAGAAATTTACAATGTTTGACAGGACAGCTGAAAAATCAAGAAGACAGGACAAAAACATAGATAGGGGGTAGGCCAGGGAAAAACAAAGGGAGGGAGGAGAGGTAATCAGACAAAAGGAGAGGGAACATCGAAAGCTAAGGAGAACAGGTGAGTTTTTAGCTGTTGTTTGAAGTTAGTAAACTGCGGGTCAAGGCGGAGGGAGGGGGGAAGGGCATTCCAGAGGGCGGGAGCGGCAAAAAAGAAGGCAGAGGAGCGGGTAGACTGCAGGTGAGCGCGAGAGGGTGGTGGAAGGGTGAGGCGGTTGAGATGGAAAGAGCGGGGAGTGTGTATGGGAGAGTGGAAGAAGAGGAGATCCGTTAAGTATTGGGGAGTGCTAGTATGGAAGGCTTTATGAGTCAGAATCAGAAGCTTGAAAGTGGCCCTAAAAGGGATAGGCAACCAGTGAAGATGGAAGAGTAAAGGAGTTATGTGATCCCGGGGAGAAGAGCATGTGACCAGGCGTGCAGCAGTGTACTGAATCCGTCGGAGTCGGGTAAGTTGACATTTTGGGAGACCGATAAAAAGGGAGTTGGCAAAGTCCACCCGAGACATAACTAAAGCCAAAACCAGGGTGACCAAGGCTGAGGGGGAAAGAAAAGGACGAATAGAGCGAATTTGACGAAGAAAGAAGAAAGACGTTTTAGTAACGTGAGATATATGGGAATGAAAAGACAAGTCAGAGTCAAAGTGCACACCAAGGTACCGGAAGGTGGAGACCAAGGGTACAGGAGAGCCAGAGAAAGAAGGGGCCAGAGAAGGGGAGGAGCCACCGTGAGAGAACCAGATAGCAATAGTTTTAGCAAGATTCAGGTGGAGGCAGTTAGCTGTCAACCAATCTGCGACAGCAGCAAGACAGGAATCTAGAGCCGAAAGATCAGGGCAGGAGGGGGAAGTGTGGTGGAGCAAGAGAATATCGTCCGCATAGAAAAAGGTAGATATACCAAACTGCTGAATCAGGGACGCAAGAGGGGCTAAGAAGAGGTTAAAAAGGAGGGGGGCAAGAACAGAGCCCTGAGGAACCCCGCAGGGAAGAGTGTGAGGAGCAGAAGGGGGAGAGGAGGGGGAAGATGAAAGAACTGCACAAGATCTGGAGGAGAGGAAAGAGAGGAACCAATGGAGCACAGTGCTGCAGAGACCTGCGTCCCGCAAACGGTGAAGGAGGAGAGAGTGATCAACCAAATCGAAAGCAGCCGAGAGATCTAGAGCAACCACCACCGAAACGTCACCACGATCATGTGCAACATGCAGTGCATTTGTGAAGGCCAAGAGAATAGTTTCAACGCTGTGGCCCGGACGAAACCCAGATTGACGGGGGTGAAGGAAGTTAGTAGAATCAAGGTGATGGGAAAGCTGAGCAAAGACAAATTTCTCCAAGAGTTTAGATAGGAAAGGAAGCTTTGAAACAGGACGATAGTGAGCAGGTACCAAAGGATCAAGCGAGGTGTTTTTAAGAATGGGGCGAATCAGAGCGTGTTTCCAGGATTTCGGGAAAGACCCAGTAGAAAGACTAGAGTATGATCAGTGCCTGGTAAATTGTCCTAAAGTCTTCTGGTTCCAGCAAGGCTCATAGGGGTCTGAGGGATCGTATCTTATGATACACCGCCTTAACTATGTTGCCTATGTGTAACTTCATATCCAGCCTCTGGTCTAAAGTGACACCAAGGTATCTGATTGTGGGTTTGGTCTGGAGATCTTCTTCCTTGACACTTAGAAAGGGTGGTGTGGAGAAGTTTATATTCCTCGTAATGAAGAGTACTTCCGTTTTTTTGTGTTGGATCCTGAGGTTTTGGGTTTGGAGCCAGTCGGATACGGCGTTAAAGCAATTTGTTAGTGGCGAGAGGTCTGGGTTCTCTGTTGAGAAAGGCATATATAGCAACATGTCGTCTGCGTATATCAAGCAATTGAGACTGAATGACCGGATCAGGTTGCATATAGGCTGCAAGTAGATGTTGAACATCAGGGCCGAGAGGGAGGAGCCCTGCGGGACACCCTGCTTCTGGTGGAAGGGATCTGATGAGGTTGCCCCGGAACGTACGTGCTGCCATCTGTCCAGTGCTTTATTAGTAAACCATCCAAGCGAGAATCACCTTCAAAACCCTGCTACTAGCCTTTAAAGCTCACAAAGGACTTGCTCCCTCATCACTCTCAGAGTTGATTCAACCAATCCCTTCCAACAGGCTTAGAAGAACCGCAGAATTAAACATGCTAAAGGTTCCATATGAGTCCTTAAAATACATCTCCGCAACTGTAAACCGATCCTTCAGTTTATGCGCTCCAAAACTTTGGAACACCCTCCCACCACACATTAGGGCCATCGCTGATCTCTCCCAGTTCAAAAAGGCCCTGAAGCATCACCTTTTCATCAAATATTTCCCAGAGAATACCGAAACACAAGCTCACTCAAATAGCAACAATCCCGTTCTTAACACGTAACCTCTGCCAACCCAGTAACACCTCTCACCTCTCTCTCATCCTAACAAAGTTCTCTTCATACAATAAGCCGTCCATATGTAAATAGTTCAATTACTATTATTCATTGTAAATAATTACCCCGGTTACCCAAGTTTCTGTCCCTGTTCCATGTAAAAAACAGATAATATGTATCTTATCTGATGTTTTATTGTTCTATGTAAACCGCGCTGATTATAAATAGTGCGGTATATAAAAGATGTTAAATAAATAAATAAATAAAAATCAGTGATCCCCTTTTCCCTGAGACGTTCCAGCAGAAGCTCATGGCTTACCGAGTCAAACGCAGCTGCAATGTCCAAGAAGATGAGGACAAACCCCTGAGGAATGATGTCGATTCCTGTTATTATGTTGTTGATGAGTGTGGTAAGGAGCGTTTCAACTCCATGGGCCTCTCTGAAGCCGTGCTGGCAAGGGTCCAGAGGTGCAGATGTTTCAATGTGTTCTTGAATTTGTATCTGGACTTCCTTTTCAATTATTTTTGCTAGCAAAGGTATGCTCGATATCGGTCTGTATGAGTCTTCCTTCTGGGGGTCAAGCTTGCTGTTTTTTAGTAAAGGTCTTATGGACGTGCGCTTTAGGGATTGCGGGAATGTACCTGCTGCAAAGGATTGGTCCATGATTTTGGCTATAGTGGGGCTAAGGTTAGATCGTAGGTCTTTAATCCAGAATGCAGGGCAGGGGTCAGTTTGAGCAGTGGTCGTGTTGATTGCTGCTATGGTGTCCTCAATACGCTGCTTGGGAGGTGTGGAGAAGATGGTGAGCGGTGTTTGATAGCTCGGCTTGAAGGAGGTCAGGTCCTTGACAAGGGCAAACAGGTCGTGTGGTTTGCTCTGTGATCATTTTAGAGTGTCCGTGTGGAATCGCCGCATGTTTGCTGTTATCGCTTCGTGGTGTGCTTTCAGGTGGGAGATATATGCTCTTTGATTGTCAGATGTGTGTGAGCGGCGCCAGCGTCTCTCCAGTTTTCTTAGGAGGGTGAGAGAGGATTTCAGCTCAGCAGAGTACCAGGGTGCGGATGCTCGCTTCCCAGGAGGTTTGTTAGATGGCGGACATAGTGCAAGTGAGCTGAATGTTTCATTCCATTCAGAGACCAGAACCTCAGGATCGTGTGCTGTCGAGGTGAGTAACGGGTGCCTTGAGTAATGGGTTCCTTGTTGAACATCTGAAATCTTCGTGGTGGAGCCTTGGAGTGGCCACTACCTGTTCTGGCTTCCTTCTGGTTGTTTGTGGGCAGGGGAATTTGGAATCTGATCAGCTTGTGGTCAGACCAGGGAACTGCAGTAATTGATATCTCAGGGGTCATGGGTGAGTTGAGAGTTGCCTGAGGAGCGAATATCAGATCTAGGATGCCTCCTTTTACATGAGTAGGTTCCTTGATCAGTTGTTTATAGCCTAGGTCCTTAAGTACTTCGAGAAACGCTGAAGTGTGGGAGTCTTGCAGGGAAGATAGATTGAAGTCTCCTAAGATCCAGTTCGGAGTGCGTGGGTTCTGAGTACTGGATGCAAGGTCGATTACTGCTGAGAGAGCATCTGGGTCTGCTGATGGGGCCCTGTATAGGAGGTTGATGGCACAGCTCTTGTTTGCTATCGTGATTGCATCAAGGAGTGGCGTGCTGGTTGCGTTTCTCGGGAGGAACTGGAGTTCCGACTTGGTGATGGCGAGCCCTCCTCCCCCTCTCTTACCGTCTCTATGGCACTTATCCTTCTCAACAGGGGCATTCCCACCAGCTCTAAAACAGACCTTTATCTGGCCCCTTCTCAAAAACAGCAAGCTCGACCTCAGAAAGGCTGAATCCTATCAGCCAATCTCCAGTATCCCCTTACTGGCCAAGATAATAGAGAAGGTAGTACAACGCCAAATCCAACACCACATCGAGACTGCAGCCCCACTTGACCCATGCCAGCACGGCTTCAGAGAATCACATGGAGTTGAGACCCTCCTCACCACCCTAATCAGCACCTTAATCACAGGGATTGATAATATTAGTAAAGGATACATGTTGAACTTCTTGGACATTGCTGCAGCATTCGACTCAGTCAACCATGAGCTGCTCCTATCATGTCCTTGGAGTGGAGGAGTAGCCTATTGGTTGGGGCAAGGTACTTCAGGCTGGAAGGTCAGAGGTTCAAATCCCACTAGAGAACAGCAACCTTGGACTGGAAGGACTGGGGTTTCTAGTCCCACAGGTGCTCCTTGTAGTCTTGGGCAAGCCACTTAACCCTCCATAGCCCATGTTCCCTGTAAAATAGTTATCTCCAAGTTATAATGCCCTGTTCAATGTAATTTCAGTTTGTTCAATGTAAACTGCACTGATGCAGAATAGCATGGTATATAAGAGAATTAAAATAAATAAAAATGTCTCCAAGAGAAGGGAATCTAGGGCTCAGCCTTGAGCTGGTGCAAGTCATACCTGACTGATAGATGGTAGCAGGTAAGAACCACCTCCAAACCATTTAAACAGACTCAAGGGGTCCCCCAAGGGTCATCACTGTCAGCCCTCCTCTTCAATATATGCATGCAACCTATCTGCTCAATTATCCATTCCTTCAACGTCTCCTGCCTAGTATACACCAATGACGTACTACTCTTCACCCCATTCTCAATGAATCAACCTGATTTTAACAAAATGCTTCAATGCTGTCACAGACTGGCTTCACACACAAAGCCTCAGTATTAATTTTAAGAAAACAGATGTCCTCTTCATTACCAGGAACCACTCCTTCACCCCTCCCACATCAATAAGAGTAAGAGACGCTGAGCTCCTGAGCAAGCCCACCATCCGCTACCTGGGCATCACCTTAGACCAGCAGCTGGACATGAAAGCACTACCATCAGAGCAATATATCACAAGATACGAACACTCCACCACCTACGCCCCCTGCTGGAACCAGATGATTTCCGGACGATTTTCCAAGCATTGGTAACCTCCCACTTCGACTACACCAACGCTATCCTGCAGGGACTCCCCAAGAACACTCTGAACCCCCTGCAACTAGCAATGAATGCCGCTGTCCGCATCCTGCATGGAGCCTCCAGAAGTGACCATATAACCCCAATCCTGAAACACCTCCATTGGTTACCAATCCAGCCAGGCGGTTCGTTCCGGCCCCAGCGGCTCTATCCCACCTGGGTGTCTTCTCCCTAGGTCATGCAGGACTGGGATGGGGTTTTGGGTGGTGGTGAGGGCAAGGGTGTTGTAGAATAGGTTGGCGAGGAGGTAGCAGCATGTGAATGCTAGTAGGGAGGGTGCCATTTGCATTGTAGGTGGGTTTAGGTGAGCTAACTTTGCTCAGGCTTTCTGGTAATATCCAGTTTCTAGCGGGTTTATGCCATGGTTAATCCAGCTGGCATAATCAGTGTTTTGGAGGGTTTTTTACTTGCTCTCGGCAATACAGTGGAAATGTTGTAGCTGGCTAGCCTCTTGCTATCGTATGAGCATAATGACAATACAGTGGGTATGTTATGATAGGCTGGTCTCTTGCTATCTTAAGAGCATTGCAGACAATACAGTGGGTACATTATACAAGGCTTGCTGATGGCCTTGACAACCCCATGTTCCCCCTGTCCTACCTGTGGACACCCTGGGCACATACCCCTTGCCATTCCCTCTGTCAATTTGTCTCTTTCCCTACCCACTCTGCTGGGCACCTCTTAGATCCTCTCATTTCCCATGCCACCTCCTCCTTCCCGCCTCCCCACTGTCACCCTTATCCCTCCCTTGGACCCCCCATACCTTCTCACCCCTGTCCCTCACCTCCTCTGACCCCTTCTCTTAGTTCAGAATTTGGTCCTGTCCCATCTGCTTTCACCCGTTGTATCAATGCTCATACCCTCCCTCAGTCTCCCACCTCGGATACTCTGTTTCCCTCCGACATTTATCATCTACCTCCTGACATCCAGGCACATACCTGGATCATGACACATTCCTCATCCCATGATGCTCCTGCTCCTCCCCGCCCTCGCCGTTCCCCCCACCACCCTACCCGTCAGCCCTGGTTTCACAATGGTCTCTTCCGTCACCATAGATACCTCCGCGGAGCTGAGCGTCTGTGACGAAGACATCCCTGTCCCTCCAATCGTCCTCATCTCCGTCTGTCCCAACGTCACTACTGTTCTCTTATTCACTCTGCTGAACAGAACTAGTTATCTGACCTTATCTCCTCCACTACTGACCCTTTTTGCAAAGTAAATTCCATTCTCCGTTCTCCCACCACTCCACATTCGCCCCCCGCACCCCCTTCCTCCCCATCTATCCCTGTTCCTGCTTCCCTAGCATCTCACTTTGTTCCCAAGGTCCTTTCACATCGCCTCCCTTTTCCTTCATGCACACCTCCCCTCTCCCCACCTTCGCCGGCGACTCTCCCACCCCTCCTTCCCCCCCTCACTCTCTTCCTTCCCCTCTATCCCACACCCATCATTGGTCTACAGCTGAACCATTCTCTCTCCCTATGCTCTCTAACGTCTCTGCTTCCACCCACAAGGCTACCTGCCCTGCTGATCCTATCCCTTCACACTGGTTGTCAGAATGCTCCCTTGCCCATTCCCCCATCATCCTTTCTATTTGCAGCTCTAGTTCATCCTCAGGTGGCTTTCCCACCCCCTGGAACCGGGCATCTGTTCATCCCATTCATAAGGATGGTTCTCAGGATCCCCCCTCCTCTTCTAGCTGGCGCCCCATCTCCAATCTTCCTTTCCTCTCTAGACATTTGGTAAACTGGTTTCCTCCCAGCTCTCATCCCACCTTGAGGCCTCCCGTACCCTCCACTCACGACAATCTGGTTTCCATCCTCGCCACAGCACAGGATCTGTCCTTCTTTATCTTCTTAGAGACCTGCATGCTGCACATGGTCACAGTTTGCTTTCTCCTGCTGTTTCCCTTGGGCCTCTGCTGCTTTCGACCTGGTTGATCATCGCACGCATCTATGTCGCCTTCAGGATGCCGGCCTCTCCGGTCTGGTCCCTCAATGGGTCGTTCTCTCCTTTCCTGTCGCTCCTTTTTGGTTCTAACTGGGTCTGTGTCTTCCACTTCCACTCCCCTCTCCTGCGGTGTCCCCCAGGGGTCTATTATCAGCCCCTTCATTTCCACATCTTTCTAGCTCCTCTGGCTTGTCTAGTCCAGCAACATGGTGTTTCCGCTTACTATTACGCAGATGGCATCTTCCTTCCTTACCACACTGATTCGTCTGTTCCGGATATCACTCCCTTTAATACCTGTCTTTCCTCTGTTGCCTCCTAGCTTCCATCTCATAGTCTCCATATTAGCCTCTCCATAACATCCGCTATGTGGTTCACCCTTGGTAGTCCCCTCCCTCTCCTTGTCCATCTGCTCGCCTCGTCACCTATCCCCACTGTTACCTCTTTACGGTATATAGGTGTATCATCCGATACATCCCCTTCTTTTACTGACCACATCTCCTCAGTTGTCCAATTTTCTTTGTTCACCCTAATATAATTCCACACTGTCCATCCCGTCCTCACGTACTCTTCTATTACTACACTGCTTCTTTCCCTTGTTCTGTCCTATCTTGATTATTGTGATGTGTGCTGTGCCGGTGTCCCCCCTGTCACAGATCCATTGTCTGCAACGTGTTGACAGTACTGCTGTACGTATTTTAACTCAAGCTTCACGTCTTGATCACATTACCCTCCTCCTAATAGGCCTGCACTGTCTCCCCATTGTTTTCCGGATTCAATTTAGATGTCCCATATTTGTTCACAGGGCAAGTCATTCGGGTACCCCTCCCTACCTCGCTGACCAGGTTCATCTTCACACCCCTCTCCGTTCTCTCCAATCCATTCACATTGATCGCATGTTCCTCCCCTCCCCCACCCAGGCCCAGTTGGATGCCACCCGGTCCTCAGCTTTCTACGTCCTCGGTCCTAGACTCTGGAACACACTCCCCCCCTGCACTCCGCTTGGGATCCCCCTTAACCCCCCCAAAGCAAACCTAGGGACTCATCTCTTCTGCTCCGCCTTTGAGCTCCCTTTCCCATCCTCACCCCTATCCCATACACCCCTTGATGGGTAGAACTCTCCTACCCTTCTGCCCCCCTTCTCACCCCTTGTTCACCCTCCCCATGCCAACATTCATTGTTATATCCACTCTGTATATTACCTCTCTCTTCTAGTGTATGTACCTTTGCCTTTTCTATTTCTACTGATCATTTTCTTTGCTGTCCTGTTCTTTAAGGTGTTTATGATGTCCCTTTCGCTTATCTTATGCAGCTCCCTGTTTTTACCCTTTGTTTCTACACTGGCCAGATGCTACTGGTTATGGCCGGTATATGAGGTTTTAGATATACATGAACATACACATAGACATGACACACAGACCCATTGGCACACCATCCACGACACACACCACAGGGGGGCGTGGGCTCTGTCCTGCCACCATCTTGTGTATGTCTGTAATGTGTTCTGCCCATGCCAAGCGCCGTGCCATGTGTGCACTGATGGCATGTCCGTGGCAACATGAATTGGGCCATGTCGGCGGACCATGCCCATCCTCCACCCTTGTCATGGGGACAGTACCATGTATGGGACCATTGTCATGCACACAGACACACAGGGACATGCCCACACCTGTCACTTGCACTCCAATGCCATGTTGTGAAATGAGACACATGACCATGGCGATTATGGTAAACAATATATACATATTTATATACAGGGTGCCACAGGTATATATGGGCCCTGTGTGGGCTTTGGCCCTGCCACCCCCATCCCTGGCAGTGGTGGCAGTCCCGGGGCACAGGACAGCACAGGGCAGGGGTGAAACATGTCTGGCTGGCACTCACACCCCTTGGGGACTGCCCTGGCCGGGTGGCTGATCAGCTGCACTGACCATGGTTATGTCACACAGCATGCGCAGCTGGTGAGCCATCCTGCCCAAAGCCCCAACTACCTGTCCCACAGTGTGAGTCTGCTCCCGCTGGGCGGCTGACATAGCACGCATTGCTGCAGCCAGGCAGAAGCCGCACATGCACCCACACAGACACACTGTACCCGTTGTCTGTGTGACTGCATGGGCATACCACCTGCCTGCGGCAAGGTATGCCGGGCCTGTGGCCAGACGGGAGGCATCCCCGGCACTGTGGGGCAGGAGGAAGGGCCCTGGGCAGGATGGCTGTCTTTAATCCTGGTGCTTGGGTAGGTTGGGTAGGTAAGGTGCTTGGGTAGGTTGGAAATAGGCCTGGGCCCTCCTGGGTACGGGGCAGACCTGCACACAAAGACCTGCGCACTTACCCTAACACCATGATTAAAGACAGACCTTGGTAATGCGGCCTGGGGCCTCCTGGGGATAGGGCAGACTAGCACACATCAACAGGGGCACCTACATAGCTGCCAGGTTGACCCAATGACACGTCCTTTTCCCATGTTGTGCTTGTATGATATGTGTGTTGCTTGTCAGCTATTGTGGTGCGCTTCTCAGTGTGTGTGACCTGTCCCCATGCACTTACCTCATGTGGGTAGTTGGCTTCTGGTGAGGTCCTGCCAGCGGGAGGAGCCTGGGAATAGGTGCTTCTGGTGGCAGCAGGTCTGTTCTGCCAGGAGGTAGAGGTCCCTGGGGGAGAAAGCTGGCTTTCTCAATCTGGCAGCGATCTTGTCTGTTTTTACTTCCCTCATGACGCAGTAGTAGTGGACATGTGCAGTGCGGCATGTTACTACGCACGTATGGTTGCACGTAGCTATGCACGTAGGTACGTGTGTACCATACCTGTGGTGAGTTGTGACACGTGTTTGTCTGTGGATGTATTTGTTTTTTTGCAGGTATCGTGTTGCATATTCGTGACGCGTGAAGCATATCTGCATTTCTGGCTACGATTCATATGGTTTACATAACTTTATGATCTTCCAAGATTTGAACTCACACTACGTTGTTGACTGACATATCCCCTAACCACTGTGCTACACACACCAGGTTATCTAGCGCTGCCAAACTGCTATCTTGTAGACATTGCCGCTTTATGCTACGGCGTGTCAGGCTTTCAGCCATCTAGGCCTTAGGCACGTTTTACGGTGCTGTAGTGCACGCCTTAGGCCAGGGCACGTTGTAGGGTGCCTTAGGACGTGCTTTAGCTCTAGACGGCTGCAAGCCTGATACGCAGTGCGCACACAACTGCCCGTTACATTACAGCACTTTCTACGTGGTCTAGGCACCTTAGAATATGTGGTCTGTAACTGCCACATAGGTGTGCACATCCAGCATGGGGGGGTGTCCATGCTGGAGGGGGCAGTGGCTATCAGTAATCTGTGAACTATCATTAAAATCATCTCTAATACCTGAAGATTGGAGGATCGCCAATGTAACACCAATTTTTAAAAAGGGTTCCAGGGGTGATCCGGGAAACTACAGACCGGTGAGCCTGACGTCAGTACCAGGAAAAATGGTAGAAACCATCATAAAGAATAAAATTACTCAGCATGTCGATAGTCACGACCTAATGGGAGACAGCCAACATGGCTTTAGACAAGGAAGATCTTGTCTTACTAATCTGTTATGTTTTTTTGAAGGAGTGAATAAACAGGTGGACAAAGGTGAGTCGGTTGATATTGTGTATCTGGATTTTCAGAAAGCCTTTGACAAGGTCCCTCATCAGAGACTTTTGGCAAAACTAAAGAGTCATGGGATAGGAGGCAGTGTACTATTGTGGATCAGGAACTGGTTAAAAGATAGAAAGCAGAGGGTAGGGCTAAATGGCCATTTTTCCCAATGGAGAAAGGTGAATAGTGGTGTACCCCAGGGATCTGTGCTGGGTCCGCTGCTTTTTGACATATTCATAAATGACCTGGTAAGTGGAATAACGAGTGAGGTTATCAAATTTGCAGATGACACAAAACTATTTAAAGTTGTTAAAACCCAAGAGGATTTTGAAAAATTGGAAGAGGATCTTGATAATTTGGAAGACTGGGCATCCAAATGGCAGATGAAATTTAATGTGGACAAGTGCAAGGTTATGCACCTAAGGAAGAACAACCCAAACTATGGTTACACGATGCAAGGTTCCACATTACGAACCACCACCCAGGAAAAAGATTTAGGCGTCATTGTGGATACCATGTTAAAACCCTCGGCAAAGTGTGCAGCAGCTGCCAAGAGAGCAAATAGAATGCTAGGTATGATAAGGAAAGGAATGGAAAATAAAACAAAAGATATTATAATGCCTCTATATCGTTCCATGGTGAGATCGCACCTTGAATATTGTGTGCAATTCTGGTCGCCGTATCTTAAAAAGGATATAGCGATTTTAGAAAAGGTTCAGAGAAGAGCCACCAAAATGGTAAGGGGGATGGAAGGATACTCCTATGAAGAAAGGCTAAAAAGGTTAGGGCTCTTTAACCTGGAAAAGAAACGGCTGAGGGGAGATATGATAGAAGTCTATAAATTAATGAACAGAGTGGAACGGGTAAACGTAGATCGATTGTTTACGTTATCAGAATATAGAAAGACTAGGGGACATGCAATGAAGCTACAGGGTAAACTATTTAAGACTAATAAAAGAAAATATTTTTTCATTCAACGTGTAATCAAACTCTGGAATTTGTTACCGGAGGATGTAGTAAAGGCTGTTAGTGTAGCTGGGTTTAAAAAAGGTTTGGACAAGTTCCTGGAGGAAAGGTCCATAAACCATTATTAAGAAGTGACCGAAGATATCAATGCTTGACCCAGTACAAGCATTGTGGAACTTGTGTCTCTTGGGGAAACTGCTAGGTACATATGACCTAGATTGGCCACTGTTGGAAACAGAATACTGGGCTTGATGGACCTTGGTCTGACCCAGTATGCATATCTTATGTTCTTATGTTCTTATGGCACCTGCCTGCAGTGGACCTAGGACATGCCCTGTACCAGTACGTTGTGTGCATAGCAACAGAAAGGGGCTGTCTGAGAAAAAGTACAGGTAGCTCCAGGGACTCCTGTGCAGTGTGGTGCAGTGCACACAGCCAGTGCATCCAGAAGCATAGGGTCACAGGTTCAAGTCCCAGTAGTGTACCTGTTCATTGGAAGTTCTGGGACTACAGCTGTTTACCAGACCCCCAAACATTGTCTGACATCCACCAGCAGCAGGCACAGTCAGACTGTATCTACTGCACCACGCCAGTTGTTGCAGTCATACACAAACTAACCACAGACACTCAGCTAGTTTGTCTATCCTGCATGTTCACAGTGGAACTATATGCACCAGACCAGGATTGTATGGCACAGACACCCAGCAGGTGCTCCAGTGACTGGCCCCCAGAATGGGAGCACACATGTATCACTTGAAACAGATACCATGTGGTGACTATGTGGGAACATAGCCGTGCCATGGTCACGGTTTGGTCAGTGTGAGAGTGCCCTAACAGCAAGACGTGCTGTGGCCACCATGTCCACGCAGGTGGTGGTTGGGCACTACAATGTCCCAGCCATTGTCCTACACCTCTGCAGATGCATCCTGCCCTGTCCACCCTGCCCAGGCCATTCCCACAATACCTTGCTCCTCATTATGTACATTTGCAGGCTGAGGCTGCTAATAGGGGAACATTGTGGTCTCAGTGAGGCGTAGGCAGCCACAAACTACAGAGACATACACTGCTATTGCAGCATTGTGCAACGATAGGGGTGGTTGGCAACCCTGGCCGCCACACTGGTCTTGGTCACAGTGCCGACATTGCCAAACTGTGCAGGAGGTAGTAATAGTGCCCTGGTGATAGCTGCAGCTCCATGCTGGGGCCAGCAGCCTGACTCTCCATGTAGCTTTGGATAGTGGAGCCTGTGTGAGTAGGTGTTTGCACCCCTGTTGGCCACTGCTTTGGGGATTGCACATGTGAATGTTGTATGTGCATTGTGGGGTAAAATACACACACAGTCCAAAAACGTGACTACAGTGGAAAAACAATTTTATTTAGCAAAGGCTCTTGTCAACCCGACACAGGCCGTGTTTCGCAAACCTTCGTCAGGGGTTGATCGGGTAAAATCCTACAGACATAGAAAACACAAACATTAGACACTAGAACAGGGGTGGGCAAACTTTTTGACTCGAGGGCCGCAATGGGTTCATATATTGGACCCGGGGGCCGAACCAAGAGTAGATGGACGGTGTGTATGTGTGAATTAATATAAATTAAATTTAAATTTGTAACATTAAATGTTTAGATTAATTTAAGGTAGAAAAGCATAAAAAGAGTTATTTTACAAAACTTTTATGCAATGTATTTCTTTCATAAAATAGTACCTTCAATTTTAGTGTGAACAGTGTTGTTGGTCTCCCTTTTTTGTTAAGACATCAAAGTCAGGAGATAGCTTTGTTGTTGCAATTCTCAATTTCAAACACATTTACACAGTCCTAATCCAGCCCTTCATCAGCCCATTTCCAGTCCAAGTTCCCCCCATCACAGCCCTTTTCGTCCATTCCCCCCCACCATCACAGCCCATTTCGTCCATTCCCCCCACCATCACAGCCCATTTGCAGTCCTATCCCCCCCACCATCACAGCCCAATTGTAGTCCGTTCCCCCATCACAGCCCAATTGTAGTCCGTTCCCCCATCACAGCCCATTTCCAGTCTGTTCGCCCCCCCACAGCACAGCCCATATCCAGTCTGTTTCCCCCCATCCCAGCCCAATTTGTCCGTCCCCCCATCACAGCCCATTTCCAGTATGTTCCCCCCCCCACATCACAGCCCATTTCCAGTCTGTTTCCCTCATCCCAGCCCATTTTCAGTTCGTACGTCCCCACCATCACAGCCCATTTCCAGTCCTATCCACCCCACCATCACCGACCGTTTGCAGTCCTCCCCCCATCACAGCCCATTTCCAGTCCTATCCCCCCCACCATCACAGACCATTTGCAGTCCTCCCCCCATCACAGCCCATTTCCAGTCCGTTCTCCCCCCCCCCCCCCCCACCATCACAGCCCATTTCCACTGTTTCCCCCCCCCCCCCTCACAACCCCTTTAGAGTGCGTTCCCCCCCATCACAGCCCATTTCCAGTCCGTTTCCCCCCCCATCACAGCCCATTTCCAGTCCGTTCCCCCCCCATCACAGCCCATCCAGTCCTAGCCGCCCCCCCGAAGAGCCCCGCGCTGTCTAAGGGGCTGCAGAGGGAGCTGGGGAAGCCCGCGCGAGGCCCCGGCTCCCTCTGCACAGCCCGCCAGCATGAAGAACCTTTACCTTCCCGCTGGCGGCTGTTTCAATGAAGCCGCGAATGCCGGGAAAGGTTAAAGGCAATGCCCTTTAACCTCTCGCGGCATTCGTGGCTTCATTGAAACAGCCGCCAGCGTGAAGGTAAAGGCTCTTCACGCTGGCGGGCTGTGCAGAGGGAGCCGGGGCTTCACGCGGGCTTCCCCGGCTCCCTCTGCAGCAGTCCATTTGTTCACCAGGATAACTGATACAGCGGGCTGGATTAAAAGGTCCGCCGGGCCGTATACGGCCCACGGGCCGTAGTTTGCCCATTCCTGCACTAGAACATAATTAAAAAAAATGTGAATAGAACAGAACAATGAATGTAATCCATAGAATCTACACACATACTAATACAATAATCATAAATAGTTAAAAAAGATAAAACCATAATAAATATAGTATAAAACCAATAAATGGAAGAGAAGGAAAACGTGGATACGCTATTATAAATAATACGATAAAAGCATACTATATACACAAAACTAATAAAAATCAGTATAAGCTAATGAAAGCAAAGGAGAAATGTGACAAACAAAGGGTACCTCTGCAAGGAAGACCTGTCAATTGGTGGCCTTTAGAGGAAACTGTACTTGTCAAGTTAAAATAGAAAAAAGCCGCAGACAAATAGATAACTATAAATAACAATAACCAATAAAACAACCACAGTAAAATACAGTCATATGAACAAATAAATAAATGCAACTCAGGACATAGTTAAAAACATCAGGAGCAACTAATAAATATAAAACAGCCTTAAAAGAATAATAGATAATAAATAAATGTAGCGTCAGCTTTTAGAACGCATATATCAAATAAACATTGTTACAGCATCAAATAATAAAACTGAGGACATAGTAACTGGAGGCAAAAGGGGAGAACGCAGCAGGAGCGAAAATGTGCAAAGGGATATTATTTTAGATGGCTTCTTCGTATTGTTGTTGCTAAAACAGGAGAATAGCCGTATCAACAACGGCAGGCTCAAGATCTTGAGCAAACCAGTGATAAAAACGACATGTAATGCTATCTTAGAGTCTACATAAAAGAGATAACTCTATATCGACAATACATAGTATAAATTAAGATGGTTTCATCATTTTGTTCTAACCACAAGTTGTCATGGTGTTTACTAAGGCAAGGGGAATAGCCTTATTGACAATGGCAGGCTCAAACTCTTGAGCAACCAATAATAAAAACAAGAGGTTGGTACTGTGTTGAAACTTCATAAATTAGGCAAACTTACATCAGTAATGTGTAATAGGTGATATAATTAGCTTTATGCCAGCAATCTCATATAACGCCGTTCTTAGAAGTGTCGTGAAAAGCGGGGAGCTTAAACAAAATTCACCTGTAGTCATAGCCGAATGATCGGGAGGCTACACGCTAGCTAGAGATCCTATTAGCATCAAAATTGTGAAATTATTGACATTAAATCTGGCGTTGTGGACACACTGTTTAAGATTAGAGTATCTTCTACATACCTCAATCGCTCGACTTATTTTTTAGAAAACTTCAAAGTTTCAGCCCAGGAAGCTACAGCAACGCATATCTCTCCGATAAAATGGTTGTACTGAAAACGCCGGCTCATGCGCGTGGGATATGTAGAACTGCCATGAGCGGGAAAAAAGGGGGCATGACGGTGGGAGGAGTCAAAATGCCTATTTCAGAACTTACTTCAGTAAAACTCTATAACCTTTGAATAGAGAATGTCACTCGTTGCTACAAATGCAGGAAAACCATTCAGGAGAAGGAAAAAGTCTTTGTAATCTAGCACCAGTGATATGAAATATAGAGAATGTAGGGGGAAACCGAGGCAATAGATAACAAAGGAATATAATTCAATACAGCAAATGAAAAACATCCTGTTCACAGATACAAAGTCATCTTAGAAAAAAGAATGTTTTTAAAGAAAAACAGAAAAATCTCTATCTAGATTGAGACCATAAGGAACATATGAATCGAGCAGAAAAATATATTTCTGTTCAAGCCTCAAGATAGTTTTGTTCAAGTCACCACCTCTCCAATTGGATCTAACTTTTTTGATAACAAAAAATTGTAATTCAGTAACTTTGTGGTGGTATTCGTGCCAGTGGGCAACCAAGGGTTTGTCCTCTACATTTCTTCTAATGCAACTTTTATGTTCTGTAATCCTAGTTTTAATACTACGCGTGGTCTTACCTACGTACAATAAATTGCAAGGACACTGTATGACGTAAATCACATTTGATGTATCGCAATTGGAGAAATCGTTAATATGGAACTTCCTATGTGTTGGAGAATGAATGAATACCTCTTTTGTGGGTAGAACATTAGGACAAACGGAACACCTCCCACATTGGTAATGGCCCTTGTATTGTGACAGATATCGTTTTTCTGTAAAAGCTGAAGGCACAAGTAAATTTCGCAGGTTCACATTACGTTTATGTGCGACGATGAGATTCTTATCCTGAAATGCCGGTAAAGTCTGGAGAATATGCCACTCTTTCTTCAATATTTCAGTTATCTGAGCTGAAAATTGTGAATATAGGAGAGGGCAAACTATCCCTAAATCTCCCTTTCTCTCCTTAGGTTTCAGCAGGTGGGCCCGTGATGAATCCCTGGCTCTGCGATATGCAGAATAAACATACCGCGCAGGGTATTTCTTATCAAGGAACCTTTTTTTCATATCTCGTGCTTCATCCTCAAAATCGCGTATGTCTGTACATGCCCTCCTAACTCGCAAGAATTGACTCACTGGGAGATTATTCTTCAAGGAAGGGTTATGGAAACTGTCATAGTGTAAAAAATGATTTTTATCGGTTGGTTTCTTATAGAGCGTAGTTGAAAACCCCAAAAGTTCTTTCTTGATCAAAAGGTCTAAATATGAGATCTTGTGATAATCGTACGTAATCTGAAACCGCAGATTGACATCTAGCTGGTTGATCCAGATGTTGAATTCTGATAGCAATTCTAGAGAGCCTTTCCAGAGAATAAGAATGTCATCGATATATCTAATCCATAAGACTACATAGTCTTTGAATGGATGATCTTTAAGAAAACTCTCCTCAAAATTAAACATATAGAGATTCGCAACATCTGGGGCCATAGCTGACCCCATCGCCACACCCTTAATCGCCACACCCACAATTTGTGCTAGTGATAAAAGGAACGTTGTAGGAATGCATCGAAATATCAGATATCATTTTAGTTCATTTTAGGAAATAGAGTGATTCAGCGCATGTGATTGAGATCCTATCTACCTTTACAATAGATAGTTCAGATATCATTTTAGTCACTTTAGATGTAGAGTCGCTTTATACCAACATCCCCCAAAAAGAAGCACTAGATATTATTGCACTCTATTTCCTCAAACGGACAGTATTTCGATGCATTCCTACAACGTTCCTTTAATCACTAGCACAAATTGTGCTTTTCGAGAACTTTTTCTGTTTTAGAAATCTGTTCTACAAACAAATTAAGGGTGTGGCGATGGGGTCAGCTATGGCCCCAGATGTTGCGAATCTCTATATGTTTAATTTTGAGGAGAGTTTTCTTAAAGATCATCCATTCAAAGACTATGTAGTCTTATGGATTAGATATATCGATGACATTCATATTCTTTGGAAAGGCTCTCTAGAATTGCTATCAGAATTCAACATCTGGATCAACCAGCTAGATGTCAATCTGCGGTTTCAGATTACGTACGATTATCACAAGATCTCATATTTAGACCTTTTGATCAAGAAAGAACGTTTGGGGTTTTCAACTATGCTCTATAAGAAACCAACCGATAAAAATCAATTTTTACACTATGACAGTTTCCATAACCCTTCCTTGAAGAATAATCTCCCAGTGAGTCAATTCTTGCGAGTTAGGAGGGCATGTACAGACATACGCGATTGTGAGGATGAAGCACGAGATATGAAAAAAAGGTTCCTTGATAAGAAATACCCTGTGCGGTATGTCGATTCTGCATATCGCAGAGCCAGGGATTCATCACGGGCCCACCTGCTGAAACCTAAGGAGAGAAAGGGAGATTTAGGGATAGTTTGCCCTCTCCTATATTCACAATTTTCAGCTCAGATAATTGAAATATTGAAGAAAGAGTGGCATATTCTCCAGACTTTACCGGCATTTCAGGATAAGAATCTCATCGTCGCACATAAACGTAATGTGAACCTGCGAAATTTACTTGTGCCTTCAGCTTTTACAGAAAAACGATATCTGTCACAATACAAGGGCCATTACCAATGTGGGAGGTGCTCCGTTTGTCCTAATGTTCTACCCACAAGAGAGGTATTCATTCATCCTACAACACATAGGAAGTTCCATATTTTTTTTTTTTTAAATGCTTTATTTTACAACGCTTCACATCAACACAAACCATACATCAAACAACCACCCTGGGGGGGGGGGGTACTCTTCTCCCCCCCAGGGGATGAACAAACACATAGGCGTTGCACAATTTTTGATTAGATACCCCCCAGCCCTCCCCCTTCTCCCCCCCCCCTTCCCCTCCCACCCTGGTTGGCCACTTCCACACCCCGAGGACGTGGGACCGTGCGTCCCTCCAAGAAGCAAGCATCTATCCTAAGAGGTTAGGAACCCAGTTGGAACACCTCATTCCTAGCCCGGGGGCTCAAGCCCTGAAGGTAGGGGTCCCACAGCAACTGAAAGTGTGGCCAGCGTTTAACATTTCCCCGGGCGTAGCGAGCCTCCATTAGCATCATTTGGTGGAAGGCATTCCGCCACTCCCAGACCGAGGGCGCCCTACGTTCCCGCCAGTTATGCAATATGGGACCCTTCCCCACCAAACAGGCCTTGCGCACCAGTAATCTCTCCCACCTACCCTTGGGTTGTGTGAGGCGCAGATGATCCAAGAGAACCAGGGAGTTATCCCAGGCAATCCGCTGACCCAGGAGGCGTTCCATATAGGAGGCTATTCTTGTCCAGTAGGGCCTAATGTATCTGCATCCCCACCACATGTGCACCAAATGTGCCATAGGTTCCGAGCACCTCGGGCATGAGCCATCCGTAGCCAGACGAGAGCGGAAGGCTCGCCTAGGGGAAAAGTGCACCCTAGTAAGGGATTTGTATTGCACCTCTCTCCAGCGTGCTCCCAGCGCCAACTCCCCTATCCGCTGCAGGGCCTGCAGAATTGTACCCGGTCCTATCTCTCTACCCAACTCCCCCCCCCACCCCCGTTGTCCGGGCCGCGAGTCCGGGACGGTCGGTATGGGACCAACCGCGCCTTCAGTGATCGAATCGAAAGTTGGGTTTCGCCGCCCAGGTCAAAAAATTCTAAGATCTGCGCGGAGCGCTCTGCCCGCAGCTCACCTGCCGGTAGGGAGGCGATGTAGTGTGAAAGCTGCATGTAAGCGAAGTGATGGCCCGCCCCAAGGGCATAATCATTACACAGACTCTGAAAGCTCCTACAACCCCCCGAAGTATCAACCACATGCCCAGACTAGAAATACCTTTCCGCGCCCAGATCCGGAACTGTGCATTATCAGATCCCGGCGTAAACAGTACATTGCCCTGTAGCGGCAGCCAGCTGGACACTCGCCAGTTCGTGTTCCAATAAGCGTTCAGCCGTCGCCAAGTTCTGCACACCGGAGTGAGCAGCACACTCCCCGCCAAGTGGTCAGGGAAAAAGCGGCTGTCTACGTGTAGGAGGGCGAGAAGGGTCGCTGGAGCGGCAAGGGCCTCTTCTAGGCCCCGAGGGGTGAAGATCTCCGTCCTACCCAGCCAGTCCCCCAAATGACGCGCCTGGCACGCCAGAGCATAGGCCCCGAGGTCCGGCAGCCCCAACCCCCCACGGCGCCAATGTCCCACTAGGCGGGAATAGCGAATCCGGGCACGCGCTCCCCCCCACAGAAACCCGCTGAGCATTCGTTCGAGCCTCTGTAAGTCTTTTCGCAGAAGCCAAACGGGCAGTGTCTGTAACCAGTATAAGATCCTCGGTAAAACCACCATCTTAACCGCTGCGATTCTCCCCGATAAAGACAAGGGGAGGGGTCGCCAGGCTTGCAACTGAGTGTGGAGGCCCTGTATAATTTTAGCAAGATTACTCTCGTAGAGTTGTGATGGCTGACCTGTCAATATAATACCAAGGTATTTGAACTGGCCGCCGCCGCCCAGTTGAGGGGGAAGGGCCCCTGCCAGCTAGCCTGCAGTGTGCCCATTGTGTCCAACGCCGCGGATTTATCGAGGTTAATGCTTAGTCCGGCAAAAACTGCCGAAGGTCTCAAATTCTTTCATTAAACGCGGGAGTGAATCTTGGGGATCGAGTAGGTGCACCAGAAGATCGTCGGCGAAAGCCGAAAGTTTAAAACCTGACGCGCGTATACGCACCCCCCGTATCTCCCGTGAAGCCTCTACCCTTCGTATAAACGGATCCAGTGAGAGGACAAAAAGCAACGGGGAAAGAGGACACCCCTGTCGAGTCCCCCGATGCAATGCAAAGGTGTCTGAGAGCACGCCATTACAACAAATCGCCGCAACCGGGTCACAATAAAGGCTTTGTACCATAGCACAGTAAGAGTTCCCAAGGCCATATCGGGGCAGCAAATCCCAAAGATAGTGCCAGTCCACTCTGTCAAAAGCTTTCTCCGCATCAAAGCTGATGAGCAGAGAAGCTAGATTCCGATTCCGCACCCACTCGAGGGAAGCCACTATCCTCCGCAAATTTCGGACCGCGTACCTTCCTTTCACAAACCCCACTTGTGATTCGTGGATCAGCAGCCCCAGCACGGCTGACAGTCTGTCTGCTAGAATTTTGGCGAGGATTTTGAGGTCAAAGTTAAGAAGAGAGATAGGGCGATATGAAGCGGCGCAAAGTGGGTCCTTGCCTGGCTTCGGAATCAAGATCATGTGGGCCACATTGCTACCCCATCGAAACGTGCCCTGTTCTGCTCTCCTGGTATGGACCGCCACCAGCAAAGGGGAAATCAAGCCCGTCAAGATCTTGTAGAACTCAGCCCCTAACCCATCTGCCCCGGGGGATTTATAACAACTCGCTTTGTCGATAACTTGCTGCACCTCCTGAACAGAGATCGGCCGGTCTAGTTGTTGTCGCTGTTGAGTCGACAGCTGAGGCAGGTCCAGCCCTTCCAAGTAATCCGACATGTGTTCGTGTGTACCCGTCGTCGCGGTGTAGAGTTTTTGAAAGAACGAGCGAAAAACACGTGCAATCTCCGGGTTTTCCCTGCGGAGAATCCCGTGATCATCCTTCAGAGCGTGCACCAACGTGGAGCCCCGCGAAGTCCGTAGACACCGAGCCAATAGTTTCCCAGGTTTATCCCCGTGACAATAAAGTTGGAATCTATAGTAGGTAACCGATTTTTTGGCCCGCTGGTGGAGGAGCTCATTCAACATCGTCTGCAGTTCCCACAGTCTCTTCTTTGTAGTCCCGCTCGGATTACTCGCTCACCGCCGCCGCTGTTTGGTGACCAAGCGCTCCAAATGGATAATACGCTCCGCCATCAGTCGACGCTTACGCGCCATATAACCAATGATGTCCCCGCGCAAGACCACTTTTGCCGTCTCCCAGACCAACTCGGGATCAGCCAGATGCCCCCGGTGGTCAGCTTCGAATTCACACCATCTCTTTTGTAGAAACTGACGAAACTGAGAATCCCGGTAAAGTTCTAGAGGAAACCGCCATAGTCTCGCCTGGTTCCGAGTAGCGCCCCACCGCAACTGTAGCCACACAGGGGCATGATCGGATATTTCCGCAGGTCCTATCTGCGACTCCTCCACCATAGCAAACAGGCACTGCGAGGTCAACAGGTAGTCTATTCTTGCACTAGAATTATGGGCGCGGGACTGATGGGTGTAATCTCTTTCGGCGGGGTGTAGAAGTCTCCATGGGTCCACCAAGCCCAACCTGGACCTCAACCCATTTAAGGCACGGGCCCCCTGAAGCCGCTCCCGGGTCCCCTCCCCCCTAGAGGTGTCCAGCTCCACATCCAGCACCCCGTTAAAGTCCCCCCCTAGAATCAAGGGAATCTCCGGAAGTTGCTCGACCTGGGCGGCCAAACGAGCATATAAATCTTTGTCTAAGACATTTGGACTATAGACATTACCAATGATAATAGGTTTCCCCTCCAGGATGCCCTGCAGCAGTAGGAATCGCCCCGTCGGGTCCGCAATTTCTTTAGTGACCTCAAAGCGGATCCGCTTATGCACAAGAATGGCTATCCCCCCTTTTTTGTTCAGGGCTGGCGCCCCCCACACCTGTCCCACCCAGGATCTACGCAGTTTGGCATGCTCCCTTTCGGTCTGGTGGGTCTCCTGGAGGAAGGCCAGGTCCGCTTTCTGCCTTGACAAAGCTTGTAGTATTTTTGCTCTTTTGACAGGGCTCCCCAGTCCGCAGACATTCCACGTTTGGATTTTCAGTCTGGGTTTAATTCACTCCAGTATTTTAAGCAGATAATAAACCATCCTCCAGAGAGAGCCCCCCCAGCCTGAGGCTCCTCCGTACCTACTCTTAATGGGCCCCCCCGTGCCCCCATCCTCTTGGTGCGAAGTGGCCATCCCTCCCCTCCTCCCCCCCTAGGACCCCAACACAGGTGCAGCATTAAAAGAATCCTAGATCCGTCCCCTAAAAACCCTCCCCTCCCCCAGTGCTCCCCACCCTTCCCCCCTCCCCCCTCTCCTACCACTCTCCCACACATGGGACCAGTCAGACTTCCTATGGCAGTCAGCCCTACACCCCCTCACACTCCCCCCAGTCCGGCTCCACCCAGCATTACCCCCCCTCTCCCCCTTCAGATCTATAGGGGGCATCAGCCCTTCATAATAGCCCACGGCCCTGGGCCCCCCACCCTCACATCGGGACCCGGGGTGAACGGGCTGGGTAGCCCTATCTCCCCCCCTCCCCCCTAAATCGTACCCCCAACATCCATTCCATAAACCCCACCAACAAGTAAACTCCTGTACATTTCAGGCTACAAGTATAAATTGAAACAGTATCAAGAGGAACACAGTAAAGCAACAAAATAACAAGTCAGGAAGTTAGGCCTCGGATTGTAGCTAATTGTAGCTGTACCCATTCTTCCAGGCTATTTAACCCCCTACTAGTTGCTACATCACCTGCCGGCTTTAGATTATGGCCGTCAGCCCCCCCCCCCCCGGGTAAATGCAGGAGCCCCTGTCCATGAGTCTCGTCAGCAACTCCGGGATGGAGCAGACCCACCGGGTTCTAGCCCCTGGGCCCGGTCTTACCCCTTTATCGGTCAAAATAATTCCTCCAGCCGTACATGTGCTGTCCCCACCAGTCTGGTCTCTGCAGTTCATCTGGTAGTGCGTGCGGTTTCGCCCAAACCGTCCAGGAACAGGTTGGCCTCTTCCACTGAGCGCAGGAATCGGGTCTGGCCTTGATGGTCCACTCGCAGTCTCGCCGGGTAGAGCAGGGAGAAACGGACTCCGCGATTCAACAGCTGTGCACAGATCGGGGTGTAGGCACGGCGCTGTTGGCTCACCAGGGCAGAGTAATCCTGGAAAACCAGGATTAGTGCCGCATCCCCTGTTGTTGCCCTTCTTCCCCTGGCGGCCCGCAGCACCGCCTCTTTCTGCTGGAAGTCCAGAAATCTTGCGATGACCGCACGTGGACGCCTCGCCTGCTCCCGTTTGGGGCCTAGCCGGTGAACACGTTCCAGCCGTATGGGGTCCCCCCCCTTGCCATCCATCAACTTCGCTATCCAGGCAGTCAGGTAAGCGAACAGTGCGCCGTCACCTACGCTTTCGTCTATCCCGATGAATCGGAGGTTGTTGCGACGGCTCCGGTTCTCCAGGTCGTCAATTTTCTCCCCCTGCTGTTGCAGCATGCGTTCCAGGGCCTCCACTTTTGCCGACAGCGTATGGTGGGTGTCCTCCACGTTAGAGATACGGGTTTCCGCCTGCTCGATGCGCCCTGTAAAATCTGCGAGGCTCTGGCTGACGGTGGAGATTTGTGCAGTTATGCTGTGGAATTGAGCCTCCAGAGCCTGCACCACCGCGGCACTGACCTCCGCCACCAAGGTCTGGTCACCCACTGTTTTAGGGCTTTTAGGAGACCCCTCCGCCATCTTAGCCTCCGAGGCTCGGGGCTTCTCCCGTCGCTGTGGTTTCGCTGCCATGCTCCTGCCACACTGCTCTGAGATCAGGCTGAAAGTTCCCCTGTTGTCTCTGTGGCGCGTAGCCGGACGAAGTTTGTGTGATTGCCCCTTAGGTTACGAATTGTTGCAGATATTCGGGGTGTAGGAGCCGGAGCTGAACTTTCCCCTGTCTGCTCAGCTCATTGCCAACCGGAAGTCCAGGAAGTTCCATATTAACGATTTCTCCAATTGCGATACATCAAATGTGATTTACGTCATACAGTGTCCTTGCAATTTATTGTACGTAGGTAAGACCACGCATAGTATTAAAACTAGGATTACAGAACATAAAAGTTGCATTAGAAGAAATGTAGAGGACAAACCCTTGGTTGCCCACTGGCACGAATACCACCACAAAGTTACTGAATTACAATTTTTTGTTATCAAAAAAGTTAGATCCAATTGGAGAGGTGGTGACTTGAACAAAACTATCTTGAGGCTTGAACAGAAATATATTTTCTGCTCAATTCATATATTCCTTATGGTCTCAATCTAGATAGAGATTTTTCTGTTTTTCTTTAAAAACGCCATGATCTTCCTTGATATATCTGCAGCCTTTGACACCATCTCTCACAACATCCTCATACACAGACTACAGACTATCGGGATCAAGGACACCGTGCTGAAGTGGTTTCAATCCTACCTAACTGACAACAGCTAATCCGCACCAGCGCTTCAACCTCCCCCCCATTCCAGCAACACCAGGGAGTACCCCAAGAATCCACTCTGTCAGCCATGCTCTTCAATATTTCCCTCCAGCCACTCTGCACAGTCATACGCACCCACAACGTCAGCTTCCACATCTACGCTGACGATATCATGCTCTATGCTCCCATTACAACCACAAACCCAACAAACACCCACCTGTCATGCATGCTTCACAGCAGTGCCTGACTGGTTACAAACAAACAACCTAACCATCAATATAAAAAAAAACGAAGCCCTCATAGTAACAAAGGACCCAGACTTCACACCACCCACACACCTCAACATAGGAACTACGAGCATCCAAATTCAACCACAGATAAGATACCTGGGCATTATCATTGACCAAGCCCTCACCTTAAAGCAACAGATCACTAAAACCTCCGGAACTATATTTCACAAGGCAAGAACAGTGCAACGTCTCAGACCCCTCCTGGAACATCACGGCTTCCGAACAGTGATGCAAGCCATGACACTCCCACATCTAGATTACTGCAACAAAATCTACCATGGACTTCAAGCCACACACACCAACCCCCTCCGAACTGCATTAAACACTACTGCGAGAATCATTCAGAGCGCAAAGAAAACCGACCACATCACCCCAATTCTGAAGGAACTACACATTTTCCCCCTTGAGGCACGGACAAAATACAAAGCCATCCTACTCACCCACAAGGCTATCCATCAAACACAAGACAACCAGCTTCGCACCCTACTGGCTCGCCCAGCCCACGGCAGATCTACTAGACAAGCCTCCAACGTTTCCCTCACCATCCCTCACAAAAGAACCAAATGCTCGCAACGGACCTGCAAACGAGCCTTTGAACTCTATGCTCCATCTTTATGGAACTCCCTACCGAACTATCTCAGAAACAATACCAACCTGCTATCTTTCAGAAAACAGCTGAAAACCATCCTTTTCCAGGAATACTTCAACTCGACCCCCACCGAAAAACCTGCAAACCTCTAAACTCACCCACAATGAACCTCTACCTCAAGGCCTATGTCTATGTCCATTGTCTGTCCTATGTCCAAAGTCTATCCTATGTCAGAATCATCAATGTTGCCTCCCTGGTGGTGGCCCTACCCTGTACTTAATTCCCCCCCCCCCCATGTACCACCGCTTTGACCCGGCGAAAAGCGGTATATAAATACAGCTAAATAAATAAATAATAAATAAATAAAAACTTTTTTTTTTCTAAGATGACTTTGTATCTGTGACCAGGATGTTTTTCATTTGCTGTATTGAATTATATTCCTTTGTTATCTATTGCCTCGGTTTCCCCCTACATTCTCTTTATTTCATATCACTAGTGCTAGATTACAAAGACGTTTTCCTTCTCCTGAATGGTTTTCCTGCATTTGTAGCAACGAGTTACATTCTCTATTCAAAGGTTATAGAGTTTTACTGAAGTAAGTTCTGAAATAGGCATTTTGACTCCTCCCACCGTCACGCCCCCTTTTTTCCCGCTCATGGCAGTTCTACATATCCCATGCGCATGAGCCGGCGTTTTCAGTACAGCCATTTTATCGGAGAGATATGCGTTGCTGTAGCTTCCTGTGCTGAAACTTTGAAGTTTTCTAAAAAATACGTCGAGCGATTGAGGTATGTAGAAGATACTCTAATCTTAAACAGTGTGTCCACAACGCCAGATTTAATGTCAATAATTTCACAATTTTGATGCTAATAGGATCTCTAGCTAGCGTGTAGCCTCCCGATCATTCGGCTATGACTACAGGTGAATTTTGTTTAAGCACCCCGCTTTTCACGACACTTCTAAGAATGGCATTATATGAGATTGCTGGCATAAAGCTAATTATATCACCTATTATACATTACCGATGTAAGTTTGCCTAATTTATGAAGTTTCAACACAGTACCAACCTCTTGTTTTTATTATTGGTTGCTCAAGAGTTTGAGCCTGTCATTGTCGATAAGGCTATTCCCCTTGCCTTAGTAAACACCATGACAACTTGTGGTTAGAACAAAATGATGAAACCATCTTAATTTATACTATGTATTGTCGATATAGAGTTATCTCTTTTATGTAGACTCTAAGATAGCATTACATGTCGTTTTTATCACTGGTTTGCTCAAGATCTTGAGCCTGCCGTTGTTGATACGGCTATTCTCCTGTTTTAGCAACAACAATACGAAGAAGCCATCTAAAATAATATCCCTTTGCACATTTTCGCTCCTGCTGCGTTCTCCCCTTTTGCCTCCAGTTACTATGTCCTCAGTTTTATTATTTGATGCTGTAACAATGTTTATTTGATATATGCGTTCTAAAAGCTGACGCTACATTTATTTATTATCTATTATTCTTTTAAGGCTGTTTTATATTTATTAGTTGCTCCTGATGTTTTTTACTATGTCCTGAGTTGCATTTATTTATTTGTTCATATGACTGTATTTTACTGTGGTTGTTTTATTGGTAATTGTTATTTATAGTTATCTATTTGTCTGCGGCTTTTTTCTATTTTAGCTTGACAAGTACAGTTTCCTCTGAAGGCCACCAATTGATGGGTCTTCCTTGCAGAGGTACCCTTTGTTTGTCACATTTCTCCTTTGCTTTCATTAGCTTATACTGATTTTTATTAGTTTTGTGTATATAGTATGCTTTTATCGTATTATTTATAATAGCGTATCCACGTTTTCCTTCTCTTCCATTTATTGGTTTTATACTATATTTATTATGGTTTTATCTTTTTTAACTATTTATGATTATTGTATTAGTATGTGTGTAGATTCTATGGATTACATTCATTGTTCTGTTCTATTCACATTTTTTTAAATTATGTTCTAGTGTCTAATGTTTGTGTTATCTATGTCTGTAGGATTTTACCCGATCAACCCCTGACGAAGGTTTGCGAAACACGGCCTGTGTCGGGTTGACAAAAGCCTTTGCTAAATAAAATTGTTTTTCCACTTTAGTCACGTTTTTGGACTGTGTGTGTGTTGTCGACGTGATTCCTTGCCTTTGTTGTTGGACTATTTCTGCTTGTGGGGTAAAATATACAGACATGCTCTGCAGGATCGACAGCTGGGACCTGAACCTGTGACCTTCTGCTCCAAGACATGCTGGCTGTGTGTGCTGCACCACACTGTTGCCACACATGCACAGCTGTCCTTTACTTCTCCTCAGCCAGACCTTTTCGGTTGCATTGCACGCTATGTACTGGTACAGGGCATGGCCTGCGTGCACTGCAGGCAGGTGCCACTGCCCCCTCCAACACCAACACACACCCCCCTGCCATGCTGCCTAGCCATATGCTGTCGGTGCTGGTGGTGCGCAGTCCCAGGCCATCCACTGTGCAGGTAGGCGGTCACCTAGGGGGCGGTGTCTGGGGTAGGGAGGCATACATGGATACCCACACATCCACCCCATCACCGCCTGACGAAACTGTGTCCCTTCCACATTGGGGGGGGGGGGGGGGAGGCTGCTGGGATGTCATGTCATGGCCCTGCAAATTTTATTATATTTACTTTTATTTATTTAGCTTTTCTTATATACCGCCTTTTATGATATCACGGTGGTTTACATTATGAAACTGATATTACATTGCACAGGGCATTATAACTTGGTAGATAACTATTTTGCAGGGAATATTGACCAGGGTGGCCAGGTAGATGTCAGTGGATTGTGTTTGGCCTGGCCAGCTACTTTCTTGCTGATTTCCATTTTCTATGTTCCTATGTGGCACCTGGGCGACAGCCTAGTCCACCCTGTGCCCCAGCTGCCACCACTACATGTCCAGCCTGCAGCTCCCTGTGCCCCATTGCCATAGTGGCCTTTCATACTTGGGCACTATGCTATTGCTGCATATGGAGCAGTACTTTACACATGTTGCTGCTGTATCAGCATTGTTGGCTAAAACATAAGGCCGTGCTCTGCAAGATCCACAGCTGGGACTTAAACCTGTGACCCTATGCTTCTGGACACACTGGTTGTGTGCACTGCACCACAGTCCCTGGAGCTACCTGTACTTTTTCTCAGACAGCCCTTTCTGTTGCTATGCACACAACATACTGGTACAGGGCATGTCCCAGGTCCACTGCAGGCAGGTGCCACTGCCCCCTCCAGCACAGACACCCCCCCATGCCACGCTGACTTGACCATATACTGTCTGTGCTGGTAGTGTGCAGTCCTAGGCCATCCACTATGTGGGTAGGCGGTCACCTAGGGGGTGGGGTCTAGGGTGGGGAGGCATAGATGGGCATCCTCACATCCCTCCTATCACCGCCTACGAATATTATGTCCCTTCCACTTGGGGGTGGGTTGGCTTGGGGCAACTATTAGCTAGGGTGGACCAGGTAGATGTAGGTGTATTATGTTTTGCCTTTGTGAGCTGCTGTCTTGCTGATTTCTGGTTTTTCTGTTCCTATGTGGCACCTGGGTGACAGCCTGGTCCACCCTGTGCCCCAGCTGCCCTCACTACATGTCCCACCTGCAGCCCCTATGCCCCATTTGCACCATCGCCGTAGTGGCCTTTCATACTTGGGCACTATGCTGTTGCTGCAAATAGATCACTACTATCACCTTTCTTGGGGTCCCTGCCTAGGTTGTACATTGCTGATGCTGAAATGGTTTCACCCTCCTGCAAATGTGCATCTAATGACAGGTTTTCATTCCCAGTAATGTTCAGCCCTTCATTTCCCCGCATTAGTGTAGCAGGGGTCTCTTGCTGTTCACTCCCCGCCCATTGACCCCTATTCTCCACTCTGCGGGACTTAGCATGGCCGGTGACGTTCCCGTGCATTATGTAATGTTAACACGCGTTACATAACGTTGTCGCGCGTTAATGTTACATAACGCGTGTTAATGTTGCCTCTGCTACGTTACTGCGGTTTAGTAAACATACCCCTATATTTTCCAACCACCTTGCCTTCTTCTTTGTTGCCAACTTTTGCGTTCCATTTATCCACGACTATCAGGATATCCTGTTTGCATGGTCTGTCAATTTCAGCTTGTACTTGTTCATAGAACTCATCAACTTCATCCTCTTCTGCAGCTGTTGTTGGGGCATATACTTGAATTATAGTTGTGTTGATGGGCATTTATTGTAGACAAATAGAAATGAAGCATTCACTGATTATGTTGTATTTTATTACAGTTCTTGCAAGTTTCTTCTTAATTATAAATGCAACACCATTTCTTCTTTGTCTTTCATTTCCAGCATAGTAGACCATGTGACCATCGGATGCAAAGTGCCCGATGCCAGTTCATTTCAGTTCGTTGACACCCAAAAGATCGAGTTGTACATGTTCCAGTACATTCTTGACCACCTCCAACTTCCCTTGGTTCATGCTTTGTATGTTCTATGTCCCAATATGTATGACATCTTTGCAGCTTCTGACTCTCATTTCATGTGCAGCTACATCAGCAGTCAGACGTCTGAGGGCTTTGATCCAGCCACATAAATGCTGACTTTACTCTGAAGTCTTCAGCTCCTCCCCAGTAGCCAATTGAGTGCCTTCCGACCTGGGGGTCTCATCTTCCAGCACTATAGCGCATTTTGCTTTTTTGTGACTATCCATCGACTCTGGGCCACATGTCCTAGTCAACCCCAATTGTGTATGACTAGATGACTGCCTATACTTTCTATGTGTTAGTGTTAGGGACTCTTTGTGACATCTTTTCTCACAGCTCTTTGGGTCTGTGGTCCCATTCCATCACTTGCTGCCCAGGGATTGTTGCCGGAGGTCTCTTATTTCATGCATGTGTAGACCAATGGTGTGATTTACACTTAGCTCCCCTGGTGCACAGCCCATCGCTTCATCCCAGCAACTACACTTGCCCTCCTTTCGAACTATATTGTGGCTTATGATCTTGTTACAAACAGTATGCAGCTAGTACATTGTGCTGAGACTGCAGGATGCCTCCTTTGGTGTTTGCGTATTATCTGTTTTATAGATGTTTTCTTGCTTATCCAGGAGCCAGTCTTCCATGATTTCTCTGCTTCTGTATATTCTCGAGTGCATTACTTTGTAGAAATAATGGCATGAACTGAGAAATGGGGAAAGACATCTGTTATTTCGCCCTGGGCATTTCATATTCATAGAGTGGAAGACCTTCCTATTTTGGTATCTGGCTTCCCTCCATCTTAGGAGCTGGAGGGCCACATGTGTGCAGTCTATTACACCCAGCACTGCAGGGAATCGTACACACTCATGAAACTGCAGTATTTCTTTATGTAACAGTTTTTTTATACTGCTTTATCATTTTAGTTGTAACTTCAACTTGGTAATGCTCTAACCATTAGGCTACTCCTCCACTCCTCCACAGTGCATGGGCATTCCTTGTAGATGAATAGAAATTAAGCATTTCATACTCACTACCTAGACCCTTGTGCACCACACTAACACACAGTACACTGTGCTGTGTGAGACATGGACACACAGAGAGAAAGATGGACTGATTGAGACAAACACACAGTGATACTCTGACCCATACAGCTGCCCTCTGTTCCAATACATCAACAAACACCCACATACATACATTTACACTGTCATGACTCAAGAAAACACTAGTAAAGATAGTGATGCAAGAGGGTGTGAGGGTATGGGGAAACATAGCTGCGACCTGGGGTGGGGGCATACTTATAGTTTATAGTTTATTAAAAACTTGATATATCACTTCTCAACAGTGTATCGAGGCAGTGTACAATTAAAATGCCAAACAAACAGAAAGAAATGAAAGGGACTACAAAATCAGGACAGTTAGGGAGCATTCACACAATAGAAAGAAGGAAAAGGCTAGGGCTATGAAATAAGGGCGAGGAGGGAGTATTCAGGGTGGGAGATTATAGGCTTGGTGGAATAGATGAATTTTAAGGAGTATCTTAAATTGTTTAAAGGAGAATTTAAACCACACATCAATGGCAAGTGGGAAGAGGCGTGTAGAACAAAATCCATGCAAAATACAGGCAATCCAGTCAACAAATGCTGGAAAGCAATGAGCACAAATGCTCAAAGCCTAGCCAACAAAGTTCCTAACATGAAAGCCCTAATGGTGGAAATGGACTTGGACATTGTGGTCATTACAGAAACATGGGGGTATGTTTACTAAACTGCAGTAACGTAGCATCGGCTCCATTAACGCGTGTTAACATTACTTAATACGCGTTAACGTCACCGGCCACGGTAAGTCCCGTAGAGGGTGGAGAGAGGGCGGAGAGAAGGGGTCAATGGACGGGGAGTGGGCAGGGAGAGGCTCCTGCTACACTAACATGGGGAACTGAAGGGCTGAACATTACCGGGACTGAAAACCACTTTGCAGGAGGGTGAAACCATTTCAGCGTCAGCAATGTACAGCATAGGCAGGGAGCCCAAAAAAAGTGATAGTAGTGCTCCATTTGCAGCAACAGCAAAGTGCCTTAGTATGAAAGGCTATTATGGCGATGGTGCAAATGGGGCATAGGTGGCTGCAGGCGGGACATGCAGTGGGGACAGCTGGGACACAGGGTGGACTAGGCTGTCACCCAGGTGGCACATAGGAACATAGAAACTGGAGATCAGCAGGACAGCAGCTGACCAAGGCCAAACATGCCCAGTACTCCGTGTTCCACACTGTCCCATCCAGGGGACATTACCCAGCAAGTACCCTAAAGGTCACACAAGTACCACTATGCCTGTTAGAGGGCAATCAGTGCACATCTCGGGACCACTCTAACAGGGGTCCACAGACCTTACCCAGGATTCGTCCCAAACACTTTGTAAACCCAGCTAACTGAACACCTATTACTGCAGCCCCTAGTAAGGCATTGCAGGCTGTGACCACACATTGTCGGACACATATATACACCCAGTAGGCCAAACTGGGTACACCGTACCTGAGGTGCATGCCTTAGCCTGTCCACAGTCGGCTGTCACAACACAATCTACCTACATCTATGAGGTCCACTCTAGCCAATAGTTGCTAGAGCACCAACCTGATATCCCGCCAGCCATCTCTCCCCATGTGGAAGGGACATAACATTGGTAGACGGTGATGGGGGGGATGTGTGGATGTCCATGTATGCCTTGCCATCCCAGACCCCGCACCCTAGGCACTTGCCTACCTGCACAGTGGATGGCCTGGGACTGCACACTACCAGCACCGACAGCATATGGTCATGTCAGCATGGCAGGGTTGTGTGTGCAGTGTGTCCAGGAGCAGAGAGGCACAGGTTCAAGTCCCAGCTGTGGATCCTGCAGAGCATGTCCCTATATTTTACCCTACAATGCAGATACAACATCAACATGTGCAATCCCTAAAGCAGCGGCAAACAGGGGTACAAACACCCACTCACACAGGCTCCACTATCCAAAGCTTCATGGAGAATCAGGCTGTTGGCCCCAGCACAGAGCTGCAGTTATCACCAGAGCACTACTACTACCTCCTGCACAGTTTAGCAATGTCAGCACTATGATCAGGACCAGTGTGGCAGGTAGGCACCTCTATCTTTGCACAATGCTGCAATAGGAGCATGTGTTTGTGTGTGTATGTCTATCCATTGTTTTGTGGCTGCCCACATCTCACTGGGCCCACAATGTCCCACTGTTAACAGTATTAGCCTGCATATGTGCATAATGAGGAGCGAGGTATTGTGGGTTTGGCCCAAACAGGGCAGATTGGCCAGGATGCTACTGCCAGCCCGTACCACTCTCTCCTCAGCCACCATCCTTCCTTCAGCCCATCTATCTGCCTCTGTTGACTGTGTACAGTCATGTTTTCTTGTGCAAGCTGCTGCACCATGACCTACACTGGTATTCTTTTCTTCAGTTTGGCTCTTCGCACTCGCCTCTCCTGTGCCTGATCTGCACATAACCACTACTACTCTGTCCTCCTGTCACTGCAAACATCCTGCCTCTTCTGGCTCGGTGGGGGACTCGTCTTCCTCATCCTATGCCACACACTGACATCGCAGCACTTTACAGTGGCACCACCCTGTGCATCAGAACAACTGCTTCCCACGTGCTCATCCACTTTACTGGCTGCCACATAGGGTGCTCACCGATTTGGCAGGTCCATCAGCTCCCACCTGTCCTTCCTTCCATCACTTTACATTGACTTTCCTTGGTACTCTATCCAGCGTTAGGGTTATGGCCGTTTTCGTGCATTAAGGTGCATGCTTGTCAACTTAAAGCACCTTATAGCACGTTTTGTCATCTTAACATGCCTTAAAGCACATTTTGTCACCTTAGAGCACCTCACAGCATGTTTGTCACCACATGCCTTAAGGTGTATGCTTTCCACCTTAGAGCACCTTAAAGCATCTTAAAGCAAGTTTTGTTACCTTAACATGCCTCAAGGTGCATGCTTTCTACCTTAAAGCACATTTGTCACCTTAATGTGCGTTAAGGTGCACGCTTGTCAACTTAACGAGCGATGTCCTGTTAACGTGCGTTAAATGGCCAAGGTGCCCTGTTAATGTGTGTTAAATAGCCCATAGGGCACTTTACGCCGGAATGCCCCCTACCCGCCCAACACCTTTTAAGGATTAACGCCCTTTATCATTGCTATTAATGCCTGTTACCTTAACGCGCTTTAGTAAACATACCCCCTAGACTTCAAAAACACTGACTTCAGTAAAATAGCCAAGTGCCTGAAGGAGGAGTTGGCAGGGTGGGAGGGAATAAGGGAAGTGGAATTGCAATGGACTAAACTAAAGGAGGCAATAAAAAGGGGCAATGGATACATGTGTAAGGAAAGTAAATAAAAACAAGAGGAGAAGGAAACCTATTTGGTTCTCCAAAGAAGTGGCTGCACAAATAAAGGCAAAAACCACAGCTTTCACAAAATTCAGAAGCTCGCAAACAGAGGAACACAGAAAAGAATACAGGATCAAACTAAAAGAGACAAAAAGAGAAATAAGGAAAGCAAAATGAAAAGCAGAAAAAAAATGGCTGAAGATGTGAAATGTGGCGACAAAATGTTTTTCAGGTATATTAGGGAGAGGAGGAAAATCAGAAGTGGAATTGCAGGACTCAAAAGCGACGGAAACGGATTTGTGGAAAATGACATTAAAAAAGCAAAAATGCTTAAACAAATACTTCTGTTCTGTTTTTACTAAAGAAAATCCTGGAGAAGGACAACCAGTAATTGACAAATATACAAATGGGAATGTAGTAGATACCACACCATTCACAAAAGATGATATATTAGAACAGCTTACAAAACTGAAAGTGAATAAGGCCATGGTACCGGATGGGATACTGCAAGAGCTCAGAGAGCTTCTTGCAGGGCCGTTAAAGGATGCTTTTAATAGATCCTTGGAGACAGGAAAAGCTACACAGGACTGGAGAAGGGCTGATGTGGTATCTCTTCACAAAAGTGGTAATAGGGAAGAAGTGACAAACTACAGGCCAGTAAGCTTTACCTCGGTGGCGGGAAAAGTAATGGAGGCACTCCTGAAAGAGTGAATAGCGGACTTTCTCGAAATCAACAGGTTGCACGAACTCAAAGAAGCATGGGACAAACACAGAGGATCTCTAAAGGAAAAAAGGGGAATGTTGTAGTGGTTGATATGGAAGGACAGACTAGATAGGCCATGTGGTCTTTTTCTGTCGTCATGTTTCTATGTATCTATGATCCAAGGCAACATGGTTTTACCAAAGGACGATCTTGCCAAACAAATCTGATTGAGTTCTTTGACTGGGTGACCAGATAACTAGATCAAGGGCATGCAAAGGATGTGAGCTACCTAGATTTCAGCAAAGCCTTTTATATTGTTCCTCATAGGAGGCTTATCAATAAACTGAACAGCTTGGGGATGGGTCCCAAGGTGGTGAACTGGATCAGAAATTGGTTGGCTGACAGATGACAGAAGGTGATGGTAAACAGAACTCACTCAGATGAAAGGAACGTTATTAGAGGTGTGCCCTAGGGTTTGATCCTGGGACCAGTACTATTCAATGTATTTGTGAGTGATATTGCAGAAGGACTGAATGGAAAAGTCTGTCTTTTTGCAGATGACACAAAAATTTGCAACAGAGTGGACTCCCCTGAGGGAGTGAATAACATGAGGAAAGATCTACAAAAGCTGGAAGAATGGTGAAATGCTTGGCAGTTAAGATTTAATGTGAAGAAGTCCAGTGTCATGCACTTGGGAGGCAGAAATCCAAGGGAATTGTATGTGATAGGGGGTGAGAGGTTGATGTACACAGACCAAGAGAAGGACCTTGGAGTGATTGTTCCTGAGGATCTCAAGGTGGCGAAACAGTGTGACAAGGTGGTGGCAAAAGCCAGAAGGATGCTGGGTTGCATACAGAGAGGAATTACCAGCAGAAAGCCACTGTACAAGTTACTGGTGAGGCCTCACTTGCAATATTGTGTTCAGTTTTGGAGACCATATCTCGCAAAATGATATAAAAAGACTGGAAACAGTTCATAGGAAGGCAACCAAAATGATTTGGAGCCTGCATCAGAAGACGTATGAGAAGAGACTTGAAGATCTAAATATATACACTCTGGAGGAGAGGAGGGACAGGGGAGATATGATTCAGATCTTTCAATACTTAGGAGGGAAGATCATGTGATCACAAAACGCAGCCCATTCTCTCAACATACACAAAACCTTCAGAAAAACAAAGAAAACTACAAGCTCCAGAGCCTTCTCATTTGCTGCCCCCACCCTCTGGAACGATCTCCCAATAACCCTTCGCGTGATGAAAGACCTTCATTTATTCTGAAAAGGACTCAAAACCCACCTCTTCACCAAGCATTTTGAAATCCCCTACCTCCCAAGAGCCACCCCCCACCAATCACAAATACACTCCCACCAACCTCCTGAACCCGCAAGCGACTAACTCAAACAGAACCACTGCTATTAGCCCCCCGTATGTATTATGTAAGAAAAGAAAATAACTTCCTGAACGCACACAAATTTGATTGTAATATATGTTTATTGTCTATTGTTCTTTGTAATATTTGATTATTGTTCTTTGTAAATAGTTTTGACACAGCTGCATGCAATGTTACCTGTACATAGTTACAAATTACTGTTCCATGTAAAAATATATAAAAAATTGTTAAACTGTTCCCTGTAAACCGCCCTTGATCTCTGGAAGGGGCGGTATAGAAGAAAAGAATAAATAAATAAAAATAAATAAATAAAAAATGTGATGCTGTCAACTCAGAAGGATGCGATTCTCTGGGGCTCCTTACCCCCCAAAATGCTGAAAACGCTATAAAATACTGACCTGGCTACCACTAAACTACTGAGGAATGAGTGACAGTACCTACAGGGTAGCAAACAATTAGCAGAGGAGCCCATGACATCAAAAATAATGCCAAAAGACCGTCCAGAACAGACGAAAACCCATGAGCCCAAGATGGCGGCAACCCCGCAAGGGGCTGAGACATGTGGTAACTTGGTGGAAGAGGTGACCAATGCCTTGGTAAAGGCGCTTGACAGTTGCATCCAGGGGCTGGTAGATCAGATCAGTGACTGATTTCCAGGAGCGACTGTGAATATTGGAGCAGCGGGTGTCTGGCCTGGAGGCCACAGAGCCAGAAACTCTGGGAGCAATGAAAAGGTTGGAAGCTCAAGTGGTGCAGCATGAGGTGAAGTTGGATGACCTAGAGAACCGAGGTCGTCGGAAGAATCTCAGAATAGTGGGCATAGCCGAGTCAGATGTGGAGAGAGAGTTGAGAGGTTTTTTGGACACCTGGCTTCCCGCTCAGCTCCATCTCATTGAGTTGCAAGGTAAACTGCTGGTGGAGCGAGCCCATCGTCTGGTCCCCAGGAGAGCAGGAGAAAGCAGGCCTCGGGTGACGATCGCATGCTTTCATAATTATCTAAACAAAGAAATGATCTTACAGGCCACCCAAGAGAAACGGGAGTGTGAGCATGAGGGCTGCAGAACCGATATTTCAGGACTATTCCCCCACAGTGATCAAGAAACGCAGAGATTTTGCGAACGTGTATGGTAAGCTGGAGCAGCAACGAATAAAGTTTGTGCTCCCGTACCCAGCTAAATTGAAAAGAGTGGCACATGGGAGAGCTACCTATTGTGAAACTCCAGAGTCTGCAGATGCATTTCTCAATACGCTGGCGAGTTCATAAGGAACAGAAGTGGAGGAGAGGCGATGGACTACTTAAATAAATGTTCGGACACTAGAATGGACATGTGAAGCTCTTTTGAATGTGAGGGAAAAGAGGACTTTTAGGGGTATGTTTACTAAACTGCGGTAACGTTACATACCGCGCGTTATGTAACGTTAACACGTGTTAACGATACTTAACGATCGTTAACGTCCCCGGCCGCGGTAAACACCGCCAAAGGTGGAGAGAGGACGGAGAGAAGGGGTCAATGGGCGGAGAGTGGGTGGGGAGAGGCCCCTTTCACACTAACGCGCTGAACTGAAGGGCTGAATCCTACTGCGAATGAAAACCTGCCGTTAAATGCACATTTGCAGGAGAGAGAAACCATTTAAGTGTCAGCAGTGTGCAGCCTAGGCAGGGAGCCCAAGAAATGTGATAGTAGTGCTCCATTTTCAGCAATACCATAGTGCCAAAGTATGAATGGCCACTATGGTGATGGTGCAAATGGGGCATAGGGGGCCGCAGGCAGGACATGTAGCATGGGCAGCTGGGGCACAGGGTGGACCAGACGGGCGCCTAGGTGGCACATAGGAACATAGACACCGGAAATCAGCAAGACAGCAGCTGACCGAGGCCAAACACAATCCACCTATGTCTATCTGGTTCACCCTAGCCAATAGTTGCTAGGGCACTGACCTGACATCCCCCCAGCCATCCCACCCCCATGTGGAAGGGACATAATATTGGTAGGCAGTGATGGGGGGATGTGAGGATGTCCATGTATGGCCCCCCCCACCCTGGGACCCACTCCCTAGGCGGGCGCCTACCTACACAGTGGATGGCCTGGGACTGCGCACTACCAGCACTGACAGCAAATGGCCATGTCAGCTTGGCAGGGGGGGTGCCACCTCCCTGCAGTGGATCTAGGCCATGCCCTGCATCAGTACGTGGTGTGCAGTGCAACATACAAAGTCTGGCTGAGGAAAAGTACAGGTAGCCCCAGGGACTATTGTGCATCTGTGGCAACAGTGTGGTGCAGTACACCCAGCCAGTGTGTCCAGAAGCAGAGGGTCAGGTTCAAGCCCCAGCTGTGGTTCCTGCGGAGCATCTCCCTATGTTTTACCCTACAATGCAGATACAACAGCAACATGTGCAAGGCCCAAAGCAGCGGCGAACAGGGGTATAAACACCCACCTACACAAGCACCACAATCCAAAGATGCATGGAGAGTCAGGCTGTTGGCCCCAGCATTGAGCTGAAGTTATCACCAGAGCACTACTTCTACCCCCTGCACAGTTTAGAAATGTCAGCACTGTGATCAGGACCAGTGTGGTGGGCAGGGTTGCCAACCACCCCTATCTACCTCTATCTTTGTACAATGCTGCAATAGGAGTGAGCGTGTGTGTATGTCTATCCATTGTTCTGTGGCTGCCCACCCTTCACTGGGCCCAAAATGTCCCACTGTTACCAGCATTAGCCTGAATAGGTGCATAATGAGGAGCAAGGTATTTTGGGTATGGCCCGGACAGGGAAGATTGGCCAGGATGCATCTTCAGAGGGTGTGGGGCAATGGCTGGGACACTGTAGTACCTGACCACCACCTGCATGGACAGGGTGGTCACAGTATGGCATGCTGGGAGGGCACTCACTCTGACCGAGCAGTGACCATGGCAGGTCTAGGTTCCCACATAGCGCTCTACACTATCTGCCTCCAGTGATATATTTGTGTTCCCCAGTCCTGGGGTCCCAATCACTGAGTTGCCTGCTTGCTACACATAGTTCCTCTGTGAGCAGGCTGGTGGACTGTCTGTAGTTAGACTGTGCATGGTCAGAACACCTTTAAGGTACAGTCTGACTGTGCTGTCTGCTGGTGACTGGCAGACAGTGGGGGGAGGCAGTTGGGGTTTTCCTGACCTAACCCCAGCATTGCTGCTGGTCTGCCACTGCTCCAGTCATAGGTATGGCTCTGGCCCACCAACCCTGGAGGGCTGTCTCATATGAACAGAATGGCAGTTGCTTCCCCGGGCAGGGGCACCTGTTCTTTACCTACACAAAGGGTGATGTGGGCCCTTTGGGGTATGTAGTATATACCACTGCGACCTATAAAGGCACTGCTACACACACCTCATGCAATTCTAGGAACCCCTCTGCCCTGATAACAGCTGCCATGTCAGCCAGACCCTAACACGGGGTACACACCAATCTGGCTGGTGTCTGGTCCCACAGGGCCACATGTGACTGCAGGATACAGATGGACACCAAATTACCTTTGGCTGCACTGCAAGGAACACCTGTCACACACTGGTAGTGATGGGGATGTACAGCAGGACCTATCTCTAGCACCACATGTACTGCGGACCTAGTGCTGGGCACCAATCCTATCTGTCAGGGTGACCACAGAACCTGCACAATGGCATGGTCTGTAGCTACTCTGTGCCAGTATCACGCACTGTCAGTTCATCTTTCCAAGTTGAGGTACCGGAGAGGTGCAGACCCCATTTGGTGATCAGCTGTAGACTGCTATTCAGCATGTGCATTGCATCATGGGTATGGTGGGGTTACCCTATCCAGGCACTCAGAGCAGACAATTTGTGCGGTGACCTGCAGTCCTTCTGTACCCAGACATTGCTGTGACATGCACCATGGAGGTATAGCCTACTGGTTAGTACAATGCCATTCTTGGCAGTGTTCATGGGTTCAGTTCCTCATTGTTCCCTCCTCTCATGCCTGTCCTGCTCATATAGTGTGCATGCCTGTAGAGGTCATATTTTTGCAGATCTGTGCTTCCAGCCCCTAATACCCTTGCCACAATTGCCAACATTTCCTCGGTCCGTCTATCTGCGTCTGTCAGCTGTGTAGAGTCCTGTCTGCCAGTGCAGGCTGCCACCCCATGTCATACCCTTTCCTGCATTGCCCCTCTTCATGCTTGCCTCGCCTGTGCCTGATCTGCATGGCACCACCACTCCTCTGTCCACCCATCATTGTAACTATCCTGCCACCTCTGCCTTCACTGAGGGACACGTATTCCCATCGTCTGCCACCAACTGTTTTTCTGGTACTTTACATTGCCAACACCCTGTGCTGTGGTACAGCTGCCCTACCATGTTTGACATCAGTACTGGCAGGCACATGGGATGCCCGCAGATATGGCAGGTCAAGTAGCTCCCACCTCTCCCTCCTTCATTCACCTGTTCATTGCCTTTCCTGAGTGCTCTATCTAGTGTTAGGGCTATATCTGTCTCTGTTCCGCACAGGTCATGCATGTCATCCTGAGGCACCTTGCAGTCCCTAGGACACCATAACCTAGGGCACACTAACCTAGGACATCATAACCTTGTTAGGCCACCTTAACTTATGGTTCCATTGCCTTCTGCTGTGCCTTGTCCAAGGGTGGCTAATATGGCACTTAGTCTAGGAGGCCCTATAGGGCGCCTTATGAGGCACCTTGCAGGGCACCTTACTAGGCACCTTATAAGGCACCTTACATGGCACCTTATAAGGCACCTTACAAGGTGCCTTGCAAGGCGCTTTACAAGGTGCCTTACAAGGTGCCTTGCAAGGTCCCTTACAAGGCGCCTTGTAACACTCGTTAGTCTAAGGCACCTTGTAACACGCGTTAGCTGTGAGCTTGCTGTAACGATGCAATGCCCACGCCTTTATATTGGCATCTCTAAATTTACCGCGGAACCTACCGTGAATGATATTACCGCAGTTTAGTAAACATACCCCTTAGTATCTACGGCTATGCACAACGAGAAGACTGGGGGAGGAGGATACACGGCCAGTACAGAAAAGCATTGGAAGAGTCTTGGTCTTGATGTGAGAGGCAGCCTTAATGTTTGATGAACTTTGAATGAACCAGTTGTCGGGAAAGAGAGCTTCTCTTTCCAGCTATGCTCCCTTTACCCCCGGAAACCTCTTGGGAGACAGGATCACTGGTGGCGGAGGATGCATATGGGATCGCAGGAGGACTGCAGTTGGCAGAGACTTATAGAAGAGCTGTTTGATGGAATACAGGACATAAAGGACTAGTTTAAGACCTACCTTAATATACAACTTGGCATTCTATTTCCTGTTTGTTGTTTGTGCTTTTACTAGGAATGTTAACATAGAAAAGAATCTGCTCTACAATGATTGTGGGCGGAAGGGATGGGGTCAGGGGGTGGAGGAGGGAGGGTGGGGAGGGGGCAATTATGGTGGCCGGCCTTCTCTTGGCCTCGCCCTGGTCCCTTATGTGGCCAGGCCGCGCAGTTGCAGGTGCAATCTGGGGGTGCCTTGGTAGATGGGACTCTGCACTTGAGATAGTGGGCGGGAGTCATGGGGATAGAGGTGGGTTCTGGAATTTGAGCCAAGGTACTGGGGATGGAGGGGGCGGATGAGGGGAAGGAGTGGACTAAGGACCTAAGGGGGAGGGGAGGAGATTGTGGTGGCCGGCCTCCTCTCGGCCTCGCCCCTGCCCCTTAGGTGGCCAGGCCTCCCTCACCCGTCTCTATACTACTCTCAGCTCTCTCCTCAAGGTGTCTCCGCCTCCAACCCCTCCCTCCCTTTCTGCCCAAAGCCTGGCTATTTCCATGACAAACTAGACAAGATCACCTTCCAATTCCCCACAAACATAAGAACATAAGAAATGCCATACTGGGTCAGACCAAGGTCCATCAAGCCCAGTATCCTATTTCCAAAAGTGGCCAATCTAGGTCATATGTACCTAGCAGTTTCCCCAAAAGACACAGGTTCCACAATGCTTGTATTGGGTCAAGCATTGATATCCCGGGTCCCTTTTTAATAATGGATTATGGACCTTTCCTCCAGGAACTTGTCGAAACCTTTTTTAAACCCAGCTACACTAACAGCCTTTACTTCATTCTCCGGTAACAAATTCCAGAGTTTGATTACACGCGTTGAGTGAAAAAATATTTTCTCTTATTTGTCTTAAATAGTTTACCCTGTAGCTTCATTGCATGTCCCTAGTCTTTCTATATTCTGATAACATAAACAATCAATCTATGTTTACCCATTCCACTCCATTCATTAATTTATAGACTTCTATCATATCTAACCTTACATTGTACAGAGTGAGTTAGAGCCGTTTTCCATTAGGAGGTCAGCTGAAAAGATAAAATATTTGGGAATACATTTCTTCCCATGCTCTGAAGATATACTTTTCCAGGTTAAAGAGCCCTAACCATTTTAGCCTTTCTTCATAGGAGTATCCTTTACCATTTTGGTGTCTCTTCTCTGTACGTTTTCTAATAACGCTATATCCTTTTTAAGATACGGCGACCAGAATTGCACACAATATTCAAGGTGCGGTCTCACCATGGAACGATACAGAGGCATTATAATATCCTTTTTTTATTTTCCATTCCTTTCCTTATGTTACCTAGCATTCTATTTGCTCTCTTGGCTGCCGCTGCACACTGGGCGGAGGGTTTTAACATGTTATCCACAATGACGCCTAAATCCTTTTCCTGGGTGGTGGTTCCTAATGTGGCACCTTGCATTGTGTAACCATAGTTTGGGTTGTTCTCCCTAGGTGCATAACTTTGCACTTGTCCACATTAAATTTCATCTGCCATATTGATGCCCAGTCTTCCAATTTATCAAGATCCTCTTGCAATTTCCCACAATCCTCATGGGTTTTAACAACTTTAAATAGTTTTGTGTAATCTGCAAATTTGATAACCTCACTCGTTATTCCCTTTTCCAGGTCATTTATGAATATGTCAAAAAGCAGTGGACCCAGTACAGATCCCTGGGGTACTTCACTATTCACCTTTTTCCATTGGGAAAATTGGCCATTTAGCCCTACCCTCTGCCTTCTATCTTTTAGCCAGTTCCTTATCTACAATAGTACACTGCCTCCTATCCCATGACTCTTTAGTTTTGCCAAAAGTCTCTGATGAGGGACCTTGTCAAAGGCTTTCTGAAAGTCCAAATACACTATATCAATTGACTCACCTTTGTCCACCTGTTTATTCACACCTTCAAAAAAAGAGATTTGTAAGACAAGATCTTCCTTGTCTAAAGCCATGTTGGCTGTCTCCCATTAAGCCATGACTATCTACATGTTCAGCAATTTTGTTCTTTATGATGGTTTCTACCATTTTTCCCGGTACTGACGTCAGGCTCACCGGTCTGTAGTTGCCCGGTTCACCCCTGGAACCCTTTTTAAAAATTGGCGTTACGTTAGCCATTTTCCAATCTTCAGGTATTACAGATGATTTTAATGATAGTTCACAGATTACTAATAGCAGGTCTTCAATCTCATATTTCAGTTCTTTCAACACCCTTGGATGTATATCATCCGGTCCAAGTGATTTGCTACTCTTCAATTTATCAAATAGTTGTAATACATCTTCCCGATGCATCGATATTTCCTTCAATTCTTCTGCACTTTTAAATACCACTTCAGTCATGGGTAACATCCCTACATCTTCCTCAGTAAAGACCGAAGCACAGAATTCATTCAATCTCTCCGCTATCGCCTTGTTGCCTCTTAGTGCCCCTTTAAGCCCTCTATCATCTAATGGGCCAACTGACTCTCTCACAGGTTTTTTGCTACTCCCCCCCCCCTTCCCCTTCCTCCCTTCATTCCCAACTTTCCCCCTCTACCTCTGCTTACCCTCTCTTTCTTTTCTGTGATCTCTGAAGAGGAAACTTCACACCGTCTTTCTTCCTCCAAACTCACTACCTGCTCCTCTGATCCTATCCCCACCCATCTCTTAAGCTCCATCTCCTCCACTGTTGTCCCTTTCATCTCTCATACTCTCAACCTATCGCTCTCCACTGCGACTGTCCCTGCAGCCTTCAAGCATGCTGTAGTTACACCTCTTCTCAAGAAGCCCTCACTTGATCCTATCTGTCCTCCTAATTATCGATCCATCTCCCTCCTCCTCTTTGTATCTAAACTACTTGAACGCACGGTTCACCACCGCTGCTTTGACTTCATCTCCTCTCCTGTCCTCCTGGATCCTTTACAATCTGTCTTTTGTCCTTTATACTCTACTGAAACGGCTCTTGCCAAAGTCTCCAGTGACTTGTTCCTGGCAAAATCCAAGAGCCTTTACTCTGTCCTCATCCTTCTTGATTTCTCTGCTGCTTTTGACACTTATGACCACAACCTTCTCCTTGATACCCTGTCCTTGCTTGGTTTTAAGGGCTCTATACTATCCTGGTTCTCCTCTTATTTCTCCCATCGCTCTTTCAGTGTTTGTTCTGTGGCTCCTCCTCTGCTGCTATCCCACTCTCGGTTGGTGTACCCCAAGGATCTGTCTTGGATCCACTCCTTTTTTCTCTCTATACCCAGTCCCTTGGTGTGTCCATCTCTTCCCATGGCTTTCAGTACCATCTTTATGCTGAAGACTCCCAGATCTACCTCTCTATGCCTGAAATCTCTCCGACAAATAAGACCCAGATCTCTGTCTGCCTCTCTGACATTGCTGCTTGGATGTCTCACCGCCACTTGAAATTGAACATGGCCAAAACTGAGCTTCTTATTTTCCCCCCTAAAACCTCCTCTCCCCTTCCTCCTTTCTTAGTCTCTGTGGATAACTCTCTACTCCTCCCTGTTTCCTCGACTCGCAACCTTGGGGCTGTCTGACTCCTCTCTTTCCTTCTCCACACACATCCATCTGATAGCTAAGACCTGCCGTTTCTTTCTCTATAACAACAAAAAAATCCGCCCATTCCTTTCTGAACACACTATTAAGACACTTATCCACTCCTTAATCACCTCCCATCTTGCCTACTGTAACCTTGCTGGTCTCCCTCTGAATCATCTCTCTCCCCTTCAATCTGTTCAACACTCTGCTCCGCGGCTAATCTTCCGCCAGCCTCGTCATGCCCATATTACCCCTCTTCTCAAGTCATTTCACTGGCTCCCTATCCATTTCCGCATCCATTTCAAACTTCTACTGCTGTCCTATAAGTGCATTCACTGTGCAACTCCTCACTACCTTTCTTTTCTTATCTCTCCCTACACTCTCCCTCAGGAACTCCGCTCTTCTGGCAATTTGCTTCTATCTGTGGCCTTCTTTTCTATTGCTAACCCCAGACCGCTCCTTTCACCTTGTTGCACCTTATGCCTGGAACAAACTACCTGTGTCTGTATGCCAGGCACCTTCTCTGGCCCTTTTCAAATCCAGGCTAAAAACTCTCCTCTGCTGCTTTCGGATCTTGACTCACCTGATCTCCTTGTGTTCCGTTACCATTCCCCCTAGATGTATCCCTGCCTACACTTTCTATGTTGACTGTCTTGACTAGATTGTAAGCTCTGATGAGCAGGGACTGTCTTTTACATGTCTCTGCAGCGCTTCGTGCATCTTGTAGTGCTATACAAATGCTCAATAGTAGTAGTAGTAGTAGTACTAAGGTAAGGGGGAGGATGGGGAGGGGTAGGGAGAGGGGAGAGGAGGGGATATGGAAGGAGAGGAGATAAGAGTTGACAAGGGTGGAGACTGGGAGGGCAGAGAGGCGGCAGGGACGCATGTAAGGAAGTGGGTAGATGGGAGAGAAGGAATAGGTAGGGGTGGGGAGCTCCAATGCATCACTACTCATCGGAGGGCTCCAGAGGGAGCGTTAGGAGACGAGAGTGGAAGGCAGAGGAGGAATGGGGAGGGAGGAAGGAGGGGAGAAGCAGGTGGGGTAAAGGGAGGAGGGGTTAGGAGCAGGTTGGAGAGGAGGAAGGGTCAAAGGAGGGGTAGGTTTGTGTGGGTAGTGTTCAGGGAGGGGAAGGGGACGATACTCCAAGAGAAGCAAAAAAGGCGGGCTGGTGACGGGAGGGATTGGAGGGGAAGTATAAATGCGGGTCCTGGGCTTGAGGGTTCTGCACTACTACAGCGGCAAGTGAATGTAGAAGCTTATAAGACACCTCTTATAGAGCCAGACTATGGGTAGGTGCTTACGGATAGCTTCGTGGAACGAGTGCAGGATAGGTAGCCCCATCAAGCGCCACAAGCTATTGTGTTATCTCCGGGACCAGTGTGTGACCCACATGATGGAATTAGAATATACCAATTTGAAAGGTGATAGGTTGGAGAAGTATATGGGCCTCCTCTGGAGGACAGAAGGCTAGAGTGGTTATCTTAGTGAAGTGGCAAGTGAGTTTGACAGTGACAAAGGTCTAGGCAGACACCTGGGGACGTTTTTTTTTCTTCAGGGGAGTCTGGAAGGAAAACCTATTTCACTGGGTACAGTTTATGGCTCCAATACATATGATCATGACTTCTATCGAGATGTGAAGCGATATATTGCTGAAATGAATACATCACGACTAGTGTTAGGAGGGGACTTTAACTGCATTCTAGACACATCTATGGACTGCAAGGGAGCAGGAAGGAGTGGGGATGTGTGGGGAAGGAGGAAGTTGCGTGGCTTGTGTGAAGGCTGGGAGCTAATTGATGTGTGGAGAGTTTTGCACACATATGGCTCTGGATCACACTTAGATTATTTTTTACTAGCAAGTGACCTGATGGGCAGAGTGAACCGGGTGGACAAAGGTCCCATAGTTATATCTGATCATGCCCCAATATGGCTGGATGTGGATTGGGAGGACATTGGAGGAGGTGGGGGATGGAGAGTCCCCTTATACTGTGTAAAGGATGCTGACTTCCAAGCATATTTATGGGACCAGTAGGTGGAATATGAGACACATATGCTGAGCACCGGGAAAACCCTGCTTGTTCTGGGAAGCAGCAAAGATAGTCCTTAGAGGGGCCATTATGGGGTACTGTTGCGCTAAATGGTGAGAATAGAGCAAGCAATTGGTTCAATTGGAAAAAGAGCTAAGTTGGGTGTAGCATAGATTTGCGGCACACCCCAGCCATTTGAATCGGGTTACTACCCAATTAGGAATTGAACAAGTTTTTCGGGACTATTATTGAGAGCTTTATGGTGCGGGATCTTGGGACATGGATAGTGCTAGGAGATACTTGCAGAAAATTACACTGCCCCGATTAAGAGAACAGGGTGAGGAGTTGAGTGCCCTGCTGATGGTGCAAGAGGTGCAACAATGCATATGGGGCTACAGAAGTGTAAGACCCCAGGACTGGATGGGTACCGCAGAGAATTCTACCAGATTCTGCAAGATAAGGTAACCGTTCCATTGGTGGAATATTTTTCGGATTTGGTTTGTCGACAAGAATTTCCTTATGAACCTAATAAAGCCCTTATAACGGTAATACCGAAACCTGATAAAGATCCGCTACTACCAGGGTCATATAGACCAATCTCGCTACTCAATGTAAACATCAAAATATTGGCAAAAGTAATGTCGGACTGACTGGCCAAGTACATGCCTTTGCTAATAGAGGAATCACAAGTCAGATTTGTTCAGGGGAAGACCGTAGTCTGAAATGTTTGGAAAATTGTGACAGTGCAAACGTTGAGCCTTCACCGCAAATTCCCTACGCTTCTTATAAGTTTTGATGTTGAGAAAGCATTTGATAGGGTGCAATGGGAGTACATGTATCCTGTACTCGAGCAAATGGGCATATCTGGTTACTTTGTAGAGATCACCAGATTGCTCTATGCATACCCTTGTGGGTCTATGGGGTATGTTTACTAAGCAGTCTTAACGTGCGCCTGGCGATAGTGTGCAGAATGCCATAAAAGGAGTGGGCGTTCCGGTCTAAATGTAGCAAACCAGGATTATCGCGTGATAACGCACACTGCGCACATTATCGTGCAAGAAGGAGCTAAGCACGTTAACGAGCATTAATCTTAAGTAGATGGGCTGACACACAACCAGAACAGCAGAGGTGTAGCACATTGGTTAATACACTGACTGATGATACAGGGGTCATAGGTTTGATCCCCAGTGTACCTAATGAATATGTATAAGCAGTGCTTTGTGAGGTATCTTATTTTTATTTTAATTAGTACTGCCAGAAAACACACCCTCACAGTGCCGTAACCTAAGGTGCTGCATAAGACGCCCTATAAGGAACTCCCGAGGGCACATTATAAAGTGCACTGTCCGCCAAGGCACCCTATAATGTCCCCTATAGGACGCCTTATAAGGCACTTTATAGGGTACCTTATAAGGCGCCCTATAAGGCACTTTATGGGGCGCCTTATGAGGCACCTTATGGTTACAGCACTGTGAGGGTGTTTTTGCTGGCAGCACTAATTTACATTAAAAATACACAATGCCTCAGACAGCCCTATCAAATAACCCAACTGTGGGACCAAGGCAGTGAAGTAACCAGTGGGCTACAGCTACTAACAAACCCCTGGCTGGCTACAGAAGGACTGCACGTCACCACACAAACATTCTGCTGTGGCTACCAGGATAGGGTCAACCCACCCATAACCCATGATGCACAGCACATGCAAATCAGCAGTCTACAGATGATCACAAGATGGGGTATGCACCCCATAGCACCTCAGCCTAGTAGGGGGTGCCGATGGTGTGTGTTAATGGCACAGAGTAGCTACAGACCATCACATTGCGTGGGTCTTGTGCTCACCCTGAGGGTGCGGTGGGGAGTGTGTGAGTGTGAGTGTGAGGTCGGTCGGTCGGTCCTGCAGACACACCTAGGATACATTAGTGTCCATCTGTAGTTGTCAATCAGGTCTAGCCCTTATGGGCCATCATGCACCCAGCATAGTGCATATTCTCTGTTGGTGCCATGGTAATGTGATGTACGTGAAGGGAGAGTGTTTGGACCCATAGGCAGATCATGTGCCACCACCCAACCCACCCTCTTTGGCTCAGGGTGGGAGACAGAATCCCCCACCAACAAATCCACATTCTACCTCCCTGCAATGGTAGCAGTACAGGGGGGCCATCAACCCCAGTCCTGCTAGGAAACAGACAACCTACAGCACAGCCAATGCAGAGCTGTACACATCCATAAGACAATGGCAGAAAGACAGTAGGCCTGGAAATACTCAGTCTGCCCCCCACCACCATCTGTCATTCTCTAGCAGCAAGCACAGTGAGTCACCAGCCACTGCACCTTGCAAGGTGTTCCAGCCAGACACATATAACTCCAGCCAGTCTGCTAACTAGTCCACAGTGCATGTTCCTGGAGAAAATATGTGCACCCAAAACTGGGATGTAAGCACACCCACCAAGCAGGTAAATCAGTGATTAGACCCCAGAAAAGAGAACCCATACATCTCACTTGAGAGAAATACTATATAGCACTATGGGGGAACCCAGCCATGCCGTGGTCACTGCTCAGTCAGGGTGAGAGTGACCTCCCAGCAGGACATGCTGTGGCCACCCTGTCCATGCAGGTTGTGGCCAGGCACTACAATGTCTGAGCCATTGCCCTATGCCCTGTGCAGATGCATCCAGGCCAGGCCACCCTGTCCAGGCTATACCCACAGTACCTTGCTCCTCATTATGCACATTGGCAGGCTAACACTGGCAACAGTGCAAGCAGTGTGGGCTGAGTAAGGTGTTGGCAGCCACCACACACTGGATAGACAGACACACACTCCCACACCTATGCCAGCATTGTGCAACTATAGAGGCTTTTGGCAGCCCTGGCCACCGCACCAGTCCTGGGCACAGTACAGGCATGGCTATGGTACGCAATACTGTTGGGGTCACTCCCCAGGGTGGTGAACACTGTCAGACACCAGACCTGAAACACACTCCACAGACATCAGAGAGGTTGGTATGATACAGCTCAATGAGCAGATTGTGCTTAACTTAGGAATTGCTATCTGCCAGTAATCATAGCAACCTTTTGATATATGTGTACTGTATTCCCGGGTTTAGGGTGGCATTTCTAAGGTATGCAAGTGCTAGTATTGGGAGATGCACGCAAGGCCCAACATCCTGCCTCTCCAGGAGGCTTTGGATAATGGAGCCTGTGGGTGCGGGTGTTTCTGCCCCTGTTGGCCACTGCTCTAGGGCAGAGGTTCCCAACTCCAGTCCTGGTGGGCCAAACACTGTTTGGGTTTTCATGCTGTCCCTAATGAATATGCATGCGATACATCTGCATACCATGGGGGCAGCAAATAGAAATGCAGCACAGGCATCTTTATTAGAGACAGCATGGAACCTGAATGGTGTTTGGCCCTCCAGGACTGCATTTGGGAGACTCTGCTCTAGGTAATGCACATGTTTATGGTGTCTGTGCTCTGTAGGGTAAAATGTAGGTGTTTTGGGCAAGTTTACGTCATCTGCAATAAAGGTTCTGTCTGTATTAGCACGTTTTAGTAGTGGGTAAAATGTGGGGACTGGGTTGGCAAAAACTTGAACCAGTGACCTTCTGCTTCTGAACACACTGAATATGTGTACTGCACCACACTGTTGCCACAGGGACAGTTCATTCCCTGAGGATAACATGACTGTTTGTCAGGCAGAGCCTGTCTGTTGCAGTGCACAGCACACACCTAAACAGGGCTAGGCCACGGTCTGCTGTGGGCAGCAGACACTGCCCCCTCCACCACCAGTACCCCTCCGCCACCATGTTGACATGCCCTTCTGCTGGTGGTGCTGGTGGTGCACAGTCTCAGGCCATCCAGTGTGCTGGTAGGTGGCTGCCTATGGTGTGGATTCTGGGGTAGGGGTGCCTGCATAGATGTCCATGCTTCCCCCCAGCACCGCCTGCCAATGTTCTGTGCTCTTGGGGTTACCTGCTGGGTACTATCCCCTGTGACACTGTGGGAAACACACTCATGCCCATGTTGGGCCCTCATTAGTTGCTGTCTGACTGCTCTACTGTTTCAGCATTCCTATGGGCCACCTAGGCATCACCCTAGTCCGCACTGTGGCCCAGCTGCACCACAGCATGTGCCGCCTGCAGCCGCTTGTAGCCCTCTGTATCCCCTTTTCCAGCATCTGTCCAGTTGCCCATTCTGACATACCCACCCTGCTGTTGCAGAACATGTGCACACCATAGGAAACCTGTCCAATAACAAGGGAAAACCCTGATCAGCGCTATTTCACTGTGGGATCATTCACCTTGTATGGGGACAGAGCATAGACCCTTCCAAAATTAATATCTTTTTTTTGGAGCTTTCTCGGTAGTGTTTTTTGCTGTTTACCATTAATATCACTATTGGCCAGCTTGGTTGTGTTTTTTTTCCATTTTGTTCAGGTCATTTTCAATGTTTATTTGCCCTTTTGTTCTGTGCACATGTATCACACTTATCACTTTTTGTAGGTTTCCCTGGCTTTGCTGTACATTGCTGACGGAAATGGTTTCTCTTCCCTTTAACTCTGCTCTATCGCGAGGGTTTCACTGGCGTTAGTTTTCAGTCCCGGATTCCACAGCGTTAGTGTGCAGGGAGCCTCTCCTCTCCAAATCTCCCCCCATTGACCCTCTCTCTCCGCCCCTGGGGAGCCTTCCTCTGCCCTCCGGAAGCCTTTCTCCACCCTCAGCGCTCGTTTGCGCCGCTGCGCGCGTTATTGGGCACTAAGGTACCTCTGCACCCGATAAAGCACCATTATTGCGCGATAAGGTACCCCCTCTTGCCCTCAGTTTGTTGTGGATGACAGGCTCTCTGTAGGAAGCTGAAATGGCCCTATAGATATACGGCGGACCCGCCTCTGAGGGGAAATGACAATTTTCAACCTGGCATGGCGGGCTGTGTGTTTTCACAGTGGGCACAATTAGGGATAGATGGAGTGGAACAGGTGGTAGATGATGAGGGAGAGGTGATACGATATGAAGAATTACGAGCGCTATGGGTGGACAGGGGTGGATGTATGTCCCTACTTGCAGGTCCGTAGCTATATCAGGAATCTACCATCAAAGTACTTAAGGAGCACTTTTGTCTCCGGAGTGGAGGAGGTACTGATGGGGGGGGGGGGTTCGAAGGTCAGGCAAGGATTGCAGCACTGAAGTAGGCGATAGCTGATTTGACAGACCAGACAGATATGGAGAGATTAGCAGCTGCATGGAATGTGGAACTGGATATGCCAGTAGCGGGGACGGACCTGAAGGAGGCTGTAGCCCGGGAACCAGAGCTCACTATTAATGCTGACCTGAGGGCGTTCCAATTTTGTTTTCTGTGAAGGCTATATTTTTCTCCAAATCATGCGTATAGAGGAGGGATAAAGGACTCACCAGGTTGCCTTCGATGCAAAGAGGATAATGCCACATTGGACCATATGTTCTGGAAGTGCCCAGTGGTGGTGAGCTTTTGGAGATGAGTGGAGAATTTTGTGGAGAATGTCTTAGGAGAGGAAGCTACATTATCGCCGTGAATGGCAGTATTGGATTGTGGGGAGGAGGGTAAAGCTTGGTGGGGGGAAGGGCAGGAACATATGGCTGAGATTGTCCCTATTGTTAGCCCGCAGAGGTATACTGAAAACATGGATAGGGTCTAAAGGTGCCACAATGCTACTTTGGCGGACTGTGGTATATCGTTTAATGCTCCTGGAAAGGGAAAGGGGGAGACTTGAAGGATGGCAGAGTGGGCGTAGGTGGGAAACCTTTCTAGCTAGCTGGGGGCCATACGTCCGCATGCTGTCCCCGAGGCTGCGTAGCTATATACTGAATCAATGTGCTATAGGAGTGGAAGCAGGGGAACCTGTGGAGCAGAGTAATTGAGGAGAATAGAACATACAGGGTGGCGCTTGATGGGGGAGGGTTGACATAATGAGGGGGCTGCAAAGGAATGCTGAGAAAATGAAGCTGAATGGACCCCTCCCCATGCTAATTGGGAATTGGCACATTCTCCTCCAGTTTTACTGCTAGCTATTAATCTCAGAAGAGAGTGGAGTATCGGGAGGGGGGAGCATGGGGACAAAGAACTAACTGTACAATATAAGATGAGGTGCCTCAGCAACTATGGAAGAGTCAACACGGGCTGAGGTGTTGATGAATGTAAAGAGAGAGACTGAATTATAGGGGAGGGGTGGGGAAAAAGGAGGTGGGGGAGGGGTTTTTAAAATAAAGTAGAAATTAATCTAAATTCAAATTAAAACTAACTCAAACTCAAGATCAAAGTTACATAACATAGGACAAATTAGGATAAGCCGAGCTGAAATAATGTGGTGGAAAAATTATTGAATGCATATGATTTTGATATCTTATTCTGGAAGATCTTCAAACCTTGGGAGAGTGGGCTGAGATTTGATGTAATAGAGACTTTTTGATATGGCTTGTGTTGTTCAATAAAAAGTTTTAAACATAAATACTTAAGGAGTATTAATGAACAAACAAACCTCTTCCAAAGATGGGGCAGCTATAAAACTAGAGGGCATAACATGAAGCTGCAAGGGGGTAAACTGAAAGGCAACGTCAGGAAACACTTTTTCACTGAAAGGGTGATGGATGTTTGGAATGCCCTCACAATGGAAGTGGTGGGGGCAAACACAGTGACAGAATTCAAAATGGCTTGGGACAGACACTGTGGATCCCTTTACATATAAGAACATCAGATATGCCATACTGGGTCAGACCAAGATCCATCAAGCCCAGTATCCTGTTTCCAAGGGCCAATCTAGGTCATACGCACCTAGCAGTTTCCTCAAAAGACACAGGTTCCACAATGTTTGTACTGGGTCAAGCATTGATATCCTGGGTCCCTTCTTAATAATGGTGTGTGGACCTTTTCTTCAGGAACTTGTCCAAACCTTTTTTAAACCCAGCCACACTAACAGCCTTTACTACATCCTCCGGTAACAAATTCCAGAGTTTGATTACATGTTGAGTGAAAAATATTTTCTTTTATTAGTCTTACATAGTTTACCCTGTAGCTTCATTGCATGTCCCCTAGTCTTTCTATATTCTGATAAGGTAAACAATCGATCTACGTTTACCCGTTCCACTCCGTTCATTAATTTATAGACTTCTATCATATCTCCCCTCGGCCATCTCTTTTCCAGGTTAAAGAGCCCTAACCTTTTTAGCCTTTCTTTATAGGAGTATCCTTCCATCCCCTTTACCATTTTGGTGGCTCTTCTCTGAACCTTTTCTAATAATGCTATATCCTTTTTAAGATACAACGATCAGAATTGCACACAATAATCAAGGTGCGGTCTCACCATGGAACGATATAGAGGCATTATAATATCTTTTGTTTTATTTTCCATTCCTTTCCTTATGATACCTAGCATTCTATTTGCTCTCTTGGCCGCCACTGCACACTAGGCTGAGGGTTTTAACATGTTATCCACAATGACGCCTAAATCTTTTTCCTGGGTGGTGGTTCCTAATATGGAACCTTGCATCGTGTAACCATAGTTTGGGTTGTTCTTCCCTAGGAGCATAACTTTGCATTTGTCCACATTAAATTTCATCTGCCATTTTGATGCCCAGTCTTCCAATTTATCAAGATCCTCTTGCAATTTTCCACAATCCTCTTGGGTTTTAACAACTTTAAATAGTTTTGTGTCATCTGCAAATTTGATAACCTCACTCGTTATTCACATTTCCAGGTCATTTATGAATATGTCAAAAAGCAGCGGACCCAGTACAGATCCCTGGGGTACACCACTATTCACCTTTCTCCATTGGGAAAATTGGCCATTTAGCCCTACCCTCTGCTTTCTATCTTTTAACCAGTTCTTGATCCACAATAGTACACTGCCTCCTATCCAATGGCTCTTTAGTTTTGCCAAACGTCTCTGATGAGGGACCTTGTCAAAGGCTTTCTGAAAGTCCAGATACACTATATCAACCAACTCACCTTTGTCCACCTGTTTATTCACACCTTCAAAAAAAACATAACAGATTAGTAAGACAAGATCTTCCCTGTCTAAAGCCATGTTTGCTGTGTCCCATTAGGCCATGACTATCTACATGCTGAGTAATTTTGTTCTTTATGATGGTTTCTACCATTTTTCCTGGTACTGACGTCAGGCTCATCGGTCTGTAGTTTCCCAGATCACCCCTGGATCCCTTTGTAAAAATTGGCGTCACATTAGCGATCCTCCAATCTTCAGGTATTACAGATGATTTAATGAAAATTCACAGATTACTAATAGCAGGTCTGCAATCTCATATTTCAGTTCTCTCAACACCCTTGGATGTATACCATCCGGCCCAGGTGATTTGCTACTCTTCAGTTTATCTAATAGTTGTAATACATCTTCTCGATGTATCAATATTTCCTTCAATTCTTCCGCACCTTTAAATACCACTTCAGTCATGGGTAACATCCCTACATCTTCCTCAGTAAAGACCGAAGCAAAGAATTCATTCAGTCTCTCTGCTTCCGATACTCACCCACCCCTGGAATAATCGTAGCTTTATAGGTGCTTAAACCTCTTAAAGGAAAGGAGGTTCCATATTCACTCTCAGGTGCACCTGCTTATTCAGTCTCTCCGCTAGCGCCTTGTCGCCTCTTAGGGGTATGGTTCCTAAACTGCGGTAACGTTACATCCTGCGCTTTATGTAATGTTAACAATCATTAGGTAATGTGCGGCATGTTACGTTAACGCGCGGTATGTAATGCTAATGCGTGTTAATGTTACCTAACGTGCGTTAAGGTTACCTAACGATCGTTAACATTACCTAACGATCATTAACGTCGCCGGCCACGGTAAACACTGCAGAGGGTGGAGAGATGGCGGAGAGAAGGGATCAATGGGCGGGGAGTGGGCGTGGAGAGGCTCCCTTCACACTATCGCGCTGAACTGAAGGGCTGAATCCTACCGCGAATGAAAACCTGCCGTTAGATGCACATTTGCAGGAGAGAGAAACCATTTCAGTGTCAGCAATGCACAGCATAGGCAGGGAGCCTAGGAAACGTGATAGTAGTTCTCCATTATCAGCAACAGCATAGTGCTCAAGTATGAAAGGCCACTATGGCGATAGTGCAAATGGGGCATAGGGGGCTGCAGGCGGTAGATGTAGTGGGGCAGGTGGGGCACAGGGTGGACTAGGTGGGTGCCTAGGTGGCATATAGGAACATAGAAACTGGAAGTGGGAAAGGCAGCATCCGACAAAGGCCAAACACAAGATACAAAAAACTTGTCCACACTAACCAATAGTTGCCAGGGCAGATACAGGATACCCTCGCAACCATCACACCACCATGTTGAAGGTACAGAATGTTGCTAGGCGGTGATGGGGGGTGGGGATGTCCATGTATGCCTTCCCACCCCAGATGCCGCACTGTAGGCACCTGCCTACTTGAACAGTGGATGTCCTGGAACGGCACACAACAAGCACAAACAACATATGGTTACATTAGCACAGCATGGGGGGGGGGGATCCGTGCATGAGGGGGTAGTGGCACCTGTCTGCAGTGGAACCAGGCCATGCCCTGTACCAGTACGTGATGTGCAGTGCAACAGAAAAGGTTTTTCAAAGGAGACATAATGGTATGGGCCAGGGACTGCTGCACTTCTGTGGCCTCACTGTGGTGCAGTACACACAGCCAGTGTGGTTCAGAGCAGAGGGTCACAGGTTCAGGTCCCAGCTGCAGAGCACATCACAAACCTTTTCCCCACTACATAGGTATAACAGATATTTCCCATCAGCCCCTGCGGGCTTAACAGAGACACGAGGGAAACACTCTCCCTTCGCGCCTCTCAAAGCCGGCAGGGAGGGAGGGGATTCAGCCGGGCATAGGGAGCCCCGCGGGACAATCCATGCTGCCGCGGCAGCAGAGGGGGCCCCGTGGGAACAGTCCATGCTGCCGTGGCGGCAGCCAGCGTTTTTTTTTAAAATTAAATTTTACTTTAGGCCGATGGGGGGGGGGGGTAGGACTGGTAATGGGCTATTGGGGGGGGGCTGGGACTGGAAATGGGCTGGGGGGGTTAAGGCTGGATGTGTGCTGATGTGGATAGGACTGGTAATGGGCTGTGGGATGTTGGGGGGGGATTTATAACTGGGAATGGACTGGGGGGGTGGGACTGGTAATGGGCTATTGGGGGGGGCTGGGACTGGAAATGGGCTGGGGGGTTAAGGCTGGAGGTTTGCTGATGGGGTTAGGACTGGTAATGGGCTGTGGGCTGTTGGGGGGGTTTAAAACTGGTAATGGGCTAGGGGAGGGGGTTAAGACTGGTAATGGGCTGTGGGCTGATGGGGGCTGTCTGGTAATGGGCTATGGGGGGGCTAGGACTGGAAATGGGCTGGGGGGGTTAAGACTGGAGGTGGGCTGATGGGGTTAGGACTGGTAATGGGCTGTGGGCTGTTGGGGGGGGTTAGAACTGGTAATGGGCTATGGGGGGGTTAGGACTGATAATGGGCTATGGGGGGGCTAGGACAGGAAATGGGCTGATGGGGAGGTGTTAGGACTTGAGGTGGGCTGATGGGGTTAGGACTGGTAATGGGCTTTTGGCTGTTGGGGGGGGGGTTAGAACTGGTAATGGGCTATGGGGGGGTTAGGACTGGCAATGGGCTATGGGGGGCTGACTGGAAATGGGTTGATGGGGTTAGGACTGGAAGTTGACTGATGGGGGGTTAGGACTGGTAATGGGTTATAGGGGGGTCTTAAACTGAAAATGGGGTGATGGGGGGTTAGGACTGTAAGTGGGTTGATGGGGCTAGGACTGGTATTGGGTTGGGGGGTTGCTAGGACTGGAAATGGGCTGATGGGTGGCTAGGACTGGAAATGGGCTGATGCAGGAACTAGAAGGGAATGGATGCTGGGTGAGGCTGGAACTAGAAGGGAGCTGATGTTGGGGGAGGATTAGAATGGGATGGGGCTGGAAGAGTAAAATGGAGAAGGGAAAAATATTTTGTGTGGGAGGGATAAAAAATCTACAATTGGCCGGTTATTGGGAGAGTAAGTGGGGATTGAGGATGGAGTGGTAAAATTTGAGTGGATGAAATAGGAATGAGGAAAGAGCAAAAGGAGAAAGATTAGTATGTTAAAGCAGATGTAGAGAGAGAATGGAAAAAACTAGAAGAGAGAAGAAAGGACAAATGGACAGCAGACGATGGAGAGTTAGCAGAAGACACGAAGAAACCAGAAGAAAGTGGCTGGAGCAATTGCAGCTGAAAAAAATGCACAAAAGGTAGAAAAATATCTCTTTATTTTGAATTTATTAATTGGAATATGCCAGCTCTGGTAAATGTGCATCATTAACGTCTGCGCTTTGTTTAGTACAAGAGCAAATTAATGTATAGTTTTATTTCTACAGTGTTGTACATTCCAAGTTTGGCTTTTGGGATTCCCAGTTTAATTATTGTCTTCCTGTTTCTAAATTGTGATTCCTTGTTTGGTGACGGTCTATGTTGTGCATGTGTAACTGAGCTGAGGTGTTCTGTTTATATAATTCCTATTTGACAGTGCCACTTGTTCTCTTTCCCCAGTAGGTCATGTATTGTTGTTCTCTGAAATGTATTGGTTTAATATTTGCAGTGTTGCCTTTTGATTGGTAGAGTATGGTGCTTTGTGAGTCCTGGTAGTGCTGTTAGGATACGGCGTGTTTGCTATGGGTTCTAAATGGGCAGTGTTTGTAGTAGTTCTTAATGTGTCTGGCAGTTGGCACTGGATTATAGTAATGTAGAAATCTTTTAGTCTTTCTTTATCCATACACTCATTAAGAGGCACGTTTACTAAAAGTTAGTATATGGTAACATTATGCAAATATTTATGCAAATGAGGCCCCTTATGCAAATGAGGCCCCGCACCCCCTTTGGGCCGCCCCTGCTGGGGGCCCACAATTTTTGTTGGCATAGGGCCTCACTCAAGGTAAATCCGGCCCTGCCTGTGGCCCCACTGTGGTACAGTACACACAGCCAGTGTGACTCAGAGCAGAGGATTACTGGTTAAGGTCCCAGCTACAGACCCTGCAGAACACATCACAAACCTTTGCCCCACTACGTAGATATAACAGAAAACCAGAAAAAAAAGGAAATGTCTGGCTGGGGAGATGTAAAGGTATGGCCCATGGAGGATTCTGCACCTGTGGCCCCACTGTGATGCAGTACACACAGCCAGTGTGACTCAGAGCAGAGGGTCACAGGTTCAGGTCCCTGCTGCAGACCCTGCAGAACGCATCACAAACTCTTGCCCTACTATGTAGATATAACAGAAAAACTGGAAATGTCTGGCTGAAGAGAGGTAAAGATAGTTTCAGGGACTGATGGGCCTCCATGGCAACACCATGGTGCAGTAAACACAGGCAGTGTGTCCAGGAGCAGAGGGTCACAGGTATAGGTCCCAGCTGCTGGAACCTGCCGAACACATCCCAACATTTTACCCTACAAAGCATATACAACATCAAACTGTGCAATCCCCACAGCAGCAGCCAACAGCGGTAGAAACACCCACTCACACAGGCGCCACTGTTCAAGTCATGTTGTACAGGCAGGCTGCTGGCTCCAGCACAGGTAACATCACAGCACCTCTGCTACCTCCTGCTCAGTCCAGAAATGTTGGCAGTGTGGCAGCCAGGGTTGCCAAACACCCCAACCATTGCACAGTGCTGTAGAAGGAGTGTGTGTGTATAGTTTTGTGGCTGTCAACCTACCACCCCCCGGCCCACATTATCCAATTGTTACCAGCATCAGCCTGCGAATGTGCCTAATGAGGATCAAGGTAGTGTGGGTATGGGCCAGATAGGGCAAATTGGGCAGGCTGCATCTGCACAGGGAGTATTGCAATGGCAGGTACATGTTAGTGTTCAAACCCCACCTGCATGGACAGGGTGGCTACATCATGTCGTGCTGGGAGGGCAGTCTCGCCCTGACTAAACAGTGACTATGGCATGTCCAGGTTCCCACATAGTCCTCTAGACTATCTATCTATCTCCAGTGATACCTGTGTGACCCCCAGTTCTGGGACCCAAGCACTGACGTGTGTGTGTGTGTTTTCCCCTTGACCATGTACTACAGACTGGCCAGTGGCATGGCTTCAGTTAGTCTGTGCATGGTGGGAACACTGTGTATGCTGGTGCACAGCAGCCTGTGGTATGTGGCAAGTGAGGATTCACATGGCAACCCCACAGTAACGCTGGTCTGCCAATGCTCCAGTCACCAGTATGTCATGTGAACTAGCCCTAGAGGGATATTCTTAGCCATCAGGAACAGGCTTGCTGGTCCCACAGCCAGTCCCATGGTCACAGGCACCTGTTCCCCCCACACCCACGATGGGTGCAATGGGGCCTTTGGGGGCACATAGTGCATACCACTCTGAGCAGTAGGGGGCCATGGTACATAACCCTCATAAGACACTGGACACCCTTCTGACCTGCTAACAGGTGGTTATGGCAGCCAGATCTTAACACTGGGCACACACTGATCTGGGTGGTCTCTGGTCCCAGGGGGATACACAAAGGAGTAAGAGACGAAAAGAGGTTTGGATGTTCAAAACCTTTAATGTTGGAGACCCCAATGCGTTTCGGCGTGAACTGCCTTCATCAGGGGGGAACACAATTTAAAAACAAATAGTAATAAACATTGTTAAATAACATATAAAGATAATAGTTATTATAAATAAATGTCAGACTTGGGATGGAAATAAAAACTTAAAAAATTAGAATATTGAAACTAATAAATACATCTATATAAATAACAATAAATAGCTGTACAATTATATCTTTAAGTTATATCCAAATATAGACATATATAAATTAAGACAAAGAATACTGTACTTAATGCTAAAATTTTGTAAGATAATACTGAGAACTCCATATAAAAATGCTAAGAACGCAGGACATGAGGTTGAACCCGTGACTCAAAAAACAAGACAAATAAATTGTAAATATTAAAAGAATATATGAAATATTAATAATAATGATAAAGATAATAATAAAATGATAAGAGACAAAATGTAATGTTTTACTGATAATACTTGGAATGATACTTTGTAAAAACTCATTATCCAAATTGTGTATATTCAATGTAAAACTTGATTTTGATAATTCTCATCATCTTGTAGTAAAAAGGTATGCTGTTAGTTATCAGACCAACCAAAACAATCTAATCTAAAAAACTTGTAAAGTACTACCGTCCACAAATTGTACTGATGAATAAATGTTATAAAACACCTATTAAATTATAAATCTTTGGACATATTAATTAGAAAAAACCAAAGGGTCTACTAACCTGATAATACTACTCAGCTCATATATGTCTTACTTTTGAGATATACAATCTCTGCTCATCTGTAGAATCGTAAAGAGATTGATGAGTATTTTTATAAACTGTAAAGTCTACAGGCATAAAAGAATTACTTATATGTAGATATACCCGACCACGTGATACCTATCTATAGAAAATTGTACGCATGTACTTGAAAATGGCAGTAATTATGTGTATTGGAGATCAATGCAACTAGACTCTCTATGCCGATATTGGGGACCAACTTTATAAAAAATAATGCCATCAGACCATGTAAAGACAGGAATCACTGCAAATGATACTAAACTCTCTGGTCTGATCTTGTAATTATAATTATAAGTTTGACACATCAAACTCAAGAGTCCCTGTCTTATATCCCAAATGTTACAGCCACATTATAACGGATCGTTGTTATTCTAATGCTAGTAACTGCTATATATGGCCCTTTGTGGCTCTGACATCTATGACGGGGAGAATATATGTATCTCGTTCTTATATCAATATACATAGTGATGTGTATAAACAGGTCTAACATAGAAGGTTTGTTATATAAAATGCATGTAAATGTTTTGGCAATTTATTATTGAAATTACTAACCCGAACTTTAAAACACAAAAGAACGCTGTACCGTCTCTGCGCGAGTCTGAAATAACAGTATTCTAAAATAAGAAGAAATTCGGCATGCATTGTTAGAAATCATAGCAGCATGATAAAACATTGATGCGTTTCACTTTCTAACATCAAACTCAAGAGTCCCTGTCTTACATCCCAAATATGACAGCCACATTATAACGGATCGTTGTTACTTTAATGCTAGTAACTGCTATATATGGCCCTTTGCGGCTCTGACATCTATGACGGGGAAAATATATGTATTGTCAGACGGCTGCCTGGGTGAGAATGTTCACAGTCTTGGCAAGTGCATATATCAATATGATTTGCAAGGGATTGTGGGAAATGCAGTCCATTCACACCAGACACAGCTGCTCACAATAATTAGTTGTGCTTGAATGTAAAGCCAATAAGATATTTATTTATGGGGTTATTTCTCCCAACACAGATATGCTTGGTAGCACATAAAACAGGATACTTGCTTTCAGTGTTAAACTTAGAAAAACAAAATCAGGAAAACAACAGTTGAACTTGTCAGGCAATCAAAGCAAAAGAATAAAGACCTGGTTGGTAACAAACTGGTCTTTTCTGTAGGCTTTAGCTAATATTTTCTTAGCAGTGTATCAAACAACAAACAAAATCCACAAAGAAGGGAAAAACTGTTCTTTTCAGGTTAACTTCTTATATCTTCCCACATAGACTCAGAAGTGATTCCCTCAGAGCTCACAAGCAATTAGTTAAGGCTCAATTGCTAGCAGTTACCCAGCTGAAACCCCTTAGCTGGCTTGCTTTCTACTGCGTGGCTCAAATCCTACTTCAGGAGCTTTTCTGAGTAGATTAAAGAACAAGTTTGTATTTCTTTGTGATGGTTGCTGTACTTTGTAACAGAAAATTACCAAAGGAGTTTAGAAAGAGAGCAATCCATGTATTCACAGCCTGTATCTAAGACTCCTCCTTCCCCTTCTTCAACAATTTCTCAATGGAGCACTTTCAGGAGAATACTTGTTTCCCTGCTGTCTTTCAAGGTTATAGCTAGGGCATAGATCAGTGTTCATACCTGAGCTTCCATTGCTGTTAGAGTTCCTCTCTAAATAGCCTGGCCAGTATGTAGTCCAGTTCTTATGTCCAGCCTTCCAATCCAGATCCCTGGACACTGGATCTCTCTTCACATACCTTCTGGCACGGGTCTTAGGGTCCCTTCCAAGTGCAGCCATCTCCCTCACAGGTACCCTCTGGAGATTCCTAGCTCTGCAGCACCCTTCCTCTGGCTTTCCCCAGTCCAATGGTGTATGCTGGCCCTTGGAATACCTTCCAGTATACGTACTACTCTGGACTCCTTTAGACCTCCCAAATGCTTTTCTCTTCTTTCTTCCAAAGGGTTTCTTGCCCTCTCTGTCCGTCCGCTCTGGCTTCTGCTTCTGATGATCCTCCAGATGATGAAGATGTCCAAGATGAGGATCTCCAAGCTGATCCTGAGGATGAGGATATCCAAGCTGATTCTGAGCATAATTCTCTGTAGAATAAACTCTACCCTTATTCTGCTTTGATGAGTGCTCCACCCTAGCACAGCGCAGCTGTGCTGAATCAGGCCCTGCCCTTTGAGATGAGTGCTTGGGGATTACCTCATAGCCCTCTTGATTGAACACACGTTTTCCCACTTCAGCTCCTCTAATGGCTGTAGGAAACCTGGTGCATTCTGGGACTGGTAGTCTTTTATGGGAAAATTCTGTTTTCTTATTTCTACCAGAACTGACAGGTTGCTTGTTCAGAGACACTTCACCTTTTCTATAGCTCCTTCCTGAGCTATGATAAGCTTCCTTATTTATTTATTTTATTTATTTTTATTTAACTATTTCTTTTATACCGCCCCTTCCAGAGATCACATACCCCCCTGCTTAAGTTATTACGGACTGGTGTAACTGGTGAAACTTCTTCTCTACAGTCCGTAATACGGGAAAGGGCATCCGCATTTTTGTGTAACTTCCCAGCACGATGTTCCACTTGAAAATCAAATGCCTGTAAGGCCATGTACCAGCGTGTCAACCTGGCATTGTGGTTCTTCATTTGCTGCAACCTCTTAAGTGGGGCATGGTCTGTGACCAACTGGAACTTTCTCCCTGTAAGGTAAAACCTTAACGCCTTCACTGACCACTTGATAGCTAAACATTCTTTTTCTATTGTGGAATACTTTTGTTCAGCCGGTGACAACTTCCTGCTCAGGTACATCACAGGATGCTCCTCCCCTTCTTGACACTGGGATAGAACCGCTCCTAGCCCTACATTCGATGCATCTGTTTGAACCAGAAAGGGTTTCCTGAAGTCCACCCCTTTCAGTACCGGTCCTGTACACAATTTTCCTTTTAGGGCTAAAAATGCTTTTTCAGCTTCAGGTGTCCACTTTAGCTGGTTTGGACAATTCTTCCGCAGCATATCCGTGAAAATGGCACTTTTCTCTGCAAATTGCGGTATAAATCTGCGGTAGTATCCAATTAGTCCCAAGAAACTTCTTAGTTGTTTCTTTGTTGTTGGAGGGCAAAAATTCCTGATGCTATCTACCTTACTCATTAGAGGTTTACTTTTTCCTCTTCCCACTAGGTGGCCCAGGTATTTTACCTCCCTATTTGCAAAGGCACACTTCTTTGGGTTTAAAGTGATTCCCGCTTGCTTCATGGAGCACAAGACTGCCCTGATCCTCTTTAGATGCTCCGCCCAGGTGTTACTATGGATTATGACATCATCCATATATGCAAAAGCATAATTTTGGTGGGGTCGAAGTACCTGATCCACTAACCTTTGGCAGGTAGCTGCTGCTCCATGCAGTCCGAAAGGCATCCTCTTGAACTGGAAAAGGCCAACGGGGGTGCTGAACGCAGTCTTTGGCTTCGACTCCCTGGTTAGAGGGATTTGCCAATATCCTTTTGTCATATCAAGGGTGGTTAAGTATTGAGCCTGTCCCAGCTGGTCCAACAGCTCTTCAATTCTTGGCATTGGATATGCATCAAAAACTGATATGGCGTTTACCTGCCGGAAGTCAATACAAAATCTTAAAGATCCATCAGGCTTCGGCACCAGGACTATGGGGCTATTCCAGGGACTCTTTGACTCCTCTATTACTCCCATGTCCAACATCTCCTGGACATGTGCCACTACTTCCTGTCTCTTGGCTTCAGGCAAGCGGTATGGCCTTTGACGAACTAATTTCCCAGGTGGAGTTATTATTTCATGGGCAACCAAATGTGTCTCCCCAGGTATGGGTGTCAACACATCTGGGAATTCTTTAAGCAATTTCCTAATTTCTTCCTGTTGTACCACTGTCAGGTCCTCCCCTATTTGAGGCTCTGATTTTTCTTTACAATCAGATACCTGGGGTCCCAAATCTTCCTCTTCATTCACCTCCCTCTCTCGGGCACAGGTGGCAGCTAGGCTTTTAACCCCTTTGACGTCAGTAGAACCAAAGCCTTTGGTTCCAAGCTCAGAACTTTCCAGGGATGTGACCTCCTCCACAGGTGGAAAACCCAGCCTCTCACAGATCAATTGGGCAATTCTGTCTCCTGTCTTCACGTGATAATCATTCTGTCCAAAATTAAATAACAGAACTTTAATATTGCCCCTGTAATCGGGATCAATTACTCCCGCACCCACATCGATGAAATATTTAAGGGCTAATCCGGACCTTGGGGCTACTCTCCCATAGCATCCAATAGGTATTTCCACTTGGAGACCAGTGTCCACCAGGGCTCTCCCTTGGCTAGGTACAGTCACATTTTCTATACTGGACAGGTCAAACCCAGCAGCTTGAGGGGTTGCCCGCTTAGGAGCTTGGGCCTTCTCTGTGACCCTATGGTACTTTAAGACAAATGTCTGCTTAGGGATAGTTTGGTCTTCTGGACGCTTAACCATCTTTTTAGCTGGGGTCTGAGGACTTCCAAATAAAGGCCCGGGAGCTATTACCATTAAACCTTCTCCCTCCTTCTTTCCTAGTCCTTCCACTAGACCCTGTTTAAATCTTGGCCAGTCTCTTCCTAGAACCAAATCAAAGGGTAGCCTAGGCACCACTGCTAACAGGACTTCCTCTTGTTCCCCCAGGCACTTAACCTTTAGCCTATAGGTGGGATATGATGTTGCAGCACCATGAATGCATCTGATGTGAACTTGGCTTTCAGGGGTTCTAGGCACAAATCCTTCTTGGGCCTCTATCCTCTCCCAAAGCCTTTTTGACATCATACTCTGGTCTGCCCCAGAGTCTAATAAAGCATTTGTGGTAATTCCTTGCACATCAACCATCAAAATAAATCCTTCTTTGGGCTGTTTTAAATCCACACCCATTAAGCTTGTGTGTGTCTGGCATCCCTTTTCTAAATGTCCCCATTTTCCACACTTGAAACATTTCTTGCTACTCCACTGTGTCATCTGATTTGGCACAGTACGTTTATTTTCAGAAGCATTTTTAATTATTTTCTTTTCTGATACAGCACAGCTTGCCTCAGCACCCATCTTCAGAGGGCCACCCATTCTATGGCAATCCTGCATGGCTTCCAAGAATCTCTCTGCTAGCATGGTTGCCTCTCCAAGATTTTGGCAATTTTGCTGTATAAGGAAAGTGTGCAAATCTTTAGGCACCGTAGACATAAATTGTTCAAGCATAATAATGTCTAATAACATTTCTACCGTCTTTTGCTCAGGCTCCAACCATTTTACAGCTAATCCTCTGATTCTCTGACTCAGAGCCCTGGGTGTTTCACCCACTCTTAATGTAATAGCTCTAAACATTCGCCTATACTCTGAAATAGACAACCCTAGGCGATCTCTAATAGCAGCCTTTACATCCTTATAATTCAAAGCCTGGGCTACTGGCATTGCTCTATAAGCTGCAAGCGCCTCTCCAGTTAATGAGGCTGCCAGCCTTACTGCCCACTGGGTCTCTGGCCATGCTAATGCTTGTGCCACTCTTTCAAAAGACTCTAGAAAATCATCAACATTATCATCTGGAGTTAGCTTCCCAAAACTAAATGCCCCAATTCCTTGATTGAGTCCCACACTGTCCACATGTGGTGTACCAGTATTTACTGCTGGTCTTGCATCTGGTCCACTTTGGCTCTGCAGTTTAACTAGGGCTTGCACCAGATCAAGCACTGGCTTCTGCTGGTCCATTAAGGCTTTCATAGCAGTGTCCTGAGCCTGCTGTGCTAGCTCCTGTTGCCTGCTAAACTGGGCTGCCATCCAATCAGCTAGTTCCCTTGGATCCATCTTGATCCCTGCAAGAAAAGACAAAAAAACCCCCACAGTGCACCACCTTCCAAACAGGTGTTTTTTTCTACTTTTTTCAATTACCCCTGTGCCTTACTCCCATCCACCACTAGACATGCCCAGGTACTAGTTACCTTATGCCAGTGATGAATCCAGCTCTGCACAGGGTCTTTTCTTCCTGGAACAGCTACCTGGAACAGCCACCTCTCCTCCAAAGTGCAGTTGAGGGAAAATCTTTTCTTTCAGCTTTTAAGCTTGAACTGTCTTTTCCTTCAGACTTGAGTTGTAATCCTTAGCAAGTAAATCCCTTTGCGCAAAAGCAATCCGAAAAACTACGCCATTTGTCAGACGGCTGCCTGGGTGAGAATGTTCACAGTCTTGGCAAGTGCATATATCAATATGATTTGCAAGGGATTGTGGGAAATGCAGTCCATTCACACCAGACACAGCTGCTCACAATAATTAGTTGTGCTTGAGTGTAAAGACAATAAGATATTTATTTATGGGGTTATTTCTCCCAACACAGATATGCTTGGTAGCACATAAAACAGGATACTTGCTTTCAGTGTTAAACTTAGAAAAACAAAATCAGGAAAACAACAGTTGAACTTGTCAGGCAATCAAAGCAAAAGAATAAAGACCTGGTTGGTAACAAACTGGTCTTTTCTGTAGGCTTTAGCTAATATTTTCTTAGCAGTGTATCAAACAACAAACAAAATCCACAAAGAAGGGAAAAACTGTTCTTTTCAGGTTAACTTCTTATATCTTCCCACATAGACTCAGAAGTGATTCCCTCAGAGCTCACAAGCAATTAGGTAAGGCTCAATTGCTAGCAGTTACCCAGCTGAAACCCCTTAGCTGGCTTGCTTTCTACTGCGTGGCTCAAACCCTACTTCAGGAGCTTTTCTGAGTAGATTAAAGAACAAGTTTGTATTTCTTTGTGATGGTTGCTGTACTTTGTAACAGAAAATTACCAAAGGAGTTTAGACAGAGAGCAATCCATGTATTCACAGCCTGTATCTAAGACTCCTCCTTCCCCTTCTTCAACAATCATGGGTTCAATATCAGGGATTGGCACAGAGGAATTTCTCAATGGAGCACTTTCAGGAGAATACTTGTTTCCCTGCTGTCTTTCAAGGTTATAGCTAGGGCATAGATCAGTGTTCATACCTGAGCTTCCATTGCTGTTAGAGTTCCTCTCTAAATAGCCTGGCCAGTATGTAGTCCAGTTCTTATGTCCAGCCTTCCAATCCAGATCCCTGGACACTGGATCTCTCTTCACATACCTTCTGGCACGGGTCTTAGGGTCCCTTCCAAGTGCAGCTGTCTCCCTCACAGGTACCCTCTGGAGATTCCTAGCTCTGCAGCACCATTCCTCTGGCTTTCCCCAGTCCAATGGTGTATGCTGGCCCTTGGAATACCTTCCAGTATACGTACTGCTCTGGACTCCTTTAGACCTCCCAAATGCTTTTCTCTTCTTTCTTCCAAAGGGTTTCTTGCCCTCTCTGTCCGTCCGCTCTGGCTTCTGCTTCTGATGATCCTCCAGATGATGAAGATGTCCAAGATGAGGATCTCCAAGTTGATCCTGAGGATGAGGATATCCAAGCTGATTCTGAGCATAATTCTCTGTAGAATAAACTCTACCCTTATTCTGCTTTGATGAGTGCTCCACCCTAGCACAGCGCAGCTGTGCTGAATCAGGCCCTGCCCTTTGAGATGAGTGCTTGGGGATTACCTCATAGCCCTCTTGATTGAACACACGTTTTCCCACTTCAGCTCCTCTAATGGCTGTAGGAAACCTGGTGCATTCTGGGACTGGTAGTCTTTTATGGGAAAATTCTGTTTTCTTAATTCTACCAGAACTGACAGGTTGCTTGTTCAGAGACACTTCACCTTTTCTATAGCTCCTTCCTGAGCTATGATAAGCTTCTTTATCACAGTATCTCGTTCTTATATAAATATATATTGTGATGTGTGTAAACGGGTCTGACATAGAAGGTTTGTTATATAAAATGCATGTAAATGTTTTGGCAATTTGTTATTGGAATTACTAACCCGAACTTTAAAACACAAAAGAATGCTGTGCCATCTCTGCACGAGTCTGAAAGAGCAGTATTCTAAACTGAGAAGAAATTCAGCTTTCATTGTTAGAAATCATAGCAGCATAATAAAGCGTTGATGCGTTACACTTTCTAACATTAATGGTAAGAGTCTACTAAAGACAACATACCTATGAGGATGAAGGCATCAGCGAACAGTGCCGTATGTAAGGATTTTGTGAAAAACCAGCTTGTAGACAACGCGGCTATAAATCCGTCAGATTCGCGCCAAAAGGGGAGGAGATACTGAAAGGGGAGGAGCTTGTAAAGCCCTGTGGACAATTGCGCTGACAACAGAGAATTACTCTTTGGCTGCTTTGTGAAAGAAGTGCAGTATAATCCACAAGGTTGGCAACACTAATTATATTAACTGCTTTCCTAAAAAAGGGGGAACATAATGTGCAATAATTCAAGCCTAACTATGCTGATCAAGTATAATAAGCCACCGGAGATGATTAAACTCATACTAATAAATAATAATCCACATTTAAAAATTCCATACACTATTTTATCTAAACTAAATTATAGTGTATACAAACACTAAATTATTAGAAGACATAATGAACAATAATAAAGTCAACTTAATGACCTTAACAATGATATTCCACTAGCAGCTGATGGCCAATGACAGAAGAAAACCATTTACTAATTTATCTATAGGAAAACCGAGAGATATATCTCTTGATTAAGGCCATTCGGTTCTAAGCTATTGAATTCATATATAAACCGTTGCTCAAGTTTTAATAAGGCTTTATTGATGTCTCCTCCCCTCCAATGTGGTGTAACGTTTTTCAAAACTATGTATTTTAGATCATTAATTTTGTGACCTGCTGAAATCCAATGTGTTACCAGAGGTTTATCTGCAACCTTCCTCTGAATACAGCTTCTATGTTCGATGATGCGTGTACGCACTTCCCTTGTGGTTTTTCCTATATACACCAAATTGCAGGGGCATAAGACCAGATAAATTACATTAGATGTTTTGCAATTGGTATAATTGTGTAGGTATACTTTGTGTTGAGAAATAGGATGAATGAAGCTGTTTTTGACTGTAATGTGTCGCCACTCACCCTCCCAGAGGTAATTAGCATAGGTAGGGCAAGTGGGTAGTTGTGTTTCTTTGGTGGTAAAACTTAAAATGGAGGTGTAGAAAGGCCTCCTGGGTAATGTAGTCCACCAACCATGAAAATGAGTACACGTTGTGCACGAGTGGTTTAAGGAAATTAGGATTTATTTCCCCTCCCGGGGTTAGATGTTGAAGACCAAGAATAAGGACTATTTACAACGAAATTATACTTCCAGTGATAACAAAAATATTGCTTACTTTCAGCTGTTATACAAAACCAAAACAATAAACAGTTCCTTCCAAAATGTTTCTTTTGGCTGTTTCTTTCTCCTTAGTAAAAGCCAATATATTCAGCACAGAGACTGCACATTATCCGCCACCATATAAGAACAGTCCATCATATATTCTGACTCAGGAGGTTGATATGGGTCCCAGTGCATACAATCAGTTTCTTCCTGGAAACCTTTTAGAACAGGTTCTTCTCTTTGCCAGGCAAACTGTTCTCTTTCACTCACAGGGTTTCCTTCCCCCAACCTGCTTGGTGAGTCTAAATGCTTGCTCTCAGGTGCAAACAGCTCTCTGTAGTTAAAGGGTAATACGTTTCCCTCTTCAGCTTTATAACATGGAATTCTTCCTTTGCTTTTAACACTACTTCCTCTCAGGATTCTCCCTTGGCTACCACACGGAAAACAAAACTCCTCTCCCCCTTCTGATATATATTTATAATCAGGGAAATTGACTTTACCTGGAGTCTGCCTTTTGTGAACCCAGCGTGGCTGTCTTTTCTGCTTTTCAGCATAAATGTCCTTGCTTCCTGAGCAATAGAAATCCTCTGTGCCTCCTATGTTTAAGCACTGCTCCCTGTGTCCTGGACCTGAATGTCCTACACAGCTCTTGTCCTTTGAAGAGTATCTCCAACTAGGATTGGGATTTCTTTTACCTTTTCCCACGCTTGCTGTATCTCTCTCCGTGTCGGAGACTGAGCTTCCATCTGAGACTCTCCCCTTGTCTCTGCTCGTATCTTTGCCCGTGTCTGTGTCTGTCTCCGTCTCTGTCACCCCTCTTCTTTTTACTAGAGGGTTTTTATCTAGCTTCCTTCCCCCGTTGTATTGAGCCACACCTCCCCCCAGGTGTTCACAGTTCCCTGATGAGGTAGGAGCTAGCTCAGGGGATGGGCGTTCCCTAGCCCTCTGTGACGAGGTTTGTTTATGGTTTCCATGCCAACCCTCCATGCTTGACTCAGCACTGACAGCTTTGGTTTCATTTTCCACAGAAACCTCTGTTTCCATCGGTTCTAAACCTTGCACTTCACGACATATCCCCCGCCTTAAAATATTACGTACTGCCGCATCTTCCGGACAGTACGTAATACCAGTGTGGGATCTGCTGTGCTGTTCCATGTACACCATACTGGCAGTGGCAACTCTGTCTTTCCAGGGCTTTAAAAGGTTCAGGTGATATACCTGCCTACGACCCTTTGCGTTCTCTATCCTGTAGGAAACGGGCCCTACTTTCTCTACGACCGTACATGGTCCCCTCCAATGGGCTTCAAATTTTGGGCCTGGATTTGCCACCTGGATAATTACCTTATCCCCTACATTTAACGTTCGGGGTTGTTTTCCCCTGTCGTAGTATTGCTTATGCTTCTGCTTACTCGCTTGCAGATTTTCCATTGCAGCCTTTGCCGTTCTCTCTAAACGCTGCCTTAGACCCTTTAAAAACCGAGGTATTTCAATTTCAGAAATGTCTGGTTCCACCCATTGCTCCTGTAATATATCTAATATCCCCCTAGGGGATCTCCCAAACATAAGCTCATAGGGTGAGGCCTTTAATGAAGATTGCACGCGTTCTCGGCATGCATAGAGAACGAATGGGAGCAAGGTATCCCATTCTGCTATCTCCCCTTTTTCCAGCCCTCTCCTCAGCATCTGTTTAATGGTCTGATTAGTACGTTCTACAAGACCATTTGTCTGTGGGTGTTAAGCCGAAGTCCGTATGTGTTTTATCCCAAAAGCCTCCCATACGGTAGACAGATGCTTGGATAAAAAGTTGCTACCCTGGTCTGTAAGTACCTCTCTGGGGAACCCTACCATGCAGAATAGTTTGACCAGCTCCTGGGCTATAATCCTCGCAGAGGTGTTCCTTAGGGGAATAGCCCAGGGAAACCGGGTGGCATGGTCGACTATAACGAGAAGGTACTGAAAACCCCTGGGTGTGCGTGTCATAGGGCCTACCATATCTATGCCTATCCGGCTCATAGGTACGGCTATGGTGGGAGTAAGCACCAAGGGTACAGCTTTTGGCCTTAACGCTGATACCCTTTGACATGGAGCACACGACTCGCAATACTGCTTAGTCTCCTTGAACACCCCAGGCCAGTAAAAGCGACTTAATATTTGGTCTAGGGTGCCTTGGATGCCTTTATGGCTCCCTATAGGGTGGTCGTGCGCGAGACGCAAGACCGTGGCTTTGAACGCCGTAGGCACTACCAGCTGTTTCCTTACTGCCTCAGAGTAAGGGTCTACGCTTTCCCTATACAGAACGCCATTGTCCATAAAGAACCTAGGTAATGTGGGCCTAATCTCCTGGGCCCATTCGAAGGCTCTCTTGAGCGCTGGGTCGGCCCGCTGCTCAGCAGGAAAGGAGGGAAATTTATTCACTAACTCGGCGGGTACCCAGGGTAGGCTTGCGCCCGCCTCCAACTCCGCTCGGCCGCGGGACCTAGACTGCCTCTCATGGCGCCTCTTTGCCTTGGCCTTTCTCCCTGGTGCAGTAGGTTCATACACTAGGTCCTCATGGGTAGGAAGAATATCTGTCTCTTCTTCCCCTGATACCTCCTCTTGGGGCACTAATCCTTCCCCAGGTTCTCCCCTGTCCCCAGTTGATGTATCTCCCATCCCTGAGGTCCCGGCTTGTGATCTAGTGGAGACCAGGCCGGTTCGGGTGTTCAAACCTTCCACTAATCCCTCATAAAAGGGTACCCAATCCCTACCTAAAATAAGGTCTTGGGGTAATGCAGGAAGTATGGCTAATGACATAACTTGCTTAAACTTTAGTGCATTTACCAAGAGATTCTGGCGAGGGTAAAATGCAAACGTACCGTGTATGCATTTCACTCTGACTGGGCTTCCTGCTTGCCTCGGGGGTGTCGAACAGCGCCGCTCGATGGCCTCCCAGAGTGTGCGAGAAATCATACTCTGGTCGGCCCCCGAGTCAAGCAGGGCCAAGGTGTCCACCCCTTCCACCTGTGCGTGTAATAAAAATTTACTCTGAACTGGGTCATCCACCCCAGATATCAGAACAGTCCTCTTAGTGCATTCCCTTTTAAAATGCCCCATTTTCCCACACAGATAACATTTACCCTTGGGTGTAGACACATTCTCTCTGGGCACATAAACACTCTCATCATTCTTACTTCTAACATTCCCATTAGCCATAGTATATTTTTCATCATAGGGAACCTTTCCCTTTTTAACATTATATAAACCTGCAGCTTGCAATACGCTGCGCTCTGAGGGGTCAGCTATTTGGGCCTCCAAAAACCGGTCCGCCAAACTAGCTGCTTCCTCAGTGGTCTTGCAATTTTGCAAGGTGAGGTACATCTTCATTTCCTTAGGTACAGCCTGTACAAACTGTTCTAATATAACTGTATCTAATACACTTTCCATTGTCTTATTTTCTGGACTTAGCCATTTCCACGCCAGACTCTTAAGACGCTGTTGTAACGCCTTTGGCGTTTCCTGAGGCTTCAGGCGAGCCTCCCTGAAAAGCCTCCTATAATGTGAGGTTGTCAGCCCCAACCTGTCCTTTACCGCCCTTTTTATTTCAGCATAATCATCCGCAAGAGCGGCTGGCATCGCTTTGTAGGCTGACAGGGCTTCACCTGTTAGCGAAACTGCAAAGCGCGTAGCCCACTGACTATCAGGCCATTTTAAACGCCTGTCCAATACGCTCAAATGCATCTATAAAGTCATCAATATTGTCTGTTGGACTCAATTGTCCTAAAGAAAATATATGACTTGCGTGCATTGGGGGTCCTGGCATAACCAAAGGATTGTCCGTCCGTGGTCCTTGGCGTTCCTGTAGAAGTGCTGCTACAGCGTCCAGCAGCGGCTTCTGCTGCTCTCTCTGGAGCGCGGCATTCTCCTCCTGGATGCGCTTAGAAAGTTCCATTTGTAGGTCCCACTGCTTCCGCATCCACGCTATTACGTCCTGGGCCTCCATCTGTCGTCAGCACCTGCAATGAAAGACAAAAAAAAACCCAAGTGCGGCTCCCTTTTTCAGGTTTTTTTTTTTTTTTAACCCCACAGCGCCCCTCTTTTCCTGGTATCCTCCCTCACTTATGCCCAGGTGCTATTACATGAGGCTTCGTGTAGAGGTCTGCGTTCAGGAAAAGAAGCTGTGTCTTGTCTTTGTCTTTCCTGCAGCCTTCTGGTAGCCTACTTGCTTGTGCCGGAGTCCTGGTGCTGTAATCTTCTGTTGTCCTTCCTTCAAGGTCAAGCATCCTGCCAACTACGCCAGATATGTCACCACTCACCCTCCCAGAGGTAATTAGCATAGGTAGGGCAAGTGGGTAGTTGTGTTTCTTTGGTGGTAAAACTTAAAATGGAGGTGTAGAAAGGCCTCCTGGGTAATGTAGTCCACCAACCATGAAAATGAGTACACGTTGTGCACGAGTGGTTTAAGGAAATTAGGATTTATTTCCCCTCCCGGGGTTAGATGTTGAAGACCAAGAATAAGGACTATTTACAACGAAATTATACTTCCAGTGATAACAAAAATATTGCTTACTTTCAGCTGTTATACAAAACCAAAACAATAAACAGTTCCTTCCAAAATGTTTCTTTTGGCTGTTTCTTTCTCCTTAGTAAAAGCCAATATATTCAGCACAGAGACTGCACATTATCCGCCACCATATAAGAACAGTCCATCATATATTCTGACTCAGGAGGTTGATATGGGTCCCAGTGCATACAATCAGTTTCTTCCTGGAAACCTTTTAGAACAGGTTCTTCTCTTTGCCAGGCAAACTGTTCTCTTTCACTCACAGGGTTTCCTTCCCCCAACCTGCTTGGTGAGTCTAAATGCTTGCTCTCAGGTGCAAACAGCTCTCTGTAGTTAAAGGGTAATACGTTTCCCTCTTCAGCTTTATAACATGGAATTCTTCCTTTGCTTTTAACACTACTTCCTCTCAGGATTCTCCCTTGGCTACCACACGGAAAACAAAACTCCTCTCCCCCTTCTGATATATATTTATAATCAGGGAAATTGACTTTACCTGGAGTCTGCCTTTTGTGAACCCAGCGTGGCTGTCTTTTCTGCTTTTCAGCATAAATGTCCTTGCTTCCTGAGCAATAGAAATCCTCTGTGCCTCCTATGTTTAAGCACTGCTCCCTGTGTCCTGGACCTGAATGTCCTACACAGCTCTTGTCCTTTGAAGAGTATCTCCAACTAGGATTGGGATTTCTTTTACCTTTTCCCACGCTTGCTGTATCTCTCTCCGTGTCGGAGACTGAGCTTCCATCTGAGACTCTCCCCTTGTCTCTGCTCGTATCTTTGCCCGTGTCTGTGTCTGTCTCCGTCTCTGTCACCCCTCTTCTTTTTACTAGAGGGTTTTTATCTAGCTTCCTTCCCCCGTTGTATTGAGCCACACCTCCCCCCAGGTGTTCACAGTTCCCTGATGAGGTAGGAGCTAGCTCAGGGGATGGGCGTTCCCTAGCCCTCTGTGACGAGGTTTGTTTATGGTTTCCATGCCAACCCTCCATGCTTGACTCAGCACTGACAGCTTTGGTTTCATTTTCCACAGAAACCTCTGTTTCCATCGGTTCTAAACCTTGCACTTCACGACAAATGGTGTGAAGACAAACCGAACAGTTGCCACAACTAAAATGACCCTTAATCTTAGGCGGAGGGTTGCTCTTTGTGAGAGCTGACGGTACTAGGATATTGGATAAGTTGGGATTCCTCTTATACGCTACCATCAATTGTTTGTCAGAGAACTGGGGCAAACATTGAAGTAAATGCCATTCTTCTCTTAAAATCCTCACTATTGGTTTAGAGAGATTTGTGTATGTAAGAGCACAGACAATCCTGTTTGCATCATTACGTCGTTCTTCCTTTTTCAATAAAGAGGAGCGTTCTGTGGTGCACGCTCTAACATATGCTTTTTTAATACATTTTTGAGAATAACCTCGTTCTTTAAACCTCTTGTGCATCTTAACTGCTTGATGTTCAAAATCTGCGTCAGTTGTACATAGTCTCTTAATCCTGAGGAATTGACTGATCGGTAGATTGTTCTTGAGAGATGGATTATGGTAACTATCATATTTTAACAAGGTATTACGGTCTGTTGGTTTTTGGTAAAGATCAGTAATAAATCCATTATCATCTTTTTTAATCATTATATCTAAATATGGGATGCTGTCTGTACTGAAAGTCCCTTCAAATTGTAGGTTAGGATCCAAGGTGTTGATCCATATAAAGAAATGTTGTAATACTTGTTCAGTGCCTTCCCAAATTATAAGAATATCATCAATATATCGTTTCCATAAACGGATATTGGATTGGTACGGATGATATGTCAAATATTGTTTTTCAAATTGGGCAACATACAAGATAGCAACATCTGACGCCATGGAAGAACCCATGGCTACCCCTTTGATTTGTTTATAGTAAATACCTCTGAAGTTGAAATAATTTTCTGTCAATGCCAAAGTAGCCAATTGTATCAAGAAAAAAGTAGGAATGCGAACAGGTCTGGATCTCAAAATGAGAGTGTTGGTAAGTACTTCAATTGCTGCTTTTTGGGGTATATTGGTGTATAGAGAATTAATATCTAGTGTGACTAACAAAAGATCATTGTGATATCCTTCAAACCTATGTAGGATATTGATAATATGTGTGGAGTCGTGTACATATGATGGTATAATTGGTACAAATGGTCTTAAAAATATATCCAGAAATTTTGAGAGTGGCTCGAGCAAGGACCCTATGGCGGATACTATTGGGCGACCTGGTGGATTAACAAGGGACTCGTGTATTTTGGGCACCATATAAATCGTTGGAATGACTGGATGGGAAACCTTAAGAAAGGAAATCTCATGAGACGTAAGGTATCCAGCTTCCTTGCCAATATATAGAAGAGTGTCAATTTTCTGGATATATTTTTAAGACCATTTGTACCAATTATACCATCATATGTACACGACTCCACACATATTATCAATATCCTACATAAGTTTGAAGGATATCACAATGATCTTTTGTTAGTCACACTAGATATTAATTCTCTATACACCAATATACCCCAAAAAGCAGCAATTGAAGTACTTACCAACACTCTCATTTTGAGATCCAGACCTGTTCGCATTCCTACTTTTTTCTTGATACAATTGGCTACTTTGGCATTGACAGAAAATTATTTCAACTTCAGAGGTATTTACTATAAACAAATCAAAGGGGTAGCCATGGGTTCTTCCATGGCGTCAGATGTTGCTAACTTGTATGTTGCCCAATTTGAAAAACAATATTTGACATATCATCCGTACCAATCCAATATCCGTTTATGGAAACGATATATTGATAATATTCTTATAATTTGGGAAGGCACTGAACAAGTATTACAACATTTCTTTATATGGATCAACACCTTGGATCCTAACCTACAATTTGAAGGGACTTTCAGTACAGACAGCATCCCATATTTAGATATAATGATTAAAAAAGATGATAATGGATTTATTACTGATCTTTACCAAAAACCAACAGACCGTAATACCTTGTTAAAATATGATAGTTACCATAATCCATCTCTCAAGAACAATCTACCGATCAGTCAATTCCTCAGGATTAAGAGACTATGTACAACTGACACAGATTTTGAACATCAAGCAGTTAAGATGCACAAGTGGTTTAAAGAACGAGGTTATTCTCAAAAATGTATTAAAAAAGCATATGTTAGAGCGTGCACCACAGAACGCTCCTCTTTATTGAAAAAGAAAGAACGACGTAATGATGCAAACAGGATTGTCTGTGCTCTTACATACACAAATCTCTCTAAACCAATAGTGAGGATTTTAAGAGAAGAATGGCATTTACTTCAATGTTTGCCCCAGTTCTCTGACAAACAATTGATGGTAGCGTATCCCAACTTATCCAATATCCTAGTACCGTCAGCTCTCACAAAGAGCAACCCTCCGCCTAAGATTAAGGGTCATTTTAGTTGTGGCAACTGTTCGGTTTGTCTTCACACCATTACAGTCAAAAACAGCTTCATTCATCCTATTTCTCAACACAAAGTATACCTACACAATTATACCAATTGCAAAACATCTAATGTAATTTATCTGGTCTTATGCCCCTGCAATTTGGTGTATATAGGAAAAACCACAAGGGAAGTGCGTACACGCATCATCGAACATGGAAGCTGTATTCAGAGGAAGGTTGCAGATAAACCTCTGGTAACACATTGGATTTCAGCAGGTCACAAAATTAATGATCTAAAATACATAGTTTTGAAAAACGTTACACCACATTGGAGGGGAGGAGACATCAATAAAGCCTTATTAAAACTTGAGCAACGGTTTATATATGAATTCAATAGCTTAGAACCGAATGGCCTTAATCAAGAGATAGATCTCTCGGTTTTCCTATAGATAAATTAGTAAATGGTTTTCTTCTGTCATTGGCCATGAGCTACTAGTGGAATATCATTGTTAAGGTCATTAAGTTGACTTTATTATGATTATTGTTCATTATGTCTTCTAATAATTTAGTGTTTGTATACACTATAATTTAGTTTAGATAAAATAGTGTATGGAATTTTTAAATGTGGATTATTATTTATTAGTATGAGTTTAATCATCTCCGGTGGCTTATTATAGTTGATCAGCATAGTTGGGCTTGAATTATTGCACATTATGTTCCCCCTTTTTTAGGAAAGCAATTAATATAATTAGTGTTGCCAACCTTGTGGATTATACTGCACTTCTTTCACAAAGCAGCCAAAGAGTAATTCTCTGTTGTCAGCGCAATTGTCCACAGGGCTTTACAAGCTCCTCCCCTTTCAGTATCTCCTCCCCTTTTGGCGCGAATCTGACGGATTTATAGCTGCGTTGTCTACAAGCCGGTTTTTCACAAAAACCTTACATACGGCACTGTTCGCTGATGCCTTCATCCTCATAGGTATGTTGTCTTTAGTAGACTCTTACCATTAATGTTAGAAAGTGTAACGCATCAACGCTTTATTATGCTGCTATGATTTCTAACAATGAAAGCTGAATTTCTTCTCAGTTTAGAATACTGCTCTTTCAGACTCGTGCAGAGACGGCACAGCGTTCTTTTGTGTTTTAAAGTTCGGGTTAGTAATTCCAATAACAAATTGCCAAAACATTTACATGCATTTTATATAACAAACCTTCAATGTCAGACCCGTTTACACACATCACAATATATATTTATATAAGAACGAGATACATATATTTTCCCCGTCATAGATGTCAGAGCCGCAAAGGGCCATATATAGCAGTCACTAGCATTAAAATAACAACGATCCGTTATAATGTGGCTGTCATATTTGGGATGTAAGACAGGGACTCTTGAGTTTGATGTTAGAAAGTGAAACGCATCAATGTTTTATCATGATGCTATGATTTCTAACAATGCATGCCGAATTTCTTCTTATTTTAGAATACTGTTATTTCAGACTCGCGCAGAGACGGTACAGCGTTCTTTTGTGTTTTAAAGTTCGGGTTAGTAATTTCAATAATAAATTGCCAAAACATTTACATGCATTTTATATAACAAACCTTCTATGTTAGACCTGTTTATACACATCACTATGTATATTGATATAAGAACGAGATACATATATTCTCCCCGTCATAGATGTCAGAGCCACAAAGGGCCATATATAGCAGTTACTAGCATTAGAATAACAACGATCCGTTATAATGTGGCTGTAACATTTGGGATATATAGGGAGGCCGCGGGCAGAGTCCTCGCGGCCGACGGTAACCGGGCGCGCGGCACGGTGCGGGGACCCTGCGCGCGGCCGCGGTGGGGGGTGCGTGGGTGGGTTGGCGTCCTTTAAAACCATTGGCTCCCGGTGTATGCAGCTGCGAGGGAGCCAATGGGGAGCTGGGGGGTGAGCGCGAGGGGAGGGGGGGTAGCCCGATGACTCCGCGTGGTCAGTTGCAGCGCTGGAGTCCTGGGGCATGCTGGCTTGCTGGTTTTGTGTGGAGTGTCTCTTCAACGGTCGGGCCTGCTGTGTTCGTTGGTCGGGGAGCTGTCGGGTCTGTGCGGCAGAGCTGTGTGAACAGCTGCAGAGTCCGGCTCTTTTTTGACGGCTGTGGTCGGCGGTTTTGAAGGCAAGTGCCGCAATTCTTCTTCTCTCTGCGGAGATATCGTGGGCCCGGGGGGTTCCTGTCTATGATGCCACCGCGTGGGGGGAGAGCGGGCAGGTCAGGGGGGCAGGGTAAGGCTGCTGGGCGCCGGAATCTGAATTCCAGGGTGGATTCGTGTGTTAGGGGAGCTGGGGGGGGGGGTGAAGGTGAGATTGAGGGTGCTGTGGGGGGTTCTTTGGCTCAAAGAGGGCTGGGTAGGGGGGTGGTTTCACAGAGGGGGGGCTGGAGGGGTCGTGGAGCTTTGCAGGGGCGAGGGGGATCTCTTCGGGGGCGGGGGGCCAGTGGGGGAAGGGCCCGGGGGGGTGTGAAGGCGCGGGCTCCTGGGAGCACGCCGCGTGGTGTCAGGCGGGCTGGTGCTGATCAGTCCCGGGGTCTGGGGGCGCTGGGCGAGGGCGCCGAGGGGGGTGCAGTTGAAGGGGGGGCTAGGGGTGGTGCAGGGATTAATGACGGTGGGGGGCTGGTACAGGGGCAAGGGGGAGCGTTGCCAGCAGCTGGGGCGCCTTGCTTGCAGAGTGCTCCTCCTGGGGCTATGTGGCCGCCCGTTCAAGGGGTTATGTGGCAGTGGAAGGGCCATCACTTTGGGAGCACTGGGCCAGCGGGGGGCAGGGTACTTCGGCGCCTGATTGGCGCGCGGCTTGGTCCCCTAAGTGGCCTTCGGCTGTTTCCCCCCCTGTTTTTCCCTTTTTATCTCCACAGGTGCGGGGGATGGCGCAGCCATCGTGGGGACTCGGGGTGGGGAGCCCTGATCGGATTGCAACGGCAGCCGGAGGAATGGAGTTGCGGTGTGGTTCCTTGGAGGTAGAGGCAGCTGGGGTCACGGTCACGGCAGTGCGGAGGAGTGAGGAGTGTCACCAGGTGGAGCCTGATCCTGTCCTGACTTCTGCATTGGATGGACGGGCCGCAGGTGAGTTGTCAGGGAACCTGGATATGGATGCGTCGCACCCGCTGGTGCTGGGCTCCACGGGGCGCGGGGCTCGAAAAAAGAGACGGCGTTCTTGCCGACGGCGGCATAGTTCCGAGTCGTCTTCCTCTTCCTCCTGGGGGGATTCCTCTTCATCGTCGGGTGGTGAGCTCGTTGGGCAAAAGGGCGGCGGTGAAGGGGTGTTGGGGCCATGGACAGGGGGAGGGGCCCCATCGGTAGTGGCGTTTCCAGAGCTGTGGGAAGGCGTTCCCAAGAAGCTTCGGCGGAAAATTCGGAAGCGGCGGTACATTGATATTTTTCGGTTGTTGGAGGGTAGAAAGCGGTCCGGCGAGAGCCGAAAAAAGCGGAAAGAGGATGAGAAGGCGGGCTGGGTTCGGAAGGTGGCGCGCAATGTGGTGAACTGGACCTGAGCTTTTCTGCGCCTAGCCAGTGTTTGGGGGCATTATTCGCCGGAGCATTATGGTATGTTACTGGCGTATGCGGATTCTATTCTGGAAGCCTCACAGACGCACGAGGGTTGGGCGTGGTTAAATTATGACGAAAAGTTTTGGGACAAGATGGAGGAGACTAGATCGCTTTCCTGGGGTACCCAGGACATCAATCTCTGGTTGACTCAAATGTCTGCTAGATCGGGGCTGGGTGCAGGGGGTGGTGGGGGGAGAGGGGGTACTGTGGGAGTTCCTGGGGGGGGCCGGTCCTTTCGGTCAGCGGGGGGTGGCTTGCAACAGAAAGTCGGAACGGGGGGGGGGGGGTCAGCGACGTGTGCTGGTGGTTTAATAGGACCACCTGCCCCTTTCCTGACTGCAAGTTCAAACACTCTTGCTCAGTTTGTGGTGGGGGACATTCCACGGTTAAGTGCAGTCGAAGAGGGTCCGACGGTCCCGCCGGACCGGGACCCAAGTCCCAATGAGTTGGGTTGCCTCGCCCCGACTCCGGTCCGTTTGGAATCCTTGCTGAAGTGGCTTCAGCAATACCCGCGGAGACGGGATAGGGAGGTGTTGGAGAGAGATTTTCAGTGGGGTTTTGTGATCCCAGTCCAGGGTGTGGTGGGGGCCGCTAGTGCCCGGAATTCTCCTTCGGTACGGCGATTTGCGGCTGTAGTGCAGGCCAAGCTGGCCTTAGAATTGACGCTGGGACGGATCGCGGGTCCTTTTGTGGACCCCCCTTTCCCGGACATGGTGATTTCTCCTTTGGGGATTGTACCTAAGAAGGTCCTGGGAAACTTTCGGCTTATTCACAATTTGTCCTGTCCGGAGGGTGAGTCGGTGAATGACCATATCCCGCGGGAGTTATGCACAGTGCGGTATGCGTCTTTTGATAGGGCGGCGGAGTTGGTCAGGGCAGCAGGTCAGTTGGCGCTGATGGCGAAGGTGGATATTGAGTCCACATTCCGCTTGCTGCCGGTGCATCCTTCCTCTTTTCCGCTGTTGGTTTTTCGTTTTCTTGGGCGGTATTATTTTGATAAGTGCATGCCTATGGGCTGCTCCGTCTCCTGCGCTTACTTCGAGAAGTTCAGTACATTTTTGCAGTGGGTGTTGTGTCAGAGGACGGGCTCGCGGAATGTGGTGCATTACCTGGACGATTTTCTGTTCATCGGTTCGGCCCGTTCCGATGAGTGTCCACGGCTGCTAGCGGGTTTCAGGGAATTGTCGTTGGAGTTGGGTGTACCTTTGGCAGCGGATAAGACTGAGGGGCCTACGACCCGGCTCACATTTCTGGGGGTTGAGTTGGATTCCATTGAGATGATCGCGCGGTTGCCACCTGAGAAAGTTGCTTGTATGCGGGCTTTGGTCGCTAATGTCCTGGTGTCTTCTAAGATAACCTTGCGCGAGATGCAAGCCCTGTTGGGCTCTTTGAACGTTGCCTGTAAAGTGATTCCTATGGGTAGGGTTTTTTCCAGGCGCTTGGCGGCGGCAACGGCGGAAAGTGTGGAAGCCCCACCACCAGATTAGGGTGACTGAATGGATGAGAGTCGATTTACGGGTTTGGAGCCGGTTTCTAGAGGATTTCAATGGGACGTCGGTTTTGTTGGGCTCTGAGGTGTCCAGTGAGGAGTTGGAGCTGTTCACAGATGCAGCTGGGAGCGCTGGTTTGGGGGTTTACTTCAGGGGGGCCTGGTGTGCGGAGCAGTGGCCCCAAAGTTGACAGGATTCTGGTTTGACGGCTAACATTACCTTCCTTGAATTGTTTCCAATGCCAGTTGCATTGAAGTTATGGCCCGATAGGTTGCAGGATCGGCGGATAGTCTGGTGGTGTGATAATGCGGCTGTGGTTAGTATAGTGAATCATTTTTCTCCCAAGTGCTTGCGGGTGGCGTGTTTGATGCGGGAGGTGGTGTTAGCCTGTTTATATTTGAATGTATCTGTCTGGGCTCGGCACCTGCCTGGTTGCAGTAATCAAATCGCTGATGCTCTTTCTCGTTTTCAGTGGGAGCGTTTCCGTGCACTGGTCCCGGATGCGGACGGAGAAGGATTCGCAGTCCCCGAGACATTGTGGAGCATTGGCCTGGAGGAATGCTGACTCTACTGCGAAGTTCGGTGTCGGCTGGGACGTGGTTGGCTTACCAGCGCGGTTGTGACAAGGTGGTCGGGTTTTTGTGGGAGCGAGGGTGGCAGGCGGGCTGGGTGCCTGATTACCTGATTGGCGGCTATATAGCAGAGGTCAGAGGGTGCGGGTTATCCAGATCGGCGGTGCGTTCGCATCTGGCGGGGTTTAACTTTTTTGCGAGTGCCGTGGGCTGGGGTTCCGCTTCGGGGGGAATGTTGGCGCGTCGGCTTTTGCGGGGTTGGGAGCGGGCTAGGCCGGCTTCCGCTGACCCTCGTAGGCCGATCACGCATGAACTGCTGGGGCGTCTCCTGGCGGTGTTGCCTCAGGTGGCTGCTTCGCAGTTTGAGGGAGTTCCTGGGGGGGGCCGGTCCTTTCAGTCAGCGGGGGGTGGCTTGCAACAGAAAGTCGGAACGGGGGGGGGGGTCAGCGACGTGTGCTGGCGGTTTAATAGGACCACCTGCCCCTTTCCTGACTGCAAGTTCAAACACTCTTGCTCAGTTTGTGGTGGGGGACATTCCACGGTTAAGTGCAGTCGAAGAGGGTCCGACGGTTCCGCCGGACCGGGACCCAAGTCCCAATGAGTTGGGTTGCCTCGCCCCGACTCCGGTCCGTTTGGAATCCTTGCTGAAGTGGCTTCAGCAATACCCGCGGAGACGGGATAGGGAGGTGTTGGAGAGAGGTTTTCAGTGGGGTTTTGTGATCCCAGTCCAGGGTGTGGTGGGGGTCGCTAGTGCCCGGAATTCTCCTTCGGTACGGCGATTTGCGGCTGTAGTGCAGGCCAAGCTGGCCTTAGAATTGACGCTGGGACGGATCGCGGGTCCTTTTGTGGACCCCCCTTTCCCGGACATGGTGATTTCTCCTTTGGGGATTGTACCTAAGAAGGTCCTGGGAAACTTTCGGCTTATTCACAATTTGTCCTGTCCGGAGGGTGAGTCGGTGAATGACCATATCCCGCGGGAGTTATGCACAGTGCGGTATGCGTCTTTTGATAGGGCGGCGGAGTTGGTCAGGGCAGCAGGGCAGTCGGCGCTGATGGCGAAGGTGGATATTGAGTCCGCATTCCGCTTGCTGCCGGTGCATCCTTCCTCTTTTCCGCTGTTGGGTTTTCGTTTTCTTGGGCGGTATTATTTTGATAAGTGCATGCCTATGGGCTGCTCCGTCTCCTGCGCTTACTTCGAGAAGTTCAGTACATTTTTGCAGTGGGTGTTGTGTCAGAGGATGGGCTCGCGGAATGTGGTGCATTACCTGGACGATTTTCTGTTCATCGGTTCGGCCCGTTCCGATGAGTGTCCGCGGCTGCTAGCGGGTTTCAGGGAATTGTCGTTGGAGTTGGGTGTACCTTTGGCAGCGGATAAGACTGAGGGGCCTACGACCCGGCTCACATTTCTGGGGGTTGAGTTGGATTCCATTGAGATGATCGCGCAGTTGCCACCTGAGAAAGTTGCTTGTATGCGGGCTTTGGTCGCTAATGTCCTGGTGTCTTCTAAGATAACCTTGCGCGAGATGCAAGCCCTGTTGGGCTCTTTGAACGTTGCCTGTAAAGTGATTCCTATGGGTAGGGTTTTTTCCAGGCGCTTGGCGGCGGCAACGGCGGGAGTGTGGAAGCCCCACCACCAGATTAGGGTGACTGAATGGATGAGAGTCGATTTACGGGTTTGGAGCCGGTTTCTAGAGGATTTCAATGGGACGTCGGTTTTGTTGGGCTCTGAGGTGTCCAGTGAGGAGTTGGAGCTGTTCACAGATGCAGCTGGGAGCGCTGGTTTGGGGGTTTACTTCAGGGGGGCCTGGTGTGCGGAGCAGTGGCCCCAAAGTTGGCAGGATTCTGGTTTGACGGCTAACATTACCTTCCTTGAATTGTTTCCGATGCTAGTTGCATTGAAGTTATGGCCCGATAGGTTGCAGGATCGGCGGATAGTCTGGTGGTGTGATAATGCGGCTGTGGTTAGTATAGTGAATCATTTTTCTCCCAAGTGCTTGCGGGTGGCGTGTTTGATGCGGGAGGTGGTGTTAGCCTGTTTATATTTGAATGTATCTGTCCGGGCTCGGCACCTGCCTGGTTGCAGTAATCAAATCGTTGATGCTCTTTCTCGTTTTCAGTGGGAGCGTTTCCGTGCACTGGTCCCGGATGCGGACGGAGAAGGATTCGCAGTCCCCGAGACATTGTGGAGCATTGGCCTGGAGGAATGCTGACTCTACTGCGAAGTTCGGTGTCGGCTGGGACGTGGTTGGCTTACCAGCGCGGTTGTGACAAGGTGGTCGGGTTTTTGTGGGAGCGAGGGTGGCAGGCGGGCTGGGTGCCTGATTACCTGATTGGCGGCTATATAGCAGAGGTCAGAGGGTGCGGGTTATCCAGATCGGCGGTGCGTTCGCATCTGGCGGGGTTTAACTTTTTTGCGAGTGCCGTGGGCTGGGGTTCCGCTTCGGGGGGAATGTTGGCGCGTCGGCTTTTGCGGGGTTGGGAGCGGGCTAGGCCGGCTTCCGCTGACCCTCATAGGCCGATCACGCATGAACTGCTGGGGCGTCTCCTGGCGGTGTTGCCTCAGGTGGCTGCTTCGCAGTTTGAGGTTTTGCTATTTCGCGCAGTTTTTTGCCTCACCTTTTTCGGGGCTTTTCGAATTGGGGAGCTGATGGCGAATTTGGGTAGGGCTGGGGGCGGTGGGGGTTTGCAAAGGCGCCATGTGTGTTTGAGTGGCGGGCACCTGCGTATCCTTTTGGAAAAGTCCAAGACAGATCAGCGGGGCCGGGGTTTATGGGTGCTGTTGAGAGGGGTCGACGGACTCGCTACGTGCCCGGTGCTGGCGGTGAGGACGTACTTGAGTGTGCATCCGGATCGCGACGGGGTTCTGTTTCTGCACGAGGATGCGCGGGTACTGACCCGTTTTCAGGTGACCGCAGTTCTGCGGTTGGCGCTGCGTTTTTTGGGTGAGGACGCTATGGCCTTTGCCCCTCACTCTTTTCGCATCGGTGCTGCTACGAGTGCGGCTGGGGCTGGGTTGTCTGATGAGGTGATTAGGAGTTCATTGGGGATGGGGTGGGGGGGGGGTTGGGGGCCACAGGGGAGTGGAAGGGTGATATTGGTGAGCAGGGCCCGCAGCACCGGGTGCGTCTGCCTCGGTTAAAGACAGGGACTCTTGAGTTTGATGTGTCAAACTTATAATTATAATTACAAGATCAGACCAGAGAGTTTAGTATCATTTGCAGTGATTCCTGTCTTTACATGGTCTGATGGCATTATTTTTTATAAAGTTGGTCCCCAATATCGGCATAGAGAGTCTAGTTACATTGATCTCCAATACACATAATTACTGCCATTTTCAAGTACATGCATACAATTTTCTATAGATAGGTATCACGTGGTCGGGTATATCTACATATAAGTAATTCTTTTATGCCTGTAGACTTTACAGTTTATAAAAATACTCATCAATCTCTTTACGATTCTACAGATGAGCAGAGATTGTATATCTCAAAAGTAAGACATCCTATTCAATAACCTAATCATAGGCATCGACAATATCTATCAAGGGTTCATTCTCATCTTTCTCGACATAGCTGCTGCGTTCGACTCAGTAAACCATAATACTCTCCTACAGCGCCTCAAAGACAAGGGTATTCATGGTTTAGCCCTTAACTGGTGCAAATCATACTTAACCGATAGACAGCAGCAAGTCAGAACAGGAGAAGCAACATCTGATTCATTCCCACTTAAACAAGGCGTCCCACAGGGATCCTCATTGTCTTCACTAATGTTCAATATATATATGCAGCCGATCTGTGATTTGATACGTACCTTCAACATTCAATGTCTAGCATATGCAGATGACATCCTGTTATATGCCCCTTTTAATGTAAAACAACCAGATTTTACACCAATAGTGCGTTGCTTCGAAGAGGTTTCAAACTGGCTTCTCAAACAGAACCTACGTATAAATCATAACAAAACAGACGTCCTATTCATAACACGGAACCCAACTTTCACACCACCAGTATCATTGCAAGTAAACAACATCGAACTGAAAGCACAACCCACGATCCGATACTTAGGGATTACTTTGGATCAACGGCTTGATATGTCAGCACACATCAAGAAAACAACAAACTTAACCTACCAAAAGATTCGCTCCTTACGTAATCTCCGACCTTTCCTTGACTACTCTGACTTCCGCACTATTTTTCAAGCCCTAGTACTACCTCACTTGGATTTTGCTAATATCATACTACACGGTCTCCCACAATCTACCCTAAATCCCCTCCGGTTAGCCATGAATTCAGCTGCTAGAATCCTCGTAGGTGCTCCACGTTCAGAACACATAACTCCAATACTGAAGAGATTACACTGGCTACCCCTCCAGGCCAGGACCCTATATAAAACCTTAGTCATGACTTTCAAAGCTGTCAAGAGCCCAGCCCTATCACCAATCAGCAATATGATTCAAGTCACCGTAACGAACAGAGCCAGGAGACCTGCTGCTCTGAACTCCATCAACCTACCAAAAATCCTTACCAAATGCTCTAAAACCACAGCCTCCAGGGCCTTCTCACTGTTTGCACCTAGGGCCTGGAATGCCCTCCCACCCGAACTCAGATCCATCACTAGCCTCACTACATTCAGAAAGGCCTTAAAATACCACCTGTTTCTAGCATACTACTCTGAAACAACCGCAAATGAACACAGCTCATATACTGATCTTTCCCAGTTATCCCCGGTAGAAAATGGCTAATTCTGCTGATCCTTTCAGTCACACTCTAATAATATTCTACTTATATTTATACTGTACTATAATATTCTCTGTCACTGCTACCATGTAGTTACCTAAAAATTGCCATTTCATAGTTAACCCTATTCACATTTTGTATATAGTTAACCCTATACCTTGTATACAGTTAACACTATATTTTGTAGATAGTTAACCCTGTTTACCTCCTAGTTTTTGCACCCTGTTAAATGTAAAAAAAACAATGCTGATTGTACCATTGTGTTTAACTTGTTCATTTGTAAACCGCACTGATTAAAAGAGCGCGGTATATAAGAAATAAAAATAAATAAATAAATAAATAAATATGAGCTGAGCAGTATTATCAGGTTAGTAGACCCTTTGGTTTTTTCTAATTAATATGTCCAAAGATTTATAATTTAATAGGTGTTTTATAACATTTATTCATCAGTACAATTTGTGGACGGTAGTACTTTACAAGTTTTTTAGATTAGATTGTTTTGGTTGGTCTGATAACTAACAGCTTACCTTTTTACTACAAGATGATGAGAATTATCAAAATCAAGTTTTACATTGAATATACACAATTTGGATAATGAGTTTTTACAAAGTATCATTCCAAGTATTATCAGTAAAACATTACATTTTGTCTCTTATCGTTTTATTATTATCTTTATCATTATTATTAATATTTCATATATTCTTTTAATATTTACAATTTATTTGTCTTGTTTTTTGAGTCACGGGTTCAACCTCATGTCCTGCGTTCTTAGCATTTTTATATGGAGTTCTCAGTATTATCTTACAAAATTTTAGCATTAAGTACAGTATTCTTTGTCTTAATTTATATATGTCTATATTTGGATATAACTTAAAGATATAATTGTACAGCTATTTATTGTTATTTATATAGATGTATTTATTAGTTTCAATATTTTAATTTTTTAAGTTTTTATTCCATCCTATGTCTGACATTTATTTATAATAACTATTATCTTTATATGTTATGCAACAACGTTTATTACTATTTGTTTTTAAGTTGTGTTCCCCCCTGATGAAGGCGGTTCACGCCGAAACGCATTGGGGTCTCCAACATTAAAGGTTTTGAACATCCAAACCTCTTTTCGTCTCTTGCTCCTTTGTGTATCCTGTTGGTTGTGCAGGAAACGCTACTCCTTGCTGTGTATCTCTGGTCCCAGGGGGACACTTTTGACTGTACAACATACATGGGTACAGAAGTGCCTTTGGCATACTGCCTGGGAGACCTGTCAAACACTGCCAGTGATAGAGATGTGCAGCAGGACCTATATGTAGCACCCCATGGACAATGGACCTAGTGCTGGGCAGCCACAGAGTAGCTATGGCAGGGTCCATAGCTACTCTGTGCCAGTATCTCGCATGCCAGTCCATCTTACCAGGCTAGGGTAACAGAGAGGTTCAGACCCCATTTGGTGATCTGCTGTAGACCACTGTTCCGCAAGTGCAATGCCTCATGGGTGGTGGTGTGGTTACCATAACCTGGCACACAGAGCAGATGGTCCAAGCGGTGAACTGCAGTCCCTCTGTACCCAGGCACTGTTGTACACCAGGCCATACAGGTATAACCCACTGTTTCATACAATGACGTTCCAAACTGTGTCCATGGGTTTGATCACCTATTGTCCCCCCCCCCCATGCATGCCTAACTCAGATACCCTGCATGCCTCTAACACTCAGCTTCTTGCAGATATGTGCTGCCAGCCCATAAGAGACTCGCCATAGTGGGCGACAGTTCTCTGGTCCAGCCATCTGTGTCTGCCAGCTGAATAGAGTCCAGACTGCCTGTGCAGGCTGCCACCACAGGTCATGCACTGTGAACCTGTCCTGCATTGTGTCCCTATGTTGCCTGCCTCACCTCTACCTTAGTTGTATGGTACCACCACACCTCTGTCCACCCCTCATCATAATCATCCTGGCAACCCAGATGCCCCTGGGGGACACATATGCCCAGCATCTGTCACCCACTGCCCTCTCAGTACTTTACATTGCCCACACCCAGTGCTGTGGTACAGTTGCCCACAACATGTATGTCACCAGTACTGGCAGGCACATGGTCTGGCCGCAGATATGACACGTCCAGGAGCATCAAGCCCTCACCCGCAAGCACCTGTGCAGTGGCAGTAAACCGTGGCCGATCCAGTGTTAGCATGACATCAGTATCTCTGGACATACGTAATGCATGCCAACCTGAGCCACCTTGCAGGCCACAGGGCAAAGTAACCTAGGGCACCGTCACATTGTTATGCCACTGTGAACTATGTAGAAAAATCCCAGGGAGTCCACGAGGATGACCTGTCCAGGTGTGCCCAGTACGGTGCGCTGCCAAGGGACCCCGAGAAGGTGCCGCAGAAGGTGCCTCACAGGGCACATGATGAGCATTTTATATGGCACCGTACAATATGGTGCCCAGTAACGCGCCTACTAAGGTGCACTCGCACAATATACCATAGAAGAAACCCAGGAACGCGCCATGTTCTGAGGCACGGTACTGGGCAACATACAACAGGCTGGGGAGCCCCAGGATGCGTTTCTTAGTGTAGCATTGCATAAGGCGCGCACCAAGGCACTGTAATCAACATTAGCCCAACATGCGCCTGAGGCCCAGATGGCTGAAAGCCTGACATTCTGTAACATCATGCCCCAATGCCCACAAGATATTCCGTCAGACCAATATAACATGTTATGTGTAGCGCAGTGGTTAGGCAATACATCAGACTACAATGTCTTGTGAGTTCAAATCCCATAAGGGGATACCAGAATGGGAAAATGATGGGGATAAGGCATGTCAGAAATAGAAAGACTAGTTGTACTCAGATATAGAAAAGGATACCTGCAACATAACCAACAAAACAGACCAATGCGCACCGCAAAGGGAGGTTACATGCGTGGGTACATGTGATGAGAAGCATACACTGCGCAGGCACATTTTTACTGCGTCATACGAGGTCTGAGCATATACAGCAGGCAAGATGGCTGCCAGATCGAGAAAACCTGCTTTCACACACGCAGACCTGTTTCTGCTGGCCAAATTGATTTGCCTCTGCCAGGAGCGCCTATTTCCAGGCTCCTCCCATAGGCAGGACCTCAAAAGAGTAAAAAGGGCCTGGGTGCGCCTCACCAGGTGATACAATAGAGGCTCAGACTACCCACATGAGGTAAGTGCATGGTGACAGGCACCCAAACCTAGGTCTTAAGAAAGAAAACCTGGTAACCAACACACATATCAGACACCCACAGCAAGGGAAACGCAGGTAGCTGTGTGTCCAAATGGGATCAATGTAGGCCTCCCTCTCGATGCTAACAGATCCGCCCTGTCACCAGGGGGCCGCAGAATCCATTACAGAGAATTATTATTCATCCCATTGCTATGGTATTTGACCCTGTTGCAGTGTCACTGATGAGCCCTATCCCCAGCATGCCCCTGGCCCACTACAGAGGCCCACTATTCATCCTGGTGTTCTGGTGCCTGCTCTTGTGTGAGTTTCACAGCTCTGCCATATCCTGGTTCTGATTCTTTTTAACATCTATGTTAATGATATAGCGGAAGGGCTGTCATATAAGGTTTGCCTCTTTGCGGATGATACCAAAATCTGCAATACAGTAGACACCCAGGAAGGAGTGGATAACATGAGAAGGCATCTAGCTAAACTTGAAGAATGAATTAGAATTTGTCAGCTGAGATTTAATGCTAAAAAATGCAGGGTCATTCTTTTGGTCTGCAAAAATCCAAGGGGACTTGGATACAGCGTAGGGGACAAAGTACATTTGTCCACGAAAGGGAAGCAGGACCTGGGCGTGATTGTTTCTGATGATCTTAAAGTGGCTAAACAGGTAGAAAAGGCGACGGCAAAAGCCAGAAGGATGCTTGGGTGCATAGGGAGAGGAATGCCCAGCAGAAAAAAGGAGGTGATAGTGCCTCTGTATAAGTCTCTGGTGCAACCTCATTTGGAGTATAGTGTGCAATTCTGTAGATCGCACCTTCAAAAGAATATAAACAGGATGGAGTCAGTGCAGAGGGTGGCTACTAAAATGGTCAGTGGTCTTCATTATAAACCATATGGGACAGACTTAAAGATCTCAATATGTATACTTTGGAGGAAAAGTGGGAAAGAGGAGATATGATGGAGATGTTTAAATACCTCTGTGGCATAAATGCACAATAGGAGACCCTCTTTCAATTGAAAGTAAGCTTTGCAATGAGGGGACATGGGATGAGGGTGAAAGGGGATAGATTCAGGAGTAATATGCAGAAGTATTTCTTTGCGTAAAGAGTGGTAGATAGGTGGAATTGTTTCCCAGTGGAGGTGGTAGAGAAGACGACAGTATCTGAATTTAAGAAAGCATGGGATAAACACCAAAGATCTCTAAAGGAAAAATAGAGACTATAGTAGTTGATATGGAAGATCAGACTAGATAGGCCATATGGTCTTTTTATACTGACATGTTTCTATATCTTTGTTCTCAGCTGTTTTGTTGTCTGCCTTGACTAGTTTGTAAGCTCTGATGAACTGGGATTGTCTTTTACATGTGTCTGTACAGTGCTGTGTATGCCTTGTAGCGCTATAGAAATGATCAGTAATAGTAGTAGTAGTAGTTGCATACCTTCTACTTCTGTCTGGGAGAAATATGTCAATTATTCTGCTTTTGCCAGGCACTCCAGCAACTTCTGTAGAGCTGCCATTGTTCTCTGGGAAGGGAAAGGGTAAAAGCTTGGTTAGTGCTATGATCCTTGCCATGTTCATATTTCCAGGGAAGGGAAAAGGCAATGCAGGACTATTCAGTATCTGAGGAATGACCCCTGCCCTATACTCACTCCCTGAGGGGAAGGTCAGGAAGGATTAGTCAGCTTCTAGCCCTGTGATTCCAACGATAGTCTTTCCACATACACTTTTCAGTGGAACAATATACTGGCAGGAAGTCATGTTTTATCCTGAGCTATTTTGGAAACAATGCCTGCCCTTTCCCTTCTCCCTCTGCTACAGCATCGCTCACCAACCTATTCAGAGCTCACAAGGTCATTTAGCTCTGCTTTTGTTCTGGATAAGGGCATAACACAAGCTGACAGTTTGGCAGTGGGCTTCCAGCAACAGAAATAAGACCTTACACATCGAAGCTTTTGTAAATCTAAACTTGGGAGGATGCCAGTTGAAGTACCAATGATCATTTTCCTAGTCTTTCCTGGATCCTCATAGCAGTATTCAGTATATGTAGAGCTTGTAAATTTAGCCTTGGATGAGCAGCAGTGTCTGTCCAATGCTGGCTTGCAGGCATGACCTGTCCACCTATTCACCACCCCCACTGGGTGACCGTGCCAGGAATCTACCACTCCTGCAATAGTGGCAATATACGCATATCATCCCAGAGTCCAACCACACCACCCCATTGAACATCCTCATTCCAGGTGACCCATGCAATGATGGAGGCCTAATAGCAGTGCAAAAGTTCTATGGAGGTCCTAACACACTTCTCACACACCCCCTCCCACCACAACCCTCCTACAATAGACATGATGACAGTCCAGTATGCTCACACCATATGGGCACAGAGGAAGGCTACTGGCCAGTCCTGCATTCACTTGCTGCACTTACCTCATTCAGGTGTGACCCCTTAGAGCAGGGGTTCTCAACCCTGTCCTTGGGACCCACCTAGCCAGTCGGGTTTTCAGGATAACCACAATGAATATGCATGGAGAGATTTGCATATAATGGAGGCAGTGTATGCAAATCTCTCTCATACATATTCATTATGGTTATCCTGAAAACCCGACTGGCTAGGTAGGTCCCGAGGACAGGGTTGAGAACCCCTGCCTTAGAGGCTGTGGGCTCCCAATGGGTCACCGCAGCCCACAGGGGGCCCCCCAAAACATCCACAGATGCATCCTACCTGACCCCGACCTGCTGGCCACTCCATAGCATGTGCACCCCATCTGCTTTCTGCCCATCACAGTCACCCTCCCTACCTGTGGATCCCACTATGGGACATTTATGACCAGCTAACGCCTGTCTGTCCTGGACAGAGGTACCCCACCCCACATACAAATGTGCCCTCTCAGGCGCTTGCAGCCCACAGGCAGGCCCCAGTATGTGCATGCATGGATGTACATCTGCCATGTCTCTGACCAATCTGTGGGCATAGCCCATACTCCTCCTCATGCCTGGGTGACCATGCTATGTGCCTGTATGAATATGGATGGTGCTACCATCTGCAAAGCGGCAATGTGGGTAATCCTGACTCTCATTGAGCAGGTCCAGATGGCTGATATGGACATCCTGAACTGAAAAACGTGGGGTCTGCTGAGCTGCATGCAGACCACCCCACACGTACAGCCATGTGCATTGGGCTCTGTCTGTGTGCAGGAGGGAGTGGTCTGGAGATGGAGCTAGGGCTAGGAGTGGGCAAGGACCTGACCCAGGATGTGGAAGGCCTAACCTGAGATTGGCCATATATATGCTGTGCTGGCCAGTCACATGGAAGATGTAAACCACCTTGGGGGTGGTATATGACCCCCTAGAAGCTAGGAGTGAATAGAGGCTAAGCAGGACAGCCAGTTGAGGGGGCACAAGGGATCCCCACAGCCTGACCCAATGACCAGTAAGCGCAATAAGCTCTCTGCGGGGTTCTAAATTTAACCAGAAAGCTCTCTTCTGTGTTTTAAATGTAAACTTAAACTGTTGCTACTAGGCCCTGACTGATTTAACAAATATACTGGGTTCACAGATTAATCAGCTTTAATCCAAAGAATTCCCTTCAGAAAAAATCCCAGAAGTATATACTCACTATTGCAGATCTCTCTCCAGAAGTAGCAGTCCCCTTTTGTAGCCCCATCATGCTATCTACCACCCCCACTGCAGGGAAGAGTGCGGAGTAGGAGGGTATAACCCACACACTAATTGAGGCACCCAGCTCCCCTGAGGTGGAGGAGTTGGTTAACACAGTATGGTCCAATGAGGGGACCACACTGTGGAGAGCCCTGTGCCTGGCCAGTGAGTTAGCAAGGGCTGAGGGGTGCAATGAGGAGCTTGCCTGTGGGGTGCCCCTGAGGAGGTTGAGGGGTCAAGGGACAATGACACCCGTGAGGAGGTCGAACTCCCTGACATGCCACACAGAACTGGTTTATCGCAGGAAGAGGAGGAGGATGGAGTGGAGCTGCCTAGGAGGGTATGCATGGATGGGACCGGCAGGGATTAGGGGGAGGGGATGTGAATGAGCAGGGGGAGGTGGGAGGGGATGGGAGAGAGGAAGGGGAGGTGGGAGGTGATAGGAGTGGGCCAGGGGAGGCGAAAGAGGAGGGGAACAGACAGGGGGCCGAGGATGGGCCAGGAAGCATACAGGGGGTGGAAGGGCTTGATAGTGTGTCCACGTCATACCACTCACCCGTTGGTACATGCTCAGATGATGTGCACCCACCAGTATGGCTACTAAAATGATTAGTGGTCTTCATTATAAAGCATATGAGGACAGACTTAAGGATCTTAATATGTACACCTTAGAAGAAAGACGGGATAGAGGTGATATGGTTGAGATGTTCAAATACCTCCGTGGCATAAATGTTCAGGGAGAGAGACTCTTTCAATTGAAAGCAAGTTCTGCTACGAGGGGACATGGGATGAGGGTGAAGGGAGATAGATTCAGGAGTGATATGCGGAAATATTTCTTTACGGAAAGAGTAGTAGATCCATGGAATAGTCTCCCAGTGGAGGTGGTAGAGATGAGGACAGTAACTGAATTCAAAAAAGCATGGGACAAACACAGAGGATCTCTAAAGGTAAAAAGGGGACTGTTGTAGTTGTTGATATGGAAGGACAGACTAGATAGGCCATGTGGTCTTTTTCTGTCATTATATTTCTATGTTTCTATGTTTCTAGGTGTGCAGGCCCCTCATGCAGGTATTCGGTGGTGTGGGTGCAGTCAGTTCCCCTGCCCATTGCTTTGTGTCCAACACCCATGCACATCGATATGGTGGCAATGCTCGGACGGCTTGCTCCTGGTGGTCCATGCCCAAGTGCTGCATAGTGACCCGCATGCATGTGTGCATTCTGCTGTCCCACCTTACCCAGCAGCCAGTCACCAGTGTTGGTGCCAGACTTGAAGGTCTCATGTATTCCAGACTGGGTCAGGATGTAGGCATTATGGCACACACCAGGGTAGCAGGTCACACAATCGGTGATCTCTTTATCAGCAGTGCAGATGACCTCCATATTCAGGGAGTGGTAGGCCCTCAGGTTATGGTATGCAGTCTCGTGTTGGCATGGTAGATGGAGAGCCACATGCGTGCAGTCAGCGATACCCAGAACAGATGGGAAGCCTGCAATCTCATGAAACTGAAGGATGACCCACTGCTGCTAGTGAGGGGTATGTGGGAAAGCTATATACTGTGCACAGCACCCCACAAAGGCATCAAGGAATTTGTTGATGCAGCATGACACAAATGCCTGGTTGAGCCCTGCTGCCATTACCAGCACAGACTGGAAGGTGTCCGTTCAAGGGTGGCTAGGGCTGCCAGCACCTTCACATAGACGGGAACTGCATCCTGTCTGTGTGCCCATGGCTCAAGGTCTGTCTGCAGCTCCAGGCACAGATCGTGGATGGCAGTATGGTTGAACCTATAGTGAGTCACACAGAGCTCATCCCTGAGGCCCAGATATTGGGAGAGCAGCCTGGGAATTCTAGAATAAGTATCCACAGTGACCCTTAGTAAGTAAAGAACTTAAAGATCTAAACACAAGCAGCCTGGGAATTCTAGAATAAGTATCCACAGCAACCCTTAGTAAGTAAAGAACTTAAAGATCTAAACACAAGCTTAAAACTAAGATGCAGACAGCAGTCCAGCAGCGAGATGGGGGCTTTCCAGTCTTTTGCATTGAGTGTCACATGTATGATTTTCTCCCAGTTGGTGAGAGGTCTTATGTGTGCACTAGGTGCAAGGAGCTCTTTGATCTCAGGGAATGAGTCCGTTCTCTAGAGGCTAGAGTAGCAGACTTGGAAGACATAAGAAAGACAGACAGGTATATAGACGAGACCTACAGGGATTAGTCCTGAAGTCCCACCTCCAGTCTGGCAGCATCCCTGTTGCCATGGAGGAGAGAGATCATGTGAAAGGAGAGCATCACCCTGGTGTGGCAGGAAGTGATCCTGTAACTAGGACCTTTCCTCCAGGTGATGTTGTTACAGCGAAGTGCACGCAATGAATAAAACCAGGAGTCAGTTCGAAGATCCAAGCCAATTTATTGTGCACAAGTCTCAGGCAAATGTCACAATCAAAATGGTCTGAGCAATGGAGTCCAGTAAACAACACCTTTTATACCTTTCTTCTTCAGTTTAATACAGGCAAACTTTCTATTGGTCCTACTGACCCTTGCACCCATCCAATTGGGATCTCTCTGTGGGCCTAGTACTCTGTTCCCCCTGCTCAGAACTCTCTAACAAAGGCACAGTTCTTAGACTTTGATACTTTTCTCCTACAAGGTCACTGCTAGCTTAGAAAATGTGTGAATACAGAGCACTGGTGTAGCAGCAGAGCGCAGACAACCCAATGATACCAGGAGTCTGTTCAGAAGGTCCAAATCATTTATTTGTGCACAAGACTCAAGCAGAATCACATTCAAAATGGCTGAGCAATGGTTTCTAGCACAACAACTTTTATAGGTTTCTTCTCCATTCTAGACATAGGCAAACTTTTCATTGGTCCCGGTAACCCTTCTTACACATTCTATTGGTCCCGGTACTGTTACGTAGCTATCCAATGAGGTCCCTTGACTGGGCTCAGCACCTGCTTACCCCCCTTTCAGTCCCAATTACAATGGTCAGTTCACCAACTTTGATACTTTTCTCCTCCAAGGTCGCTCACCAGCTGGAATATGTGGGAAAGCAGGGCACTGTAACTTTTCTTTCAGCAGAGTTAATTAATTTTACAGAAGCTTCACCCTCTTATCAATGCCAATTAAAACTTGTTTTTCTATATTTTCTAAGTTTCAATTCTGCTTAGCTATACCTAATTGTGCTTAGTTAAGTTTTCAATTCTAAGGTAGCAGCATTTTGGGGAATGTGTAATTCCTCTGGGCCTCTCCACAGGCTTCATTTAGAGGTCAAGCTATTTAGGCCTGTCTGCTTATTTCAGACACCATGGATCATAGGCCTTCGCCTACCACATTTCCCCCTTTGATTAATCTCACCCTATTATTAATTAGGTGTGAGAGTCAAATCACTCAATTCAATTATACTGGGGTCGGGTTACGACCATATATAGTAGGACTAGGATGCCATAAGGCCAATATCTTAGTTGCGGTTTTCCGCTCTACTGTATTTTCAATAACACTGTTAATAGAATGCATACAATATGGGATGATACATGGTAGCAGCAGAAACAAAGCTACAATCACTAATATTATCATAAAGAAAGTAGTAAGTCCTCCTAATCCTGAGAAAATAGATGCAAACCAGTTAGGAATCTTAAGACCATGCCAAGTCTGTACTGGCACGTAAGTCTGTTTGCGCATATTTTCAGCAATATCTTCAACTACTTGACCTTTGTCATCTATTTTCAAACAACAATTGGTTAAATTCAGCTTTCCACATACTCCTCCTTCAGCTGCTAGCAAATAATCTAGGGCTAAGCGATTCTGATAAATTGCAGTACGCATTTGTGTGCTTTGTCTAGCTAGAAGTGTAAGTGCTTGGCTAGTCTCATTAGTTATTAATTCAACAACTGCTTGCAAGCGTATAATACGATTAATCATATACACAGGGGTCCGATAGCCCCACATGCCATCTTCCTCCCAAGTGGCAGGTCCATAATAGGCAATAATTCTCTCAGGTGGCCAATCATCTCCATCCCATTTCTGCCACTTGCCTATCTGAAGGGCTGCTCGTTTCTGTCTCTTAGTGTATACTGGGTACCCTAATTGTTCACCATGTTCAGTGGGTAACAAGAAGAAAGAAAGTCTAATGGTTCCTAGGACACACGCCCCTCCCCAGTGTATATGGAGTCGGGCATATGCTCGGGTTCCACAGATTCAATACAAGCCAGGTGGGGCTTGCCAGGCATGAGGCTGGGCAAGATTTGTCCATAAATCAGCAAGCTCAGGGAATTTTGCTAATGGATTAGAGGGTTCAGGTGCATTAACTCCTGACCACCAGGACGTCTGTTTGGTTGTATCATTGTAAAACTTCTGGCTGAGACAGACCAGCTGTCCCACCTGCAAATTGAACTGAGGTCCAGTTCTGGCATAGCACAGACGTCCAACTATTGGGTGTGCCAATACCCATTCACTTGTGGTCTTATGTATCTCAGTATGATTGTAAGCTATGGAATAATTCAATTCTTGGGCTTCCCAGGGTCACTGGTCACCCATTCTTGTCCCACCACAAAAATAACAATCTGAAATGTGGAGGCTAGATACTACTGCTCCCGCTAATTCAAGGAATAGGTTCTGAGAAGGGTGAGGGATATCAAACTTATTCACATGCATGGTCTCATAGAAAGTGTTATGTATGTGGTACCTGGATGATCGATGAGCTTGGGTATTTAATCTTATATATACAATGGTCCCTGGATCTGATCCGGAACCTGCAATTCGTAGGCCAAATTTATATCCTTGTTTCCATGCACTGGGATTCATTACAATGAATTCTAATGGATTACAGGCACCTTTCTTACAATTTTCCAAATTCTTTACATATGGCTTTTGCAATACTGCCATTCGATTGTCTCTGGTATTCTCTACCATACCAGTTTTCCATGTGGCATAGAAAACACATTCCCATTTCGGGCAATAGTAATCTGCAACTGGAGCTGTGCTATATTCATTTGCTAAAACTCGTTTACCTGTACACTCTCCCCAGCCAGTGGTTCCCTCTGGACACATATATTTGTCATTGTGAGCGTAAGCTTTCTCCCAATTGGCACATTTGGAACGACTATCTCTATTTATGGCATCACAAGCATCAAAATATAGAACAGCACCTTTTGTAGGATCCGTAAGTGGAGATGTAGCATTCAGTAAATCTCCATCTGCCTCATTCCATCGTATCTCTAAAGTATAATAGGATGGATTCTGATGTGGGTTAAAACACACTTTAGTATTACCTTTAGTACAAACGTTCAGTTCAGTGGTGTTATAAATACACCGAGTTACTTTACTAGTACAGGTATAGTAAGAATGATAGAGCAAAGTCTGAGTTACTTTCATCCCAGTCCGAGTGGAAGTAATGCAGGCAGGGCATGGAGGTAAGGCACAAGTCAGTTCAAGGCCCCCCATGCAAGCAACCAGGACAAGATAGAGACCGAGATGCATGTTGATTGGAGTTCTTCTGGATCCTCACTGGAAGATCTTGACCTCGACGTCCTCTTCTTGGCACAATGCCGTCCCGTTTGCTAATGAAGCAATTCAACGGGTGTTGATGTTGATTGAAGATCCTCCAATGTCCGTCGTATGCCAACTTATCAACTGTAGCTGGCTCCAAATATTGTTAATCAATCAGTTAGTGTACAAAAATCGTACACGCAGAGTTTGTGAGAACAAATCTTGCTGTATTGAAAACAGCAATCCTCTTCGAAAGACTTGTCTACTGCAAGGCACTGTGGTTGTTGGGGTGACCCCAAAAAGGTTCTAAGTCGCTGGTTGCCGCCTCAGGGTGAGTCGCAAAGGAATATCAGGATGCTGCACTGCTGTCCACTGCTCTGGGTCTGGAACGGCTGCTGGCTTGACTGCTGTGATGGATCCAGGACTCGATTTCTGCTACCTTTACTGCAGTTGGTGTAGACAGGATGACGGTGTATGGTCCCTTCCAATGAGGTTCCAACGGTGTCTTCTTCCAATCTTTGATCCACACCGAGGTACCAGGTTTGTAGGGATGCAGGGGTTCCGTCAAGTTGATAGGTAACTGGTCCTGTATCCACACATGGAGAGTCTGCAGGACAAAACTAAGAACTAGAAGTTCTTGTCTGGTTATTTCTGAACCAATCTGTGTCAAACTACCTTTAATTCCCTGTACTATTGGTGGAGGTCTGCCATACATAACTTCAAAAGGGGAAAATCCTGATGATTTCACGGGAGCTGAGCGTATTCTAAGTAAAGCTATTGGGAGAACTTGGGGCCACTTCAAGCGGGTCTCCTGACACAGCTTAGACATCTGGGCCTTCAGAGTACGATTCATTCGCTCAACTTTCCCTGAACTCTGAGGTCTATATGCAGTGTGTAACTTCCATTGTATCTGTAGGGCACTTGCTAACTGCTGGGTAATCTGAGATACAAATGAGGGCCCATTATCTGACCCTATTACTGCTGGAATTCCAAATCTGGGGATAATTTCTCTTAGCAAGACTTTAGTGACTTCTCGGGCTTTTTCAGTCCTGGTGGGGAAGGCCTCCACCCACCCAGAGAAGGTACAAACTAATACTAACAAGTAACGGTATCCATTGGCCTTTGGCATTTCAGTAAAGTCTACTTGCAGGTGGTGCATGGGGGTTACGCCTCCTGACTGAACTCGGGGTGGTGGCGTAGGACCCTGTTTGGCATTGTTCTTGGCACAAGTTAGACACTGGCGGGCTACTGAGGCTGACAGGGCTCCCAACAAGGCAATGCAAAAATGTGGCTTAAGTGCTTTCTCCATAGCACTTTTCCCATAATGTGTGGCTTGATGAAAGGCTTTAACAAAGGCTGGTCCCAATAGTTCAGGGATCACTATTCGTCCTGGGGGTTGACTGCCTTCGAGTGGTGGCAGCTCAATCCACCCATCTTTCAGCACTCCCTCCTCCTTATTACAGTAATAGTCCAATTCTTTGGTGGTATATCGTGGTGTCCATAAATTGAGGGGTACTGGAAACAATGCTGCCTGTATTGGCATGGCTTGTGATGAAATTTGGCCTGCCATGGCTGCTTTTCGTGCTGAGGCATCAGCAAATCTGTTTCCTTGGGCAACTTCTCCTTTGCCTGCTTGGTGTCCACGGCAGTGCATGACAGCTACACGTGTAGGGGCCCATACTGCATCATAAGAACATAAGAACATAAGATATGCCATACTGGGTCAGACCAAGGTCCTTCAAGCCCAGTATTCTGTTTCCAACAGTGGACAATCTAGGTCATATGTACCTAGCAGTTTCCCCAAGAGACACAAGTTCCACAATGCTTGTACTGGGTCAAGCATTGATATCTTCGGTCACTTCTTAATAATGGTTTATGGACCTTTCCTCCAGGAACTTGTCCAAACCTTTTTTAAACCCAGCTACACTAACAGCCTTTACTACATCCTCCAGTAACAAATTCCAGAGTTTGATTACACGTTGAGTGAAAAAATATTTTCTTTTATTAGTCTTAAATAGTTTACCCTGTAGCTTCATTGCATGTCCCCTAGTCTTTCTATATTCTGATAACGTAAACAATCGATCTACGTTTACCCGTTCCACTCCGTTCATTAATTTATAGACTTCTATCATATCTCCCCTCAGTCGTCTCTTTTCCAGGTTAAAGAGCCCTAACCTTTTTAGCCTTTCCTCATAGGAGTATCCTTCCATCCCCTTTACCATTTTGGTGGCTCTTCTCTGAACCTTTTCTAAAATCGCTATATCCTTTTTAAGATACGGCGACCAGAATTGCACACAATATTCAAGGTGCGGTCTCACCATGGAACGATATAGAGGCATTATAATATCTTTTGTTTTATTTTCCATTCCTTTCCTTATCATACCTAGCATTCTATTTGCTCTCTTGGCTGCCGCTGCACACTGGGCCGAGGGTTTTAACATGGTATCCACAATGACGCCTAAATCTTTTTCCTGGGTGGTGGTTCCTAATGTGGATCCTTGCATCGTGTAACCATAGTTTGGGTTGTTCTTCCCTAGGTGCATAACCTTGCACTAGTCCACATTAAATTTCATCTGCCATTTTGATTCCCAGTCTTCCAATTTAACAAGATCCTCTTGCAATTTTTCACAATCCTCTTGGGTTTTAACAACTTTAAATATTTTTGTGTCATCTGCAAATTTGATAACCTCACTCGTTATTCCACTTTCCAGGTCATTTATGAATATGTCAAAAAGCAGCGGACCCAGCACAGATCCCTGGGGTACACCACTATTCACCTTTCTCCATTGGGAAAATTGGCCATTTAGCCCTACCCTCTGCTTTCTATCTTTTAACCAGATCCTGATCCACAATAGTACACTGCCTCCTATCCCATGACTCTTTAGTTTTGCCAAAAGTCTCTGATGAGGGACCTTGTCAAAGGCTTTCTGAAAGTCCAGATACACAATATCAACCGACTCACCTTTGTCCACCTGTTTATTCACTCCTTCAAAAAAACATAACAGATTAGTAAGACAAGATCTTCCTTGTCTAAAGCCATGTTGGCTGTCTCCCATTAGGTCGTGACTATCTACATGCTGAGTAATTTTATTCTTTATGATGGTTTCTACCATTTTTACCAGTACTGACGTCAGGCTCACCGGTCTGTAGTTTCCCGGATCACCCCTGGAACCCTTTTTAAAAATTGGTGTTACATTGGCGATCCTCCAATCTTCAGGTATTAGAGATGATTTTAATGATAGTTCACAGATTACTAATAGCAGGTCTGCAATCTCATATTTCAGTTCTTTCAACACCCTTGGATGTATACCATCCGGCCCAGGTGATTTGCTACTCTTCAGTTTATCTAATAGTTGTAAGACATCTTCCCGATGTATCGATATTTCCTTCAATTCTTCCGCACCTTTAAATACCACTTCAGTCATGGGTAACATCCCTACATCTTCCTCAGTAGAAACCGAAGCAAAGAATTCATTCAGTCTCTCCGCTATCACCTTGTCGCCTCTTAGTGCTCCTTTAACCTCTTTATCATCTAATGGACCAACTGACTCTCTCACAGGTTTTTTGCTACGAATGTACTTGAAAAGGTCTTTATTTCGTATTTTTGCTTCCGCAGCAAGCTTCTTCTCAAATTCTCTCTTTGCCTGCCTTATCAATGCCTTGCATTTGACTTGCCAGTGCTTGTGCTGTTTCCAGGTTTCGTCATTTGGCTCTTTTTTCCATTTCCTGAAAGATGTTTTTTTGGCAACAACAGCCTCTCTGACCTCACCTTTAAACCATGCTGGCAGTTTTTTGGACTTCCTTCCACTTTTCTTAAAGCGTGGAATACAGCTGGTCTGGGCTTCCAAGATAGTATTTTTCAACAACATCCAAGCTTGATGTACGTCTTTAACCTTTGCAACTGCTCCTTTTAGTTTTTTCTTAACTGTTTTCCTCATTTTATCATAGTCTCCCTTTCGAAAGTTAAAGGGTAGTACTGTGGATTTCCTTACTATCCCTCCTCCACTAATTAAATCAAAGGCAATCATTTATTTAACAGTTTCTTATATCATGCTATGATCACTATTGCCAAGTGGCCCCAACACCTTTATCTCTTGCACTAGATCTGGTGTTCCACTAAGGACTAGGTCTAATATGGCTTTCCCTCTGGTCGGTTCATGAACCAGCTGCTCCAAGAAGCAGTCATTTATTTCATCTAGGAACTTTATCTCCCTAGCATGTCCTGCTGTGACACTGACCCAGTCGATGCCGGGGTAATTGAAATTACCCATTATTATTACTGCACTGTAACTTTTGCTAGCTTCCTTGATTTCTTTGAGCATTTCATCATCCATTTGTTCATTCTGGCCAGGCGAACGATAGTACACCCCCACTGCCATCGCCTTCCCCTTTTTACATGGAATTTCAATCCATAGAGATTCTACAGCAAATTTTGTTTCTTGCAAAACTTTAATCCTTTCTGACTCAATGCCCTCTCTAACATAGAGCGCAACCCCTCCACCAATTTGATCAGCTCTATCATTACGATATAGTTTGTACGCAGGTATCACAGTGTCCCACTGGTTGTCCTCCTTCCACCATGTCTCTGATATTCCAATCATATCTAACCTCTCGTTTAGTGCTATATATTCTAACTCTCCCATCTTGTTTTTTAGACTTCTAGCATTTGCATACAAGCATTTTAGAGACTGTATTTTATTCATATTAATTTGGCTATTGGTAGACATGGGTAATTTGGGATCTTTAAGCTCTGTCTGCTCCATACTCGAGGGCATTTGGGCTACTTTACTCTTTTTTGGAACCTCTCTGCTTTTTGTAGTATCCTTCAAGGATACATTCTTCCGAACCATGCGCTCTTGGGCGACTGTCGGCTTTCCCCTATTATCTAGCTTAAAAGCTGCTCTATCTCCTTTTTAAAGGTTAATGCCAGCAGCCTGGTTCCATCCCGGTTAAGGTGAAGCCCATCCCTTCGGAAGAGCCCCTCCTTTCCCCAGAATGTTCCCCAGTTCCTAACAAATCCAAACCCCTCATCTCTGCACCATTGTCTCATCCACGCATTGAGACTCCGGAGCTCTGCCTGCCTTTTGGGTCCTGCGCGTGGAACGGGAAGCATTTCGGAGAATGCTACCCTGGAAGTTCTGGATTTCAACTTCCTACCTAAAAGCCTAAATTTAGCTTCCAGAACCTCCCTACCACATTTTCCTATGTCATTGGTACCGACATGTACCAAGACAGCAGACTCCTCCCCAGCACTATCTAAGACTTTATCTTGGTGGCGCGTGAGGTCCGCTACCTTTGCACCAGGCAGGCATGTTACCAGGTGATCCTCACGTCCACCAGCCACCCAGCTATCTACATGCCTAATGATCGAATCACCAACTATAACTGCTGTCCTAACCTTTCCCTCATGGGCACTTGGCCCTGGAGAAACCTCCTCGGTGCGAGAGGGGTTTACATCACCTGGAGGACAGGTCCTAGTTACAGGATCACTTCCTGCCACACCAGGGTGATGCTCTCCTGTCACTTGACCTCTCTCCTCCATGGCAACAGGGATGCTGCCAGACTGGAGGTGGGACTTCAGGACTATATCCCTGTAGGTCTCGTCTATGTACCTCTCTGTCTGTCTTATGCTTTCCAAGTCTGCTACTTTAGCCTCTAGAGAACGGACTTGTTCTCTGAGAGCAAAGAGCTCCTTGCACCTAGTGCACACGTAAGACCTCTCACCAGCTGGGAGAAAATCATACATGTGACACTCAATGCAAAAGACTGGAAAGCCCACATCCCGCTGCTGTACTGCTGTCTGCATCTTAGTTTTAAGTTTGTGTTTAGATCTTTAAGTTCTTTACGTACTAAAGGGTGCTATGGATATTTATACCACTAAAACTGTACCTAATAAGTTTAATATACCTTGTTCACCTGAAGCTTAATTAATCTCAGGTCCTTAGTGTATGACTGATTTGGGTAATGAGCTTCACCTGAGAGCACCTCCTGTCTTTTAAGTTGTGCAAGTACCTATAAAGCTGTGATTATCCCAGGGGAGGGTGGGTGTGGGGAGGGAGGGAGGGATATAACACTTATTAAAAGAGGGCTGCTACACAGTACCCTGTCCTGTGCTGCTGAGGTAAGCTATATTCTGATTTGATTTAAATTATAGCTCTTTGCTGCTGCTAGGCTCTAACCTATTATGAAATTTAAACTACAAGCTCTCTGCTGGATTCTAAAGTTAACTAGAAAGCTCTCTTCTGTGTTTTAATTTGAAACTAAAAGTACTTTGCTGATGCTAGGCCCTAACCTATTATGAAATTTAAACTACAAGCTCTCTGCTGGATCCTAAATTTAACCAGAAAGCTCTCTTCTGTGTTTTAATTTGAAACTAAAAGTACTTTGCTGATGCTAGGCCCTGAGTGACTATGAAATTTAAACTACAGCTCTCTACTGGGTATGAAAGGTAACCAGAAAGTTCTCTTCTGTGTTTTAAATTGAATCTTAAACTGTTGCTACTAGGCCCTGACTGATTTAACAAAAAATAGTGGGTTCACAGATTAATTAGCTTTAAAAGAAAAAAAATTCCTTTCAGAAAAATTCCCAGAAGTATATACTCACAATTTCAGATTTCTCTCCAGAAGTAACAGCCCCCCTTTCTAGTCCTTCAATAGTAGTAACATCAATATTTCCGGGCCATATTTGATTGACTTGCCTCCTGACGTGATGAGCCCTCGTTCTTTGTAGAGTGCTCCATGGGCATGCAAAGTGGTGAAGGCGTATTTTGAGTCTGTGTATACATTCAACAAAAGTTTCGCACCCAATATTAATGCTCTGGTGAGTGCTATCAATTCTGCTTTCTGAGCGGATGTGCCTGATGCAAGAGCTGATGATTCAATGACTTCCTGCTGGGTGACTACTGCATACCCGGCGCAGCGTCGTCCATTGATGATGAGACTGCTTCCATCCACAAAATAAGTTTGATCAGGATTCTCTAGGGGCACATCTGTCAGATCAGGTCGACTTGAGAATACAGTATCCATGACCTCTATACAGTCATGCTCTGGGGGTTCTTCGCTAACTGGTATCAATTTGGCTGGGTTCAAGGCATGGCTCACCTCTAGTTGTATTTGTGGATTTTCACATAGCATGCTTTGGTATTTTAGCATTCGGGAATTGGTGAGCCAATGATTTGCTTTCTGTTCCATAAGGGCAAGTACCGCATGTGGTACCGTAACACGTAGATTCTGTCCTAAGGTGAGTTTGTCTGCTTCACTTACTAATAATGCTGTAGCTGCGACGTCTCTCAAACAGGGTGGCCATCCTTTGGCTACAGTGTCCAATTGTTTCGATAGGTATGCCACGGGTCGCTCCCACTGTCCTAATTTCTGAGTTAGCATGCCTAGAGCGTTCCCTTGCATCTCGAGCACCAATAGGCGGAAAGGCTTGTGAACATCTGGCAGCCCAAGTGCTGGTGACGACATCAATTCTTCCTTCAGGGTCTTGAAAGCTGTATCTTGTTCAGGTCCCCACTCTAGTGGCGACTTTTCTTCACCTTTGGTGGCTTCATATAGTGGTTTGGCAATCTGAGCAAAGTTAGGTATCCATATCCGGCAGTACCCTGCTGCTCCCAGAAAGGCCCTGACTTGCTTTCTGGTATTTGGGGTTGGGATACTGCACACGGCTTCTTTTCTTTCTCGTCCCAATTGTCGGCTTCCTTTAGTCAGGCGAAAGCCCAAGTATTTCACTTCTCTTTGGCATAGCTGTGCTTTTGCTCTGGACAATTTGTATCCAGCTTCATCCAATAGTTGCAAGAGGTCATTAGTGGCTTGTATGCATTCACTTTCCGATGTGGCAGCTACCAGCAGATCATCCACATATTGGAGAAGTACTTTTTTTCCAGGGGCCACTGGGTAGCTTGAGAGATCTTGGTTTAGTGCAGCACTAAAAATGGTAGGTGAATTCTTGAATCCTTGGGGTAATCGTGTCCAAGTGAGTTGGCCCCCTCTCCCTGAGACAGGGTCCTGCCATTCGAAGGCAAACAGCAATTGGCTAATTGGGGCTAATCGTATGCAAAAGAATGCATCCTTCAAATCTAGAACGGTAAAGTGGGTAGCTTCAGCAGGAATCAGTCCTAGGAGTGTAGGGATTTGGCACAACTGGATGTATGGTCTCAACTGCTTCATTCACTCTCCTTAGGTCTTGCACTGGACGGTAGTCACCTGTTCCAGGCTTCTTTACTGGTAAGAGTGGAGTGTTCCATGGTGACTGACATACTTTGAGTAGGCCATATTCCAGTAGTCTCTACAGGTGGCGGTGGATGCCTTCAATTGCTGCCCTAGGGAGTGGATATTGTTTGACATGTACTGGTACTGCACTGGGCTTGAGGTTCACAATTATTGGAGCTATATGTTTGGCCAGGCCTGGTGGATTGCCCTCGGCCCATACTCCAGGAGGGGCATCAATGCTTGTCAGGGTAGGTTCGAAATAGGTATCAGCGACTGGCTCGGTGTTGCTATAGTATCTCCATTCTTCTTCTCGGGGAACAGTAAGCACCATCAGTCCAGCAGGCTTTGAATTTACTGTCATCTGCATTTCTCCTTTTTCAGTAAAGGATATCTGGGCCTGCAATTTGGCTAGCATGTCTCTTCCCAGTAATGGCACTGGGCACTCGGGCATGTAAAAGAATTGATGCGTTATTTGTTGTCCTCCTAAATTACATATGCGGTTTTGAAGAAAAGGCTTTGTGGCTTTTGCGCCAGTTGCTCCCACGATGGTGACTGCTCTTGTAGAAAAAGGGGCTATTTGCTTATCTACTACAGAATGTTCTGCTCCAGTATCAACCATAAAGTCCATAAATTGTTCTCCTATTTGTATACTGACCATAGGCTCCTGGAGACCTAAAGCGAATTCGGAGCCCGGTCTGTCCTAATCTGCCTCATCCAAATTGTAGGCTGTTGCGGTGGCTACTCCCTGTATGGCCTCCCCCCGTTCTCGTTGAAATTGTTCTCGATTGGTTCCTCTGCGATTCTGGGGTCGGCCTCTTTCTCTTTCCCTCCAAGGGGCGTATTCTCCTTCATCCTGGGAGGCCTGTTCGAGTCGCGGGCATGCATTTCTCCAATGTCCTTCCTCTCTACAATAAGCGCATTGGTTCGCGCCTAATGGGGGCCGGTCATCTCCTCGGCCCCGCCCTCTTCCTCTGCTCCTTCGACTAGGGACACCTCCCCTTTTCTGTTCCACTATGGCCGCAGCCAGAAAATCTGCTTTCTTCTTCATCCTTCGATCACTTTCTCTCTGTCTTTCATTATCACGATTCACATACACTGAGCGACTTCCAGTAATTGTGTTGCATTCATGCCCGCAAACCCATCTAATTTCTGTAGCTTACGTCTAATATCTGGTTGTGACTGGTTTACAAAAGCAGAATTCACCATGCACAGGCTTCCTGGTGCATCTGGGTCATAGGGAGTATACATTCGATACGCTTCAGTCAATCTTTCATAGAATACTGCTGGGCTCTCATCTATGCCCTGGTTAACTTCGGTTACTTTAGAAAGGTTCATGGCTTTCTGACCCCCCCTTCGCAGACCTTGCATAAGGCCTTGGCAAAATCGTGATAGAGCTCTGGATCCTCTCTCTGTATTCGGATCCCACTGGGGGTCTTCGTTAGGGAATTCCTTTTGTGCTGCTTCGCGATTGTCTATTCCTGCTTCCGCTCTCTCTACCAGGGGATTGTCTGCGAGCCAGTCAATAGCTGCTCGCTTAATTCGTGTCCGCTCCTCAGTGGTAAATAAAGTAGACAGGAGCTGACGGCAATCTGCCCAAGTGGGTTGGTGAGTTTCCATAATGGTGTGCATTAATTCCGTTAACTCTTGGGGCTTATTAGTGTAAGAAGCATAATGCAATTTCCAGTTCAACAAGTCGGCAGTGGAGAAGGGCACATATACTAAACTTAAGGGTCCCGCTACTATATGGTCCTCGTTATCTCTCACAGGTATTCCCGGGACCTGCCGTAGTGGCAGTAATTTCGGGCCAGGAGTTTTCTGTAGCTTAACAGAAACTTTCTTGGTGGAAGCTTTCTTTGACTCAGTAGAAACTTTCTGGGTAGGGGCTCTCGTTTTCACCGTGCGCTTAGTCTGGGGCGCTTCGCTTTTAACGGATGAGCTCGCACTGACAGTTGAGGTTACGCTATCAGCCTTGTGAAGACTCTCCCTCTTCCTCTGACTCAGTCTTTTCCTCAATCTCAAGCGAGCCAGCATCCTCATCAAGAGGGGGGTCATCTCTCTGCTCTCCTAGGTCGGGGTCTGGCTCGGGATCTGCCTCCGGGTCCCGCTGTTGCTGCGGTGCTGCCGCAGGCCGTGGAGGTACTCTCACCGGGCGCTGGGCTCTGGGTTGTCTAGTTATAACTTCCGGGGACTCAGGATCTACCAGAATGGGTTTCTGACTAGATTTCTCAGCTGTCCCTGCCTTCGGGGTCTGATCTGTTAATGCTAGCATTATTCTGCACTGTTCTTCATAACAGCGCTTTGCCCAAGGGGGCGGATTCTCACAAATACTTAACCAAGAGTCTATATAGGGATACTGATCAGGGTGCGCTGCTCACACCTTCTGATGAACTGATCGAATAATTCCTATGCTAAACGTTCCGTCTCGGGGCCATATGGGGTCTATGACGGGCCACTCCCTAGTACACAAAAGCTGTAATCGTGAGGCTGTCATTTTTACTCCATAATCTCCTGAATATCCTTTATTAAAATGCTTGATCATACATTCTAACAGAGTGTGCCGAGTAGACCCCGCCCCTCCCATATCGATGTGTGCGCGCAACAACAGACAGAAGGGAAAAGGAAGGCGGACCGTGGGTGAGGGGTCCTCACGGCCCTAGAAACATATAAGGGTAACAAATAACAAGACAAGACGACGGTCGCTTCCTCCTTTCTACGACCTGGACGCGGTCGCCCGGCCAGGAAATGCGTTACTCAGGAGTCCGCCTTCGCTTGGTCCGTGCTGCCAGACTTCTCATTCACACTCCATTCACACAATCATGCTAGCAACGTATCCCAAAAACAGCCCAATCCTGTCTCTGCTGACTAGACTATATCAAATTTCAAAATCTAAATCAAAAAGACGATGGTTTCGCCCCGCGCATACTCATGCGGGGTTAATCGGACCGTCTTGAGAGTTGATCAAGCTCTCTTACCAAATACCAAATTCCAAAGTTCCAAAGTTCAAACAACAGTTCTGTTCTGACTCATCTGTCTTAGCCAAATCAAAACTATACTCACCGGATCCGGTTCCTGTTCCCAAGCCAGCGCATGAGTTGGACCTCGGACTCCCCTCACGGGTTCGAGGTGTTGGCTCCAACTGGGTCCGGCACCCGCCGAGGCCTGGCCCAACTCCCTCCGATGCAACTGGACCGGTGGCGCCTGGGAGCCGAGCCCACGTCGGGAGGGCACGATCCCGGCAGGACCAAACCTGTAGAGGCGGAAAGTCATGGTATATTGCCCTGTATACCCTCTATTACCACACCTTCCCGGCCAACGCACCAAGAATATGTAGCAGCAGAGCGCAGACAACCCAATGATACCAGGAGTCTGTTCAGAAGGTCCAAATCATTTATTTGTGCACAAGACTCAAGCAGAATCACATTCAAAATGGCTGAGCAATGGTTTCTAGCACAACAACAACTTTTATAGGTTTCTTCTCCATTCTAGACATAGGCAAACGTTTCATTGGTCCCGGTAACCCTTCTTACACATTCTATTGGTCCCGGTACTGTTACGTAGCTATCCAATGAGGTCCCTTGACTGGGCTCAGCACCTGCTTACCCCCCTTTCAGTCCCAATTACAATGGTCAGTTCACCAACTTTGATACTTTTCTCCTCCAAGGTCGCTCACCAGCTGGAATATGTGGGAAAGCAGGGCACTGTAACTTTTATTTCAGCAGAGTTAATTAATTTTACAGAAGCTTCACCCTCTTATCAATGCCAATTAAAACTTGTTTTTCTATATTTTCTAAGTTTCGATTCTGCTTAGCTATACCTAATTGTGCTTAGTTAAGTTTTCAATTCTAAGGTAGCAGCATTTTGGGGAATGTGTAATTCCTCTGGGCCTCTCCACAGACTTCATTTACAGGTCAAGCTATTTAGGCCTGTCTGCTTATTTCAGACACCATGGATCATAGGCCTTCGCCTACCACACTGGAACATGTCTGTCATCAGCATAGAAGAATTCAACAAAGGATTTATACAACCTTATCAAAAAGCAGCTTAAAGCAGTTTAGAGCAGTTTCTCTAATTCTTACTGACTTTGGTTTTTCTCAGCATTCTTATTCTCAGGGGGGGGCTGGGACTCAGGCCTAGCTTACAGGCCTCTCATACATTTACAGGCTATTCTAGGCCATAGCCTGCCACAATGTAAAACCATTTCGCACCGAGGAAGTTTCTCCAGGGCCATGTGCCCATGAGGGAAGGGTTAGGACAGCCGTTATAGTTGGAGATTCGATCATTAGACATGTAGATAGCTGGGTGGCTGGTGGACGTGAGAATGGCATGGTAACATGCCTGCCTGGTGCGAAGGTAGCGGACCTCACGCGCCACCTAGATAAGATCTTAGATAGTGCTGGGGAGGAGTCTGCTGTCTTGGTACATGTCGGTACCAATGACATAGGAAAATGTGGTAGGGAGGTTCTGGAGGCAAAATTTAGGCTTTTAGGTAGGAAGCTGAAATCCAGAACTTCCAGGGCAGCGTTCTCCGAAATGCTTCCCGTTCCAAGCGCAAGACCCAAAAGGCAGGCAGAGCTCCGGAGTCTAAATGTGTGGATGAGACAATGGTGAAAGGATGAGAGTTTTGGATTTGTTAGGAAGTGGGGAACACTCTGGGGAAAGAAGGGGCTCTTCAGAAGGGATGGGCTTCACCTTAACCGGGATGGAACCAGGATGCTGGCATTAACCTTTAAAAAGGAGATAGAGCAGCTTTTAAACTAGATAATAGTGGAAAACCAACAGTCTCCCAAGAGCGAATATTCAGAAGAATGTATCCTTAAAAGATACTACCAAAAGCAGAGAGGTTCCAAAAAAGAATAAAGTAGCCCAACTGCGCTTGAGTATGGAGCAGACAGAGCTGAAAGATTCCAAATTACCTATGCATACCAATAGCCAGATTAATATGAAGAAAATATAGTCTCTAAAATGTTTGTATGCAAATACTAGAAGTCTAAAAATTAAGATGGGAGAGTTAGAATATATAGCACTAAATGAGCGGTTAGATATGATTGGAATCTTAGAGATATGGTGGAAGGAGGACAACCAGTGGGACACTGTGATACCTGGGTGCAAACTATTAATGATAGAGCTGAACAAACTGGTGGAGGGGTTGCGCTCTATGTTAGAAAGGGCATTGAGTCAGAAGTTTTGCAGGAAACAAAATTAGCTGTAGAATCTCTATGGATTGAAATTCCATGTAAAAAGGGGAAGGCGATGGCAGTGGGGGTGTACTATCAAACACCTGGCCAGAATGAACAAATGGATGATGAAATGCTCAAAGAAATCAAGGAAGCTAACAAAAGTTACAGCACAGTAATAATAATGGGTGATTTCCATTACCCCGCTATCGACTGGGTCAGTGTCATGCAGGACATGCTAGGGAGATAAAGTTCCTAGATGGAATAAATGACTGCTTATTGGAGCAGCTGGTTCATGAACCAACCAGAGTGGAAGCCATATTGGACCTAGTCCTTAGTGGAATACCAGATCTGGTGGGTGTTGGGGCCACTTGGAAATAGTGATCATAGCATGATCACATTTGATTTAATTACTGGAAGAGGGATGTAGAGAAATCCACAGTACTACCTTTTAACTTTTGAAAGGGAGGCTATGATAAAATGAGGAAAATAGTTAAGAAAAAACTAAAAGGAGCAGTTGCAAAGGTTAAAGACTTACATCGAGCTTGGGTGTTGTTGAAAAATACTATCTTGGAAGCCCAGACCAGCTGTATTCCATGCTTTAAGAAAAGTGGAAGGAAGCCCAAAAAACTGCCAGCATGGTTTAAAGGTGAGGTCAGAGAGGCTGTTGTTGCCAAAAAAGCATCATTCAGGAAATGGAAAAAAGAGCCAAATGACGAAAACTGGAAACAGCACAAGCACTGGCAAGTTAAATGCAAGGCATTGATAAGGCAGGCAAAGGGAGAATTTGAGAACACATAATAAAGGCTTTTTCAAGTACATTCCAAGCAAAAAACCTGTGAGAGAGTCAGTTGGTCCATTAGATGATAGAGGGGTTAAAGGGGCACTAAGAGGAGACAAGGCGATAGCGGAGAGATTGAATGAATTCTTTGCTTCGGTCTTTACTGAGGAAGATGTAGGGATATTACCCATGGATATTACCCATGACTGAAGTGGTATTTAAAGGAGCAGAAGAATTGAAGGAAATATTGATACATTGGGAAGATGTATTACAACTATTTGATAAACTCAAGAGTAGCAAATCACCTGGACCAGATGATATACACCCAAGGGTGTTGAAAAAACTGAAATATGAGATTGCAGACCTGCTATTAGTAATCTGTGAACTATCATTAAAATCATCTGTAATGCCTGAAGATTAGAGGATGGCCAACGTAATGCCAATTTATAAAAAGGTTTCAAGTGGTAATCTGAGAAACTACAGACAGATGAGCCTGACGTCAGTACCAGGAAAAATGGTAGAAACCATGATAAAGAATAAAATTGCTGAACATGTAGATTTATTTATATTTTATTTTTATTTCTTATATACCGCGCTATTATAATCAGTGCGGTTTACATTTGAACAGAACATACAAGAAGGTAACAAGTTACATCGAGTTTTTACAATGAACAGGGAAAGTAACATGGAGAAAGAACCGGGGGCAACTATGTACAGATTATATACAAATTATATACAAATTATAGATACTCTTACAACGACAATCAAGAAAACTTTACCTAGAGGCCTGGGTTCATGGGTCAGAGAAGCAGATGGGGATAAAGTTGGTTAACCATTATCTACATGAGGATGATCTAAGGGACGAGCTAGGTGGGGAAGTAAGGTGCTGGCAGTATGAATATCGAGATTGGTGTCAGGGTAATGTTGTACGAATAGGTGGTGTTTGAGGGCTTTTCGGAATAGCGTCAGGTTTGAGATGGCCCGGATCTCCGCAGGGAGGGCATTCCATGCCATAGGTGCAAAAATGGAGAAGGCTCTACTCGCTGTTGACTTCCTGCATTTTATCAATAATTTCGGGACTTCAAGTGTGTTCATCGATGTGGATCTTCTGGTTCTGTTGACTGGTGTGCTGTTGAGAAGGTCACTGATGGGCGTGGGGGGATGGTTCTTAAGGGCCTTGAATGTCATGACCAAAGCCTTGAAATAGATTCTGGCCCGCAGCGGAAGCCAGTGTAGGTTCTTTAGAACTGGTGTTATGTGGTCTGATCTTGAGAGCCCTGCCAGTACTCTTGCAGCTGAGTTCATGGCAAGTTGTAGCGGGTTAAGAGTTGACTGTGGAAGTCCGAGTAAGATAATGTTAGCAAAGTCAAGGTGTGGGATGACTAAGACTTGGAAAACTGAAAGGTAATCAGGGAAGTCAAGAAGTGGGCGGAGATGGCGCAGTGATCGGATCTTGTGATATATTGCTTTAGTTGTGTTCATGACATGTGTTGACATGTCAAGACGCTGGTCGAGGGTGATGCCCAAGTAGCGAATGGTAGATTTGGACTTCAGTTCAATGTTATTGACTAGAAGTGAGGAAGGTGGCGTGAATTTCTGGTTTCGCGAGATGAATAGTACATCTGTTTTGCTGTGATTAATACGTAGATTTTGAGAGAGGAGCCAATCTGCTACCGCTTGAAAACATCTTGTAATTGGAGAAAAGTCCAGTTGATCGACTTTAAACTGGGTGTACATGAGGATGTCGTCTGCATAAGCAAGGCATTGGATGTTGAAGGAACTGAGTAAAGCGCAAATGGGCTGCATGTAGATAGTCATCGCTTAATGGGAGACAGCCAACATGGCTTTAGACAAGGAAGATCTTGTCTTACTAATCTGTTATTTTTTTTGAAGGTGTGAATAAACAGGTAGACAAAGGTGAGTCGGTTGATATAGTGTATTTGGACTTTCAGAAAGCCTTTGACATGGTCCCTCATCAGAGACCTTTGGTAAAACTAAAGAGTCATGGAATAGGAGGAAGTGTAGTATTGTGGATCAGGAACTGGTTAAAAGATAGAAAGCAGAGGGTAGGGCTAAATGGCCAATTTTCCCAATGGAGAAAGGTGAATAGTGGTGTACCCCAGGGATCTGTGCTGGATCTGCTGCTTTTTGAAATATTCATAAATGACCTGGAAAAGGGAATAACAAGTGAGGCTATCAAATTTGCAGATGACACAAAACTATTTAAAGTTGTTAAAACCCATGAGAATTGTGGAAAATTGCAAGAGGATCTTGATAAATTGGAAGACTGGGCATCAAAATTGCACTGAAATTTAATGTGGACAAGTGCAAAGTTATGCACCTAGGGAAGAACAACCCAAACTATGGTTACACAATGCAAGGTTCCACATTAGTAACCACCACCCAGGAAAAAGATGTAGGTGTCATTGTGGATAACATGTTAAAACCCTCCGCCCAGTGTGCAGCGGCAGCAAAGAGAGCAAATAGAATTCTAGGTATCATAAGGAAAGGAATGGAAAATGAAACAAAGTATATTATAATGCCTCTGTATCGTTCCATGGTGCAACCGCATCTTGAATATTGTGAGCAATTCTGGTCGCCGTATCTTAAAAAGGATATAGCGTTATTAGAAAAGGTTCAGTGAAGAGCCACCAAAATGGTAAAGGGAATGGAAGGATACCCCTATGAAGAAAGGCTAAAAAGGTTAGGGCTCTTTAACCTGGAAAAGAGACGGCTGAGAGGAGATATGATAGAAGTCTATAACATGAGGAGGGATCTAGCTAAGCTTGAAGAATGGTCTAGAATTTGGCAGCTGGGATTGAATGTTAAAAAATGTAAGGTTATGCATTTGGGCTGCAGCAATCCAAGGGAGCAATATAGTATAGGGGGTGAAGTACTTTTGTCTACTAAAGAAGAGCTGGACCTAGGCGTGGTTGTGTCTGATAATCTTAAAGTAGCTAAACAGGTAGAAAAGGCGACAAAAAAGCTAGAAGGATGCTTGGGTGCATACGGAGAGGAATGGCTAGAAGATAAAAGGAGGTGATAGTGCCTCTGTATAAGTCTTTGGTGTGACCTCATTTGGAGTATGGTGTGCAATTCAAAAGGATGTGAACAGGATGGAATCGGTGCAGAGGGTGGCTACTAAAATGATTAGTGGTCTTCATTATAAAGCATATGAGGACAGACTTAGGGATCTTAACATGTACACCTTAGAGGAAAGGCGGGATAGAGGTGATATGATTGAGATGTTTAAATAACACCATGGCATAAATGTTCAGGGAGAGAGACTCTTTCAATTGAAAGCAAATTCTGCTACGAGGGGACATGGGATGAGGTTGAAGGGGGATAGATTCAGGAGTGATATGCGGAAATATTTCTTTACGGAAAGAGTGGTGGATCTATGGAATAGTCTCCCAGTGGTGGTGGTAGAGATGAGGACAGTAACTGAATTCAAAAAAGCAAGTGTCTCTCATATTGGCCATATGGAGCAAGTAGGGATATGTGATGATCCCTGCAGGTGGCCATTCCACAAGTGGGATGTGCCTGCATGTACTGCATATATGTGATGGAGCCAAAGATATTCAGTCACAGTTATGATGAAATATTCCAATCATGTACAACTCATGTATCATACACCTGCAGGTTGAACATGTCTGACCCTTTGCAATGGGCCAATAAATTCATGCTGTCAGATGGGCATGATTGGGTCTTTGCAATGTGCTATCGTAACACAAAAAAAGTATAAGAACGTGTGTCCTCCAGTTGATGCAGTCCCTGGACTGATTCTGGCAGTATACTGAAGTGAGCTTCCCACAGCCACAAAGAGAACAAGTGCGATTCAAACCCTGGCCAGTCACTTACCAAGACGGTGTTCTAACCATTAGGCTGTACCTCCACATGCTTTCCCATAGCACTGTCCAGGGTCAAAGAGACTGCAGGTCCGTGCCTGCAATGGGCAAAACCCAGGACATGTAACAACATGGCTGGTACAGTCCGAGACAGTGATACACCACACCTAGGGCCTGCCTACAATGGCGCACATGAAGCATGCCCTGCACTGCACATTCAGTACACTAGGTGCATAACAGACACACAGCTGCAGAATACATCCCTTGTCCAAAGGGCAAGCCACATGTGAGGTCAAGATGCCCGTCCCTCCACTGTACCTCCAACGCCAAACAACAGTCACACGCAGAGGTCCGCTGCGCCGCAGTGTGGCACTAACCCCTGAGGCAGCACATGTGCAGAACATGCAGTCCTTTGTCACCTGCTGTACATTGCAAGATACCTATCACCTGCACATACACCTAACTCAAACCATATTCATGACCTCTGCGGCCCATCATCCTGCCCTCCTCAGGGGGCCAATCACACAGCTCCCACCATCATTTATTTATTTATTTATTTAGACAGTTTTGTATACCGCCTTATCCTTCAATCAAAGCGGTCACAACACAATTGGGGGATACATTTAACACGCAGGGATATGAGACACATACACTAATACTTACAGGGAACATGGGCAATGGAGGGTTAAGTGGCTTGCCCAAGACCACAAGGAGCATCTGTGGGACTAGAAACCCCAGTCCTTCCGGCCCAAGGTTGCTGTCCTCTAGTGGGATTTGAAGACAAGTAGATATTAGGCAATGCTCCAGTGATCACAGTCACTGCTATGGTTGCAACTGGGGCCTTGGTTAGCCCCTCCATTACCCATGATGCTGCACAGTCTGAGCACATATATGCAACTGGTGGGCATATGGAGAATGCAGCGATCCTTCACATCGGCACTGTAATATGCAGAGACAATGTGTGCTTCCTGCACATGACAGCTGCAATATGTGCAAATGACCTGTTTCTGCAGTACCCTGATTGTGAAGGAGGGCACACATCACTTGGTCCCCAGAGCAAGTCTGGTAATAGATAGATTCTCCAGGTTCTGGAGTGGATTTCTATTGCTGCTAGTATGCTACAGGTTTTGTTTGTAGTGTGAGATGCTAGTCACTTTGCATTCTGTATGATGGTAGCAGGCTAGAGTGGCCTGTCTTATGTGGGCCTTGTGTATAACTCCTGTTGTTCAGAGACTATCCTTATAACATCGCATGTTGGTCCCTAAGATTGCCAAAGAATGCAAATGCAGTGAGTGTTTAGGAAAGGAAGGAGAGGGGGGGGGGGGGGAAGGTTGCTCCTGACATCAAACAGAAGGGCTTGCCTATGCCATAGTTACAACAGCCTCATTTTCTGGGAATTCCAGTCAGCTAGATCAATCACAACACTGGGCAACAGAAAATAGCCAATATATCACAATAGCTTGACCCTATCTAGGGCCATGTGCATACATAGCCATGACATAAGTCACAGCTCAGTCAGAGAGAGAGTGACCTCTCAGCATGAACAGATGTGCACACCCAGGCCATGCCCATGGCAGAACCATGCTAAGATGGTTCAGCCATTGACATAACCTCTGACTCATACAAATTCTGTACAAAATGCCCATAATCCTCTGTTCCTTATTATGTACCCTTTTATCTTGGCCTTGGGGACAGCTTATGCAAGGTGAGGCACAGTGAAAAATGGGCCAGAAACAGGCTGAGAGTGCATGCTGTCCCACAGTGGCCTATGTCTGTCACATACACATATATGTTGTCCCCTTACACAGTTCTTGGCAGTGAGCCCTGAACCTAGTTCCATGCCTGTACTTGCATATAATGTCATGACCCTAGCCATGGACACTCCAAACCTGGCCAGTGCAGCACATGCACTCTCCCATGCTGCAGACGCATAGGCCCCCTCCCCTAGAGCGTGTGGAAGCATAGTTTGTTCATTGTAAACCGCACTGATGCAGAATAGCGCAGTATATAAGAGAATGTAAATAAATAAATAAAATAAATAAATAGTAGGTTGGACATTGGGTCGTATGTTAGAACCATTGTTGGCAACACATACGCCACCATATCCTGCCTCTTTGTATTCTAACACTATCCTTGTGACTGTCACACTCGGTGTCCATGGTGAGGCAGTGAGGTTCTCATGCAGGCCCTCTGATGTAACACATACAGACAGTGATTAGGCCCACATAGGTTCTGGTCGTGTGAACATAGGCTTTATCCAGCAATGACAACTATGAAGGGCACATTCAAAACATGTATGGTACTGTTCCCCACACCCCTACCCCCACCCCAACATTCACCTCCAGGAACTGCCCTCCCATATGGTGGTGGGCAATGCTGAAACCAACATGACATCCCATACCACATTTTGTCAGCTGGAAGTATGCACACACCATTCAGAGGTCAATGTGCACACACAGAGGTCAGTATGCACACACCATTCAGAGCACATAAAACGCACTGTAAAAGCCATCTACTACAAGATCAGGACCCTTCGACATCTGAGACCCATGCTAGAAACAGAGGACTTCCGCACAATATTCCAAGCGTTAGTCACACCCCACTTCGACTACGTGAATATTATACTCCATGGCCTCCCCAAAAATACCCTAAACACATGCAATATCCAAACGAGTTTATAATATTGTATATAGCATTAAGTTAACCTGTACATAGTTCTCCCGGTTGTCCCTTGTTGAATTTCCCCGTTCATTGTAAACTCAATGTTACCTGTATGCATTGTAGTATGTTCTTGTTCAATGTACACCGCACTGATTGTAATAGCGCGGTATAAAAGAAATGTTAAATAAATAAATAAAAAATAAATAAACCCGCTACAATTAGCGATGAATGCAGCGGCTCGAGTCTTGTGTGGAGCATCAAGGCGAGACCACATAACCCCCATCCTAAGGGATCTACATTGGCTCCAGATAAGTTGCAGGATCTCATAGAAAGCCCTCCTTATTACCTTCAAGGCCATTAATAAAATTTTGCCCTCCTCAGTCTCAGCCCTTCTCAACCACACCCCCAACAACAGATCTAGGAGGTCATTAGCTGCCAATACACTAGTAATCCCAAGGGAAACCACAAAATATGCACAATCAACTAACAATAGAGCATTTTCGTCCTATGCTCCTAGATATTGGAACAGCCTCCCTCCCAGCATCAGATCAATCAGCGACCTAATGCAATTCAGAAAAGCCCTCAAGCACCACCTGTTCCTTACGTACTTCTCACAACCTAACGACACCTCTCCTCTTCCCCCACGACAACCCAATCCCTCAATATGATTATAAATATGTACTTACAGAGCATGAATCACAGACCAGATAGTACTTGTATTCAAACGGTACTGCCTCAAGATGTACTTTACTGTAAATAGACTGGCCAATATGTAAATAGTTTACCAATATTGTAACTTTAAATGTACATAGTTTCCCCCAGTTCAATCCATGTTACATTCCCTGTTATATGTAAACTTAGGACAGATCTTCCACTGTCTGAGAGTCATATTGTTGAATGTAAACCACACTGATAACAAAGAGTGCGGTATAGAAGAGCTGTTAAATAAAATAAATAAATAAAATGTCCCACTGTCACAATCAGGTACACAGGTGCATTTGGGCTCTCATTTGGAGTAATAGATAATGTACTGCTGGATGCTGTGGCCAGTGATCAGTAGACAGTGTTGAGGTGTTTATTTTTTGCCTGATATGTACCACCCTGTATGTGCATACACTGCATGAAGCAGAGACCCCTTGCTTGCACTCTGCAAATGCAGCATGGGACAAGAGCAACATGCATGCAGGGAAATCGATGATTCCTGCCTGTGTCACAAACTAAGTGAATGTATTGTCAGACGGCTGCCTGGGTGAGAATCTTCACACTCTTGGCAAGTGCATATTTCTATATGATTTGCAAGGTATTGTGGGCAATGTAGTTCATTCACACCAGACACAGCTGCTGACAATAATTTAGTTGTGCTCTTGGGTAAAGCCAATAAGATATTTATTTATGGGGTTATTTCTCCCAACACAGATATGCTTGGTAGCACATAAATTAGGTTACTTGCTTTCAGTGTTAACTTGGAAAAACAAAGTCAAAATCAGGAAAACAACAAATGAAAAGCCACAAAGCAAGAAACAAACTGTTCTTTTCAGGTTAACTTCTGATTACTTCCCACATAGATACAGAAGTGATTCTCTCCTAGCTCACAAGCAATTAGGTAAGGCTTAATTGCTAGCAGTTATCCAGCTGAAACCCCTTAGCTGGCTTGCTTTCTACTGTGTGGGTCAAATCCTGCTTCAGGAGCTTTTCTGGGTAGATTAAAGAACAAATTTGTATTTCTTTGTGATGGTTGCTGTACTTTATAACAGAAAGTTACCAACGGAGTTTAGATAGAGAGCAGTCCATATAAACAGGATCCTCATCTGCTATTATTCCCCCTTGTTCAACAAGCATGGGTTCAATATCATGGATTGGCACAGATGAATCTCTCAATGAAGCATTTTCAGGAGAATACTTGTTTCCCTGCTGTCTTTCAAGGTTATAGCTAGGGCATAGATCAGTGTTCATACCTGAGCTTCCATTGCTGCTAGAGTTCCTCTCTATATAGCCTGGCCAGTATGTAGTCCAATTCTTATGTCCAGCCTTCCAATCCAGATCCCTGGACACTGGATCTCTCTTCACATACCTTCTGGCACAGGTCTTAGGGTCCCTTCCACGTGCAGCCGTTTCCCTCAAAGGTAGTGTCTGGAGATTCCTAGCTCTGCAGCACCATTCCTCTGGCTTTCCCCAGTCCAATGGTGTATGCTGGCCCTTGAAATACCTCCCAGTATACGTACTGCTTTGGACTCTTCTAGACCTCTCAAAGGCTTTTCTCCTCTTTCTTCCAGAGGGTTTCTTTTTCTCTCTGTCCGTCCGGTTTGGCTTCTGCTTCTGATGATCCTTCAAATGAAACTGATGATCCTTCTCTGTATATCCAAGGTGATCATGAAGATGGTCATCTGTAGAATAAACTCTACTCTTATTCTGCCTAGATGAGTGCTCCTCCCTAACACAGCGCAGCTGTGCTGAATCAGGCCCTGCCCTTTGAGATGAGTGCTTAGGGATTACCTCATAGCCCTCCTGATTGAACACACGTTTCCCCACTTCAGCTCCTCTAATGGCTGTTGGAAACCTGGTGCATTCTGGGACTGGTAGTCTTTTATGGGAAAATTCTGTTTTCTCCTTTCTACCAGCACTGACAGGTTGCTTGTTCAGAGACACTTCACCTTTTCTATAGCCCCTTCCTGAGCTATGATAAGCTTCCTTATCACATACCCCCCTGCTTAAGTTATTACGGACTGGTGTAACTGGTGAAACTTCTTCTCTACAGTCCGTAATCCGGGAAAGGGCATCCGCATTCTTGTGTAACTTCCCAGCACGATGTTCAACTTGAAAATCAAATGCCTGTAAGGCCATGTACAAGCGTGTCAACCTGGCATTGTGGTTCTTCATTTGCTGCAACCACTTAAGTGGGGCATGGTCCGTGACCAACTGGAACTTTCTCCCTGTAAGGTAAAACCTTAACGCCTCCACTGACCACTTGATAGCTAAACATTCTTTTTCTATTGTGGAATACTTTTGTTCAGCCGGTGACAACTTCCTGCTCAGGTACATCACAGGATGCTCCTCCCCATCATGACACTGGGATAGAACCGCTCCTAGCCCTACATCCGATGCATCCGTTTGAACCAGAAAGGGTTTCTTGAAGTCCACCCCTTTCAGTACCGGTCCTGTACACAATTTTCCTTTTAAGACTGAAAACGCTTTTTCAGTTTCAGGTGTCCACTTTAGCTGGTTTGGACAATTCTTCCGCAGCATATCTGTGAAAATTGCACTTTTCTCTGCGAATTGCGGTATAAACCTGCGGTAGTATCCAATAAGTCCTAAGAAACTTCTTAGTTGTTTCTTTGTTGTTGGAGGAGGAAAATTCCTGATGCTATCTACTTTACTCATTAGAGGTTTAATTTTTCCTCTTCCCACTAGGTGGCCCAGGTATTTTACCTCCCTATTTGCAAAGGCACACTTCTTCGGGTTTGAAGTGATTCCCGCTTGCTTCATGGAGCACAAGACTGCCCTGATCCTCTTTAGATGCTCCGCCCAGGTGTTACTATGGATTATGACATCATCCATATATGCAAAAGCATAATTTTGGTGGGGTCGAAGTACCTGATCCACTAACCTTTGGCAGGTAGCCGCTGCTCCATGCAGTCCGAAAGGCATCCTCTTGAACTGGAAAAGGCCAACGGGGTTGCTGAACGCAGTCTTCGGCTTCGACTCCCTGGTGAGAGGGATTTGCCAATATCCTTTTGTCATATCAAAGGTGGTTAAGTATTGAGCCTGTCCCAGCTGGTCCAACAGCTCTTCAATTCTTGGCATTGGATATGCATCAAAAACTGATATGGCGTTTACCTGCCGGAAGTCAATACAAAATCTTAAAGATCCATCAGGCTTCGGCACCAGGACTATGGGGCTATTCCAGGGACTCTTTGACTCCTCTATTACTCCCATGTCCAACATCTCCTGGACTTGTGCCACTACTTCCTGTCTCTTGGCTTCAGGCAAGCGGTATGGCCTTTGACGAACTAATTTCTCAGGTGGAGTTATTATTTCATGGGCAACCAAATGTGTCTCCCCAGGTATGGGTGTCAACACATCTGGGAATTCTTTAAGCAATTTCCTAATTTCTTCCTGTTGTACCACTGTCAGGTCCTCACCTATTTGGGGCTCTGATTTTTCTTTACAATCAGATACCTGGGGTCCCAAATCTTCCTCTTCATTCACCTCCCTCTCTCGGGCACAGGTGGCAGCTAGGCTTTTAACCCCTTTGACATCAGTAGAACCAAAGCCTTTGGTTCCACGTTCAGAATTCTCCAGGGATGTGACCTCCTCCACAGGTGGAAAACCCAGCCTCTCATAGATCAATTGGGCAATTCTGTCTCCTGTCTTCACGTGATAATCATTCTGTCCAAAATTAAATAACAGAACTTTAATATTGCCCCTGTAATCGGGATCAATTACTCCCGCACCCACATCGATGAAATATTTAAGGGCTAATCCGGACCTTGGGGCTACTCTCCCATAGCATCCAATAGGTATTTCCACTTGGAGACCAGTGTCCACCAGGGCTCTCCCTTGGCTAGGTACAGTCACATTTTCTATGCTGCACAGGTCAAACCCAGCAGCTTGAGGGGTTGCCCGCTTAGGAGCTTGGGCCTTTTCTGTGACCCTATGGTACTTTAGGACGAATGTCTGCTTTGGGGTAGCTTGGTCTTCTGGACGCTTAACCATCTTTTTAGCTGGGGTCTGAGGACTTCCAAATAAAGGCCCGGGAGCTATTACCATTAAACCTTCTCCCTCCTTCTTTCCTAGTCCTTCCACTAGACCCTGCTTAAATCTTGGCCAGTCTCTTCCTAGAACCAAATCAAAGGGTAGCCTAGGCACCACTGCTAACAGGACTTCCTCTTGTCCCCCAGGCACTTAACCTTTAGCCTATAGGTGGGATATGATGTTGCAGCACCATGAATGCATCTGATGTGAACTTGGCTTTCAGGGGTTCTAGGCACAAATCCTTCTTGGGCCTCTATCCTCTTCCAAAGCCTTTTTGACATCATACTCTGGTCTGCCCCAGAGTCTAACAAAGCATTTGTGGTAATTCCTTGCACATCAACCATGAAAAGAAATCCTTCTTTGGGCTGTTTTAAATCCACACCCATTAAGCTAGTGTGTGTCTGGCATCTCTTTTTTAAATGTCCCCATTTTGCACACTTGAAACATTTCTTTCTATTCCACTGTGTCATCTGGTTTGATACAGTACATTCATTTTCAGAAACATTTTTAATTATTTTCTTTTCTGACACAGCACATCTTGCCTCAGCACCAATCTTCAGAGGGCCACCCATTCTATGGCAAGTCTGCGTGGCTTCCAAGAATCTCTCTGCTAGCATGGTTGCCTCTCCAAGATTTTGGCAATTTTGCTGTATAAGGAAAGTGTGCAAATCTTTAGGCACCCCAGACATAAATTGTTCGAGCATTATAATGTCTAATAACATTTCTACCGTCTTTTGCTCAGGCTCCAACCATTTTACAGCTAAACCTCTGATTCTCTGACTCAGAGCCCTGTGTGTCTCACCCACTCTCAATGTAGTAGCTCTAAACATTCGCCTATACTCTGAAATAGACAACCCTAGGCGATCTCTAATAGCAGCCTTTACATCCTTATAATTCAAAGCCTGGGCTGCTGGCATTGCTCTATACGCTGCAAGCGCCTCTCCAGTTAATGAGGCTGCCGGACTTACTGCCCACTGGGTCTCTGGCCATGCTAATGCTTGTGCCACTCTTTCAAAAGACTCTAGAAAATCATCAACATTATCATCTGGAGTTAGCTTCCCAAAACTAAATGCCCCAATCCCTTGATTGAGTCCCACACTGTCCACATGTGGTGTACCAGTATTTACTGCTGGTCTTGCATCTGTTCCATTTTGGTTCTGCAGCTGAACTAGGGCTTGCACCAGATCAAGCACTGGCTTCTGCTGGTCCATTAAGGCTCTCATAGCAGTGTCCTGAGCCTGCTGTGCTAGCTCCTGCTGCCTGCTGAACTGGGCTGCCATCCACTGAGCTAGTTCCTTTGAATCCATCTTGAACCCTGTAAGAAAATACAAAGAAAAAAAACACAGTGCACCACCTTCCAAACAGGTGTTTTTTTTCTACACTCTTTTTTTTTTTTCAATTACCCTGTGCTTACTCCCATCCACCACTAGACATGCCCAGGTACTTATTACCTTGTCTCAGTGATGAATCCAGCTCTGCACAGGGTCTTTTCCTCTTGGGACAGCTTCCTGGAACAACCCCTTTTCCTCCAAAGTGTAGTTGAGGGAAAATCTTTTGTTCCAGCTTTAAACTTGAACTTTAGTTGTAATCCTCAGCAAGTAAATCCCCTTTGTGCAAAAGCAATCCGAAAAACTACGCCATTTGTCAGACGGCTGCCTGGGTGAGAATCTTCACACTCTTGGCAAGTGCATATTTCTATATGATTTGCAAGGTATTGTGGGCAATGTAGTTCATTCACACCAGACACAGCTGCTGACAATAATTTAGTTGTGCTCTTGGGTAAAGCCAATAAGATATTTATTTATGGGGTTATTTCTCCCAACACAGATATGCTTGGTAGCACATAAATTAGGTTACTTGCTTTCAGTGTTAACTTGGAAAAACAAAGTCAAAATCAGGAAAACAACAAATGAAAAGCCACAAAGCAAGAAACAAACTGTTCTTTTCAGGTTAACTTCTGATTACTTCCCACATAGATACAGAAGTGATTCTCTCCTAGCTCACAAGCAATTAGGTAAGGCTTAATTGCTAGCAGTTATCCAGCTGAAACCCCTTAGCTGGCTTGCTTTCTACTGTGTGGGTCAAATCCTGCTTCAGGAGCTTTTCTGGGTAGATTAAAGAACAAATTTGTATTTCTTTGTGATGGTTGCTGTACTTTATAACAGAAAGTTACCAACGGAGTTTAGATAGAGAGCAGTCCATATAAACAGGATCCTCATCTGCTATTATTCCCCCTTGTTCAACAAGCATGGGTTCAATATCATGGATTGGCACAGATGAATCTCTCAATGGAGCATTTTCAGGAGAATACTTGTTTCCCTGCTGTCTTTCAAGGTTATAGCTAGGGCATAGATCAGTGTTCATACCTGAGCTTCCATTGCTGCTAGAGTTCCTCTCTATATAGCCTGGCCAGTATGTAGTCCAGTTCTTATATCCAGCCTTCCAATCCAGATCCCTGGACACTGGATCTCTCTTCACATACCTTCTGGCACAGGTCTTAGGGTCCCTTCGACGTGCAGCCGTTTCCCTCACAGGTAGCGTCTGGAGATTCCTAGCTCTGCAGCACCATTCCTCTGGCTTTCCCCAGTCCAATGGTGTATGCTGGCCCTTGAAATACCTCCCAGTATACGTACTGCTTTGGACTCTTCTAGACCTCTCAAAGGCTTTTCTCCTCTTTCTTCCAGAGGGTTTCTTTTTCTCTCTGTCCGTCCGGTTTGGCTTCTGCTTCTGATGATCCTTCAGATGAAACTGATGATCCTTCTCTGTATATCCAAGGTGATCATGAAGATGGTCAGCTGTAGAATAAACTCTACTCTTATTCTGCCTAGATGAGTGCTCCTCCCTAACACAGCACAGCTGTGCTGAATCAGGCCCTGCCCTTTGAGATGAGTGCTTAGGGATTACCTCATAGCCCTCCTGATTGAACACACGTTTCCCCACTTCAGCTCCTCTAATGGCTGTTGGAAGCCTGGTGCATTCTGGGACTGGTAGTCTTTTATGGGAAAATTCTGTTTTCTCCTTTCTACCAGCACTGACAGGTTGCTTGTTCAGAGACACTTCACCTTTTCTATACCCCTTCCTGAGCTATGATAAGCTTCCTTATCACAGTATTTATTTATTTATTTATTTTATTTTTATTTAAAAGGATTTATATACCGCTTTGTCCTGAAATCAAAGTGGTTTACACTTCAAACAATCAAAGAACAGTGTCAGTAGGGGTAGGCATGCAGTGTTCACACAGGGGAGTAGTTGTGGGAGTGAAGGTAATGATTTCTTGGTGAGGTATATACAGGATGAGATATGTACAAGCAGTTATATATAGCTATATACAGGATGAGCTATGTACAAGTAGTTATATACAGTATTGGACTTTCACAGAGGCCAGCCCTCTGCCTGAGCCTAGTTCCCTATAGGTTGCAGCTGTACCAGGTGGGCTGACAGTGTTACCATGGATACAGCTATTGTGGCAGTTGGCATTAATCAGGCCTCTCACTTGTGCAAATTGGTCTGTCCTGAGGCCTGGAGGCTTCATCAGAGATGAGGGTTGAAACACACACATATGTCCCCCCTGCTCACTTCATTCAAACCAGCAGATGATTTGGGAACTGCATAACAGTGTCATGTTACGAGGTAAGTATAGAGGCATGCTTTGGGGATGGGCCTTGGCGATGGTGTTGCTGTGGCAAAGTGCAATCATTGAATAAGTCCAGGAGTCGATTGACAGGGTCCAAGTCAGTTTATTGTGCACAAGGCCCAGTCAGTCAAAGCTTCAAAAGGAACTGAGCAAAGGTTTATACAGAGACATAACCATTTATACCTCTTTTTCAGTTTGATACATGAGAACTTTCTATTGGTTCCAACTCGATACATGCAAACTTTTCATTGGTTATACATTCCCTTCATTTGTCCAATTAGAAATCCCTCCGGAGCCTAGCAACCGGCCCCCTCCTTTAGGATTGCTTGAACAATGGTACAGTTCTGAATCTCATTACTTTTCTACTGCAACGTTAACTTTGGCTTCTGGAATGCATATACTGAAACATTTCTGTTCTTTCACACACAAGAAAATAATAGAAGACTTATGAATTCATGAAAACTTCTTATTAAGCATTTTAAAACAGTTTTCTCATTTTCCACAGATTTTTGGTTCTTTTCTAGCTATAATGGGAGTTAGGATCCAGGCCTAACTTACAGGCCTTTCATAGTAGCAGGCCATGCTAGGCCATAGCCTACCACATTCCCCCTTTTGATTATTCTCACCCGCAAGTGAGGAAGGGTGAGAATTAAATCACTCATTAGTCAATTAATACATTAGACTGGTGTAATGGCGTCATCATCGTGGGGTATAGGGTAATATTGTGGTAGGCGAAGGCCTATGATCCATGAGGTCTGAACTAAACAGACAGGCCTAAGTAGCTTGACCTGTAAATGAAGCCTGTGGAGAGGCCCAAAGGAATTACACATCCCCCAATATGCTGCTACCATAGAATTGAAACTTAACTGAGCACAATTTAGTATAGCTAAGCAGAATCGAAACTTAGAAAATATAGAAAAATGAGTTTAATTGGTATTGATAAGAGAGTACAGCTTCTATGGAATTAATTAACACTGCTGAAAGAAATGTTACAGTGCCCTGCTTTCCCACATGTTCTAGCTAGCTAAGTGACCTTGGAGGAGAGAAGTATCTAAGTTGGAAGAACTGACCATTGTAATTGGGACTAGAAGGGGGTAAGCAGACGCTGAGCCCAGACCAGAGTCCTAATTGGATGGCCATATCGGTACCGGGACCAATAGAAGGTGTACGAGGGGTTACCGGGACCAATGAGAAGTTTGCCTATACCTAGAATGGACAAGAAAAGTATATAAGTTGTTGTTTTACTAACAGCCATTGCTCAGCCATTTTGAATTTGATTCTGCTTGAGACTTGTGCACAAATAAATGATTTGGACCTTCTGAACAGACTCCTGGTATCATTGGTTTGTCTGCGCTCTGCTGCTACAATATTGCCACATAGCTAATACTTTTGCAGCTGCCTTCCGCTCTATAGTGTTATCAATTGATGATGTTATCATGCGTAAGCAAAGGGGTAGGAGACAAGGGAGCAATAAGCACATGGCTAATATGAATAGTACGATAAACATAAGGGATTTCAGACCACCAATCCAAGAAAACAATGAACCAAACCACCCATCCATCTTTAAACTGTGCCAGGTCTGGACAGGCACAAATGTCTGCTCCCTCATCTGGGTGGCTAAATCTTCGACTACATACCCATTATTATCAATCTGTAAACAACAATTACTGAGATTCAACTTCCCACACACCCCACCTTCAGCTGCTAACAAATAATCTAAAGCTAAACGATTTTGATAAATGGCTGTGCGCATTAGTGTACTTTGCTTTGCCAGAAGGGTTAGTGCTTTACTAGTTTCATTGGTTATTATTTCAACAACAGCTTGCAAACGTATTATACGATTAATCATATAAACAGGAGTACGATATCCCCAAGTCCCATCCTGCTCCCAAGTAGCAGGTCCATAATATGAGATAATTCTTTCTGGTGGCCATTCTTTAGATGACGCATCCCATTTGTCCCATTGGCCTATTTTCAAGGCCTCCTTCAGCTGTCGACCTCTGTACACAGGATATCCCAGCTGTTCTCCCTGGGATGTAGGCAGAAGGAAAAAGGAAGGTCGTATGGTTCCCAATACACATGCGCCTCCCCAATGGTGAGGAAGTCTGGCATATGCTCAGGTTCCGCAAATCCAGTACAGTCCAGGTGGTGCTTGCCAAGAATTATATGCTGCTAAGTTAGTCCAGATACTGGCAAGTTTGGGGAACTGAACTAGAGGATTGGAAGGTTCAGTAGTGTTGACTCCGGACCACCAAGAGGTCTTCTTAGTGGTACTGTTGTAGAACTTCTGATTGAGACAGACCAGCTGCCCCACTTTCATATTAAACATTGGTCCATAGCGAGAAAAACATAAGTTACCCACAATGGAGTGGGCCAAAACCCATTCACTTGTGGTATTGTGTATATTAGTCTGATTATACGGAACAGAATAGTCCAGTTCTTGTGCCTCCCAAGGCCATTGGTCTCCCATTGTTGTTCCTCCACAAAACAAACAGTCTGAAACCTGGAGACTAGATGCAACTGCTCCCGCTAATTCAAGAAATAAGTTCTGGGAGGCAGGAGGAATTTCAAACTCTGATTTCATGGCTTCATAGAAGGAGTGATGTATACGATAAGGTGAGGATACATGGGTTTTGGTGTTTAATTGCAGATATAAGATAGTCCCAGGATCTACACCTCCTCCTGCAATACGCAACCCAAACTTGTATCCTTGCTTCCAGTGGCTAGGGTTGGCTATGAGGAGTTGTAGAGGATTACAGGCACCTTTCTGGCATTTCTTGGGTTCTGGTAGTCTGATCTTTGTTAGGCTACCTTTGCGATGATCTCCATCTCGTCCCGTCGGTGCATTCTTCCAGGTAGCAAAATATACACATTCCCATTTTGGGCAAAAGTAATCATGTCTAGATGAGGTGGTGTAGATGGTGGCTGCTGTACTCTTTCCTGTACACCTTCCCCATCCATAGGCTCCTTCTGGACACATGTATTTATCATCATGGTAGTATGCTCGCTCCCATGACCCACATCTGTGGTAAGCATTTCTGTTGATTGCATCACAAGCATCAAAGTTCAGGATGATAGGTTTTGTGGGGTTGGTGAGGGGTTTTGTCGCATTCAGAATGGCTCCATCTTCATCATTCCAGCGTATCTCAAATGTATAGTAGGATGGGTTCTGTCGAGGGTTATAACAAGTCTTACTTTTCCCCTTTGTGCAAATGTTTAGTTCAGTGCCATTATAGACACACTGGCTGACTGTACCAGTGCAGGTATAGTAGGAATGATAGAGCAAAGTCTGAGTAATCTTTTGTCCTGTTCGGGTGGTGGTTATGCAAGCTGCACAAGGGGGTAGGGCAAAAGTCTTTTCCAGGATTCCCAGGATCACTACTCCCACAAGGCAATAGTGGAAGAACATTGTGATTACAGTCTCTGGAGGTTAACTGGAAAGTTGAGGATAATGAACTGTGCTGAGTTTTCTTCTGTTTCTGCAGTGATGGTCACTTTCGTGTGACGTAAGTGGATTCTGAAGATTCTCTATAAAGCTGGCTGTCTCCTCAAGGTGAGTCGCAGTGGAGTCTCGGGATCATTCACTGATGTCCATTGGCCAGGATCAGGAGCAGCTGCTGGCTTCACTCGACTGTGGTGGATCCAGGGTTCGAATTCTGCAACTTTCACTGCGGTGGGGGTTGACAGGATGACAACGTAGGGTCCCTTCCAATGCGGTGCCAGCGGGGTTTTTCTCCACTCTTTCACCCACACAGACGTTCCTGGCTTGAAGGGATGCAGAGGCTCGGTCAGGTTGATGGGTAGTCGGTCTTGCACCTACGTTTGGAGTTTCTGCAAAACAGAACCTAAAGCTAATAGTTCTTGTCTTGTTATTTCAGATCCTATCTGTCTCATGTCTCCCTTTATTCCCTGCACTATGGGTGGAGGTCGCCCATACAAAATCTCAAAAGGGGAGACACCTATGGATCTGGTGGGAGCTGAACGTATCCTAAGAAGGGCTATGGTTAAAACTTGGAGCCACTTCAGGTGTGTTTCTTGACAAAGCTTGGATAACTGTGTTTTCAGGGTTCTATTCATACGTTCTACTTTCCCTGAGCTCTGGGGTCTGTAAGCAGTGTGTAACTTCCATTTTATTTGCAAAGCTTGAGCTAACTGTTGAGTCACTTGGGATACAAATGATGGACCATTGTCTGACCCTATAGTTGATGGTATTCCAAATTGGGGAATGATCTCATGGAGCAATACCCTAGTGACTTCTCGGGCTTTCTCAGTTCGGGTGGGATAGGCTTCTACCCACCCTGAAAATGTGCAGACTAACACTAACATATAGTGATATCCATTTGCACGGGGCATTTCAGCAAAGTCTATCTGTATATCACTCTTGGGGGTCACCCCTACCGACTGAACTCTTGGGGGTGGAACAGGACCTTGCTTGGCATTATTTTTGGCACATATCAGGCATTGCTGTGCCACCGAGGCGGTCAGGGATCCTAGCAATGAAATACAGAAATGGGGTCTCAGGGCTTTCTTCATTTATTTATTTTATTTTATTTTCTTATATACCGCACTCTTTAGTATCAGCGCGGTTTACATGGAACAAGGAACCATAAACAACAAGTTTTTTACATAGAACAGGGAGGTACAACTTGGATAACTTAGGGAGACATGCAAAACAACTATTTACATATGTAACAGTAATCTTTGAGGAATGGCCTATGAGCAATCTACGGATAGGTATTAAAAGTAGGCATTATGTGCGGCTATGGTGGATTATGATTTATCTTGTAGTATTGTATAAATAAGTGGTGTTTGAGTGCTCTCCTGAATTGCATGAGATCGGTAATGGCTCGGATTTCTGGAGGCAGAGTATTTCAACACTTGGGGGCATAAAAACTGAACGCTCTGTTGGATGTTGTTAATGTGCATTTTGTTGCTGCATTTGGTATAATTAGGGTGTTTGCTGTTGTGGATCTTCTGGATCTGTTGGGCGGAGTGGGCTGAAGTAGATTGACTAATGTTTCAGCAGTTATGCCGTGGATGGCTTTAAAGGTAAGTACTAGGGTCTTGAATAGTATTCTTCCGTGTGTAGGGAGCCAGTGGAGCTGCAATAAGATGGGTGTGATGTGGTCATACCTCGCTGCTCCAAATAGAACTCTAGCAGCGGCGTTCATGGCAAGTTGTAAGGGTGTCAGTGAAGATTGTGGTAGCCCTTGGAGGATGGCATTGGCGAAATCAAAATGGGGTAGGATAAGGGCTTGATATACAGTTCGGAAATCACTTGGATCCAGTAAGGTTCGTAGGTGTTTGAGTGACCGGATCTTGAAATATACGGCTTTGACAATGTGGGAGATGTGTACTTTCATGTCTAAGCCTTGATCCAATGTGATTCCTAGGTAACGAATTGTAGATTTTGTTTGGAGTTCGGCTTCTTTCACTTTTATATGAGGTGGAGGGGTAAAATTTGGATTTTTCGTGATGAAGAGTACCTCCGTTTTCTTATGTTGAATACGGAGGTTTTGAGATAGGAACCATTCGGATACTGCATCAAAACACTCAATAAGAGGTGAGAGGTCCATTTGCTTTGTGGAGAATGGCATATAGAGAAGGATGTCATCGGCGTATATCTGACATTGCACATTGAAGGATCTTATGATGTTACAGACGGGCTGGATGTAAATGTTAAACATGAGAGATGATAATGATGATCCTTGAGGAACGCCCTAGTTTTGGTGAAGGGTTTCGATTTTGTTGATCTTGATCTTACTTGCTGACCTCTTCCCTCAAGGTATGATCTGCACCAATCAAGGGCGAGGCCGATAATGCCCTTTTCTTTTAGGCGTTCAATGAGCAGTCCGTGGTGAACAGAATCGAATGCTGCAGCTATGTCGATGAAGATAAGTACACAGCCTTGGTGGATGTTGTCAATCAAGGAGATAATATCATTGAGAAGGGAGATGAGAAGGGTTTCTACGCCGTGGTATTCTCTGAAGCCGTGTTGATGAGTATCTAGTGGGGCTACAGTATCGATGTGGTCTTGTATTTGTCGTTGTGCTTCCTTTTCAAATATCTTAGCTAGGAATGGTATGCTGGCTATGGGTCTGTAAGATTCCACTTTGCTAGGGTCAAGTTTGGGTTTTTTTAGAAGAGGTCTAATTGACGTTTGTTTAAGTGCTGAGGGGAAGGATCCTGTTGTAAACGATAAGTTTATCATTCTTGTGATTAATGGACTGATATCACTGCGTATATTCTTTATCCAATAAGCTGGACAAGGGTCAGTATGAGCAGTGGTGGTGTTGATGGCAGCAATGGTATCTTCAATATGTTTCTTGGATGGAGTGGAGAATATTGATAGGTGATTTAGACAGGTGGTGTCTTGATGTTTGAAGTCAGCGATTTTATTTGTTTGCAATAGTTTTGATTGCAGATGGTCCGCGAAGGCTTGTGGGTGGATCTCCTCAGGAGGGCATGGTGATGGTTCCTTAGATATGGATTTGACTATGTTGAAAAGATCCCGTGGTTTATTTAGGGATCTTTTGAGTGTATCCGTGTGAAATTGTTTCATTTTCGTCAGGACTGCTGTTCTGTGAGTCGAGAGTTGAGCGTTGTATGCTGTCTGGTCGTCGGTGGAGCGAGATCGACGCCATCATTTCTCAAGTTTTCGAAGGTATAAGAGGGAGGTCCGCAGATCAGGAGAGAACCATGGTGCATTTTTTCTGTTGCTTGAGGTTTTGCTGTTGAGTGGTTTTTGTGCAATGGAGCTGAGGCTTTCATTCCATGATGTAATCAGGTTTTCCAGATTGAGGGTAGTGTCATTGTAGAGAGGGTTAGTTTGTGCAAGTATGAGTTCTTTGTTGAAGGCATTGAAGCTTCGAGATGTCGTTTTAGTGGGATTGTGAGTGGTTCTGTTATGTGAGTTGTTGTGGTTCATGGGAATGATGAAGTTAATTAATTTGTGATCTGACCATGGAACTGGGATCAGTGTTGCTACAAGATCATTGTTTGAATCACATGCTGATTGAGGAGCGAATATCATGTCAAGGGTGTTCCCTTTTGTATGTGTGGGACTTTTGATTAGTTGCCTGTATCCTAATTCGTTCATTGCTTCTAGTAGGGCTGAGGCATGACTAAAGTGCAGAGAGGGGAGATTGAAGTCTCCTAATATCCAATTTGGTTTGCTGTGTTGTACAGAATTGGTTGCTAAGTCTAAGATGTTAGTAAGCTCGTCCGAGGAGGATGAGGGTGATCTATAAATAAGGTTGATGGAACATTGATCATTGGCGATGGAAAGACTGTCTAGGTTATTTGAGCTTCTAGAGTCTATTGTGGAAAACTGCAGGTCAGTCTTGGTTAGTATGAGGGTTCCTCCTCCTCTTTTGTTCTCTCTATGGCAGGAGTGGATGGAGAAGTTATTGGGTAGAAGTTGGTTGATGATTATATTGTCTGTGTTGGATAACCAGGTTTCAGTTATCATAAGTAGATCCAGGTTATAGGCAGATAATAGATCAGTAACTATCGGCCATTTCTTGCGGATTGACCGAGCATTGATGAGGGCACAGTTTAGTGCTTGCAGGGGTTCTCTTTGCTTGGTTTTCTTGGTATTTTGGAGAGCTATGTGTAGCAGGTGCGAGTGCCGTGGATGTGTGCCAATTCTTAATGGAGGATATGGGGTTTCTATCTGTCTATTGGTGTGTCTTTGTAGGATTGGGATTTGTTGTGGTTCGTGTGGTAATGCAAGGGATTCAGCTAACCATCCTAGAATGATGAAAAGGATGCAGATTGATGCAGTGGTAGTGGGAGACATTTTAACTTGTTGTTGATGTTAGAGTAGAGGTGGTGGGGAAGGCTGAGAAGTATCAGTGATAGTCTAAGTGATTGGGAGATGGCTCAATGGAAGAAAATACAGCACAGTGAGTAACACACTTAAATAATGTAATAGTTATACTATTACGATCTGAGAGGTATCCGTAGATGTGGTATTACACTCTGAGAGGTATCAAAGAGGGTCAATGCGATTTCTATATAGTGATTTCTATATAGTGGGTAAGGTTATTACATAATGCGATTTCTATATAGTGGGCAAGGTTATTACATCATATAGTGTATGGCCTATTAGGTACAGTAAGCTATGAACATATAGTCACAGTAGGCAGTGAGCAGAGATAACTGATTGTAAATGCAAAGGGCTAAACTACAAGGTTAACAGCTAGGACCTATGAAGAATCACATTTGAGTGGTATAAGAGGCGGTATACAGACTAAAAGAAGTATGATATTATAGCAGAGGTAACTTCTAATTGAAAATGGAGAGACTTAAACATATATTGGTTTAATAGAAGTTAACTAATTCAGATGGTTTGTACCGTGTGTAGGAGAGTTCATTGATCAAGTAGAGTGTAGAGGATCAGGTTGGCAAACTTTCAGGTAACTGTAGTAGGTCGGATGAGCTCTGTTACTTGGAGTTGCTGTCTGCAGGTTACAGATGTCTTCTTCTGGTGCCTCGCCTAAGGGCCACGCCAAAGGGCCCTCTGGCGAGGCCCTCAGGCGCGGGCCCTCCAGGCGCGGGCGCCCGGGAGGCGCTTCTTTTTATTGCTGCTCCTGCTGCCCCGATTGGGCAGCTCGTTCTGGTGGGGGTGGCCTGGTGCTCTGGCCCGCTCGATCCCCGCCGGGAGAGCAGATGGAGGGCCGGAGTGCTGGGCTGAAGAGGCTGTTTTTCCATAATGTGTGGCTTGATGAAAAGCTTGAACAAAGGCTGGCCCTAATGCTTCAGGGATGACGGTAGGACTTGGAGGTGGACTACCTTCTGGGGGTGGTAGCACTATCCAACCTTGTTCCGTTAAGACTCCTCCCTCCTTTTCACAATAATAGTCTAACTCTCTTGTAGTATATCGGGGTGCCCAGGAACTAAGGGGCACAGGGAATAGGGCTGCTTGCATTACAGTATCTTGGGTCCTAACTTGTCCTGTGGTGGCTGCCTTTCAGGCTATGGCATCTGCAAATCTATTCCCTCGGGTGACTTCTCCTGCTCCTGTCTGATGACCTTGGCAGTGCATGACTGCCACTTGTTTGGGGGCCCATACAGCATCTAATAACATCAATATCTCGGGCCCATACCTAATGTCCTTACCCCCTGAGGTGATCAACCCTCGCTCTTTATACAAGGCTCCATGTGCATGCAAAGTAGTGAAGGCATATTTGGAATCTGTGTACACATTTATGCGGAGTCCTTCTCCTAATGTCAAGGCTCTGGTGAGGGCTATCAATTCAGCTTTCTGTGCAGAAGTTCCTGGGGTCAGGGCTGAGGACTCAACTACCAGATCAAGGGTCACCACTGCATATCCAGCACAACGATGTCCATTGATGACCAGACTGCTTCCATCTACAAAGAAAGTCCGTTCTGGGTCCTCTAGAGGGACGTCAAATCAGGGCGACTTGAGAATACAGTGTCCATGGTTTCTAAGCAATTATGATCAGGTGGCCCAGGACCAATTGGAAACAATGTAGCAGGGTTCAGAGCTTGACTAACTTTCAACTGTATCCGAGGGTTTTCACACAACATGCTTTGATACTTCAACATTCGTGCATTGGTTAGCCAGAAGTTTCCTTTGTGTTCCATGAGAGTCAGAACAGAGTGTGGCACGGTGACTTGAAGAGTTTGTCCTAGTGTGAGTTTGTCTGCTTCGCCCACTAGGAGGGCTGTTGCTACAACAGCTCTCAAACAAGGGGGCCATCCTTTTGCAACTATATCCAATTGTTTTGACAGATAAGCTACTGGCCGCTGCCAGGAACCAAGAGATTGGGTCAATACTCCCAATGCATTTCCTTGTGACTCATGGACAAAAAGATGGAAAGGCTTCTGAAAATCTGGAAGACCTAAAGCTGGGGATGACATCAGGGCCTTTTTCAAAGTTTGGAATGCTACATCTTGTTCAGGTCCCCAATCTAGTGGGGATTTTTCCATTCCTTTGGTGACTTGGTATAGTGGTTTTGCAATCAGGGCAAAGTTGGGGATCCATATGCGACAATATCCCGCGGCCCCCAGGAAGGCTCTTACTTGCCTCCTAGTGGTTGGAGTGGGGATATTACATACAGCTTCCTTGCGTTCCGGTCCTAAACGTCGGATCCCACTCGACAACTGGAATCCTAGATACTTGACTTCAGTTTGACATAGCTGTGCTTTGGCTCTTGAAACTTTGTATCCGGCATCTTTGAGAAGGTACAAAAGTTCACTAGTAGCTTGTAGGCATTCACTTTCTGAGTTGGTGGCTATGAGCAAGTCATCTACATACTGGAGAAGAACCCTCTTTCCTGGGTCCACTGGGTAACTTGAGAGATCTTGATTCAGGGCAGCACTGAAGAGAGTAGGTGAATTCTTGAATCCTTGGGGTAATCTGGTCCAGGTGAGCTGACCCTGCCTTCCTGTTGTGGGGTCTTGCCATTCAAAAGCGAATAAAAGTTGACTGGTGGGTGCTAGGCGCACACAGAAAAAGGCATCTTTCAGGTCCAGGATGGTGAAGTGAGTAGCCTCAGCGGGGATCAGTCCCAAGAGAGTATAAGGGTTTAGTACTACTGGGTGTATAGTTTCAACTGCATCATTTACTCGCCTTAGATCTTGTACTGGGTGGTAGTCCCCTGTCCCAGGCTTCTTTACTGGGAGAAGGGGGGTGTTCCAAGGTGACTGGCATTCCTTGAGAAGTCCGTACTTCAGCAGTTTCATTAAATGGCAGTGAATTCCTTCTATGGCTGGTCGAGGGAGAGGATACTGCTTCACATACACTGGTTCCGCTCCTGGCTTGAGGGTGACAATGACAGGGGCTATGTTCTTCGCTAGGCCAGGTGGATTATCTTCTGCCCATACTTCAGGTGGGGCTATGAAGTTGGTAGGTATACAGGGACTGGTTGACTTTATTGAAGGTGCACTATAGAACCTCCATTCTTCTTTTCGGGGAACAGTAAGCACCATCAATCCAGCAGGCTTTGGGTTCACAGTCATTTTCATTTCTCCCCCTTCAGCAAAGGATATTTGGGCCTGGAGCTTGGCAAACATGTCTCGGCCCAGTAGTGGAATAGGGCACTCAGGTATATACAAGAATTGGTGCGTTATCTTCTGTCCCCCTAGTTCACACATGCGGTTCTGCAAGAATGGTTTTGTGGCTTTATTTCCAGTGGCTCCCACAATGGTGACAGATCGTGAGGACAGAGGAGCTACTGGCTTGGCTACTACTGAATGTTCTGCTCCTGTATCTACCATGAATTCCATGTATTGGTTCCCTATCTTCAAACTGACCATAGGCTCCTGGGGACCCAGGGTGAACTTGGAGCCCGGTCTGGCCTAGTCTTCATCTATGTCATCCAGGTCATAGCCCGTTGCTACTGCCACTCCCTCAACGGCTTCTTCCCTCTCCTGCTGGAACTGTGTTCGATTCATTCCTCCTCTCCTTCAAAATCTTCCTCCGGTCCTCCAGGGACTCCCTCCTCCCCTTGCAGGGGCGGAGTCCAAATGCGGGCACTCATTTCTCCAATGTCCTTCTTCCTTGCAGTAGGCGTATTGATTTGCACCTAATGGAGGCCTGTCGCTTCCGCGGCCTCTTCCACGTCCTCTGGTTCTTTGATTAGGAATACCTCCTCCACGTCGTTCGGTTATAGCAGCAGCAAGAAGATCTGCCTTCTTCTTCATCTTTCGTTCACTTTCTCTGTCTCGTTCATTTTCACGATTCACAAATACTTTCTGAGCGACTTCCATTAACTGAGCTGTATTCATGCACGCAAATCCATCCAATTTCTGCAATTTTCGTTTTATGTCTCTCTGGGACTGACTAACAAAGGCCGCATTTACCATGCATAAATTTTCCTGAGCGGCGGGATCATATGGGGTATACAATATATAAGCTTCAGACAACCGCTCATAAAAGGCTGCTGGGCTCTCATCTGGACCCTGGAGAACTTCCGATACTTTCCCGATATTCATGGCCCTCTGGCCTCCCTTCTTCAGGCCCTGCAATAAGGCCTGGCGAAATCTGGTTAGGGCCGCCGCCCCCCTTTCCTCATTCGGGTCCCATCTGGGATCTTCATTGGGGTATTCTGCAGCTGCTGCTTGCGGGGGATTTATTCCTCCCCTTTCTACAGGGTTCTCTTCTAACCAACTGAGGGCTGCTTGCCCGATTCGGCCTCGCTCCTCAGTAGTGAAGAGGGTAGACAGGAGCTGGCAACAATCGGCCCAGGTAGGCTGATGGGTTTGCATAATGCTAGACATTAATTCTGTTAATTCCTGGGGCTTGGCTGTGTAGGAAGCATAATGCGTTTTCCAGTTTAATAAATCTGTGGTGGAAAAGGGTACATAAACTAAGCTGGTTGGTCCTGGTGCCATCTGGCCCTGATCATTTAAAACAGGAATTCCAGGCACTTGGCGTAATGGCATTAGGTGCCCTGCTTTCTCCTTCTTCTTGGGAGTTACGCTTCTTAAATCATAAGGCTCCCGGGCACTAGTCTTCTTGGTGGGTGACCCTGAACTGGCAGGAGAGCTTCCGCTTTCTATCTCATCAGAAGACTCGAGTCCCCCTGCTGTGCTTGGGCCTGACTCGGGGCTTTCACTCGGGGTAGGGCACTTCTTTGGCTGTTGCTTCGGTATTTGCTGGGGCTCCTCTTCGGGCTCTACTTCAAGTCGTGGTGCTGTAGGGACTAATTTCTGTGGGTGCCGGGGTAAACTATCCAGAATATCTGAGGACTCTGGGTCAGAATACACAGGTGGCTTCACTTCCTTAGCCTTTTTGGTTCCCCTAGTAGTAGCTACAAATATTTTACAGTGCTCCTCATAACAGCGCTTCATCCATGAGGGCTGCTGTTCACATACACTTAACCAGGAATCTATATAGGGGAACTGGTCAGGATACGCTCTCAGTATAAGCTGATGGATTCGTAAAACTGTCTCAAAATCAAAGGTGCCCCCTCGGGGCCATGAAGCAGCTAATGCGGGCCACTCCCTTTCACATAACATTTTTCATCTGGATGGAGTCATTTTTGTACCATAATCGCCCGAAAATCCTTTACGGAAATTCTTGATCATACATGCCAACGGAGTTTGCGTGGACTCCATCCCTCCCATAATCTAAACGTACCTACGTACACTACTACCTACGTACTCAACGTACCCGCGTACGTTACGTACCCTACGTCCCTACGTACACGTAATGACGTACAAGACAACGAACAATAAGGATAGGTAGTATGGCTGTAGGTAAGGGGTCCGTACAGCCCACAGAACACTGGGGGGGGGACAAACACCACTCACTTCCTCCTGTTCGCGACCTGGGCGCGGTCGCCCGGCCAGGAACTGCGCTACTTAGGAGTCCGCTCTCGCTCGGTCTGTATTTCAAGACCTCTCACTCACACACGCAAGCATATTTCAACAAGATATCATATTTCAATATTTCAAGTGCCCAGGTTTTCTGACTAACTGACTATTCCAAACAAGAAGGGTCGATGGCTTCGGCTTTCCTTACGCGGAGCTTACTAGGACCGCCCTTATGGGAGGTGATCAGGCTCCCTTGTCTCGCGCATACTCATGCGAGATTTCCCAGTTAGTCTATACCAAATATACCAAATCAGTCCTGCGCACGCAAGACGTTGTCCCAGGCTGTTCTTTCTATCAAATCACGAAAATGTCTACTCACCGGATCCGGTCCCCGATACCACACCAGCTTCTGAGTTGGAACCTGGACTCTCCCGGGTCGGAGGTGTTGGCCAGCTGGACCCGATAGCCCTCCGAGGCAGGCAGAACCCTCTCCGGCACAAAAGGGCTGGCGGCGCCTGAGGTTTCCCCCGCGGTCAGACAGACACGGTTCCAACCGGGCCAAACCTCAAGGCGAATTACGTGGATTACTCACTTGAGTACCATTTACCACTCGCACTTCCCGGCCAACGCACCAAGAATATGCTGTGGCAAAATGCAATCAATGAATAAGTCCAGGAGTCGATTGACACGGTCCAAGTCAGTTTATTGTGCACAAGGCCCAGCCAGTCAAAGCTTCAAAAGGAACTGAGCAAAAGTTTATACAGAGACATAACCATTTATACCTCTTTTTCAGTTTGATACATGAGAACTTTCTATTGGTTCCAACTCGATACATGCAAACTTTTCATTGGTTATACATTCCCTTCATTTGTCCAATTAGAAATCCCTCTGGAGCCTAGCAACTGGCCCCCTCCTTTAGGATTGCTTGAACAATGGTACAGTTCTGAATCTCATTACTTTTCTACTGCAAGGTTAACTTTGGCTTCTGGAATGCATATACTGAAACATTTCTGTTCTTTCACACACAAGAGAATAATAGAAGACTTAGGAATTCATGAAAACTTCTTATTAAGCATTTTAAAACAGTTTTCTCATTTTCCACAGATTTTTGGTTCTTTTCTAGCTATAATGGGAGTTAGGATCCAGGCCTTTCATAGTAGCAGGCCATAGCCTACCACAGTGTAACTGGGAATGCATTACAGTGTCACAGCCACAGGTTGCAACTACTATTGAAAATTAACCTCCTGCTTGTAAATGGTGTCTCACACAGTATGTGGGGTTACTGTATAGCTGACCTGAAGCATGTTGTATGCACAGCCATAAAGTCTGGGCATAACATGCATGCACAGTGCATTGCTGAAGCTCAAACTACTCTAGAGACACACACAAACTCACACATGACCCTGATGTCCAAAAGTGGTGCAGGTTGACATTCTTACCTGCCCATTAGGCCTCCTTTGATGCTGTACCATTGTCAACACCTGTTCATGTGCAGGCTTAGCATGCTTTACAATGCTCGGTCATTGTCAATGCCCACTCAGTGTGCCATTAGTATGCCCTGTCACCCAGCCGTGGATAGTGCAGCTTCTCAGTGTGGCTTCTTGATGGGTGATGTGTTGTAAGTTACACATACTGATACAGTTCTGGAAACATAGAATAAAGTTAACACACCTGGACATGCAATTCCTGATCCACGTGGTTGACCTTAAACCTGTCACCCTTCTCTCATACACACACTGGCCATGTGTTTGGAGCCACAGAGCAGCTGTGTGAGCTTATCAATCTATGGGTAGACATGTGGTCATTTTCAGGATGCATGTGAGCATGAGTTAGGGTATGCCTAAGTCTGCTTAGATCTCTGCAGGCTCTGTGCCATACTTATTTATTTATTTAACAGTTTTTTATATCACTTTATCCTATGGTCAAAGCAGTTTACATCAAACAGAACTTAATACTTGTCTGACAATGTTCGGCAGGTGTGGGAGAGGGACATCTTGTTCAGTCTCTATATTGCACTGCCTTGGGATCTGTGCAGTCTAAGGGGCAGGCCATGATACATGTACACTCACATTGCAGACCAGGGGTATACTAGCAGAATGCCCAACTTACCCATTTCCTGGTGTGTGCTTGTGGGACGGTCATGGAATAATCTCATATCTTGCAGATCAATATAGCTTATATGGATTCACACATGCCTCAGATGGTTGTAATGGACTGTGTACTTACTTATGGAGGGGTCACAGGTTCACACACAGATTATGGTTGTCATTTGGCAGGAAAGGGTAGGTAGAGTGGGCATTTTTCCTCTGACATGGGCTGTCAACATATTGCATACTATTCTGGCCTAAGTGGCATATTTTTCCTTCCACATGTACATATCCATTCAATATGTGCTGGTGGGGAACATCCCAATCCCAGGGCCAGCCAATCCCTCCCTCCCTACCATCGTGGCACAACTGCCACTTCAGTGCCGTAGATGGCCTTATTGTAGTGGCACACCTTGCCGATCCTGCCCCCCTCCACTGGGGGATGTGGGGACATGTGCTGCTTCCTTAGACCTCGCTAGGGAGGGATCACCATGTGTTCCACTGTACCTGCTGCTGTCATACTTGCCATCCCAATGACAGAGGCAACTGCAGTGTTGCATCGAACACACAGGGCCGAGACAAAGATTTCATCTGCAGCAGGCACAGCTGCTGTGACCACCACCCCACCCTCACACAATTGTGGCAGTAGGAGTGGCACAACTTCATTTTGACTGTGGCAGCTTGTATGTGTGCTGCCTCTGTCACAGAGGAGTAATACCAGATAACACAGATGAACGCAACCCACATTAAGTGAGCACACACTTTCCCTGCCCAATCTCAACCCCATTAATGCTCATTCTCCATCTCTTTTTACCTTAACGCTAAGGGCCCCACTTCTGCACTTTAATCCAGCATTATCTGTGCTTTCTGTGGCGTTAACTGCTCATGGGCACTGATAACGCATGTTAATGGCACACTTGCTCCCTTACCACCTTTTAGAGAATAATACTGGTTATCTATGTCTGCATGCGTGAAATTCCAATCTGATGCTAACCAGGTGGGAAACACAAGACAACCAGAATCTCTTTTATCTATGTTTATTCCATGTCATCATCATCCTCTCAGATGTATCTCCTGATGATTCCAGTCCCCTCAGTAATGCATCTTGAGGCTATACAATGTTCTTGCTTTTAATGTCATGGTCACATTATTGAATTTGATGCCCTTTTATCTAAATAGGTGCCAAAAAGGGTGATTTTAGTCATTTTCATGCATATGTGGCCTCTTATAAGAGATCGACCAGCATAATGTAAAAGTGCACAAGTTGATTTGATGGTACATACTTTCACTGTGGATGTCCCCAAATTATCTATGAAAATCTTAGTCCCAGTATTTTCAAGAGTCAAAATGCAGGGTCAGAACTGGAACACTATTTACCATAGATTTATCTGCCCTCTTCAGTTTGTAAAATCTGTAGCAATACATTTTGGTGAGCTATCAAACAAATGTTTGCAAAACCCAAAGACAAGCAAAGAAAACATTTTCATTAAGTAGAGTGACCGGTTATCCTCAGCTTTACTCAGCAGTCAAAAGGAAGGGGTTATGTTCTTCTACTTTCCCCAGTGCTAGTTCTGTCTGCTCTCCTTCTGACAATATAGTAATAAAAATAACTGTCGGGCTCTTGCAATGAGATAAGGTTGAAGTTTGCCTTTTGTGTAGCTCTGAGCAGAAGGACAGTGGCAGCCGAGTTGTAGACATGACACATGGGAATATTTGGCATACCTTCTCTTGTGCTGACCTTGAGAGACACAATAAAAGGAGGACTGCGTTCATACATACACAGAAGTCTTGCAGCTCTGTAACCAAGGTCAGTAAGAGCATGTTAATGTGTGAAATACTAACTAACCATGTATATGCAGCACTGGGGGAGGTATAGAGGAGACCTTTTGCCATAATAACTTTCATCGAGATTAATCAAACTGAGGCAGCACTTCTAACATGCAGCTTGCTCACTGTTAGCATGAGAAAGATCTTCGGCTTTATCATGCAATTTTTCTTTTAAGAATTTAACAGAAGGACCAGATAGAGGGTTTTAATAAATCAACAAAGGGTAAAAACTGAAAAATCAAGAAAATACAAGCTCTGTTAGAACAACTGAGTGGACGAGTAGCCTAATTGTTAAATCACTGGCTTAGTAACTAAGAGACCAGTGTTTGATTCCCAGTAGCAATCCTTGTGGCCTTGGGCAAATCTCCTAACCCTCCATTGACTTGGAAGAAAGGCCTGGCAATCTTCTTCCAGTCATGCTGCCAAGAAAACCTACAGTTGACAGGCACCAGCATGGACTCAAAGGCACACTTTGCATTAGAAAGACCATTGCTTAAATCCCACATATCAAGTTCATGTCCATAAAACAGACAGGGAGAATTGGACTTAACACACACCTTTCTCAGAAGCTCAAACTGAGTTACATTTGGGTACTGTAGGTATTTTCCTGTCCCTGGAGTGCTTGCAATCTAAAGGGGTATTTTTTTGCCCCTAACACCCTTTGGCGTTAAAATCAACATGTGTTAGGTGCAACTGTACCTTGGCAATTGTCAGGGGCTTGCCCAGCATGTACCCAACAGCTACCACACGGGCAAGCCCCTTATCATGCATTGCAGTCCTTGGCAATTATCGCAGGTGCAGCGGCAGCAGGGGCACTCATGTTAACTGCAACATTGGCGATTAGTGCCTGCTATTGATGCCTATGCTAACTGCAATGTGCAGTCAACACTCCATTGCATGATGCGCAGTTAACGCACGTTTCAGTAAGTGGTAATTGTCCCACCTGTATGGTAACAATTATCAAGGGCACACAAAAGCAGTTAGCATGCATTAAAAAAGCATTAACCATATAAACACTTTAGTACTAGGGCCCTAAGTTTGTACATGAGGCAATGGAGGGTTAAGTGACTTTCCCAAGATCATAGGAGTGGCAGTGGGAGCTGAACCTATTTTCCCTCTTTGTCAGCCCGCTGCTTTAATCATTAGGCTACTCCTCCATGCCTCTAGCCATTTATGTTTATTTTATACCAATAGAAATATTTGCTTAATTATTAATTAATTGTATTTATTTTGTAGCATTTAGCTCATGCCTTTCTAGTAGTAGTTCAAGCGAAGTTACAGTCAGGTACAGTAGGTATTACTCTGTCTCTGGAGGGCTTGCAATCTGAGGCAATGCATAGAAACATAGAAACATAGCAATATGATGACAGAAAAAGACCACATGGCCTATCTAGTCTGTCCTTCCATATCAACAACTACAGCAGTCCCCTTTTTACCTTTAGAGATCCTCTGTGTTTGTCCCATGCTTTTTTGAATTCAGTTACTGTCCTCATCTCTACCACCTCCACTGGGAGACTATTCCACGGATCCACTACTCTTTCCGTAAAGAAATATTTCTGCTAAGTGACTTGCCCAAGGCCACAAGGAGTGCTAGTGCCATTTAAATTTGTTGCATAGTAAAGCTACATTAACAAAAAAAGCCTTTGGGTTGATATTCTAAAGGAATTAGCCAGATGACGGCAGCCATGGAGTTCAACAGCACTGACCATTCTTGCAGACTGCCTGGATAGTAGCAGAACGGTGCATGGCGCTCTAAGGGACTATGCAGTCTGCTCTCTGGGTAACTATCCAGATAGATTTACAACAGCAAAAAGGCTGTCCTAAATTTATACAAATACTTATCTGGAGAGGGGACTGAATATGGCTACTATCTGGAAAACTCTGGCACTGTATCTACATTCAGCACCGCTCATTCTTTGATAAGAGGTGCTGATAGAAGTATTTTATTTAAGTGCCATGACTAGTGTTTAAAAAAATGCCAACCAAGATGCTCTCTTTCTTCTGTACTGCATGACTGTCTCTATTACTTTCCATTTTTAATGGAATTCCTGTCTGCTTTCCCAATTTATTTAAATTTTGTAAACCTCTCTGCAATTCTGAAGGGTGGCATATCAAGCTTTTAATAAGCTAAACTAACCCTGCTTATTTTCAACAAATACATCTGCAGGTAAGATAGTATGTTTAAAAGGAATCTGCATTATTTTTCAACCTTTTATATAAGAAACAAGAAAGTGAAATGTATGTTATTATTATTAATGTCCTACTGTTCATACTAGAAAAGAAAGCAGTTTTCTGACTGGATATATTCTGCAGGATAAAGGGTTTCACCTCCATAGGTGTGACTGAATTTTTAAGGCCCTTTCAGCATTAAATATCGAAATGAAAGAATCAAGACAGACAATTCAGATCTTAAGCTATCATAAACCTCTTGGATTAGTCAGATATGAATTGCTGAAAATGATCTTAAGGGAAAGGCTGACTTTAAAAATGTAATGGCATGAGAATGTCATTTAGCCCTATGCCCTTTGTTTATGAGAATGTAGCTAATCAAAAAGACTATTGCAGAATTTGGGATTTATAGGAAATCCATTCTCCAGTTTAAGTGAACGTGGTATGTCCCTATTTGCATTTGTGCAGTGATAGAGTACAACGCAGTCCAAGAAGTGAAATCTGAAGCATGAGAGGAAGATAAAGCATTAGCAGGAAAGGGATTTGCAAATTGCAGAGTTGTATATTGTGTTTATCTACAGTAACTTTCAGCTAGTGATTCCAAAGAGAAGAAAGGGTCAGCAGGGACAACTCGGGATTCTCTGTCAGGCAAAAGATATTCCATGGTTTCAGTGTCAGACAGTACACACACTTATGCAACAGGTACAGTAAAATAAAACAAGGAATGGGGTATCCTCAGCTGAGAAATAGGAGGTGTGAAGGATGCTTTAATGAGGAGCAGGGCAGACTCTAGGCATGTTGCCCAAACATGGCCCTGCTCTTCTGTAGGCCCCACAAGCCACTGCTTTCTCCATCTGGGAGATGCATAGGAGGGTACTGTACAAGGTCATGGCCTGCAGCCTGATAACAGCTACCTCTCGCACAGTGTCGGCCGGATGCTGGCATCGCGGCTCCTGCTGGAAATCGCGGCCTCTCATTACAGCTACAGCTGCCTCAGTAAGCCCCAGAGGAGCGGATGCTGCTGGCAGCCTGAGCACTCTTTCTGCCATCTGGGTTGCTGCAGCATATAAGTACCTGTAGTTTGCAGCCTTCCACGACTCAGCACAAACAGTAGCAAGGCTTTTTTTTCCTTTTTCTCTCTTTTTTCAAAACCCCAACCACAGCATACTTGTATTTTTTCCTCCCCGGACAAAAAAAAAAAAAATATCGGGCCCACAGCCAGGGAACTCCTCCCACCAAACGGAGGCCCCAAATGCAGACTCTGCAACAAGGTAAACAAAATGTATGTTTATGGTTCCTCTCTTTATTTGTCTACTACACTACTACAGCCCCTGATTCCTCACAATTGCAGACAAACGCAACTGCTTTTTTCTAATAGTAATATAGAATTGTTGAAGAGAATTATGATATCTGATGCTAATTACAGTGCATCTACTGCTAGCACTAAATTATCCCAAATTATTTGACTATATGTAGACCAAGCTAACTTATAGCATACTTCTATCTTGCATCTAGATTCCTTAATTTATTCTGATTATCTATCAAATTAAATGTTAGGCAGCATGCCAACAGACACACCTCTCTCATGTGCAGAATTGTGCTTATCCCTAATTATGTTTTGTGATTTACTCTCCAACTGTGACAATTTACAAGGTATAGTTAATCATATTAATTGAGGGGTCACAAACATTAAGGGGTGTGTTTACTAAACTGCGGTAATGTAGCGTTAACGTGTGGTAATGTTACTGGCAGCGGTAAATGTCCCAGAGGGTGGGGAGAAGGCGGAGAATAGGGGTCAATGGGCAGGGAGTGGGTGGGGAGAGGCCCCTGCTACACTAATGCTGGAACAATAACGCCAGGACTTTACTGCCAGTGAAAACCTGTCGGTAAATGCACTTTTGCAGGAGAGAGAGACCAGTTTAGTGTTAGCAATGTACAGCACAAACAGGGAGCCCAAGAAAAGTGATAGTAGTGCTCCATTTGCAGCAATAGCATAGTGACAAGTATGAAAGGGTACTATGGTGATTGGGCAAATAGGGCAAGGGGCTGCAGGCAGGACATGTAGGGGGGCAGCTGGGGCACAGGGAAGACTAGACCATCACCTAGGTGGTATATAGGAACACAGAAACTGGAAAACAGCAAGACAGTATCTGACCATGGTCAAACATGTCAAGTAGTCTGTGTTCCACAGTGTCCCATCCAGGGGACATGTACCGAGCAGGTACCCCAAAGGTCACACAGGTACCACTATGCCTGTAATGGGGCAAGCAGTGCACATCTGGGGACCACTCTAACAAGAGTCTACGGACCTTCCCCAGGATGTGTCCCAAACTGTTTGTAAACCCAGCTAAATGAACACTCTTTACTACAGCCCCTGGTAAGGCAGTGCAGGGTGACCACATGTCATCTGAAACATATATACACCCAGTAGTCCAACTGGGTACATAGTACCTGGATTGCATACCCTAGCCTATCCACAGTCTGCTGGCATAACACAATCTACCTATGTTTACCTGGTCCACCCTAGCCAATAGTTGCTAGAGCACCAACCTGACACCCCCCAGCCATCTCTCCCCCATGTGAAAAGGACATAACATTGGCAGGCAGTGATGGAGGGGTGTGAATGTCCATGTATGCTTCCCCACCTCAGACCCCGCACCCTAAGAACCCATCTACCTGCACATTGGATGGCCTGGGACTGCACACTACCAGCACTGACAGTATATGGACATGTCAGCATGGCAGGGGGGTGTTAGTGGCGGAGGGGGCAGTGGCACCCACCTGCAGAGGACCAAGGCCATGCCCTGTTCCAGTGTGTGGTGTGCAGTGCACCAGGCAAGGCTTGCCTGATGGGCAGCAAGGTAGGCCCAGGGACTACTATGCCTATGTGACAACAGTGTGGTGTACTACACACAGCCAGTGTGTCTTAGAGCAGTGTGTCACAGGTTCAGATCCCAGCTGTGGATCTTGCAGAACATGTCTCTACATTATACTCTACATTGCAGATACAACACCAACATGTGCAATCACCAAAGCATCGGCTAACAGGGGTACAAACGCCCCCCCACACAGGCTCCACTATCCAAAGCTGCATGGAGAGTCAGGCTATTGGCTCCAGCGCACGAAGCTGCAGTTATCATTAGAGCACTACTACTAGCTCCTAAACAATTATCACACCTTAGCAATGCCTGCACTGTGATTGGGACTAGTGTGGCAGGCAAGGTTGCCAACCATCCCTATCTTTGCACAGTGCTGCAATATGAGTGTGTGTGTGTGTGTGTTTATCCATTGTTTTGTGTCTTTCTACTCCTCACTGGGCCTCACAATGCCCACACTGTTTCCAGCGTTTGCCTGTAACCCAAGCACTGGATAGAGCACCAAGGAATGTCAATGTAAAGGTGATGGAAGGAATGACAGGTGGGAGTTGATGGACTTGCCATATCAGTGGGCACCTTATTTGGCAGCCAGTAAAGCGGACGAGCATGTGGGAGGCAACTGTACCGATGCACAGGATGTTGCCAATGTAAAGTGCTGCAATGACAATGTGTGGCATAAGTTGGGGAAGATGTGTCCCCCAGCGGAGGCAGAAGCGGCAGGATGTTTGCAGCGACAGGAGGACAGAGTAGTAGTGGTTATGTGCAGATCAGCAAGAGGAGAGGTGAGCACGAAGAGTCGTAATTCGGAAAAGAGTACCAGTGTAGGTCATGGAGTAGCAGCCTGCACAAGAAGACAGGAGGTGTAGCCTGCTGGTTAGTGCAAGGTTTCTATAAGCAGGGCACAAGGGTTTCATTCCTACTTGAGCTGAGTAGCACAGTCACAAAAAAGAGTAAGTAGGAATCAAACCAACAGGCTACACCTCCACACCTCTCTGCATGGCAATGGCTGGATACAAAGAGACTGCAGGTCACCTAACATGTCTGCTGTGTGTGCTGGCATAGGGTAGCCCCACCAGTACTCATGATGCAGTGCACATGCAGAACAGCAGTCTACAGCTGATCACCAAATGGAGAATGCACTTATCCATTACCTCAGCTCAGTAAGAGGCACTGACAGTGTGTGATACAAGCACAGAGCAGTTACATACTGTGCTACTGAGCAGTTTCTGCGGTCACTCTGAGGGTGAGGATGGGCACCCAGCACCAGGACCCCAGTACCTGCAGTGTCAGAGATGGTCTCTGCTGCCTGTGCTGCAGATCCCCATTACTGCCAGTGTGTAACAGGTATGGTCTGCGGTATGCACCAGTTTCATCTGGCTACACCTCCACACCTCTCTGCATGGCAATGGCTGGTTACAAAGAGACTGCAGGTCACCACCTAAAATGTCTGTGGACCCAAATTTTCATGCCTGTAACAGTCACGTCTCTGCAGATAGATGCAAGCCCATACCACCCTTTCCTCAGCCGCCATCCATCCTTCAGCCTATCTATCTGCCTCTGTCAGCTGTGTACAGTCCTGTCTTCTTGTGCATAGGGAGGAGTAGCCTAGTGGTTGGGACAAGGTACTTCAGGCCGGAAGGTCGGCGGTTCAAATCCCACTAGAGGACAGCAACCTTGGGCCGGAAGGACTGGGGTTTCTAGTCCCACAGATGCTCCTTGTGGTCTTGGGCAAGCCACTTAACCCTCCATTGCCCATGTTCCCTGTAAGTATTAGTGTATGTGTCTCAAAATCCCCATGTGTTAAATGTATCCCCCACTTGTGTTGTGACCGCTTTGATTGAAGGATAAGGCGGTATATAAATACCATTAAATAAATAAATAAATAAATCTGGCCCTGTGCTCTGCCCCAGCTGGGCAGGAACCCACCTAAAACTGTGCATGTCATTACCCAGTGTTATAATGCTGATACCATAATAACCAATTACCAGGGGGGACAGATTATACAGCATACAGATAGTGAAATAGGATCTCTCGCCTCAAAATATACCTTTTCCGCAAGGTGTTGATATGCCCAAGAGAGTGATAGTAGAGCTCCATTAGCAGCAATAGCATAGTGCCCAATTATGAAAGGGCACTATGTTGATGGTGCAAATGGGGCAAAGGAGGTGGCACATGGGTCATGCAGTGGGGGCAGCTGGTGCACAGGGGGAACAGGCAGTTGCCTAGATGTCCCGTCCTGTCTCCCTTTCGCTTTAGGTCTTGTCCTATGTCTTACTATTCTTCTCTTTCCTGTCTTAATTTTTGTAGTTCTTTTCCCACTATGGGGTGTTGTGCCCATCCCAGTTTGATTTTCTACCTGTAAACTGCCCTGATGTGGTATATCAAATTTAAATAAACATAAACATAAACATAGATGGCACATAGGAACATAAGACTACAAAATATGCCAAATTGTGTCAGATCAAGGTCCATCCTGCCCCGTATCCTGTGCCCAACAGTGGCCAATCTATGTCACAAGTACCTTGCAGTTTCCCCAAAAGACACACAGGATCCACAATAACCGTAATTGGGCAAACAGTGCATAGCTTGGGTCCTTTTTAACAATGGTTTATGGACCATTACCTAGGAACCCGTCCAAACCTTTTTAAATCCAGCTACACTTCCGGTAATGGACTGCAGGGTTTGATCATGCGTTGACTGAAAAAATATGTTCACCTAGTCAAGACTCAAATGGCTTACACTGTAACCGCATTGCAGGTCGCCTAATCTGTCCACAGTCTGATGGAATAAAAAGTGACCTACATTTACCTGTTCCACTCCAGTCAATAATCTATAGACCTCTATCATATCTCCCCTCACCCGTCTCTTCCCCAGATTGAAGAGCCCCATTCTTTTTAGCCTCTCCACAAAGGGGTATTCTGCCATCTGCAGTACCATCTGTGATGTCCGTCATGATCCCACAGTTACAGTGGCAGCACACAGTCCTGCTACTGCTGTAGAAAGGCATTGTGCCACATGGGGCAGTTCAAGAGTCCTGGCACCGCAGGCAGATATCTAGGCTGCCCACCCCCCTGCTGCTGCAGAATCTAGCTGTGGGGGAAGAGGCTGATAGTGCCAGCAGCTGTAGCCCCCAGGCAGCTGCAACATGCAGGTACCCAGGGGACTACCACAGCAGGGGCTGCCATCCTCCCCCTGAGATGTTTCATTGGCAGGTGGTGATGGGGTCTGCAGAGGCAGATGGTTGGGGAGAGGGCTGTGTGGTCATCCATGTATGCTTCTATCCCCCCCCATCCAGATCATGTGCCCTAGACACCCACCAACCCACATGCTGGATGGGCAGGGACTGCACACCATCAACACGGACAGCACACGGGCATGTCAGCATGGTCTGGGGGTGTTGGTGGAAGAGGCAGAAGCACCTGCCTGTAGCAGACCAAAGCCATGCCCTGGTATTGTACACAGTATGCATTTCAACATGTGCCAAGTATGATGCAAAGTATGTCAGCCCAGGGAGTGTTGTAGACATATGGCAGCACTGTGGCTTTGTATCTTTCCATACCCTTTACCATTTTGGTGGCTCTTCTCTGTACCTTTTCTAATAACACTATATCCTTTTTAAGATACGGCGACCAGAATTGCACACAATATTCAAGGTGTGGTCGCACCATGGAACAATACAGAGGCATTATAATATCCTTTGTTTTATTTTCCATTCCTTTCCTTATGATACCTAGCATTCTATTTGCTCTCTTAGCCGCCGCTGCACACTGGGCCGAGGGTTTTAACATGTTATCCATGATGACACCTACATCTATTTCCTGGGTGGTGGTTCCTAATGTGGAACCTTGCATTGTGTAACCATAGTTTGGGTTTTCTTTCCTAGGCGCATAACTTAGCACTTGTCCACATTAAATTTCATCTGCCTTTTGGATGCCCAGTTTTCTAATTTATCCTCTTGCAATTTTCCACAATCCTCAGGGGTTTTAACAACTTTAAATAGTTTCATGTCATCTGCAAATTTGATAAACTCACTCGTTATTCCCTTTTCCAGGTCATTTATGAATATGTCCTTCTATGTAAAAATGTACATATGTAAATTCTTTTCCCCATAAGATACGAAGTAGATAATTTTCTATGTGCCGTGCTTACCTTACAAATCTATATGTATACAACAAAAATTTTTCTGTCTTGATTTGACAGCTGTTTCTATGTAATCATACCCGCTTCTGGTCGCTGGAAGGAGCGGTATACAAATGCTTGCTAAATAAATAAATAAATGCCAAAAAGCAGCGGACCCAGCATAGATCCCATGGTGCTACCGCACCTTGAATATTGTGTGCAATTCTGGTCGCCGTATCTTAAAAAGGATATAGCGTTATTAGAAAAGGTTCAGAGAAGAGCCACCAAAATGGTAAAAGGGGTGGAAGGATACCACTATGAAGAAAGGCTAAAAAGGTTAGGGCTCTTTAACCTGGAAAACATACAGCTAACGAGAGATATGATAGAAGTCTATAAATTAATGAATGGCGTGGAACAGGTAAACATAGATCGAACTCTGGAATTTGTTACCGGAGTATGTAGTAAAGGCTGCTAGTGTAGCTGGGTTTAAAAAAGGTTTGGACAAGTTCCTGGAAGAAAGGTCCATAAACCATTATTAAAAAGGGACCCAGAATATCAATCTTGACCCAATACAAGCTTTGTGGAACCTGTGTCTTTTGGGGAAACTGCTAGGTACGTATGATCTAGATTGGCCACTGTTCAAAACAGGATACTGGGCTTGATAGGGTTACCAACTGGCTCCAGATGCGCCCGACAGGCTTGATCCAGTCCTGGGTTTACCCCATTGCATGCAGGGACATGTAGTTCTGATTTCTCCATTGCACTCCATAGGAAAAACAAGACTACATGTCCCTGCATACAATGGGGTAGACCCAGGACTGGATCAAGCTTGTCGGGCGCATCTGGAGCCAGTTGGCAACCCTAGGGCTTGATGGATCTTGGTCTGACCCAGCATGCCATTTAGCCCTACCCTCTGCTTTCTATCTTTTAACCAGTTCCTGATCCACAATAGTACACTGTCTCCTATCCCATGACTTTTTAGTTTTGCCAGAAGTCTCTGATGAGGGACCTTGTCAAAGGCTTTCTGAAAGTCCAGATACACTATATCACCCGACTCACCTTTGTCTACCTATTTATTCACACCTTCAAAAAACATAACAAATTAGTAAGACAAGATCTTCCTTGTCTAAAGCCATGTTGGCTGTCTCCCATTAAGCGATGACTATCTACATGCTGAGTAATTTTGTTCTTTATTTTATTTATTTATTTATTTAACATTTCTTATATACTGCCTTTCATGATATCAAGGTGATTTACACTGAACAAACTGAACTGACATTGAACAGGGCATTATAACTTGGAGAACTATTTTACAGGGAACATGGGCAATGGAGGGTTAAGTGGCTTGCCCAAGACCACAAGGAGCACCTGTGGGACTAGAAACCCCAGTCCTTCCGGCCCAAGGTTGCTGTCCTCTAGTGGGATTTGAACCACCAACCTTCCAGCCTGAGGTACCAACCACTAGGCCACTCCCTCCCTTTATTATGGTTTCTACCATTTTTCCTCCTACTGACATCAGGCTCATCAGTCTGTAGTTTCCCGGATCCAGGGGTGGCCCAGGGGGGGTGCGGGGCCATGTGCGGAGACTCGGTGCGGGGTCTCATTTGCATAAGTGGCCTTATTTGCATAGATATTTGCATAATGTTACCATACACTAACTTTTAGTAAACATGTCTCTTAATGAGGGTATGGATAAAGAAAGACTAAAAGATTTCTACACTACTATAATCCAGTGCCAACCGCCAGGCACATTAGGAACTACTACAAACGCTGCCCATTTAGAACCCATAGCAAACCCGCCATATCCTGACAGCATTACCAGGACTCACAAAGCACCATTATCCTACCTATCAAAAGGCAACACTGCAAATATTAAACCAATACATTTCAGAGAATACTGGGGAAAGAGAACAAGTGGCAATGTCAAATAGGAATTACATAAACAGAATACCTCAGCTCAGTTACACATGCAGAACATAGACCATCATCAAACAAGGAATCACAATTTAGAAACAGGAAGGCAATAATTAAACTGGGAACCCCAAAAGCCAAACTTGGAATGTACAACACCACTGTAGAAATAAAACTATAAATTAATTTCCTCTTGTACCAAACAAAGCGCAGACGTTAATGATGCACATTTCCCAGAGCTTTCATATTCCAGTTAATAAATTCAAAATAAAGAGATATCTTTCTACCTTTTGTGCATTTTGTTTCAGTTGCAATTGCTCCAGCCACTTTCTTCTGGTTTCTTCATGTTTTCTGCTAACTCTCCATCGTCTGCTGTCCATTTGTTCTTTCTTCTCTCTTCTAGTTTTTTTTTCCATTCTCTCTCTCTACATCTGCTTTAACATACTAATCTTTCTCCTTTTGCTCTTTCCTCATTCCTATTTCATCCACACAAATTTTACCCCTCCATCCTCAATCCCCACTTACTCTCCCAATAACCGGCCAATTGTAGATTTTTCATCCCTCCCACACAAAATATTTTTCCCCTCTCCATTTTACTCTCCCAGCCCCATCCCATTCTAATCCTCCCCCAACATCAGCTCCCTTCTAGTTCCAGTCTCACCCAGCCTCCATTCCCTTCTAGTCCCTGCATCAGCCCATTTCCAGTCCTACCCCCCATCAACCCATTTCCGGTCCTAGCTCCCCATCCATTTTCAGTCTGAGTCCCTTCATCAGCTCATTTCCAATCCTAGCCCCCCATCAGCCCATTTCTAGTCATTTCCTAGCCCCACCATCAGCCCATGTCAAATCCTAGCTCCCCTCCACTCAGCCCAATTCCAGTCCAAGCCCCCCCATGAGCCTACTTCCAGTTCTAGCCCCTCCATGAGTCCATTTCAATTCAAGCCCCCCCAACAGCCCATTTCCAGTACCAGTCCTAGCCCCCCATCAACCCACTTCCAGTCCTAACCCCCCATCACCCCATTTTCAGTTTAAGCCCCCCCTATAACCCATTACCAGTCCTAACCCCCCATCAGCCCACTTCCAGTCTTAACCCCAACAGCCCATTTCCAGTCAGCCCCCCATAGCCCACTGCCAGTCCTAACCCCCCCATCAGCCCACAGCCCATTACCAGTCCTAACCACATCAGCCCACCTCAAGTCCTAACCCTCCCAATCAGCCCATGTCCTGTCCTAGCCCCCCCCCCATAGCCCATTATCAGTCCTAATCCCCCCATAGCCCATTACCAGTCCTAACCCCCCATCACCCCATTTCCAGACAGCCCCCATCAGCCCACAGCCCATTACCAGTCTTAACCCCCATCACCCCATTTCCAGACAGCCCCATCAGCCCACAGCCCATTACCAGTCTTTAACCCCCCATCCATTTACAGTCTTAACCACCCCCCCATTACCATTCTTTACCCCCCCCCCCGCAGCCCATTACCAGTATTAACACCCCCCAGCCCATTACCAGTCTTAACACCCCCCCAGCCCAGCCCAGCCCATTACCAGTCTTAACACCCCCCCCAGCCCAGCCCAGCCCAGCCCATTACCAGTCTTAACACCCCCCCAACCCAGCACCAGTCTTAACACCCCCCAACCCAGCCCAGCCCAGCCCCAGTCTTAACACCCCCCCCAGCCCAGCCCAGCCCCAGTCTTAACACCCCCCCCAGCTCAGCCCAGCCCAGCCCCAGTCTTAACACCCCCCCAGCCCAGCCCAGCCCAGCCCTGCCTTAACACCCCCCCCAGCCCAGCCCCAGTCTTAACACCCCCCCAGCACAGCCCAGCCCAGCCCCAGAACACCCCCCCCAGCCCCGCCCAGCCCAGCCTTAACCGCCCCCCCCCCCCCATATCGGCTTATGGCAAATTTAAAATTTAAAAAAAACCCTGGCTCTGGCTGCTGCCGCTGCCGTGGCAGAATGGAGTGTCCCGCGGGGCCCCCTCTCCTCGCTGAGCCTCTCTGCAAGGGCTTTCAGATTCGCGAAGGGAGAGTGTTTCCCTCGTGTCTCTGTTAAGCCCGCAGGGGCTAATGGGAAATTTCCCATCAGCCCCTCGCGTCTAAAGGGGCAGATGGGAAATTTCCCATTAGCCCCTGCGGGCTTAACAGAGACGCGAGGGAGACACTCTTCCTTCGCGAATCTGAAAGCCCTTGCAGAGAGGCTCAGCGAGGAGAGGGGGCCCCGCGGGACACTCCATTTTGCTGCGGAGGCCGCGGCAGCAGCCAGAGCCAGCTTTTTTTTTTTTTTAATATAATTTAAAAAAAAAAAGCAGAATGTTCTTTGCGCGGGGCCCCCTGAAACGCGGGGTCCTGTGCAAAGAACATTCTTGCTCAATGGACGGGCCGGCCCTGCCCGGATCACCCCTGGAACTCTTTTTAAAAATTGGCATTACATTGGCGATCCTCCAATCTTCAGGTATTACAGATGATTTTGATGATAGTTCACAGATTACTGATAGCAGGTCTGCAATCTCATATTTCAGAAAATCGCTGCTACCCATGTAACCCCTTCCTCCGCCCCTGCTCTGTCCCAGAATGCCCCTAACATACCCCAATGCTATGCATGTTGGGTACTTAGCTGGAATTTTTGAAGGGCACTACCCATGTAGGTGCCCTTCGAAAATCCCGGATAAAGCCTTTACACCTGAAACTAAGGAAGTTACCTTTCTAAAGGCCTTCGAAAATCGGGCCCATAGTGTTTAAGATGTGCTGTCAGTCTTAAATTTTAAATTCATAGTTAGTTCAGATTTAAGGAAATCTTCACTGTTGTTGATGCTTGGGCTTTTCCAGCTCTGACATATTCTAACCTGTCTTGCACACCATGATCTTGATTTTCTAGCTACCGGGTTTTTTTTCTCAATTTAAATTTTCCCTTCTGATTAACCTTGCCATAGCACAAACAAATGAGGCCCCGTAGATATGCAAATAGTTATGCAACTGAGGCCCACAATGAGTCTCTGCACATGACCTGGCATCATCCTCAGGCTGTCCCTGATGAGGAGGAAGGAGGAAGGGAGTTCCTCTAAGAAGGAGCAGGGACCACCAAGGGGTTCTCTGAAGAGCAACATTCAAGAAAAGGGGCCTCCTAAGAAGCATCGGGGAATGATGGGAATATAATGATTAGGGGCAGAGAGCAAGAGGGGGCATCTTTTCAAGAGAAACAATGTACAAATGAGATTACCTATGGAAGAGCTTGGCAGTAAGGAAGACTCTCTGAAGAAGGGCCCCCTGGAGAAAGAGCAAGGCATGATGGCATATACGGAAAATGAGGGAAAAACAAGTGGGATCCTCTAAAAGGCAGAAGTGAAAAGTATGAGAGGCTCTCCTAAGAAGTAGGGAGTGACCAGATGAGATGTTCCATATAATACCTCGTTCATTTTCTATGGTTTGTTACAGTGGTGAGGAGTAAATTTCCTTCTCGTCTTGCTCTGTACGGCAGCCACCATGGCTCATGTTATGCTGGATACGAGTGAGTTTGGGGAGGCGGCAGATTTCCTGCGCAAAAGCGACAAGGAGCTGATGAAGCTACAGACTATCCCCTTTGATGGTAAGAGTATAGACTGCTTGTAAGATGTTTTTCTAGCAATAAATAAACGGGGAGGGGGGAGAGGGAGGGGTGTTACTTTATATTAATTTGCTGCTGCTTTGTTTGTGGCCGTTTTTCTAAGGGTAGAATTTCCAGCCCCTAGCAGGAACAGCAAGCACAGAAGTCACAGCCCCTCAGTTTTTAAAGAGGCTCCAGCTATGTCTTGAGTAGATTAGAGTTAATTAGAGAAAAATCTCTACTGATGAGCATTGAATTACAGGAACAGAACAGAATTTGAGCACAGTTGCTTATTTGCAGTTAGCTTACTCCATTCTTTTTTGGATTCTGTTACTGTCCTACTCTCCCTAGATATACTTCTTTGCCCAGACTTTCATCAAATGATATTCTTCTGCGCATTTTTTCTCAGGAAGAGTTCATAGGTTTCTGGCTGTGAATGAGAGAGAAATGTGATAACTGATGTTGTGGCTCCCATGTAGAGGCTGGTGAACTGATCATCTTTTCATTTTCTGCACTTAGCATTATTTTGATTTTTGTCAACCACTAAGATGTTGATATAGTCAAAAAGCAGTTTAACAAACTTTTAAAGCTACTATATTACTGCTTCCAGAAAGTAATTTTATAAAGTAATTCCCATGTATTGTGGCCACAAATGCACATAAATGATCTCTTTTAAAATACTGAACCATGCACTTTGGCATGAAGATGTGCACCTTGCCAGTGGATGCAGCTGGGAGCATGGCGAGGTTGAAATGCTTCCTGTGAGTACAGAGCTCACTTGTAACAAGGCTAAACTACAGTATCTGACCACTGCTCCTGATTCTTGGGTCAGCCAGGGTTAAGGAGTCCCCTTGATTGCTCAAGAGGTCATGTGTGCTAGGTTCTAGGAGGAACTGCAATGCATGCCTCTAGACTGGAAGAGGAAAGAGGAAATCATATTGGGCCCTTCACACCCATGGTGCCGGAGGAAGCTGCTAAGGAAAATCAATTGTCTGTATATTAGGATGTGGTAGCCTGGATTTGCTCCAAGCCCTAGAGACTCTGTCTGTATCCGAAGTAGCAAACCTGACAGCTCACAGAACAGAACCTATTGTTGAGTGAAAGGCACAACATCTAGCAATAATTATGATTAGGAAGCTGCCACACTAAAACCACTCAGCGAAATAAAATGTACATCAAGCCTATTCACTAAGCTGTGTTATTGCAACAAAATACCTTACTTCCCAATGAACCTGCATTATCCGGCAGCTTAGAACAAAAATAAATCAGGCTCAACGTGAGATAAATGTAATGAGCTGTTTTCTGTGCCATTTCAAAAGCTCATGTATGAACATTAGCTTAAGTTCAGATAATTCTTGTATTGGGCTAATCAAAGATTAAAAAAACAGACAAGAATTCATTTTTCAAGGTCCTATAGCTCTGAAATGCCTGTCTGGAAGTGGCTTTGTGGCTTTGTGGTGATATTGCCGCCTTCCTGTGGGAGACAATCATCGGGACTTTCTCTTCCATAATTATTTTTTCTTTTGTGACTAGTTTTTGCCATATCTAAGTTGGTGTTGCTCTTTCTTACATTGCTGCAGGGAAAAAGAAAGCCTGGATCCCTGATGATAAAGAGGCATACATTGAGATTGAGATCAAGGAATCTTCTGGTGGCAAAGTCACTGTAGAAACCAAGGATAAACGGGTATGTAGGATGTACTCTGTCACTACTACCTATGAAAGTATGACCTTCACAAGGGAGCAGAGGGGCAGCTTCAACCGTTGCCTTACAGTCCTTTAGCATATTTTCTTTATGTAAATTTAGAGGATAATTTATACATGCAAAATCAATAGGGTATTTTGCATCAGTGGTCATGTTAGGAATTTTTTGAAGAAAACTTTGTATGCATTTTTAATTTTGAAAATTCACCTACATATGTACCTAGGCAGAAAGAGAAGTTGCTTACTTGTAACAGGTGTTATCTGTAGACAGCAGGGAAATACAGCCACACTTGCTTGGTGATGTCCCCAATGTTGTCGAGTGACTGGAGCCCTTGCCCAGCTTTTGAAGTCTTTTGAGGCTTCAACGTGCATGTCTATGAGTATTCCTGCCCTTGAGCCAAGTGGCAGAGATCCAGTCCATCCAGAGAAGGACATTTTGCAGAGTTTACCTAAGTGTTTGCATTCTATCTTGATATTAAGGGCCTGATATTCAGCAGCAACAGCTAGCATTGCTAAAGTGGCCAGCCATCACCGCTGACTGTAAACCTTGATATTCAGTACTGGGGCCATATTCAGGCTCCAGCAGTGAATATCCGGGTTGCCCAGATTGTGGGCAAGCTAACCGGGCAGTGGCGATATTTGATATTGCTGCTGCCTAGTTGTCGATGGGTGCCACCACCAGAATCCCCCTGGCATTGCATCGGGACATGCAGCAGCGGCAGCTGCGGATATTCAGAAGCACTAACTGTGTTAACATCGCTGAATATCCCGGACCAGGGCATCAGCCATGTTAATCCCTTTCAATATCCCCTCTCCCCCAAGTCTTCTCTTTCTTTTGTGGGGAAGGCAGGTGGGTGAGTGTGGCTGCATATCCCTGCTGTCTATGGAGAACACCTGTTACAGGTAAGTAAATTTGCTTTCTCCCTATACTGGGAGGGTAGAAATGCAGCTGCACTTGCTTGGTGAGTCCAGAGCATGTTTGTCCTTCATGCACGGTTCAAAAATGAGAAGGGTGGTGGACCTGATTGCTCTCTTTTTGATTGCCTGTTCAAATGCTGCATCTTGATGTGACGAATGATCAAGGCAATAGTGATGCACAAAGGTCCATGTTGCAGATTTACATATTTTTTGCAGAGGACTATTTCTTCCATGTGCTACGAAAGTTGCTTTTGTTTTTAACTACTAGGGTTCTACTGTTCCAGGGGGTGCCAAGTCTCCTTTTGGGTAGCAAAAATGAATGTAATCAGAGACCCAGTTAGCGATAGCTCTTTTTGATGCTGGATAATTGGGGTTGTAAGTGACAAAATGCTGACTAGCCTTTCTTACATCTTTGCTAGCTGTAATGTAATAAAGGAGTGCATGTCTGCAGTCCAGTGTGTGAAGAGCATATTCTGGGTCCCCTAGTTTTGCACTGGAGAAAAAAGTTGGAAGTACAATGGATTGATTCATCTGATACCACTTTCGAGAGAAACTTGGGATGTGTTCTTAGTAGCACCCTATTGTGGAAGAACTGGGTAGAAAAAGGAAAATGTACAAGAGCTTGAAGGTTACTCATTCATCTTGTGGATGAAATAGCCACAAGAAAAACTGTTTCTCCTTGAACAGGCACAAAATAAGTCCTCACGCATGGGTGATGTTAGCGACGGATCCCCGCAAAGGAAGCTGTTGGGAGATACACCACACATGTGTACCTGCCTTCCCACCATATTCTCCATTCTTCTGTTTTCTGCAGGGTCCCTAGGATGTGTTCCTGCCTTCCCACCATATTCTCCATTCTTCTGTTTTCTGCAGGGTCCCTAGGATGTGTTCCTGCAGTGCGGAAAAATGTTTTTTATCTGGCCCTCATGGCTGGGGCTTTTTCTCAGAAATCACCAGAACAGTGCAGGGAGGACACGGCCACACCACTTAAAAACAAAGCAACCTTTTATTTTGTAAAACTTTCAAAGGTACAGACCCGACTTGGCCAAGTTTTGACTGACAGCCTGCATCAGGGGTAGAAAAACAAAACACATGAACATTAAAAATACAATAATATTCTCCAAACTGTACAACAAAGAGCAATCAAAAATAAAATACAAAAGAAATATACAATACCTCTTAAGAGTCAATTACATATATACTCCAGTGGCAGTCAGGACATTGTAACAAATGCAATGCAATGTGTGCCTTCTAGTCAGTCCTGACTCCTGTTGTAACAAATAAAAAACTATAAATAAAACATACATATGTAACCTGAAAGGTGCATATGAGGCAATTCAATTGCTACAGACAATACCATAAAATTCTGCAGCTAACTTGCTTCATGATCTTTACATAAACATAAAAATTACAAGAGAAGACTAATGTTAGCTAAAACAACATGGATACAAACAAATAATCCTCAACTGCTAACTGAGCTTAAAACTTTACAAAGAAAGGGAGGAGGAGAGGAAAAAAAAAGAGGAAAAAGAAAAAAGTTATTGCAGTCCTACCAGTAGCTGAAAGCTCAATAAGTGCTTCTCAGGTATGCCTGTATGACAGCAAAGGAAAAAATATAAAGCATAATACTCGTAATCAGATGGCTAAGTAATATCAAACAACAGCAAGAACATAGCAATACAGCAATGGAATAAAAATATAAAGCATAATACTTGTAATCAGTTGGCTAAGTAATATCAAACAACAGCAAGAACACAGCAATACATTTACATTCTCTTATATACTGTGCTATTCTGCATCAGTGTGGTTTACATTGAACAAGGCATTATAACCCTCCATAGCCCATGTTCCCTGTAAAATAGTTATCTCCAAGTTATAATACCCTGTTCAATGAAATTTCAGTTTGTTCAATGTAAACCGCACTGATGCAGAATAGTGTGGTATATAAGAGAATGTAAATAAATAAATAAGATAAGGTTTAATGTGAAGAAGTGCAGTGTCATGCACTTGGGATGCAGAAATCCAAGGGAATTGTATGCAATAGGAGGCAAGAGGTTAGTGTGCACAGACCAGGAGAATGACCTCGGAGTGATTGATCTCCAAGAACAAGCAGGAATGAGTCTTCACATATGGGTTTCGTCGGTACTGACGGAGCCTGCGCGGGAACGCTCCCCAGCGTCCAGTAAGAAAGCTTTTGGGAGCATCCCACAGCGCCTGCGCGCTGCCTTCCTGCCTTTCCCAACCGCCTCTCTCCAGTTCTTCTTTTCCGCGGAGCCAGCAGGTCGTGTTCCTGTCACCGCAGAAGAATTCTTTATTTTTTTCTTTATTTTTCTGTGCGCGTCTGCCTTCTTCGACGTCAGACCGGTACCGCCGGTCTTTTCTTTTTTCTTACAAAAAACAAAACAAAAACAAACTTTTCTTTCTTCAACTGTGCATTTTCGGGTTGGGCCTTAGGCCTGAACATATTTTCTCCTCATGGAGAAGCCTGCTTCCGGGTTCAAAAAGTGCACGAAGTGTGGCGGTACTATTTCTTTCACCGACACCCATGACTGGTGTCTAAAATGTTTGGGTCCTGACCATTCCATCACGGATTGTGTGTCCTGTACCATGATGTCTAAAAGAAGTCGGCAGAACCGAGCAGCCAAGCTCAGTACCCTGTTTCCCTCTGATGCAGCCTCAGTGGCATCGACGTCTTCCAGGGCTTCTTCTTCCTCCCATGGATCTCAGGTAACCAAACATAAATCTAGCCGGTCCTCGAAGGGCAAATCTCCCTCTAAGCATCGAGATGCCTCCGGGCTTGTCCTCGAAGATTCCGCACTGGCTAAATTACCCCGGCGGGAAGTTCCGGCTTCCAAAGCATTGTCTATGGGGTCACAGGTTGACATCGATGGCTCGGCCTTGACCGATCACCTGTTGCCGTGTTCTGGGATACCGGTGGCCTCCACTGGTACCGACATCCAGACTCTGGTGGCGTCGATGGATCAGAAGATTCTGTCCATGCAGCGCACCCTAATGGCGTTTATGCAGGCTTCGACGCCTCCGGTACCGCAACAGTCTCCGTTGCCGGTACCGACTCCGGCACCGGCATCGTTCCCGGTGCCGGTACCGATTGCATTGACATCGGCTTCGGTGTCGACTGCAACGGTACCCTGTCCTATGATGCCCATCGGTACCGAACCGGTACCGCTTACTCCCGATGTCGATCCCACTCTGTACGCATATCGGGCTTTACAGGAGCATCCAGACAGGTGATACTTCGATTCCTCCGAAGACTCTGAGTCGGAGGTTTCTGTCGATGCACCGGTACTTCTTCCTCAGGAGTCTGATTCTCCAAAACGAAGAATGTCTCCTCCAGAAGACTTGTCTTTTCAGGACTTCATTAGGGAAGTGGCTAGGGGCCTCTCCATTACAGTGGCCCCTGAGTCAGAGCCTAGAGCCAAGCAACTAGATATTTTGCAATATCTTAAGGCTCCTAAAGAAGCAGCTACTTTACCTATTCATGAGATTCTCTATGATCTCATGTTGAGCATGTGGGAGACTCCTCTTACCACCTCTCCTCATTCTCGTAGATTAGACACCATGTACCGTGTCCCTCCTTGTCCTGGCTTTCATAAGTCTCAGCTTCCTCACCACTCTATTGTGGTAGAGTCTGCCATGAGGAAAATAAAGAGTGCAAAGAGACACTCATCTAATCCTCCAGGACGTGAATGCAGGACCCTTGATGCTTTTGGCCGAAGGGTTTTCCAAGCTAATATGCTTGCTGCCAGAATCAACTCCTATAGTCTCTATATGGGGATGTTTCTAAAAGAAGTCTGTCAGACGGCTGCCTAGGGTGAGAACTTACACAATCTTGACGATGCATATATTCATATGATTCTTGCAAGGTATTGTGGGTATTGTAGTTCATTCACTCCCAAACACAGCTGATGACAATAATTTGAGTTGTGAAACCAAGTGGTAAGATCAATAAAATACTTCTTTTATTGATGGGGTTTAATTCACCCAGCACATGTATGCTTGATAGCACTATAAATGAGGTTACTTGCTTGCAGTGTTTAAAATGGATAACAAAAAGTCACAAAGTAAACCAGAAAACAACCTTCAGCTTGTCAGGCAATTAGCTAATGTTTTCTTAGCAAATAATTACCAAATACAAAGGCACAAAGTAAAGAATAAACTTTGCTGGTTAGGTTAACTTCTGCTTATTTTCCACGCCGATCTCAGCAGGGATTCTCCCTTGCTCACACACACAATCAGGTGCAGCCCTAATTACTATCAATGGACCAGCTGAAAGCCTTTAGCTGGCTGGCTGCTACTGTGTGAGCCCAAATCCTGCTTTAAGAGCTGTTTGCAGTGGAAATAAAGAACAAAGTTAGGTTTCTTTGTGATGGCTGATGTGTTTGCTCAGAGAAAACTAGTAATAGCATTTAGATAGAGAACAGTCCATATAAACTGTATTTTCATCTGCTGTATCAATCAGCATATGGTCACTATCATACATTGGCACAGACGAGTCTTTCATTAAGGCACTATCATGAGAATGCTCATTCCCTTGCTGCCACTCTCTATTATAGATAGGGTCTGGATCAGTGTTCATACCTGAGCCTCTCCTGCCATCATAATTCCTCTCTGTAAAGCCTGGCCAATATGTAATCCAATTCTGATGTCCAGCCTTCCAATCTTGATCCCTGGACACTGGATCTCCTCTCACATACCTTCTGGCCTTGGTCTGAAAGTCCCTTCCACATGCAGTCTTCTCTCTTCCAGGTAGCCACTGGTGATTCCTATCTCTGCCACTCCATTCCTCTGGCTGAATCCAGTCCAATGGACTCTGCTGGCTTTTGGAATACCTCCCAGTATGAGTACTGCCTTGGAATCTCCCAGACCTTCCAATGGCCTTTCTTCTCTTCCTTCCAGAGAGTTTCCTTCTCTCTCTATCTGCTTGGCTTGGCTTCTGTTTCTCCAGGTGATACTGGTGCTTGAGCTTGTAGCCGTTGCTGTCTCTGTATCTCTTCCTCCCTCTGTAGCTGAAGCTCTCCCTGAAGCTGGGCTGGAGCTTGTAGTAACTGTTATCTGAAGAATAAGCTCTATTCTTATCCTGTTCTAATGTGTGCTGCTCCCTAACACAGCGCAGCTGTGTTGAATCAGGCCCTGCCCTTTGAGATGAGTGCTTAGGGATTACCTCATAGCTCTCTTGATTGCACACACATTTTCTTACTTCAGCCTCCCTCATGGCTGCTGGAAACCTGGTGCATTCTGGGACTGGTAGTCTTTTATGTGAAAACTCTGTTTTCTTGCTTCTACCAGAACTGACAGGTTGCTTGTTCAGAGTCACATCATCTTTTCTATAGCTCCTACCTGAGCTATGATAAGCTTCCTTATCACAAGTCACAGATCATCTGCAGACTTTAGCCCCTTTTATTTCAGAAGATAAAAGGCAGGAATTTCTCACTTGGCTTAAACATGCCCAAGATGTTTCCAAATTTTCCAACTGTGCAGCCTTTGACTCTTTTGAGTGTGTAAGCAGAGCCTCGGCTATTGCCATAGGTGCACGCAGAATTGCTTGGTTACAAGCCTCTGATTTGGAACTTTGGGTCCAAGATGAACTTGGAAATCTTCCTTGTACAGGTGAAAACCTTTTTGGCAGGGATTGGAAAGCAAAGGCCACTCAGATGGATGCTGAGAACTCTGCTTTGCATCGACTTTCAAAGTCTACCTCTGCTCCTGCTAAGAAAAGATTGTTCAAAAAGACAACTTTTTCTAAAAAGGGAAGATACTATCCTGCTTATGGTCAGCAGGCATCTTCTGCAGGTCGTTTTGCTGCAAAGCGTCAGCAACCACCTAAACAGGCCAAGTCAAAGGCTGCCAGGCCTCCCACGGCTCAGCAGCCTCAGCCTCCTCAGGGCCTTTGACTTGCAACTAGAGAACTTAGCCTTTCTGGCTCTGGAAGAACCAGAGCCCCTCACCATTCCAGGAAGGTTGGCTTACTTTGCTCCCAGATGGGAGCAAATTACAGTAGAGCAATGGACCCTCTCCATTGTAAGGGAAGGGTACAAGCTTCATTTCTTAAACCTTCCTCCCCACACCATGGTGAGACAGTTCAATTCTCCAACATCTCTCCTCAACCTTCTGGGTCAGGAGATTGCTACCCTTCTTGCCCAAGGGGCAATAGAAGAAGTACCCCTTCTTCAACAGGGCTCAGGGTTCTACTCCCCTTATTTTCTTATTCCAAAGAAAACAGGGGGCTACAGACCCATATTAGATCTCACAGAATTGAACAAGTTTCTATTGAAAGAGAAATTCAAGATGATTTCTCTCGGTACTCTGCTGCCATACCTTCAGAGTCAGGACTGGCTTTGTTCTCTAGATCTCAAGGATGCGTACACCCATGTCCTCATCCATCCAACACACAGAAGGTTCCTTCGGTTCCTTTTTCAAGGAAAGCACCAATACAGGGTGCTTCCTTTCGGTTTGGCCTCTGCACCAAGGGTGTTCACGAAATGCATGGCAGTAGTAGCTGCATTTCTACGCACTCTAGGAATATTCGTTTTCCCATATCTGGACGACTGGCTCATTCGAGCTCCATCCCAGTCAGAGGCCCAGATTTCTCTAACTGCACAATGCGTGTCCTTCAGTATTTGGGACTGGTAATAAACATCCCAAAATCCCATCTCACCCTTACTCATTCTCTGGAGTTTATAGGGGCCTTGCTGGATACCACAACTGCAAGGGCCTATCTTCCTCAGGCCCGTCGCCTACGCTTGGTGCAGTTAGCCTCCCAGATACAGTTAAAGTCCCATTTAACTGCTCAAGAGATGTTACAACTATTAGGCCACATGGCATCCACCGTGCATGTGGTTCCATATGCTCGCCTTCACATGAGGGCAGCTCAATGGACTTTGTCCACCCAATGGACTCAGGCATCAGGTTGCCTGTCAGACAAAATAGCAAACTCCAGTCGCCTATTTTGGTCTCTCCAGTGGTGGAAGTTCCCTCCAAATCTGTTGCTGGGGTCCCCTTTTCAGCAGTCGCTACCCCAAGCAACTCTGACAACAGATGCTTCTCCAATGGGTTGGGGAGCTCATCTGCAGGATCTCTCCACCCAGGGCATCTGGTCTCCACAGGAGACTTCTCTGCATATCAATCTCTTGGAACTCAGAGCAATATTCTTAGCTCTGAGTGTTCCATTCCCTGCTCAGCTACAGGACAGACCTCATCCATACGGACAACCAAGTAGCCATGTTCTATGTAAACAAGCAGGGCGGGACTGGCTCTCTGTAGCTTTGCAACGAAGCTTGGCGACTGTGGGCCTTCACCAGAGAGCATCACATCCATCTTCTGGCAGTATATCTTCCAGGCGTTCAAAACTCTTGGGCGGACAGACTCAGTCGAGTTCTGCTTCCACACGAGTGTTCCCTCCTCATGGACCAGGTAGCCAGGATTTTTCGAATTTGAGGAACCCCAGACATAGACCTCTTTGCAAGTCCGTGGAATGCCATACTTCCCCGGTTCTGTTCCAGAATTCCGTGTCAGGGAGTTCAGGCCAAGGATGCCTTCCTCCTTCACTGGGGTCAAGACTTCCTTTATGCCTTTCCACCAATTCCCCTAATTCCCAAAACACTATTCAAGCTTCAGAGAGATCAAGGGACCATGATCCTCATAGCACCACATTGGCCATGCCAAGTGTGGTACCCTCTACTTCTGCATCTCTCTCAAGCTCCTTCCCTGGACTTGGGCTCTGCACCAGACCTTCTGTGGCACCTAAACCCCCAGTCGCTCCATCTCAGGGCTTGGTTGCTGAGGGCCTAGACCTTCAAGATTTTCATCTCTCTCAGCAAGTCAGAGATGTTATTCATGCCTCTAGAAAGCCTTCTACTAGACGTTCCTATGCTTTCAAATGGAAAAGATTTACCATTTGGTGTTCAGGGAAAGGTCTAAACCCTCTTGCAATACCTCTGAATTCTCTACTAGAGTATCTCCTGCATCTATCCCATGCAGGTCTGAAAACAAATTCAGTAAGAGTCCATTTGAGTGCTATTACAGCGTCCCTCAAGCCTCGCAATGGACAACCTATTTCCTCTCATCCTCTTATAGCAAGATTCATGAGAGGCCTTCTTTTAACTAAACCTCCCATTAGACCACCTCCAGTGGCATGGGACTTAAACCTGGTTCTTGGCCAGCTTATGAAGCCACCCTTTGAACCTTTAGCCACCACCTCCTTGAAATTCCTTTCTTGGAAAGTTATTTTTCTCATTGCAGTCACCTCAGCACGCCGCATCAGTGAGTTGCAAGCTTTGGTGGCTAATCCTCCTTATACAAGGTTCCATCATGATAAGGTAGTCCTCAGGACCAATCCACACTTTATGCCTAAAGTGGTCTCACCTTTTCATCTGAACCAAGAGGCATATTTACCTGTCTTTTTTCCAGGACCTCATGCATCAAATGCAGAGAGGAATCTTCATACCTTGGATTGTAAGAGAGCTCTCGCTTTTTACTTACAAAGAACACAGCAACATAGAAAGTCTTCTCAACTCTTTGTTGCTTTTGATCCTTCTCATTTAGGACTTCCATTCTCTAAGAGAACACTGTCCAACTGGATTGCTCAGTGTATTTCTTTTGCCTACCAGAGTAGGAACATTTCTCTGGAGGGCCATGTCACAGCTCACAATGTGAGAGCCATGGCAGCCTCAATGGCTCATCTAAACTCTGTGTCCATCGACCAAATCTGTCGAGCGGCCACCTGGGCCTCGGTTCATACCTTCACAGCCCATTACTGTTTGGACAAGGACTCCCACCGGGATGCCTCGTTTGGTCAGGCTGTTCTCAAACACCTGTTCCATTCCTAATCAACTCCTACCCACCTACTCTGGTCGGATGCCAGAGATCCATGGGGGGAGGTAGAGTCCTTTTCAAGGACACACAACCTGGGGTTTCTCCCTGGCATCTGCAGCTAGGGAGTCCCCATATGTGAAGACTCATTCCTGCTTGTTCCTGGAGATAGCACAGTTACTTACCTGTAACAGGTGATCTCTGGGAACAACAGGAATAAGTCTTCACAACCCACCCACCTCCCCTAGGAGTTGTATCTCTCTATCTATCTTTCCTTTCCTCTCTCTCTCTTTGTCTCAGCTTTAAAACTCGAACTGGAGAGAGGCGGTTGGGAAAGGCGGGAAGGCAGCGTGCAGGCGCTGTGGGATGCTCCCAAAAGCTTTCTTACTGGACGCTGGGGAGCGTTCCCGTGCAGGCTCCGTCGGTACCGACGAAACCCATATGTGAAGACTTATTCCTGCTGTTCCCAGAGATCACCTGTTACAGGTAAGTAACTGTGCTTTTCTGAGGATCTCAAGGTGGCGAAACAGTGTGACCAGGTGGTGGCAAAAGCCTAAAGACTGCTGAGCTGCATACAGAGAGGAATTACCAGCAGAAAGGAAGAGGTGCTAATACCATTGTACAAGTCGCTGGTGAGGCCTCACTTGGAATATTGTATTTGGTTTTGGAGACCATATCTCACAAAGGATATAAAAAGACTGGAAGCGGTTCAGAGGAAGGTGACCAAAATGATTTGGAGTCTGCGTCAGAAGACTTATGAGAAGAGACTTGACCTAAATATGTATACTCTAGAAGAGAAGAGGGACAGGGGAGATATGATTCAGACCTTGGACAAACAAACCTCTTCCAAAGAAGTGGAAGCTGTAAAACTAGAGGGCATAACATAGAGCTGCAAGGTGGTAAACTGAAAGGCAATGTTAGGAAATACTTTTTCTGGTGGTGGATGCTTGGAATGCCCTCCAGATGGAAGTGGTGGGGGCAAATACAGTGATAAAATTCAAAATGGAGGAGTGGAGGAGTGGAGTGGAGGAGTGGCCTAGTGGTTGGGGCAAGGTACTTCAGGCCAGAAGGTCAGGGGTTCAAATCCCACTAGAAGACAGCAACCTTGGGCCGGAAGGACTGAGGTTTCTAGTCCCACAGGTGCTTCTTGTGGTCTTGGGCAAGCCACCTAACCCTCCATAGCCCATGTTCCCTGTAAAATAGTTATCTCCAAGTTATAATGCCCTGTTCAATGTAATTTCAGTTTGTTCAATGTAAACCACACTGATGCAGAATAGCACAGTATATAAGAGAATATAAATAAATAAAAAATGGCATGGGGCAGACACAGTGTATCCCTTTACAGCAACAGAATAAAATTGAAATAAACGGAACCATCTAATTTCTCAACAAATAGGGGTGTCCTACATGGAGCAGAGGGTTCACCCCTAAACAAAGACAAGGGGAGGGCTGGCCTGCACAGAGCAGCAGGTGCACCTACCCTTGCTGCCTTACGGGGCAGACTAGATGGACCATACTAGTCTTTATCTACCATCATATTCTATGTTACATTACTATGTGTACACAGGAACCATACAAACAACAGTTTAGAACAAGTCACATAGTCATCTAGCATTTAGATTCACAGAACAGGGAGAACACCCACATCACTGAAGCTAAATAATATATAAGCACTATGTGGATACATAGCTGTGTCCTGGTCATAGCTTGGTTAGAGTGAGCGTACCCTCACAGGTGTGAACTGCTGTGGCCACCTGGGCCATGCACGTGGCAGACAGGCATTGCAAAGTCTCAGCCATTGACCTGACTTCCAATGCAGACACATCCTGGGCAAACCGCTCTGTTTCAGGCCATACCCACAATCCTCTGCTCCTTATTATGCATATTTGCAGACTAATGCTGGGAACAGCTTAGGCAATGTAGGGCACAGTGCAGTGCAGAAAGCCACAGAACTCTGGAGAGACATACACACACACACATACATCGCCCTGCTGTGCAAAAGTGGAGATGGTTGGCATTCCTGCCTGACACTTTGGTCTCCATATCAGCTCAGGTATTGTTAACCTGTGCTCATCCAGCAGGTGCTAGTAGCATGCTCTGACATTCACACCCGTTGTTAGTGCCCACTCCATGTGCCGGTGCTATCAGTCTGCCTTTCCATCCAGCTGTGGATAGTGGAGCCCTCTCTGTGTGGCCGATGGGTGCTTGGACCTTTGCTGGCCAATTCATTGGGAGTTGCACATGCTGGTGCCGTACCTACACTGTAGGCTAAAGTTTACCCACAGGGACATGCAAGACATGAGCCACAGCAAGGTTTTGAACCTGTGACCCTCCACTCATATACACACACTGGCTTTGTGCATTGTACCACCATATGGAATCAATAGTCCCTTTGTGGAGCTGTGGTCAATGACAGGATGAATGCGGGCATGTGCAGGGGTCTTCCTATGTTCACTGTGATCTCTGCATGCCCTGTGCCATACCTTTCTGATAAGGTGTTTTTGGCGAGTGTTTGAGGGGGATGTGCTGTCCAGTCTGTATGTCACCATAGCTCTGTATGCTGCTGGTGGCGGATGCTGCTCCCACCACCAACATATTCACACCATGCTGACATTGCATCATGCTGTCAGTGGGAGGAGTGGTCTAGTGGTGGGGGCAAGTTACCTCAGGCTGGAGGTCCAGGGGTTGTAATCCTGCTAGAGGCAGAAACCTTGAGCTGGAAGGACTGGGGTTTCTAGTTACACAGATGCTCCTTGGGTATGCCTCTTAACCCTCTGTTGCCTCGGGTACAAAAACATAGATTGTGAGCCCTTCATGGACAAGGGGAAAATATATATACAGTACCTGAATGTACACTGCTAAAAAGCAGAATATAAGCCTAGTTAAATAAATGGGAAAACTGCTAGGTACTTATAATTCACAGGTCTGCAAAAAAACTTTTTTCGAGAGCTGTTTTGGTTATTCCACGTAATCTTTATGTGTTTTGGTGCGCTGAATCCGAAAATGACCTCCATTTTGTCATAGGACATCACGTTTCCTGACAATTTAGGTAACTATGTTAAATAAGGTAATACCTCAAAATAAATGGAAATAGATTTATAAAATTAAAGTTTTATTACAATATTTTCATGAAAATCCTTTTTTGAACTGAAATGAGCTCACCTACACACACTAAACTCGATTCTTCTTCCTTGTGAGGCTCCTCTTGGTGCATTTACGCTTGTGAGTAGCATCTGGAATGTCTCTCTGAAGCATCCAACAGTAGTCTGCCATCATTGTAATGCTCCATTTTCCCTGGTATGTCCTTTCCATCTCTTTAATGTCTTGGTGGAATCATTCACCTTGTTCCTCACTCGCAGCTCCCAAATTTTCAGGAAAGTAGTCAAGGTGGGACTGGAGGAAATGCACTTTCAAACTCATCAGGCAACCTAAAGCTTGAAATGCTTTCAGCATTCGTCCAACGATCTTTTTGTAGTAAGGATCTTTGTTATTGCCTAAAAATTTCTGTACGACTTCTTTAAATGCAATCCACCCTTCTTTTTGAGGATCCATCATGGTATTGACAAACTCTTGATCAACTATAAGCCTTCTAATGTCTGGTCCGACGAACACACCTTCCTTCAATTTTGCCTCAGACAGGCCTTGAAACTTGGTGACCAAGTATTTGAAGCATTCTCCATCTCTTGGAAGTGATTTTATGAATTGCTTCATCAATCCCAATTTTATGTGGAGAGGTGGTAGAAGAACTTTATGGGAAGGTACTGTCATAGAGCGGAAGCTAATGAAAGTGAAGACTTAGAAAAAAACCGCTGTCTTTCACAAAACAAATGATGTGCAGAAGATGCAATTGCCCTGCAGCACAGCTAGAGGGAGCAGGCGAAAGCTTACAGAGGCTGAGTTAATACACCCGGCTGATGATTCTGCAGAAGTTAATCAGCTGCACCTGAAAAGTAGCCCGGGGAACTCAAACGTGGAATGCCTTTATAAGCAGAAAGCTAGTGCAGGAGAGGAGAGAAGGAGGAGAAGGGGAGCTGAGACAGCCAGGAACAGCAGTCCAGCCAGGTCAAGCAGTGCAGCCAAGACAAGCAGCACGACAAGGACAGCAGGAGCTGGAAGAGGAGCAGAAAGAGCCAGAGAGAAAGACAGGCCGTGGAGAGTCAGTCCGGAGAAAGACTTGGTAGCAGGAGACCTCAGAGGTAAAGAGCTCAGAAGGAGAGAGCCATACCTGGAGAGAGGCCTACGCTCACCAGAAGACCCTTAAACAGGATTGAAAGGCTCCAGAAGGAAAGGTACTGATAGCAGTTACCTATACCAGGAAGCAAGGAAGTCTGGATTCCTCACCAAGTTTTCCTAGGCTACAGAAAGGTCAAGCATTGCCTAGAAGCTTCCAAGAGAAAGTCTGCCAAAGAGACTGTGTCCTGTAAGAAGTGCCTGAGAAGGAAAACTCCAGTTATACCGGCTACAGGAAGCCAAGGTATGGTAACACTTTATTCATAAAGAGAAGCTCAGCTCCTAGAAGCTCTTGTAAAGCAGATATCCAGTTTGAAAGGAAAAAAAGCAGGCCAGAGTTTTATAAGCCAGGACGTAAGGGCATAGGAACAAGCCATGCTTATGTGAGAGCCCTAGAACAGCCTTACTGGAAACAAGGGAACAGAAACAGTGACCGGCAAACTATAGCGGCCAGGGAAAGCTCCAATTCAGAGGGAGATAACAATGACCCCGAGCCCATGCAGATAGCGCTTGAGGATCCTATTCCCTTATCTCAAGACGAATTAATGGATTGCTCCATTTGTATTGTGGCCAGTTTTGAATCACTCCCTGAACTGTGAGTTATACAGACATTGCTTTGAGAATACTCATGTTTGTGCTGAATGAAAGAGGAATGTTCACTCCTTTGTTTTGCTCTAAAGTTTTGAAAGAATCCTGGGTTAAATCCTACAAGCAACTGTGAAGTTTGTAACAGTTTACCTCTTTACTTATGTTGTGGTGGAAGCCTGAAAAGAAGGACTTTCTATATTTCTGTATCTCAGCGAACCTTTTGCGTTAAAGGGAAATAAAAGCCTTATTTACCCTCTACTTGGCATACACAATTTATTCACATAAGAAGCAGGACTACAAAGACCAAGATACCCTTGGCCTTAAAAGAGCCCTCTACTCCCAGAAAATAATAATATGCTCAACCTACCCTTACAGCCACTGGCCACCAGGGGGGGTTGATGACAGTACCAAAGTTTCTCGGAGGACATTTTTTTCACCGACTGTTAGCACCCTCAGCTGCCAACTCTTCTTGGTCCAGTGATTTTGTCGGTCTCGACTGTCCCATAGACACAGAAAACAAGGATATTTGGTATACCCAGCTTGTTGCCCGAGCAGCATGCACAAGACTTTCAAGTCCCCACACACTTGCCAACCATAGTCTTCATATTTAAGTTTACGAAGAACCAATTCCAAGTTCTCGTAGGTTTCCTTCAAGTGTACGGAATGACCTACAGGAATGGAAGCGTAAAAACTGTTGTGGAGTAAAACTGCTTTGAGACTTCTTTTTGAAGAATCTATAAAAAGACGCCATTGCTCTGAATCATATTGGATTTTAAATTGACCCATCAGACCTTCGACATCGATGCAATAAACCAACTTGTCTTCCTGGGCGAAGTAAGGAACGAACTCCTTTTCACGATGTCTGAACCATGAAGATGACACTACTGGCAACAATAAATTCCTGCTTTTCAGCCTTGATCCGAGTAACTCAGCGGCATCTGTGGGAAGATTCAAGTCTCTTACCAAATCATTCATCTCCTCCTGAGAAAACAATTTTGGTCTTGTATCATCTTCAAAGTCAGAACTTGATTCGTCATCTGGTTCAGGTATGACTTTCGCGGAGCCCAGAATCATGAAGACGAGAAAGCAAGATTCGGTGATCTACTAAATCAAAAGCCGAGGATAGGTCCAAGAATACCATTAGGGTGATATCCCCAGGGTCATGTGCAGTGTGTAATTCATTTAGAAGGACGAGCAGTACCATCTCTGTACTATGGGCTGAGCGGAATCCAGACTGTCAGGGATGCAATGTATTAGTGGCTTCAATATGGCATGACAATTGCTGAAACATGAGTCGTTCCAAAATTTTGGCCAGAAGGGGAAGATTTGAGACTGGTCGCCAGTGAGATAGGATAGATGGATCCAGAGAGGGCTGTTTGAGAAGTGGGCAAACAATGGCAGACTTCCACGGACTAGGGAATAGACCTGCAGATAAACTGGAATTCAGAATAGTCAGGATTGTGGGTAACAACTGAAGAGAGGGTTCAGATAACCAACTAGAGGGGATGGGGTCTAGAGGGCAGGTGGTCTTCCTAGAATCAGAAATTGTCTTAAGTACTTCAGTGGAAGTGATGGAATGAAATGAAGACCAGGTATGAGCCAACATCTGGTTCAGAGAAGAGGAAGACGAGCCCACTGAGACAAACAAGGAAGTGTCATGGGAAGAATCCTTTGTAGCAGGGGGGGGGGAGGGGAGGAAGGAAGAAAGTAGTGGGCGGGAAGGCAACAAAGATGGAGGCAGAGTACTAGAGAAAGACGAGCGAAGATTATGAATCTTCTCATAGGAAAAGGTGGCAAGTAATGTCAGAGCTGGTACTATAGTCTGAGAGGAAGAGCTTGCGATGGTAGAAGAAAGCTTGTGAAGGATAGAATTAAGTTGTTAAATGCCATCACGTTGGTGTCGACTCATGGCGAACCTCTGGATAGTTGTCCTAAATTGTGTTCGGTCTTTAGTTAGGTGGCTCATTGTTTACTGTCTGTCAAAATCCTTCTTTTCACTATTAATATCCTACCTCACTTCTCGCAACACTTTAGCACTTGCATCATACCACCAACTACGTACATAGACCTTTCTTCATACCATGCTAACAACTATTAAAACTTAGTACTGCGTTTAAATGAACTGTAGGTAGAAGATATAATTTTTTATTCTCAACAATAAGTAAAACACAGTGTGAATCAACAATGTCCCTTTCACACTAAATTTAATTGGTCTAGTAACACATGTGCTCATTCCAAATAAGAACTCTCTCTATATATCCTAATTAGCATTAAATATTTAAAATAACTAAAGTCCTTATGACATGAAAATTACTCTTTCAAAACATTTTCTAACAACAATCTCAATAGAAAGAAGTACTGCTAGATACGTATGACCTAGATTGGCCACTGTTGGAAACAGGATACTGGGCTTGATGGACCTTGGTCTGACCCAGTATGGCATATCTTATGTTCTTATGTTCTTATCCCTCAGGTGTGTCTAGCATCTACATACTAAGTAAGGGGTATGATTATTAAAGGACCAAGTGTGCTGTTAATACTTGTTATCAGTTTCCTTGCACCCTTAATGCGGTGAAAAGGCTGCATTAACAGGCATTAAAGGGTCATGCATCGTTAAGGGTGCACTAGGCAGAGAGTGGGCGTTAACAGGGTGGAGAGTGGGTGTTAACAAAGGGTGTTACTTTAACACCTGTTGTTCTAACATGTGTTAAAGCACTTTAATGCTGGGAACCCTAATGCCAAGTAAAATCTTGCGGAAAAGGTGTATTTTGAGGGGAGAGAGCCTATTTAAATGTCTGCAGTGTGATGCATAGACAGGGAAGCCCAAGAGAGTGATAATGATCCCACATTGAACTTGTCAGCACATAGACATGCTGCTGCTGTGGAAAGGTAATGCACCACATGGGATGGACCAAGGTTTCCTGGCACCCTAGGAAGGGACCCCAGCCAGACCCCCCCCCCCCCACTGCCTCTGAAGTCAGCTCTGGAGGAAGAGGATGATATCGTTAGCAGCTGTAGTGCTATAGGGAGCTACAAAATTCAGGTGCCTGGGGAAATACCACAGCTGAAACTGCCTGCATCCCCCCAAGACATATCAATGGCAGGCAGTGATAGGAGTTTGGCAGCAGCAGTTGTTTGGTGGATGGCATGTCCGTCAATGTGTTCCTCTGCCCCACCCATCTGGACCTGGCGTCCTAGGCATCTGCCAAAGCTGCAAGATGGACCGGTCAGCACTGACAGCATGCTGGCATGGCAGCAAGGTGTGGGAGTGTCAGCAGCAGTTGCAATGGGACCTGCCTGCAGCAGACAAGACCCATGTCATGGTCCTGTGTGCCGATCTATTCGCAATATGTGCTGAGGTCTGCCTAATGGGTAACATATCAACCTCAGGGACCAATGCAACATTATAGTGTCTCTATGGCTCAACACAGAAAGCCATTGTGCATATGAACAGAGAGTCACTGGTTCAAAACCCTGCTGTGGATAAATCTAGCCTACAGTACAAGTATAGTACTAGCATATAAACCTGGAAAGCATCAGCCAGGAAGGGTACAGACACCCATCAGCCACAGGGGATGGCTCCACTATCCACAGCTGGATGGAAAAGCAGGCTCATGGTATGTGTGCATGTCAGAGCACACTACTAGCAACTGCACCATGAGCACATGTTAACAATGCTTAAGCTGATATGGAGATCAGAGTGGCAGGCAGAAATGCCACCCATTCCCCATTTGCACAGCATAGTGATGTGAGTGTGTGTGTGTGTCTCCACAGAGAACATAAGATATGCCATACTGGGTCAGAACAAGGTCCATCAAGCCCAGTATCCTATTTCCAACAAATGGGCAATCTAGGTCACAGGTACCTAGCACCGTCCCCAAAGGACACAAATTCCACAATGCTTAGGGCAAGCAGTGGATTTCCTGGGTTCCCTTTAATAATGGTTTATGGACCTTTCCTCCAGGAACTTGTCCAAACCTTTTTTAAACCCAGCTACACTAACAGCTTTTACTACATCCTCCGGTAATGAATTCCAGAGTTTGATTACGTGTTGAGTGAAAAAATATTTTCTCTTATTAGTCTTAAATAGATTACCCTGTAGCATCATTGCATGTCCCCTAGTCTTTCTATATTTTGATAACGTAAACAATCGATCTATGTTTACTCATTCCACTCCATTCATTAATTTATAGACCTCTATCATATCTCCCCTCAGCCGTCTCTTTTCCAGGTTGAAGAACCCTAACATTTTTAGCCTTTCTTCATAGGAGTATCCTTCCATCCCCTTTACCATTTTGATGGCTCTTCTCTATACCTTTTCTAATAATGCTATATCCTTTTTAAGATACGGTGACTAGAATTGCACACAATATTCAAGGTGCGGTCACACCATGGAACGATATAGAGGCATTATAATATCTTTTGTTCTATTCTCCATTCCTTTCCTTATGATACCTAGCATTCTATTTGCTTTGTTGGCTGCCGCTGTACACTGAGCAGAAAGTTTCAACATGTTATCCATAAGGATGCCTTAATCTTTTTTTCTGGATAGAGGTTCCTAATATGGAACCTTGCATTGTGTAACCATAATTTGGGTTGTTCTTTCCTAGGTGCATAACTTAGCACTTGCTCACATTAAATTTAATCTGCTATGTGAACATCCAGTCTTCCAATTTATCAAGGTCCTCTTGAAATTTTTCACAACCCTCTTGGGTTTTTACAACTTTGAATAATTTTGTTTCATCTGCAAATTTGATCACCTCACTCGTTATTCTCATTCCAGGTCATTTATGAATATGTTAAAAAGTAGCGGACCCAGCATAGATCCCTGGGGTACTCCACTATTCACCTTTCTTTATTGGGAAAATTGGCATTTAGCCCTACCCTTTGCTTTCTATCTTTTAAAAAGGTCTTGATCCACAATAGTACACTGCTTCCTATCCCGTGACTTTAAAATTTTTCCAAGAGTCTCTCATGAGGTATCTTGTCAAAGGCTTTCTGAAAATCCAGATACGCTATATTAACCAACTCACTTTTGTCTACCTGTTTATTCACACCTTCGAAAAAACATAACAGATTAGTAAGCAAGACCTTCCTTGGCTTGTTGGCTGTCTCCCATTAAGCCATGACTATCTACATGTTCAGTAATTTTGTTCCTTAGAATGGTTTCTACCATTTTTCCCGGTATTGACGTCAGGCTCACCAATCTGTAGTTTCCTGGATCACCCCTGGAACGCTTTTTAAAAATTGGTGTTACATTGTCCATCCTCCAATCCAGGTATTACAAATGATTTTAATGATAGTTCACAGATTACAATAGTATGTCTGCAATCTCATATTTTGGTTCTTTCAACATAAGAACATAAGAACATAAGATATGCCATACTGGGTCAGACCAAGGTCCATCAAACCCAGTATTCTGTTTCCAACAGTGGCCAATCTAGGTCATATGTACCTAGCAGTTTCCCCAAGGGACACAGGTTCCACAATACTTGTATTGGTTCAAGCATTGATATCCTGGGTCCCTTCTTCAACTCCCTGGTATGTCTACCATCCAGTCCAGGTGATTTGCTACTCTTCAGTTGATCAAATAGCTGTAATACATCTTCTTGGTGTATCGATATTTCTTTCAATTCTTCTGTGGCATTACGTTTAAATACCATTTCAGCCATGGGTAACATACCTACATCTTCTTCAGTAAAGGTCGAAACAAAGAATTTATTCAGTATCTCCACTATGGCCTTGTCTCCTCTTAGTGTCCCTTTTAGCTCTCTATCATCTAATGGTCCAACTGACTCTCTCACAGATTTTTTGGTATGAATGTATTTGAAAAAGTCTTTATTACACGTTTTTGCTTCAACAACAAGCTTCTTCTCAAATTCTCTCTTTGCCTGCCTTATCAGTGTCTTGCATCTCACTTGCCAGTGCTTATGTTGTTTCCATTTTTCATCATTTGGCTCCTTTTTCCATTTCCTGAAAGATGCTCTTTAAGCAACAATAGCCTCACTGACCTCACCTTTAAACCATGCTAGCAGGTTTTTTTTTTTGTATTTTTCTTTTTAAATTGGTTTTATACAACATTATTAAACTCAACACGCTACATCAGCTCTAACCAAAGATCACATCCGTACAAAAACCAGACCCAGCCGCAACCAATTTCCCATCTCCCCCCTCCAAAACCCCACATGCCACACTACACATCCTCACTAAATTATTCAGCCCCTGTACATTTAAGGGCCCACAGACCACGAAACCCCCCCACTCTGCTCACCCGTATGATTGAGTAACCCCCCTCCCACTCACACCTCCCCCAACCCCTGCCCCCCTTCCCCCTCCCCCATCCCCAAGGACACACCACAGATCTCCCCACTTGCCCCTAATTCTATCCATTCTCTCCCGCCTAGCTGCAGTCAACTTCTGCATTAAAACGACATGTCTAATCCTCCCCTCGAACTCCCCTATCGTTGTTACCTCCACATGCTTCCATGCTGCTGCCAACTCACATCTCGCAGCACTCAAACAGGCTTGTACCATTGGTCTCCCCTCCTGATGCCCTTCCCCCCACCACGATAGTAAACAGACCCTTGGATCCTTCCTCACCTCCACCCCCAAGTGCCGCTGGATCCATCTCACCACCATCTCCCAATAGCTTTGTACCTTACTACATCCCCACCAAATGTGCCAAAAAGAGCCCACCTCCCCACACTCCCTCCAGCAATCCGCCGACACCCCTGGAAATATCCTATGCAACCTCTCCGGCATATAATACCACCGGAACAAAATTTTATACCAATTTTCCCTAATACTACTCGCCCAAGGAAGTCCCCTTACCCTATCCCAATCTGTTTCCATTCCGCCTGTGTCAATGGCCCCCCCAGCTCCCTCTCCCACTCCACCATATATTGAAACCTTACCCCTGCCTCCTCCCGCACTCCTTTATATAACCTCGATATCATCCCCTTCGACCCAAATTTCCCATACCAGACGGCCTCTATCTCCGACACCTCCCCTTTTTTCCCTCTGGCCCCTCCGCCCCCGTGCAAAAAGGAGCTCACCTGGATGTGGGAGAACCTATCCTGATCTTCTAGCCCATATTCTTCTCTAACCTCCTCGAAGGGACGCATCTCCCCCTCATCCAGTAATTGATAGAAACACTCCAACCCCTTCCCCACCCAAGTGTCAAACCTCCCCCCTTCCCACCCCAGTGTAAAGGGTCTCCACCCCCTCCATGGCATCATCACTGAGAATTGACCTATCTTCCCTCTAACCCTTCTTGCCCTTATCACATCCCACACCCCTACTACCTGCTGCATTGCCGGCGACCCCTCTCCCAGTGCCCTATGGTTCTTTCCCCCCGTCCACAGCCAAGTCTCTAATCTACCCCCATTGACCAACGTGCGCTCTAATGTCACCCATGGCTTCAGTCCCCCTCTCTTTCTCCAATCCATTACATGTCATATTTGCACTGCCCTATAGTAGTCCTTAATATTAGGCACCCCTAACCCCCCCTACACTTTCGAAACGTACAACACCTCTCTCACAATACTCGGCGGTCTCCTATTCCATATGTACTGAAATATTTTCCGTTGCACTCTCTGCAACACCTCCTCCGGCACTCTCACCGGTAATGCTTGGAATAGATATAGCAACCTCGGTAACACATTCATTTTAACCCCTGCCATTCGACCGAGCCACGATACCTCCTGCTTCATCCACCCCTCAAGATCCTGCTCCAGGTCCCTCACCACACCCGGGTAATTATATCGATACAGATCCCCGTACTTTGCCGTGAGGTGAACCCCCAAATACTTCAAGGAGTGATTGACCCACCTCAACAGGTACATATCCCTCAGCTGCCCCTCCACCCTCGGCGTCACTCTGACCCTCAAAACCTCTGTCTTATCAACATTCATTTTAAACCCCGATATTTCCCCAAATCTCGCCACTACCTCCATTACCTCCGGGAGAGAACCCTGTGGTTGACTAAGAATGTCATCCGCATACAGAGAGATTTTATGACTAATCTCCCCTCTCTCCAGCCCTCTAATCCTCTCATTAGTCCGAATCACCCCCGCTAGAGGCTCCACGCTCATTGCAAATAAAAGCGGTGATAAAGGGCACCCCTGCCTCATTCCTCTCCCCAGGCTAAAGTCCCTCGAATAGCCCCCATTTACTTTCACCTCGCCCTTGGTCCGGCATATAACCCCTTAATCCATTTCTCCAAATTCTCCCCCACCCCCATTTTCTTCATCACCTCCATCAGGAAGTCCCAACTTACCCTATCAAACGCCTTCTCAGCATCAACAGATAGTAAAATAAACTCTTGCCCCCGCCGCGCTTCCCATGCCACCCCCACTGCCCTCTTTGTATTGTCTGCTGCTTGTTGCCCCGGGATAAACCCCGTCTGATCATCCTTTATCACCTTTGGTAGCCAGGGCCCCAATCTTCCCGCCAATACCTTGGCCAAGACCTTGACATCCACATTCAATAGAGAAATGGGCCTGTAAGAGCCACATTCCCTTGGATCTCTTCCCCCTTTTGGCAACACCGTAATCCCAGCGGTCAACATCCCCGCTTGCAGATCCCCTCCCTCCTCCTGCATTCCATTATACACCCGGCACATTAACTCCCCCACCTCCTCGCTAAATACTCTATAGAAAGAACTCGACAGCCCATCTAACCCCGGAGCCTTCCCCCGTGGCATCCCCTTAATCGCCCTAGCCACTTCCTCTCTCGTAATCGGTGCCTCCAACTCCTCCTGTGCTTCCTCCGGTAATTTACTGAGCTCTATCTTCTCTAGGTACCAAGCTATTTGCTCCACTTCCACCCTCTCGTCTCGTAAATAAAGTTCCTGATAAAACTGCCGAAATCTCTCCTGTATCTCCCCCTCACTGTAATAGACCTCCCCCCCTTCCCCTTAATTTGATATATCCTAGAGGCCACGGTACATTTCCGTAACTGCTGCGCCAACATCCTCCCTGCCCTATTACCAAATTCATAATACCGCTGTTTTACCCAAGCCAGCTCAAATGCCACCTTCTCCACCTGCAACCCCTGCAACTCCCCCCGTATCCGCTCCATCGCATCTCTATCCCCTCTTCTCCCCGATCTCCGGTATACCTCCTCCGCCTCTTTCAACGCTATCCCCAACGCCCTTTCCTTTGCATACCTCTCCCTTTTCTTTCTTGCCCCCCATTGAATAAACTTCCCTCTAATGACCGCCTTCAACCCCTCCCACACCATTGCCACCCTAACCTCTCCATTATCATTCAGTGATAAATATTCCTTAATCCCCTCCATAATATCTCGCACCATCTCGGGATATTTCAACAAGCCCTCATTAAGCCGCCAAAACCTCAACCCCCCTCGTCACCTCCACGGCCCTATGATCCGACCAAGCTATCGGGATAATCTCCCCCTCCCACACCCTTGCCAACATCCACTCCTGATCCACTAACACCATGTCTATCTTACTCCAGCTGTTATGAGGCACTGAATAATGTGTATATTCCCTTTTCCGGGAATGAAGCACTTGCCATACATCCACCAAGTTCAATCGTTTCATCAGCACATTCAACTCCTTCCTATTACGCCCACTCCCCTCCCCCCGCCCTGGCTCCCTATCTATCATAGGTTCCAGCACCACATTAAAGTCCCTTCCCACCACCCTCTTCCCCACCCCCCTTGCTTCTCCAGCAACGTTCGCACCTTCCTCCAAAAACTGGCTTGTTCCCCATTTGGCCCATAGATTGACACCAGGACTATCTCCTCCCCCCCCCCCAACTCCCCAACTCCCCACCTCCCCCACCACACACCCCTCCACATCCTCAAAGCTTTGCTCTATCTGGACTCCATACCCTCCCTTTATCAACACTGCTACCCCCCTTCTTTCTCCCCTCCCGATTGCATGAATAAAATTGCTCTGCATACCCGGCATTCCTCATCAATCCCACGTCTCTTCAACGCAAATGCATCTCCTGAACCATAACCACATCCCATTCATTCTTCACCGCCTCCCGGAACAACAATCGCCTCTTTGTGGGCGAATTCAAACCCCTCACATTAATTGTTCCCACTCGCAGTGTCATTCTTGGAGCCCCTTATCTCTCCCCCTTCCCCTATCCGTATCCTTCCCCCATCCCCCTTCCCCTCCTCCCCCCCTACCTCCCCTCCACCCCCCACGCCCCTTGCCCCACCCCTCTACCCCCTCTCTCCCCCCTTACCATCCTTCCGAATGTGTCTGTCCTGCCCGCCTCCTTACTTCCCCCCTCCCACCTCCCCCGGCGCCTCCCCTCTCCCGCCACCTCCCTTGCCTGCTCCTCCCTCCCCCTCCCCTATCCACCCCCCCAATACCTCCAGGCTTACTCCCACCCCATAAACCCGCTCCTCCTCCCCCTTCCCCAATGCCCTATGAGTCCAGTGTCCTTAGGGCCTACAGCCCGAGTCTCTCAGCAAAATTCCATCTTTCCAGGATAGCCCTCAGTCCTTAGAGGTCACGCTCTTCCCCGCACCGCCATCCTCTGCTCTCCTCTGCAGCCGTCGTCCTCTCTCTGCGACCCTCTGCCATCTGGTGCCCTCCTTCCGCTGCTCCACTGCTCCTCCAGTTTGCTCAGCCCTCTCCTCTCCCACACCTTTGGGCAACTGCTCACAGCCCAGCTCACTCAGCACTGCCCAGGCTTCTTCCACCACTTTCACTCTCTGGGACACTCCATTGACGGTCACCAGCAAACCGAAGGGAAACAACCACCTGTATCTCAGGTTTTTCCCCCGGAGATAAGCAGTAACCACTCTCAGCCTCCGTCTTCTGAACAGAGTCCCCTTTGACAGATCATTGAAAATGTCCACCTCGTTACCTTCCCAGGCAATCTGCCCATATTTTCGTGCAATATGCAAAATTTTCTCCTTCAAAGGGAAGCTGCTCATGCATGCAATAATGTCCCTGGGCTGCTTGTCTCTCTGCAGCCCCAGACTGCAATGTGCCCGTTACACTCCGATCTCTCTCTCACCCTCTTCTGCGCCCCCCCTCCAGGGCCAGCATATGAGCGCAGAACTTTCTGACCACCTGTGCACAGTCTTTAAACGCCACCATCTCTCCAATCCCCTTCACCCTCAAGTTGTTCCTGCATGTGCGGTTCTCAATCTCCTCCATCTTCTCCATCATCTCCTCCTGTTGCCTCTTCAATTTGCTCTGCTCCACCGCCATCGCCTGCACCTCTCCTGCACACTCCTCCACGTGGTCCTCCAGCTCCGCCACTCGGTCTCCTAGGCCGTTCAAGTCCTGTTGTATACTCGCCAATGACTCTTTATTTCTCGCCTCATCTCCACCAGCTCCGTGTGTAAGTCCTTCTTAAAGTCCATCAACCAGGACCGTATCGGCAACTTCTTCCCCCCTGAGCTTCTCTCGCTCCTCTTCCTCCTCCGAGCTCCCCGATCCTCCAGGCGCCTCCGCTCCATCAACCTCATGCTCCTCTTTCTCCCTCTTCTGCACGTAGGGGATCGGAATCCTGCCAACTTCTTGCGCACTGCTTGGGCCATTCCACCTTCCTTCTCTCAAATCTCCTCCGGCACTGGGTTCAGCACTTTCCCCCTCTATTTAGCGGGACACTGACGGAGCTTGGCTATACTGCGGCCATTCTCTCCGTGACGTCACCGGAAGTCCCATGCTAGCAGTTTTTAGGACTTCCTTCCACTTTTCTTAAAGCATGCAATACAGCTGGTCTGGGTTTCCAAGATAGTATTTTTAAACAACACCCATGCTTGATGTAAATCTTTAACCTTTGCAACTGCTCCTTTTAGTTTTTTCTTAATTATTTTCCTAATTTTATCATAGTCTCTGTTTTGAAAGTTAAAAGGTAGTACTGTGGATTTCCTTGCCGTCCTACCTCCATTTATTAAATCAAGTGTGATAATGCTACGATCACTATTGCCAAGTGGCCCTGACACCATAAGAACATAAGATATGCCATATTGGGTCAGACCAAGATCCATTAAGCCCAGTATCCTGTTTCCAACAGTGGCCAATCTAGGTCATAAGTACCTAGCAGTTTCCCTAGAAGACACAGGTTCCAAAATGCTTGTATTGGGTCAAGCAGTGGTATCCCGGGCCCCTTTTATGTCCCCAGGAACTTGTCCAAACCTTTTTTAAACCCAGCTACACTAACAGCTTTTACTACATCCTCCGATAACAAATTCCAGAGTTTGATTACACATTGAGTGAAAAAATATTTTTACCCTGTAGCTTCATTGCATGTCCCCTAGTCTTTCTATATTCTGATGACAAACAATCAATCTGCTTGACCCAATACAAGAATTGAGGAACCTGTGTCTTTTGGGGAGACTGCTAGGTATTTATGACTTAGATTGGCCACTATTGGAAACAGGATACAGGGCTTGATGGACCTTAGTCTGACTCAGTATGGCATATCTTATGTCCTTATGTACCCGTTCCACTCTATTCATTAATTTATAGACCTCTATCATATCTCCCTTCAGCTGTCTCTTTTCCAGGTTGAAAAGCCCTAACCATTTTAGCCTCTTTTCATAGGGGTATCCTTTCATCCCCTTCACCATTTTGGTGGCTCTCCTCTATACCTTTTCTAATAACGCTATATCCTTTTTAAGATGTGGCAACCAGAATTGCACACAATGCTCAAACTGCAGTCAAACTATGGAATGATACAGAGGCATTATAATATCCATTGTTTTATTTTCCATTCCTTTCCTTATGATACCTAGCATTCTATTTGCTCTCTTAGCCACTGCTGCACACTGGGTGGAGGGCTCTAACATGTTATCTATGATGACACCTAAAACTTTTACCTGGGTAGTGGTTCCTAATGTGGAATTTTGCATCGTGTAACCATAGTTTGGGTTTTTCTTTCCTAGGTGCATAACTTTGCACTTGTCCACATTAAATTTCATCTGCCATTTGGATGCCCAGTCTTCCAATTTATCAAAATCCTCCTGCAATTTTCCACCATCCTCATGGGTTTTAACAACTTTAAATAGTTTCATATTATCTGAAAATTTGATAAACTCACTAGTTATTCCCTCTCCCAGGTCATTTATGAATATGTTAAAAAGCAGCGGACCCAGCACAGATCCCTGGGATACTCCACTATTCACCTTTCTCCATTGGGAAAATTGGCCATTTAGCCCTACCCTCTGCTTTCTATCTTTTAACCAGGTCCTGATCCACAATAGTACACTGCGTCCTGTCCCATGACTTTTTAGTTTTGCCAAAAGTCTCTGATGAGGGACCTTGTCAAGGGCTTTCTGAAAGTACAGATACACTATATTAACTGACTCATCTTTTTTCTACCTTTTTATTCACACCTTCAAAAAAGAGATTAGTAAGACAAGATCTTCCTTGTCTAAAGCCATGTTGGCTGTCTCCCATTAAGCCATGACTATCTACATGTTCAGCAATTTTGTTCCTTATGATGGTTTCTACCATTTTTCCCGGTACTGACGTCAGGCTCACCGGTCTATAGTTGCCCAGATCACCCCTGGAACCCTTTTTAAAAATTGGCGATCCTCCAATCTTCAGGTATTACAGATGATTTTAATGATAGTTCACAGATTACTAATAGCAGGTCTGCAATCTCATATTTCAGTTCTTTCAACACCCTTGGATGTATGCCATCCGGTCCAGGTGATTTGCTATTCTTCAGTTTATCAAATAGTTATAATACATCTTCCCGGTGTATCGATATTTCTTTCAATTCTTCCTCAGTATCACCTTTAAATAGCACTTTAGTCATGGGTAACATCCCTACATCTTTCTCAGTAAAGACCAAAGCAAATTATTCATTCAGTCTCTCTGCTATGGCCTTGTCCCCCCTTACACCTCTATCATCTAATGGTCCAACTGACTCTATCACAGGTTTTTTGCTATGAATGTACTTGAAAAAGTCTTTATTACATGTTTTTGCTTCCACGGCAAGCTTCTTCTCAAATTCTCTCTTTGCCTGCCTTATCAGTGTCTTACATTTAACCTGCCAGTGCTTGTGTTGTTTCCAGTTTTTGTTATTTAGCTCTTTTTTCCATTTGCTGAAAGATTCTTTTTTGGCAACAACAGCCTCTCTGACTTCACCATGCTGGCAGTTTTTTTGGACTTCCTTCCACTTTTCTTATAGCGTGGAATACAGCTGGTCTGGGCTTCTAAGATAGTATTTTTCAACAACACCCAAGCTTGATGTAAGTCTTTAACCTTTGCAACTGCTCCTTTTAGTTTTTTTTAAAACTATTTTCCTCATTTTATCATAGTCTCCCTTTCGAAAGTTAAAAGGTAGTAAATGTGGATTTCCTTACCATCCCTCCTCCATTAATTAAATCAAACACAATCATGCTATGATTACTATTGCCAAGTGGTCCCTACACCCTTATCTCTTGCACCAGATCTGGTGTTCCACTAAGGACTAGGTCCAAAATGTCTTCCCCTCTGGTCAATTCATGAACCAGCTGTTCCAAGAAACAGTCATTTATTTCATCTAGAAACATTGTCTCTCTGGCATGTCCTGCCATGACACTGACCCTGTCAATACCTGGGTAATTGAAATCACCCGTTATTATTACTGTGCTGTAACATTTGTTAGCTTCCTTGATTTCTTTGAGCATTTCATTATCTACAGTGGTGTGCAAAAGTCTGGAATCACTTGTAAATTTGACGTTTTTTAACTTTGTGACATATCTTAATTTCTTTTTCCTCCCAGTAGCTTTTTCTGTGTATCTCATGATAAGTGATAGATTTGGCTATTAGGGCCAACTTTTCTTATTGGCTTGGCCCTTATTTTCTGAGTTTGTTCCCCATAGTTGTCCTGTTGATAGATTTTCTGTGAAAATCTCGTAATGTACAACGTTGGCCAACGATACAGTATTGTAAGTATGCTTTAAAATATTATGGACGCATGCCAGGTTTCCTTCAAATTAATCTATGTGGCCTTGAAAAAGGCTGTTTTTATGTGTCAGTGATGGCTCAGTATTTGATGGGCCACCCTTTGTTCTTGATCACCTGACTGCTCCTTGTCGGCATTAAATGAACCAGTCTGACAAGGTGATCGTTGGTGACAACGCGGTTCCAAGCTGCAATGAGTGACTCAATCAGCTCATGCTTTGAATTCGGATGCCTCTTGGATATTTCCAAGGCCACCTTGTGCCACAGGTTCTTGATTGGATTCAGATCTGGAGACTGGGCAGGCCAGTCCATTGACTTGATGTTGTTCCGCTGCTTCCAGCTGATCACCTGTCTGGAGTGATGACAGGGTGCATTGTCATCTTGGAACAAGAACTGGCCAGGAAACAGCTGGTGTGCTGATGGCACCATGCGCTTTTGCAGTATGGTGATGTACTTGGCCGTGTTGACCATTCCATTGATGGTGTGAAGACATCCAATGCCACTGGCAGCCATGCAGCCCCAGACCATGACCTTTAAAGGATGCTTCACATTGAGGTTGAGACACTCAGGCTTGAATTCCTCTCCAGGAAATCTCCTCACATAGGTGTGGGCCTTGTTACCAAACAGGCAGAAGGTGCTTTCATCACTGAATAGCACTTTTCCCACATTTCAGTCGACCAGGTTGAGTGCTTTCTCGCCCACACGATCCGGTTGCGCCTTTGTATGTCCATCATCAGTGGCTTATTCTGTGCTTTGCAGCCCCGGAGACCAGACTGCAGGCACCAGCGATGAACTGTTGATGAGCTGACACTGACCTCACTCTTGTCTGACCACTCTCGAAGTAGCTGAGGAGAGGTCAACTTGCGATTAGTCAGTGAAATGTGTCGTAGTGCGCGGTCCTGGCATGATGTTGATGCACATGGACGACCTGAACGAGGCTTGTCCACCACTGAACCCATTTCTTTCTTCTTCTGTACAATCTTAACAACAGCGCTCTGACTGCAGCCAACTTTCTGGGCTATCTAACGGCTTGAAAATCCTTCCTCACTCATAAAGGACACACGAACCCGCTCCTCCAACGTCAGGGTCTGAGTCATCTTCATGGTCGATCCAGAAAGCGTATGAAATTCAAAAGTTCCTTGCGTTTTTATAGTTGCACTGTTGGCTAGATATCCGCATTGTGATTGGTTAGTGAAACCAGTCTCCTGGTTGGTCAGAAATAACGTGTGCATATTGGATAATCTTGATCCAGTTTTGACACAGGATCCACAAAAATCGCAGTAGCTATCTCCCAGTGTCTGTAAAGTATTTAAATTGGAAGCAAGGAATGCAAAAAAGTCAACTCTAATAGCCAAATGTATCCCTTTTAATGTGGCAGAAAGATGAATATGCTGGGCTAACACAAAATTAAAAAAAAAAAATGTTAGAAAGTACAAAAAACGCAAAACAAGTGATTCCAGACTTTTGTACACAACTGTATTTGTTCATTCTGGCCAGGCGGCCGATAGTACACCTCCACTGCCATCGCTTTCCCCTTTCCCTTTTTACATGGAATTTCAATCCATAGATATTCTACAGTGAATTTTGTTTCCGGCAAAACTTTAATCCTTTGTGACTCAATGCTCTCTCTAACATAGAGCATAACCCCTCTACCAATTTGATCTGCTTTGTCATTATGATATAGTTTGCACCCAGGTATCACAGTGTCCCACTGGTTGTCTCAGAGATACCGATCATATCTAATGTCTCATTTGGTGCTATATATTCTAACTCTCCCATCTTATTTTTTAGACCTACAAGCATTTTAGAAGCTGTATTTTATTCATATTAATGTAGTTATTGGTAGGCAGGGGTAATTAGGAATCTTTAAGTTCTGTCTGCCATGTACGTAAGGGAATTTGGGTTACTTTTGTCTTTATTGGAACCTCTCTGTCAATATGCCCTAACTTCAATATTTTGCTGATATCCTTCAAGGATACATTGTTCCGAACCATGCACTCTTAGGTGACTGTCGGATTTCCCCTATTGTCTAGTTTAAAAGCTTCTCTACCTGCTTTTTAACACTAGAAACCCCAAAGTGCATCAATTGACGCAAATGCATCTTCGAAGTTGTATACCAGCGCCACTGCTAGAACCATGTCAGTCATGTTCCATGACTTTGTTAGCAAGGTCAAGATGTTCAAATATGTGCATCGAAAATTAATGACAGATGCACCACCTAGTGGGAAAATGAATTTATACCTACAAGCCCTAAAGTACGTCAATTGACGCACTCAATTGTCTCGGATGCGTTAATTAATGTACTTTGGGGCTTCTAGGTATAAATTCATGTTCCCACTAGGTGGCACATCTCAATCAGTGTTTACAGTTTTACTTCGACATTACAAACAATAAACACACGATGACGTCATGTAATGATGTCACATACTGCATGTATTTAACAAATAAGTAACTTCACATAAATTTACATCTGCATTTCATGCTAAACGCAGTCATCATGATAATATGTCAATTGACGCACTTTGGGGATTCTAGATAAAATTCCTTTTGGGGCTTCTAGTGTTAAAGGTTAATGCCAGCAGCCTGGTTCCATCCTGGTTAAGGTGGAGCCCATTTCTTTGGAAAAACCCCTCCTTTCCACAGAATGTTCCACAGTTCCTAACAAATCGAAAACCCTCTTTCTTGCACCATTGGCTCATCCAAGCATTGAGACTCCAGGGCTCTGCTTACCTTTTGGGTCCTGCACATGGAATGGGAAGTAGTTCAGAGAATGCATCCCTGGAAGTTCTGGATTTCAACTTCCTACCTAAAAGCCTAAACTTAGCCTCTAGAACCTCCCTACTACACTTTCCTATGTCATTGGTATCAACATGTACAAAGACAGCAGACTCCTCCCCAGCACTATCTAAGACCTTGTCTGTGGTGTGTGAGGTCTGCTACCTTTGCACCAGGCAGGCATGTTACCAGGCAATCCTCATGTCCACCAGCCACCCAACTAATGCCTAATGATCAAATCACCAACTATAATGGCTGTCCTAACTCTTCCCTCGTGGGCACATGGCCCTGGAGAAACCTCCTCAGTGTAAGAGGGTTTTACATCACCTGGAGGACAGGTCCTAGCTACAGGATCACTTCCTGCCACACCATGATGATGGTCTCCTATCACATGACCTCCATGGCAACAGGGATGCTGCCAGATTGGAGGTGGGACTGCAGTATTACATCCCTGTAGGTCTTGTCTATGTACTTCTCTGTCTTTCTTATGTCCTCTAAGTCTGCTACTGTAGCCTCCAGAGAACAGACTCGTTCCCTGAGAGGAAAGAGCTTCTTGTACCTAGTGCATGCATAAGACCCCTCAACAACTGGGAGAAAATCATACATGTGACACTCAACACAAAAGTCTGGAAAGACTTCATCTTGCCTTTAACACCTATTTAAGGCAACTTCACAGATCTTTTGCCTCCTAATTGGAAGGGCTCTTTGTAAAGGTCACTAGAAACAAGTTTATTTTTCTTTCTACTCATAGATTATTCTATTTGTATGCTAAGCTATATTCTGATTTGATTTACATAAAAAAGCTCTCTAGAAACAAATTTATTTAAAAATCTATTTACTTATTTTATGTTCTATGCTAAGCTATACTCTGCTTTGACTAAAATACAAAGCTCACTGGTAAGTACTAAGACCTGACTGATTCAGCAAAAACACTGAATTCTAAAATAAACATATTTATCAGCTTTAACCCCAAGAAGTACCTTTTACCCCAAGGTTTAGAGTTTATTCCAGAAGATTAATACTCACAAGTGTAGATCTACTTCCAGTTGTAGCAGTTCTGTGACCTTCTGCACTGCACTGTGCCTGGCATTGCCTAGGCTGTTCCCAGTATTAGTCTACAAATGTGCATGATGAGGAGCAGAGGATTGTGGGCATGGCCTTAAACAGAGCGGTTTGCCCAGGGTAAATTGCTGAGACTTCATAGTGCCCATCTGCCATGTGCATGCCTGGGTGGTCACAGCAGTTCACGCTGTGAGGGCACTCTCACTCTGACTGGGCTGTGACCATGGCATGGCTATGTATCCACATAGTGCTTTACACAGCCTAGCTTCAGTAGTATGGATGCACTCTTTGTCCTGGGGGCCTTATCACAGTGCCAAATGTTGATTGGCCCAAGCCAGGGTGTACATGGTCATTCTTTGCACATGCATTGTGTGCTGACTGGCTGCAGTTGCTATGTGCATGGCTGAAACAGTCCTGTAGCAGCCAGCAGATGCAGTCTGATTGTGCTTGCTGTTGTGGATTGGTTGTCCTGGGTGGTTGGGATAGTAACTGTTCCTTGCTTGCTCATTGTGGTCATGGTGGGACCAGCCAGACTGTAGCAGCAGCCCCAGGCAATCCTTTATGATCTCACTGCATTTGGTAACCATGGCACCAGCTGCTGCAACACTGGGTACTGACGTGCTGTTCTAGAAGGATTCTTCTCCCACAGGGGCAGGACATGGGGCCCAGAAGTGACAGGCACCTACTGCATGCTGGAATTGGACAGGAAGCAGGGTGACTAGCATAGGCACACTACAGACTATAATCTGTCATACCCTAGTATGACCATCACTTAATTGACCATCACTTAATTGAAGTAAACATTATACCACAAGAGGAGAAACTAAACAAATATCCGGACAACACACCCACACAAAGAAGATTTAAATGCTTCAACAGAGACCAGTTCCTGCAAGACACAATACAAAACCTAAACTCTGAAACAGATGACTTAGAAGCACTAATCATCAACTAGAACAACACCATTTACAACGCTGCCAAAGCAACAGACTATAGACATAGGACACTTTGCTGCAACAAACTACAACACAAGCCATGGTACTCAAAAACTATATATAACGAAAAGAGGAACCTCAGAAAAATAGAACGGAGATGGAGACAGAACAAGTCACCCAAGACCCAGGACCTATACCTAACAAAGCAAAAACAATACAATGAATGCATCAACCAGACAAAAAGGGAATACCATACAAACATCATACGCAACTCCAACAACAAACCCAGAGAACTATTCGAAATCGTTAAAGCCCTCACCAAGGACCAGAATACCGAAGACAAAGTGCAAATAGACCCACAAAAATTTGCGAACCACATCCAAGAAAAGTTCCACTCAGCAGTACAAACAAGACCCAGCCCAGCCCCAAAGACTAACACACCCTTGAACACCTGGGGAACATTCAACACCCCATCCACAGAGCAACTCTCCCACATCATCACAGCAAGGCCACCAAATCAAACTTCATCCAAACCATCCACAAGATGGTGCACTCCTCCCTAACCCAAGGGCGCATGCCAAATCAACTGAAGCACGTAACTATAAGACCTATCCTGAAGAAATCCACACTTGACAAGAACAATCCAGCAGCATACAGACCCATCTCCAGCATACCACTTTTAGCAAAATAATTGAAAAAACTGTACAGCATCAACTACAAGAACACATAGACAATCACGCTCCCCTGGACAACAATCAACACGGGTTCCGCCCCAACCATGGGGTAGAAACACTTCTGATATACCTCTTCAACAGCATCCTCCGCCTCATAGACAACACCAAGAAAGGCATCCTAATGATCTTCATAGACATCTCATCTGCATTTGACACAGTTGACCACAAGACTATTGGATAGACTGCAGAACATCGGTCTACACGGTGCCGCCCTGAATTGGTTCCGCTCATACCTGACTGACAGACAAATACAGGTCAAGGTAGGACACAACACATCCCGACCCATAAAAGTCAAACTAGGAGTGCCACAGGGATCAGCCCTCTCAGCTCTTCTATTCAACCTATACATCCAGCCAATATGTGTCATCATGAAAGAGCACCACATACAATATACAATCTATGCAGATGACATCATGACCTACACACCCATCTCAGTCGACAACCCGGACTACTCCAATATAACAAACTGCCTCACACAAATGGCAAACTGGCTTCAAAAAACCAACCTAGCAATAAACTACAGCAAGACGGAGGCACTGATCATCACGCGAAACCCGGACTTTATCCCCCCACCTGACATCAAGATAAAACATGCACTCATACCTATAAAATCATAAGTAAAGTACCTTGGAGTCATCTTGGACAAAGAACTTAACCTGTGAGCGCGTGGGCAGTTGTATGCTGTGTATGTGTCAAGAACTAATTGATTGAGTAGTACGTTGTCGGTGGGGCTGAGCCATGTTTCTGTGATGCAAAGTATGTCGGGTTGTTGGTCATCTATGTGGTCTACTAGGGTGTAGATCTTGTTGCGTATGGATCTGGTGTTTATGAGCTCTATTGCTATTGACCTTGGGGTGTTGGTTGTTCTGTGTGTTTCCTTTGTGTTAGCATAGTTGTTGTGCTTGTGCCTTGAATGCCTTTTTGTCATGGGTGTTCTGTGTGTGTCCCTGTGGGGGTGCTGTGGGCTTATGTATGTCCATGCAGTTGGTGGGGGCCATGGTGTGTGGGTGGTGGTAGTATGAGTGTGGTGCAATGAGTAGTGTGAGGAGAAGGCTGAGGGGGAGAATCAGGGTTGTGTGCATGTTCTTTTGTTTAGTCCTGAGGGTGGCACTTACGTTTGCTGCTCTTTCTCTTTTGGCTGTTTGCTGGTGATTTCTCTGCGATTTCTGTGTGTCTTTTCGGTGGGGCTGCACTCCTTTGCTTTTGCTCACCTTTGTGCCTCGCCTAAGGCGCGGGCCCGCCAGGCGTGGGCATGCCCTGCAGGGACACCGCTTTTAAAGTGTCCTGTGCTGCCTCTGCGGTGCTCCCACTGCCCCAATTGGGCAGGAGCTTCTGAGCGGGAGGATTTCCCGCTCAGGCGCTCTACCCCGATCGGGGGAGCTGAGGAGAGGTGCGGGCTGATGGAGGGCTGAAGCGGCTCCCTTTGTGCAGGGACGCCGCTTTTAAAGTGTCCTGTGCTGCCTATGCGGTGCTCCCACTGTCCCGATTGGGCAGGAGCTTCTGAGCGGGAGGATTTCCCGCTCAGGCGCTCTACCCCAATCGGGGGAGCTGAGGAGAGGTGCGGGCTGATGGAGGGCTGAAGCGGCTCCCTTTGTGCAGGGACACCGCTTTTAAAGTGTCCTGTGCTGCCTGTGCGGTGCTCCCACTGCCCCGATTGGGCAGGAGCTTCTGAGCGGGAGGATTTCCCGCTCAGGCGCGCTACCCCGATCGGGGGAGCTGAGGAGAGGTGTGAGCTGATGGAGGGCTGAAGCGGCTCCCTTTATGCAGGGACACCACTTTTAAAGTATCATGTGCTGCCTGTGCGGTGCTCCCACTGCCCCGATTGGGCAGGAGCTTCTGAGCTTCAGACCAATGCAAATGGATGACCCATTCCCTCCTCCTTCCCTCATTATTCCTGCAATTCTGTTGTTTTAATATTCTTTTTTACATATAGTGCCATTCCTCTTCCCTTTCTTCCTATCCTGCCCTTCCTGAATAAATTATAGCCCCGTATAATTATATCACAGTCATGGTTCTCCATAAATCTGTGACTGCTACTAAATCCAAGTCAGCCTTTTCCATGAAAGTCTCAAGATCCAGAATCTTATTTTTTATACTATGCACATTAATACACAACACCTTTCAGATGTCACCCCTCCCCCCCAATTCTACAGAGGTATTTAATGTTTTACTTACCTAAGGACTTTCTTCACCCATCCCCAACAAATCTTTCTTGATATAAGAAACAATTTTCTCTTTTCCTAAATTTGAGCTTGTTTACCCCATTTAATTTGAGGACTAGTTGACAGTGATATTGTTTTATTACCTGCATTATGCCTTTAAAGAATAAGTTCTCAGTGTGCTGTCATTTCTGTACAAGAGGATTCTTGATGTAAAATATCTGTATTTCAATAAAGTTAAAAGTTTAAAAAATTATAAGGACAAATTACAAGAGAATAAATACATAAAGCGCTCATCTCTTAGAAGGAACTTGCCTGGACTGGCCACTGCTGGAGACTGGCGGCTGAGCTTGGTGGATCCATCGTGGCATTTCTTAGATTCTTCTGACGCTGAATGCTCTTGTTCTTTTACTCAGACTGTAACAGTGAAGGAAGATGATATTCAGCAAATGAATCCTCCCAAATTTGACATGATTGAAGACATGGCCATGTTAACGCACCTGAATGAAGCATCTGTGCTCCATAACCTCCGTCGTCGTTATGCCAGCTGGATGATCTATGTAAGTGTAGCTCTTTATAATTCTTCTGTGACTGCGGTTGACAAGGCATGTTGAAGCTGAAGGCCAATAGTGTCAGGCAAGGGTACAGTTTCATAAAATACTCAGAGACATTTAGACATATACAGCGGCATTTATATGGTTTGTAGACTTGCAAGCCATGCAAATGCGGCTGAGCTGAATATTCGGCGGCTCTAACAAGATTAGTGCCACTGAGTATTGACGGCTGCTGCCTCTGACCATCCTGATGCTAACCGGGCGTGGAGGTGGCACCGTTTGCTAACTGGGCAGTGGCAATATTGAGCCCTACCTGGTTAGCAATATTTGTCGAAGGTCAGGTGCAGGAATCACCATCACGCAGTTAGCGAGCAGGAAATGCGGCTAATGCAGGTGTTCAATGCTGGGACCAGATAAGACCCTGGCGCTGAATATCTGGGTTTAACTTTCAGCGCTGGCGGCTAGCCATGTTACCAGCGCTAGCCACCATCACTGGATATTGGGCCCTCAGTGCCTAAATTAGGTACCTAAATCTTAGGCACCTATATTCAAGAAATTTTCAGGTACCTAATGTGCATAAATTAGAGTTCATGGCATAGTTAGTAAACAGATCTCATTGAGAATACTAGGGCTGCAGTATTTACCATACATTATGGTGGTAATTTAATAAGGATCCATCTAGATTTATGTGTGAACAAGGCATGCAAATTCTGGTATTTTATTGGCAATTTATGCATGTAAATGTCCTCTTACAAAAAGCTGGCTAGTATGAAGGTGTGTTCATTATTTCTATTGCAAATTTGAATTGTAGGTGTGCAAATGGACAACGAGAGCAATTACATGCATATATTATACAGTTATTGGATTTACACTCCTAATTGGAAATGGAGGTGCAGCCATTGAAGGCAGCTTCAGAGCTTCATCTTACCTACATACAGACTTTCTCACTAGTTCATAAAATATGCATAAAAGTGAGGATGAAATCCCACATCACTGAGGCACTTGATAAAATTACCTTCTATCTGTTTAATGCTTATTAATGAGAACCTAAGTTTTTAGATGAAAATGTTCCTAAATGTATGAACCTAAAATATGGCTGCCTGAATTTAGACTGCAATTTACTTTCTTAGATTTAGGAAACTGTTAGATGTCAAATGCTGAAAATCAGTAGTAAGCACCAGTCTTCCATACCCCATAGCTGCCCTGTGGCTGCCACTTCTGAAAAACCTAAATTTAAGAGGGCAATATTCAACTGACAGCCAATGCATGACAATAGCCATATATGGTATATGGATAACTTTATGTTTATTTTAAGTGAATTTATCCCTATAAGTAAGATAACTGAAAATGTATTCCTAAACCTATATGGCTAAGTTATGGGGCACATCTGCATCCCTGCTAAATGCCTGCTCCCAATCCTGAATCCAGAGCTCCTCGCATGCGTAGAGGAGACGTGCAGGGAGCTCTGGATGGGGTCTGGAGGGGGCAGGCCAAAGGAGGAGCATGGGTGGGCCAGAGGCATGACCCTGACCCCGGACGTGGCCCTATACACCCGGGGATGATGAGTTAGACAGGAGACTTATTCCACCATGGAATGTCCCCCCGACATTGCCAGACATCCGTGGAGGGGGCCCCAGACCAGGTAAGCAGCACCATGGGATTCCCTGCAGCTCAGTCCTGACCTTGATAGGCCCGATCAGGGTCAGGTGGCAGGGAAATATACTGTTAGGAAGCTTGCTGGCAATTGGGGCTCCTGCATGGCATCCCAGTACCATGGCAATGGGATGCCACGGCATCGAGCTCCATGTAGGAGCCTCGGCTTATTTGTATAGGGAACAGGCCAGACATACAGTGGGCCAAAATCAGGGCCCATTGCACCTGATTCTGCTCCCTCAGGAGCATCTAGCTCCCACAGAACTGGGTGCACTACTGGCCCAGCCAGATTCTGGACATCCAGACAGGCTGGATGTGCCCCGTGTGGAATTGGCCTCCACCTGTATAAAGTAATGACTGCTAGTTATTTGGTTTACTTATATTGATAAATTTATGTCGCTAGTAACTGAACGTTGCCACTCTCTGAATACATTTATGCCTTCCTCCAGTTAAACAGATATATTTTGGTCATACATAGGGGACACGTTTACTAAAGCATGGTAACCAGGAGCACAGGGTTTAGTGTGGTGCTAAAGCGCATTTTGGCTGCATGATATCAGGGAGAGTGCTGCTAACATGCGACTATGCTGAAAATGCCGTGCTAACCCGAGCAGCGTGCGAATGGGTGGATTTACAATGGAGAGTTGGCGGCTGCAGCTTTGTGCAGCTGACAGCCCAAAAGTGATGATTCCAGCCATAAAACACACCATTAGCATGTAAACAGTACTGTTAGCTTCCAACCAGGCAGAAGTTGCACTTGCCTTGCTAGCATGTCAGCAACACACAGCCTGGGTGCAAATGTTAAAGCAGTTTAAAGCTCTGAACTCTCTCGCTCATATACCATCATTGACAATGCTGAATGGCAATGTCCAGAAATGAATGAGGCATTCACCAAGGGCATCAGAATTGGACGAGAAGCATGGTGTGTCTGCCTCAGCAATGGAGCACTGCAGCCTGACAGCCACAAAACCAGGGCCTGCAGCACATGAGTGCATCTCCTAGGAGAGTGGGTACGCATATATGTAAAGCAATGCCGCTCTTGAAAGTATGATGTGTGCTGACCCCTTACTCATTCAATGTAATCCCAATTGTTCAATTCCACAGGTTCCACAATGCTTGTCCCAGGATAAGCAGTAGATTTCCTGGGTCCTCTTTAGTAATGGTTTATGGACCTTTCCTCCAGGAACTTCTCCAAACCTTTTTTAAACCCAGCTACACTAACAGCCTTTACTACATCCACCGGTAATAAATTCGAGAGTTTGACTACACTTTGAGTGAAAACATATTTTCTCTTATTAGTCTTAAATGGGTTGCTTTGTTGCTTCATTGCATGCCCCTAGTCTTTCTACTTTTTGATGGCGTAAACAACTGTTCTCTGTTTACCCATTCTACTCCATTCATTAATTTATAGACCTCTATCAAATCTCCCCTCAGCCGTTTTTTTCCAAGTTAAAGAGCCCTAACCTTTTAAGCCTTTCTTCATAGGGGTATCCTTTCATCCCCTTTACGATTTTGGTGACTCATCTCTGTACCTTTTCTAATTCTGCTATATCTTTATCTTTATTTTTATTAAATATTTGATATACCACCTAGGCAGCCCTGGCATCAAAGTGGTTTACAATTATAATACATTTATAATTATATCCTTTTTAAGATACAATGAGCATAATTGCACACAATATTCAAGGTGGTGTCCTACCATGGAACGATACAGAGGCATTTTAATATCCTTGGTTTTATTCTCCATTCTTTTCCTTATGATTCCAAAGCATTCTATTTGCTTTCTTGGCCACTGCTGCACACTGGGCGGAGGGTTTCAATGTGTTATTCATGATGACATCTAAATCTTTTTTCTTGGTGGTGATTCCTAATGTCGAACCTTGCATCGTGCAACCATAGTTTGGGTTGTTCTTTATTAGGTGCATAACTTTGCATTTATCCACATTAAATTTCATCTACCATTTGAAGATCCGGTCTTCCAATGTATCAAGGTCCTCTTGCAATTTTTCAAAATCATCTTGAGTTTTAAGAACTCAGAATAATTTTGTGTCATTGGGTGAATTTGATCACCTCACTCACTATTCCCATTTCCAGGTCATTTATGAATATGCTAAAAAGCAGCAGACCCAGCACAGATCCCTGGGGTACTCCACTATTCACCTTTCTCCATTGAGAAAATAAAATATAACAGATCACAGAAGTAGGAAGACAAGCATCAATAGTTGGAAAAAGAAAAACTAGGAAAGTGGTCAGGAAAATAAAGATACAAAACAAAGAAGAAATAACTAATGCCATAAAATGGGGGGACAAGATGTTTTCCATATATTTTAGTGAGAGGAGGAAGTGTAAAAGTGGTATTGTCAGACTCAAGCGTGAAGGGGAGGAATACAGAAACATAGAAACATGACGACAGAAAAAGACCACATGGCTTATCTAGTCTGCCCTTCCATATCAACCACTACAGCAGTCCCCTTTTTTCCTTTAGAGATCTTCTGTGCCTGTCCAATGCTTTTTTGAATTCAGATACTGTGCTTATCTCTATACCATGGATCTACCACTCTTTCCTTAAAAAAATATTTACGCATATTACTCCTGAGTCTATCCCCTTTCACCCTCATCGTATGTCCCCTCATAGCAGAGCTTATGTTCAATCAAAAGAGGCCCTTCTCCTGTGCATTTATACCATGGAAGTATTTAAACATCTCAATCATATCACCTTTATCCTGCCTTTCCTCTAAAGTGTACATATTAAGATCCTTAAGTCTGTCCTCATATACTTTAAAACGAAGATCACTAACCATTTTAGTAGCCACTCTCTGTACCGACTCCAACCTGTTTATATCCTTTTGAAGGGACAGTCTCCAGAACTGCACACAATACTCAAAATGAGATTGCACCAAAGACTTATACAGAGGCACTATCACCTCCTTTCTTCTGCTGGCCATTCCTCTCCCTATGCACCCAAGCATCCTTCTAGCATTTGCCATTGCCTTTTCTACTTATTTAGCTACTTTAAGATCATCAGACACAACCACGCCTAGGTCCCGTTCTTCTTTTGTGGACAGAAGTACTTCACCCCCTATACTGTATCGCTCCCTTGGATTGCTGCAGCCCAAATGCATGACCTTGCATTTTTTAACATTAAATCTCAGCTGCCAAATTCTAGACCATTCTTCAAGCTTAGCTAGATCCCTCCTCATGTTATCTACACCTTCCTGGGTATCTACTCTATTGCAGATTTTGGTATCATCTGCAAAGAGGCAAACCTTACCTGACAGCCTTTCTGCAATATCACTAACAAGGATAAAGTGGACTTGCTTGACAAATAGACGAAGGACCAAGAATAGGACTTCAGAAAACACCCACAAATAGGAACAGAAGTGAAGGGGATCTTGAATGATTTTCAGAAGACTGTGTTCGTGAGAAACTAGCTAAACCAAATGTAGACGGAGTGATAGGGCCGGATGGGATACATCTCAGAATGCTGAAGGAACTTGGAGACATTCTAGCAGCTCCACTGTCTGAGTTTTTAATGCTTCTTTAGCTTTATCTTTGAGGCTTGATATACCACCCAGTCAGTAACATCAGGGCAGTTTACAATAAAATACAATAATCACTGCAAGACAGAAAGTCAAAAGAACACCATTAATGGATAGTACAGAGAGAGGGCATGCAAGGAAGAGCAGAGAGAAGCAGAGCAAAGGAGAGTCGGATGATATCCAGGTCCGGGAGCTTATATCTTGAGTGTGGCACTTAATAGATATGCTTTTTTCAGCAGTGCCCTACTTATTTTATTAGGATAGCTTTAAAGAGGTGGCTTTGAACATCTACTTAGCAATCTATATGACCTATACAAAGTTCTCCTCCCTTAGAGTCGGGAGTGGTCCCAGATCGGAGAAAGGCACAAGTTAAAATGGAAAATTGTTCCTAGATGCTGGAACAATCTTCCTCCCTCCATAAGAGCGATCAAGGACCTCAAGCAATTTAGAAAAGCTATAAAACACCACCTGTTCCTCTTACACTTCTCCCAACACCAGTTACCATCTCCTACCCTCTCAACTTTTCCTAAGCCCCCTTTATAAACCAAAATTGATCTGATCCATCTCTTCTGTATAACAAGAAATCTACCATTGTATATAGTTGTATAATTAAGATGTACAAAGTTTTCCTAAGTTGAATCCTGTTAGATCTCCTGTTACATGTAAGCTCACGACAGCATGTTGCTATCTGTAAGCACTTTATGTTTACTGTAAACCGCACTGATGAGAAAGCGCGGTATATAAGAACATTAAATAAATAAATAAAATAAAATAAATGAGATTGAGAACTACAGGCTGGTTAGTCTGGTGGTGAGTAAATTAATGGAAATACTTTTAAAACAGAGGATAGCGAAGTTTCTGGAGTCCAGTGGATTGTAGGATTTGAGGCAGTTTGGGTATACCAGAGGCAGGTCACATCAGACAAATTGGATTGATTACTTTGATTGGGTGCCCAGAGAGTTGGATCGAGGGAAAGCCCTAGATGTGGTGTACTTAGATTTCAGTAAAGCCTTTGACACCATTCCGCACAGGCAATTTACAAATAAATTAAGCACCCTAGGGCTGGACCTTAAAGTGACTGACTGGGTTAGAAATTGGTTGAGTGGGAGGCAACAAAGGGTACAGATAATTGGAGCTCATTCTGAGGAGAAAGATGTTGCCAGTGGTGTGCCACAGGGATCTGTCCTTGCCCGATTCTTTTTAACATTTTTGTTAGTGATATTGTGGAAGATCTGTAGGGTAAGGTTTGCTTCTCTGCAGATAATACCAAAATCTGCAATAGAGTAGACACCCAGGAAGGAGTAGATAACATGAAGAGGGATTTAGCTAAACTTGAAGAATGGCCGAGAATTTGGAAGCCGAGATTTAATGCTAAAAAATGCAGGGTCATGCATTTGGGCTACAAAAATCCAACAGAGCAGTATAGTATAGGGGGTGAGGTACTTCAATTCACAAAAGAAAAGTGGGACCTGGGCATGATTGCTTCTAATGATCTTAAAGTGGCTAAACTGGTAGAAAAGGTGATGGTGAAAGTCCGAAGAATGCTTGGGTGCATAGGGAGAGGAATGGCCAGCAGAAAAAAGGAGGTGATAGTGCTTCTATATAAGTCTTCGGAGTATTGTGTGCAATTCTGGAGACCACGTCTTCAAAAGGATAAACAGGATAGAGTCAGCAGAGAGGGTGGCTACTAAAATGGTCTGTGGTCTTCATTATAAACCATATAGGGACAGACTTAAAGATCTCAATATGTATACTTTAGGGGAAAGGCAGGATAGAGGAGATATTATAAAGAAGTTTAAATACTCCGTGGCATAAATGCACAGGAGGAGAGCCTCCTTCAATTGAAAGTAAGCTCTGCAATGAGGGGACATAGGATAAAGGTGAAAGGGGATAGACTCAGGAGTAATATGCGGAAATATTTCCTTATGGAAAGAGTGACAGATGCATAGAACAGTCTCATAGTGGAGGTAGTAGAGATGACGACAGTATCTGAATTCAAGAAAGAATGGGACAAAACAGAAGATCTCGAAAGGGGAAAAAGGGACTATAGTCGTTGATATATAGGGTGGCCCAATAAAAGTGAGAACATCTCGTAGCATATAAGTTATTTAAAAATTCAAAAAGACAGATGTAAACGATTGACAAATTTTTTAAAAAAAGATGGCGACCGGAAATTGTCAAAATAAAGACGCTATATAGCTAAAAAAGGTAAATAAGTAAACTATTTAAGCTTTTAATTTATGAGATGTTCTCACTATTTTTGGGCCACCCTGTAGAAGGGCAGACTGGATAGGCCATATGGTCTTTTTCTGTCATTATGTTTCTATGTTTTTCTACACATATAGAGACAGATGACAATGAATTAATGGAGCCACATTATTAGAATGGATTTACAGTGAAAAGCTTAATACACAAGTATAAGGTTGCTCAAGGAATGAACGTAGGCATAGGACATATGGTCTTTTTGTGCTTTTTGTCATGTTTCTATGTTTAAATTGACTTCTGAACAACTTTAGAGTGGAAAGAAACACATGGGCTGAAAGAAGTGGCCCATGGTTATAAAGCTTCAATTTTCATTGGATTTAACACCATTTTATGCTGAAGGAGACAGTTGGTGACAGAGTTAGTTTTGATTGTAAGTAAGATTAGAAGGAGGAGTCCCAGCTGACATGACAAATGACAAGCTGGATATCAGTGGTGTAAAATCCACTGCTTACCCCAGGATAAACATTGTGGAAGCTGTGGACTTTGAGTACCTGCCAGGTACTTGTGACCTGGATTGGCCACTGTTGGAAACAGGATAACGGGCTTGATGGACCTTGGTCTGATCCAGTATGGCATTTCTTATGTTCTTAAATATGAACTAAATCTCAAAAAGTGAAAGAACCTAAACCAGAATCACCAATAAATCCCTAAAAAGTGAGAAAATCCTGATCTCAAAGAATCCCCATTGAATTTCAAGTACACTTTTTATCGGAGCAAGTCAGCACAGTGCCTAGAATTTATACAAAGCACCACTGTGACAGCTCCTTTTATTAAATAAGTTTTATAATTAAAAGTCCAAACATAGCTTCGTGTTATGTGTCCATACGGCCAAGCCAAAGTATTGCCAGAGATGCCAAAGAGACGACGTGGCTCACGTTTCGGGTTTTGTACCAAACTCTCTAAAAACCCTGCTTCAGGTCCGGCAGTCATCAGCAATTGACAAATCTTCAGCAAGTAATCAAACAGGGATTTTACCTGCCCTTAAATCTTCGGCGTCTGACGTCATAATTAACTGAAGATGACGGATAACCAATCAAAAGACACCATCACCTAAGAGAACTCCCACAGGTCAGAGAGTCCCCTCATGACGATGTACAGTCCATCAAATGATTGTATGCCAATCCTGTTGCAAGTTTAAACCATCGGGAGCTACTGAATTTAATATATATATCCATCTTTGTTCTCGCCACTGTAACCTCTGCTCACGATCTCCTCCCCTCGGGTCAACAGGTACTATGAACTATTAAATATGAACTGACATTAAGATCTTAAATCAAAAGGGCTAGTGGAGAGATGAAGAGATTGAACAGGGTAAGGAAAAGAGGGGACCCATGTGGGACACCTGAAAACTGTGAATGGGGTCCTGAGAGTGAGCTATCAATGGATTTTTGAAAGGATTGGAGTGAGCGATAAGAATGAAATCAGCTTAGAGCTGAGTCTTGGATACCTGAATTGTCAAGATGGTCAAGAAAAAGGGAATAGTCATTTATGTCAAAGGCGGCACTAAGATCAAGCTGAATTATTTATACTTCTCTGAGACTGTCAAGGTGTAGGGCAACCTCATTTGAGGTTGATAGGGTAGATCAAATTGGTGGAAGGGCTGTGCTGTGTGTTAGACAGGGTTTTGAGTCAAACAGGATAAACGTTTTGCAGGAAATAAAATACACTGTGAATAGAAATTCTATCTAAAATGGGGAAGGGAATGGTAGTGCGGGTGTACTACTGCCTGCCTGGCCAGAATGAACAGACAGATGATGAAATGCTAAAAGAAATTAAGGAAACTTAGAGTGATAGAGGGAAGTTTCCATTACCCCCAGTATTGACTGGGTCAGTGCTCCATCAGGCCATGCTAGAAACACAGAAACATGATGGCAAATAAAGACCATATGGCTTATCCAGTCTGCCCTTCCATACCAACCTCTAAGCTTTACAGTCCCTTTTTTCCTTTACAGATCTTTTGTGTTTGTCCCATGCTTTCTTGAATTCAGATACAGTTTTTAAGAAAAGACTAAAAGGAGCAACTGCAAAGGTTAAGAGTTTGCATAAGGCTTGGGGACTATTTAATATACTGTTTTGGAAGACCAGACAAGATGCATTCCACACGTTAAGAAAGGTGGAAGGAAGGTCGAACGACAGCCAGCATGGCTTAAAGGTGAAGTCAAAGAGGCTGTTAAAGAGTATTTATTTATTATTTTATTGAACATTTTTATAGTGCGTTTTCTGAAGGATCAAGCGCAGTTTACAAAAAACAACGGTTTGAATAGTACAGGTAAGACAAGTACATATTCAGTTACAAGGAACTTTGTAGAACTATATACAATGAATAGGCATACATTAAACAGTAAACATAAAACAGTATAAACTAGAGACCTCATCCACTGGGAGACTACTCTAGACATCTACCACTCTTTCTGTAAAGAAATATTTCTGCAAATTGCTCCTGAGTCTATCTTCTTTCACTTTCATCCCATGACCCCTTGTTGCTTTAATGCCTCTCCTGTCTTTCTTCCATGGTATATATATTGAGATCTTTAAGTCTGTACCAATGTGCTTTATGATGAAGCCCATTGACCATTTTGGTAGCCACCCTCTGCACCAACTCCATCGTATTTATTTCCTTTTGAAGATGTGGTATCCAGAACCGCACACAATACTCTAAATCAGGTCTCATCAAAGACTTATACTGAGGCACTATCACCTCCTTCTTCTTTGTTTTGTGTCAAAGGCTTTACTGAAATCTAAGTACACCGCATCTAGAGCTCTGTCTAACTCTCTGGTCACCCAGTCAAAGAAATTAATGAGATTTGTCTGACAAGACCTGCCTCTCATAAAGTCATGCTGCCTTGAATCCTGCAATCCATTGGATTCCAGAAACCTCACTATCCTCTGTTTCAGCAGCGTTTCCATTAGTTTACTCACTGTAGAGGTCAGATTGTGCTATAGCATGGCATTCAGTGGCAAGGGGAGCTTTTACAACAGTTCAGGGCCAAATAAAAAACATTTTTATTTCCCTCCTATGGTCTAGGAATCACTCCCAGCTTGTTACCTTCACAAGGCTGGTTCCCCTGACCCACAATTCGGTTCAGCACAAAGTCCAGTCAGTCACTTAAGGGGTCATTCTGTGCCATGAACAGCGGGGATGTATGTCCTGTTGGGACATACATCCCCGCTATTTGTCTCCCTGCCGTCCCGGTGCAAAGGCTCCCTGCTACTTGCAGTTGCATTGTACAGGGAGCCATAGACAGGGGTGGGAGGGGGCAGTCTGGAGGCAGGTTGAGGGCAGGGCCAGACCCCGGACATACAGGGCCAATTCAGAGGCCGGTCTTGCATGTACAGGGATGGTCAGGTAGACAGGGGACTTATTCCACCTCTGAGGTGGAATACGTCCCCCTGGATGTTGGAAGATTGCGCCAGACAGTGGGGACAGACAGGTGATGGGCAAAAGGGGGTTCACTGTGGCCTGACCCTGGCCATCAGAGGCCGGATTGTGGGTCAGGCTGCAGGGAAAGGGCATTTTAGTTTGGCGGCCAGGGATCACAGCTCATTATGGCACTACTGCTCCATTATGGAGCCAGGCTGTTAGCCAGGTATGTGGCTGGGCATGTGGTTGATCAGAATCGGGGTCCAGCCTGCACATCCAGGCCATAAACTCAGTTCTGATCACATGGGCACATCTAGCCGCTGCAGGATCAGAATCGGGTCTTCCTCTGTATGCCCCAATTCAAATCAGCCATACAGGGGCAGGACCTCAGAAAACACCCACAGATAAGAACAGAAGCGAGGGACATCTTGAACAATTTTCAGAAGACTGTGTTCGTGAGAAACTAGCTCAACTTAAAGTAGACAAAGCGATGGGACTGGATGGGATACACCCTAGAATACTGAGGGAACTTGGGGACATTCTAGCAGCTCCACTGACTGACCTTTTCAATGCCTCCTTGGAGTCAGGAGTGGTGCCAAAGGACTGGAGAGAGGCTCATGTGGTGCCTTTACACAAAAGCGGAAGTAAGGATGTGGTTGAAAACTATAGGCCGGTTAGTTTAACTTCGGTGGTGAGTAAATTATTGGAAACGCTGCTGAAAGAGAAAATAGTGAGGTTTCTGGAGTCCAGCAGATTACAGGATCCGAGGCAGCATGGATTCACCAGAGGCAAGTCTTGTCAGACAAATCTGATTGATTTCTTTGACTGGGTGACCAGGGAGTTGGGCCGAGGGAGAGCCCTAGATGTGGTGTATTTAGATTTCAGTAAAGCCTTTGACACTGTTCCTCACAGGCGACTTATAAACAAACTGAGCACCCTAGGGATGGATCCTAAAGTTACTGCTTGGGTTAGAAATTGGTTGGGTGGGAGGCAACAAAGAGTATAAGTAAATGGAGCTCACTCTGAGGAGAAGGATGTTACCAGTGGTGTGCCCCAGGGATCTGTCCTTGGTCCGATTCTTTTTAACATCTTTGTTAGTGATATAGCGGAAGGGCTGTTGGGTAAGTTTTGCCTCTTTGCAGATGATACCAAAATCTGCAATAGAGTAGACACCCAGGAAGGTGAAGATAACATGAGGAGGGATCTAGCTAAGCTTGAAGAATGGTCTAGAATTTGGCAGCTAGGATTTAATGTTAAAAAATGTAAGGTCATGCATTTGGGCTGCAGCAATCCAAGGGAGCAATATAGTATAGGGGGTGAAGTACTTTTGTTCACTAAAGAAGAGCGGGACCTAGGCATGGTTGTGTCTGACGATCTTAAAGTAGCTAAACAGGTAGAAAAGGCGACGGCAAAAGCTAAAAGGATGCTTGGGTGCATACGGAGAGGAATGGCTAGTAGAAAAAAGGAGGTGATAATGCCTCTGTATAAGTCTTTGGTGCGACCTCATTTGGAGTATAGTGTGCAATTCTGGAGACCGCACCTTCAAAAGGACGTGAACAGGATGGAGTCGGTGCAGAGGGTGGCTACTAAAATGATTAGTTGTCTTCATTATAAAGCATATGAGGACAGGCTGAAGGATCTTAATATGTACACCTTAGAGGAAAGGCGGGATAGAGGTGATATGATTGAGACGTTTAAATACCTCGGTGGTTCAGGGAGAGAGCCTCTTTCAATTGAAAGCAAGTTCTGCTACGAGGGGACATGGGATGAGGGTGAAGGGAGATAGATTCAGGAGTGATATGCGGAAATATTTCTTTACGGAAAGAGTAGTGGATCCGTGGAATAGTCTCCCAGTGGAGGTGGTAGAGATGAGGACAGTAACTGAATTCAAAAAAGCATGGGACAAACACTGAGGATCTCTAAAGGTAAAAAGGGGACTGTTGTAGCTTTTGATATGGAAGGACAGACTAGATAGGCCATGTGGTCTTTTTCTGTCATATTTCTATGTTTCTATGTTTCTAATAGCCAGTATAGAATCAGCCTCTTAGGCTTGAATGACTGTAAATATGATTCCCACCTCCTATATCGCCTACCTTACAGCCGGACTCCTCTCTCAGCCCTGCTTGGAATGAGCTTTCTGTCTCCATGGGCCACTCCTCTCCCTTTTGCCACAGCTGCTTCTTAATCCCTTTGTCTGAGTCATGCTCTCCCAGCCCTGAGTTCTGAGCTTCAGAATCTTTTAAGGTGGACTGCTGATAATCCCTTTGAAGAGGGTTGGGTAACTTCTTATATACCCCATCACACCCTAACCAGTCTGTAGTTTCCAACCTCATCCCTACTTCTGCTTTTGTGTAAAGGGATCATGTGCACCATTTTCCAGACCTCTGGGACCATGCCTGACTAAACAAACCCTGAAAAGGTCAGACAATGGAGCCATTATAACTTCCCGAAGTTCCTTCAGTAGTCTCGGATGTATCTCATCTGTCCCCATCACTTTGTGTACTTTTAGTTTAGCTAGCTCCTCAGAAACACAGTCTTCTGAAAATCTTTCAAGATCTGGTTCACTTCTTTTCCTATCTATTGGTGTTTTCTGAGGTCCTCCTCCTGGCCCTTCATCTGGGAACATAGAACAGAAATATTTGTTAAGCAATTCCACTTTCTCCTCATCAGCTACTACATATTTCTTCTCTTCAAACCCAGGGCTCTTGAGTGAGAGGCAAGAATTCTATCACTGAACCACCAATGCTAGGGAGATGACGTTTCTGGATGAAATAAATGACTGTTTCATGGAGCAGCTGGTTCAGGAATCGACTCAAGGAGAAACTATTTTAGATCTAGTACCTAGTGGAATGCAGGATCTAGTGCGAGAGATAACAGTGTTGAGGATGCTTGGCAATAGTGATCACAAAATGAATAAATGTGGAGAGGATAACAAGGAAATCTGTTCTAGCATTTAACTTTCAAAAAGGAGACTATGATAAAATGAGGAAAATGGTTAAGGAAAGACTAAAAGGAGCAACTGCAAAGGTTAAGAGTTTACATCAGACTTGGGCACTATTTAATATACTGTTTTGGAAGACCAGACAAGATGCATTCCACACTTTAAGAAAGGTGGAAGGAAGGTCAAACGACAGCCAGCATGGCTTAAAGGTGAAGTCAAAGAGGCTGTTAAAGATTATTTATTTATTATTTTATTGAACATTTTTATAGTGAGTTTTCTGAAGGATCAAGCGTGGTTTACAAAAAACAACGGTTTGAATAGTACAGGTAAGACAAGTACATATTCAGTTACAAGGAACTTTGTAGAACTATATACAATGAAGAGGCATATATTAAACAGTAAACATAAAACAGTATAAACTATATACAGTAGTAGTATATGTCATGGTTTGTGCTATCTAGGCGAAAAGTTCGAATTACTATAAGTTATTTGCTGCTTTACTTGCACTGTTGTGTGTATCTGGTGTGTTGTCATCCGGTTGTATGCCAGAATCTGGTTGTGTACCATAGTGGAGTTTAAAAAGGTATGTTTTTAGTTTTTTGCGGAAGGTATAAAGGTCATTCAGATCTCTGAGGTTTTTTGGTAGGTCATTCCAGAGGATAGAGGCAATGTGAAAAAAAAGTTTTATTGCTTGTTAATTTTCTGGATTTTCTGAAATCCGTTGGAGTTACAAGTTTGTTTTTGTTTTTGTTCCTTTGATTTCGATTAGATGATTCCTTAGTGATTAGTGTGGTAAGAAACAATGGTAATATGTTATTGATTGTTTTGAATGTTGAAACAAGTATTTTGTAGCTTATGCGTCTATGAATGGGCAGCCAGTGTAGTTCAAATAAAATGGGAGTTATGTGTTCCAGTGTGCTGACATTCAAGGTTGTTCTGGCTGCCACATTTTGAGCTAGTTGAAGTCTTCTTAGATTCTGTTTTGTAATGTCCTGTAGTATGGTGTTAGCGTAATCAATATGAGGTGTGATGATTGCTTGGACTACCGATATAAAGTCATGTAGGTAAAGCAGTGGTCGGAGCTGTTTGATATTTAATGATGTTTAAAGGTGAAGTATCAGGAAGATGTAATGCAGCTATTTGATAAACTAAAGAGCAGCAAATCACTTAGACCGAATGGCATCCATTCCAGGGTGCTGAAAGAATTGAAATACAAAATTGTAGACCTACTATTAATAATTTATGAACAATCCTTAAAATCATCTGTAGTACCAGAGGATAGGAGAGTGGCCAATGTAACACTAATTTTTAAAAAGTACATGTGAGCTTAGTAAAAGTACATGTGTAAAAGTGTACACACACAAATTTCTGTATGTATATTTTAGAAATGGTATATACAGTAAAGCAATGGTAAGACTTCATCACAGGACATAGCTACAGCTTTCTGCCCTTTCAATGTGCTTTAACTGTACAGCCATGGTATTTAAAGCACTCAAGTCCTACATCACTGAAGAATTCTCTTTTCCCCAAACCACTCAAGCTCCTAGACAAAAGAAGAAGGCCAGATAATCTAGAATCATTGCACAAGAATAGGCAGAAACGTCAGGACCCAACCTTCCCTTTCAAACTTGCCTAAGTACCAATCCTGTGGTGTGAAGAAAACCCAACCTTTATCCTGTGAATACAGTCATACAAGACTGCTTACAAACTTACCTGCTTTTGGTACATCATGTGTCATAACTGCTGCTGTGGCCTAAGCTTCACCCCCCCTCCACTCTATGCTTGTGGAGTGGAGGAGTGGCCTAGTGGTTGGGGCAAGGTACTTCAGGCCGGAAGGTCAGGGGTTCAAATCCCACTAGAGGACAGCAACCTTGGGCCGGAAGGACTGGGGTTTCTAATCCTACAGGTGCTCCTTGTGGTCTTGGGCAAGCCACTTAACCCTCCATAGCCCATGTTCCCTGTAAAATAGTTATCTCCAAGTTATAATGCCCTGTTCAATGTAATTTCAGTTTGTTCAATGTAAACCGCACTGATGCAGAATAGCACGGTATATAAGAGAATATAAATAAATAATGACAGAGGGAAATCAGAGCTACTAGTCCATGTATGCAACAGGTTCAAGTTAGCAGACTTGGAAAGACTACAGGCTTAAAGAACACAATTGAACATACAGCTTAAAAAACACAATTGAGAGTCAGTGCCACACCTTGTAAGCACTGAACATGTTACATTTTCATCAGCCCCATTTTATTGCTTTGGCTATTTCTTCTTCTTTCTGAATCTTTGCTTTCTTGACTATTTGGCCAGCCTCTTAAAGATTTTCCAAATATAGATGCCTGTCTTCCTCTGTCTGTGATCTCTTCTATTTCATGAAGGCCTCCCTCTTTTTCTTCACCTTTTCAGCTACTTCTTTTAAGAACCATAGCAGCCTCCTTTTCCTTTTACCTTTATTTACCATTTTAACAAAAAGGTTGGTTGCCCTTTTAGTTTTGCCCACTGTTTTTCTACATCCCCCCACTGTTCCCATCCTGCTAACTACTCCTTGAGGTATTGGCCCATCTTGGCAAAGTTAGTTTTCCTAAAGTCTAAGACCCTCGCTTTTGAATGGATTTTATCAGCCCTAGTCCTAATACTGAACCACACTATCTGGTGATCACTGGATGAGAGATGATCTCCCACTATAACATCAAAAACTCTTTCACCATTGGTAAACACCAAGTCCAATATGGCCCTTTCACGTGTGGGCTCTGTTACCAGTTGCCTGAATAGTTCTTCCTGTAAAGAATCCAGTAGGGATGCGCCAATCAACATCTGGCCTATTGAAATCCACTATCAGTCACACTTGCTCTTTTCTGGCAATGCTGTGTATGTCTTCTATCTCTGTCCACTTTTTCTCCCTGTGAGGTAGGTCTGTCTATCACACCAATGCAAATGGATTTCTCTTTACCTCTTTCTAGTTTAATCCACAGTGCCTCCTCTCTCCCTTTTAAGCCCTGTATTTTCATAGTTTTAATATTATTTTTTACATATAAGGCTAAAAGGAGCAGTTGCAAAGGTTAAAGACTTACATCAAGCTTGGGTGTTGTTTAAAAATACTATATTGGAAGCCCAGATCAGCTGTATTCCACGCTTTAAGAAAAGCGGAGAGAAGGCCAAAACACTGTGAGCATAAGAACATAAGATATGCCATACTGGCTCAGACCAAGGTCCATCAAGCCCAGTATTCTGTTTCCAACAGTGGCCAATCTAGGTCATATGTACCTAGCAGTTTCCCCAAGAGACACAAGTTCCACAATGCTTGTACAATGCATCACCTCAAACTCATGCACGTCACATTCCCAGACTGATCACTCGCAATCACACCTTCCCCTCCAACCACCATAATAAACTTATGCAGTGCCGCATAACTCATTATATTGTTGCATAAAGTAGACTGTATTTATTCATCGTGTCTCCTTGTTAAGGGACTGGTTATTTATACCCTATTTTACCTGTTATACCTGCTTAATGCATACCCAGTTTAATTTTCCTGTTTAATGTATACCCAAGTTATTATACCTGTTTCACTGTAAGCACAAATCACGAAATTGAGATGTGCAACTCTTATGTTCATTGTAAACCGCACTGATGTCGAATAACGCGGTATAAAAGAGACTGCAAATAAAATAAAAATAATAAAATAAATACTGGGTCAAGCATTGATATCTTCGGTCACTTCTTAATAATGGTTTATGGACCTTTCCTCCAGGAACTTCTCCAAACCTTTTTTAAACCCAGCTACACTAACAGCCTTTACTACATCCTCCGGTAACAAATTCCAGAGTTTGATTACACGTTGAGTGAAAAAATATTTTCTTTTATTAGTCTTAAATAGTTTAGCCTGTAGCTTCATTGCATGTGCCCTAGTCTTTCTATATTCTGATAACGTAAACAATCGATCTACGTTTACCCGTTCCACTCCATTCATTAATTTATAGACTTCTATCATATCTCCCCTCAGCCGTCTCTTTTCCAGGTTAAAGAGCCCTAACCTTTTTAGCCTTTCTTCATAGGAGTATCCTTCCATCCCCTTTAACATTTTGGTGGCTCTTCTCTGAACCTTTTCTAAAATCGCTATATCCTTTTTAAGATACGGCGACCAGAATTGCACACAATATTCAAGGTGCGGTCTCACCATGGAACGATATAGAGGCATTATAATATCTTTTGTTTTATTTTCCATTCCTTTCCTTATCATACCTAGCATTCTATTTGCTCTCTTGGCCGCCGCTGCACACTGGGCCGAGGGTTTTAACATGGTATCCACAATGACGCCTAAATCTTTTTCCTGGGTGGTGGTTCCTAATGTGGAACCTTGCATCATGTAACCATAGTTTGGGTTGTGCTTCCCTAGCTGCATAACCTTGCACTTGTCCACATTAAATTTCATCTGTCATTTTGATGCCCAGTCTTCCAATCTATCAAGATCCTCTTGCAATTTTTCACAATCCTCTTGGGTTTTAACAACTTTAAATAGTTTTGTGTCATCTGCAAATTTGATCACCTCACTCGTTATTCCACTTTCCAGGTCATTTATGAATATGTCAAAAAGCAGCGGACCCAGCACAGATCCCTGGGGTACACCACTATTCACCTTTCTCCATTGGGAAAATTGGCCATTTAGCCCTACCCTCTGCTTTCTATCTTTTAAGCAGTTCCTGATCCACAATAGTACACTGCCTCCTATCCCATGACTCTTTAGTTTTGCCAAAAGTCTCTGATGAGGGACCTTGTCAAAGGCTTTCTGAAAGTTCAGATACACAATATCAACTGACTCACCTTTGTCCACCTGTTTATTCACTCCTTCAAAAAAACATAACAGATTAGTAAGACAAGATCGTCCTTGTCTAAAGCCATGTTGGCTGTCTCCCATTAGGTTGTGACTATCTACATGCTGAGTAATTTTATTCTTTACGATGGTTTCTACCATTTTTCCTGGTACTGACGTCAGGCTCACCGGTCTGTAGTTTCCCGAATCACCCCTGGAACCCTTTTTAAAAATTGGCGTTACATTGGCAATCCTCCAATCTTCAGGTATTAGAGATGATTTTAATGATAGTTCACAGATTACTGATAGCAGGTCTGCAATCTCATATTTCAGTTCTTTCAACACCCTTGGATGTATACCATCCGGCCCAGGTGATTTGCTACTCTTCAGTTTATCTAATAGTTGTAAGACATCTTCCCGATGTATCGATATTTCCTTCAATTCTTCCGCACCTTTAAATACCACTTCAGTCATGGGTAACATCCCTACATCTTCCTCATTAAAGACCGAAGCAAAGAATTCATTCAGTCTCTCCGCTATCGCCATGTTGCCTCTTAGTGCTCCTTTAACCCCTTTATCATCTAATGGACTAACTGACTTTATCACAGGTTTTTTGCTACGAATGTACTTGAAAAGGTCTTTATTTTGCGTTTTTGCTTCCGCTGCAAGCTTCTTCTCAAATTCTCTCTTTGCCTGCCTTATCAATGCCTTGCATTTGACTTGCCAGTGCTTGTGCTGTTTCCAGGTTTCGTCGTTTGGTTCTTTTTTCCATTTCCTGAAAGTTGCTTTTTTGGCAACAACAGCCTCTCTGACCTCACCTTTAAACCATGCTGGCAGGTTTTTGGACTTCCTTCCACTTTTCTTAAAGCGTGGAATACAGCTGTCTGGGCTTCCAAGATAGTATTTTTCAACAACACCCAAGCTTGATGTACGTCTTTAACCTTTGCAACTGCTCCTTTTAGTTTTTTCTTAACTGTTTTCCTCATTTTATGATAGTCTCCCTTTCGAAAGTTAAAAGGTAGTACTGTGGATTTCCTTACCATCCCTCCTCCACTAATTAAATCAAAGGCGATCATGCTATGATCACTATTGCGAAATGGCCCCAACACCCTTATCTCTTGCACTAGATCTGGTGTTCCACTAAGGACTAGGTCTAATATGGCTTCCCCTCTGGTCGGTTCATGAACCAGCTGCTCCAAGAAGCAGTCATTTATTTCATCTAGGAACTTTATCTCCCTAGCATGTCCTGACGTGACACTGACCCAGTCGATACCGGGGTAATTGAAATCACCCATTATTATTACTGCGCTGTAACTTTTGTTAGCTTCCTTGATTTCTTTGAGCATTTCATCATCCATTTGGTCATTCTGGCTAGGTGCTCGATAGTACACCCCCACTGCCATTGCCTTCCCCCTTTTATATGGAATTTCAATCCATATAGATTCTACAGCAGATTTTGTTTCCTGCAAAACTTTAATCCTTTCTGAGTCAATGCCCTCTCTAACATAGAGCGCAACCCCTCCACCAATTTGATCAGCTCTATCATTACGATATAGTTTGTACCCAGGTATCACAGTGTCCCACTGGTTGTCCTCCTTCCACCATGTCTCTGATATTCCAATCATATCTAACCTTTCATTTAGTGCTATATATTCTAACTCTCCCAAGCATTTTAGAGAATGTATTTTATTCATGTTAATTTGGCTATTGTTAGACATGGGTAAATTGGAATCTTTAAGCTCTGTCTGCTCCATACTTGAGGGCATTTGGGCTACTTTACTCTTTTGTGGAACCTCTCTGCTTTTGGTAGTGTCCTTCAAGGATACATTCTTCCGAACCATCCGCTCTTGGGCGACTGTCGGCTTTCCCCTAATATCTAGTTTAAAAACTGCTCTATCTCCTTTTTAAAGGTTAATGCCAGCAGCCTGGTTCCATCCCGATTAAGGTGAAGCCCATCCCTTCGGAAGAGCCCCTCCTTTCCCCAGAATGTTCCCCAGTTCCTAACAAATCCAAAACCCTCATCTCTGCACCATTGTCTCATCCACGCATTGAGACTCCGGAGCTCTGCCTGCCTTTTGGGTCCTGCGCGTGGAACAGGAAGCATTTCGGAGAATGCTACCATGGAAGTTCTGGATTTCAACTTCCTACCTAAAAGCCTAAATTTTGCCTCCAGAACCTCCCTACCACATTTTCCTATGTCATTGGTACCGACATGTACCAAGACAGCAGACTCCTCCCCAGCACTATCTAAGACCTTATCTAGGTGGCGCGTGAGGTCCGCTACCTTCGCACCAGGCAGGCATGTTACCAGGCAATCCTCACGTCCACCAGCCACCCAGCTATCTACATGCCTAATGATCGAATCACCAACTATAACGGCTGTCCTAACCCTTCCCTCATGGGCACATGGCCCTGGAGAAACTTCCTCAGTGCGAGAGGGTTTTATATCACCTGGAGGACAGGTCCTAGTTACAGGATCACTTCCTGCCACACCAGGGTGATGCTCTCCTGTCACATGACCTCTCTCCTCCATGGCAACAGGGGTGCTGCCAGACTGGAGGTGGGACTTCAGGACTATATCCCTGTAGGTCTCGTCTATGTACCTCTCTGTCTGTCTTATGTTTTCCAAGTCTGCTACTTTAGCCTCTAGATAACGGACTTGTTCCCTGAGAGCAAAGAGCTCCTTGCACCTAGTGCACACGTAAGACCTCTCACCAACTGGGAGAAAATCATACATGTGACACTCAATGCAAAAGACTGGAAAGCCCCCATCCCGCTGCTGGACTGCTGTCTGCATCTTAGTTTTAAGTTTGTGTCTAGATCTTTAAGTTCTTACTTACTAGGGGTTGCTATGGGTATTTATACCAATAAAACTGTACCTAATACGTTTAATATACCTTGTTCACCTGAAGCTTAATTAATCTCAGGTCCTTAGTGTATGACTGATTTGGGTAATGAGCTTCACCTGAAAGCACCTCCTGTCTTTTTAAGATGTGTAAGTACCTATAAAGCTATGATTATCCCAGGGGAGGGAGGGAAATAACACTTATTAAAAGAGGGCTGCTACACAGTACCCTGTCTTGTGCTGCTGAGGTAAGCTAAATTCTGATTTGATTTAAATTATAGCTCTTAGCTGCTGCTAGGCTCTAACTTCTTATGAAATTTAAACTACAAGCTCTCTGCTGGGTTCCAATTGTAACCAGAAAGCTCTCTTCTGTGTGTTAAATTTAAACTAAAAGTACTTTGCTGTTACTTGGCCCTGAGTGACTATTAAATTTAAACTACAAGCTCTCTGCTGGGTATGAAATGTAACCAGAAAGTTCTCCTCTGTGTTTTAAATTCAAACTTTAATTGCTGCTACTAGGCCCTAACTGATCTAACAAAAAACAGTGGGTTCACAGATTAAGTAGCTTTAATACAAAGAATTCTTTTTAGAAAATTACCAGAATTTAAAGGTTTAAAGGTGAGGTCAGAGAGGCTGTTGTTACCAAAAAAGCATCTTTCAGGAAATGGAAAAAAGAGCCAAACGACGAAACCTGGAAACAGCACAAGCACTGGCAAGTTAAATGCAAGGCATTGATAAGGCAGGCAAAGAGAGAATTTGAGAAGAAACTTGCTGTGAAAGCAAAAACGTGTAATATAGACTTTTTCAAGTACATTCGTAGCAAAATACCTGTGAGAGAGTCAGTTGGACCATTAGATGATAGATGGGGTAAAAGGGGCAGTAAGAGGGGACAAGGCTATAGTGGAGAGACTGAATGAATTCTTTGGTTCGGTCCTTACTGAGGAAGATGTAGGGATGTTACCCATGACTGAAGTGGTATTTAAAGGTGATACTGTGGAAGAATTGAAAGAAATATTGATACACCAGGAAGATGTATTACAATTATTTGATAAACTGAAGAGTAGCAAATCACCTGGACTGGATGTTACACATCCAAGGGTGTTGAAAGAACTGAAATATGAGATCACAAACCTGCTATTAGTAATCTGTGAACTATCATTAAAATCATCTGTAATACCTGAAGACTGGTGGATCACCAATGTAACGCCAATTTTTATAAAGGGTTCCAGGGGTGATCCGGAAAACTACAGATCGGTGAGCCTGATGTCAGTACTGGGAAAAATGGTAGAAACCATCATAAAGAACAAAATTACTCAGCATGTAGATAGTCATGGCTTAATGGGAGACGGCCAACATGGCTTTAGTCAAGAAGTTCTTTTCTTACTAATCTGTTATTTTTTTTCAAAGGTGTGAATAAGCAGGGTGACAAGGGTGAGTCAGTTGATATAGTTTATCTGGACTTTCAGAAAACCTTTGACAAGGTCCCACATCAGAGACTTTTGGCAAAACTAAAAAGTCATGGGATAGGAGGCAGTGTACTATTGTGGATCAGGAACTGGTTAAAGATAGAAAACAGAGGGTAGGGCTAAATGGCCAATTTTCCCAGTGGAAAAAGGTGAATGGTGGAGTACCCTAGGGATCTCTGCTGGGTGTGCTGCTTTTTGACATATTCATAAATGACCTGGAAACGAGTGAGGCTATCAAATTTACATATGACACAAAACTATTTAAAGTTGTTAAAACCCAAGAAGATTGTGGAAAATTGTAAGAGGATCTTGGTAAATTGGAAGACTGAGCATCCAAATGGCAGATGAAATTTAATGTGGACAAGTGCAAAGTTATGCACCTAGGAAAGAACAACCCAAACTATGGTTACACGATGCAAGGTTCCACATTGGGAACCACCACCCAGGAAAAAAGATTTAGGCGTCATCGTGGATAACATGTTAAAACCCTTCGCCCAGTGTGCACCGTCAGCCAAGAGAGCAAATAGAATGCTAGGTATCATAAGGAAAGGAATTGAAAATACAACAAAGGATATTGTAATGCCTCTCTATCGTTCCATAGTGCGACCGCACCTTGAAGATTATGTACAATTCTGGTCGCTGTATCTTAAAAAGGATATCGCATTATTAGAAAAGGTACAGAGAAGAGCCACCAAAATGGTAAAGGGGATGGAAGGATACTCCTATGAAGATAGGCTAAAAAGGTTAGGGCTGTTCAACTTGGAAAAGAGACAGCTGAGGGGAGATATGATAGAGGTCTATAAATGAATGAATGGAGGGGAATGGGTAAATGTAGATTGATTGTTTATGTCATCGGAATATAAAAAGACTAGGGGACATGCAATGAAGCTACAGGGTAACCTATTTAAGACTAATACGAGAAAATATTTTTTCACTCAACGTGTAATCAAACTCTGGAATTTGTTACCGGAGGATATAGTAAAAGCTGTTAGTGTAGCTGGGTTTAAAAAAAGGATTGGACAAGTTCCTGGAGGAAAGGTTCATAAACCATTATTAAAAGGGTCCCAGGATATCACTGCATGACCCAATACAAGCATTGAGGAACCTGTGTCTTTTGGGGAAACTGCTAGGTACTTATGACCTAGATTGGCCACTGTTGGAAACAGGATACTGGGCTTGATGGACCTTTTTCTGACCCAGTATGGCGTATCTTATGTTCTTAATCCTCCTCCCCTTCTTCTTACCCTGCCCTTTCTGAATTAAGTATAGCCTGGTATAGTTACATCCCAGTCATGGTTGTCCGTGAACCATGTCTCTGTAACTACCAGTAAATCCAAGTCAGCCTCTCCCATTAAATCCTTACCATCTGGGATCTTATTTCCCATGCTTTGGGCATTTATGCACACTGCTTTCCAGATTTTGCCCCTTTTGCTCATTTCCAAAAAGGAATTTAATGTTTCACTTACCTGGGGGCTTTCTTCACCTATCCCCAATGAATCTAGTTTAAAGCCCTCTTCAGTAGGTTAGCCAGTCTGCTACTGAAGACACATTGACCCTTCTTGGACAAATGGACGCCTTCACTGGTCTGCAGCCTTTGGAACAGCATCCTAGGGTCCAGGAAACCAAAATGCTCATGATGTCACCATCCACACAGTCATGCCTTCATCTCCAGGATGCGAACTTCTCTGCCTCGGCCTTTACTCTCAACAGGGAGGACTGAAGAGAACACTACCTGCACATCTATCTGTTTCACCCTCTGTCCCAGAGCCATGAAGTCACTTGATACTCTCAGAAGGATACCTGGCAGTATCAATTGCGCTGACATCGGGTAATAGTCAGTGGGCTTGATGAGTCTTGGCAAACTCTCCATAACATCTCGTATTTTGGCACCTGGCAGACAGCATACCTCTATGGACATCAAGTCTGGTCAGCAGATGGACATCTCAGTATCCCTCAGAAGACAATTACCAACCACCACTACCCTTTGCTTTCTTGTGGTCACTGATTCTGCGACTTTGGGGTGCTCAAGCTCTGGTTCTTCCCTTTCCTGGGATGCTTTCATCTCCTCCACTTCCAGGGCTGCATAATGGTTCTTCAATTCAATGGCTGGAGGAGTTGGATTGGTGATTCTGCGGACCCTAGTGACTCGTGATCTCAGTATGTATACTTTGGAGAAAAGGTGGGAGACAGGCCATACAATAGAGATGTTTAAATCCCTCAGTGGCATAAATGCACAGGAGAAGAGCATCTTTTAATTGAAAGAGAGCTCCACCACGAGGAGGCATAAGATGAAGGTGAATGGGGATAGACTCAGGAGTAATATGCGGAAATATTTCTTTACACAAAGAATGGTAGATTTGTTTATTTATTTAGCTAGGCTTATATATCGCTTTTCACCGGGTCAAAGCAGTTTACATTGAACAAAACATTTATTTTATTTATTATTTTATTTAACGATTCTTTTCAGAGTTATGAAAGCGGTTTACAATTAACTCAACATTTTACATGAAACGGAATGGCTAATATATTATTATATTATATTGAACAAGTTAATATATCAGATGGTACAAATTATGATACATTGTTAAGATGCGAGCAACTATATTAAAATGAACTGTCTCTTAGAACTATGGTTAGGATCCACCAAAGAAAGCACTATACCACGCTGCTAGAAGACACCCAGTCCAAAGTACATGGTTAAACAGGAAGGATTACTTTATTGAACATTGATTTATTCTTGCACCAGAAACAGCCCAAATCACCCAACACAGGCCGTGTTTCAATTTCACTTCATCAGGGGAAATTTAGGCGCAGTTCGATCTAATAATTCTTGTACTTTGTCAGCAGCAGTTCCTGGGGTGATTGTTGCTCCAGTGTTGTCTGGTCTTTCTTTTTCTTCAAGCACAGTCTGGACAGATCTGTTATTAGATCGAACTGCACCTAAATTTCCCCTGATGAAGTGAAATCGAAACACGCCCTGTGTCGGGCGATTTGGGCTGTTTCTGGTGCAAGAATCAATCAATGTTCAATAAAGTAATCCTTCCTGTTTAACCACATAATTTGGACTGGGTGTCTTAGAACTATGGTACATTGTTACAGACTCCTATAATTTCAAGGTAGCTGGTTCACTCTGAGAAAAGGAGATTAGGGCCAGCAATAGGGTGGGGAACTATAACTTGTCAGTGCTCATCGGTGTATGAGCATCAAGTACATAGAACAAGAGAGATCTTAGTTAACAATAACAGAGTTACCTGAACAAATAATTTACTGGTTACAAAAAGCTTGATTTCCATAGGGGCACGTACAGGCCCCAAGCAAGACAGGCCCATTTGGACCTGATTCTGGACCACGGGAACAAAAACATTCCCACAGTGGCCAGAATCGGGCCCGAGGATGGCCTGGCATGCCCCTGCCACCTGCAGGGATATCCTCCCCATAGGCGGTCCCAACTCCCACAGCTCAAGCCCCCTTTATCCCCGCTGCCTGACCCAAAGCTGGTCTGCTGTAGCCTGGATCAGGCGGTGGGGATTCTCCCGGGCCTGATCGCGGCAAAAATGCTGCTTATTCCACCTTTGAGGTGGAATAATCAGTGCGTCCCCATGGGCCAGGCAGCACGTAAAGGACTGTGACCTGAATCGGCCCTGTATGTGCTGCCAGGCTGACCTTCCCCTGCTCCACCCTGCTCCCGCCCCCTCTTTCCCCCTGCCAGCTCTCCCCATCCTGAGTATCGGGACGTATGGGGAGAGCCGGAGGGGGAATCGGGTCCAGACCCACAACCTGCATTTCTGAATGACCTCCATACTGTCTAAAGGTCAATTATTTGCAACAAAGAACTATATACATCAATGAACTATTTACACTTGAACAGCGATACATAATGGTATATGTTTTGTTATTTACAAGTGTAGGTTCAGTCTTGCGGGTGTCTGCTTTTCGGTGTCATGTTAGATGGTTGATTAGGTGGTGGGTCCAAAGTGGTCAGAGAATAAGTGTGTTTTTAAGTGTTTGCAGAAGGAGGGGCAATTGGTGATATTTTTTTTATTAGATCTTTATGCATTTTATATATTAATTAACAAGAAAGTTAACAAAACCATTCTTGTCGGGAAAGAGAAAGTCACAGAACAACAAGAGAAAAGTAGCAAATAAAACGAAGCAATTCTAGAAATACTGCTCACTCCAATCCACAATTAAGAGAGAGGAGATTACCAAAATAGCATAATCCAAAATAAGAAAGAAATACAGCAAGATTTTATCCAGTGTATGCACCTTATAAAATCATGAGGGTTCAGGTAGAAGCATAATAAAGGACTCTAAACGTCAAGCATTTATGAAGGCAATCAATTAGGAGGGTTCATAAAATATATAAGAAACAGAATGATATTTAACTAAACATTTACAGGGGTGTTTAAGAAAAAAAGAGCCCTCCCAATTGAAGAACACTAGGATATAGCAATAAAAACTCCCTGCTGGGTGTCCCTTACCAAATCATAACACATTCTTACAGCTAAACTATGAAATAACAAACATCTTTTACGAAAGAACAACTTAAAATGCCATTCTTTATCCGATCGAAGAGCCAAAGATAACAATAAAGTAGATGGAACAGGCACTTCTTCCTGTGAGGACTCCAACATTTCAGTCACATTTAAGGCATCCAAACTATGGACTTGGCATTGCTCCCCAATCATCGCAGAGCTCGGAACCTTCCTAGCACTTGAAAGATAATAAACCTTAGCAATAGGTGGAATCATTTCAGAAGGCACAGCCAAAGTTTGCATCATATTATCATATCTCTAGCAAGAACAGCTGAAAGCCTAGGAAAGTTTACCAACCTCAGGTTATTTGCACGAGACAAGTTCTCTAAAATCTCCAATTTAGAAGTGACCCCCTCAGAGTTCTTAATATGAGTCAAGGACTTCTCCTCCAGGGCAACCACTCTCGCTTGAGTTTGCATCGTGTCCACTTTATTTTCTAACTGCACAACTGCAGCCACATTAGTTGCAACTTTTAAAGCTAAACATGAAACTTGAGGTAACAAGGCTTCTCCTAAGGAAATTATAGCCTGCCAACTAGATTCCAACATGAAGTTTGTTGGACGTACCAAAGAGAATATCTTTGAATCATCTGAAGCAGCTGGGACAGTTTGCACCGCTTCCATCTGTGCTGGCATCTCAGCTCCTCCCAAACCCAGCAAGTGAACTCACTGTTGTGCTCCCAACAGCTTGTGTCGCATGCTCCAATGACACTACCTCCCCTGCTTGCTCAACCACAGAAACTGGCCTTCACAGCCACGGGGTTTCTCTCTCCAAGGAGAAATCTTCTGGGCTTAAAACAGCTCCTGAGGAGTGCTGGTAACACGGAACCTTAAACACAGGCCTCACGTCGGGGGAGAAAGATGACACCGAAGCAGCCATCGAGTCCTCCGACTCTGACAGCAGTGCAGCTCGGCCGACCTCCCCCATCTCCACCGGATTCTGAGGCACATAAACAAGGTACAAATCCAAGGGACCACGAAGGTCCGAAGAAATTGGTGTAGAGGTGGCAGAGGGTCTAGAAGGCAAAGAGCCCCCTTTCCCGTTATGCTTCCTGCCCATAGCAAACATGCAACTCAAGCAAAGTCAGCTGACACCATCTTGAACTCTTCCTCAGGTTGGTGATATTTCATATTGTATCTGGCAGGGATGGTGCGTATATTTTGAATGCTCTGTGGTATGTTTGTTGAATGCCCTATGTTTTAGATGGTGGTATTTTGAATTTGTTGGTTGTAGTGAGTCTTCTTGGTCTATTTGTACTGAGTTTCTGGAGGAGGGTTTGGAGGTGAGTGGCGGGGTGTGAGTGTAGTGCTTTGTGTGTTAGCAGTAGGGATTTGTATTTAATTCTGCTGGGGAGGGGCAGCCAGTGAAGCTGTGATCATATTTAGCAGCTCCCTGGATTATACGTGCAGCAGTTGAAGTGCAGATTGAAGGTAGTCTCCCAGTGGAGGTAGTAGGCGACTTATAAACAAACTGAGCACCCTAGGGATGGACCCTAAAGTTACTGCTTGGGTTAGAAACTGGTTGGGTGGGAGGCGACAAAGAGTACAAGTAAATGGAGCTCACTCTGAGGAGAAGGATGTTACCAGTGGTGTGCCCCAGGGATCTGTCCTTGGTCCGATTCTTTTTAACATCTTTGTTAGTGATATAGCGGAAGGGCTGTCGAGTAAGGTTTGCCTCTTTGCAGATGATACTAAAATCTGCAATAGAGTAGACACCCAGGAAGGTGTAGATAACATGAGGAGGGATCTAGCTAAGCTTGAAGAATGGTCTAGAATTTGGCAGCTGGGATTTAATGTTAAAAAATGTAAGGTCATGCATTTGGGCTGCAGCAATCGAAGGGAGCAATACAGTATAGGAGGTGAAGTACTTTTGTCCACTAAAGAAGAGCGGGACCTAGGCATGGTTGTGTCTGATGAGGTATTTAAACATGGAAACAGGATACTGGGCTTGATGGTCCTCGGTCTGACCCAGTATGGCATGTCTTATGTTCTTATGTTCTTATGTTTAAGTTAAAAAAAAAACTTCCATACTGTATCAGACCAAAGAAATATAGAAGCATTGAAAATGATAGCAGAAGAAGACCATATAGCCTTTCCAGTCTGCCCATCCATACGAGCTACTAAGCGCTGCAGACCTTTCTATCCATCAGAGATTCTCTGTGCTTGTCCCATGCTTTCTTGAATTCTCATGTAGTCCTCATCTCTGCCACTTCTGCTGAGAGGCTCTTCCATAAATCCACCACTCTTTATGTAAAGAAATATTTCCTTAGACTACTCCTGTCTATCCCCTTGCACCTTCATAGAAACATAGAAATATGACAGCAGATACAGACCATACTGCCTATCCAGTCTGCCTTCCATGCCAAGTACTAAGCATCACAGTCCCTTTTTTTCCCTTTAAAGATCTCCTGTGTTTGTCCCATGCTTTCTTGAATTCTGATACTATCTTCGTCTCTACATAGAAACATAGAAACATGATGACAGAAAAAGACCACATGGCCTATCTAGTCTGTCCTTCCATATCAACAACTAGAACAGTCCACTTTTTACCTTTAGAGATCCTCTGTGTTGGTCCCATGCTTTTTTGAATTCAGTTACTGTCCTCATCTCTACCACCTCCACTGGGAGACTATTCCACAGATCCACTACTCTTTCCGTAAAGAAATATTTCCGCATATCACTCCTGAATTCAGTTACTGTCCTCATCTCTACCACCTCCACTGGGAGACTATTCCACGGATCCACTACTCTTTCCGTAAAGAAATATTTCCGCATATCACTCCTGAATCTATCTCCCTTCACCCTCATCCCATGGCTGCTCCTTGTGGCCTTGGGCAAGCCACTTAACCCTCCATTGCCTCAGGTACACTTAGATTGTGAGCCCTTTGGCGACAAGGGAATAAAAAAGTACCTGTTAGTATATACGTGTAAACCGCTCTGATGCGTAAGTAAAGGGCGGTATATCAAATGCCTAAACCATAAACCATAAACCATGTCCCCTCGTAGCAGAACTTGTTTTCAATTGAAAGAGGCTCTCTCCCTGAACATTTATGCCACAGAGGTATTTAAACATCTCAATCATATCACCTCTATCCCGCCTTTCCTCTAAGGTGTACATATTAAGATCCTTAAGTCTGTCCTCATATGCTTTATAATGAAGCCCACTAATCATTTTAGTAGCCACCCTCTGCACTGACTCCATCCTGTTCACATCCTTTTGAAGGTGCGGTCTCCAGAATTGCACACTATACTCCAAATGAGGTCGCACCAAAGACTTATACAGAGGCATTATCACCTCCTTTTTTCTGCTAGCCATTCCTCTCCGTATGCACCCAAGCATCCTTCTAAAGCTAGAAGGATGCTTGGGTGCATACGGAGAGGAATGGCTAGCAGAAAAAAGGAGGTGATAATGCCTCTGTATAAGTCTTTGGTGCGACCTCATTTGGAGTATAGTGTGCAATTCTGGAGACCGCACCTTCAAAAGGATGTGAACAGGATGGAGTCAGTGCAGAGGGTGGCTACTAAAATGATTAGTGGGCTTCATTATAAAGCATATGAGGACAGACTTAAGGATCTTAATATGTACACCTTAGAGGAAAGGCGGGATAGAGGTGATATGATTGAGATGTTTAAATACCTCTGTGGCATAAATGTTCAGGGAGAGAGCCTCTTTCAATTGAAAACAAGTTCTGCTACGAGGGGACATGGTTTATGGTTTATGGTTTAGGCATTTGATATACCGCCCTTTACTTACGCATCAGAGCGGTTTACACGTATATACTAACAGGTACTTTTTTATTCCCTTGTCGCCAAAGGGCTCACAATCTAAGTGTACCTGAGGCAATGGAGGGTTAAGTGGCTTGCCCAAGGCCACAAGGAGCAGCCATGGGATGAGGGTGAAGGGAGATAGATTCAGGAGTGATATGCGGAAATATTTCTTTACGGAAAGAGTAGTGGATCCGTGGAATAGTCTCCCAGTGGAGGTGGTAGAGATGAGGACAGTAACTGAATTCAGGAGTGATATGCGGAAATATTTCTTTACGGAAAGAGTAGTGGATCTGTGGAATAGTCTCCCAGTGGAGGTGGTAGAGATGAGGACAGTAACTGAATTCAAAAAAGCATGGGACCAACACAGAGGATCTCTAAAGGTAAAAAGTGGACTGTTCTAGTTGTTGATATGGAAGGACAGACTAGATAGGCCATGTGGTCTTTTTCTGTCATCATGTTTCTATGTTTCTATGTAGAGACGAAGATAGTATCAGAATTCAAGAAAGCATGGGACAAACACAGGAGATCTTTAAAGGGAAAAAAGGGACTGTGATGCTTAGTACTTGGCATGGAAGGCAGACTGGATAGGCAGTATGGTCTGTATCTGCTGTCATATTTCTATGTTTCTATGAAGGTGCAAGGGGATAGACAGGAGTAGTCTAAGGAAATATTTCTTTACATAAAGAGTGGTGGATTTATGGAAGAGCCTCTCAGCAGAAGTGGCAGAGATGAGGACTACATGAGAATTCAAGAAAGCATGGGACAAGCACAGAGAATCTCTGATGGATAGAAAGGTCTGCAGCGCTTAGTAGCTCGTATGGATGGGCAGACTGGAAAGGCTATATGGTCTTCTTCTGCTATCATTTTCAATGCTTCTATATTTCTTTGGTCTGATACAGTATGGAAGTTTTTTTTTTAACTTAAACATAAGAACATAAGAACATAAGACATGCCATACTGGGTCAGACCGAGGACCATCAAGCCCAGTATCCTGTTTCCAACAGTGGCCAATCTAGGTCATACGTACCGAGTGTGATAAGGAGAGTGCAGCCCAGCCAGGGAAAAGTGAAAAAAGGAACAATTTTTCCTCTTTGCGGGGGATGGGTACACAGGATCACATAGTCCACAGCAGGAACCTGGAGAAAAACCTAGAGGGCAGACCTAGCTGGAAGTCACGCCCACACTCCAGGTCAGCCACAGACAGGAGTGGGAGGTACAGAAGGGCGGAGCCAGGAAGGGAGTTGCCCTGCTCAGTGTTTGAAAGGGAGCAAACAAACACTAGAGATAGAGTCGGTTGGAGAGTTGGTTGGAGGGCTGGTTCAAGAGGTGGTTCAGAGTGCGGTTGGAAGCATGGTTGGAGAGCTGATTCAGGAGTTGGTTCAAGTGCTGGTTGGAAGCATGGTGAGAAGCATGTTTGGAGATACAGTTCCAGTTGCAGTGGCAGTTGTTGTTGGAGTTGCAGTCCAGGCCTAAGTGGGAGTTGCAGCTCAGGTTCCATTCCTGGTTCCAGAAGGTACAGAGGGAACAGCCCTGTAGCCAAAAGGAGCAGCAGAAAAAGGAACCGCTATAAAGACAGCCAGAGAAGGTACAAAGGAAGCCACCATACTCAGCACAATAGCCACCGAGGATATAGGGAAGGTTCCAGGGGGAGAACCACCTACCCTAGCAAGAGAGTGGGAAAGTGTTACCACAGGTCTCTGCCCTACGCTGAGGCAGAGGGAGTCCTGACTGGCCAAAGCTCTAACCAGGAGAATACTGCAAAAGAAGCCCATGGTAGGAGAAGGGAGGCAGCAAGGCCTTCTAAGTATGTTTATTCTTCTGACTCTGATGAAACTGTTATGCCTCAGATAAAGCAGCACAAAAAGAAATGTTGTACCAGGAAGGTTAAGCAAGAGCAACCCATAGGAGACCTGCCTAGAGCAGGGAAGGCAAGAAAGTGGGAGAGGTTGTTTAACCTGTTAAAAAGTCTAAAGCAGAAAGTTCCTGAGCGGTACCTAGCAGAACCCTGCTACAGCTCAGCAGAGAGTATGGACATTGAAGCCCAGGAGGCTGAGGTAAACTCAAATGTCTCAGAGATGGAATGCAATGCCTGCACTAAGGTAAATTAGTGTGAGCCAGAAACACTTGATATTGGAATTCACTGTTGTTTTGTTTTGGACATTTGTTACTGGAGAAGTATCCACTATTTTCTTTTGTCTGGAGAGTACATGTGTTTGGGAGTAATTGTATCCACTTACCTGCAAGGAAGCTGAATAAATTCCTGTGCGCTTTATAAACCACTCGGCCTCATCATTCCTTATACAACTACAACCCTAGGAAATAGAAGAGGTGATCACCCGTCCCTACTAGGCGGCCGCCTGGTAGGGGCGCGAGCGTCACACTAGCAATATCCCCAAAAGACACAGGTTCCACAATGCTTGTACTGGGTCAAGCATTGATATCCTGGGCCCCTTTTTAATAGTGGCTTATGGAGGTTTCCTCCAGGAACTTGTCCAAACCTTTTTTAAACCCAGCTATACTAACAGCCCTTACTACATTCTCCGGTATTTTTGCTTCCGTAGCAAGTTTCTTCTCAAATTCCCGCTTTGCCTTCCTTATCAATGCTTTGCATTTAACTTGCCAGTGCTTGTGCTGTTTCCAATTTTCATCATTTGGCTCTTTTTTCCATTTCCTGAAGGTTGCTTTTTTGGCAGCAACAGCCTCTCTGACCTCACCTTTAAACCATGCTGGCAGTTTTTTGGACTTTCTTCCACTTTTCTTAATGTGTGGAATACAGCTGGTCTGGGCTTCTAGGATAGCATTTTTAAATAACACCCAAGCTTGCTGTAGGTCTTTAACCTTTGGAACCGCTCCTTTTAGTTTTTTCCTAACTATATTCCTCATTCTATCATAGTCTCCCTTTCGAAAGTTAAAAGGTAGTACTGTGGATTCCTTTACTATCTGTCCTCCACTAATTAAATCAAACATGATCATACTATGATCACTATGGCCAAGTGGTCCCAACACCCTTATTTCTTGCACCAGATCTGGCGTTCCACTAAGGACTAGGTCCAGTATGGCTTCCCCTCTGGTCGGTTCATGAACCAGCTCTCCAAGAAGCAGTCATTTATTTCATCTAGAAACTTTATCTCCTTAGCTTGTCCTGCTGTGACACTGACCCAGTCGATACCGGGGTAATTGAAATCACCCATTATTACTACTCTGTTGTGACTTTTGTTAGCTTCCTTGATTTCTTTGAGCATTTCATCATCCATTTGTTCATTCTGGCCAGGCGGTCGATAGTATACTCCCACTGCCATCACCTTCCCCTTCATACATGGAATTTCAATCCATAGAGATTCTACAGCAAATTTTGTTCCCTGCAAAACTTTAATCCTTTCTGACTCAATGCCCTCTCTAACATAGAGCGCAACCCCTCCACCAATTTGATCAGCTCTATCATTACGATATAGTTTGTATCCAGGTATCACAGTGTCCCACTGGTTATCCTCCTTCCACCATGTCTCTGAGAGTGCAATCATATCTAACCTCTCATTTAGTGCTATATATTCTAACTCTCCCATCTTATTGTTTAGACTTCTAGCATTGGCATACAAGCATTTTAGAGACTGTATTTTATTAATATTAATCTGGCTATTGGTAGGCATGGGTAATTTGGAATCTTTATGCTCTGTCTGCTCCTTACTCAAGGGCATTTGGGCTACTATACTCCCTTTTGGAACCTTACTGCTTTTGGTAGTATCCTTCAATGATACCTTCGTCCGAACCATGCGCTCCTGGGTGACTGTCGGCTTTCCCCTATTTTCTAGTTTAAAAGCTTCTCTATCTCTTTTTTAAAGGTTAATGCCAGCAGTCTGGTCCCATCCTGATTAAGGTGAAGCCCATCCCTTCGGAATGTTCCCCAGTTCCTAACAAATCCAAAACCCTCATCCTTGCACCATTGTCTCATCCACGCATTGAGACTCCGGAGCTCTGCCTGTCTTTTGGGTCCTGCCCGTGGAACAGGAAGCATTTCGGAGAATGCTATCCTTGAGTTCTGGATTTCAACTTCCTACCTAAAAGCTTAAATTTAGCCTCCAGAACGTCCCTACCACATTTTCCTATGTCATTGGTACCAACATGTACCAAGACAGCAGACTCCTCCCCAGCACTATCTATGATCCTATCTAGGCGGTGCGTGAGGTCTGCTACCTTCGCACCAGGCAGGCATGTTACCAGGCGATCCTCACGTCCACCAGCCACCCAGCTATCTACATTCCTAATGATTGAATCACCAACTATAACAGCTGTCCTGACCCTCCCCTCATGGGGACATGGCCCTGGAGAAACGTCCTCGGTGCGAGAGGGTTTTACATCACCTGGAGGACAGGTCCTAGTTACAGGATCACTTCCTGCCACACCAGGGTGATGCTCTCCTGTCACGTGACCTCTCTCCTCCATGGCAACAGGGATGCTGCCAGACTGGAGGTGGGACTTCAGGACTATATCCCTGTAGGTCTCGTCCATGTACTTCTCTGTCTTTCTTATGTCTTCCAGGTCTGCTACTCTAGCCTCTAGAGAACGGACTCGTTCCCTGAGAGCAAAGAGCTCCTTGCACTTAGTGCATACGTAAGACCTCTCACCAACTGGGAGAAAATCATACATGTGACACTCAATGCAAAAGACCGGAGAACCCCCATCTCGTTGCTGGACTTCTGTCTGCATCTTAGTTTAAAGCTTGTGTTTAGGTCTTTTAAATTCTGTATATAATAAGGATTGGTGTAGATGCTTATACTAATAAAAGTGTATCTAATACCCCTAATACACCTTGTGTACCTGAAGCTTAATTAATTAATCTCAGCTCCTCCGTGTATGACTGATATGGATAAAGAGCTGCACCTGAGAGCAGTCCCTTTTCTCTAAGATGTGCAAGTACCTATAAAACTACAATTACCCCAGGGGTGGGTGGGTGCTGGGGAGGGAGGGAGGGAGATGTCCTATTAAAGAGGGCAGTTACAAGGCACCCTGTCCTGAACCCTCAGCAGGGGGGAGGGGGTACCACACAAAGCCCAGTTAGTTGAGAGAGGCAAGGTAAGTTACAGCTGAGAAGGCTGAACTAGCACACCACTAAGACAAACAATAAATAATTAAATAAACAGTTAGACAAACAATAAATAATTAAATAAACAGCTAGAACTCACAGCAAGGTGTCACAGGAGGCAAATATCCACTTCTCTAGCAGAGCACTGTGAAAGCACTGCTCTTCCCTGATCAGAGAAAAGCAAACTAAAACAGACTATGCACACGTGGAGGAAACAGGAAGAAGGCTACACAATACCTCAGCAGGGGGGAGGAGGGAGGATTCACTCAGGCAGGCTAGGACAGGAAAAAGATTTAACACACAGCAGGTTCTGGGGAGAGAGATTTAATTTAAAATGAACAGTTAACCTGGCTACCACACAAAGCCCAGTTAGTTGAGAGAGGCAAGGTAAGTTACAGCTGAGAAGGCTGAACTAGCACACCACTAAGACAAACAATAAATAATTAAATAAACAGTTAGACAAACAATAAATAATTAAATAAACAGCTAGAACTCACAGCAAGGTGTCACAGGAGGCAAATATCCACTTCTCTAGCAGAGCACTGTGAAAGCACTGCTCTTCCCTGATCAGAGAAAAGCAAACTAAAACAGACTAAACTAAACTAAACTAAAACAGACTAGACTAAACTAAACTAAAACAGCACGTGGAGGAAACAGTTAATTCAACTTTCCAAACAGTTAATTCAACAGTTAATTCAACTTTCCAAAATTTCCAATTTCAATACATTCCAGATCCTAGGGCACAATGGATAACTGGTATGGCAAATCTTACATTCTTATGAAGAAGCAACACCACAAGGACTCTTCTGCTTGACTCTTTACTTCCACTGTAATAGGATTTGGAGTCAGAGATTGGCTTTCTGATTCTTAGGACTCTTTGTAGCATTTTCTTATCATCAAATAGGGGTGATCTGCATGGTGGTGGGTACACCCCTAAACAAAGGCATGGGGAGGGGTGACCTGCACAAAGCAGTGGGTACACCCCTAAACAAAGGCATGGGGAGGGGTGATCTGCACGGAGCGGTGGGTACACCCCTAAACAAAGGCATGGGGAGGGGTGATCTGCACAAAGCAGTGGGTACACCCCTAAACAAAGTCATGGGGAGGGGTGATCTGCACGGAGCAGTGGATACACCCCTAAACAAAGGCATGGGGAGGGGTGACCTGCACAAAGCAGTGGATACACCCCTAAACAAAGTAATGGGGAGGGGTGTTCTGCACAGAGCGGTGGGTACACCCCTAAACAAAGGCATGGGGAGGGGTGACCTGCACAAAGCAGTGGATACACCCCTAAACAAAGTCATGGGGAGGGGTGATCTGCACAGAGCGGTGGGTACACCCCTAAACAAAGGCATGGGGAGGGGTGATCTGCACGGAGCGGTGGGTACACCCTTAAACAAAGGCATGGGAAGGTGTGATCTGCACGGAGCGGTGGATACACCCTTAAACAAAGGCATGGGAAGGTGTGATCTGCACGGAGCGGTGGATACACCCCTAAACAAAGGCATGGGAAGGTGTGATCTGCACGGAGCGGTGGATACACCCTTAAATAAAGGCATGGGGAGGGTGATCTGCACGGAGCGGTGGGTACACCCCTAAACAAAGGCATGGGAAGGTGTGATCTGCACGGAGCGGTGGATACACCACTAAACAAAGGCATGGGAAGGTGTGATCTGCACGGAGCGGTGGATACATCCCTAAACAAAGGCATGGGGAGGGTGATCTGCACGGAGCGGTGGATACACCCCTAAATAAAGGCATGGGAAGGTGTGATCTGCACGGAGCGGTGGATACACCCTTAAACAAAGACATGGGAAGGTGTGATCTGCACGGAGCGGTGGACACACCCCTAAACAAAGACATGGGGAGGGTGATCTGCACGGAGCGGTGGGTACACCCCTAAACAAAGGCATGGGGAGGGGTGATCTGCACGGAGCGGTGGGTACACCCCTAAACAAAGGCATGTGGAGGGGTGATCTGCACGGAGCGGTGGGTACACCCCTAAACAAAGGCATGGGAAGGTGTGATCTGCACAGAGCAGTGGATACACCCTTAAACAAAGGCATGGGAAGGTGTGATCTGCACGGAGCGGTGGATACACCCCTAAACAAAGGCATGGGGAGGGTGATCTGCACGGAGCGGTGGGTACACCCCTAAACAAAGGCATGGGGAGGGGTGATCTGCACGGAGCGGTGGGTACACCCCTAAACAAAGGCATGGGGAGGGGTGATCTGCACAGAGCGGTGGGTACACCCCTAAACAAAGGCATGGGGAGGGGTGATCTGCAAGGAGCGGTGGGTACACCCCTAAACAAAGGCATGGGCAGGTGCATCTACTCTTGCCACCTTCCTGGGCAGACTAGATCAGTGGTTCTCAACCTTTTTTGTACTGTGACTCCTTTTACTGTTAGTCAAATTCTGGTGACCCCCAATGATAAAATCAAATGCATCTCTCTTCCTTTACCGTTAACGCATTGTCGCTCTAATCATTTGTTGAAGTATTAATATCTTATAGGCCTTTGCAATATGTTTTTATTTATAAAATTTACTTATTTAAACCACAATAATTAATCACAATAACAAGTAACAATATTTGATTTCAAAATTATGATGATTTTGTTGTCAAATCACTAATATGAAATAAAATTATTTTTCTACCTTTGTTGTCTGACCAATTTATTCTCTGATCATGCTGGTCCCGATCTGAGGCTTCTGCTTTCCTATCTTCTCTTAGCTCTCTTTCTGTGGTCTATGGTCCATCTGCCATTTCTTATCTCTTCTTTCGTTTTCTTCACTTCTTTCCATCAGCCTATTTCCAGTCCCAGTAACCCTCCCCAGTATCAGCCCCTTTCCAGTCCTCACTCCCAGTACCTTCCATTGTCAACTTGCATTCCCATGACTGCCACTGGTGTCCATTCCCTTCTAGTACAAATACCATGGCAGCCCCTCTCAAATCCACTCCCTTCCAGTTCCATTCTCCCATCCCCTCGTATCAGCCCATTTGTAGCCTTAGCCCCCAGTTTTCTTCCAGGGCCAGCAGCTCTATCCTCCCCTCCCCACAATCAGCCCATTCCCAGTTGAAGCCCCCCAATCAGCTCATTTCCAGTGCTAGTCCCTCCTCAACCCCATTACCAGTGCTAGGCTCCCCTAATCAGCTCATTACCAGTCCTAACCCCCCATCAGCCCTTTACCAGTCCTAGCCTCCTCTAATCAGCCCATTTCCAGTCCTAACCTCCCCGATCAGCACATTACCAGTCCCAACCCCCTCCCCCCCTTGATCAGTCCATTCCCAGTCCTAGCCTTCCCTAATCATTCCATTACCAGTCCTAGCCCCCCCATCTGCCCATTATAATCCTAACCCACACTGTCTCTCCCCTCTGTCCAGCATTTATCCCCGTCTGTCCAGTATGTCCCCCTGTCTCTTCCCTCCCTCCATGTCAGCTCCCCTCTGTCCCTCCCTCCATGTCAGCCCCCCTCTGTCCACGTCAGCCCCCTCCCTCCCTCCTTCCATCCATCCATCCATGTCAGCCCTCCCTCCTTCCATGTCAGCCCCCCTCCTTCCCTCCATCCATCCATCCCTCCATGTCAGTCCCCCCTGTCCATGTCAGCCCTCCCTCCCTCCATGTCAGCCCCCCTTTCCATGTCAGCCCTCCCTCCCTACATGTCAGCCCCCCTGTCCATGTCAGCCCCCTCCCTCCTTCCCTCCCTCCATCCATCCATGTCAGCCCCCTCCCTCTGTCCATGTCAGCCCACCTCCCTCCCTCCATATCAGCCCCCTTCCTCCCTCCATGTCAGCCCCCTCCCTCCCTCCCTCCATGTCAGCCCCCCTCCATCCATGTCAGCCCTCCCTCTGTCCATGTCAGCCCCCCTCTCCCATAGCCCCCTGCAGGTTCCCTGCTGCCCTCTCCCCATGTCTGCCTCCTTCTGCAGCCGCGGCTCCCTGCCTCTGAGGGAACCGTGGCTATGCCTGTAAAACCGTTGCAGAGCCTTTCTGTCTCTAAACGGGCTTCGCCAGGTACCAACCAAAAGCACGAATTCACGTGCTTGTAAACAACCCAGTCTGAAACGTCTTCCTACTGCTATCCACGTTTCAGACTGGGTTCTAAACGGGCTTCGTGCAGCATTGTCCTGCCTCCAAAGGAAGTGGTAAACAACTTCCTTTGGAGGCGGGATAATGCTGCACGGAGCCCATTGAGAGGCAGGAAGGGCTCTGCTGTTCCTATTTAATGTATGCAATAATGAAACACTGCAAAGTAGAGAATGGAAATTATTCTTTCACTTCTTATTTATTTTATTTATTTAACAATTTTTCTATACCGCCTTTTCATTTAATCAAGGAGGTTTACAATAACTTTAACTTTTACAAAGAACTTGTAAATTTAAACAATAACATCATAACTTCAAAAACTTAAATAGTCTTTTGTGACAACAACTGAACTATATTTATCTTAAGAAGAGTACTGGGATGGTTGAATGGTGTAGATGGCATGGCTTGGGTAAATCGGCTTGTGGCAGGTGCAGGCCTGTGACCCATGGTGTCTGACATAAGCAGGCCAGCATGGCTAGCTTGACCTGTAAATGAGGCCTGTGGAGAGGCATATAGGATTGCACATCCCCCAATATGCTGCTATTGTAAGGTAGAACTCAGTAGAAGTATTGAATTAGCTTAGGTAAGCAGAACCGAGAGATGGAAAAATACAGAAAAACATGTTTAAAAGTTACTGATAAGAAAAAGTACATCTGCAAAGAAATAATTGGGAGTGCTGACAGATGAGTTGCAGAGCCCTGCTCCTCTGCATGCACAAATTGGTTCTATGGCCTTGAGAGTGTGAAAGTAACAAGTTGATGAACTGACCATTGTAATTGGGACTAGAAGGGGGGTATGCAGGTGTCATGCCCACTGAAGGGACATAATTGGATAAACTTATCAGTACCGGGACCAATGGAAGGGGTACGGGAGGTACGGGAGGTTACCGGGACCAATGAAATGTTTTTCTATACCTAGAATGGAACAGAAGTCTATAAAAGTTGTTGTAATGCTTGAAAACTTTGCTCAGCCATTTTGAAATTGACTGGTTCGAGACTTGTGCACAAATAAATGATTTGGACCTTCTGAACAGACTCCTGGTATCATTGGTTTGTCTGCGCTTTGCTGCTACAGGCTTGCAGAGTGATTGGCTTGTGGAGTGATTAGTGTGATTGGGGGTCTTCGTTGAATTGTTCAATGAATAGTGTTGTTTTAAGTAACTTCCGGAAATCTTATAATGATGTGCTCTTTGTCCTATGCCTGGAATGTAGTAGACAGCACAGCTTACAGATGGCAATCACTGTTCCGTGGCTAAACCTGTATCATGATGTCATTTGTCAGATATTCTTCCCCAGCTAAACCTTTACAATACCAGCACGCATACAGAATTTGTCCCCTGCTAGAAATGGAGCACAACAATGTTTGTCTGTTTCCTGCTAAACTTGTACCACACCAGCTTCCACCTGACATCCATCCTCTGTTAAATGTGTACCATGGTAATATTTCCATTCCACTGATGATGCCTCTCTTGTCTTTTCTCTCCCACAAGACATACTCGGGGCTGTTCTGTGTGACTGTGAACCCTTACAAGTGGCTGCCAGTCTATACTGCTCCTGTGGTGGCTGCATACAAGGGTAAACGCCGCTCAGAAGCTCCACCCCACATCTACTCCATTGCAGACAATGCCTACAATGACATGGTGCGCAGTAAGTAATCTCTAGTGAGGACTCTCTTCATCAAAGGAATTTGATGCATCAATTCTTGAGCTGGGAATAGGATGGGAATCTTATCCTTGGGTAAGACTAGGGTAGAAGCTGTCCATTCATCATTTATGAGTGCTAGGATTACTTCAACCTCTACTAATCTTAAAAGCTTTCTGGTTTTAAATTGTATTCAGATTATATATTTCTGCAGTACAAAACTACAGTCCATATTAAGCAATGCTAAGAAACTATGGAAGTCATTTTAGAAACATTTGCACATTTAAATAGTAGGGGCGACATTCTTTGGCTTTGGCTAGTTGATTTAATGTGGCTAGATGCCGACACTGGACCCTAAACCTGCATAGTCAATGCTGGGACCATATCTGGGCCCTGGTATTGAATATCCAGGTTGGTTGGATTGCCTGGTAAGCCTCTGCAGTAAAAGTTACATTCGTAGCAAAAAACCTGTGAGAGAGTCATTTGGACCATTAGATGATAGAGGGTAAAAGAGGCACTAAGAGGGGACAAGGCCATAGCAGAGAAACTGAATTAATTCTTTGTTTTGGTCTTTACTGAGGAAGATGTAGGGATGTTATCCATGACTGAAATGGTATTTAAAGGAGATGCTGCAGAAGAATTGAAAGAAATAGTGATACAACAGGAAGATGTATTACAACTATTTGATAAACTGAAGAGTAGCAAATCACCTGGACCGGATGGTATACATCCAAGGGTGTTGAAAGAACTGAAATATGAGATTGCAGATCTACTATTAGTATTCTGTGAACTATCATTAAAATCATCTCTAATACCTGAAGTTTGGAGGATGGCCAATGTAACTCCAATTTTTAAAAAGGGTTCTAGGGTGATCTGGGAAATTACAGACTGGTGAGCCTGATGTCAGTACCAGGAAAATTTGTAGAAACCATTATAAAGAACAAAATTACTGAATATGTAGATAGTCATGGCTTAATGGGAGATAGTCAACATGGTTTTAGCCAAGGAAGGTCTTGTCTTATTAATCTGTTAGGTTTTTTTGATGGTGTGAATAAACAGGTAGACAAATGTGAGTCGGTCGATATAGTGTATCTTGGCTTTCAGAAAGCCTTTGGCAAGGTCCCTCATGAGAGACCTTTGGCAAAATTAAAAAGTCTTGGGATAGGAGGCAGCTTACTATTGTGGATCAGGAACTGGTTAAGAGATAGAAAGTAGAGGCTTGGGCTAAATGGCCAATTTTCACAATGGAGAAAGGTGAATAGTGGAGTACCCCAGGGATCTGTGCTAGGTCTGCTGCTTTTTAACATATTCATAAATGACCTGGAAATGGGAATAACGAGTGAGATTATCAAATTTGCAGATGACAGAAAACTATTTAAAGTTGTTAAAACCCAAGGGGATTGTGGAAAATTGCAAGAGGATCTTGATAAATTGGAAGACTAGGCATCCAAATGGCAGATGAAATTTAATGTGGACAAGTGCAAAGTTATGCACCTAGGAAAGAAAACCACAAACTATGGTTACACAATGCAAGGTTCCACATTAGGAACCACCACCCAGGAAAAAGATTAAGGTGTCATTGTGGATAACATGTTAAAACCCTCGGCCTAGTGTGCAGCGGCGGCCAAGAGAGCAAATAGAATGCTACTACTACTACTATTCATCGCTTGTAAAGCGCCACGCACGCAGCGCTGCACAGATGACCTAACAAGAGGTAGCCAACATACAAGAGACAGTCCCTGCCCGTCAGAGTCAGCTCATCGGAGCTTACAATCTAGTTAGAACAAACATAAGTTAGAACAGTATAGAGCATTAGTCAGTTCTGCGCAAGGTACGGTTTGGTTAGTAGTTTGGTCATAAATGATGACGCGGGTTAGGGTTAGATGAGGAAGGAGTCAGGATCTGAATGCAACAGTGAAGAGGTGGGTCTTCAATCTGGATTTGAAGAGGGACAAGGAGGATGCCAGGCACACAGACGCAGGTAGGCTGTTCCAGGCGTAAGGTTCAGCAAGGTGAAAGGAGCACAGTCGGGAGTTCGCAGTGCGTGTGAAAGGCATTGATAGAAGTAATTTGTTAGCGGAGTGCAGATTTCAAGAGGGGATGTAGGGAGAGATAAGAGGTAGTTAGGGGCCATAGAGTGGATGCACTTATAGGTTAGCAGGAGAAGCTTGAATTGGATGTGGGATTGGACAGGGAGCCAGTGAAGCGAACTGAGAAGAGGAGTAACGTGGGTATAGTGAGGTTGGCAGATGATTAGTCGAGCGGCGTGATTTTGTATAGATTGGAGGGGAAGGAGGTGGCTAGCAGGAAGACCAGCGAGGAGTAGGTTGCAGTAATCAAGGCGAGAGGAGATTAAGGAGTGGATAAGCGTTTTGGTAGTGTGTTCAGAAAGGAAGGGGTGGATTTTGCTGATGTTGTAGAGAAAGAAGCGGCAGGTCTTAGCTACAAGCTGGATGTGAGCAGAAAAGGAGAGGGAGGTGTCAAAGATAACCCCCAGATTGCGGGCCGAGGGAACAGGAAGGATAGTAGATCCATCCACATGGGGGAAGTGGGGGGGGAGGAGTTAGGTGGAAAGACAAGGAGTTCAGTCTTGGCCATGTTCAATTTTAAACGGCGATGAGACATCCAGGCAGCGATGTCCGAAAGACAGGCAGAGATCTTGGACTGGGTTGCCGGGGAAATATCAGGTGTAGAGAGGTAGATTTGGGAGTCATTGGCATAGAGATGGTATTGAAAGCCATGGGAGGAGATGAGCATGCCAAGGCCTTGGGTATAGAGAGAGAAGAGGAGCGGGCCCAAGACAGATCCCTGGGGTACTCCTATATGGAGTGGGGTAGGGGAGGAGGAGGAGCCACCAGAGCATACACTGAATGAGCGATGGGAGAGGTAGGAGGAGAACCAGGATAGTACGAAATCCTTGAAGCCAAGCGAGTAGAGGGTGATGAGGAGAAGGTCGTGGTCGACAGTATCAAAGGCAGCAGAAAGATCAAGAAGGATGAGGATAGAGTAGAGGCCCTTGGATTTAGCCAGGAACAGGTCGTTTGTGACTTTAGTGAGTGCCGTTTCAGTGGAATGTAGGGGATGGAAGCAGGATTGAAGTGGGTCCAGGAGGGCCTGGGAGGTGAGGAAGTCAAGGCAGCGACGGTGGACTGATCGTTCTAATAGTTTGGATATGAAGGGAAGGAGGGAGATGGGTCGATAGTTAGAAGGGCATGTGGGATCAAGTGAGGGTTTCTTGAGGAGGGGTGTGACAACAGCGTGTTTGAAGTCAGCGGGGACAATTGCAGTGGAGAGTGAAAGGTTGAGGATAATAGTGATGGAGGGGACAATGGTGAGGGAGATGGAACGTAGGAGATGGGTGGAGATAGGGTCTGAAGAACAGGTGGTGGGTTTGGAGGAGGAAAGAAGTGTGGTTTCATCGTCAGAGATCGAAGGGAAGGAGGAGAGGGTGGCGGGGGGAGTATGGATGGGGGAAGAGAAATGGGAAGGAGGGGAGGTAGATGAGGGGGTAGGGAATTGGAGGGTAATTTTGAGGATTTTGTCATGGAAGTAGTCGGCTAGGGTTTGGACAGAGAGGGGGGTTGGATTGGGGGTGAGGGGACCTTGAGGAGAGAATTGAGGGTGTTAAAGATACAGCGAGGATCAGAGGCAAGGGAATTAGTCAAATGAATGCTGTAGTCTTGTTTGGCAAGTGCTAAGGCTGACTGGAAGGAGCCAAGCATGAATTTGAAATGTAGAAAGTTTGCTGGGGAGCAGGATTTGGGCCAGGCTCATTCGGCACAACGGGTGCAGATGCGTAAGTAACGGATTGTGGGTGAAAGCCAGGGTTGGGGAGTAGATCGTTTAACAGGATGCGGGGTGGAAGGGGCAAGAGTGTCTAGGGCTGAGGATAGTGTAGCATTGTATGAGGATAATGCCTCATCAACGGACTCGGATGATAAAATGGAGGAAAGAGATGGAGAAATGGTGGAGGGGAGAGTCAGGGGATCAATATTATGCAGATTTCTAAATAGGTCGGAGGAGACAGGACGAGGTTGGGATGGCGGGAGCTGTAGAGTAAAGGTTAAGAGGTGATGGTCAGATAAGGGAAGGATTGATTTGTGGAAGTGTGAGGGAGAGGAATTGGAGAAGAGTATTAGGACAAGGCAGTGGCCGTGTAGAGGTGTGGGGGCAGTGGAACAAAGTTGGAGGTTAAGGAAAGGAATGGAAAATAGAAAAATAGAAACATAGAAACATGGCGACAGAAAAAGACCACATGGCCTATCTAGTCTGTCCTTCCATATCAACCACTACAACAGTCCCCCTTTTTCCTTTAGAGATCCTGTGTTTGTCCCATGCTTCTTTGAATTCAGATACTGTCCTCATCTCTACCACCTCCACTGAGAGACTATTCCACGGATCCATCACTCTTTCCGTAAAGAAATATTTCCACATATCACTCCTGAATCTATCCCCTTTTACCCTCATCCAATGTCCTCTCGTAGCAGAGCTTGCTTTCAGTCGAAAGAGGTTCTCCTCCTGGATATTTATGCCACAGAGGTATTTAAATGTCTCAATCATATCACCTCTATCCTGCCTTTCGCCTAAGATGTACATATTAAGATCCTTAAGTCTGTCCTCATATGCTTTATAATGAAGACCACTAACCATTTTAGTAACCACCCTGTGTACTGACTCCAGCCTGTTAATATCCTTTTGAAGGCGTGGTCTCCAGAATTTCATACAATACTCCAAATGAGGTCGCACCAAAGAAAGGAGGCACTATCACCTCCTTTCTTCTGCTGGCCATTCCTCTCCCTATGCACCCAAGCATCCTTCGAACTTTCGCTGTCGCCTTTTCTACCTGTTTAGCTACTTTAAGATCATCAGACACAATTAGGCCTAGGTCCCGCTCTTCTTTAGTGGACAAAAGTACTTCACCCCCTATACTATATTGCTTCCTTGGATTGCTGCAGCCCAAATGCATGACCTTGCATTTTTTAACATTAAATCTCAGCTGTTAATTTCTAGACCATTCTTCAAGCCTAGCTAGATCCCTCCTCATGTCATCTACACTATAATGCCTCTTTATCATTTCATGGTGCAACCGCACCTTGAATATTGTGTGAAATTCTGTTCGCTGTATCTTAAAAAGTATATATATCATTATTAGAAAAGGTACAGAGAAGCGCCACCAAAATGGTAAAGGGGATGGATAGAGGCTACAATGCTTAGGGCTCTTCAACCTGGAAAAGAGACGGCTGAGGGGAGATATGATAGAAGTCTATAAATTAATGAACGGAGTGGAATGGGTAAACGTAGATTGATTGTTTACGTCATCAGAATATAAAAAGACTAGGGGATATGCAATGAAGCTACAGGGTAACCTCTTTAAGACTAATAAGAGAAAATATTTTTTCACTCAACATGTAATCAAACTCTGGAATATGCTACTGGAAGATGTAGTAAAAGCTATTAGTGTAGCCGGGTTTAAAAAAGGTTTGGAGAAGTTCCTGGAGGAAAAGTCCATTAACCATTATTAAAGGGGACCCAGACTATAAGAACATAAGATATGCCATACTGGGTCAGACCAAGGTCTATCAAGCCCAATATCCTGATTCCAACAGTGGCCAATCTAGGTCACAAGTACCTAGCAGTTTCCCCAAAAGATACAGGTTCCACAATGCTTGTATTGGGGCAAGCAGTGGATATTATTAAAAGGGACCCGGGATATCACTGCTAGACCCAATACAAGCATCATGGGACCTGTGTCTTTTGGGGAACCTGCTAGATACTTGTGACCTAGATTGGCCACTGTTGGAAACAGGATACTGGGCTTGATGGACCTTGGTCTGACCCAGTATGGCATATCTTATGTTCTTACCTGACTTTTGCCACGTGTTGGTAATGGGTCAGTGGCTCTATATTGTTGCTGCCTGGTTATCAATGAGTACTGCCTCTGGATCACCCTGATGCTAAAGAGTTAACATGGGGGCATGCAGCAGTGAATATTCAATGTGTTAGTGTCTCTGAATATCCCGCAGAAAGGCAGTTACACAGTCTGCAGCTCTGAAAACCATGTAAACGCCTTTGAATATGCCCCTAGATTTACACGTGTAAATGGCCCTACATTTAGTAAGTAGCAAGTTTAGAAAAGCTGCTACTTATACTTGTATAATTACACTCTTTTCTTAAACAAGTTTCTCTGCAGAAAGGCTGTTCCTGTTGTATGTGCCACCTACTACTTGGTTTGTCCATGCCTTACAGGTAGTTTACAAAAGACACTATGCTCAGTGAGCCTTTTCTAAAATACCTTACAAATTTTGAATTCCATGTCTTGACTATTCCTTTTCCCATCTAAACAACCTACAGTAGGCAAAATCGGGATCACATATTTTGAAGTGATCCCTGACTGCAGCAGCATTGCTCACGTTAAGGCAGTTTTCAAAATGATGCTATTAATAACAAAGTCCATAGCCTGTTGACTTTGCATCAATTTTCAAAGTGAAAATAAATATATAGGGGGCCATATTCTACCCAACGGTGGCCAATCTAATTAAAACTACCTAGCTACTGCCACTTTATTTCAAACTGGATATTCAGTGGCAGAAAATATCCAGTTTCGCCAAACAGCAGTATCGCTAATTAGTTAATAGCGATATTCAGCCACTAACCATAAGAATATGCCATACTGGGTCAAACCAAAGGTCCATCAAGTCCAGTATCCCGTTTCCAACAATGGCCAATCCAGGTTTCTGTCAGGTTTCCAAAAAGGTACACAGGTTCCACAATACAGTACTTGTCCCAGGGTAAGCAGTGGATTCCCCTGGTCCTCTTTCATAATAGTTTATGGACTTTTCCTCCAGGAACTTATCCAAACCTTTTTTAAATCCAGCTACACAAACAGCTTTTACTAAATTCTCCAGTAATGAATTCCAGAACTTGATGATGCGTTAAGTGAAAAAATATTTCTTCTACTAGTTTTAAATGGGCTAGATTGTAGCTGCACTGTGTGTCCTCTAGTCTTTCTACTATTTGGAGTGGTAAGCAACCAATCTAAGGGGTATGTTTACTAAACCGGGCTAACGGTTAACCCGGGCTATCTGCCACTAGGTCCCATATTATTCAATGGGACTTAGTTGCAGATAGCCCGGGTTAACCGTTAGCCCGGTTTAGTAAACATACCCCTATGTTTCTATGTTCTACTCCATTCATTAATTTATAGACCTCCCCTCAGCCGTCTTTTTGTTTTTTTTCTAAATTGAAGCACCCTAACCTTTTAAGCCTTTCCATCCTCTTTACCATTTTGGTGGCTCTTCTCTGTACCTTTTCTAGTTTTGCTATTGAAGTATTGAAGTGTGGTTGCACCATGGAACGATATAGAGGCATTATAGCATCTTTTGTTTTATTCTCCATTCCTTTCCTTATGATTCCCAGCATTCTATTTGCTTTCTTGGGTGCTGCTGCACACTGGGCAGAGGGTTTCAATTTATTATCCACAATGACACCTGAATTCTTTTCTTCGGTGGGGGTTCCTAATGTGGAATCTTGCATCATGTAACCATAGTTTGCGTTGTTCTTCCCTGAGTGCACTTGTCCACATTAAATTTCATCTGTCATTTGGACACCCAGCCTTCCAATTTATCAAGGTGCTATTGCAGTTTTTCACAATCCTCTTTGAATAATCTGGTGTCATCTGCAAACTTGATCACCTCATTCGTTATTGTCATCTCCAAGTCATATATAAATATGTTAAAAAGCAGCAGACCCAGCACATATCCCTGGGGTACTCCACTATTCACCTTTCTCCATTGAGAAAATGGCCATTTAGCCCTACCCTCTGCTTTCTTTCTTTTAACAAGTTCTTCATCCAGAATAGTACACTGCCTTCTATCCCATGACTTTTTAATTTCCTCAAGAGTCTCTCATGAGGGACCTTCTCAAAGACTTTCTGAAAATCCAGAAACACTATGGGCTCGATTATGACTGGAGAATAGCGGGGCTGTACGTCCTGGTTTAACATCCAGTCCCGCTAAATGCCGGGACCGTATGATGTCTCAAGTGCTCTCTGCACACAGAGCCTCTGTGTGGGGAGTGCTGAAGGGGGTTGGGATGGAGGAGGAGAGTAGGTGGGCTGAGGCACCTGGACGTAAAGGGCTGATTCAGGTCACGGCCCTATACGTCTACTGGCAGCAGGGTAGATGTGAGGTTTATACCACCTCAGAAGTGGTAAAGGACCCGGGCGAGGCAGCAGACAGGGCCAGGCAGCCACACCAACAGCCAGGGGGCTGCAGGTGAGTTCCTGCTGCCCCATCCTGGCCTTGGCTGCCCCCAGTGGGGAAAAGACATATCCCTCCTTGGCAGGATTTCGGCGCTCCTACTGGGTATCCCAGTAACATGGCACTGGCACACCAGTAGGAGCATAGGGCGGGTTGGACAGGGTGCTGGATGGATGTCTCGTGCCTGGGAATTGGGCAGTGCTGGATCATCTAAGTGCCCAATTCTGCAGCCGCGGGAACGTTGCAGAATTGGGTAGCTTTTGCGGCCATCCATTTTTCAGTCGTCCAGACGGCCAAGACGTGCACCTCACTGAATCAGGCTCTATATCAACTAGCTCACCTTTATCTACCTGCTTTTTCACACCTTTAAAAATATATAAGAGATTAATGAGACAATGTTGGTTTTCTGCCATTAAACCATGACTATTTACATGTTCTGTAATTTTGTTCTTTGGGTTTCTATCATTTTGCTAGGTACAGATGTCAAGGTCGCCAGTCTGTAGTTTCCCAGATCACCCCTAGAACCCTTTTTAAAAACTGGCATAACATTGGCCACTCTCCAATCCTCAGGTACTACAGATGAGTTTAATGATAGTTCACGGATTACTAAAAGTAGATCTGCAGTCTCCTATTTTAGTTCTTTCAGAACCCTGGGATTTATGCCATCTGGAGCAGGAGATTTGCTGCTCTTTAGTCTATCAAATAACTATTACATCTTCACAATTTTTCGAGATTTGTTTAAATTCCTCTGACACATTACCTTTAAATATCATTCCTGGCATAGGTAGGTTTCCTATATCTTCTTCAGTAAAGACTGAAGCAAAGAATTCACTCAGTCTCTCTGCTATAGCCTTGTCCTCTCTTAGTGCCCTTTAACAACTCTATCATCTACTGATTACCTGGCTATCTCACAGGTGTTTTGCTATAAATGTACTTAAAAAAGTTTTTCTTATGCGCTTTTGCTTCCATGGCAAGCTTCTATTCAAATTCTCTCTTTGCCTGCCTTATCAATGCCTTGCATTTAACTTGTCAATACTTAGGTTGTTTCCTTTTTTTCATTGTTTTGCTCTTTTCTTCATTTCCTGAATGATTTTCTCCTGGCTATAACGGCCTCTCTGACTCACCTTTGCCCTTCCTTCCACCTAGTATTTTTAAATAAATTCAGGCCTGATGTAAACTCTCCATCTTTGCAGTCATTCCTTTTAGTTTTCTTTTAACTATTTTCCTCATTTTATCATAGTCTCTTTTTTGAAAGTTAAATGCTAGCACAGTGGATTTCCTTGTTATTTCCCCCCCATTTATTAAATCAAATGTGATCATGTTATGATTGCTATTGCCGAGTAGCCCCAACACCAATAACTCTTATACTAGATTCTGCTTTCCACTAAGGACTAGGTCTAAAATAGCTTCCCCTCGCATTTGTTCCTTAACCAACTGCTCCATGAAGCAGTTATTTATTTCATCTAGAAACTTTATCTCCCTAGAATTACCTGATCTAACATTGATTCAGTCAATACCAAGGTAATTGAAATCTCCCATTATTACTATGTGGTAAACATTGCAAGCTTCCCTAATTTCTGTTAGCATTTCATCATCTGTCTGATCATTCTGGCCAGGTAGACGGTAGTACACTCCCACTGCCAATCCCTTCCTCTTTTTACATGGAATTTCTTTCCATAGAGATTCTACAGATTTTGCTTCCTGCAAAACCTTTATCCTGTTTGACTCAATGCCTTCTTTAACACATAAGGCCACCCCTCCACCAATGTGATCTACCCTATCATTGTGATATAGTTTGTAGCCTGGTATCACAATGTCTCATTGGTCATCCTCCTTCCACCAAGTCTCTGAGATGCCAATTGTTCTTTCTACAGTGTTGGGTACTGTTCAACTGTTCTATGTATAATGTTCGAGTTATAATGTAAACTGCTCTGAGTGAAGGACAAAGCGGTATAGAAAAATGATTAAATAAATAAATAACCTTTCATTCAGTGCTATATATTATAACTCTCTAAACTTATTATTATTATTAGTAGTAGTAGTGGTAGTAGTATTTGCAGCTTTATTTTTCTAAGTTTGTTTTTTGTTCATATGAACAGTCTGGCTATCAGATAACACGGGCAAATTGGAATCTTTCAATTCTGATTTATCTCCAGGAACAAGCAGGAATGAGTCTTTACATATGGGTATCGTCGGTACCGACGGAGCCTGCGCGGGAACGCTCCCCAGCGTCCAAAAGGAAAGCTTTTGGGAGCATCCCACAGCGCCTGCGCGCTGCCTTCCCGCCTTTCCTAACCGCCTCTCTCCAGTTCTTCTTTTCCGCGGAGCCAGCAGGTCGTGTTCCTGTCACCGCTGAAGAATTTCTTTATTTTATTTTATTTCTTTGGTCGCGTGTCTGCCTTCTCGACGCTGCACCGGTACCGCCGGTCTTTTCTTTCTTTATTCTAAAAAAACAAAACAAAACTTCGGTGCATTTTCTTCTTTGGCCTTAGGCCTAGGAAATTTTTCCTCATGGAAAAGCCTGCCTCTGGGTTTAAAAAACGCACGAAGTGCAGCGGCACTATTTCTGTCACCGACACCCATGAATGGTGTCTAAAATGTTTAGGTCCTCACCACTCCATTGCGGATTGTGAGTCCTGCTCCATGATGTCTAAAAGAGGTCTACAGAATCGAGCAGCTAAGCTCAGTACCCTGTTTCCCTCGGATGCAGCTTTGGTTGCATCGATGTCTTCCAGGGCTTCTTCTTCCTCACATGGATCTCAGGTAACCAAACTTAAATCCAGCCGGTCCTCGAAGGGTAAATCTCCCTCTAAGTATCGAGATGCCTCCAGGCTTGCCCTCGAGGAATCTGCACCGGCAAAATTACCCCGGCGGGAGGCTCCGGCTTCCAAAGCTTTATCTATGGGGTCACAGGTTGACATCGATGGCTCGGCCTTGACCGATCACCTGTTGCCATGTTCTGGGGTACCGGTGGTTCCCACTGGTACCGACATCCAGACATTGGTTGCGTCGATGGATCAGAATATCCTGACCATGCAGCGTGCCATCACGGCATTCATACAAGCTGCGACGCCTTCGGTACCGCAACAAACTCCGTTGCCGGAACCAACTCCGGCACCGGTACCGACATCGGTTTCGGTGCCGGTACCGATTGCATCAACATCCGCTTCGGTGTCGACTGCAGCGGTACACTGTTCTGTGATGCCCATCGGTACCGAATCGGTACCGATCACTCCCGATGTCGATACCACCTGGTACGCGTATCGGACTCTGCAGGAGCATCCAGACAGGCGATACTTCGATTCCTCTGAAGACTCTGATGAATCAGAGGTCTCTGTCGAAGCATCGGTGATCCATCCTCAGGAGCCCTCTTCTCCAAAAAGGAGAATGTCTCGTCCAGAAGATTTGTCTTTTCAAGACTTCATTAGGGAAGTGGCCAGGGGCCTTTCCATCTCAGTGGCCCCTGAGACAGAGCCTAGAGCCAAAAAATTAGATATTTTACAATATCCTAAGGCTCCTAAAGAGGCAGCCACTTTACCAATACATGAGATTCTTTATGATCACATGTTGGGCATATGGGAGACTCCTCTCACCACTTCCCCTCATTCTCGCAGGTTGGGCACCATGTATCGTGTTCCTCCTTGTCCTGGCTTCCATAAGACTCAGCTTCCTCACCACTCCATTGTGGTGGAGTCTGCTATGAAGAAGATAAAGGGGCTTGTTTACAAAGCCGCGGTAGCGGTTCGCGATCGCTATCGGATAACGATCGCGAACCGCTACCGCGGCTTTGTAAACAAGCCCCAAAGAGTACAAAAAGGCACTCTTCTGCTCCTCCAGGAAGGGAATGCAGAACCTTAGATGCCTTTGGCAGGAGAATTTTCCAGGCCAGTATGCTTGTTGCCAGAATCAGCTCCTATAGTCTCTATATGGGGATGTTTCTAAAAGAAGTTACAGATCACCTGAAAACTTTATCTCCTTTTATTTCAGAAGATAAAAGGGAAGAGTTCCTCACCTGGCTCAAACATGCCCAGGATATTTCCAAGTTTTCCAACCGTGCAGCCTTTGACTCTTTTGAAGGTGCCAGCAGAGCCTCGGCCATTGCCATAGGTGCACGCAGAGTTGCTTGGTTACAAGCTTCTGATTTGGAACCCTGGGTTCAAGATGGACTAGGAAACCTTCCTTGTACAGGTGAAAACCTTTTTGGCAAAGATTGGCAAGCAAAGGCCACCCAAATGGATGCTGAAAATTCTGCTTTAGATAGACTTTCAAAGTCTACTTCTGCTCCTTTAAGAAAAGGTTGTTCAAAAAGGGTTTTTTTCCCAAAAAAGGGAAATATTATTCTGCTTATGGTCAGCAGTCATCTTCTGCAGGTCGTTTTGCTACAAAGAGACAGCAACAACCGAAACAGACCAAGCCTAAGGCTGCTAGGACTGCTACGGCCCAACAGCCTCAGCCTCCTCAGGGCCTTTGACTTACAACTAGAGAGCTTAGCCTTTCTGGCTCTAGAACATCCAGAGCCTCTCACCATTCCAGGAAGGTTGGCATACTTTGCTCCCAGGTGGGAACAAATCACAGCAGAGCAATGGACCCTGTCCATCATAAGGGAGGGGTGCAAGCTTCATTTCTTAAACCTTCCTCCTCACACCATGGTGAGACAGTTCAATTCCAGACATCTCCCCTCGACCTTCTGGGTCAGGAGATTGCTACCCTTCTTGCCCAAGGGGCAATAGAAGAAGTACCCCTTCTTCAACAGGGCTCAGGGTTCTACTCCCTCTACTTTCTTATCTAAAAGAAAACAGGGGGCTACAGACCCATATTAGATCTCAGAGAACTGAACAAGTTTCTATGCAAGGAGAAATTCAAGATGATTTCTCTCGGTACTCTCCTTCCATACCTTCAGAGTCAGGATTGGCTTTGCTCTCTAGACCTCAAGGATGCGTACACCCATGTCCTCATCCATCCAACACACAGAAGGTTCCTTCGGTTCCTTTATCAAGGGAAGCACTACCAATACAGAGTGCTTCCTTTCGGTCTGGCCTCTGCACAAGGGTGTTCACAAAATGCATGGCAGTAATAGCTGCATTTCTACGCACTCTAGGGATATTCGTATTCCCATATCTGGACGACTGGCTCATCCGAGCTCCATCCCAGTCAGAGGCCCAGACTTCTCTAACCTGCACAAGGCGTATCCTTCAGTATCTGGGACTTGTAATAAACTTTCCAAAATCCCATCTCACCCCTACTCAGTCTCTAGAGTTCATAGAGGCCTTGCTGGATACCACAACTGCAAGGGCCTATCTTCCCCAGGCCCGTTGCCTACGCTTGGTGCAGTTAGCCTCACAAATTCAGTTAAAATCCCATTTAACTGCTCAAGAGATGTTACAACTGTTAGGCCACATGGCATCCACTGTGCATGTGGTTCCTTACGCTCGCCTTCACATGAGGGCAGCTCAGTGGACTCTGTCCACCCAATGGACCCAGGCATCAGGGTGCCTGTCAGACAAAATAGCATCCTACAGTCGCCTCTTTTGGTCCCTCCAGTGGTGGAAGTCCACTCAAAATCTGTTGCTGGGGTCCCCCTTTCAACAGGTGTTACCCCAAGCAACCCTTACAACAGATGCCTCTCCAAGAGGTTGGGGAGCTCATCTTCAAGATCTCTCCACTCAAGGCATCTGGTCTTTACAGGAGACATCTCTACATATCAACCTCTTAGAGCTCAGAGCAATTTTTCTAGCTCTCAGAGTCTTCCACACCCTGCTCAGCTACAAGACAGTCCTCATCCACACGGACAACCAAGTAGCCATGTTCTACGTGAACAAGCAGGGCGTGACTGGCTCTCTGTCGCTTTGCAACGAAGCTCTGAGATTGTGGGCCTTTGCCAGAGAGCATCAAATTCATCTCATGGCAGTGTATCTTCCAGGGGTTCAAAACTCTTGGGCAGACAGACTCAGTCGAGTTCTGCTTCCACACGAATGGTCCCTCCATGGGGACCAGATAGCCAGGATCTTTCGAATTTGGGGAACCCCAGACAGACTTGTTTGCAAGTCCGTGGAATGCCAAACTTCCCCGTTTCTGTTCCAGAATTCCGTGTCAGGGAGTTCAGGCCAGGGATGCCTTCCTCCTCCATTGGGGGCAAGACTTCCTCTATGCCTTTCCACCCATTCCCCTAATTCCCAAGACACTCTTCATACTTCAGAGAGACAAGGGGTCTATGATCCTCATAGCACCACATTGGCCACGCCAAGTGTGGTACCCTCTACTTCTGCATCTCTCTCAAGCTCCCTCCCTGGACTTGAGATCTGCTCCAGACCTCCTGTCCCAGGAGGAGGGAACGTTGTGGCACCCAAATCCCCAGTCTCTTCACCTCAGAGCCTGGTTGCTGAAGACCTAGACCTTCAAGATTTGCATCTTTCTCAGCAAGTAAAGGATATCCTTCATGCTTCCAGAAAGCCTTCCACTAGACGTTCCTATGCTTTTAAATGGAAAAGGTTTACCATTTGGTGTGCAGAGAAGGGTCTTAACCCTCTTGAAATACCTCTGAATTCTTTACTAGAGTATTTGCTGCATTTATCCCATGCAGGCCTTAAAACAAATTCAGTAAGAGTCCATTTGAGTGCTATTGCAGCATCCCTTAAACCTCTCAATGGACAGCCTATTTCCTCTCATCCTCTTATAGCAAGATTCATGAGAGGCCTTCTTTTGACTAAACCTCCCATCAGAACACCTCCAGTGGCATGGGACTTGAATCTGGTCCTTGGCCAGCTTATGCAGCCACGCTTTGAACCCTTAGCCACTACCTCCTTGAAATTCCTTTCCTAGAAGGTTATTTTTCTCATTGCAGTCACTTCAGCTCGCCGCATCCGTGAGCTGCAAGCCTTGGTGGCTAATCCTCCTTATACAAGGTTCCATCATGACAAGGTAGTCCTCAGGACTAATCCACACTTTATGCCTAAAGTGGTCTCACCTTTTCATCTGAACCAGGAGGTTTATTTACCTGTCTTTTTTCCAGGACCTCATGCTTCAAGTGCAGAGAGGAATCTTCATACCCTGGATTGTAAAAGAGCTCTTGCTTTTTACTTACAAAGGACACAGCAACATAGAAAGTCCTCTCAACTCTTTGTTGCTTTTGATCCCTCTCATTTAGGACTTCCAGTCTCTAAGAGAACTCTGTCCAATTGGATTGCTCAGTGTATTTCTTTCACCTACCAGAGTAAGAACCTTTCTCTGGAGGGCCATGTCACAGCTCACAATGTGAGGGCCATGGCAGCCTCTATGGCTCATCTAAATTCTGTGTCCATCGACCAGATCTGTCGAGCGGCCACCTGGGCCTCGGTTCATACCTTCACAGCCCATTACTGCTTGGACAAGGACTCCCGCCAGGATGCCTTGTTTGGTCAGGCTGTTCTCAAACACCTTTTCCATACCTAACCAACTCCTACCCTCCATCCCTGGCTGGATGCCTGAGATTCATGGGTGGAGGTAGAGCCCTTCCCAGGGACTCACAACCTGGGTGATCTCCCAGGCAGTTCTAGCTGGGGAGTCCCCATATGTGAAGACTCATTCCTGCTTGTTCCTGGAGATAGCACAGTTACTTACCTGTAACAGGTGATCTCTGGGAACAACAGGAATAAGTCTTCAAAACCCACCCACCTCCCCTAGGAGTTGTATCTCTCTATCTTTCTTTCCTTTCCTCACTCTCTCTCTTCGTCTCAGCTTTAAAACTTGAACTGGAGAGAGGCGATTAGGAAAGGCGGGAAGGCAGCGCGCAGGCGCTGTGGGATGCTCCCAAAAGCTTTCCTTTTGGACGCTGGGGAGCGTTCCTGCGCAGGCTCCGTCGGTACCGACGATACCCATATGTGAAGACTTATTCCTGCTGTTCCCAGAGATCACCTGTTACAGGTAAGTAACTGTGCTTTACTTAAAGGCACCTGGGTTACCTTTACCTTTATTGGAACCTCTCTATTGGGATGCCCTAATTTCACAGTTTTGTTAGAATCCTTCAAAGATACATCATTTCGAACCATGTACTCTTGGGTGACTGTCGGCTTTCCCCCATTAAAAACCGGCTAAATAAATTATCTAGTTTAAAAACTGCTCTTTCTCCTTTTTAATGCCAGCAGCCTGGTTCTACCCTGGTAAAGGTAGAGCCCGTCCTTTCAGAAAAGCCCTTCCCCCTTCTCCCTTCCCAAGAATGTTGCCCAGTTCCTAACAAATCCAAACCTTCTTCCTTGTACCATTGTCTCATCAACACATTGAGACTCTGGAGCTCTGCCTGCCTGTTGGGTCCTCCATGTGGAACAGGAAGCACCTCTGAGAAAGCTACCCTAGAAGTTCTAGATTTCAACTTTCTACCTAAAAGCCTAAATTTAGCTTCTAGAACCTCCCTCCCACACTTTCCTATATCATTGGTACCAAACAAAGACTGCAGACTCCTCCTCAGCACTATCTAAAATCTTATATAGGTGGTTCATGAGATCTGCTAGCTTCACAACAGGCAAGAAGGTAATCAAGTGATCCTCACATCCATTAGCCACCTATCTACATGCCTAATGATCGAATCACTAACTATAACAGCCGTCCTAATCCTTCCCTCATGGGCATATGGGCTTGGAGATACATCCACAGTGCAAGAGGGTATTACATCACTTGGGGGGGGGGGGCATATTCTAATAACAGAATCACTTCCTGCCACACCAAGGTGATATTTTCCTTTCACGTGACCTCTCCTCCATGGCAGGAGAAAGGCTATATAACTCTCTGTCTGCCTCAACTGATCCAAATCTGATACTCTGGCCTCCAGGGATCGGACTTGTTCCTTGAGACCAAAGAGCTCTTTGCACCAACTGTGAGAAAATCATACTTGTAACACTTTGCAAAAGACTGGGGGCCCAATATTTGAAGATCTAGGCGCATGCTACATGGGTAATTGCTGACCTTACCTGTGGAAATGATAGAGTTCCAGAAGAGTTATGGAATGACATCAAGAAGGTTGTGTTGGAAGAAAGCGAGAAGTCTCTACAAAAGGTAAAAAAGAAAAAACGGCCAAAATGGATGACGGAAGAAACTCTGAAAATTGCCCAGAAACGCAGAGAAGCTAAAGCCAGAGGAGAAAGAAAGACAATCACAGAACTCAACAGAGATTTCCAACGTGCAGCAAGACAGGACAAGGAAAAGTACTACAATGACGCATGCAAGGAAATAGAAGCAGAAACTATTAGAGGAAGAACAAGATCAGCTTTCCTAAAGCTACGAGAGTTAAAGAAAAAGTTCCAGCCTCGAATTGGAATGTTACAAGATGCTCAAGGTTCTATGTTGAATGATGCTGAGAAGATCAAGAAAAGATGCAAGGAATATACAGAGTTTTTATATGCTAAAGATCAAGTGGACCAACAGCCGTTTCAACCTGTACCTTGTGATCTGGAACCATTGGTGATGAAAGAAGAAGTTGAAGCAGCATTGAAAGCCTTATCAAAGAACAAAGCACCAGGCATTGATTGCATTCCCATAGAAGTATTACAGCAATCTGATGCAGCTGTTACCGTACTTACAAGGCTCTGCCAAGAAATATGGAAGACAGCATCATGGCCAACTGACTGGAAAAGATCTGTGTTTATACCAGTACTAAAGAAAGGTGATCCAACTGACTGTGGAAATTATCGCACAATCGCTCTGATCCCACATGCCAGCAAAATTCTACTGAAGATTATTCAAAAGAGACTACAATCATACCTGGAACGAGAACTACCTGAAGTGCAAGCAGGGTTCAGAAAAGGGCGCGGAACGAGAGACATCATTGCGAATGTGAGATGGATCCTTGAAAAGACTAAAGAATACCAAAAGGATATCTATTTGTGCTTTATCGACTATAGTAAAGCTTTTGACTGTGTAAACCATGAGAAACTCTGGGCCACATTAAGAAGCATGGGTATACCAGAACACCTGATCGTTCTTTTGCACAATCTGTACATTGATCAAGAAGCAACAGTTCGAACGGAACAAGGAGAAACAGAATGGTTTAAAATAAGCAAAGGTGTAAGACAAGGCTGCATACTTTCCCCCTACCTATTTAATTTATATGCAGAACAAACCATCAGAGAAGCAGGATTGTATGAAGACAACAGAGGTGTGAAGATTGGTGGAAGACTCATCAACAACCTTCGCTATGCTGATGATACCACATTACTGGCGGAAAGTGAAGATGATCTGAAACATTTGCTTCTCACAATCAAAGAACATAGTCTCAAAATGGGCCTGCACCTTAATGTAAAGAAGACAAAGATCATGACAACTGGCATAATCAACAGGTTCATCGTCGAAGGAGAAGAAATTGAAATCGTGAATAACTTTAACCTACTTGGATCAACTATCAATAAAGAAGCAACAAGCAGTCAAGAAATCAGACGACGCATTGCTCTTGGCAGAATGGCTATGAAAGACCTAGATAAGATTCTCAAGAGCAGAGATGTCTCTCTCCATACAAAGATTCGACTTGTTCAAGCCATGGTATTTTCAATAACATCATATGGATGTGAAAGCTGGACAGTGAAAAAGATAGACAGGAAGAAAATTGATGCCTTTGAATTATGGTGCTGGCGGCGAATACTGTGTATACCATGGACTGCCCGAAGAACAAACCAGTCTGTACTAGAGGAGATCAAACCTAAGCTTTCTTTAGAAGCTCAGATGACAAGACTTTGACTTTCATATTTTGGACACATCATGCGGAGAGAGAGATCATTAGAGAAAGACATCATGCTTGGCAAGATAGAAGGTCAACGCAAAAGAGGAAGGCCAGCAATGAGATGGATCGATACAATAACAGCAGCTACGGGTACCAGTCTGTCAACAATGAGCCGCCTGACTGAAGATCGAACACAATTTAGGATAGCTATCCAGAGGGTCGCCATGAGTCGACTCCGACTCGACGGCACTTAACAACAACAACCTGTGGAAAACTGCCATAATCGTGTAAACCACATTTTCAACAAGGCGGCTTGAATCTTTGAGGCCCAGCTACCTGCACAGCACCAGACTCTGAAGCCTGGAGGCAAAACAGGGGCATGTCATGGTAAAAAGCCACGTAAAGCAGATTTACAAAGCCCATGTACACCTACATTGGACGTCACTAACTGCGTAGCTTTAAGTGACGGAACCTGGCACATACGATCGCTGATAGTGAGCCGCAAACCCATGTAGTGGTGGAACAGTGCATAGTAGAGTGAGGGGTGTGTGAGCAGACTTGCATCCAAACCGGGCAGACGTAAAGTGCCACCAGACAGGCAGAGACGCTATGTGGGCCATGTACATGGCAATCCAGAGGTGGAGATGTGCACAACACAGTGTAGGATCTGACAGGCAATGCATACCCAGCAGCAGGCATTGGCCCAGTACTCAAGACACAGGTACCATGCCTCATGTGTACACAGGCCCACGTTAACCTATCTGCAACTGACAGAGGATGAGGTGTACCAGAGATATAGACTGTATGGGGTGACGATAACTGAGTTGTGCAGCATACATCCAGATGCCAGGCCCTGCTGGTGGCCATAATGTGATCACTGCCCTGGCATTCCTTGCAACCGGCAGCTTCCAGCATGTGATAGGGGTGACGGTTGAAATTATGCAGCCCACTGCCAGCCACTGCATTGGAACATTCAACAGGGCCCTGTTGTGGAGGATGTGCCACTTCATAGCCCTACCCTGGACATAGCAGAGGTGGCAGGGGACCATGCAGGTGTTCTATAGTGTTGCTGGTTTCCTATCGGTGCTTGGATCTATAGACTGCACCCTCATTGCACTGTGGGCACCATGGCTGGAGCAAAGGGCATACTGGAATAGGTATGGGTACACATTGATGAACATTCAGGTCATTGTGGATGCCAACATGACCTTCACAGATGTGTGTGCCCACTACCCAGGGTCCTGCCATGATGCATTTGTCCTTGTACAGTCCGGTCTGGGACAGGCAGCAGTTGGGGGTCAGCTTGGAGATGCATGGCTGCTAGGTGAGTGTGCACATGTGTGAGCCCCAGGACAGGCCCAGAATGGACGTCAGAATGGATGATGCTATGGGTACTGCAAACAGGCGATGATAGATGTATACTGTATGTATTGCACCACATGAGCACCACTGCAAGCCGTCCACAGTAGCCCATAGACTATACCTAATGCACATGCTCACAGCTCGCATTGGCCCCAAAGGTGACCGTGGATACCCCTTGAGAACCTACAACCTACAATCGAAGATGATCCAGACCAATATGAACTCAACCATCATATCCTTCCCCACCCCGCCTTTGTCCTCCCAACCATCCTCTCTGCTGAAATTCTCCAAGGTATCCAATGAAGAGATCGTAGATATTATTTCCTCTATTAACCTCACCACTGCTCCTAACGATCCTTGCCCTGCAAGCTGGATTAAAGAGTTGCACCATGACCTCACTCCAACCATATGCAGAATCCTGAACCAATCCCTCTCAACAGGGTCTTTCCCTCAAAGCTTAAAATACACATCAATCTGTCCTCTGTTAAAAAATAGCAAACTCGATCCATCTAAAGTTGAGTCCTTCAGACCAATTTCGAGCATACCACTGCTTGCCAAAATCATTGAGAAGGTAGTCCAGCGACAAATCCAACACCACGTCGACACTGCGGCACCACTGGACCCATCCCAACACGGCTTTAGAGAAGCACACGGTGTTGACACCATCCTCACAACCCTCTTCAATAACCTAGTCACAGGACTTGACAACATCCACCATGGATTTGTCCTCATCTTCTTGGACATAGCAGCCGCTTTTGACTCGGTGAAAAGCGGATACAAGGCTCAGCACTAGCCTGGTGTAAATCTTATTTGTGCAACAGATGGCAACAAGTCACAGCAGGTTCTACGACATCAGAGCCATTTCCACTGAAGCAAGGTGTACCTCAGGGCTCATCCCTATCTGCATTGATGTTTAACATCTACATGCAGCCCATCTGTTCTTTAATCCGCTCCTTCAATGTCCAATGCCTTGCCTATGCAGATGACATCCTCATTTACACTCCTTTCAAGATTGATCAACCTGACTTCTCTCCAATATTAAGATGCTTTGAAGCGGTAGCAGATTGGCTCCTCTCTCAAAATCTACGAATTAACCACAGTAAAACAGACGTTCTATTCGTCACGAGAAACCAGAAGTTCACGCCACCTCCCTCACTACTATATTATTTATTTATTTATTTATTTATTACAAATTCTTATATACCACGCTATTTAGAATCAGTGCGGTTTACATTGTAACAACATTTGCAATAGAACAATATCTTTTGCTTACATTAAACAGGGATTGTAACTTGGAAGTAACAGGGTAACTATATACAGATCAACAAAGGTGCTTATAGATTATTTAAATTATATTGTGTAATAGAATCGTAATGTGGTCATTGTGATTATGAATGTTCTTAATGGTGGATTCTTTGAAAGACACTGGAGGTTATGTTGTTGGTATGTCGGATGCTGTGTGGGTGAAAAGAGGTGTTTGATGTGAATGTACTGGGTCAGTGTGGGTAAAATGAAGGCAGAACAGGTGGTGTTTAATAGCCTTTCTGAATTGCGAGAGGTCAGTAATTGATCTTATATGAGGTGGGAGATTGTTCCAGCACTTAGGAGCATATAGTGTAAATGCTCTGTTTCTAGTTGCTTGAGTACATTTGATGGACTCAGGTGGTATAGATAGAGTATTATTGGTTGTTGATCTCCTCAGTCTGTTAGTGGGTATACTAATCAGGAGTGATGAGAGGGATGTGGAAGATATCCAGTTAATTGCTTTAAATGACAGTATTAATGCCTTGTAGGTGACTCTGGATTGTACTGGTAGCCAGTGTAGGTCCATAAGTATGGGAGTTATGTGATCTTTTCTAGAGATGCCGTAGAGAACGCGGGCTGCTGTGTTCATTGCCATTTGAAGAGGATTGAGAGAGCTCTTAGGGAGTCCATGTAGGATGATGTTAGCATAATCAAAGTGTGGCATCACTAGTGTTTGAAATACTGTTCTGAAGTCGTCAGGGGCTAGTAGAGGTCTTAAATGTCTTAGTGTCCGTATTTTGTTGTAAATGGACTTAGTGGTATTCTTTATATGCTCTTTAAAGTTAAGCTGCTGGTCCATTGTAATCCCCAGATATCGTATTACCAGCTTGCAGGGGAGCTCAGCGTCGCAAACTTTCAATGAAGCAGGGGGGGGGGGGGAGAAGTCTTTGTTCCTGGTTATGAAAAGGACTTCATTTTTTTTAAATTTATACGAAGATTTTGGGACAGGAGCCAATCAGTAATTGCATTGAAGCAATCAATAAGTGGAGCAAGGTTTGGCTGCTTGATTTTAATTGGAGCGAAAATCAGTACATCATCCGCATAGATAAGACTCGAGATGTTAAAAGAACGGATGATATCACAAATGGGTTGCATATAAATGTTAAAGAGTAGAACCGACAGGGATGATCCCTGGGGTACTCCTTGTTGCTGCTGGAATGGCTCTGATGTTGAGAGACCTATCCGTACTTGTTGCCAGCGGTTCATGAGATAGGATTTGCACCATTCCCAGGCAAGGCCGTGAATTCCCTTTTCCTGTAGGCGGGAGAGAAGTTGTACATGGTTAACAGAGTCGAATGCAGCCGCTATATCGAGAAATATGAGCGCGAATCCATTCTTAATTTTGTCAATCCCTCTGGATAATGTATTGATGAGTATAGTGAGTAGAGTCTCAACACCATGTGACTCACGGAATCCATGCTGAGAAGGGTCAAGAGGGGCTGATATGTCAATATGTTGTTGTAGTTGCATTTGAACCACCTTCTCTATGAGTTTGGCTAGATAGGGTATACTTGAAATCGGGCGGTATGAGTCTGTCTTTGCTGGGTCAAGTTTGTTGCTTTTCAAGAGAGGTCGTATGGAGGTTTGTTTCAGTATTTCAGGGAATGTTCCCGTTGAGAATGAGAGTTCCATGATGTAGACTAGAGCTGGGCTAAGTTCTACACGCATCAATCTTATCCAATGGTCAGGACAAGGATCATTTGGCGCAGTCGTGGTGTTGAGGTTGGCAATAAGGTCAGCAATGTACTTCTCTGACGGGGGTGTGAATTTTGTCAAAGGCATGGGGTGGGACTTTGCGTAAAATTTGTTTTTATAACTTTAGATTGTAAGTACTCAGCGAATGACTGGGGTTGGATAGACACTGTTTGGTTGGAGGACGGTGTCTTGGTTAGTGCTTTAGCAGTGCTAAAGAGGTCTCGCGGTTTATTCAATGATCTAAGGAGGGAATCGGTGTGGTGCTTTCTAATTTTTTTGTAGACTTTTTCACGGTGTTGTTTCAGGGTGTTCTCATTCTCTGATTTGTCAGTTGTGGAACGAGATTTGCGCCATTTTCTTTCTTGCCTTCTTAAGAGCTGAAGTGATGTACGTAGGTCAGCAGAGAACCAAGGGGCTGGTTTTCTATGTCGTGGTTGTTTGTTGGATGCTGATGATTTTTTGTCTGAAGGTAGCTGTGAACAAGAGGTAAGAGTGGAGTTCCATCTATGGATCATCTCATCGAGGTTCTGCGCTGGTTGACGGATTGCTGGGAGGGTGTTGTTTAGAAAATCATCTCTGTCCAAGGATTTGAAACAAGTTTTTTGTCCTGAGGAGATTGAGTTTGCTTGGTTGGTTGAAGTTTGGGTATGCTGGCATGGGATTTGGAAGGAGATCACATTGTGGTCCGACCATGGGACTGGTGTGGAAGATAGGCAAATATTCTTGATTAAATCAGACTGAGGGGCAAAGATGAGATCAAGGGCATTACCCTTAAAATGAGTTGGAGAGTTCACCAGCTGGGTATAACCAAGGTTTTTCATGGTATCAAGGAATGTATCGGAGTAGCTAGGCTGCAATGAGGCGAAGTTAAAATCTCCAATCAGCCAGTTAGGTTTACTTGGGCTTCCAGGGTTACATGCAAGGTCTATAATGTTGGATAAATCATCTGGCGGTGAAGAAGGAGCTCTGTAAATAAAATTTATGTTAATATATTTGTTAGCGATAGATATTGTGTCCATGCGCAGGATACTCATTGAGGCTAGTAATTGGAGCTGGAGATTACTTTTTGAGAGAATGAGGACTCCTCCTCCTTTCCAGTTGCTTCTATGACAGGCGTGTATCACATAGCCATGGGGGATGAGTTGATTTATGATTACAGTATCCGAGTCTGATAGCCAGGTTTCTGTGACCATGAGGATATCAAGGTTCTGAGTGGTGATAAGATCTGTGACGGCTGGCCATTTTTTCCGAATTGATCGTGAGTTGATGAGAGCACATTTTAATTTGTCTTGGAGGGGGATGTTTTTAGACTCCGGATTAAGGGGATTGTTAATGGAAATGTATAGTAAGTGCGACTGCTTGATATGATGTGTATGTGATTGTGTATGGTGGGAGCTGCTACTGTTTCTCCTTCCCAAGCTATGAAGGATAGGGATGTAGCTATGTGTGGGTGATAAGGCTGATGTGTTTTGGATGATGTCTGCTAAGAGGTAAAAACTAAAGATAGCAAATAAGGATATAGCCATGTTAAGGTGATAGGCTAGAAGTAATATTATATTAATTCAATCACAGTGATGAGTTACTGGCAACAGTACAATGATGATTATCACTAATGAGTCTACTGATAACAGTATGGAGATATACAAGCAGTGATAAGTTAACAATACTAGTCAACAATACTGAACTGAAGGCCAAACCCACAATCCGCTATCTAGGCATTACTCTTGACCAGCGGCTAGACATGTCAGCACATGTCAAAAACACCACAAAAGCAATTTATCATAAGATCCGAACACTACGCCATCTCCGCCCACTACTTGACTTCTCTGACTACCGATCAATCTTCCAAGCCTTAGTTATCCCACATCTCGACTTTGCTAACATCATCCTACACGGACTTCCACAGTCGACTCTAAGCCCACTCCGACTTGCCATGAACTCAGCCGCGAGGGTACTGGTAGGACTTTCAAGGTCAGACCACATAACGCCAGTCCTGAAGAACCTACACTGGCTACCGCTGCAGGCTAGAATCCATTACAAGACTCTAGGCTTGACATTCAAAGCCCTCAAAAACCAGCCCCCCACTCCCATCAGTAAACTTCTCCACTACACACCAGTCAACAGAGTCAGGAGATCTACATTGATGAATACACTTGAAGTCCCTAAGTTGTTGATAAAATGCACAAAGACAACAGCCAGAAGAGCCTTCTCCATTTTCGCACCTATGGCCTGGAATGCCCTCCCAGCTGAAATCCGAGCCATCTCGAACCTAGCGCTATTCAGAAAAGCTCTCAAGCACCACCTGTTCCTACAACATTACCCTGATACAAATTCTGGAAAGCACACAGACATCACCTTGCCTTCCTACCTAGCCTGCCCCATAGATCAACCTCCCGTAGAGAATGGTTAATCATCTTTCCCTACCTTCTCTCCCTGACCCATGAGCATATGCCTCTGTTTAGAGATCCTTATATGTCCTTCGTAAGATTATTCATAATTTGTATATAGTTCCCCCGGTTTCTTCCATGTTTTACTACCCCTGTTCAATGTAAACTCAATGTGACCTGTTACATTGTAATATGTTCTGTTTTAACTGTAAACCGCACTGATTATAATAGCACGATATATAAGAAATATAAATAAAATAAAATAAATAAATAAATAACCTGGCTGCTGACCCCAGTGTGCCATCCCAGAAGTCGGCAGGAGGAGTGGTACAGTAGTGCCTACCAGCAGACACAGGTGGTTGAGGAGCATGCAATTTGGTGCTGAAGAGCTCTTCCAGTGCCTCGATAGGAGCAGAGGGTAACTCCTCTATAGTCCAGCATGGGTATGCCAGATATTTGCTGCATGCTGCATGCTGCATACTCCACAATCTGGCACGGATACATGGAGTGCCGGACCCAGAACCAGCAGAGGGGGAGGAGTGGGAAGCCGCAGAGGCAGCAGATGGTGCAGAGTACAGGAGCCAGCAACAGGCCACTATTCGTGGGTGATACGGGAAAGCTTCTGACAGGGCCGGATTTACCTTGAGTGAGGCCCTACGCCAACAAAAATTGTGGGCCCCCAGCAGGGGCGGCCCAAGGGGGGTGCGGACCTCATTTGCATAAGGGGCCTCATTTGCATAAATATTTGCATAATGTTACCATATACTAACTTTTAGTAAACGTGCCTCTTAATGAGTGTATGGATAAAGAAAGACTAAAAGATTTCTACATTACTATAATCCAGTGCCAACTGCCAGACACATTAGGAACTACTACAAAACACTGCCCATAGTAAACCCGCCGTATCCTAACAGCACTACCAGGACTCACAAAGCACCATACTCTACCAATCAAAAGGCAACACTGCAAATATTAAACCAATACATTTCAGAGAACAACAATACATGACCTACTGGGGAAAGAGAACAAGTGGCAATGTCAAATAGGAATTATATAAACAGAACACCTCAGCTCAGTTACACATGCAGAACATAGACCATCACCAAACAAGTAATCACAATTTAGAAATAGGAAGACAATAATTAAACTGGGAATCCCAAAAGCCAAACTTGGAATGTACAACACTGTAGAAATAAAACTATACATTAATTTGCTCTTGTACTAAACAAAGCGCAGATGTTAATGATGCACATTTACCAGAGCTGACATATTCCAATTAATAAATTCAAAATAAAGAGATATTTTTCTACCTTTTGTGCATTTTTTTCAGCTGCAATTGCTCCAGCCACTTTCTTCTGGTTTCTTCGTGTCTTCTGCTAACTCTCCATCGTCTGCTGTCCATTTGTCCTTTCTTCTCTCTTCTAGATTTTTTTCCATTCTCTCTCTACATCTGCTTTAACATACTAATCTTTCTCCTTTTGCTCTTTCCTCATTCCTATTTCATCCACTCAAATTTTACCCCTCCATCCTCAATCCCCACTTACTCTCCCAATACCCGGCCAATTGTAGATTTTTTATCCCTCCCACACAAAATATTTTTCCCTTCTCCATTTTACTCTTCCAGCCCCATCCCATTCTAATCCTCCCCCAACATCAGCTCCCTTCTAGTTCCAGCCTCACCCAGCATCCATTCCCTTCTAGTCCCTGCATCAGCCCATTTCCAGTCCTAGCCATCCATCAGCCCATTTCCAGTCCTAGCAACCCCCCAACCCAATACCAGTCCTAGCCCCCCCATCACCCCACTTACAGTCCTTAACCCCCCATCACCCCATTTTCAGTCCTTAACCCCCCATCACCCCATTGTCAGTTTAAGCCCCCCCTATAACCCATTACCAGTCCTAACCCCCCATCAGCCCACTTCCAGTCCTAACCCCATCAACCCATTTCCAGTCAGCCCCCCATAGCCCATTGCCAGTCCTACCCCCCCCCCCATCAGCCCACAGCCCATTACCAGTCCTAACCCCATCATCCCACCTCCAGTTTTAACCCCCCAGCCCATTTCCAGTCCTAGCCCCCCATAGCCCATTACCAGACAACCCCCATCAGCCCACAGCCCATTACCAGTCTTAACCCCCCCAAAGCCCATTACCAGTTCTAACCCCCCCCAACAGCCCATTACCAGTCCTAACCCCATCAGCCCACCTCCAGTCTTAACCCCCCAGCCCATTTCCAGTCCTAGCCCCCCCATAGCCCATTACCAGACAGCCCCCATCAGCCCACAGCCCATTACCAGTCTTAACCCCCCCCAAAGCCCATTGCCAGTTCTAAGCCCCCCCAACAGCCCACAGTCCATTACCAGTCCTAACCCCATCAGCCCACCTCTAGCCTTAACCCCCCCCAGCCCAGCCCAGCCCAGCCCAGCCCAGCTCCAGCCCCAGCCCCCCAATAGCCCATTACCAGCCCTACCCCCCCCCAGTCCATTTCCAGCCCCAGCCCCCCCAATAGCCCCTTACCAGTCCTACCCCCCCCATAGCCCCTTACCAGTCCTACCCCCCCCCATAGCCCATTACCAGTCCTACCCCCCCATAGCCCATTACCATTCCTACCCCCCCCCCCCATAGCCCATTACCAGTCCTACCCCCCCCCGGCCTAAAGTAAAATTTAATTTTAAAAAAAAACCTGGTGGCTGCCGCCGCGGGGCCCCCTCTGCTGCCGCGGGGGCCCCGTCTACAAACTGGTCGGGTCCGGTCCGGTCCGGTCGGGGCTCTCTCCCTCCCTCGCTGCAGGCGGCAGGCTGCGAGAGACGCGAAGGGAGAGCGTCTCCGCGCGTCTGTGTGAAGCCCGCAGGGGCTGATGGGAAATCCCATCAGCCCCTGCGGGCTTAACACAGACGCGAGGAGACGCTCTATCTTCGCGTCTCTCGCAGCCTGCAGCGAGGGAGGGAGGGAGAGAGACCCGACCGGACCGGACCCGACCCAACCAGCTTGTAGACGGGGCCCCCGCGGCAGCAGCCACCAGGTTTTTTTTTTTAATTCAGTTTAAAAAAAAACAACTGGTTCTTTTTTTGTGGGCCCCTGCCGGCTGTGGGCCCTATGCCATGGCGTACATGGCGTATACGTAAATCCGGCCCTGGCTTCTGAGGTGACTGCCCTGCCCCAGCACCAGGGTTAGACACACACAGTCAACAGTTATGTGCCCAGTACCATGTAATGTGTGCTGAAGGATACAATAAAGTACCCATTACCATCTATTGTGTTAGAGTGTTCTTTATTTCCCCCATGTGATCCCCCTTCCTCAGATACTCCCTCTGACCATGGGCACTTGCTAACATATGCACTGCGATGGAAGATGTGCTAGCGGTGTCACCACCCTCCCCAGCAGGTTGGTCTGATGGACATGGTGCAGAGCTAGCAGGAGGCTGTGTTGCTGTGCTGGTGGCCCCCAGGACCCACCCCCTGTGCCTGCATGAGGCCCACCAAACTGCGCAGGCAGCCAGCTATAGATACCTGATATGCTGCCATCTCCCACATTAGCCGCAGGTGCCCCTCCATGTTTACATAGTAACATAGTAAATGACAGCAGATAAAGACCAGTATGGTCCATCTAGTCTGCCCAGTAAGATGGCTGGAGTAAGATGGCAGGAGTAGGTGCACCCCTCCTCATGTCTTTGTTTAGGGGTGAACCCACCACTCCATGTAGAGCACCCCTATTTGTTGAGAAATTAGATGGTTCAGTTTATTTTGATTTTATCCTGTTGCTGTAAAGGGATCCACTGTGTCTGTCCCATGCCATTTTGAATTCTGTCACTGTGTTTTCCCCCACCACCTCCATCGGGAGGGCATTCCAAGCATCCACCACCCTTTCAGTGAAAAAGTATTTCCTGACATTGCCTTTCAATTTACCACCTTGCAGCTTCCCCGTCTCTGGAAGAGGTTTGTTTGTTCATTATTTCTCTTTAAGTATTTAAAGGTCTGAATCATATCTCCCCTGTCCCTCCTCTCCCTCCAGAGTGTATATATTTAGTTCTTCAAGTCTCTTCTCATAAGGCTTCTGACGCAGGCTCCAAATCATTTTGATCGCCTTCCTCTGAACAGTTTCCATTCTTTTTACATCCTTTGCAAGATATGGCTCCAGAACTGAACACAGTATTCCAAGTGAGGCCTCACCAGTGACTTATATAGTGGCATTAGGACCTCTTCCTTTCTGCTGGCAATTCCTCTTTGTATGCAACCCAACATCCTCCTGGCTTTTGCCACCGCCTTGTCGCACTGTTTTGCCACCTTCAGATCTACAGAAATAATCACACCAAGGTCTTTCTCCTGATCCGTGCACACCAACTTCTCGCCCCCTATTGCATACATTTATTTATTTATTTGCATTTCTTATATACCGCACTATTTGCGATCAGCGCGGTTTACATTAAACGAAGCAGTATCCGACAATAAACAAAAGTCAGGTCATTACATTGAACAGGAAAAAGTAACTTGGAGAACAGGGTAAACTTATATACATGTGCAGGTGCATTTCCCTTGGATTTCTGCTACCCAAGTGCATGACACTGCACTTCTTTGCATTAAATGTTAATTGCCAAGCATTAGACCATTCTTCCAGCTTCTGTAGATCTTTCCTCATGTTAACCACTCCTTCGGGGGAGTCCACTCTGTTGCAAATTTTCGTGTCATCTGCAAAAAGACAGACCTTTCCATTCAGTCTGTCAGCAATATCACTCACAAATACATTGAACAGTGCCGGGCCCAGGACCAATGTTCCCTCTAATTTTCTCTAGGCTATATGCGCATAAAATATCAGCTGTGCAGCTTTTGAAGGAAGGTTAATATTTTGTGCGGAGTAATATACTTTAAAATTTGACTACACGTCAGAATACAGTATGTACACCACATTGATTGCACTAGAAAATATTGTAGAACTTGTGAAAACCATAAATACACAACAACTTTTAAATTTTAAGACGTCTGTGTTGTTTTCTATCAGAATCTGAACCATAATTTTTCTGCGCTTTGTTGTAAAGTATTTGCGCTCGCTCGGCGAGGTGTGTGCGCGCACACGCGCACAGCTTAGAGGGAACAGTGCCCAGGACCCAACTCTGGGGCACCCCCCTAATCACCTTCCTTTCATCCGAGTGAGATCCATTTACCATCACCTTCTGTCATCTGTCAGTCAACCAATTTCTAATCCAGTTTACCACCTTGGGACCCATCCCCATACTACTGAGTTTATTGATAAGCCTCCTATGAGGGACAGTATCAAAGGCTTTGCTAAAACCCAGGTAGATGACATCCATCACATGCCCCTGATCTAGTTCTCTGGTCACCCAGTCAAAGAACTCAATCAGATTTGTTTGGCAAGATCGTCCTTCGATAAAACCATGTTGCCTCGGATCTTGCAACCTGTTGGTTTTGAGAAAGTCCACTATTCGCTCTTTCAGGAGCGCCTCCATTACTTTTCCCGCCACCAAGGTAAGGCTCACGGGCCTGCAGTTTGTCACTTCTTACCTGTCACCACTTTTGTGTAGAGGTACGACATCAGCCATTCTCCAGTCCTGAGGAACTTCTCCTATTTGCAAGGATCTGTTGAAAACATCCTTTAACGGCCCTGCAAGAACCTCTCTGAGCTCTTTTAGTATTCTGGGATGTATCCTATCCGGTCCCATGGCCTTGTCCACTTTCAGTTTTGCAAGTTGTTCTAACACATCATCTTCTGTGAATGGTGTGGTATCTACTTCATTCCCGTTTTTATATTTGGGAGTCACAGGTAGTCCTTCTCCAGGATTTTCTTTAGTAAAAACAGAGCAAAAGTATTTGTTTAGCAATTTCTCTTTTTCAATGTGACTTTCCACGAGTCCGTTCCCAGCACTTCTGAGTCCTGCAATTCCACCTCTGATCTTCTTCCTTTCCCGAATATACCTGAAGAAAGTTTTTCCTCTGCCTTTGATTTTGCTATCCTTATTTCTCTTTTTGTCTCTTGAGTTTGATCCTGTATTCCTTTCTGTGTTCCTCTGTTTGCAAGCTTTTGAATTTATGAAAGCTGTGTTTTTTGCCTTTATTTGAGCAGCCACTTCTTTGGAAAACCAAATAGGTTTCCTTCTCCTCTTGTTTTTATTTACTTTTCTTACATATTTATCTGTTGCCCCTTTTATTGCCACCTTAGTTTAGCCCATTGCAATTCCACTTCCCTTATCCCCTTCCACCCTGTCATCTCTTCCTTTAAGTACTCGGCCATTTTACTGGTCAGTGTTTTTGAAGTTTAGGACTTTGAGCTTGCTATGATTGGACTGCACCTTGGCTTTTACCTCAAACCACACTGTGTGATGATCGCTGTTGCTCACAGGGGCACCCACCCACACATTCGACACGCTAGCACTGTTAGTGAGCACTAAATCTAGCATTGAACTTTCCCTGGTTAGTTCCATCACCATTTGTCTAAGTAACACATCTTGGAGAGCATCCACAATTCTTTTGCTGCTTTCCAGATTTGCAGGAGTAATCCAATCCACATCGGGTAGATTAAAGTCACTCAGTATGATCACTTCCCCCTTTGTGGCTATCTTGGCAATATCTATAATCAATTTATTATCTATCTCTTCGATTTGAGTCAGAGGTCTGTAGACTACAGCAGTATGGATGACAGTGCCATCTCCTCTTTCCAGCACAATCCAGAGTGCTTCTTCTTTTCCCCATGTCCCCTGCATTTTAGTAGCTTTAATACTGCTTTTGACATACAAGGCTACTCCTCCTCCTTTTCCATTTTCTCTGTGTCTTCTGAATAGATTATAGCCAGCTATGGCTATATCCCAATCATGCAATTCATTAAACCATGTTTCTGTAATGGCCACAATGTCCAATTCCATTTCCACCATTAGGGCTTCCAGGTCTGGAACTTTGTTGGCTAAGCTTCGAGCATTTGTGCTCATTGCTTTCCAGCATTTAACTGGCTTTTGTGTATTTTGCATTGATTTTGTTCTGCCCACTTCTTCCCACTTGTATTTGATGTGTGGTTTAAAAGTGTGGCTGTTTCTGATGTTATTCTGCTTTTGCAGGGAGTGACATCCAAAACTTGACCCTCCCCATCCGTCACCCCCTTTTCCTAGTTTAAATGCATATCCACATATTGCCTGAATTTTTCACTTAGGATTCTTTTCCCTGTGACAGAGAGATGTAGTCCATCAGCACAGTATAGTCTCTTGTTGGTCCATCTGTTTCCCCAGTCGCCTATAAATCTGAATCCTTCTTCTTTGCACCAGTTCTGGAACCATGCAGTAAAGCTGTTTATGTGATGTAGCCTTTCTGCTCCCTTACCAAGAACAGGTAGAACTTCTGAGAATGCTGCAGGGTTAACAATGGGCTTCAGTTTCTCCCCCAGAGCTTGGAAGTCCCTTTGAACTGTAGTTGCACTGTTTCTAGCCAGGTCATTTGTACCCAAGTGGATGACAACATCAGTTTTGGAGTGCTCACTTTCAGCGCTAAGTACATCAACAATTTGGTTTGTATTCTTGTGGTGCTCCATGTGCAGTCTATGGTACCACCACTCCTCATGCTCAGCCTCCCTGGCCTGTTATGCAGCCTGCAGGTCCTGCCAGATACTCTGCAACTCAGACAGCATACACTCAGTGCCTGAAACCAGGCGCGCACCCTTCTGTCATAGCTCCTGGTCCAGGTCATTGCTCCCTGCACACACTGGCTCCTCCAGGATAGCAAACTGTAGCTCGGCAAGTGGTGAATCCTTTCACCACTGTACAGCTGGCCCCACAACACTGGAGGTCACACAGGCCTGCCTCTCCGTCCTGGGTGGCAAACACAACAGCTCCTCTGCACTGGCTGTCACAGTGTCTTTATCTTTATCTTTATTTAGACTCTTGGTATACAGCTTTACGAAAAAACATCAGTGCTGTTTACAATGTTTCAAAGCAGACTGCCAGAAAAGGAAAGGAACGCCATAATCATGACAGGAAAGAGGAAAACCAGAGAAAGCAAAAGGAGAAGACGGCAAAAGGAGAGGGGGCACCAGAGAGAAATGGGGAAGGGAATGCTCAGCTGGGGGCAAGGGAGGTAGGAAGGTTAAAAGAGGAGCAGAAGAGGTGGCATAAGTTAGTGACATGGCATGCTGGCATGGTCTTAGACATCCGTCCACCACAGAACCAACAGCTGGTGCACGGCCCATACTGTACCCACCCCACTCAGCACCTGTGGTCTGACAGACAAACAGGCATGGGCTGGGTGGATGGAGGCATGGCAGAGACACAGACATGGCTGTTGCAGCCACACACGGGCTATGGGGCACCCCTACTCACCCCCCTGTGTGCCTGTGGTGGAGCTGTCAAAGCCCGGAACTCCTGTGACGGCGACCTCCTCCACATGCTGCAGCACCTGCTTCTCAAGTGGGGTGAGTCTGCGCTGCTGTACAGAGGCAGCCTGCTGTTGCTGGCCCTCTTCTCCTTCATTGCCTGATGGACCATGTGCCATTTTTTCTTGAGGTCCTCCACATCTCAGTTGTGGTGGTGTACTGCATTGACCCTGTTTGCGATGTCCCGTAATGCTGCCTGCTGGGCACTGGCATCCTCAGCCACGAAGAGGGCGGTGTGCTGCTGCAGGATGAACCTCAGGGCCATTGCTCTCTCAGATGGAGTGGTTTGTCTTCCTCATGTGCTTTGCCGCTGCCGGTGCCTTGTCAGCTATCATGAAACAGCAATGCGATAAGGCAGTGTTCGCTTAACCACATAGGTCCTTTTATGCATATGTGGGTAGAATGCACAGCGGGGCCATGCCCCATCCAAAGGCATATCTGGAACAGGCGTAGGCCCCTTGGTGCCAATGCTATGAACATCTGTGTGACAGCTTGCTGCCGTAGGACGCCGTACCCACACAGTGCTGAACAATGGTATGATAGGCATGCAGGGATGCCCAGACCACGATACCTGGGTAGGTCGCATAACTCAATAGGCGGACATGTCAACCGTGGCGCTCGCTACCCCAATGTTGTGCCTTCGTGGACCAAGGGGCATCCTGCATGTGCTGCACCAGTGTGTTGCACAGGTATAGCAGGGGTGCTACCCACACAGTCAGGACCTGTTGAGGTGCTACTCATGCAGGGCACTGCCTGCGACCATCTACCTGGGTAGGGGCCCTCTGCCATACCCATGCAGGATGGGCATTCCCACACCCCATGCCCATGAACCCCTGGATCCCCTCCCCTGGTCCCTAATCCCTGGACCCCCTCCTCTGGACACCCTCTCCTGATCCCCCACCCCTGGACCCCCTCCCCTGGTCCCCCACACCACCCATGCAGATGCACCTCCGATTTATTGGACAACTGTGTCAACATATGCACATCCTGCCAACAGTGGCAGACATTATTGCACCTCTCAGTCTTTGCAATCTGCCCCAGCCCAGGGCGTATCTGAAAGGGGGTCACCCTATGGTGCAGTGACAATACCACTTTTGCACTTTCTCATCTCACTAACATATCTGAAAAATGTTTTGTCCCCCATTTTACTGTGTTGGTGATTATTTCTTCCATTGTATCTTTGCTTTCCTGATTACTTTCCTAGCTTCTCTAAGCTTTTCTGAATATTGATGCTTGCCTTCCTCTTTCTGTGATCTCTTGTTTTTTATGAAGGCCAGCAAAAACAATGAATTTTAAAATAGAAACATAGAAACATGACGGCAGAAAAAGACCATATGGCCTATTTAGTCTACCCCTCCATATCAACTACTTTAGTCCCTTTTTTAATAAACAGATTTTATTAGCCTTAACCAAAAGAATTCCCCTTTTCCCCAAGATTTATAGAATTTCCCAGCAGGTAAATACTTAAAAGTGCAGATCTCTTCCCAGCAGTAGCAGTCCCTCTTGGAAGTCTTTCAGAATGAAAATCACAGAGCTCTTGTTGACGTATTTATACCTATGCTTCTAAGGTAATCTCTTAACAATTTCCTGGGTAATTCACACTGCCCTTGGTTAGATAGAGGGAGCCTTTCACATTGGTCCTTTGATCTGTCACTTGACTTTAACACCTATTTAAAACAATTTAAAACAAGAGCACTGGACTAACATCACCCAGAGAAAAAGAGAGTACCACACCAAAATCCTTATTCGCTCCATCAATAGGCCCCAGGAACTCTTCAGACTAGTTCAGTCACCAAGGACCCATCAGGTCAACAAAAGTTTAAATTACCACAACCCCAAGACTTCGCCTCACACTTCCAAAATAAAAACAAACTGACCTTCCATAATACCGAAGAATTCCACATGGCCACTCCTAATAAGGATTGTACCAATATACCTGCCTTAAATGCTTTCTACCCATATTCCACCAAGCAAATAGAAAACATAATAAGAAGTCTCAACTCGACTACCTCTCTTACAGATCCATGCCCTGCTCATTGGATTAAATCAACCTGCTCTGAATTAAGCCCTTATATTTCAAGGATTGTGAACCTCTCCTTCACTAAAGGTCTAGTTCCAGAACCATTGAAAATAGCCACATTCAGACCCATCCTAAAAAACCCTAAGCTGGACCCACAAGATCCAAACTCATATCGTCCTATATCTAGCCTCCCCTTCTTGGCTAAGATATTAGAGAAGATTGTTCAACAGCAGATCCAGGACCATATTGACTGCACGCACCATTAGATCACCAGCAACATGGCTTCTGGCTGCAACATGGTGTTGAAACACTTCTCACCTCATGGACAACTTGATAAAGGGCATAAATAAAAAACAAGGCTTCATTTTAATCTTCCTGGATATTGCATCAGCATTCGACACAGTCTCTCACAAAATCCTGCTTAACCAACTTCAACTAAAGGGCATTCAGGGCTTAGCATTGGACTGGTGTCGATCATATCTTACAGACCGTCAACAAAGAGTTAGCATTGACTCCCAATCATCATCAGAATATCAAAAAACTCAAGGTGCACCACAGGGCTCTTCCTTGTCTGCCTTGCTATTTAATTTATATATCCAACCAATATGCGAGATCATACAAGCCTTTGGTATTCTTTACCACATTTATGCGGACGATCTGTTACTCTATACACCATTCTCCACAATCAACCCTAACTACATTAAAATTATTGACTGCTTTAATGCAGTATCTGACTGGCTAAATTCCCACAACTTGAAAGTCAACTCTAATAAAACAGAAGTCTTATTCATCTCAAAGGATCCAACATTAACACCACCAGAGTCCATTCAGGTTAAGGAAGCCAAACTGAAGACTAAAAGTGAGATACGATATCTAGGAATCACATTGGACCAACAATTGAATATGGAAGCACATATAAACATCACCAAGGCTGTTTACTGCAAAATTCGCTCTCTTCGTCAACTACAACCTCTACTTGAGCCGACTAACTTCCGTGGCATTTTCCAAGCTATCATCATTCCGCATTTTGACTACGCTAACAACATTCTGCACAGTCTACCTGCCTACACCCGTAATCCATTACAAATGGTCATGAATACAGCTGCACGAACTATCTATGGAGTCTCCAAACATGAGCATGTTACACCGCTCCTAATGCAGCTACATTGGCTTCTGATCACCAGCCGCCTTAAGTTCAAGGCTCTCCTTGTTACATTTAAAATCCTTCACCAGCTTTCTGCTATCTCCCTCAGTAATATAGTAAACTGGACACCTGACAGCAGAGTCAGAAGAATAAACTTGACGAACACTCTAGCTATTCCCACAATGGCTAATAAATGCTCCCAATCAACAAGTCACAGAGCCTTCTCACTATTTGCCCCTCCGCTCTGGAACTCCCTTCCTGCTCCAATCAGACTAATCACCGACCTATCCACCTTTAGAAAAGCAATAAAGACCCACCTCTTCCAGCTATATTTCAAACACGTAACATAGCTCACTGTGATGCTCTTACCCAAGTTTGCCCAATACTGATAGAGTATAAATAGTTATTCTGTAACTATGATGTTTAATATCTTGTTTTATGTATCAAGTTCAAATATTCCATGTCTGCATGTTTTATGTACCACGTTCAAATGTTCTATGTATACCGTTACATGTACCAAGTTGTTACAATGTAAACCGCACTGATTTAAAATAGCGCGGTATATAAAACCAAATAAATAAAAGGGAAATGGGAACGCCTCTTAGTCAGAAAGGCATGTCTGGTAGGTAAGGGACCGATACTTCATAGATGGAGGAAAACGACTGGTCCCACCTTTTGGGAATGGCGTAACAGCTTTCACCAGCTGATGCTCATGGAGAAGAGGGGGGCTAGAGGAAGTACTCAACGCTGGGCCATATTCCTGCTGATATGGGAGCCATATATTCAGTTATTGAGGCCCCGTGTCCGGAATGAAGTGCTTCAATTGGGTCAGGATGGGGAAAGGGATAGGAGGAGTGGGATACTTTTCGAACAAGAAGGGTGTTTTAATCATTATGTATGTTCACTGAGGGGGGTCTGATGCCAAAGGGAGAGGCTGCAGGGGTTAGGGGATTGGTGGGGGTTGGTGGGGGGGAAGGTGGGGAGGAGGGGGGAAAATTGTGAATGCTGTATTTGTATAATTGATCTGTTGAGGTTCCTGGTTTGTATATTGTTTTGCATGATTTGTACTGTGTGGACTTTAATAAACAGAGTTTTCAAAAAAAAAAAATAGAATTTCATGGTTCTCCAGGACCAAGCAGGAAGTCAGTCCTCACATATGGGTGTCATCGGCTCCAGCGGAGCATTTCCCCAGCTTTCTATGAAAGCCTTTGGGAATGCAGGCACGCATGCACGGTTCCCTTCCCGCCTAAAGGTGCCATCTTACCTCAGTCTCTTTTTTTCCGTGAAGCCCACCGGACGTGTGTCCAGTTTCCCCGGTTAAAATTAGATTTTTCAGCGATTTTTTGCTATTTTTCTACCGGTTCGACGCCGGTTCCCCTCCCGCCAGGTTCGGTACGCCAGTATCGAGCCCGATTCTTCTTTTTCGGTTTTTGCTCTTCGTGGCTGGCGTTCGCGCCCTTTTTTCTCTTTTTCCCTGGAAGGCCGGTCCTTTGACCTCGCGGGGACTCTTTTTTCCCCGATGGCTTCCAGTGGTTTTAAGAAGTGTGATCGGTGTAAGAAACTAATGTATCTCACCAACACACACAACTGCTGCCTTCGGTGCCTCGGCCCCGACCACGATTCTAAGTCGTGCGGGACCTGTGGAAAAATGTCTTCCAAGGCACTACGAAGTTGCCAGCAGCAAAAGGAAAGGCTTTTCTCGAACTCAGCCTCCGGCCGGGCCCGGACCTTGTCTGAGGCCTCGACATCTCGGGATTCCGATCCCGAGCACCGTCGAAGCTCCTTGGACAGGGGGTCCCCCGACCGGGAACGCAAGAGGAAGAAACGGCTCGCGAAGGCATCGTCGGAGGAAGTCCCTGGCTCCTCGAGGGCCAGCTCTAAGACCTCCGACCGTCGCCCCGGGCCTGTGGAACCGGAGAAGCCTGCCAAAGTTCCTCGTGTGGAGCCGGAGTCTGCTGGACACGTAAGCCCCGTAGTCCTCGTGGACTCTCCTCCCAGGGAGCCGATGTCGGGCCCGGCGCCGCCGGGGCCCGAGTTGGTGGCTGCTGCGTCTCCCGAGCTGAATCTCAGGATGACAGCCTTGGAGAGCAGATTGTCTGTCTTCATGGAGCAGCAGCGGGCACTGATGGCCAGCCTGTCTGGCGCATCTGCCCCAACCACCGGGACATCGATGTCGAAGTCGACCCCGGAGACCGAGCCGATACTCGAGTCCATCGTGGCTCAGAGTCGACCTCGGTCGCAGTCTCCCTCGACCTCCCGTTCGGGACCGAGGGCGTCGATGCCGGTGCTTCCGGCATCGGGGCGGGTGCTCCAGGGCCCTGCGGGGTCGGACCCCGACTCTTCCTCGGACGAGTCGGCTTGGGAGACGGAGGACGAGGAGTCTCCTGATACCTTTAAGACTCGGTGCGTCCCTTCGGACTCACCGCAGTCTGAGCCCCGGAGTAGGTCCCTCCCAGAGGACACCCGGTTCTCGGAGTTCATCTGGGATATGGCCACTGCCTTGGCTATTCCGGCGGATCCCGAAGTATGACTCTCCTCCGAAGGAGGCCTTTACTGTCCCGGTTCCTCCGATGCTGGAACGGCTCCTCTTCCGTATGTGGGAGGCACCGGCCTCGGCGCCGGTTCTTAGCAAGCGACTCGATTCGATCTATCGGCTCCGGAAGAGCCCTGGCTTTAAGAAGGCACAGCTACCACACCATTCCATGGTTGTGGAATCGGCCATGCATCGTCTGAAGAGTCAGAAGATGCACTCCGCGGTGCCTCCTGGCAGGGAGGCCCGAAACCTCGATGACGTCGATAGAAAGTGTTTTCAGGGCTCGATGCTTGCTTGCCGTGTCCAGTCTTGCCAGCTGTACATGGGCATGTACTTCCGGGATCTGGCCAAGGAGTTGGCCGGGTTCTCTGCTGGTCTCTCCGGGGAACCCTTGCAGAGATTCAAGTCCTTGTACTCGGGGATTCGGGACTGCTCGAAGTTCATGTCCCGCGCCGCCTACGATGGCTTCGAGGCTTTGGCCTGAGTTGCGGCCGCCGGCATCGCAGCTCAACGCCAGGCATGGCTGCAGTCATCGGACCTCGAGCCATGGGTTCAGGACAAGTTGGTCGATGTCCCTTGCCGAGGTGAAAACCTTTTTGGCAAGCCCATGACCGAGTAGGCTGCTCAGCTCGAGACCGAGCACCTCACTCGGACAAGGCTGTCGAGGAAGACCTCTGCCCCTTCTCATAAAAAGAAGGGCTTGGGTAAAAAGCCCTTTTACCCGAGGAAGGGCACTGCCTACAAACAGTACCCACAATATCAGGCTGCCCAAGCTGCCCCCCAGGGTCAGCAAGCCAAGGGCCAGGGTAATGGGCCCCATAGGCAGAGGACCCCAAGCCTCAGGCCCCTGCTACCACTCAGCAGGGTGGGGGTTTTTGACTCCTTGAGCATAGCCTCTCCTCCACTGCTCTCCCAACCCTGCACAGGAGGTCGCCTCGCCCTCTTTGCCCACCAGTGGCCCCTTATCACCGGGGACAGTTGGGTGCTGGAGATAGTCCACAAGGGCTATGCCCTCCATTTTCACCAACTGCCACCCCCATACTTTCCAGTGGAGCCTCCAAGGCCTCCTCTGCACACAGACCTTCTCCGTCAGGAGCTTCAGGGTCTGTTGGTGGACGGAGCGGTGGAGCCTGTGCCTCCCCACTTGCAAGGTCACGGATTCTACTCCAGGTATTTCCTGGTGCACAAAAGGACCGGTGGCCTTCATCCCATTCTGGACCTCAGGAACCTCAACAAGTTCCTAGTGAAAGAAAAGTTCAAGATGCTTACACTTGGAACCCTTCTGCCCTACCTCCAGCAGGGAGATTGGCTATGCTCCTTAGATCTAAAGGATGCGTACACTCACATCCTCATTCATCCAGACCACAGAAAGTACCTCAAGTTCATCGTGGGAGGAAACCATTATCAGTACAGAGTGCTGCCTTTCGGCCTCACCTCCGCCCCCAGAGTCTTTACAAAGTGCTTAGCAGTGGTGGCGGCCTACCTGAGAAATCAGGGCATCTTTGTCTTCCCCTATCTGGACGACTGGCTCATCAGGGGTCAGACAGGTCAGGAGGCCAATCAAGCCACCCTTAGGACCATTGCTCTTCTACAACGCCTGGGGTTTGTCATAAACTTCGCAAAGTCCACTTTGCTCCCTTCCCAGAACTTGGAGTTCATAGGGGCAAGGCTGGACTCTCTCCTGGCAAAGGCATTCTTGCCAGAAAACAGAGCCCAAAGGTTGATGGCCTTGGCAAGTCAGTTTCTCAGCAAGTCCCTGGTCTCCGCCAGACTCTGCCTGCGACTTCTAGGCCACATGGCTTCGACAGTGCATGTGACCCCCAATGCCAGGCTCCATATGAGGCCTGCACAATGGTGTCTTCGAACTCAGTGGTCCCAGTCCACAGGCAGCCTCAGAGACAGGATAAGGGTGTCCAGACCATTTCTGCACTCCCTCAACTGGTGGCTACACCCACCCAATCTGCTGAAAGGGGTGCCCTTTCAGATTCCAGGTTACACGGTGATGCTAACCACAGATGCCTCCCTGCAAGGCTGGGGAGCGCATTGTCTGGGCAAGTGCACCCAGGGGCTCTGGTCTCCCTGGGAAGCTGCACAACAGATCAATCTCCTCGAACTCAGGGCTATTCGCTTAGCACTCAAAGCTTTCACTCCTACCCTGACTCACCAGTCTGTCCTGATCCAGACAGACAACCAAGTTGCCATGTTTTATGTGAACAAAAAGGGCAGAACAGGGTCCAGGATCCTTTGTCGGGAAACCCAGAACCTGTGTTCTTTTGCCCTCAAGCACAACATGCTCCTCAAGACTGTGTATCTTCCAGGCCAGGACAACTACCTGGCAAACAGGTTAAGCAGGATTCTGCAGCCCCACGAGTGGCAGCTGCATCCTTTGGTAGTCCAGAAGCTCTTTCTCAAATGGGGTCTTCCTTTGATGGATCTTTTTGCCAGCCCACTGAACAAGCAACTGCCAAAGTTCTGCTCCAGGCAACCACATCCTCTGCGGATAGCAGCGGATGCTTTTCTGATATCTTGGTCTCAGGGCCTCCTCTATGCGTTTCCTCCCACGCCCTTGGTGGCCCGAACCGTCTTCAAGATTCTTCAGGACAAAGCCTCGGTCCTGCTGGTAGCTCCCAGATGGCCGAGACAACCTTGGTTTCCTCTTCTGCTTCAACTGGCGGTGGATCCTCCACTGCCTCTGCGGTTGCAACCCGACCTTCTCACACAAGACCAGGGTTCCCTTCTGCACCCCAATCTCAAATCTCTCAATTTGATGGCCTGGAGGCTGCAAGGGTAGTTTTGGCTCCCTGGGGCCTACCTCAGGAAGTTGAGGAGGTTGTCCTAGCCTCTAGGAAACAGTCCACGAGGAAAACCTATGCTCTCAAGTGGAAGAGGTTTTCTGTGTGGTGTCACCTACGTACAGAGGATCCTTTCTCCTGTACTGTGCCAGTGGTGCTTCAGTATTTACTGCACTTATCCAATCAGGGACTTAAGTCCAATTCTGTTCGGGTCCACCTCTCAGCTCTAGCAGCTCACCACTCATTGGTAGAGGGGCAGTCTCTATCTGGTCACCCCTTGGTGTCCCGCTTTCTCAGGGGCTTGCTTTTGCTCAAGCCTCCCATCCATCCTCCTGCCCCTGAGTGGGAGCTGAATGTGGTCTTGCAGCAACTGACTCGCCCACCTTTTGAGCCGATGGCTACTTGTCCACTACGCTTCCTCTACTGGAAGACACTCTTCCTAATAGCCCTTACCTCGGCTAGGCGAGTAAGTGAGCTTCAAGCCCTGGTCTGTGACAGGCCTTACACCAGGATTTACAGGAACAGGGTAGTCCTCAGGACTCATCCAAAGTTCCTCCCTAAGGTTGTCTCCTCTTTCCACCTCAATCAGGGGGTGGTTCTCCCAACATTCTTCCCTACGCCTCATGCTAGCCAGGCTGAAGCAGTCCTGCATACCCTGGACTGTAGGAGGGCCTTATCCTTCTACCTTGACCGTACGCAGGGGCATAGAAGGGCTACTCAGCTCTTCGTATCCTTTGACCCCAATAAGTTGGGGTTAGCTGTGTCCAAGCGTACCTTGTCCATCTGGGTGGCTGACTGTATCACCTGGGCTTACAAGGCAGCTGACCTTCCTTTGCAGGGTAGGGTCACGGCCCATCGTGTCAGGGCAATGGCTGCCTCAGTGGCTCATCTCCGCTCTGTACCCTTGGTAGACATCTGCAGGGCTGCAACTTGGTCTTCAAGCCAGACTTTTGCGGCCCATTACTGCCTTGAGAGGGAGTGCCGTAGGGACAGTGCTTTTGGCCAAGCAGTTCTCTGGAATCTCTTTGAGGTTTAGGCAACTTCTGCCCTCTGTTGGGCTACCGGTGGAGGTTGTGTCCTTGAAAAGCCTTTCTTTACTGTTGGGACTAGAGGGAGTACTCTTGTTCAGCCTGGGTTCCTCGGTAGCCCAGAGCTAGGGAGTCACCCATATGTGAGGACTGACTTCCTGCTTGGTCCTGGAGAAAGAGTAGTTACTCACCTGTAACAGGTGTTCTCCAGGAGCAGCAGGAATCAGTCCTCACAACCCTCCCTCCTCCCCTTGGAGTTGCAGTTGTACATAGTTTATTTTTTTCATTTTTGTGTGCTGTTCTTAGCTATGTCATTTGACTGAGGTAAGATGGCACCTTTAGGCGGAAAGGGAACCTCGCATGCGTGCCTGCATTCCCAAAGGCTTTCATAGAAAGCTGGGGAAATGCTCCGCTGGGGCTTCATCGGCGCCGATGACACCCATATGTGAGGACTGATTCCTGCTGCTCCTGGAGAACACCTGTTACAGGTGAGTAACTACTCTTTCTCTTGCCTTCTAACTGGAAGGCCTCTTTGTAAAGGTCTTGAAAAACAATTTATTTCTTTATACTCAAAGAATATTTATCCTATTCTACTTTCTCTGCTAAGCCACACCTTATATGATTTTGATTTAAATGAAAACTGCCTTGTGGTACTAAGCCCTGACTGACTTAACAAAAATACCAAATTTTAGAATGCACAGGTTTTAACCAAAAGAATTCTGTTTTCCCAAGGTTTATAGAATTTCCCAAGTGCAGATCTCTTCCCAGCAGGTAAATACTTACAAGTGCAGATCTCTTCTCAGCAGGTAAATACTTACAAGTGCAGATCTCTTCCCGGCAGGTAAATACTTACAAGTGCAGATCTCTTCCCGGCGGGTAAATACTTACAAGTGCAGATCTCTTCCCAGCAGTAGCAGTCCCTCTTGATCTTTCAGTCTTCAGACTGAAAATCACAGAGCTCTGGTTGACCTTTCCTTCTCTCTGGAAGGAAGCTTTAATTCAAACCATTCTGAGAAAAATCTTCCTTAGACCCCTTTTCTGCTTAAATATAGACCTATCTCAACTTAACCTTTCCTCTCCAAAATCCTTGAAAAATTAGTCTTTGCTCAACTCTCTGCCCATCTTTACACCAGTTATGCTCTGCACCACTGCCAGTCTGGCTTCCGCCCTGGTCATAGCATGGAAACTGTCCTCTGTTTTTCTCAATGAAATTCATGAATCTCAGGATAGTGTTGTCCTTGGATCTTTCTTCTGCTTTTGATTTTTTGACCACATTACTCTCCCATCTCCATGATCTTGGGATCTGTGGTACTGTGCTCCACTGGTTTCATTCCTATCTTTCTCACCGTTCTTTCTCTATTCTCTTGGGTTCTTCCTCATCATCACCTATCCCACTCTCCTGAGATATTCCCCAGGGATCAATGCTGGCTCCCCTTCCTGGTTCCATTTACCCTGTTGATCCAACAACATACCATCTGGGCATACCGCTATGCCGATGACATTGTCCTTTTGCACCACACAAACCCATTTGCCCTTGATCTCTCACCCTTTAACACTTGCTTAGCCCATATATCCTCCTGGTTATCTGCTAACTATTTTCACTTCAACCCATCTAAGACAGCTGCCATTTGGTTCATGGCTGGGGGTGCCTATTCCTCCATTGCTCCTGTACCCTTAGATTCCCCCATTCCCAATGTTAGCTCCTTCTGCTACTTAGGTGTCTTCTTTGATTCTTCATTGTCCTTCCAGGATCACGTCTCCTCTCTTTTCCATTGAGCATTCTTTTCCCTTCATCAGATCCGTGCTGTCCGTCCCTTTCTCTCATCTTCTCCCTTCTCACACTTGTTATATCCAGCTTGGTAATGTTGTTTTTTCCGGTCTCCCACAGTATCAACTGCACCGCTTTCAATTTGTCCAAAGCACAGCTGTCTGTATCCTTGCCCACGTTTCTCGCTTTGACCATATCAGTCCACTCCTGATTCACTATCACTGGCTTCCACTCAGGCGCTGTATGCAGTTCAAACTCCTCACTCTTGTCCATACAGCCCTGCAATCTGGCACCAGCAGGTAGCTTTCTGACCTTCTGCATCTCCATTCCCCATACTGTGTCCTGCACGCCATCCATGCTAATCACTTACACCTTCCCCCTGTCTCCAGAGCTTGCCTTGAATCCACCCGCTGCTCTGCCTTTTATTTTCTTGGTCCCGCCCTATGGAATACATTACCCCCTGCCCTCCATCTTGAGCTTTCCTATCAGAAATTCAAAACTCTGCTTAAGACACACCTATTCTAGCTGGCCTTCGACCTGCCTTTCCCGGACTACTAGCTCCCCATCCAAACCCCCTCTGTCTATCTACTCCCCCTGTCTACCTTTCCTGTTGAATACATGGTGTTCCTTTCCAATTTTTCCTAGTATTGTTTTTTTATTGATTTTTATCGATTTGTGATTGTGCACTGCCCTGCTGCTCTTGTGAAAGTGTGGTATATCAAGTTAATTAAAATACAAACTAGATAGCGGCCATCTGTACCCTTGATCCACCCACATACTACCTTGATTTTAATTGGGGTTTTTTTTATGGGCTGTGGGGATATTCAGTGCACTAACCAGTTAGTGCTACTGTATATTGGGCTGACCATATTTTAACCAGAGGTCTGCTTACTAGTTAAACCTTTTTGAATATGCCCCCCCCCCCCAATTGTTTCTCTTTGAAAATTGCCTAGAGAAAAAGTATCTCCGGGGATTTGCACCTACTTTTTCTGTGGTTACTTTATCTCTAAATTAATGCGTACAGGGCCCGATATTCAAAGCGATTAATACCTGCGAACTGGGTTAGTCGTGCTGGCTGGGATATTCAGCGGCACTAATGCAGTTATTGCTTCTTTCAGCCTACCTCAGCCTCCAAGCATGCTTAGTGTGTTCTTTGGGAAACCTCCACCTGTTGTTGCTCCCTGCACATATTAGGGATTAGTTTAGAAGCTGTATTTGGAACTTCTACATGGAAAATCCAGACTTTATATGTGCGAATGGCATTTATAAAGGGCCAAATGTATATGTGGATGTCCATAATACACAGAAATCGTGAAGGGTCATGTTGGGGCTGTGGTTAGGATAGGTAAAAAAAAAAAACTACGGGTGGGATATTCAAAGCAGACCTACTAACCGCGTTAATCGTGCTGACTGGAATATTCAGCGACACTAATGAAATTAGTGCCGTTGAATATCCGTGGATGCCACCACTGCGTGACGAATATTATCCGGAGCAGAGGCAGCACTCAGGGATAACCGGGCAGCAGCAATATTGAGCCACTGCCCTGTTATCGCTAAGTGGCAAAAGTCAACCACCTGAAAGGGTGGCCCAACTTTTGCCGCAGAAGCTAACCAGGCAGAAGTGAAATATCTCTGCTTCCTGGTTACCTTCTTTGCTATTTATGGCCCCAGCATTGAATATCCAGGTCTTTTATTCAAAGGCAACAGCTAGCCACTATAGCAGCGCTAGCTGCAGCCACTGAATATCATGCTTTACATGGATATTTCCCATTTCATAAAGGGATTGCACATAAATGACCAAAATTGTCCAAGATGGGATTTGCAGCTGCTCCCTGGCATATATTGGTTTTTAAAAAGTGCTTGTTTCAGTTTGCCCTGTACAGGAAGGTTCAAAAGAGTTATCTTCCTTAATCCCCAGTTGCTTATTTCCCCCTTCCAAATTGAAATGAATTAAAGAGATTGCCCTTTGTAGTTATCGATGGCAAACCTATAGGTTTGCAAAATACCAATTGCACACTTAAGTTACATGTGTAATTGCAATATAGCAAAATGCCTCTGTTGATTTTTTCCACATGTAGATTTGTCTTTTTTCATTATCTTCCTCTGGCTTTAAGTGTCAGCAAATAAATGTGCCCTCCTGTTCCTCCTTATACATATTTTAGAGAAGGCTCCATGTCTTACAGAACATTTTCTAAAATTCCACCAAAACTGTATACATCTCGATCAGTAGCATAAATTACAATGAGGGTCCTCCATTGTCATAGTAGTGGCACGTGCCCCCCATGCAGCCCCCCTTCATGAGGCGGCAGCCCCCCATGTGGCAGAAGCACAGCAAACTTACTTCATCATGTTTGCTGCGCTGCCTCCACTATTCTAACTTTGCTGCGGGCCTGGTGGCTGCTCCCTGCCGGGCATAGAATCGCGGTGTGACTGAAACCGCGAGACTTCAGCCCAGTGAGAAACAGCGCCAGGCCATGACTTAGAACAGCAAAGGCAGCGTGGCAAACATTTTAAAGTAAGTTTGCCGCTCTGCTGCCACTGCTGTGTGGGCCCCCTTTCTGCCCGGGCCCCCCCTCGCATTGCAGGAGCTGCTTGGGCAGAATTTACGTCATTAATCCCAACCTTGACATCTCAATTCTCTCCATATACTATCTAAAATTAGTCAGGGAAAGGGCGGGCAATTTGTAGACGGCCAATTTAACTGGATAAATAGTGTTTGAAAATTGTCCTCCCCATCTCATAGTTTAGAGGGATGAAAAAACTAAGTATTAAAAATATTCTTTGCAATGCATTTTTCCTAGAATAAAAGGTGTCAATACTCATATTCATGGCACTTTCATTTAATAATGAGAAGCTTGGGTCAGTTTTAGTAAGCAATGAAAGAGGTGCCGGCACTCCGTAGCACCAGGCTTCCCATTAAATAAAGCCCTGATCCCCGACCACAAACTACAAGATGGGGAATGAGATGCAGAAGGACTTTTGCAGTCAAGGTCTCTACCAACCACATAAGTCATTTTTTTTTAAAATTCCATGGGTTATAATAATAACCTTTATTCATTCACCCCGGTGTGATGAGTTAGACAAATAAACATTATTGTATATTAGGAGATGAGGTTGGGACAAGCTATTTAGTTCTGCCCACAAAGTAGCAGGCCTGACTCAAAATGGATAAGCTCTGGTGCTAAGCACCGCATAAATCTATATTGAGCAGCATTACCTAAATGGATAGTGCCGCTTCACTAGCAGTTTATCGTTCTTGTAAGCCACCACTGCTGAATATCAGACGTACAGTGAATTTGGATTTTAATAGGTGCAGACAGGAAAGACAAGGCTGCCAATAGTTTGTTTTTATGTGCTATAAAGTGAATTTCTCATGTCATCTCCTTTTCTTTCAGATCGGGAGAATCAATCCATGCTCATCACGTAAGTGTCTTTAAAAAATCCCATGATGTGTACAAATTGTAAATCCTCTAAATCTCTGATTTCTGTCTGTGAGGTCTCTTTTCTTCCACAAAGACCAATTAGTGTGCACGTTTTCATTAGGAACTTGTCAGTTCCATAACGTTTTGTAAAATCAAAGATAAAATAGCAAAAGCAGAGGGCAAGAGCGAAAGAATGTCCTGAAATTTTTCTCTGTGGCTCAATGTTATATAATAAATCTAAAATTTACATAGCATTTACTTTATTACATTTAAACCCACCTAGAGTGGAACTTCCAGGCAGAACTGGTGCTAGAGCGCTGTCCCCTCCGAGGATGCTGCTGCTGCCCCTCTCCAGGGATGGTAGTGAAGAGCAATTGCCTCAAAACCACCATCTCCGGGGCTGCATCACTCTCACTCGATTTGCTGCAGACTTCCAGTTTATACAAAATCGGAAGTCCACATTAGAAGTGGCAGATTGGGCAAGAATGAAACCACAATGCAGCCCCCGGAGATGGTGGGTAAGTGCTGTGTCATGGCTTTGGGGCTATTGCTGCTGCCATCACTGGCCCTGGAGAAGGGTGGTAGTGGCAGCAATGGGCACAGGGAGGCAGGGAGTAGTGGTAGGATGGGGGGCCCGCCTAGGGTGCATCAGGACCTTGCCCTGTCACTGCTTCTAGGCAAATAACAGATTAATATCCACAATAACAAAGATAAAAACAAGACAATCCTAACAATAAAAACTAACTAAAACAAAAATGTCTTCCGTAATTTGCAACATTTCAAAACAAATTCCTCTCTGTATGTAGTTCTCGTGGGAGATTATTCCAGTTTACCAGCCCACCTATAGAAAACAAACACAATGTAGTAAATTAGCTTTCTATCTTCAATTACAGCAGGAACAACCAACTAGCTAGTCTGACTAGATCAAAAAGATCGGAAGGGCTCATATCTTTTCAAAAGTATAGCAAGATCATCAACTCTTCATAATTATAAATTTTCACATGTAGCAACAAGTTAGCAGATTAACTATGCCTTATATGGTGATAGCACTACATTGAACTGTTATTGATTGGAAACTGGTATAATGGTGTCAATATTCAAAAGAACTTATGCAGTTAGCATCAGCTGCTAACCACGTAACCACGTAAGTCCTTTGTAAAAGATAAAATTCATACCAGCTAATAAAAAGTGGAGTTTTAGAAGGGATGTCTTGAAAAAATCTAGGATGTCCAGAGTACAATGTCCAAAAATCTGGGGCAGTGGCAGTAGTGAAGTGTCTTCCTAAATTGCTCCTTCTCCACCCTGAATGATGAACGTTGCAGTAACTGTTTCTGGTCACAGACCTCACGCAGTTAGCAAGGCTGTTACGGGCCATTTCACAGGTGTGGACATCCACAGATTGCATGGGCAATTTATATGCAGGTTTCTTTGGCCAGGAAATATTAACTGCGGCAATGAAAATGCGTTTTGCTCTTCTTCCAGGAAACATTGCAGCCATGAAATGAGCACTTTTTTTGCACCATATTCCTGATCAGGAGTGGGGATAGGCATAGAAACCTTGTGCCATTCTGAAATTGCACCACGATGTGTATCTCCCTTGCTCTGCCCAGGCCACTTCTCCTCCATGCCCACATTACATCGGTGTGCCCGCATCAGTGTCTATATACTCAGCTTTCTGAAATGGGTCCACGGACATCTCTATAATTTGCACACACGAATGCCCATTTCCAGATGTCCAACTCATGAATAGGACTTCTAAAATAACTCCCATATTGTATAGGGTGATTATGTTTTAAAGAACCACCTATTTTTAGATGCCAACAATGTGCCCTGGTTATCTAGTCCCAGTAATGAGGAAGAGAAAGCAGAAGCCTCAGCCACATTCCTCCGATCTGGATAATTCCTTGCAGAAAGTACGGGGGACTTTTGAAGACTGTTGCATTTTTCCCTAGTAAGAGGGGGACTATGACTTTGGGCAGTGCAGCAGAGTTTTTGGCTGTTTAGATTGCTGAAGGGTCCCAAAGATAAAGCAGCTCTCCCTCACTCCCCCTCCCCCCATTGCAACCCAAAAGTGCCTTCGCTGGCAGCATTGCAATGCGGTGTACGTGGCAGCATGGAGGAGAAACCTGTCATGATTTCTTCCTCAGTGTAGAGGACAAAGAGAGTCTGGGAGGTTCTGCTCTGGGGGTATCTGATTCAGGAAAGAGCCAAAATATTTCCTTCGAGGGTCATGGGGCATTGAATAAGCTGACTGTTGGAACTCTGGATTCCTTCTAGAAAGCGCTGAAAGATCTGGTAGTGGTAGTGACTGGGAAATTTTGAGAAGATGAGGACATTGTTTCCACTGAGTTTTCTAGTCAGAGGCAAGCACTGGTTCAGCATGAGACTAGACTTGAAACTGAATTTAAAAATCTTGCTGTGGGAGATTTTTTTTACAATGGAAACTAGAGTATTTAAGAGAACTAATCTAGGAGAAATAATATGAGATTTTAAATGTTTCTTGGTTTCCCTCATGGACATAACTTGGAAATATATGCAGGAAAATTTAAAACCTCCTGTAGAAAATTTCCCTCCAATTTCTCAAGAATCCAATCTCTGTCTCTCACTGGAGCGGTGAAGGAGAAAGAAGCTGAGGATAGTGAGAGAGGACAGTATGGAACCATGAATTAACTAATTCTTTCAGAAGCTCATTGAAGGTGATACCAGAGAGGACAACCTTGGTGGCCTCTTTTGAACTTGAAACTGACCAGAATACAGTATTACAATTGTTCTTTAGTTTTATGAAGCCATTTTAGGGTTCTATCTATAGGTATTTCCTGATCTTTTGCATACTACTCAAGCCAAAATTTCTGCTCTAGGGTCAAATGTACAGGTCCTGGGTGGTAGTTTTGTGTTAAATTTCCTTGTCGATGTTATGTTACTTTAGGGGGCCAATAATTTGGGGGGGGGGGGTGTCTCTAGACAGCTCTTTGACTTGATAATTGCTAGAAAAGAACCATAAGGCATTAACTTTTGCTACTCTAGACATTGGTGCTCCCCAGCTCCCATAGGTCTCCTCTATTTTGTCCTTTCTTAATGATCGAAAGCTTCCTCTAGTACGGCCCTAAATCTAGTATACATTCTGCAACTCCTCACTACCTTTCCTCTCTTATCTCGCCCTGCACCCCTCCTCGGGAACTCCACTCCTCTGGCAGATCCCGCTTATCTTTGCCCTTCTCTGCCACTGCCAACTCTGGATTTCATTCATTTCACCTTGCTGCTCCATATGCCTGGAACAAGCTACCTGAGTCAGTACATTAGGTTCCTTCTCTAGCCCTATTAAAATCCAGGCTAAAGACCTACCTCTTTGAGGCTGCTTTTCAATCCTGTTGCTCCTCATTCTCTTGTTCACACTTATTTATTTATTTAACATTGCTTATACATCGCCTTTCTACAATCCAAGACGGTTTACATAGAATATAACAGAAGTAATCGCGCCTGGGCAGCTGCTTTACAAGGAACAAGAACATATCAGAACATATAATTAGTACTTATCACATCGCTATGATCATTGAACATTGAGTGCAAACTATGTACAGGCGAGGGGGAGTAACTGGGGAATAAGGGGGTTAAAAGAACTGATGGGCAGGACTATGAGAATTGAGGAAGAGGGAGGGATGCTGGCTTAAGTAGAGATTAGTTAATATTCAGTACTAGATCACACTGGAGAGTAGATCTTGAATTATATCCATGGTAAAGTAGTCATGGGATAGGAAGTTTTTGAGTTTCTTCCTGAAGGCGGAGTGATCCGAGCATTCTCTAAAAATCAATTGGGAGTGCATTCCAAGCAGTAGGGACAAATAGAGAGAATACACAGTTACATGTGGATTGCTTGCTCTTGATTCTTTGAGCCGGGATGGTAAGGAGATTGTGGGAGTTGTGTTGGCAGAGTCTGTCATTCTTGGGTCTTGAGAGAAGAGGGTGGAGGCAGTTTGCCAACTCATTGGGTCCGAATTTCAGTTGGGCGGTGCCATGGCCCACCTCTACTCTGCCCCGGAACGCCTTAGGGACATATCAGGGATTTTCAAAGGGCACTACTGGATAAGGCCTTTACACAGGTAGCTGGCCTTGTTTAAAGGCCTTCAAAAATCAGGCCCATTGTGTATGTGTGTCATTCTTGCATGAATGGGGAGCCAGTGCAGGTGTTGTAAAACAGGGATGATGTGTGCTTGTCTTGAGATTCTGTGGATCATTCTTGCTGTAGTGTTTTGTGCCATTTGGAGAGGTTGTAATGTTGTTTGGGGAGTCCATAGTATATAATGTTGTAGTAGTCAAGTGCAGGTATAATTATTGCTTGGCATACAGTACAGAATAGGTCTGGACTTAGTAGTGGGCAGAGGTTCTTTAATGTTTGCAATTTAGAGTAGATGGATTGTGCTGTCTGTTTTATTTGTGCCTGGAAGTTGAGTTTATGGTCGAGGATTATACCCAAGTACTTGACTTCGCTTTTAACATTGAGAGTAAAGTTTCCAAGTTGTATTGATTGTGTGTGTGTGTGTGTGGGGGGGGGGGAGGAGTACAATGCATCTAAGGATATATGTAGGGCCTCGGTCTTTTCCTGATTAATGAAGAAATTGTATTGTTGGAGCCACTGACTCACTTTAGTGAAGCATTTGTAAATGTTGCTCAAGTCTGGTGAAGAAGTGTTGAATGGCGTGAAGAACATAATATCTGCGTAGATCTGGTACTGTATCCTGTGCTCTTTGAAGATCTGGCATATAGGCTGAAGGAAGAGGTTGAATAAGAGGGTTGATAGACTGGAGCCCTGGGATACTCCTTATTGCTGGATGAATGAGCGAGATGTTCTGGAGCCAATTCTTACTTATTGGATTCTGTGCTCCAGATAGGAGCAGAGCCATCCTAGTGTGGTATCTTGGAGACCAATGTCGTGAAGTCTTTGTAGGAGTTGATGGTGTAGTAGGGAGTCAAAGCTGACGAGATGTCTAGGAAAATTAGTAGGCAGCCTTGGGTGGTGTTTTGTGTGGGGGTTAATACGGAGTCAAGGAGAGATGTGAGGAGGGTTTTGATTCCATGATTTAATTTAAACTCATGTTAGAATGGCTCAAGGAGGGCATGGTCATCTATGAAGTCTTGGGGGTATGTTTACTAAACAGCGGTAAAGTCACCAGCATTAAGGGCAGCGGAAAGGTGCCTGAAGCCATAAAAGGCTGGGGGCATCCAGGCATTATGGCACCATGGGCCATTTAACGTGTGGTAAGGTGACAAGATGTCCGAAGGCGAGGAGAGACAAGGTGTCCTAAGGAGAGACAAGGAATCCTAAGTGGAGACAAGTCATCCTAAGGGGAGACAAGGTGCCCTGATATGAGACAAGAAGCCCTAAGGTGGAAAGCATGCACCTTTGGGCACGAATATGGCTGTAACCCAAACGCTGGATAGTGCACCAAGGAATGCCAATGTAAAGTTGGTGGAAGGAAGGACAGGTGGGAGTTGATGGACCTGCCATATTGGTGGGCACCCTATGGGGCAGCCAGTATAGAGGACGAGCATGTGGGAGGCAGCTGTACCAATGCACAGGGTGGTGCCAGTGTAAAGTGCTGCAATGTCAGTGTCTGGCATAGGATGAGGAAGACATGTCCCCCAGCAGAGGCAGAAGCGGCAGGATGTGTGCAGCGACAGGTGGACAGAGTAGTAGTGGTGACATGAAGATCAGGCACAGGAGAGGGGAGTGTGAAGAGCCGAAATGTGGAGAAGAGTACCAGTGTAGGCCATGGTGTAGCAGCTTGCACAAGAAGACATGACTGCACACAGCTGACAGAGGTGGATGGATGGGCTGAAGGAAGTATGGTGGCAGAGGAGAGGGTGAAATGGGCTGCCAGCACCAATGTGCAGAGCCCTGACTGTTACAAGAATGAAAATGATTTGAGTAGCACAGACACAAAAAGAGCAACAAGGAATTGACTCCTTGACCCCTGCCTATGGAGACATTGCACTAACCAGTAGGCTACAACTCCCTACCTTGCTACACAGCAATGGCTGGATACAAAGAGACTGCGGGTCACTGCCTAAAATGTCTGCTGTGTGTGCCGGCATCGGGTAGCCCCAGCAGTACCCTTGATGCAGTGCACATGCGGAACAGCAATCTACAGCTGATCACCAACTGGAGAATTCACTTATCCATCACCTCAGCTCAGTAAGATGCACTGACAGTGTGTGATATAAGGCACAGAGCAGCTACAAACTGTGCCACTGAGCAGTTTCTGCGGTCACCCTGAGGGTGAAGATGGGCGCCCAGCACCAGGTCCCCACTACCTGCCGTGCTAGAGATGGTTTCTGCTGCCTGTGCTGCAGATCACCACCGCTACCAGTGTGTGGCAGGTATTGACTGCAGTGTGATATGCTAGTCATCTTGTGTCTTACAGCATGCTATACACACCAGTCACATCTGGCGCTATGCTTTGCTCCTGTTGGACAGGGACCCACCTAAAACAGTGTATGTTGATACCCAGTGTTGCAATGCTGATGTCATGGTTACCAGCTACCGGGGGATGGAGAAAAGCATCTACTGTATACCAGCATGGGGGGTGTTACTAGGTTCCTGAAGGCCCTACCAGTACTGGGACTGGTACATCTCACGTCCTAATCACCTGTGTCTAACATTCACCAACTGCAAGCATAGTCAGACTGTACCTGCCCACCACTGGGTTTTCAAGCAACGCACATATGACCTTCAGTCAGTCCGCTGATCAGTACGCATTGCATGTGCACAGAGAAACCATGTGCATCCAGCAGTTGGTGCAGTGATTGGGCCAACAGGACATGCACCCACATCACTCGAACCAGACAGCATATAGCACTATGTGAATACATAGCTGTGCCATGTTTACTGTCGGTCAGTGTGAGAGTGCCCTCCCAGCAGGACACGCTGTGGCCACCCAGTCCATGCAGGTGGCAGTTGGGCACTATGACCTAGGGAGGGAGAAGTGGCCTACTGGTTGGGGCAAGTTACCTCAGGCCAGAAGGTCGGGGTTTCAAATCCCACTAGAGGACAGCAACCTTGGGCTGGAAGGACTGGGGTTTCTAGTCCCACAGGTGCTCCTTGTGGTCTTGGGCAAGCCACTTAACCCTCCATTGTCCATGTTCCCTGTAAGTATTAGTGTATGTCTCATATCCCCTCATGTTAAATGTATCCCCCAATTGTGTTGTGACCACTTTGATTGAAGGATAAGGTGGTATACAAAACTGTCTAAATAAATAAATGACATCCCAGTCATTAATCCTACCCCCAATGCAGACACATCCTGGCCAATCTGCCCTGTTTCAGCCCATACCCACAATTCTTTGCTCCTCATCATGCACATTTGTAGACTAACGCTGGAAACAGCTTAGGCACTGCGAGGTTCAGTGAAGTGTAGAAAGCCACAATACAATGAATAGACATACACACACACACACTCATATCGACACACTGTGCAAAAATGGGGATGACTGACATTCCTGCCTGCCACTCTTATCCCAATCTCCACTCAAGCATTGTTAAGGTGTGCTCATTGTACAGGAGCTAGTAGTGCGCTTTGATATTATTGCATGCTCAGTGTGCCGGTACTGTCAGCCTGATTCTCCATCTAGCTGAGGATAGTGGAGCCTGTATGTGTGGGTGCTTTTACCCTTGTTGGCCAAATCATTGGGGGTTGCACATGTTGGTGTTGTACCTGCACTGTGGGCCAAAACTTAGCTACAGGGACATGCACTGCAAGATCCATAGCCAAGAACTGAACCTGTGGCCTTCCACTCATTATACACATCAACTGTGTGTAGTGCATCACAGTGCTGCCATATGGCTACAATGGTCTTTGGGGATGACATGCTTCCTATTAGACAGACCTTGGCACATGTTGCAATGTGCACGGTGCACTGGACCAGGGCATGGCTTTGTTCTGCTGTAGGCGGGTGCCGCAGCCCCCTCTGCCAACACCCCCAACTCCATGCTAACATGCCCATGTGCTGTCAGTGTTGGTAGTGCGTAGTCCCAGACCAGCCAACATGCGGGTTGGAGGGTGCCTAGGATGGCAAGTCCAGAGTGGAGGGCAGAGGCATACATGGACAGCCACATATCCCCCCCACATCCATCTGCCTCTCCAAGGGACCCCATCGCCACTTGTCAATGTTATGTCTCTTCATCCTGGGGAAGAGATGGCTGAGGGGTGTTATGTTAGAGGTCTATAAAATATTGACTGGAGTGGACTGGGTAAACATAGATCACCCGTAAAGTCAGTGAGAAATGCCAGATCACATAACCAATCCTCATCTTCAAACTCTGCTTGGTCATCTCCCCTCTCCTTCAAAAAACTTCTTATTTCATTCAGCAAATCACAAAATCTTTGCAGAAATTTGTGCCTACTTAGCCACCTTACATCTGTGTGCAAAATGATTTCCGCTGCCCCTTCATCGAGAGTAAGATTGAAAAGCCCTCTTTGAAGTGATCTTCCACAAACTGAATTTACAATTTTGAAAGTGATGTCCATGACAGTCTTTGTATTGAGTCTCTTGCTTGCCAAAACTTGCTGGTGAATGATGCAGTGGTAAGAGGAAATCTGGGAAGTCATAATGCTGTCTACAGAGGGCTATGAAACCGTTAACCTCACCTGTCATTGCTCTTTCTCCATCAGTAGTGATGGAACCAAGTCTATGCAATGGAAGATTACACTTTGTCACAAAAGAATGGAAAGAACTGAATATTTCCTGACCAGTAGTTCTCCCTTTTAAAGAAATCATTCCAAGTAGTTCTTTAACACTGAAGTCTTCAAAAACCAAGACTAGTAACTGGGCTATGTCTCTTATGTCTGTAGATTCATCCAGTTGGAGTGAGAAAGCAACACAATTTGAAACATCCTCCAACAATTGTTCAGTTGTGTCTCCACACATCTTTTCTATACGCTGCCCGATGGTGTTTCTTGACAATTGTACATCTTGAATAGCAGCTATGATCTCTTTCTTATTTTTAAATCCTTCAAAAAGATTGTCGGCTGCTTCAAGAAAACAATCTTTTACAAATTCCCCTTCAGTGAAAGGTTTGCATTTCTTTGCGATCAGGTTGCTGACCTTGAAGGATGCTATGGCTGCATTGACCGAATGTGACCTTGGCTTCTCCATCAAATGTTGCTGAGTAACCAATTTTGATTTAAGTTCTTTGAGCTTCAGTTTACGAATTTCACTTTTGGGTGGAAAATCAGCATCAAACTTATTGCTATGCAAAGCCTTATAATGACGTTCCAGATTACCCTTTTTGGGCAAGGATACTGGGGCATTACAAATTAGACAACAACACTTGTCTTTCAACATGATGAAGAAGTAGTCCATTTCCCATTCATCATGAAAGTGGTAGGTTTTGCTCTTCTTTGGAACACTCATCTTCGTTATACTGGGGTGGCTGGATGTAAGAAGGCCAAATCTACTAAGTTAGTATAAACACTAGCTGAATCTCATCCAAAACTGTCACTGTCCCAAAGTATTAAAGATCAACAGGAACGGAAGACCTCTGGATGATGTGCAATACAAGGACTGGAGATGCCAAAACCACACATGCAGTTCTAAAAGTAAAAATAAAAATTCATCATACTGGCACCATCAAATACCACCAAACAATCATCAAAAAAACTCAAACCAGATAAAATCAAATACCGCCAAACAAGTTCAAATACCATCACACGCGATTTAATAAATTCTGCACACAGTATAGAATCAATGCAAAGGCAAGGTGAAATAAACTTGCAATGTAGAATCAACACAAAGGCTAGGCAAAATAAAATTGCAGAGGCAAGCAAAGGTCACAGTGGTTTGAACCAATTCAAAGGCAAGGCATAGGCAAGTTAGAACAAAATTGGAAAAGCCTGCCAAAATTACCAAATTCATGACACTTTGTTGTGTCTGCCCGAAAACGTTTAATGAAAGCGAACTATAAAGCGAACAATGACCAGCACGCGACACAACTAATACGGTAAGTGTATTCAGGTAAAGCCCGGGCGAATGGATATCTCCCGGTATATAACACACTTCTAAGGGGTGTTGGGGCGGGGGCAGGAATGGGTGATTCTGAGAGGCAGGAGAACAAGTATGATGCTGGGCCTGTGGCGTCTCGTCGTGGGGCATGGGCGGCGGCCCACTGAGGTATCCACAAACTATTGGCACGAAAACAACAAATGCCCCCAATACACTCAGTATGGCATCTCTTATGTTCTTATTTTGGACAAGTTCCTGGAGGAAAGGTCCATAAACCATTATTAAAAAGGGACCCAGGATATCAATGCTTGACCCAATACAAGCATTGTGGAACCTGTCTCTTTTGGGGACACTGCTAGGTACTTGTGACCTAGATTGGCCACTGTTGGAAACAGGATACTGGGCTTGATGGACCTTGGTCGGACCCAGTATGGTGTCTCTTATGTTCACCCGCAGCCAAGATTCCCGCAAGCAGGGAAAAAAGACACGCAAAGGATCAGCAGCGGCGGCAAGCCCTCGGCAGACGACCTGCCGGCATGAGCTCTCTCCTAGCGACGGGGCGAGCTGCTGGAGAGATGGAGCCAAGTGGGGCTGGCGATCTACCTCTGACCCTTCCGCGATCTACAGGTAGATCGCGATCTACCTGTTGGACATGCCTGCGCTATATCACTAACAAAGATGTTAAAAAGAATCGGACCAAGGACAGATCCCTGAAGCACACCACTGGTAACTTCCTTCTCCTCAGAGTGAGCTCCATTTACCTGTACCCTTTGTCGCCTCACAATCAATTTCTAGCACAAGCAGTAACTTTGGGGTCCATCCCTAGGGTGCTCAGTTTGTCTATAAGTCGCCTGTGAGGAATGGTGTCAAAGGCTATACTGAAATCTAAATACACCACATCTAGGGCTCTCCCTCGGTCCAACTCCCTGGTCACCCAGTCAAAGAAATCAATTAGATTTGTCTGACAAAACCTGCCTCTGGTGAATCCATGCTGCCTCGGATCCTGTAATCCGCTGGACTCCTGAAACGTCACTATTTCCTCTTTCATCAGCGTTTCCAATAATTTACTCACCACCAAAGTTAAACTAACAGGCTTGTAGTTTTCGACCACATCCTTACTTCCACTTTTGTGTAAAGGGACCACATGTGCCTCTCTCCAGTCCTTTGGCACCACTCCCGACTCCAATGAGGCATTGAAAAGGTCAGTCAGTGGAGCTGCTAGAACGTCCCCAAGTTCCCTCAATATTCTAGGGTGTATCCCATCCTGTTCCATCGCTTTGTCTACTTTAAGTTTATCTAGTTTCTCACAAACACAGTCTTCTGAAAATTGTTCAAGATGCCTGTCACTTCTGTTCCTGTTCGGTGGAGCTTAGGTATCTGTTAAAGCAAAAGAAAGAGACCTAACCAATGTATCAGCTGGTTTCCCAGCTGTCCTTTCAGAGAAAAAGCAGTTAAATCTCTTTAAGTGTGTTCAAAATGTGCTGTTCCAAGGCCCTATGTGTAGTTAATTGGAGATCTGCCCTATAAAGCAAGACTGCTCACTAAGGTTGGGTGGGAGTTGTGGGAGTAGGGAGGGAACTAACTCCTGATGAGATATCAGTAGCTTCAAAGAGCTGAGAAAGATACTTAAGCAGAATTTTAAACCTACCCCACTCAAGAAAATATTTCCCCTTTTAAACTAAAGCACCCAAAAGAATGTAACTTTGTTTTAAAAATGTACCAAAACCCTTTTAAGAGCTCCCAGGCAGAGAGGTAGTAATTTAAAAAGCCACAAACTCTTACCTTTGCTTGAAATGTATAGCCCCTTTTAGGAGTGTCAATAATAGGAAGAACAAGTGATGTGGAGCCATAAGAATTGATGGAGAGGAAAGCAGAAGATAGAGGAAATGACTGAAGGAATGAAGGATAGGTAGGAGAAATATCAAGCAAATAGGGAGCACCTGGGAGAAAGGTGAAAAAATACACCTTAAAGAAGTGGCTGCGTAGGAGGGTGAGGTTCTATCAAAGAGAATTTAGAGGGATGAAAGCAAAATTAGTTAATGTGTAAAATTACAATTAAGTTAAAATTGGAAGACCAAGATGGTCAGTGTCTATATCAGACTAAATCAGGCTGTGTTGCTAATAGTAATGTCTCTGTCTATTTTATAAGCCATATACAGTCCTTATCTCTACTGTCTCTACTGGGAGACTATTCCATGAATCTTACATTTTTTCCTGTAAATAAATATTTCCACATATTACTCCTGAGACTATCCCCTTTCAACTTCATCCTATGCCCCCTCGTTGCAGAGCTTTTTTCAATTGAAAGAGGCTCTCCTCCTGTGCATTTATGCCACGGAGGTATTTAAACATCTCTAACATATCTCATCTTGCCTACCTTTCCTCCAAAGTATGCATATTGAGATCTTTAAGTCTGTCCCCATAAGCTTTATGATGAAGTCCACTAACCATTTTGGTAGCCACCCTCTGCACCATCTCCATCCTATTTATATCCTTTTGAAGGTGTGGTCTCCAGAATTGCATCAATACTCCAAATTAGGTCTCACCAAAGACTTCTGCAGAGGCACTATCTCCTCCTTTCTTCTGCTGGCCATTTCTCTCCCTATACACCCAAATATCTTTCTGGCTATTGCCATTAGGTGTTCTATCTGTTTAGCCACCTTAAGAAAGCAAGAAACAATAACCCTAGGTCATACTCTTCTTTTGTGGACAGAAGTACTTTATCCCCCCCCCCCCCCCCCCACACACACACACCATACTGTACTACTCCCTTGGACGTTTGTAGCCCAAAAGCATGAACCTGCATTTTTTGGCATTAAATCTCAGCTACTAAATTCTGAACCATTCTTCAAGCTTTGCTAGATCCCTTCTTATGTTATCTACTCCTTACTTGGTGTCCACTATATTGACTTTTATATTAAGTGATAGCTGGTTTGTTACACAGTGCAGTTACTTGACTTTATAAAACACAGAATTTAAAATATATGCAGACTTTATCAGCTTAAACCCAAATAATTATCTTTTCCTCAAGAGTTTGAGAATTTCCCAGCAAATAAATACTTACAAGTGCTCCTTCCCAACAGGAGCAGTTTCTCCAAGTAGTCCTTCAATAACACATCTAAAGAGATTAGAAGAAGAGTCTCTGTGCTTTGTGCCTTATGAAAGCCAAATTGATAGAGATCTAATAGGTTATGGTCTTCAACATAGTCAGAAAGTGGAGAAAGACCCAGCTTTTCAAAACCTTTGTAATAAAAGGCAAAGGTAAAGCTGACCTATAACTAGTGGGATCACAAGGGTCTAATGAAGGCTTCTTCAAAATCAGATGAACATTAGATTTCTTTAAGCAAGAGAGAACACGTCCTTCAACCAACCAACCACTGAAAATTCCACAAAGTACTGAAGCAATATCTTCCCTCAACAGTTTCTAAAGAATAGATCAACACTGCATATGCCTTTTATTGCTATACAAACGATAAGTAGTAGTACCAGCAATACATTCACATCACCCTTTGACTCATTCATCCAGGGCCTGGAGATCAGCACATATTTTATATTCTCTTATTGTACTTAGGGATTTTAACATTCACTGTGGCCTGTAACTTCACCTTCAAGATAAATACTTTGTTTCTTTTATGGAGGGCCTGAATTTCCAGCATCTTGTATCCTGCCCTACTCATATGGCCAAACACATATTAGGCCTCGTATTTTCTGAACGTACATCATCCTTGAAACTTGATAAATTTCTCTCTCTGCCGCTATCTTGGATGGATCACTGTTTCATTTCTTTTGCTCTGAACATTCCTGTTTCAGTTACAGTCGCATGTAATCAGACTGTGGATACTCATGCTCCCTATGAACATCCCTGTTTCAATTACAGTCGCATGTAATCAGACTGTGGATACTCATGCTCCCTATGAACATCCCTGTTTCAGTTACAGTCGCATGTAATCAGACTGTGGATACTCATGCTCCCTATGAACATCCCTGTTTCAGTTACAGTCGCATGTAATCAGACTGTGGATACTCATACTCCCTATGAACGTCCCTGTTTCAGTTGCAGTCGCATGTAATCAGACTGTGGATACTCATGCTCCCTATGAACATCCCTGTTTCAATTACAGTCGCATGTAATCAGACTGTGGATACTCATGCTCCCTATGAACATCCCTGTTTCAGTTACAGTCGCATGTAATCAGACTGTGGATACTCATGCTCCCTATGAACGTCCCTGTTTCAGTTACAGTCGCATGTAATCAGACTGTGGATACTCATGCTCCCTATGAACGTTCCTGTTTCAGTTACAGTCGCATGTAATCAGACTGTGGATACTCATGCTCCCTATGAACGTTCCTGTTTCAGTTACAGTCGCATGTAATCAGACTGTGGATACTCATGCTCCCTATGAACGTTCCTGTTTCAGTTAAAGTCGCATGTAATCAGACCGTGGATACTCATGCTCCCTATGAACGTTCCTGTTTCAGTTACAGTCGCATGTAATCAGACCGTGGATACTCATGCTCCCTATGAACGTCCCTGTTTCAGTTACAGTCGCATGTAATCAGACCGTGGATACTCATGCTCCCTATGAACGTCCCTGTTTCAGTTACAGTCGCATGTAATCAGACCGTGGATACTCATGCTCCCTATGAACGTTCCTGTTTCAGTTACAGTCGCATGTAATCAGACCGTGGATACTCATGCTCCCTATGAACGTTCCTGTTTCAGTTACAGTCGCATGTAATCAGACCGTGGATACTCATGCTCCCTATGAACGTTCCTGTTTCAGTTACAGTCGCATGTAATCAGACTGTGGATACTCATGCTCCCTATGAACGTCCCTGTTTCAGTTACAGTCGCATGTAATCAGACTGTGGATACTCATGCTCCCTATGAACGTTCCTGTTTCAGTTACAGTCGCATGTAATCAGACTGTGGATACTCATGCTCCCTATGAACGTTCCTGTTTCAGTTACAGTCGCATGTAATCAGACTGTGGATACTCATGCTCCCTATGAACGTCCCTGTTTCAGTTACAGTCGCATGTAATCAGACTGTGGATACTCATGCTCCCTATGAACGTTCCTGTTTCAGTTACAGTCGCATGTAATCAGACTGTGGATACTCATGCTCCCTATGAACGTTCCTGTTTCAGTTACAGTCGCATGTAATCAGACTGTGGATACTCATGCTCCCTATGAACGTCCCTGTTTCAGTTACAGTCGCATGTAATCAGACTGTGGATACTCATGCTCCCTATGAACGTCCCTGTTTCAGTTACAGTCGCATGTAATCAGACTGTGGATACTCATGCTCCCTATGAACGTCCCTGTTTCAGTTACAGTCGCATGTAATCAGACTGTGGATACTCATGCTCCCTATGAACGTCCCTGTTTCAGTTACAGTCGCATGTAATCAGACTGTGGATACTCATGCTCCCTATGAACGTCCCTGTTTCAGTTACAGTCGCATGTAATCAGACTGTGGATACTCATGCTCCCTATGAACGTCCCTGTTTCAGTTACAGTCGCATGTAATCAGACTGTGGATACTCATGCTCCCTATGAACGTCCCTGTTTCAGTTACAGTCGCATGTAATCAGACTGTGGATACTCATGCTCCCTATGAACGTCCCTGTTTCAGTTACAGTCGCATGTAATCAGACTGTGGATACTCATGCTCCCTATGAACGTCCCTGTTTCAGTTACAGTCGCATGTAATCAGACTGTGGATACTCATGCTCCCTATGAACGTACCTGTTTCAGTTACAGTCGCATGTAATCAGACCGTGGATACTCATGCTCCCTATGAACGTCCCTGTTTCAGTTACAGTCGCATGTAATCAGACCGTGGATACTCATGCTCCCTATGAACGTTCCTGTTTCAGTTACAGTCGCATGTAATCAGACCGTGGATACTCATGCTCCCTATGAACGTTCCTGTTTCAGTTACAGTCGCATGTAATCAGACCGTGGATACTCATGCTCCCTATGAACGTTCCTGTTTCAGTTACAGTCGCATGTAATCAGACCGTGGATACTCATGCTCCCTATGAACGTTCCTGTTTCAGTTACAGTCGCATGTAATCAGACCGTGGATACTCATGCTCCCTATGAACGTTCCTGTTTCAGTTACAGTCGCATGTAATCAGACCGTGGATACTCATGCTCCCTATGAACGTTCCTGTTTCAGTTACAGTCGCATGTAATCAGACCGTGGATACTCATGCTCCCTATGAACGTCCCTGTTTCAGTTACAGTCGCATGTAATCAGACCGTGGATACTCATGCTCCCTATGAACGTTCCTGTTTCAGTTACAGTCGCATGTAATCAGACCGTGGATACTCATGCTCCCTCCCATTTGCCTTGGCCTGATTCCAGCACGCTGCCTACCTATGATGCAGTATTCCTTGCAGATTTCTATCCCCTACCATGGCATGAAAAAGCTCTTCTATGAGATGAAGCTCTTGGTGATCTGGCCAAAACATTGCTCCTGCTAGGCTAACTAAATCTACCTCCAGACCCTGGTTTCAGAAGGGACTTTTATTATTAAAGCATCAAACCAGAGGGGCCAAGCGCTTCTGGAGGAAAACCAGAACCCAGCAATCTTACTAGCATTCAAGGACTCCCATCATTATTACCATACTAAGATTAATCAGGCAAAACAAGAGTATTTCACTAATAAAATTAATAACACTAATTAATAATTAGCCAAAAGAGCTTTTTGCTCTTGTGTCTCAATTAGCCGAAATCAAAACTTTATTCCCCCCCCCCCCAATAATGTTAAGCGGATTCATGAGCAGATTACTTTTGACATTAAAATTAATAATATTTGTTTAACTTTCCCTGCCTCAGTGACACACTTCTATTTTCCCAATTCTGACGCACTTCTATGCCAACCTTATGTCAGCCACTGCACTATATCTGGACTAATTTTATTCAGGTTTCTCTCACTACTCTCACAAAACCCTATCTAATACTTGTAAAATAACTTGCCAACTCAATCCCATACCATCCAAATAAGTTTCTGGTTTACTACTATTTTCCCTTTTGATTATTTATCCCAGTCTTGTTAATGGCTCTGGGTCACTTCCATGGAAACAAACTGATATTCGACGTTATAAAAAAATGTGGAGTGGAGGAGTAGCCTAGTGGTTAGAGCAACTGCCAGTACCCAGAAGATCAAGGGTTCAGTTCCCACTGGCACTCGTGACCTTGGGCAAGTCACTTTACCCTCCATTGCCTCTGAAGAAAAGGCTGGCAATCTACTTCCAGTGATACACTGCCAAGAAAACCCAGAGGTAGCTGGGTCAGCATGAGTCAACACAGACTTGATGGCAATAAAAAAAAAATAAACCTGGATCCATACACTCCAGCAAACTATTGACCAACTCTAATTTGTCATTTATCACCAACCTTACTGAATGAAATCATATTTTCACAGCTTTGGAACCACCTTGAGAAAACAAACATTCTCTGTATATGACAATCTGGCATCCACCTGTTCACAGCACAGAGACCGTACTGGCTGCACTGATAACACTTTGGGGCTTGTTTACAAAGCCGCGGTAGCGATTCGCGATCGTTATCAGAGCCGCGGCCCCATTGAAATCAATGGGGCCGCGGCTCCGATAACGATCGCGAACCGCTACCGTGGCTTTGTAAACAAGCCCCTTTGTTATCTTAGATAAAAGCAAAATTGCACTGACTATATTGCTTGATCTCTCACTTGACTTTGACCACGCTCTTCAATTGGCTGGACTCTGTGATATCTGGCGGCAGGGTATGGCATGTTTCTGTTGTTTCTCACTGACCGCTCCTTCTCAGGCTCTAGGTTGCACAGTCTCACTTGCAATGTTCTACAAGGTTCTGTTCTTGTACCCCTTCTCTTTAGCATCTTCATGAACCCACTTGTACATCAATCCAAGATTCTGGCTTTTCTGCCACCTGGATAACCAGACAATCAGGTCATCCATGTATTTCATAGAAACATAGAAATATGACGACAGAAAGAGACCACCTGGCCTATCTAGTCTGTCCTTCCATATCAACAACTACAACAGTCCCCTTTTTACCTTTAGAGATCCTCTGTGTTTGTCCCATGCTTTTTTGAATTCAGTTACTGTCCTCATCTCTACCACCTCCACTGGGAGACTATTTCACGGATCCACTACTCTTTCCATAAAGAAATATTTCCGCATATCACTCCTGAATCTATCTCCCTTCACCCTCATCCCATGTCTCCTCGTAGCACAACTTGCTTTCAATTGAAAGAGGCTCTCTCCCTGAACATTTATGCCACGGAGGTATTTAAACATCTCAATCATATCACCTCTATCCCGCCTTTCCTCTAAGGTGTACATATTAAGATCCTTAAGTCTGTCCTCATATGCTTTATAATGAAGACCACAAATCATTTTAGTAGCAACCCTCTGCACCGACTCCATCCTGTTCACATCCTTTTGAAGGTGCGGTCTCCAGAATTGCACACCATACTCCAAATGAGGTCGCACCAAAGACTTATACAGAGGCATTATCACCTCCTTTTTTCTGCTAGCCATTCCTCTCCGTATGCACCCAAGCATCCTTCTAGCTTTTGCCATTGCCTTTTCTACCTCTTTAGCTACTTTAAGATCAACAGACACAACCACGCCTAGGTCCCGCTTTTTTTTAGTGGACAAAAGTACTTCACCCCCTATACTATATTGCTTCCTTGGATTGCTGCAGCCCAAATGCATGACCTTACATTTTTTAACATTAAATCCCAGCTGCCAAATTCTAGACCATTCTTCAAGCTTAGCTAGATCCCTCCTCATATTATCTACACCTTCCTGGGTGTCTACTCTACTGCAGATTTTGGTATCATCCGCAAAGAGGCAAACCTTACCCGACAGCCCTTCCGCTATATCACTAACAAAGATGTTAAAAAGAATCGGACCAAGAACAGATCCCTGGGGCACACCACTGGTAACATCCTTCTCCTCAGAGTGAGCTCCATTTATTCATTTATTTATTTTATTTATTTACATTTTCTTATATACCGCGCTATTCAACATCAGTGCGGTTTACATGGAACATAAAACATACACGTTGCATATAATGAACTGTGCTTACAGGAAACAGGAAATCAAACTTAGATAACTTGGGGGAACTATTTACACCTGAATTTCACAAAAATCGTATTACACAGATAGTGCTCATGAATGTTTTGTAGTGCTTAATTTGTTGTACTCTCTAGACTAGACTGCGGGTGAAACTACTGTATCTTCATCTACCTGGTTGTACAAGAGGAATAGATAGTGTTTTACTGCCTTCCTAAATTGGACCAGGTCAGGGATTGCACGTAAGTTGGGTGGTAGAGAATTCCAGCATCTCAGAGCACATAGTTTGAAGGCTCTGTTTACTGTTGCTTGGGTGCAGTGGGTTATTTCTTTTGGGATTACTAATGTGTTGATCGCTGCCAATCTTCTGGACCTGTTGGAGGGTGTATTTTGTATAAGCTCTGCTATTGAAGCGGAAGTTAGCCCATTGATGGATTTGAAAGTAATCAGCAGAATTTTGAAGGTGATTCTGGCCTGTATGGGGAGCCAGTGTAGCTGTTTCAGAATAGGTGTTATATGATCTTTCTTCGACCCTCCGATTAGAACGCTCGCTGCCGCATTCATTGCGAGCTGTAGAGGGTTTAAGGTAGTTTGGGGGAGACCTTGCAGGATTAAATTAGCATAGTCAAAATGGGGTTACCATTTTTGTCGCCTTCCACTCAAACAATTTCTAACCCAAGCAGTAACTTTAGGGTCCATCCCTAGGGTGCTCAGTTTGTTTATAAGTCACCTGTGAGGAACAGTGTCAAAGGCTTTGCTGAAATCTAAATACACCACATCTAGGCTCTCCCTCGGTCCAACTCCCTGGCCACCCAGTCAAAGAAATCAATCAGATTTGTCTGACAATTTGACAGATTTGAATTTCACCTGTATTAGCTGATCAACCTATCCAGCTCACTGACACTTTCAAATATCTCAATAGACTCTGAACTTTCTTTTGAGAAACAGATCTCCTCTGTAATGAAATCCATATTTCTTGCACTTCGTCAGCTTCATGAGTTCACTCTTCTGTGGTTCAGAACCTAATCTACACTTGGCTGGACTATTGAAACATCATCCATGTCAGTCTTCCTCTTTTCACAATGAAGTGTTTGCAAACTATTTAGAACACTCCAGTAAGAGTCCCGGAAGAAAGGCCTGGCAATCTACTTCCGGTGACACTGCCAAGAAAACCCAGGAGCTTCTGGGTCGCCAGGAGTCAGGACTGACTCGAAGACACACATTACATTACATTTAGTAAGAGTCCATCATGTCTCCCTTCTTTTAATGCTGTTTCATTGGTTGCTTGTCGCTTTGCATATACAATTCAAGATCTTCATTTTATCAAGCTAAGCTGTTCACACGGGTACAGCCACAACCTTGCCTCTCTCATTATTTCTCACACCCCTGGATGGATCTTATGATCCATCCACAAAGTAGACTTTCCCTTCCATCAGTTTCATCTGCACACCTGGAATCCACCCAGTCCTCAGCTTTCTACTTTACAGCTCCTTTCTTGTGGAATAATCTGCCGCCTATTCTTTACACTGTCTTATAAGAAGTTCAGAGGAGCACTCAAAGCACGCTGATTTCCTGCAGTTTTCAGCTGACCAAATATGGGCTGGCTGGTTGACTGGCAGTGCGCGCGCACTTCTAAGTTTCTGTCTTCTTTTCTCCTGTTCTATACTGAATGTGGAGTTCCTTTCTTTGCTATATTAATTTTGAATTTTCTAAACCATGTTGCAAATTTTTAAAGTCAGTATATCAAGAATTAAATAAACCATAAACCATATGTACTGATGACATCCAACTAGTATTTGCAAGTAATAAATGGGACATTCTGTTCATGAACAGGCTGCAAAATAAACTTGATAAAATAGCCTCTTGGCTAGAGAAAAACAAATTAAACTTAAATCTTCAGAAATCTGAGGCACTATAGATACCTTCGTCAGAAGACCCCCTTCCCTCTATTCCACAAATTAGAGGAGCTCCAATTTTTGTTAGAGAAAGCATTCCAAGCAGGAACTCGATTGCAAGCAAGCAAGCTCTTTGTAGCCGCTGACCTCATCAGGTATTAGTGGTCCTTAATTAGCTTGCAAAGGAGTTGGCTAGCTGAGTGCTGTATAAAGGTCTACAGGGCCTTGCAAGCACTGACATTCTCAACAGGAACTCTGTTGCAAGCAAGGTACCAAAGCTCCACCAACTGGCACATGGCAGGGAAGAATCATATTGCCAGAGCTGCTGCCCCCATTACAGCTTCTGCCACTGTCCAGACAGAGATCCCTATGCCAGTTGAAGGACAGGTTCCATGTGCAGGATGCCTGCATGCTGAAGCCAGGGCCGGCACGTCCATTGAGTGATAATGTTGTTCGCACAGGGCCCCATGCTTCAGGGGGCCCAGCGTGAACTCCATTATAGCACAGTGTATGGCTTCAGAGGGAGCCGGAGAAGCCTGCGCGAGGCTCCGCTGACTGACCTTTTCAATGCCTCTTTGGAGTCAGGAGTGGTTCCAGAGGACTGGAGAGAGGCACATGTGGTCCCTTTACACAAAAGCAGAAGAGAGGACATGATTGAAAACTACAGGTTGGTTAGTGTAACCTCTGAGATGAGTAAATTATTGGAAACTCTGCTCAAAGAGAAAATAGTGAGTTTTCTGGAGTCCAGTGGATTACAAGATTGGAAGCAGCATGGATTCAGCAGAGGCAAGTCTTGTCAGACAAATCTGATTGATTTCTTTGACTGGGTGACCAGGGAGATGGACTGTGGGAGAGCCCTAGATGTGGTGTATTTAGATTTCAGCAAAGCCTTTGACACCATTCCACCAGGTGACTTAACAAACTGAGCACCCTATGGATGGACCCTAAAGTTACAGATTGGGTTAGAAATTGGTTGATGGGGAGGCGACAAAGGGTACAGGTAAACGGAACTCACTCTGAGGGAGGGTACCAGTGGTGTGCTGCAAGGATCTGTCCTTGGTCTGATTCTTTTTAACATCTTTGTTAGTGATGTTGCAGAAGGGCTGTCAGGTAAGGTTTGCCTCTTTGCGGATGATACCAAAATCTGCAGTAGACACCCAGGAAGGAGTAGATAACATGAGGAGGGATATAACTAAGCTTGAAGAATGGCCTAGAATTTGGCAGCTGAGATTTAATGCTAAACTCATGCCTTTGAGCTTCAAAAATCCAAAGAAGCGGTAGAGTTGGGGGGGGGGGGGGGAGCGGGACCTGGGCATGATTGTGTCTGACAATCTTAAAGTAGCTAAACAGGTAGAAAAGGCGACGGCAAAAGCTAGAAGGATGCTTGGGTGTATAAGGAGAGGAATGGCCAGCAGAAAGAAGGAAGTGATAGATCTTTGGTGCGACCTCATTTGGAGTATTGCGTGCAGTTCTGGAGACCACTCCTTCAAAAGGATATAAATAGATTGGAGTCGGTGCAGAGGGTGGCTACTAAATTAGAAACATAGAAACATAGAAATATGACCACAGAAAAAGACCACCTGGCCTATCTAGTCTGTTCTTCCATAACAACTACAACAGTCCCCTTTTTATCTTTAGAGATCCTCTGTGTTTGTCCCATGCTTTTTTGAATTCAGTTACTGTCCTCATCTCTACCACCTCCACTGGGAGACTATTCCACGGATCCACTACTCTTTCCTTAAAGAAATATTTCCGCATATCACTCCTGAATCTATCTCCCTTCCCACCCTCATCCCATGTCCCCTCGTAGCAGAACTTGCTTTCAATTGAAAGAGGCTCTCTCCCTGAACATTTATGCCACAGAGGTATTTAAATATCTCAATCATATCACCTCTATCCCGCCTTTCCTCTAAGGTGTACATATTAAGATCCTTCAGTCTGTCCTCATATGCTTTATAATGACGCCCACTAATCATTTTAGTAGCCACCCTCTGCACCGACTCCATCCTGTTCACATCCTTTTGAAGGTGCGGTTTCCAGAATTGCACACTATACTCCAAATGAGGTTGCACCAAAGACTTATACAGAGGAATTATCACCTCCTTTTTTCTGCTAGCCATTCCTCTCCGTATGCACCCAAGCATCCTTCTAGCTTTTGCCGTCGCCTTTTCTACCTGTTTAGCTACTTTAAGATCATCAGACACAACCACGCCTAGGTCCCGCTCTTCTTTAGTGGACAAAAGTACTTCACCCCCTATACTATATTGCTCCCTTGGATTGCTGCAGCCCAAATGCATGACCTTACATTTTTTAACATTAAATCCCAGCTGCCAAATTCTAGACCATTCTTCAAGCTTAGCTAGATCCCTCCTCATGTTATCTACCCCTTCCTGGGTGTCTACTCTATTGCAGATTTTGGTATTATCTGCAAAGAGGCAAACCTTACCTGTAAGTCCTTTTGCTATATCACTAACAAAGATGTTAAAAAGAATCGGACCAAGGACAGATCCCTGGGGCACACCACTGGAAACATCCTTCTCAGAGTGAGCTCCATTTACTTGTACTCTTTGTCGCCTCCCACCCAACCAATTTCTAACCCAAGCAGTAACTTTATTGTTTATTGTTTATTGTTTACATCACATTTACTATACCGCCTCCCATAACATCGAGGCGGTTTACAAATAAAATCAATGTTTACAAAAAAGAAAAAGAAAAGAAATTACAATGATTGATAGCAAAGAGGAGAGTCAAGGTAGAAGACATACAAACAGAAAAAACAGAAAAGAGGTCTTCAGGTGGGGAAAGCCAGTGAAAAAAGATGAGTTTTAAGAAGGGAACAGAATTTGGGATAGGATTCTTCTGTACGGAGGTGGATAGGGAGGGAATTCCAAAGAGAGGGTCCTAAGTAATAAAATAAAAACTTTAGGGTCCATCCCTAGGGTGCTCAGTTTGTTTTTAAGTCGCCTGTGAGGAATGGTGTCAAAGGCTTTACTGAAATCTAAATACACCGCATCTAGGGCTCTCCCTCGGTCCAACTCCCTGGTCACCCAGTCAAAGAAATCAATCAGATTTTTCTGACAAGACCTGCCTCTGGTGAATCCATGCTGCCTCGGATCCTGTAATCTGCTGGATTCCAGAAACCTCACTATTTTCTCTTTCAGCAGTGTTTCCAAAATTGGTTAGTGGTCTTTGTTAAAAAGCATATGAGGGTAGACTTAAGGATCTTAATATGTATAGAGGAGATATGATAGAAATCTTTAAATATCTCCATGGCATAAATGCACAGGAGAAGAGCCTCTCTCGATTGAAAGCAAGTTCTGCTACGAGGGAACACAGGATGAGGACTCAGGAGTAAAATGCAGAAATATTTCTTCACGGAAAGAGTAGTAGATGCGTGGAACAGTCTCCCAGTAGAGGTGGTAGGGATGAGGACAGTATCTTACACCGAGGATCTCTAAGGGAACAGAGGGGACTATTGCAGTGATCGATAGGACTAGATAAGACACGTGTCCTTTTTCTGCTGTCATGTTTCTATGTTTCTAAAATATCTGAGAGTGACTCTAGTTAGTAATATATCCTTTTTCTCTCAAATTTCACAGACCATTAGGGCTTCTTTCGCAGCACTTAGAAGGATTAGATCTTTGAAATCACATCTAGACCCAAAAGCCTTGAAGATCTTTATTTAATTTCTTTATTTATTTAGCTATATTTATATACCACCTTTCACTGGGTCAAGGCGGTTTACAGGGAACAAACTTGATCATTCATTATAACAATGTCTCAAACTATAAACATCATGCAAACACATGAGGGACCTTATCAAAGGCTTTTTGAAAGTCCAGATACACTATATGAACCGACTCACCTTTGTCTACCTATTTATTGACACCTTCAAAAAACATAACAGATTAGTAAGACAAGACCTTCCTTGGCTAAAGCAATGTTGGCTGCCTCCCATTAAACCATGACTATCTACATATTCAGCAATTTTGTTCTTTATGATGGTTTCTACCATTTTTCCCGGTACTGACGTCAGGCTCACCGGTCTGTAGTTTCCCGGATCACCCCTGGAACCCTTTTCAGAAATTGCCGTTATGTTAGCCATCCTCCAATCTTCAGGTATTACAGATGATTTTAATGATAGTTCACAGATTACTAATACTAGTAGGTCCGCAATCTCATATTTCAGTTCTTTCAACACCCTCGGAGATAACAATCATATCTAACCTCTCATTTATTGCTACATATTCTAACTCTCCCATCTTATTATTTAGATTTCTAGCATTTGAATACAAGCATTTTAAAGGTCGTATTTCATTCATTTATTTTATTTATTTATTTATTTATTACATTTTCTTTTATACCGCGCTATTTAAGATCAGTGCGGTTTACAATAAAACATTGAATCTACACATCTCAGTTTAGTGATTTGTGCTTACAATAAACAGGTAAAAATAACTCGGATGTACAATGAACAAGTTTCTTAACAGGGAGAACAGGGAGAACAATAACTATATACATGGTTACGTGCACAGCACGAGCTTCTCAGAATAAGTTAATTATGGAGGCGGTTAAGGTGTGGTTGCAGGTATTCAGACTAGGAGTGTATGATGTATGGGCTTGAGGAGCTACCATGAGGTGTGGAAGTAGGTGACTGTGGAGGGGGGGCTGCGGCATTGTAGTAAAGGAGAAAAAGGTGATGCTTCAGTTCCTTCTTGAATTGGGAGAGATCGCTGATGGTTCTGATAGGCGCCGGGAGTGCGTTCCAGCAAGATGGTGCAAAAAAGGCAAAGGCTCTAGATCTGGTAGCTTGAGAGCACTTAGTACTTGCCTTAGGTAGAATGAGGGTGTTTGCAGCATTCGATCTCCTTAGCCGGTTAGGAGGTGTGATGGATACTAGGTCGGTGATAGCAGTAGCCGGGAATTTCTTGATGGCTTTATGGGTCATTGTTAGAACCTTGTAGGAGATCCTGGCCTGTATGGGCAGCCAGTGCAACTGTTTTAGTATTGGAGTGATGTGGGATCTTCTGGAAGCTCCATGAAGGATTCTTGCAGCAGAATTCATAGCAAGTTGTAAGGGGTTGGTCGTATTCTTTGGTAGGCCATGTAATATCGCATTAGCATAGTCAAGGTGGGGCATTATTAGGGCCTGAAAAACAGTTCGGAAGTCTTCAGGTTCTAACAGCTGACGAAGATGGCGAAGGGACCGGATTTTGTGATAGACAGATTTTGTTATGTTATTGATGTGAGCCTTCATATTAAGCTGCTGATCAAGTATAACTCCGAGGTATCTTACTGTAGTCTTGCATGTGAGCTCTGCGTCCCGAACTTTGATGGATAGAGGTGGGATAAAAGCCGGGTTCCTGGTGACGAAGAGGGCTTCGGTCTTTTTGAAGTTTAATTTAAGCCTTTGTGCGTCTATCCAGTCGGTGACTGCATCAAAGCATTTGATTAGGGGAGAGAGGTCAAGATGCTCAGTCGAGATTGGCATGTACATCAAGACATCGTCGGCGTAGACAAGGCAGTTGATGTTAAATGAGTGGATAAGATCACAGATGGGTTGCATGTAAATGTTGAATAGTAAGGCCGATAAGGAGGAGCCTTGCGGGACACCTTTAGTTTGAAGGAAGGGGTCAGAGGTGGAAGGACCAGAACGTACATGTTGCCAACGGTCTGTGAGATAAGACGCGCACCAAGATAGAGCTGAGCCGTGAACTCCCTTATCTCTGAGGCGATGAAGGAGAATTTCGTGGTCTACTGTATCAAAGGCAGCGGCAATGTCCATGAATATTAGAACAAAGCCTTGTCTGATGTTATCCAACCCTATGGAAAGGGTGTTGAAAAGGGTTGTCAGTAGCGTTTCCACACCATGTGCTTCCCGGAATCCATGCTGGCAGGGATGAAGGGGTGCGTTGGAATCTATATGATCCTGTAATTGACGTTGTGTAATCTTTTCAATGATCTTCGAGAGGAGAGGTATGCTGGAGATAGGCCTGTAGGAATCCATCGATGAGGGGTCCAGCTTACTGTTCTTTAGGAGAGGTCTGATCGCAGTCTGTTTCAGGCTACAGGGGAATGTTCCAGTAGAGAAGGATCCTTCTATAAGCTTGGATAAGAATGGGCTGAGCTCAGCACGTAAGGATTTTATCCAGGGAGCTGGACATGGATCAGCGGGTGCTGTAGTGGTATTTATATTTAAAATGGTGTCTTGAATGACTCTGTTGGTTGGGGTAGAGAATGATGTGAGGGTGTGTTGGGTTTCACTTAAGAGATGATTAACTGAGGGATGAGGGGTGGAAATGGGTGGAGTAGTTGAGATGAGGGGCTTAGTAGGTTGATCTGGTTATCGGTAGGCAGGGGTAATTTGGAATCTTAAAGCTCTGTCTGCTCTGTACTTAAGGGCATTTGGGTTACGTTTGTCTTTACTGGAACCCCTCTGTCGATATGACCTAACTTCAGTCTTTTGCTAGTATCCTTCACAGATACTGTAGTTCATTCGAACCATGCGCTCTTGGGTGAATGTCGGCTATCCCCTATTATCTAGTTTAAAAGCTGCTCTATCTCCTTTTTAAAGGATAATGCCAGCAGCCTGGTTTCATCCCAGTTAAGGTGGAGCCCATGCCTTTGGAAAAGCCCTTCCTTACCCCAAAATGTTCCCCAGTTCCTAACAAATCCAAAACCCACATCCCTGCACCATCGTCTCATCCATGCATTGAAACTCCCAAGCACTGCCTGCCTTTTGGGTCCTGTGCTTAGAATGGGAAGCATTTCTACCCTGGAAGTTCTAGATTTCAATTTTCTACCAAAAAGCCTAAATGTGGCCTCCAGAACCTTCCTGCCACACCTTTCTATGCCATTGGTACCAACATGTACCAAGACAGCAGACTCCTCCCCAGCACTATCTAACACCTTGTCTAGGTGGCACATGAGGTCCGCTATCTTTGCACCAGGCAGGCATGTTACCAGGCAATCCTCACATCCACCAGTCACCCAGCTATCTACATCCTTAATGATTGAATCACCAATTATAATGGCCATCCTAACCCTCCCCTCATGGGCATATGGCCCTGGAGAAACCTCCTCAGTGTGAGAGGGTTTAACATCACCTGGAGGACAGGTCCTAGCTACAGTATCACATCCTGCCACACCAGGGTGATACTCTCCTGTCACCTGATCTTCTCTTCCATGGCAACAGGAAAGTTGTCAGACTGAAGGTGGGGCTTCAGTGCTACATCCCTGTAGGTCTTGTCTAAATACCTCTCTCTTCCTTATGTCATCCAAGTCTGCTACTCTAGCATCCAGAGATTGGACTCGTTCCCTGACAGCAAAGAGCTCTTTGCACCTAGTAAGACCCCTCACCAACTGGGAGATAATCATACATGTGTAAGAGTCTATAAAGCTAAGATTATCCCAGGGGTGCGTGGGAGCTGGGGTGGGAGAGAGGAAAAAGACTTGCAAGCTGGCTTGTTACACAGTTCCCTGACCTGTGCTTCTATATAAAGTCTTACCAGTTTCCTGGGTGATTCACACAGCCCTTAGTTTGATAGAGGGAGCCTTTCAAATTGCCCCTTTGATCTGTCACTTGCCTTTAACATTTATTTAAGACAACTTCACAGAGCTTTTGCTTTCTAACTAGAAAGCCTCTTTGTAAAGGTCACTAGAAACAAGGTTAGTTATTTGTACTCAGAGACTATTTATTCTACTTGTATGCTAAGCTATGCTCTGATTTGATTTAAATAAAAAAGCTCTCTAGAAACAAGGTTATTTTAGTAACTATTTACTCAGCAAGGACCAGGCTGCAGTAGAAAAAAAATAAATTCTGCTTTCTTAGCCTGTTACTGTTGATTCCATTTCATAAGCCCTTCCAGTTGAGGTTTCCAGACCTCTATCTCCTGCATGCAGCACTGACAATCCCTGCTAATGTAAGGCTTTTGAGTAACTCCTAGAAGTGCCAGCTGTGGGTATGAAGATTGGGCCCAATATTCAAAGTGATTAACGTGGTTAGCAGTGCTGCTAACTGCATTAACCGCGATGCACAGGATAGTTAGCGAGAATATCTATGGTTGCCGGCTAACCACTTAACATCGGGGCATGTCGGGGTTGTTCCAAGGCGGAGTGGAGGCAGTACTGATCGCTAACTGGGCAGCGGTGATATTGAGCTGCTACCTGGTTAACGATATGTGGAAAAAACCAGGCACAGGAAACCCTGCGTATCACTAACCCGGTAGTGGTTCAATGTTGCTGCTGCCCGGTTAGCAGTTGGCCTATGCGGCGAACCTGGGTATTCAATGGCAGGGCGGCACTGACAATCCCTGCTAATGTATGACCTCAACACTGAATATCAGGGTTTAGTGTTCAACACTGGCTGCTAGTCACATTAGCAGCACTAGTTATTGGCACTGAATATCGAGCCCATCATGCTTAGTAGCACCACTCCTAAGTATAAACAGTGCCCTAGTGTCAAAAGACTGATCCTGGGAATTCTAGCCAAATAGGATTCTGACTGGGAGGTATTAGACTGAGTCTGGCCTAATTCGTTAACATGTCCTAGAATCCTGAAACACAGAAACACAGAGATAGGTCAAATACTCTTACCAGGCCATATAAAATCAGACAGTACAAGATCATCAAACTGAATGTCTATTGTTCTAACCATTTGTTTTTCCCTTACAGATATTGATTGCTTTCTTATGTTTTTTTCCAATATTATTTGTATCTTTTCTTGAGTTTTTCCTCTTCTTTTTGTTGCTCTCAAGCGGAGAATCTGGTGCGGGTAAAACAGTAAACACGAAGCGTGTGATACAGTACTTTGCCATTGTAGCAGCCTTGGGTGAAGGCACAGGCAAGAAAGGCGTAAGCGTACTCTCAAACCTCTCTTCCTTATCTTTTTTTGGCTTATTGTTTTTGATTTTTTACTTTTTTCTTGCTTTTTGCAGTCCTTTTGCCTTCTGTTTTACCTATTCACAAATCAAGATTCAATGTACCTTATTTTATTTTCTATTTTCTTGTTTTTTCTTTTATTGGTTTTTATTGTAAACCACTTTTTTTTTTTTTTTTTTTTTAGAAATGGTGACTCAATTAATTAAACTAAAACTAAAATAAACCCTGGAAAGGCAGACACCAAAGAGTCTTTTTACTGTCTGGAAACCTAGAAAATTTCCTTTCTATTAAGCCCTGGAAAGCAGCTATTTTTGTTTTTCCATTCTTCAGAAGCCACCGGATGCCTTGTTGCCACTCCTCCCTGCCTTTTGAGACCTAGCTTTCTTCTATTTTTCATGATTACTTTGGGTTTTTTTTTTCTTTTTTTCTTTCTCTATTTTTCAGCTTCTGCTCTCTCCTCCCTCCCCCCCTCCCGTACCTTATTCTTCTCCATATTTGGAGTGTCAGACTGGCCATCCTCCCAGTACCATGGCCCCAAAATACCTTAGAAATCTTTTATTTCCAGCGTTCCCTTCCTATTCTTGTTTCTCATCCCACCATCTAATATCCTTAACAGATTTTTGTGACTTGCTCATTTTAATCCCTCAATTTCTTAGGAAGCTGACTGAGTAAAGTAACTCCTGAAAGCTAAGCTTGTGTGTTGTTTCTCATAGCCTGTTCTTCTGGCTTTGAATAGAGGGTTGCAAAAAGAATCCAAGTGATCAAACTACAAATATTCTCCATTTTTACTGCTGTGAATTAAATTTCCTTACTGAGCTATTCAGTTGACATACAGGAAGCCATTTTGTCTAACAGTGATTCATACATTCAACTGATATATTTATTAACCATTTCCCCAGTTATCAACAGACTGTCCAAAGCAGGGTATCCAACTGAACTAGAGATACAATAGTAAAGTACACATACTCACTAACATAAAATTTAAAAAATTAAAAATTCCAACCCTCCAGAAGCATCAGTTCTACCCCTTTACATTATCTTCCCTTTCTCACTTCATCCACTCCCAAATCCCCTCCTCCTACCAGCAGTATCATCAGCAAACACACCTTCTCCACACTTCCCCAATTTTTCTCTGTCTCAACTCTCCAACTCCCTCTTCCAAACCCCACTTATTCCCCGACCCTGTTTCTCCCCCACTTTTCCTCCCATGACCCTAATTTCCAGTTCTAACTCTTGCTTACCCTGAAACCCCACTTCTCCTCTCTTCACCATAGATAAACCCCCATCTCAATATAAGATTGACCCATCACAACTCAGAAAACAACCAGGTCTTCACCTACTTATAAAACTTTAGTTAATAGCTCCATTCTCATATTTAAAGTAAGGCGATTCCATTATAGCCTGGTTCTTAACCTCACAATCTCATTTTCACATAAAGAGATCATCAGTAAAGCCTGCTGACTTGAGTGAAGCTCCTGTCCTAGGATGTACCGTTTGATTTTATTTAACAAATACCCTGGCTCATTGTCAAGAGTTTTGTCTTAGTCATTATAGGGAACCAATGAAGAATACGCAACAATGGAGCAACGTAATCTCTCTTTGGTTTCCCCAGAAGTAACTCTGAAGCAGTATTTTGAACCTTTTGGAGTTTACATGTGAATCTCAAAGAGAGATTCACGCACATACCATTACAGTAATCCAGCTGAGACAAAGCAACATAATTCATCATTGTTCTAAATGTATTTTATTTTCAAACAAGCATAGATTCTTAGTCTCTTGTTGCTTAAAAATGTCCTTCATGCTAACATGTAAATGCAGTTCGAAATTCAATAATGCATCCAGATAAATTCTAAAATTCCTTACTCCATCCAGAAGCAATACTGATGTGCCTTCCATCCCAAGGGCTGAAGGTAGTCTAGTTGACTACATATGGGTGAAAATTTATTTAAAAATAACCGTTATGTGACTGCTTTGCTGTGTTGTGCTTCCTAGAAGGCAAAGGTAGGTAACCCTGCATGATAGTGGTATAACTCCATCAAAAGTATTGTGCTATCCTGAAGTGAAACGCAGTTAGAATTCTAAAAGGTACAACTTTGAAAGGCTGAGAAATAGGAGAAAAGGAGTGGATATGGGCACATCTATAACAAAGGGGCTAATTTTATAGAACATTTTCCACATGTAAACAGTATTTTAGGTGTTGAAGATAGTGGAGGAGTAGCCTAGTGGTTGGGGCAAGGTACTTCAGGCCGGAAGGTCGGGGGTGGGTGATTTCAATTACCCCGGTATCGACTGGGTCAGTGTCACAGCAGGACAAGATAAAGAGATAACGTTTCTAGATGGAATAAATGACTGCTTCTTGGAGCAGCTGGTTCATGAACCGACCAGAGGGGAAGCCATACTGGACCTAGTCCTTAGTGGAACGCCAGATCTGGTGCAAGAAATAAGGGTGTTGGGACCACTTGGCAATAGTGATCATAGTATGATCATGTTTGATTTAATTAGTGGAGGACAGATAGTAAAGGCATCCACAGTACTACCTTTTAACTTTCAAAAGGGAGACTATGATAGAATGAGGAATATAGTTAGGAAAAAACTAAAAAGAGCGGTTCCAAAGGTTAAAGACTTACAGCAAGCTTGGGTGTTATTTAAAAATACTATCCTCGAAGCCCAGACCAGCTGTATTCCACGCATTAGGAAAAGTGGAAGAAAGTCCAAAAAACTGCCAGCATGGTTTAAAGGTGAGGTCAGAGAGGCTGTTGCTGCCAAAAAAGCAACCTTCAGGAAATGGAAAAAAGAGCCAAATGATGAAAACTGGAAACAGCACAAGCACTGGCAAGTTAAATGCAAAGCATTGATAAGGCAGGCAAAGCGGGAATTTGAGAAGAAACTTGCTACGGAAGCAAAAACACGAAATAAAGACTTTTTCAAGTACATTCGTAGCAAAAGGCCTGTGAGAGAGTCAATTGGACCATTAGATGATAGAGGGGTAAAAGGGGCAGTAAGAGGAAACCAAGGCTATAGCAGAGAGACTGAATGAATTCTTTGCTTCGGTCTTTACTGAGGAAGATGTAGGGATGTTACCCAAGACTGAAGTGGTATTTAAAGGTGATACTGCAGAGGAATTGAGAGAAATATCGCTAAACCGGGAAGATATATTACAACTATTTGATAAACTGAATAGTAGCAAATCACCTGGACCGGATGGTATACATCCCGGAGTGTTGAAAGAACTGAAATATGAGATTGCAGACCTGCTATTGGTAATCTGTGACCTTTCATTAAAATCATCTGTAATACCTGAAGATTGGAGGGTCGCTAATGTAACACCAATTTTTAAAAAGGGTTCCAGGGGTGACCCAGGAAATTACAGACCGGTGAGCCTGACGTCAGTACCAGGGAAAATGGTAGAAACCATCATAAAGAACAAAATTACAAAGCATGTAGATAGTCATGGCCTAATGGGAGACAGCCAACATGGCTTTAGACAAGGAAGATCTTGTCTTACTAATCTGATATGTTTTTTTGAAGGTGTGCATAAACAGGTAGACAAAGGTGAGTCGGTTGATATAGTGTATCTGGACTTTCAGAAAGCTTTTGACAAAGTCCCCCATCAGAGACTTTTGGCGAAGCTAAAAAGTCATGGGATAGGAGACAGTGTACTATTGTGGATCGGGAACTGGTTAAAAGATAGAAAGCAGAGGGTAGGGCTAAATGGCCAATATTCCCAATGGAAAAAGGTGAATAGTGGAGTACCCCAGGGATCTGTACTGGGTCCGCTGCTTTTTGACATATTCATAAATGACCTGGAAAAGGGAATAACTAGTGAGGTTATCAAATTTGCAGATGACACAAAACTGTTTAAAGTTTTTAAAACCCAAGAGGATTGTGGAAAACTGCAGGAGGATCTGGATAAATTGGAAGACTGGGCATCTAAACGGCAGATGAAATTTAATGTGGACAAGTGCAAAGTTATGCACCTAGGAAAGAACAACCCACACTATAGTTACACGATGCAAGGCTCCACATTAGAAACCACCACCCAGGAAAAAGATTTAGGAGTCATCGTGGATAACATGTTAAAACCCTCCGCCCAGTGTGCAGCGGCGGCCAAGAAAGCAAATAGAATGCTAGGTATCATAAGGAAAGGGATGGAGAATAAAACAAAGGATGTTATAATGCCTCTGTATCGCTCCATGGTACGACCGCACCTTGAATATTGTGTGCAATTCTGGTCACCGTATCTTAAAAAGGACATAGCGTTATTAGAAAAAGTACAGAGAAGAGCCACCAAATTGGTGAAGGGGATGGAAGGCTACTCCTATGAAGAGAGGCTAAGAAGGTTAGGGCTCTTTAGCCTGGAGAAGAGACGGCTGAGGGGAGATATGATAGAGGTCTATAAATTAATGAATGGAGTGGAACGGATAAACGTGGATCAATTGTTTACGCTATCAGAGTATAGAAAGACTAGGGGACATGTAATGAAGCTACAGGGTAAACTATTTAAGACAAATAAGAGAAAATATTTTATCACTCAACGTGTAATCAAACTCTGGAATCTGTTACCGGAGGATGTAGTAAGGGCTGTTAGTATAGCTGGGTTTAAAAAAGGTTTGGACAAGTTCCTGGAGGAAAGGTCCATAAACCACTATTAAAAAGGGACCCAGGATATCAATGCTTGACCCAGTACAAGCATTGTGGAACCTGTGTCTTTTGGGGATATTGCTAGGTACGTATGACCTAGATTGGCCACTGTTGGAAACAGGATACTGGGCTTGATGGACCTCGGTCTGACCCAGTATGGCATGTCTTATGTTCTTATGTTCTGTGGTGCTGCAGACCCTATGCAAACAGAAAAAAAGGTTTTAAATTCAGAAAAAAGATTCCAACACCAGATGCGACATTACGAGGAGCCAGAAAGGGGGAGCAAGAGAGACCTTCCAGGGCCTAGAGAGCCGCACCCCAGAGCTTGTGATGTGATGCCGGCCAACAGCCAATCCAGGAAAGGGGGAGTTCCTTTTAAGAAAGGCTGGGAAGTTGGAAAAGGGAGGAGAAGAGTTCTTGGCAACAAGACAGAAGGAGTTCTTGGCAAAGAGACACCGGGAGGAAAGGTACCCGGAGAGAAACAGAAGGCAGAGTCTTAGCTGAGGGAACGGTGCCAGCGGACTCAGGACCCTGTGGAAGTTACCAGAAGGAAGATGAAGCCATCTCCATAGGAGGTAACACTCTTTGGTCAAGGAGAAAGAGGTATGAGGGTGAAAGGGAGATAACTCCACCCGAAGGCCAGCTGGACAGTGGGAAGCCTGCTAACCGAGTAAGGCTGAATTGCAGCAGGACTAGGCCTCAAGCCTCAGCTCACTGGGATAGGCCCAGAGGAAAAGGTAATCCATATTTTTCTACTACTAACAGTTATAACCTGGTGACACAGGGAGCACAGGAAACAAGGGAGTGTTCTCCTCATCAAGCTGTTTGTAAAGCAAGACACAAGCTGTTACCAAATGAAAGACTGCTTTATGAAAGGCACAGGGACAAAAGAGGTTGTTCTCATAGTAAGCATGCACATGACCGAGGCCTAAACTTAAGCCCAGAGCATTGGAGGCTGGTACAAACTTTATATGAAAAGCCTCATCATATTCCACCGGACTATATTGATACCGAGTCCCAGCTTTCAGATCCTCAGCCCATGCAGGTGGAATTTACCGAGGACCCTTCCGAAATGGCAATGGATTGTAGCTACTGTCAGGCAGGAAGCCTAGAATCCCTGCCTAGTGTCTAGAGCTATGCTTAGCAAACAGAGACTGTGGGTTTCATATGTATAAATTTCTGTGAAGATAGCAGAGGATAAAGCTGTAGCAGCAGATAAGCATGCAATAAATAAATCCAGGAGTCTTTTCAAGGATCCAAGCCAGTTTAATGTGCACATGGCTCAAGCAATAAGCAATTTCAGCAATAACTGTTTATGTTTCTTTCTACCTGAAGTAAGGTTGCTTTGTGTTGATGTACATTCCAATATTTGAATCTTTGTGCATTAAGGGAAATAAAAAGCCTTTCTTTCCCTACTCTCGGACTTTGTATTCATTTGAGGCTTTGGTACACGGAAGGCCACTGGGAACAGAATACCCAGACCCCGCACTCAAGGACCAACTCAAACTTAAAAATATAACTCATGTTCACCCGACCTGCCTTAACAACCTCTGGCCACTAGGGCGGCGGTGCGACAGTTCTTATGGTTCAAATCCCACTAGAGGACAGCAACCTTGGGCCGGAAGGACTGGGGTTTCTAGTCCCACAGGTGCTTCTTGTGGTCTTGGGCAAGCCACTTAACCCTCCATAGCCCTTGTTCCCTGTAAAATAGTTATCTCCAAGTTATAATGCCCTGTTCAATGTAATTTCAATTTGTTCAATGTAAACCGCACTGATGCAGAATAGCGCGGTATATAAGAGAACGTAAATAATAATAATAAAGATAGCTTTTATAAAATTGCCTAGCCAAATACAAATGGGCAAAATATTCAGCGGCGTTGGCTGTCACTGCTGAAACTAAGACCCAGATATTTAGGGGTTGGGGCCAAATCTGATCATGCCAGATAGCGGCAATGCTATTGAGCTGCTGCCCAGTTAGCTTTGGTAGCAAAAGGTAGGCCAGCCTTTACTGTGCCTGTCTTTTGCTGCATAGCAATAGGCGGTCAACAGCTTGATATCGCTGTTGTCTGGTTATCTCTGGGTGCTGCCCCCAGAGCACCTGGAACACCTCAATACTAGCCGGCTAACACTGGGACATGCAGGAGTGGCACTCGTGGATAATCAGTGGCATTACCGAGGCAATATTCAGGTCTGCTAACCATGAACATCCCACTCCCCCTCAATACGTATTTGCGATGAACTGCATATACTTATATGCTCGATGCCCAAAGGTGTTCCTGGGGACATAGGTTGACTAGAGTGGGTGCAAATTTGCAATATATGTGCGTATTTTATAAAGTACATGAGTACACACAAAGTACAGGCACATATATGCACTTTTTCAGTGTGTAAGAGAATTTGTGCAGCATTGGCAGTTGTTGTAGGAGCCTATTTTATAAAGGCCTATAGATGCCTGTGTTGACTTTATTAAATGGGTGGGGATGGCCAATGATTTTAAAAGGCTGTTGTCACTTTAATTTTTTCCATATCCAGTGCCATATTCACTGATCAGCACTTAATACCCGCTTTGCCTGGATGGCATTTTAGCTAGCCGGTCAGAGACAATATTAAGCTACTGGCTGGATAACACAAATATTTTTTACCTATCCTAATTTTAGGAGTATCAGCTGGTTAGCAGCTCAATATCACCGCTGACTGGCTAGCTAAAGGTGCCACCTCCACTCTGCCCCTAGAACACCCTGACAGTAGCCAGTTGGCATCAGGGCGTTTAACTTGGTTAGGTGGAAATATGCTACGGACTGCGTTTTAACCAGTTAGCAGGTCTTCTAACTGGCTAAAACATTTTGAATATGCCCCCTAGGATCTTTTTTTACTTTTCACATAGGTTGACCTGTTATGCTACTATGAAAACTTCCAGAGGGGTAATTGTGTTAGTCTGAAGCAGCAGGCTGACCTCACTTCACAGAGCAAGCGATTTTATCGAGACATAAGCTTTCAAGGACAGAAGTGCACGTCATCAGATACATGTTATCCTCAGAAGCCTGTGCCTCAATAAGCTGAAGAATCACCAGCCTCTTTGTCATTTATGTTCGGAAATTATAAGGGGCAATAATCAAATTCTCAGTGCTGTCACGGAAAGCATGACCGAGTATCTTCCAGCCTGTGGAGCTGCAAAGCACAATGATACTTTCGTGTCTGCTTTATTTTTAAAGTGGCATTTTAGTAATACTTACATAGCAGCATCACAGATGAAGGCAGAAAAGAGCAATTTGGCTACCCACTGTGCTCAGGTTTCATCCTTTCTAAGTCTGTACCATTTTAGCTTGATAAGCAGATTTTTCCTGCCTTTGCCCTCTATATCATCCCTAAGCAGGCTTAACTTCTGTTTTTATGCTGGTCTCGACCACCTCCACTGGGCCATTCCAGGTATAGTAATTTTTCTGTTTGATTCTTAAAAACTCCATACATTATCCAACACCCAGGCCTCTTCTCATGTCTTACTACAAAGCTCTGTAATAACCAGGGATATGTGGTCTGTATAATTCATGGAGTGCCATTGCTTCAAGGATGCAGTGGTAGTTTGAAAAAGTGCTGCTGCCCACAGCACTCAAGATGGTAATAAAAGTACCTGAAAGGCACTGGTCCCTGCTATCTACAGGGTGCATTCAGCATTTAAGCCAACTCTGGTAGTCTTCCCAATAATCCAGTAAATCATGTGACATTATTAGAGTTCTTATACATTTTGGACATGCACAGATGCGGAAGGAAACAGAACACTTCTACATTAGTGGATTTACATAGTTAACATACCATTACTGGCAAACAAAATGGCTCCATTATGTCAACTGCACTGTCCACTAAAATTTAAAAGAAAATCTTAAAAATGGAAAATATTTTACATTTGATTGCATCTATTTATTGTAGCTATAGTCTACATGATTCAAGCCAGAGGAGATGACAGCTTTTATTTCAGTATGGTGTTTTGTATTTTAGAATAACATTTTTTTTTCTTCCTTTAGCAACAAGTTGCCACTAAGACAGGGGTGAGTATTATATATTCCATGACTGAGCCCATTCCATCTATTACTATCAAAGCAAACTCTTCATATGAACTCTTGTCATCCTCCTGCATTGTGGGTACAGTTCAGGTGGTTGCAAGTTCTACATTAAAAAGTATAATCTCTCATTCTGAATATTTTTTTATCTGCTATACAAAAAGCAACCCCAAGAAACCATTATTCAGTACAAAGCATTCCCGTTATTGTATCCCCATTATTGCCACTAAATTGAAGGATAAGGTGGTATAGAAAACTGGTTAAATAAATAAATAAATATGCCCCAAACGGTCCTTCAAAACAGCACTGAAATAGTTGCCAGTTTTCCTTCCTGCTGAACATGCTCACTTTCTCCAGAACTTTGATCACTAGTGAAACTGCTAGGTACGTATGACCTAGACTGGCCACTGTTGGAAACAGGATACTGGGCTTGATGGACCTTGGTCTGACCCAGTATGGCATATCTTATGTTCTTATGTAGTGTGGAAGAGAGAGAAATGCTAAAGGGAACAAGGGACTAGGAGAATATACAGAGAAAACAGGAGTAAAAGGAGAAAGAAGACTCAGACTGTGGAGTGATGCTCATTCAGTACTGAAAGTGGAGGTGAGGGAACCTGGATAGGGAAGGGAAATAAGACTGAAATGGAAGATGGAGGAGAGAGGGCTGAATTGAAGAGAGAAACATAAGCAGATGAGAGAGAGAGAAAGAAACTGGAGAAGAGAGACAAGCTGATGTTAGAAAATAAAAGAAAAATACTGGTTGAAAAGATGAAGGCAATGAAACTCCTCCTGATAGACAGGCAAGAGTAAACTCTTAAGTCCTTATTTCTATGGGATCTTCTTCCTATTCCTGCTCCTCTCCTGCAGTGAGATCAAGCAGCAAAAGGCTCCTGCTCCACTGTGTGAATATGAAGGATCCCAGCCAGCGTGGATCCCTACAACGCCAGCATTCAGCTCCCTTGCGCTCTCCATCTCAGGCACAGGCCTCTTCAATCATGCTGTCATTGGGAAAATGGCGGGCAAAACATGCACGAGGAATCCTAACTCGAGTGCAGAAGGCTTGAAATCTCAGTAATGATATGGGGAGCCCCTGGCCTTCCTTCCCTTCCTGGGCACTCCCTCTTGGAGCACACAATATTCGGAGTCCCAATACCACCAGATGAAATCTCTGCAGCTCTTTCACTGTCATCAGGATTTTCTTCATGCTCCCATGCAGCAGGAATATAGCAGGAACATGCTTGAGGAACATGAACTACTCTGGCTGAGGGTGGAACCTGGGAGGTGTCACAGCTAGTTTCTGTTCAGATCCCTCCTCTACTGCCTTCAGCACAGTGTAAATGGTCAACGTACCAAATTGGTAGTCAAATTATGCGCCACATTCCTTCGGTGGACACCTGTAGCTAGATTATTCTTTCCTTGGTCTTCCAACTACCTTTCAGAGCATTCAGTGCTAGCTCAGCTTGTGGACATTATTAATTACTCCTTTGGTGATGTCACCATCTCCTCCTTTTGAGCAGCACAAGACTCTTCCTCTTCAGCCCGGCCCTTCAGGCTGATTGTTGGTCAACTTGGCTGTATTAGGAATCAATGAGAGATTTTTTCACCAACTTCTCATTTTTGCTAGGGCATCTTCTGAGCACAGAAGATGGCACAGTCTTCAACAAGTCCACAGAGGTTTCAACTTATCCTACATTCTGCATAATTTTATGTAATAGCTTGGGTGCTGCACACCAAGGTGATTGTTTTAGAAAGGGCGAAACTCCTCTTCCCTGATTCCTGAGGCCAAATTGGATGGAGGGAGAATGAACTCTTGAAGTTCTTCTCTCACAATGTTCACAATTTTCCTCTCAGGCAAATGCTTAAGACAAAAACCTCTTTAATGGGTTGATCTTGAAAATCAAACAAAAAGCTATCTCAGAGTAGGAACATTTATTTACATTTATATATCACATGTATTCCTGAAGACTCGAAAGAACATAAGATACATCATACTGGGTTAGACCCAGGTCCATCAAGCCCAGTATCATGTTTCCAACAGCAGCCAATCCAGGTCACAAGTATCTGTCATCTTCCCAAAAGGTTACACAGATTCCATGTTGCTTATCCTGGGGTAAGCAGTGGATTTCCCTGGACCTCTTTAATAATGGTTTATGGACTTTTCCTCCAGGAATTTGTCCAAATCTTATTTAAACCCAACTACAATAACAGCTTTGATTACACATTGAGTGAAAATATATTTTCTCCTATTAGTCTTAAATGGGCTGTGACCTCCATCCAACGATGATGTGACCCCATTTGAGGTCCTGACCGCCAGCTTGGGAACCACTGATCTAGACACTCTTCCCAAATCCAGATCCCTGGCCACCCAAACAGGAAAGTAGAAAAAAAAGAGACCTCCTAGGCGTTCCTTAGTCAAGTCATTTTACCCTCTGTTGTCTCAGGTACAAACTTTGATTGTAAACCCCCTGAGTACAGAAAATTACCTACTTGATCTGAATGTAACTCTCTGAATGTGGCTCTGTGGGCAGATTGGGGGCAGTCCCGATCACTATTCACTCAGCTGCAATATTTAGCTGCTAACCAGAAAGCTGAACAGGTTAAAGTTAGTGAAAACCAATTAAAGTTCAGACCTGTCCTATCTGGTTAGCAACTGATTATTGCCACTGACCAGATAGTTATGGTGCTGTCTGGCGAAACTGGGTATTCAGCACTGAATGCTGGCTAGGCTGTGGTGCTGAATATCTGGTTTAGATAAAGTGGTGATGACTAGCCTAGTCACTATCACTAAATATTGGCCCCAAAATTATTTTAAAAACAGTAGAAACTTTTAAAACAAACAATAAACAGAGGATAACACTTGTAGGAGGAGATAAAGCTTAGTTTTCCCTATCAGATGGACAGGGCTGGCCCAACCACTAGGCAAACTAGGTGGTCACCTGGGGCATCAGCTTCTGGAAGGTGGCAAAGACAAGGGCTTTCAAAGCTAAACAATGGATTTTGACAGCCAGGGGTGTGTAAGTCTTGAAGTTCGCCTAGGGTGCAAATCCAGCTCTGGAGTCAGCCCTGCTGATGGGTTCTGATGGTGGTTCCATTACTAAGCACCTGAGGCACATGTAGATGATTTCATAGTATTTTGATGTGCTATGAACACTTATTTGTTCCCTGCAGAATAAAAACTGAAGGCACTTGGCAATGGGTAATAGAGATAAAGGGTTGGCAGGAGGTGAGGGGAAGGGTGTAATGTCTGTATTACTTATATTTTATGAGTGGCTGTCGTAATCTGCCTAGTAAGGTAATGAAATGCAAGGCTTTTCCAAAAGCCCTACAACCGCATTTTCCTAATGGCCAAGCCCACGATGGCCCAACAGCTGTCCCAGCTTTATGAGATAGCAGTAGTAAGGAAAAGGTATGGGTTACATGTCCCGTTCAGCTCCCCAAGTCTTGTTGCCATCTGATGCTGCCAGGTTGTCCTTAGGCCTGTTTGCTACATCCACCATAGGACCTCTCCACCTAAGTGGCCTGATGCAGTTACACATTCAGACTTTCCTGAGGAAAAAAGAGCCCTGCACTCACTATTATAATGAGGAGTAGCCTAATGGTTAAGCACACTGGCTTGGGAGACCAGGGTTTGATTCCCACTAGCACTCCTTGTTGCCTTGGGCAAGTCACTTAATCCTCCATTGCCTCAGAAAAATCCAAGTTATCAATGCCCCTGTTTAATGTATATTACCAAGTTTAAGTTTCAATGTAAACTGTTTTGATTGAAATGATAAAGCGGTATATAAAACCTGTTAAATAAATAAAAAAATCCTGGAACATTCTGTGATGAATTTTCTCTCTACATCATTATTTATAGGGAACACTTGAGGACCAGATTATCGAAGCAAACCCAGCCATGGAAGCCTTCGGCAACGCAAAGACTCTGAGGAACGATAATTCCTCCCGCTTTGTAAGTATATGGTGCTGTCTCTATTGTGGAGAGCGCAATGCCTTATCCTTAAAGTGCTCCTGTTATTCTGCACTGTCCCCATGCTTAGCTCACTAATAAACTGGGAATTAATATCCCAAGTAGATTTGCAGAGAAAATGGAAGTAAATAACAGAGATGTTATCTTTCCACTGAATATATGATCTTTCTCATGGGGTTCAGTTAGAAAAATAAGAATAGGCCCCTTAGGTATAGGGATGCAAGGATTTCCTGAAAGGTTATCCAGGCTGGGGTTGATTGTGAGAAGAGTGGAGAAGGTGAGACACAAAATCCAATTGGAAACCTTTTACCACAGAAGAACAATAATTGCAAGATATTGTTGAACTGCAAAGAGATAGATTCAAGTACTTTCAGGTGAAGGGATTCTTCATTTAGAGAAAAAGTGAAGGCTCTATCCATGGCACTATAGATTTTATAGGAAGACGAGAGAAGGGAAAGGTTACTTCTAATTATGGTGGCAAATATACTAACATGTGGGTTTTCCTCTGGATTTGTGGCCTTTTTCATGCACAGCTTTGATACCCCTCCAAATATCTGGATAGCAGAATTGTGTGCCAAAGTTTGCTCCCAAGATGACAGAAAAAGGATAACTATACTTCACCACGGCTTATAATCTCCCAGTCTCTCAAACTATACTTCACCACGGCTTATAAACTCCCAGTCTCTCAAACTATACTTCACCACGGTTTATAATCTCCCAGTCTCTCAAACTATGTCTTCACCACGGCTTATAATCTCCCAGTCTCTCAAACTATACTTCACCAAGGCTTATAATCTCCCAGTCTCTCAAACTATACTTCACCACGGCTTATAAACTCCCAGTCTCTCAAACTATACTTCACCACGGTTTATAATCTCCCAGTCTCTCAAACTATGTCTTCACCACGGTTTATAATCTCCCAGTCTCTCAAACTATACTTCACCACGGCTTATAATCTCCCAGTCTCTCAAACTATACTTCACCACGGCTTATAATCTCCCAGTCTCTCAAACTATACTTCACCACGGCTTATAATCTCCCAGTCTCTCAAACTATGTCTTCACCACGGCTTATAATCTCCCAGTCTCTCAAACTATACTTCACCACGGCTTATAAACTCCCAGTCTCTCAAACTATGTCTTCACCACGGCTTATAATCTCCCAGTCTCTCAAACTATACTTCACCACGGCTTATAAACTCCCAGTCTCTCAAACTATACTTCACCACGGTTTATAATCTCCCAGTCTCTCAAACTATGTCTTCACCACGGCTTATAATCTCCCAGTCTCTCAAACTATGTCTTCACCACGGCTTATAAACTCCCAGTCTCTCAAACTAGTCTTCACTAAGGCTTATAAACTCCCAGTCTCTCAAACTATGTCTTCACCACGGCTTATAAACTCCCAGTCTCTCAAACTATGTCTTCACCACGGTTTATAATCTCCCAGTCTCTCAAACTATACTTCACTAAGGCTTATAAACTCCCAGTCTCTCAAACTATGTCTTCACCACGGCTTATAATATCCCAGTCTCTCAAACTATGTCTTCACCACGGCTTATAAACTCCCAGTCTCTCAAACTATGTCTTCACCACGGTTTATAATCTCCCAGTCTCTCAAACCTGACCTGGTTTATCTGTGTTTTGTCTAAATTTCTTCCTTATGTCTTCTCTCTATACTCTTGATTGTTTCCTCTTTCCTGTCTAAGATTGTAGTTTGTTTCCTTTTCCTAGTCCTGTGCCTCTCTCTGATTGTTAATAAATTGTGAACCGGCCTGAGGTAACATAGAGCGGTATATCAAATGCAAATAAAACTAAACTAAACTAAAACTAATAGACCCGTGAAACCTTTTTTTGCAAAATTTGACAATAAGGATGTATTTTTAGAAACTATTCGAGCATTCAGATTTGCAAATCACAGAAACCCATTTTAGAAATTGGGTATATAGACATCCCCAGCACAAGGACGTCTACGTAGCATGGGGGTGTGGCCTGGGTGGAGCAAGGGAGATGCATGTCAGAGTACAATTTTAGAATGGCACAAGCAGGTCTTGCCATGGTTAGAGGCATCCATGTCTATGCCTGCTTCTGACCACAAATAAAGTGCATAAAGGTGCTGGTTTCATAGCTGCAATGCTTCCAGGGGGAAGAGTATAATGTGTTTTCATTGTCAGTTATTTCTTGGCCGATGAAACATGTCTTTATTCACGATCTCTTTATCTCTAATGGTCTCCATCTTCTTGCTCTAACTGAGACCTGGCTCCTCCCAGAAGATTCAGCTACAGTCGCTGCTCTCTATCATGGCGGCTATCAGTTCTGCCACATGCCTCGTCCCACTAGTCATGGTGGTGGTGGTGTTGGGTTTCTAGTCTCTCATGCCTGCCAATTTCAGTCCCTCCTTCTGCCTCAGTCTTACTCCTTTCCCTCCTTTGAAGTTCTCTCCATCCACCTGTTTACTCCACTACCTCTCCAGATAACTGTTATTTATTGACTCACTGAGAGATCATCTCTACCTTTCTCACTGACTTTGACTCATGGCTTTCCTTCTTTCTGGATTCATCTTCCCCTTCCCTTATTCTTGGGGATTTTAACATTAATGTTCATAACCCCTCTGAACTTTATGCTTTAAAACTCCTTTCCCTTACCTTCTCATTCAATCTCTATCTTTGCTTTGCTGCCACCACTTGCCAGCACGGCCATTGCCTCAACCTTGTTTACTTCTCTAATTGCTTGCTCTTAAACTTGTGTACCTCAGTTCTTCCCTTTTCTGACCAATACCTGCTAAGCTTCACTCTTCATCACCCTCTGCCTCAATCTCACCCAGTCTCCTCTGACCTCTTTAGAAATCTTCATGCTATCGACCCATCGTCTCTCTCCACTATGTCATCATCTCTTTCCTCCACTATGTCATCTAAGTCTGTTGATGAGGTGGTAGCTAACTATAACATTGCACTTTTCTCTGCTCTGGATGCTCTTGCTTCGCCCATGCCACGTTCTGTGAGGCATACTGTACCTCAGCCCTGGCTGTCCTTGACTACCCACTATGTACATTCCTCTGCCCACTCAGCTGAGTGCATTTGGCTCAAATCCTGCACCCTTGCGGACTTTCTACACTTCAAATTCATGCTTGCCTCTTTCCAGTCAGCCATAGCACTCACCAAACAAGACTATTATATCCACTAACTATCTTGCCTCTGAGCCTCGCCATCTCTTCACAACTCTTGATTCTCTCTTCAAGGTGCCTCCACCTCCGACCCCTCCTTCCCTTTTTGTCCAAACTTTGACCAACTATTTCCATGACAAAGTCCACAAAATTACACTTCAATTCCCCATGAGTTCAGCTCCATCTCCTCTTCCCCTTCTTCACTCCCAACTTTTCCCTTCAACCTCTGCCACCCTTTCTTCCTTTTCTAAGATCTCTGAGGATCAAATCATACATCTTCTTTCCTCCTCCAAACTCACTACCTTCTCCTCTGATACTATTGCCATCCATCTCCTAAGCTCCATTTCCTCCACTGTTATCCCTTCCATCTCTGAGATTCTCAACCTGTCGCTCTCCACTGCAACTGTTCCTACAGCCTTCAAGCATACTATGGTCACACCTCTCCTTAATTGCCTGTCCTTCTAATTATTGACCCATCTCCCTTCTCACCTTTATTTCTAAACTACTTGAATGTGTGGTTCACCACTGTTGCCTTCACTTTCTCCCCTCTCAAGCCCTTCTGGATCCATTGCAATCTGGCTTTCATCCCTTACAGTCTACTGAAACTACTCTTGCCAAAGTCTCCAGTGACTTTTTCCTGGCTAAATCCAAGGGCCTTTACTCAATCCTCATCCTTCTTGACCTTTGATACTGTTGACCACAATATTCTCCTTGATACCTTGTCCTCACTTGGTTTTAAAGTCTGTGTGCTATCCTGGTTCTCATCTCTCCCACCATACTTTCAGTGTTTGTTCTGGTGGATCCTCCTCTACTGCTATCCTGCTCTCAGTTGGTGTACCCCAAGCATCTGTCTTGGGCCCACTCCTTTTCTCTCTCTATACCCAGTCCCTTGGTGCACTCATCTCCTCCCATGGTTTTCAGTCCCATCTTTACGCTGATGACTTTCAGATCTTTCTCTCTATACCTGAAATCTCTCCAGCAAACCAGACCCGGATCTCTGCCTGCCTTTGTGACATTACTGACTGGATGTCTCTCCGCTATTTGAAATTGAACATGGCCAAAACCAAGCTTCTTATTTTTCTCCTTAAAGCCACTCCCCTTCCTCCTTTTCCGATCTCTTTGGATAACACTCTACTGCTCCCTGTTTCCTCGGCTTGCAACCTTGGGGTCGTCTTTGACTTTTCCCTCTCCTTCTCTACACATATTCAACTGATAGCTAAAATCTGTCATTTCTTTCTCTATAACATCAGCAAAATTTGCCCCTTCCTTTTTGAATACACTACTAAGATGCTTCTCCACTCTTTAGTCGTCTCCCGTCTAGACTATTGCAACCTCCTCCTTGCTGGTCTCCCTCTGAATCGTCTCTCTCCCCTTCAATCTGTTCAACACTTAACTGTGCGGCCAATCTTCTACCATCCTCGATATTTAATTTTTTTATTTAACGATTTTTTTATACCGCCTTTCAGGGTTATCAAAGTGGTTTACAATTAACTCGACGTTATATATGGAAAAGAGAGGGTAATGCATTTAACAGTACATTACATTGAACTGGGTCAACAAGCTATGATATATTATACAAACTATAATACTTTGTTAGGATAACAGCGAATATGTTACACTGAGCTGGTTGATCAAACTATGATACATTGTAATGCTATGAGCAAACTATGGTACAATCTACTTATATTTCAAGGATGATTTTACACATAACCCCTCTTCTCAAGTTGCTTCATTGGCTCCCTATCCATTTCTGTTTCCAGTTCAAACTCCTCCTACTGACCTATAAGTGTTGCTCCTCACTTCTCCTACTGACCTATTCTACTTGGGAATTCCACTTTTCTGGCAGATCACTTCAATCTGTGCCCTTCTCTTCTACTGCCAACTCCAGACTTTGATCCTTTTATCTTGCTGCTCCTTATGCCTGGAACTAACTACCTGAGTCTATATGTCAGGCTTCATCTCTGGCCCTTTTCAAATTCAGGCTAAAAACTTACCTCTTTGAGGCTGCTTTGGATCCTGATCCACTTGGTCTTCTATGTGTTTCCTTACCATCTCCTAGATGTATCCTTGTCCTCAGCTGAAAAAAGGGGACCGTTGTAATGGTTGATATGGAAGGGCAGATTAGATAGACCATGTGGTATTTTTCTGCTGTCATGTTGTCAATATCTATAACAACAATAATCACAAACAACATAACTTATCTTAGGTCACACAAGGTCAGCAGCAGAACTGAGGATTTTAACTAATGCCCAGAGATCCAGAGACATGTGTAGAGTCGTCCAGAGCTAGAAGTTCCCCACTGCTCCAGATTACATTGTGTTGCTTGAGTTTTGCATTTCTAACAGAGAAGCATGTTTAAGAACGTATACAGTATGGGGGAAGTAAAATGAAATTCATATAAGGAGATAAATCTCTCTTATTTTCATTCAAGGGCAAGTTCATCCGAATCCATTTTGGGACTACAGGAAAACTGTCATCAGCTGATATTGATATTTGTAAGTAAGAAAAATTGTAAAGATGTTTGCATAGATTCTATTATCTGTGTCTTTTTCATATTCTTCTAAAAATCATCTTTGTTTCCATGTGTAGACCTGTTAGAAAAATCAAGAGTGATTTTCCAGCAACCGGGAGAAAGAAGCTACCATGTGTATTACCAGATCCTATCCGGGAAGAAACCGGAGCTCCAAGGTGACCACATGAGCCAAGCCCCTGGGCTGCTATAGGACAAGAAATAGAAGTTAAAATGTTGCCCAAAGGCAGTGTAATAAGTCTGTGTGCTATTCTAGATCTGCTGTGTGCACTGAGAGTCACCCAGAGAAATAGGGGGTAGAGGAAAGGTTACTAGGAACAGCTTAGAGTTTAGGTGTGTTAACCTGTACTGATACATACGAACATAAGAAATGGCAGTCTAAGTTAGACTAATGACAAAACATCCTTTCTCTGCCACTAACCAGTCTGGCTCACTTGGAAATACCTGGAAGATCACTTCCCTGTAGCTTGTACCCAGTGCAAGGGTATGAGGTGTCCTAAGTGAACCTCATTCCCAGTGCGGCCTTGCTCCTGCCCCTGCTCCCGTCACCATTTCTGCACTAGCAGCAGCAATGCATTGAAAAAGGCACCAGAGCGCCAGAGTTACCTTCTCTTCCGGCACTGCGGTGCCAATCGCGCTTCCGCCCCTCCACTTCCTATGCCTAGTGGGCCTAATGGTCACGCCTGCTCTGAATGTAGGAGAAAGTGATTCCCATGTTTCTCCAGCAAATAAATATTAATGGACCTGCCCTCCAGAAACTAGTCCAAACCCAGTATGATATTCATTCTGACCACATCCTCTGGCAACAGTTTCCACTGATTACTGAGTGTCGACTGAGAAAAATACTCCTCAAATTTATTTTATATTTTCTACCTATTAGTTTCATGGAGTGTCACCTAGCACTAGTTTAAGGAGTAACTGACTGTTCCTATTTATCCCTTCCTCCCCATTAATGAAAGAAACAAAAGAGAAGCCATGCTGTGTCAGACCAAAGTCCAGCAAGCCCAGAATCCTATCTCCAGTAATGGCCAGTACCCACAGATCCCTAAAAGTGGGTATATTTCCCATAGTTCATTTCTAAGAATGAGCAATGGTTCTCCCAAGTATACCTGAGTAATCTTTTTTTATGGACTTTTCCTTTGGGAACTTGTCCAAGCCACTTTTAAATCCCACTATGCTGGTCGCTTTGACTATATCCTAAGCAACAGATTCTACAGCTTAATTATGCTCTGTGTGAAAAAAAAAACCTTTCTATGACTGGTTTTCAATCTGCTGATCATTAGTTTTATAGAGTCTCCTCTTTTTTCTGAATAGTTTGAAAGGTTAAATGACCATTCCCTATGTGACCATTCCACTCTACTCATGATTATATACACTTCTCTCATATCCCCTCCCAGTCATCTTTTCTCCAAACTGAAGAACTCTAACCTGCTTAGCTTCTCTTATTTATTTAGCTAGGCTTATATACCACTTTTCACTGGGTCAAAGTGGTTTACAGTCGTCCCTCACCACTTCGTGCTTCGACTTTCGCAGCTTCACTCTATCGCGTTTTTTTCAAATACAGTACAGTATACAGTATTCATTAAAAAGTTGATCGAGACAGTGAAAATGATACAGCGCTCAGTTGTCTGAGTCAATCAGGTGTGGTGAAACCAAGACAATCGGAGCGTGTTTCTCTCATATGCGCTTCTACATCACTACGCATTGGAAGCATCTTTGCTCTTGTGTTTGCGATTGAGAACCTTTATCTAAGCCCCACGATGGCTGCTAAACGTGCTGTTTCTTCTAAGCCTTCTGACGATGAAACTAAGCGCCAGAGGAAGATGCTTACCATCCAGGAGAAGGTGAAACTCTTGGATATGATCAAAGATGGCAAGAAAATCGTGGAGGTTGCCCAACATTACGATGTGAATGAGTCTACTGTTCGCTCCATCCGTAGAGATGAAAAGAACATCCATGCAATGGCTACTGTCTCTTTCAACAAGGAAGCAAAGCACGTCATGATAAGTCATAATAAGTTCATAGTGAAAATGGAGTCTGCCCTAGCCATTTGGATCAGCGACAGCCGCAAGAAAAACATTCCGTTGGATTCACTGGTCATCCGGGAGAAGGCGAGGCAGCTCTATCAGCGCTTTACAGCGGACAAACCTCAACCAGGACCCTCTTCTGCAACGTTCATGGATTTCACGGCGAGCAAGGGTTGGTTCAAGAAGTTCCAGAAGAGGTATCATCTGAAGAGTGTCGTTCTCCACGGAGAAGCTGCCTCTGCTGACCAGTCTGCAGCAGAGGACTATGTGAACAACACATTCCAGAAGATCCTTGAGGAGGGCGAGTATCATCCAGAACAGTTGTTCAATATGGATGAAACAGGACTGTTCTGGAAAAGAATGCCTTTCCGGACATTCATTTTCAAGGATGAGGCCAAGGTCCATGGCTTCAAGGCGCATAAGGATCGTGTGACTATCGTTATGTGTGGAAATGTTGAGGGATTTTTGCTCAAGCCTGCCCTTATCTACAAGGCCAAGAACCCTAGGGCCCTGAAGAATAAAAACAAGAACCTGCTGCCAGTGCCTTGGATGCACAACAACAAGGGCTGGATCACGAAGCAGCTGTCATCGGACTGGTTCTACGAGTGCTTCATCCCCCCAAGTCAAGCTGTATCTCGCGGAGAAGGGACTTGAGTTTAATGTCCTTCTCCTCATGGACAATGCTGGAGGTCATGCGCAAGGCCTATCCTACGACGGTGTGTGGATCAACTTCCTTCCTACCAACACCACTTCACTGATCCAGCCCATGGATCAAGGCGTTATTCACACGTTCAAGGCCCTCTACATGCGAAACACCCTGCAGCACCTCGTTGAAGGCATGGACCTTGAAGAGAACTTCTTGCTGAAGGAGTACTGGCGGCAGTATACCATCACGACCTGTCTGAAGAACATCCAGGCCGCATTGAAGGACATGAAGACAGAGACCGTGAAGGCCAGCTGGAAGAAGTTGTGGCCTGAAATCGTCCATGACTACAGAGGATTCACCCCAGAGGATATAAGCAACTCGGCAGTAGATAAGGCAGTTAGGCTAGCCCGGATGCTAGGAGGAGAAGGTTTCGCGGATATGACCCGCGATGACGTGGATGAGTTGCTGGAGACGCATTCGGATCCCTTAACTGATGAGGGTCTGGTGGAGATGACTAAGTCTGTGAGTGAGGAGGAGGAGGAAGAACAGCCAGAGGTTCCTGGGGGTCAGGAGGAGGAAGTTGGCCTTACACTTGTGCGTCTCTCTATTAAGGAAGTACAGGACATGACTGACGAATGGGACCCACAAATGATGCGTGCATTGCGGTTACGGAATGCACTTGATGGAGCGATGGAACCCTACATTCATATGAAAAGATAGCGCCAGCAACTGCCTATCACGATGTTCTTCAGCCGCGCACCCAGACACCCACTGCCTACGCATAGTACAGGTACTCCTTCAGCGGAAGAAGATGACGACGCACCTGCTGAAGATACTGTACCGCCTGAAGACTCTCTTACTGAAGTCGTGCCTTCAGAGGAGCAGTAACCTTGCTCTTCTTTGCTGTGAAGTACATCTCTGTGTTTGTGTAATTAAATGTACAATAATAATACAGTAATATGATATTTGTAAGTCTAATACCTGTATGTCTTATTTTCTCTTATTTTGTCTAATATATTGGGTAATACGAGTGTAATGGTGACTAAAGGGGTGTTATTTCATGTCTAGAGGGCTCTAATAATGTTAAAACCCGTATTTAGAAGGTTGTAAACAGGTTTTCTATGCTCTAACTATGAAAATATTTGATTTATAAATAAAGAATCCTACTTCACGGAAATTCACTTATTGCGGTAGTCTGGAACAGATTAACTGCGATAAACGAGGGACGACTGTACATGGAACAGAACGTTTTTTACAATGAACATATGTCTTATAAGGAACAGAATAACAGTTACAGTGAAACAGTCAACGGTTTTGATAACAAAGTAATATTAATGCTTACATAATAGAACATTATATACAAACTTGAAACAAAACATTATGTTCAACAACTATTTACAGTTGCGGTTTTGTTTTTATAGTGCCATGTTGGAGGGGAGTGTAAGGTAGTGAGATTAAAGTGTTCTTTTCATAAGGGAGTTGTTCAGTCTCAGTTATAATTTTTGATACCTTTCTCGCAGAACTGGTCCAAGTGTTTCTGCTGCCCCCTGCACACACTGAGCTGCGCCGCCCTTCTCCCTCTCCCCGTGCTGAGCCATGCTGCTGCCGCTGATTCTTGTGATGGAGTCGGGGCGGCTCACTCAGCAGCAGTAGGCCATGTGTTTCAGCACACCTGGCCTGCTGCTTCTGACCCCTCTGACACAACTTCAGGATGGTCAGAAGTGGCAGACTACGTGTGCTGAAGCAAATGGTCTGCCATGGACCACTGTTGCCGAGCCGAGCCAAACCTGCTGCCTGAATCAGTGGCAGTGCTTCACAGCTCAGCATGGGGTGGGGGAAGGAGGCAGCAGGCCATGTGTGCCATGCTGCCCATGGAGGTCTGCCACCCTAGGTGGATGTCTCTGCCTTCTCTGAATAGTTTTTATTTGTGCTACATCTTTTTTTGTGTAGGTGTGACCAAGAGTGCACACAATACTTAAGGTACCAGCACTAGTGCTACCATTAGGCAAACTACGCAGTCACCTAGAGCACTATTGGTACAAGAACGGCCCATTGATAACATTGACGGCCCTCTCTGGGACTGGCAGGAATGGCAATAATTTGAAACAGCACCACAGCATTTATGAAAACCTCTGGTCATGCGGTAGTTTCAACTCATTGCCACTGCTACTGGACCCAGAGAGGGGCAGCAGTGCTGGTAGCAATGGGGATGGGGGTGGGAGCAGAGGGGTGCCTAGGGCCCCCCATATCCTTGCACCGGCCCTGCTAGGTACTCAGCTGTCTTTTCTCCAAACAGAAGAGTCTTAGCCTTTTTTAGCATTGCTTTTCAATCCCTTTATGATTTAGTTGCCCTTTTCTCTACTTTTTGTGATTTGGCTATATCTTTATTGAGATAGTTAGGTTCTGTGCAGAAATACTAGAAAGTGACAGAGGACCAATGCTGGTAGTTTTATTCTTAGCATAAAGATATGAAGGGCAATTAAAATATACTGAAAAATAAACATTCTCCATAAACAAGCAGAAAGTAAGTCCTCACGTATGGGTGATGTCACAGACAGAGCCCCATGCTACAATGCTGCTCAGCTTCTACTATGCATGAACTCTTGCCTTCCTGCTTGCCATGGCACCATCTTTTCCAGTCTTCTTTTTCCGCGGAGCCCCTAGGACATGTTCCTGCACTTTCAGAAAAAGGGGGGTTTTACCCTCTTTGGGGATTCCCTTTTCATCTAGTTTTCACTGCCTGTCATCCATAGCAACGGCCACATTGCCGTCGCTTTCATTTTTTGTAGTTTTGTCCTTTTTTTCTTCTTTCTTTTTTTCCACAGCTGGCACCATTGAGCTGTTTGACCTTGCTACGGCCGTGTTCCCAGACATGTCCCAGAAGCCAGAAACTAGGTATAGGAAGTGCACTAAGTGTGCCTCAGTCATGGACCGGCACAACAGGTGCCTTCAATGCCTGAGCCCCGACCACCAGCCCGCCTCTTGTACCTACTACTACTACTAAGCATTTGTAAAGCGCTACCAGTCATACGCAGCGCTTTACAGACATGTAAGAGAGAATCCCTGCCCAACAGAGCTTACAATCTAGTCAAGACAAAACACAGAAGGTGTAGCGGGGATAGAACTAGGGGAGAGAAAAGGGAAAATAAAGGAGATCAGGTGAGTCAAGATCCAAACGCAGCAGCGAAGAGGTGAATTCTCAGCCTGGATTTGAAGAGGGTTAGAGAGGGTGCCTGGCGCACAGACACAGGCAGCCTGTTCCAGGCGTAAGGTGCAGCAAGATGAAAGGAGCGAAGTCTGAAATTAGCAGTAGGAGAGGAGGGCACAGATAGAAGTAGTTTGCTGGAAGAGCGGAGTTCCCAAGTGGGGTTGTAAGGAGAGATAAGAGAAGAAAGGTACTGAGGAGCCGCAGAGTGAATGCATTTGTAAGTCAGCAGGAGAAGTTTGAACTGGATGCGGAAACGGATCGGAAGCCAATGAAGAGACTTGAGAAGAGGAGTAATATGGGCATGACGAGGCTGGCGGAAGATTAGCTGCGCAGCAGAGTGTTGAACAGATTGAAGGGGAGAGAGATGATTCAGAGGGAGACCAGCAAGTAGTAGGTTACAATATTCAAGACGGGAGGTGATTAGGGAGTGGATAAGCGTTTTAGTAGTGTGTTCAGAAAGGAAAGGGCGGATTTTGCCAATGTTATAGAGAAAGAAACGGCAGGTCTTAGCTATGAGCTGGATATGTGTGGAGAAAGAGAGAGAGGAGTCAAAAACAACCCCCAGATTGTGGGCCGAGGAAACAGGAAGGGGTACAGAGTTATCCACAGAGACTGAGAAATGAGGAGGAGGAGGGGAGGTTTTAGGGGGAAAGATGAGAAGTTCTGTCTTGGCCATGTTCAATTTCAAGCAGCAGTGAGACATCCAGGCAACAATGTCAGAGAGACAGGCAGAGATCCGGGTCTGGATTGCCGGAGAGATTTCCGGCGTAGAGAGGTAGATTTGGGAGTTGTTGGCATACAGATGGTACTGAAAGCCATGGGAAGAGATAAGTGCACCAAGGGACTGGGTATAGAGAGAGAAGAGGAGCGGAGCCAAGACAGATCCTTGGGGTACACCAACTGGGAGTGGGGTAGCAGAGGAGGAGGAGCCACCAGAACACACACTGAAAGAGCAATGGGAGAGATAGGAGGAGAACCAGGAAATTACAGAGCCACTAAAACCAAGCGAAGACAGGGTATCGAGGAGAAGGTTGTGATCAAAAGTCAAAAGCAGTCAAAAGCAGCAGAGAGGTCAAGAAGGATGAGGACAGAGTAGAGGCCCTTGGATTTTGTCAGGAACAAGTCACTGGAGACTTTGGCAAGAGCCGTTTCAGTAGAGTATAGAGGACGAAAGCCAGACTGTAAGGGATCTAGGAGGGCATGAGAGGAGAGGAAGTTGAGGCAGCGGTGGTGAACCGCACGTTGAGTACAGTAGTTTAGAAATGAAGGGAAGGAGAGAGATGGGTCGATAGTTAGAAGGACAGGTGGGATCAAGTGAGGGTTTCTTGAGGAGAAGTGTGACCACAGCATGCTTGAAGTTTGCAGGGACTGTTGCAGTGAAGAGCGATAGGTTGAGAATATGAGAGATGGAAGGGACAACGGTGGAGGAGATGGGGCTTGGGTGGGGATAGGATCAGAGGAGCAGGTGGTGAGTTTGGAGGAAGAAAGAAGGTGTGCAGTTTCCTCTTCAGAGATCACAGGAAAGGAAGAGAGGGTGGTAGAGGTAGGGGGGAAAGTTGGGGGTGGAGAGGGGGAGGATGGGAAGTAGCTGAGTTTGTGGGGAATTGGAGGGTGATCTTGTGGATTTTGTCATGGAAATAGTCAGCTAGGGTTTGGGCATAAAGGGAGGGAGGGATCAGAGGTGGAGGCACTTTGAGGAGAGTAGTAAAGAGACGGCGAGGATCAGAGGCAAGAGAGTTAGTCAGATGGACATAGTAGTCTTGCTTCGCAAGAGCTATGGCTGACTGGAAATAGACAAGCATGAATTTGAAGTGTAGAAAGTCAGCAGGGGAGCGGTATTATAAACAAAGAAACATAGAAACATGATGACAGAAAAAGACCACATGGCCTATCTAGTCTGTCCTTCCATATCAACAACTACAACAGTCCAATTTTTACCTTTAGAGATCCTCTGTGTTGGTCCCATGCTTTTTTGAATTCAGTTACTGTCCTCATCTCTACCACCTCCACTGGGCGACTATTCCACCGATCCACCACTCTTTCCGTAAAGAAATATTTCTGCATATCACTCCTGAATCTATCTCCCTTCACCCTCATCCCATGTCCCCTTGTAGCAGAACTTGCTTTCAATTGAAAGAGGCTCTCTCCCTGAACATTTATGCCACGGAGGTATTTAAACATCTCAATCATATCACCTCTATCCCGCCTTTCCTCTAAGGTGTACATATTAAGATCCTTAAGTCTGTCCCCATATGCTTTATAATGAAGCCCACTAATCATTTTAGTAGCCACCCTCTGCACCAACTCCATCCTGTTCACATCCTTTTGAAGGTGCAGTCTCCAGAACTGCACACTATACTCCAAATGAGGTCGCACCAAAGACTTATACAGAGGCATTATCACCTCCTTTTTTCTGCTAGCCAAGCATCCTTCTAGCTTTTGCCGTCGCCTTTTCTACCTGTTTAGTTACTTTAAGATCATCAGACACAACCACGCCTAGGTCCTGCTCTTCTTTAGTGGACAAAAGTACTTCACCCCCTATACTATATTGCTGCAGCCCAAATGCATGACCTTACATTTTTTAACATTAAATTCCAGCTGCTAAATTCTAGACCATTCTTCAAGCTTAGCTAGATCCCTCCTCATGTTATCTACACCTTCCTGGGTGTCTACTTTATTGCAGATTTTGGTATCATCCGCAAAGAGGCAAACCTTACATGACAGTCCTTCCGCTATATCACTAACAAAGATGTTAAAAAGAATCGGACCAAGGACAGATCCCTGGGGCGCACCACTGGTAACATCCTTCTCCTCAGAATGAGCTCCATTTACTTGTACTCTTTGTCGCCTCCCACCCAACCAATTTCTAACCCAAGCAGTAATTTTAGGGTCCATCCCTAGGGTGCTCAGTTTGTTTATAAGTCGCCTATGAGGAAGTGTCAAAGGCTTTACTGAAATCTAAATACACCACATCTAGGGCTCTCCCTCGGTCCAACTCCCTGGTCACGCAGGCAAAGAAATCAATCAGATTTGTCTGACAAGACCTGCCTCTGGTGAATCCATGCTGCCTCGGATCCTGTAATCCGCTGGACTCCAGAAACCTCACTATTTTTTCTTTCAGAAGCGTTTCCAATAATTTACTCACCACCGAAGTTAAACTAACTGGCCTGTAGTTTTCAACCATATCCTTACTTCCACTTTTGTGTAAAGGCACCACATGAGCCTCTCTCCAGTCCTTTGGCACCACTGCCAACTCCAATGAGGCATTGAATAGATCAGTCAGTGGAGCTGCTAGAACGTCCCCAAGTTCCCTCAGTATTCTAGGGTGTATCCCATTCGGTCCCATCGCTTTGTCTACTTTAAGTTGATCTAGTTTCTCATGAACACAGTCTTCTGAAAATTGTTCAAGATGTCCCTCACTTCTCTTCCTGTTTGTGGGTGTTTTCTGAGGTCCTGCTCCTGGTTCTTCATCTGTGAACACAAAACAGAAATATTTGTTAAGCAATTCCGCTTTATCCTCATCAGCTTCTACATATTCCTCCCCTTCACCCTTGATTCTGACAATACCACTTTTTCCCTTCCTCTTCTCACTAACATATCTGAAAAATGTCTTTCCCCCCATTTTATTGCATTGGCTATTTCCTCCTTTTTTTTAATCTTTGCTTTCCTGACTACTTTGCTAGCTTCTCTAAGTTTTTCCAAATATAGATGCCTGTCTTCCTCTCTCTGTGATCTCTTGTATTTCATGAAGGCCTCCCTCTTTTTCTTCACTTTTTCAGCTACTTCTTTCGAAAGCCATAGCGGTCTCCTTTTCCTTTAACTTTTATTTATCATTTTAACAAAGGTTGGTTGCTCTTAAAATATCCCCTTTCAGTTTTGCCCACTGTTTTTTACATCCCCCAGCTGTTCCCTTCCCACTAACGACTCCCTGAGGTATTGGCCCATCCTGGCAAAGTTAGCCTTCCTAAAGTCTAAGACCATCACCTTTGAATGGATTCTAACAGCTCTAGTCCTAGTACTGAACCACACCATCTGGTGATCACTGGATGCAAAATGATCTCCCACTATAACATCAGAAACACTTTCACCATTGGTAAGCACTAAGTCTAGTATGGCCCCTTCACGTGTGCGGTCTGTTACCAATTGCTTGAATAGTTCTCCCTGTAGAGAATCCAGGATCTCTTTACTTCTAGATGATACTGCAGCAGGAATGTGCCAATCAACATCTGGCATATTGAAATCCCCTATCAGTAGCACTTCCCCTTTCCCCTTTCCTAGCAATCTCATATACGTGGTTTAGGAATGTGAGTACAACAAGATACAGAATACATAACACAGAGACTTACAGTTTTTTGGCTGAATGTCCAAGTAGCTATGCTTCAGGCTATGAGTCATAGAGTATTGTATTATTTGGTTGTGCAGCGGAATATACTTATTTTCCTTGTTGGCAGACTAGCCTTTGGTCCCACACAAGAGCCACGCCAAAGGGCCTTCCAGTGCGGGCCCACTAGGCGCGGACGCACTTTGCTTGCAGTGGTGATTTGAATTGCACTTGTCAGTACTCACATGATTTGAATCAACCAATGAAAGATGGTTCTAATGTTTAAAAGGGCCACACTCACTCCTTGTTCCATTTGCAAAATGGTGAAGACACGAGAGTTGCCTGAAACCATCAGAAAAGTCATTATCACCAAACATCAAACTTCAAAGGTGTATGAGGCCATCTCCAAAGATCTTGGGATTCTTGTGTCTACAGTTCACAGTGTTATTAAGACGTTTTCTGCTCATGGAACTATCAAAAACCTCCTAGGACATGGTAGGAAGAGGAAACTTAATCCAAAGAGTCTTTGAAGGTTAGTACAAAGAGCTGTTCAATAGTATGAACTGTTAGAAAAACGCCACGCAATATAGTAACATAGTAAATGATGGCAGATAAAGACCAGCATGGTCCATCCAGTCTGCCCAGCAAATATACGGCAAGAGTAGGTGCACCTGTATCTCCAGGAACAAGCAGGAATGAGTCTTCACATATGGGTACGTCGGTACCGACGGAGCCTGCGCGGGAACGCTCCCCAGCTTCCCAAAAGGAAAGCTTTTGGGAGCATCCCACAGCACCTGCGCGCTGCCTTCCCGCCTTTCCTAACCAGCTCTCCTCAGTTCTTCTTTGCCGCGGAGCCAGCAGGTCGAGCCCTGTCACCGCTGAAGAAGTTCTTTATTTTATTCTATTTTATTTCTTTGGTCGCGTGTCTGCCTTCCCCGACTCCGGACCGGTACCGCCGGTCTTTTTCTTTCTTTTTAAAAAAAAAAAAAATCTATACTTTTCCTCACTTAGTGTATTTTTCTTCTTGGGCCTCAGGGCCCACAAGAAAATTTCCCTCATGGAAAAACCAGCCTCCGGGTTCAAGAAATGCACTAAGTGTAGCGGTACTATTTCTGTTACAGATACCCATGAATGGTGTCTTAAATGTTTGGGTCCTGAACACTCCATTCCGGATTGTCCGTCCTGCTCTCTAATGTCTAAACGGGGTTTACAGAACCGAGCAGCTAAGCTCCATGTGCTGTTTCCCGCTGATGCAGCGTCGGTAGCATCGACATCTTCCAGGTCTTCTCCTGATGGATCTCAGGTAACCAAACATAAACCTAGCAGGTCCTCAAAGGGTAGATCTCCCTCTAAGCATCGAGATGCCTCCGGGCTTGCCCTCGAGGATCCTGCACCAGCAAACCAACCCCGGCGGGAAGCTCCGGCTTCCAAAGCTCTTCCTATGGGGTTACAGGTTGACATCGATGGCACGGCCTCGACCGATCACCTGTTAGAATGCTCTGGGGTACCGGCACAATCTCCCGGTACCGATTTCCAGGCATTCATGGCGTCGATGGATCAGAATGTTCTGTCCATGCAGCGGGCTATCACGGCCTTCATTCAAGCTGCGATGCCGATGGTACCACAACAAACTCCGTTGTCAGTATCGGTTCCGGTACCGGTACCGGTACCGACTGCATCGACATCGACCAGGATACCGGCTGCAGCGGTTCCTTGTCCAGGGCTACTTCTCAGTACCGATCCGGTACCGAGGACGCCCGATGTCGACACCGCTCAATACGCGTATCGAGCGTTAGAAGAGCACCCTGACAGGCGATACTTCGATTCCTCTGGTGATTCTGATTCATCAGATGAGTCTCCCGAAGTATCCATAGCCCTTCCTGAAGAGCCTTCTTCTCCAAAAAGAAGAATGTCTCCTCCAGAGGACTTGTCCTTTCAAGACTTCATAAGAGAAGTAGCTAAAGGACTTTCTATTTCAGTAACCTCTGAATCAGAGCCTAGAGCAAAAAAATTAGATATTTTAGGATACTCTAAAGCTCCTAGAGAGGCAGTCACCTTACCAATTCATGAGATTCTTTATGAACACATGATTGATTTATGGGAGACTCTTCTCACTCTCTCTCCTCATTCTCGCAGATTGGACACTATGTATCGTGTCCCTCCTTGTCCTGGATTTCAGAAAACTCAGCTTCCTCACAATTCCATTGTGGTGCAGTCAGCTATGCAGGGCCGGATTTAGCTATACGCCATGTACGCCATGGCGTAGGGCCCACAGCTGCAAAGGGCCCACAAAAATTGAAGTAGTTAGGCTTTTTTTTTAATAAAATAAAAAAAACCTGCTGGCTGCCGCCGCGGGGCCCCCTCTGCTGCCGCGGCAGCATGGACTGACCCGCGGGGGCCCCCTCTGTAAGCTCGGTCCCTCCCTCCGTGCCTCCGTGTCTCCCTCCGTGCAGGCTGTTAGAGACGCGAAGGCAGACTGTCTCCTTCTGCCTTCCCGTCTCTGTTAAGCCCGCAGGGCTGATGGGAAATTTCCCATCAGCCCCTGCGGGCTTAACAGAGACGCGAAGGAGACAGTCTGCCTTCGCGTCTCTAACAGCCTGCACGGAGGGAGACACGGAGGCACGGAGGGAGGGACCGAGCTTACAGAGGGGGCCCCCGCGGGTCAGTCCATGCTGCCGCGGCAGCAGAGGGGGCCCCGCGGCGGCAGCCAGCAGGTTTTTTTTTTAAAAATAAATTTTACTTTAGGCCGGGGGTGGGGGAGGGGTAGGGGGTAGGACTGGTAATTGGGGGAGCTGGGGCTGGAAATGGGTTGGGACTGGGACTGGAAATGGGCTGGGACTGGGACTGGAAATGGGTTGGGGGGATTAAGGCTGGAGGTGGGCTGATGAGGAGGACTGGTAATGGGCTGTGGGCTGTTGGGGGGGGGGTTAGAACTGGTAATGGGCTTTGGGGGGGTTAAGACTGGTAATGGGCTGTGGGCTGATGGGGGCTGTCTGGTAATGGGCTATGGGGGGGGGCTCGGACGGGAAATGGGCTGGGGGGGGGTTAAGACTGGAGGTGGGCTGATGGGGTTAGGACTGGTAATGGGCTGTTGGGGGGGGTTTAGAACTGGTAATGGGTTTTGGGGGTTTAGACTGGTAATGGGCTGTGGGCTGATGGGGGCTGTCTGGTAATGGGCTATGGGGGGGCTAGGACTGGAAATGGGCTGGGGGGGGGTTAAGACTGGAGGTGGGCTGATGGGGTTAGGACTGGTAATGGGCTGTTGGGGGGGTTTAGAACTGGTAATGGGTTTTGGGGGGTTTAGACTGGTAATGGGCTGTGGGCTGATGGGGGCTGTCTGGTAATGGGCTATGGGGGGGCTAGGACTGGAAAAGGGCTGGGGGGTTAAGACTGGAGGTGGGCTGATGGGGTTCGGACTGATAATGGGCTGTTGGGGGGGTTTAGAACTGGTAATGGGCTTTGGGGGGGGTTAAGACTGGTAATGGGCTGTGGGCTGATGGGGGCTGTCTGGTAATGGGCTATGGGGGGGGTTAGGACTGGAAATGGGCTGGGGGGGGTTAAGACTGGAGGTGGGCTGATGGGGTTAGGACTGGTAATGGGCTGTGGGCTGATGGGGGGGGTTAGGACTGGCAATGGGCTATGGGGGGCTGACTGGAAATGGGTTGATGGGGTTAGGACTGGAAGTGGGCTGATGGGGGGTTAGGACTGGTAATGGGTTATAGGGGGGGCTTAAACTGAAAATGGGGTGATGGGGGGTTAGGACTGGTATTGGGTTGGGGGGTTGCTAGGACTGGAAATGGGCTGATGGGTGGCTAGGACTGGAAATGGGCTGATGCAGGGACTAGAAGGGAATGGATGCTGGGTGAGGCTGGAACTAGAAGGGAGCTGATGTTGGGGGAGGATTAGAATGGGATGGGCTGGAAGAGTAAAATGGAGAAGGGAAAAATATTTTGTGTGGGAGGGATAAAAAAATCTACAATTGGCCGGGTATTGGGAGAGTAAGTGGGGATTGAGGATGGAGGGGTAAAATTTGACTGGATGAAATAGGAATGAGGAAAGAGCAAAAGGAGAAAGATTAGTATGTTAAAGCAGATGTAGAGAGAGAATGGAAAAAAACTAGAAGAGAGAAGAAAGGACAAATGGACAGCAGACGATGGAGAGTTAGCAGAAGACATGAAGAAACCAGAAGAAAGTGGCTGGAGCAATTGCAGCTGAAAAAAATGCACAAAAGGTAGAAAAATATCTCTTTATTTTGAATTTATTAATTGGAATATGTCAGCTCTGGTAAATGTGCATCATTAACGTCTGCGCTTTGTTTAGTACAAGAGCAAATTAATGTATAGTTTTATTTCTACAGTGTTGTACATTCCAAGTTTGGCTTTTGGGATTCCCAGTTTAATTATTGTCTTCCTGTTTCTAAAATGTGATTACTTGTTTGGTGATGGTCTATGTTCTGCATGTGTAACTGAGCTGAGGTATTCTGTTTATATAATTCCTATTTGACATTGCCACTTGTTCTCTTTCCCCAGTAGGTCATGTATTGTTGTTCTCTGAAATGTATTGGTTTAATATTTGCAGTGTTGCCTTTTGATTGGTAGAGTATGGTGCTTTGTGAGTCCTGGTAGTGCTGTTAGGATACGGCGGGTTTGCTATGGGTTCTAAATGGGCAGTGTTTGTAGTAGTTCCTAATGTGTCTGGCAGTTGGCACTGGATTATAGTAATGTAGAAATCTTTTAGTCTTTCTTTATCCATACACTCATTAAGAGGCACGTTTACTAAAAGTTAGTATATGGTAACATTATGCAAATATTTATGCAAATGAGGCCCCTTATGCAAATGAGGCCCACACCCCCCTTGGGCCGCCCCTGCTGGGGGCCCACAATTTTTGTTGGCATAGGGCCTCACTCAAGGTAAATCCGGCCCTGCAGCTATGAAGAGGATAAAGAGTACAAAGAGACACACTTCTGCTCCTCCAGGAAGAGAATGCAGGACCTTGGATACTTTTGGTAGGAAAATCTTCCAAGCCAGTATGCTTATTGCCAGAATCAACTCATATAGCCTTTACATGGGTATGTTTTTCTAAAAGAAGTTGCAGAAAAACTGCACAACTTCCTCCCTTTTCTTCCAGAAGATAAAAGGGACGAATTCCTCATTTGGCTTAAGCATACTCAAAAGTACCTTAGAAACCCAGCAAATAGCAAACCACATAAAACTTTTTTTGTCGGATTGACCAGCACAGTACACAGGATCAATGCCCGTTACCGCTGCGGTCCTTCCTTTTTAATCATTTATAAGACAATTTAAAACAGCTCCTGTTAGTAAAAGCTGGTACTTAGCTTTGTGAAATTGGGCTGTGAAAATAGGTGGGCAATGAAAGTTCAGTGCCTGATTCAGCAGGTCATGTCGCTACGACGTGCCACGTTTCGGGGGTACACTCATCCACCCCCTGCTTCAGGTCAGACCTCCGAATTGAAGTGAGAAGCATCAGCCATAAGCACCCAGCTGTAAAAGTGGTTTATATATCCAACCGCCATTGCAGAGAAGAATCTTCATACTCTGGATTGTAAAAGAGCTCTTGCTTTTTACTTACAAAGGACACAGCAACATAGAAAGTCTTCCCAGCTTTTTGTTGCTTTTGATCCTTCTCATTTGGGACTTCCAGTCTCTAAGAGAACACTGTCCAATTGGATTGCTCAGTGTATTTCTTTCGCCTACCAGAGTAAGAACCTTTCTCTGGAGAGCCATGTCACAGCTCATAACATGAGGGCCATGGCCACCTCTATGACTCATCTAAATTCTGTGTCCATCGACCAGATCTGTGGAGCAGCCACCTGGGCCTCGGTTCATACCTTCACAGCCCATTACTGCTTGGACAAGGACTACCGCCGGGATGCCTTGTTTGGTCAGGCTGTCCTCAAACACCTGTTCCATTCTTAAACAACTCCTACCCTCCTTCCCTGGATGGATGCCTGAGATCCATAGGAGGACGTAGAACCCTTCCCAGGGTCTCATATCCTTGGGGATCTCCCAGGCATCTTAGCTAGGGAGTCCCCATATGTGAAGACTCATTGCTGCTTGTTCCTGGAGATAGCACAGTTACTTACCTGTAACAGGTGATTTCTGGGAACAGCAGGAATAAGTCTTCACATCCCTCCCACCTCCCCTAGGAGTTGTACCTCTTTTCTATCTTTCCTTTCTTCTCTCTCTCTATTGTCTCAGCTTTAAACTCGAACTGAGTAGAGCTGGTTAGGAAAGGTGGGAAGGCAGCGCGCAGGCGCTGTGGGATGCTCCCAAAAGCTTTCCTTTTGGGAAGCTGGGGAGCGTTCCCGCGCAGGCTCCGTCGGTACCGACGTACCCATATGTGAAGACTTATTCCTGCTGTTCCCAGAGATCACCTGTTACAGGTAAGTAACTGTGCTTGCTCCGTGCAGGCCACCCCTCCCCATGTCTTTGTTTAGGAGTGGACCCACCATTTGTTGAGTAGGACACCCCTATTTGTTGAGAAGTTAGATGGTTCAGTTTATTTTGTTTTTATCCTGTTGCTATAAAGGGATCAGCAGTGCTTGTCCCATGCTGTTTTGAATTCCGTCACGTACAACATCCAAAGAGCTTAAGGCTGACCTGGAGCAATCTGGAGTGGTGGTTTCAGTCCGCACCATACGCTGCACACTTAACAAAGAAAAACTTTATGGGCGAAGGCCAAGGAGGACCGCACTGCTCAAAGACAGACATAAAAAGGCATGCCTGACTTTGCTCAAACCCTCCTGGAGAAATCACAGTCCTTTTGGGAAAATATTCTGTGGACATATGAAACCAAACTTGAGCTCTTTGGCAATGCAGACCAGCGATACATTTACAGATGAAGAAATGAAGCCTATCAGGAAAAAACATCCTTCCTATGGTTAAATATAGTGGAGGCTCCATAATGCTGTGGGGCTGTTTTGCTGGAGGCCTAGAATATGTTAAAGGAATCATGAAGTCAGAGGACTACCAAGGTATTTTGGAGTGAAATGTGCTACCTAGTGTCAGAAAGCCAAGTCTGGGTCAAAGGGTCCTCCAGAAGGACAATGACCCAAAACATACGTACATTCAAAAATACAAAAGAATGGTTAAAAAGGAGAAAATGGACTGTTTTAAACTGACCAACAATGAATTCTGATCTCAGTCCAATAGAGAACCTTTGGAAAGAGCTGAAATCTGCCATTGGTAAAAGGAATCCTGGAAACATTCATGAGCTGGAACAAATCACAGTTCAAGAGTGTGAGAAACTACCAGCAGACAAATGTACGAAACTTATAGAAGGCTACAAGAAATATTTGGAGGCTGTCATCACTAACAAGGGTTATGCAACCAAATATTAGTGAAGGGTGCCATTAATCCTGTCCAGAATATATATATTTTTGTTTCTCAGAAATTATTATGTCTAAGTTGCACAGACATCTTTTTTTTGTTTATAGCTTTGAATATACAATTCAAATATTATGATGACATACAGTTGGAATATTTCCAATTGTTTCTCAAGTTTTTATACACCACATACCTAAAATGCAAAAGTGCCAATAATGCTGACCACAACTGTACCAAAGAGACTGTCTCCCAGACCTGGAGCATCCAGTATCTTGTCATGGAGATCTTCCCTAAATCCAGAAGCTCGTAACCATGCTGTCCGTCGAGCTTCAATAGACATAGATATAGACATAGACATAGACATCATATGTGGATCTGATAAGATGATATACGGACTCCTGAAGATGGAGCTGTATCATGTCATCCTCGTTAACTAGTGAGCCTAGAAAAGTATGGTGGTATTGCAGGATTTGTAGCTGTTGTGCTACAACTTTTAAGGCTAGCATTGACTCTAGTAAACTTTTTTATCCATGTTGTCCATTAGCCTCTGATCTTTGCCAGGTCAGATTTGAATCTTGGACTTCACGAATTTGCTGTTCTTTATAGCTGCCTCAGACTATAGACTGATGAGGGAGGTGAGTTTGATCATGACCTGGTGCTGATAGGACTTTATATTTTAAATCTAGACATCAGGAGGTGGGGTAAATAAAAGATGGTGTCTTCCAGATGGAGAGTTGAAGGTCCTGTAGCACTGGTAGTACCATATCTCTTTGGGGGAACCACAGGATTGAAGTATAGACTGAAAATCTTTTTAATAGATAGGCTCCTGTGAGGGGGACAAGTTCTTTAATGATTGTTTGCAAGAATTTCATATAGGAATACGCTTTGATGAGTAGTTGTGTTTTTCTGAGGCAATGGCTGGAGGTCCAAGGACATCCTCTGCAGAGTGTCGTTGGAGGGGGGGGGAGGGGTAATAGGCCTCACCTTTAGCAGGGCATTTGGTATGATTCAGGAGACCAACCCGCTTCTGAGGAGGGGTTGGGGGCGGGGAGGCTAATGAGAGGAGGTAAAAGTACAGTCATATACTAGAGCCTCAGTCCTGAAAAGAGATGGCAGCTGAGGAGATGGAAAGGACACGTTAGCTTGTAGGAGACTGGCTGTATCCTGCACAGTTTTTTCCAGGAAGTTAATGAGGGATGTTTGGTTGGTGCGATTGAACTAAGGCTCTGTCCTGTTTGGCTAGAACCTGCATGGAATTAGAGGGGTTATTGAGGTCTTTTTGCCTGAGGAAGACAGATCTGGCTCCTGATGTTTTTCCTTTTGTGAGTGTTTATCTGAGCCTTACCTTTATTTTCTGGACTATTGCTTGTGGTCTTTTCCCGCCGTCATGTTTCTATATTTCTATAAAGGAGAAAAGGGTACTATTGTAGTTGATGGAAGGGCAAACTAGATAGGTCATGCGGTCTTTTTCTGCCATCATGTTTCTATGTTTCTTGTACTTGTGTGGATTGTGAGATTGTGTGAGCTTGTGAGGATAGATAGGGCAAGTCTTGGTGTCTGCTGAGGTAGTCTAGTATTGAGACGGATTGTTGAGAGAGTGGGTTGGGGTACGAGAGTTGTTGATTGCAATTGGTAGGTAGAAGTGGAGGAATGATTCTTGCTGGGTGGGCGGTGCAGGCTGTATGGAAAGGGGTTGGATTATTATACTATATTTGGGCTTTTTAAGCATCTCCTTGATGATGCAAAATAGAAATAAGTAAATAAACAAAAGATATGCTGCATTTCTCCTGAGTCCTCATGAGCTGTGATGGTGGATCTTGTCAGTTATTGGCCAACTTCAAATCTGCTGATAGTAGCTAAGATTATTAAATCTTGTTTGGCCATACAGTTAATGGATTTTTTTTGGAAGAGGGCCAGGGATGAGACATTGTACAATTGGGCTTTTGCTCAAGGGGAAACACCCCTTCTAGCCTTATTCCTTGGTTCTCAATACGGTCCTCAGGGCATACTCAGCTAGGATTTCAGGATATTCACAATCATTATGCATAAGGCATGGACTGCCTCCTTGGTATGCATATCTATCTCATGAATATTGATTATCGATATCCTGAAAACCTGACTGGCTGGGACCTTTTGGGTACCTGACAGATAGTTGTGACCTGGATTGGATTGGTCACTGTTGGAAACAGGATACTGATGGGCTTGATGGACCCTTGGTCTGACCCAATATGACATAAATTATGTTCTTATGGGTTGAGAACCACTACCTTAACTGGATGAGACAGAACAATGGTTGGATAAGGGTGGATCAAGATTATTGATCCTCCTTGATCTTTCAACCATCTTTGATACACTGAGCCATGAAAAATTGTTATATAGACTTAATGAGAAGGGGAACAGTGGAGAAGCCTATGGTTGATTTAATTTTTTCTTATTTAATTGAAATTTTAAGGTATTAGAGGAGGCAGTATTATTATTTAAAGTAATTTTGTTTGCTTAGAGAGTCTTTCAGGGTTCCTCCTTATCCCCCTGCTTTTTAATCTCTATAGTGACCAATTGGCAAGTCAAATTAGAGTTTTTGTTTCAATCCTTTTCTATTCTCTGATGTACAATTTTTTATACCTTTTGGGTGAAATTTTATAAGGAGCTATGTAGTTTTAGGCAGCAGGAACACTCCTAAATGTCAGTATTTTAGTCATTTATGCATGTAAGTGACCACTTATGCACATAAATGACCTCATATAAAATACCGATTAATGTAAAAGTACACATATGCATTGCATGGCACATACTTTCACTATGGGCATGCACATGAGTGGAGTTTAAGCAGAGCATTGGCAGATCACACAAGTACACGCACAGATGATAAATTATAATTTATGCACATACTTGAATGCATTTGAATAGGTAATGGGTTGGCATTGGGTTTTTTTCAAGAATGTTTCATTGTTTTAATTGTATTTTTTTATTATGAATTTATTGTAAATTTCTGTTTACGTTGTTTTGTCAATTACATTTTGCATCTTCCTATTTGTTTTTGTTTATATTTTTTATTGTAAACTGCATAAACATGATCCACTCTGTATTATCAGTAATTGAAAGAGCAGACTACAAGTACTGATATTAAATTAATTAAATAAAATTGTTGACTTGTTATTGCAGATATGCTACTTTTATCCACCAACCCCTATGATTATCACTTCTGTTCACAAGGCGTAACTACAGTTGACAATCTGGATGATGGTGAAGAACTGATGGCCACGGATGTACGTACCTGTAATTTCACTTGATAGCCAAAGAAAGGATGTTGGCTCCAGCAGTTATTGAGACATGTGTTTCCCAAAAGGATAGAGCTGTCCCTAAGTTACTAAAGAGCATGTCTTCTGCAAGAAAAGGAGGCTAGCCCAGCAGAACCATCAAAATGTGTGTACCCCAAGTAGAGAGGGCGAGCTCCAACAGGGCCACTGAGATGCATGTCTCACAAAGTGATAGGGGAGGGGAAGGGAGGAGAGATTAGTCACTCAGGGAGATTAAAGCAGGGGGAGGAAAATGGAAAATTCTAGATAAAACACTAGGACAGAGAAGAAATAGGTAATGGATTAAATGGTTGCTTGGCCTCAACAGACAGAGACTAGAAAGTTGCAAACAGTTATGAGGATATGTAGGAGACAGGTAGGAATGGAGAAAATTGAACAAGCTTACAGAAAAATAAATAGCACACTAACAATAATAAAATAACTATAACAATGGACACACAGGACTCACTAACTGGCAGGTAAGTGTACCATTGTTAGTGTGCTATTTATTTATTTGAGAAGCTGCTTACCTACTTTGCTGCCCGTTTGGGCACACTTATCTGCCAGCTAGTGAGTCCTGTGTGTCCACTGATATATTTTTTTTATCATTGTTAGTGTGCTGTTTGTTTATCTGCACCATTGTTAGTGTGCTAATTATTTATCTGTAAGCTTGTTCAGTTTTTTCCATTCCAACCTGTCCCCTACATATCCTCAAACTTTTATCCCTCCATCCCACTCCTTTACCCACCCAACTTGTAGGGTTCAGTCTCTTATAGCCATCTTCTGCTCATTACCACACTTATTCACAGACACACCTAATCACTTATGATCTCTCTCCCACCTATGCTTATTTCTTCTGAACTGCTCTCATCTCCATCTCTCTCTTCTATAGCTCCTCATCACTTTCTCTTCCTATTCCTCATACTCTCTAATTGTCTCTATCCTCCCCTCCTTATCTCCTCTTTACCATCCTCACTTCCCCCACCATCCTGTCCTCTACCCTGTCATCACTCTTGGGCTTCACCACTTTCTCCCTCTCATTCAGCCATCTCCCTTCTCTGTAAAACAACCTCACCTTTGTTACTGCCATGCTGTCTTATCCCTGCACTCTTCTACTCCTTCTCCTTCTCTCATCCGGAGATATCAACCCCAACCCTGGGCCCCCCCTAGACTTTTGTCATACTCCCAGAACAGATCTTCACACAATACCTCAAATCTTATTCCTAACCCTCTCCTTTCCCCTTCTTCTCTCCCTTTCTCATGTGCCTTTTGGAATGCAAACTCCATCTCAAATAAACTTGCATTTATTCATGATCCCTTTATCTCTAATGTTCATCTTCTTGCTCTAACTAAAACCTGGCTCTTCCCAGAAAACTCAGCATCAGTCGCTGCTCTCTGTCATGGCAGCCATCAGTTCTCCCACATGCCTCATCCCACTGGCCATGGTGGTGGTGTTGGACTTCTACTTTCTCCTTCCTGCCAGTTTCAGCCCTTCCTGTTGTCTCAATATGACTCCTTTCCCTCCCTGGAAGTCCACTCCATCCATCTTTTTACTCCACTACCTCTCCGGTTAGCTGTTATTTATCAACTTCCTGACAAGTCTATCTCTACCTTTCTCACTGACTTTGATTGGTCGCTTTCCTTCTTTCTGGTTTCCTCATTCAATCTCCAGCTTTGTTCTACTGCCCCCACTCACCAGCCTGGCCACTGCCTTGACCTTGTATTCTTCTCTAGTTGCTTACCCTCAAACGTCATTACCTCAGTTCTTCCCTTATCGGACCATCACCCGCTAAGCTTCACTCTTCATCACTCATTGCCTCAACCTCGCCCTGTCTCCTCCAACCTCTTTAGAAATCTTCATGCTATTGACCCTTTGGCTCTCTCCTCCACTGTCTCATCACCTCTTTCCTTCACTATGTCATCTGAATCTGTTTATGAGGCAGTAGCTTCCTATAATGCAGCACTCTCCTCTGCTCTGGATGCTCTTGCTCCACCCATAAACAAATCAAAAAGACCCTAAACAAGGCAGACTGAAAAGAAAAAAAGAAAACCAAAAGGAAAAAGAAAAAAGAACATGAGACAGACACCACCTGTTGGAGTGACCAGCAGAGGAAAACAGGGGGCCTCAGTAACTCTCCAAAGAAAAAACAGAGAGGACGAGTCATGCAGTAAGGCACACAGCCCGACAAAACGCAAAGACTCTAACTCACATCAAAGGCCTACCCAAAAAAACCTCTGAAATACACAGCAAATCAAACTCCAACAAGTGTGTTTGAACATAGCAGTGAAAGTACATGAGACACCAAACAACGGCAGCAAACCAGCAAATCAGCACAACAATGAAATCCAAAGTCTTATCTGGAGTCGAAGCAGAAGGAAGAAACCCAAAATGAGCCCCGACATGAGCCCCGACACCAAGTGTTTCGCCTTGCGGCTTCCTCAGGGAGCTTCAGAAGATGCAAAAGGAAATCTCAGAAGAAGAACGCTGATTCCAAAAGCCATACAGATGGTGGTGTGTCACGGCGTCTCAAAAGAATGCTAACCTGCAAATAACATGCACAAACAATCTGTCTCATGAAAAAGAACTCACAGAAAATCTTACCCCAAAAAAAGAAGAAGAACAGATTCAGAAACTTACTGCATTTGCTATGCGAATGGCACAGAAAAATATGCTGTAACACGGCATCCAAGTAACAGCCCTACTAAAAAGACGCCGAAAAACGAAGACAGCGCATGCGCTTAAAAAGGAAACCCCATGACGTCAGGGAAAAACCAAGTCACAGGGAACATAAATATGAGGCCAAACAAAACCATAGCAAATGCTAAAAAAGAAGAAAAGAACCAGAAACTTTGTTGTTGTAATCCAAAAAAAAACCCACAGGAAAAAAGGAAAAATCAGAAACACTGTTTCCACTCGAGAGATTCATTCAATCCATGAGGTATCACCATGTTCAACGAAAAAATCCAGCGTTGTTCCTGTTGAAACAAAATCTTATCCACATCACCACCAGAAGCGGAGGAGACACATTGTTTAATTACCAGACAACGGAGATCTTCAAACACATGCCCCAAAGCTTGAAATGCTGAACCAAAGGTGCACCTTCCACGGCATGAGCCAAACAGCTCCGATGTTCTATCAGCCGGGTCCGCAAGGTAAGAATGGTCTTCCCAACATACGCCAAATCACAAGGGCAGTGAAGTAAATACACAACCCTTGCACTGCTACAAGAGGTGGAATGAAGTAAATAATAACACCGTTGATTATGATAAAAAGATTGACAAGTCTCCATAACAGAGCACACCGAACAGTGGCCATAACTTCAATGCCCGCCTGAAACTGAGGATAGTGATGGTGCTCATGTAAACGTGGTGGGACACAGCAGATCCTTGAGATTAGAACTCCTAGTGTATACTGAACGAATATGCTGATGTTCCAAACCAGGAGTCAACCGAAAAACATGAGAATGTCGTTGAATAATTTTAGATAATTGACTGAGAGGATTGAACCTGGTGATGAAATGTACAAAGGAAGGATCCAACGACGCGGAACGATCACGAGGATGCAACAACCAAGCCCGATCATTATAACGGGCTCGAGTGCAAGCTTTACGAATCAAAGAAAATGAGTACCCCCGACGTAAAAAAGAATCCTCTAACTTCTGGGATTGGTGCTGGTAGTCACAAACAAGGGAACAATTCCGGCGGTATCGAAGAAACTGCGCAAAAGGAACCCCTTCTTTCAGCCACTGTGGGTGAGCACTATGAAAATGAAGGAATGCCATACAATGTGTTGGTTTAGTATACACTGAAGTAACAAGAAAATCATCAAAGTAGCCAAAGAGCCATAATCGGAAACCTCAGCAGACATATCCAGGTCAGGTGCCGCCGTAGGAGAAGAGGACCCCGATAACTCAGATGACCCCGACGACTCAGATGGTGCAGCAAAAAAAGCCTTCAGATGAAGTTTACGCAAAAGATGTTCCAAATCCAAACAAACTTGAAAAGCATCATAAGAGATGCGAGGGACAAAAGACAACCCTTTCTCCAACACACTCTCTTGAGCTAGAGATAACACCCGTGAGGACAAATTAACTACAAGCCTTTACTAAAGGCTAAATCCAAGAGCCTTTACTCGATCTTCATCCTTCTTGACCTTTCTGCTGCTTTTGACACTGTTGACCACAACCTTCTCCTCGATACCTTGTCCTCGCTTGGTTTAAAGGGCGCTGTACTATCCTGGTTCTCTTTTTATCTCTCCCATCGCTCCTTTAGTGTTTGTTTTGGTGAATCATCCTTTGATGCTATCCTGCTCTCAGTTGGTATACCCCAAGGATCGGTCTTGGTCCACTCCTTTTCTCTCTTTATACCCAGTCCCTATCATGCACTCATCTCTTCCCATGGCTTTCAGTACCATCTTTACACTGATGACACCAAAATCTACCTCTCTACACCTAAAATCTCCATGGCAATCTAGGCCTGGATTTCTGCCTGCCTTTCTATCATTGCTGCGTGGATGTCTCATCGCCACTTGAAATTGAACATGGCCAAAACTGAGTCTCTTATTTTTCCCCCTAAACCCTCCTCTTTCCTTGCTCCTTCCTCCTTTCTCGGTCTCTGTGGATAACTCTCTATTCCTCCCTGTTTCCTTGGCTCACAATCTTGGGGTTGTCTTGACTCCTCTCCCTCCTTCTCCACATAGCTGATAGCTAAAACCTGCTGTTTCTTTTTCAACATAACATTTTTTATAACATCAACAAAATCCACCCATTCCTTTCTGAACACACTACTAAGATACTTATCCAATCTTTTGTCACCTCCCATCTAGTCTATTGTATCCTACTCCTTGCTGGTCTCCCTCTGAATCATCTATCTCCCCTTTAATCTGTTCAACACTCTGCTGAATGGCTATCTTCCGTCAGCCTCATCATGCTCATATTACCCCTCTTCTCAAGTCACTTTATTGGCTCCCTATCCGTTTCCACATCCAGTTCAAACTTCTCCTACTAACCTATGAGTGCATTCACTCTGCAACTTCTCACTATCTTTCCTATTTTATACCTCCCTATACCCCTCCTTGGGAACTCTGCTCTTCTGGCAAATCGCTTCTGTGCCTTTCTTTTCTATTGCTAATTCCAGACTGCTCCTTTCACCTTGATGCTCCTTATGCCTGGAACAAACTGTCTGAATCTGTATGTCAGGCGCCTCCTCTAGCTCTTTTCAAATCCAGGCTGAAAATTCACCTCTTCGCTGTCACTTTTGGATCTTGATTCACTTTTTTTTTTTTTTAATTTTATTTTTTATACCGCGCTCTTTAGAATCAGTGCGGTTTACATGTATACTAACAGGTACTTTTTATTCCCTTGTCCCTGAAGGGCTCACAATCTAAGTGTCCCTGAGGCAATGGAGGGTTAAGTGGCTTGCCCAAGGCCACAAGAAGTGGCCATGGGACGAGAGACCCCAATCCCTCCGGCCTGAGGTTGCTTGTCCCCATGTGGGAATTGAACCCCTGGCCTTCTGGCCTGAGGTAACCTGTCCCTTCTGTCCTGAGGTAACCTGTTCACTTGATCTCCTTTGTATTTCCTTACCATTCCCCCTAGATGTATCCCATGTCTACAACTACTATGCTATCTGTCTTGACTAGATTGTAAGCTCTGATGAGCAGGGACTGTCTTTTATATGTGTCTGTGAAGCGCTGCATACGTCTTGTAGCTCTGTACAAATACTCAGTAGTAGTAGTAGTAGGCTGCCCCAGTTAGGACCACCAAGGAACATAAAGTATATCCCAAAGGAAGGGAGAAACCATATCAAGAGCACTGATGTTTCCTTATATGCCAAGAGTAGCTTGAGAACCAGGCAAACGTCACTATCTATTGCCTCAGGTACAACTTAGAGCATAAGCCATCGAGGCTTGCTGTACCTGAATGTACCTCACCTTGAACTACCTATGAAAAGGTTGGAATGAAATCAAAATAGTGAAATAACATTTTCTACTTCTAAGATGGCATAAGGAGTGACCTGCACAGCGTAGCACTAGAATATACAGATGGACAGCAGCAACTAACTACAGGAGAAAAAGTGACATGAAGCAGGTGTATTCTACACAGTCACATTAAAATGGGAGTAAAACCATTGTAAATAACAAATTGGAAAAACTCAAAAGAATCCCAATAGGGGGATGACAAAATATTGCTGCTTTTGGAAGGCTAGCTTACAAGCTGACCATCCAAAATCTAGTGATGGACAATAAGGAGGAAACTTTAAAAGGGTTTTATACCATTTGCATATGTAAGTATAAATTTTAGAAAACGTGCTCTGCCCAGCACACAAGAATGTGCTCTGGCTATGGTTTGGGAGGTCCTTCAAAGTATACATGTATTCCGCATTTTGGAATGGGAATAAAACCATATGCAGGAAAATCTCCTTGTGGGCATTTACACCTGCTTCAAGCCATGTGTAATTGTTGGTTAAGTTCTCATCTGGACCTGGGCTTTGGAGGAAAGCATAAGGTTTTCTGCTTCTCTATCAGGCATTCTAGACCACTTCAAAACACCAAAGGTTTGAGGTTCAGAGCTCCGATCCTTAAGCAGTTTCTTGAGGAAATGTAGTTTTTCAACATCTTCCACTTAAACGCTTTGGGCCCGATATTCGATTGGGACAGCTATGCGCTGCTATAGCACATAGCCATCAGTGTCAACTTCTAATCCTGGATATGCAATGCCGGGGTCATATGCACTGAATATCCGGGTCGCCGCACAGCCTCCAATGCCGCAGAAGCTACCCAGGTACCGACGATATTGCACTGCTATCTGGTTAGCTCCCGCGTGTAAAACGAGGCCAGTTTCTGCTTCGCCTAGTTTTACCCGCAGGTTGCTAACCAGGCATCGGTACAATATCGCTGCTACCAGGTAGCGACTGTCGCTACTCATGACGCGCTCCGGAATGCCCAGAACATGCCCTGATACTAAGCGCTTAGCATCGGGGTGTATAGCGGCATTAGTTGGGGATATTCAGCAGCACTAGCCACGTTGGTGTTGTTGAACATCCCGTTCAGCGGCATTTACATGGTGTACAGGTCAATAAATTGTGTAAATGCCTTTAGAATATTGGGCCCATACAGTAAGTGGCAAAATTGCTGCTTATGCATGTAAGTATACTTACACATGTAAAGCCTGGAGTGATACTGCTCGTTTTTGAACATTTTCTTTTGTAAAATGGCTTCTTCTGATTTGCATTCCACTAAACACATGCCAGTGGCATAAATTCTGCCCAAACAGAGGGTGATGGATGGAAACAAACAAGTTCAGGATGTCACTCCCAGCAAAAACATAATAACATCAGAAACAGTCACCATATTAATCCACACATCAATAGCAAGTGGGAAGAGGAGTATAGAATAAAATCCATGCAAAATACCTGCAAGCCAATCAACAATTGCTGGAAGGCAAAGAGCACAAATGCTCGAAGCCTAGCCAAGTTCCTGACCTGGAAGCCCTAATGGTGAAAATGGACTTGGACATTGTGGCCATTATACAAACATGGTTTAATGAGTCACATGAATGGGATATAGCCATAGTTAGCTATAATTTATTTAGAAGAGATAGAGAAGGCAGAAAGGGACGAGGAGTGGCTCTATATGTCAAAAACAATATTAAAGCTGCTGAAAATGCAGGGGATGTGAGGAAAGATCTACAAAAGCTGGAAGAATGGTCTAATGCTTGGTAGTTAAGATTTAATGTGAAGAAGTACAGCATCATGCACTTGGTAAGCAGAAATCCAAGAGAATTGTAAGTGGTAGGGGGTGAGAGGTTGGTGTGCATGGATCAGGAGAAGGACTTTGGAGTGTGGTGGTTTCTGAGGATCTCAAGGTGGCCAAACAATATGACAAGGCAGTGGCCAAAGCCAGAAAGATGTTGCATTGCATACAGTGAGGAATAACCAGCAGAAAGGAGGAGGTATTAATGCCCCTGTATAAGTCGTTCGTGAGGCCTCACATGGAGTATTGTGTTAAGATTTGGAGACCATATCTCACAAAAGAATATAAAAAGACTTGAAATAGTTCAGAGGAAGGTGACCAAAATGATTTGGAGCCTGCGCCAGAAGATGTATGAGAAGAGAATGAAAACTGGAAACAACATAAACACTGGCAAGTTAGATGCAAGGCATTGATAAGGCAGGCAAAGAGAGAATTTGAAAAAAAGCTTGCTGTGGAAGCAAAAATGCATAATAAAAACTTTTTCAAGTACATTCTTAGCAAAAGAACTATAAGAGAGTCAGTTAACCCATTAGATGATAGAGAGCTAAAAGAGGCACTAGGAGGGGACAAGACCATAGCGGAGAGACTGTTCGGTCTTTACTGAAGAAGATGTAGGGAAGTTACTCATAACTGAAATGGTATTTAAAGGTGATACATCAGAAGAATTGAAAGAAATATCGATAAACTGTGAAGATGTACTACAACTATTTGATAAACTAAACAGTAGCAAATCACCTGGACCAGATGGTGTACATCCAAGGGTGTTGAAAGAACTGAAATATGAGATTGCAAACCTGCTATTAGTAATCTGTCAACTATCATTAAAATCATCTATAATACCTGAAAATTGGAGGATGACCAATGTAACACCAATTTTTAAAAAGGGTTCCAGGGGTGATCCAGGAAACTACAGACCAGTGAGCCTGACATTAGTAACGGGCAAAATGGTAGAAACCATTATAAAGAACAAAATTACTGAATAAGGTTTAATGGGAGAAAGCCAACATGGCTTTAGCCAAGGAAGGTCTTGTCTTATTAATCTGTAATTTTTTTTTTAAGGTGTGAATAAACAGGTAGACAAAGGTGAGCCAATCAATATAGCGCATCTGGATTTTCAGAAAGCCTTTGACAGGGTCCCTCATGAGAGACTCTTGGAGCAAATTAAAAGTCATGGGATAGAAGGCAGTGAACTATTGTGGATCAGGAATTAGTTAAAAGATAGAAAGCAGAGGATAGGGCTAAATGGTCCAGTTTTCCCAATGGAGAAAGATGAATAGTGGTGTACCCAGGGATCTGTGCTGGGTCCGCTGCTTTTTGACATATTCATAAATGACCTGGAAATGGGAATAATGAGTGAGGTTATCAGATTTGCAAATGACACAAAACTATTCAAAGTTGTTAAAACCATGAGGATTGTGGAAACTTGCAAGTGGATCTTGATAAATTGGAAGACTGGGCATCCAAATGGCAGATTAAATTTAATGTGGACAAGTGCATAGTTATGCACCTAGGAAAGAAAAACCCAACCTATGGTTACACGATGCAAGGTTCCACATTGGGAACCACCACCCAGGAAAAAGATTTAAGCTTGGGGCCCCTCATTGTAACTTACGCCACTGACACATTCTTCTTTTATGGCACTATGTATATTTTAAATGCATGAATTTAAATGTCCCTTTTACAAGCTAGATCTCCTACAAGATTGTACCCCTGACAACTAAACACTGATGATGGTTGTGCACTTAAAGACCTCTTTGCTTTAATTTTCCAGCATGCCATGGACATTCTGGGCTTTAATCAAGATGAGAAAGTCGGCAGCTATAAAATTGTGGGTTCAGTCATGCACTTCGGTAACATGAAGTTCAAACAGAAGCAGCGAGAGGAGCAGGCTGAGACTGACGGCACAGAAAGTAAGTAATTAATGCCTTGCAAAAGAGTCCTAAGCACAGAGCACATAGCAATGGCCCCCGTAATGTAATGTCAGAGGAAAGAGCTGTTGATGTCACGGGCCTGATATTTAAAGCAAGTAACAAGATTAGCAGACCTGCTGACTGCTTCAGTCGTGCTGAAGGAATATTCAGCGGTGCTGGCATGTGGGCGGAGCAGGGCAGCATCTGTCGATCACCGGGCAGCAGCTCAATATCACCAATGCCCGCTTATTGCTATCTGGTGAAGTTTAGGTACCTTAAAGAGCGACCTAACTTTCACTGCCGAAGCTTACCAGGAAGTGATTGAATATAGCTTCTCTCCTATCCAGCCAACCCAGATAATCAGTACCGATGGCCCGATCTGGCCCCGGCATTGAATATGTGGGTCTTAGGTGCAGCAGCTGAGGCTAGCCACTTTAGAATAGCCCCAGAAATCTACTCTGCTACAAATGCCATAGACCCAGTTCATTTCTGACTTTCCCTTTACGTCTTTACTAATATTACTACTATATATCATTTATATAGCGCTACAAGGTGTACACAGCACTGTAAGAGACAATTGCTGCTCATCAGAGCTTACAATCTAATCACAAAACTGGGTCTAGAGTATGGGAAGATACACACAAGTAATGGACAAGGGATTGAGGGGCATCAAGATCCAAAAAGCAGCCTCAAAGAAATTAATGTTTAGGATGGATTTGAATAGGGCTAGAGAAGGAGCCTGTGTCTTTCTGGAATTCCATAACTGTTTTCACCCCTATTACGATTATTCAGGGCATCTCAACGTTTCTTCAAAGAAATGCTTTTGAAGGTGCGGTCTCCAGAATTGCACACAATACTCCAAATGAGGTCACACCAGAGACTAATACAGAGGCACTATCACCTCCTTTCTTCTGCTGGCCATTCCTCTCCCTAGGCACCCGAGCATCCTTCTGGCTTTCGCCATCCCCTTTTCTACCTTTTTATCTACCTTATGATCATCAGACACAATTACACCCAGGTCCCGCTCTTCTTTCGTAGACAGAAGTACTTCGCCCCCTACACTGTACCTTTCCCTTGCATTTTTGCAGCCCAAATGCATGACTCTGCATTTTTTAGCATTAATTCTCAGCTACTAAATTCTTCACCATTCTTCAAGCTTAGTTAGATCCCTCCTCATGTTATATACTCCTTCCCTGCTGTATTGCAGATTTTGGTATCACCTGCAAAGAGGCAAATGTCACTAACAAAGATGTTAAAAAGAATTGGATTGAGGACAGGTCCCTGAGGCACATCACTGGTAACCTCCTTCTCCTCAGAGTGCGCTCCATTTACATGGAGCCTTTGTCGCCTCTCACTCAACCAATTTCTAACCCAAGCAGTAACTTTAGGATCCATCCCTAGGGTGTTCACTTTCTTTATAAGTCGCCTCTGCAGAACGGTGTCAAAGACTTTTCTGAAATTTAAGTACACCACATCTAGGGCTCTCCCTTGGTCCAACTCCCTGCTTACCCAATCATAGAAATCAATCATATTTGTCTGACAAGACCTACTTCTTGTAAACCCAAGCTGCTTCAGATCCTACAATCCATTGGATTCCATAAATCTCACTATCCCCATTTATGCATAGCATCCCCGAAATGGGTACGCTTAAATTTTATGCCTCAGGTTATATTAAACCACGCATAAAACAATTCAATCACACAATATTTTATTAGGAACAAATGTAGAATGAATGCATTACAAAAGGTTCTGTGATATGTTCACCTGCAGAACCGATAAAAGAACTTGAAGTAAGGGTTTAGTAAAATTTGCTAAATTTATCGTACGCTTGAAAAGTAGCCTTTTTTCGACAAGAATGCAATCAGTCATTCTCTCAAGTAAGCTTGGTTTTTGTTTAATATATTTGTATGTAGAATTTATAGTGCTTCCGTTCTGAGTACGATACATATTTCTGCCATCCCTGTTATGGGGACGCTATGCATGAATGGGTAGGGCATTTGCGATGAGTGATAATATGAGCAATTCTCCAGGACCAAGCAGGAAGTCAGTCCTCACTTATGGGTGACGTCGGCGCCGACGGAGCCCTCGCGGAGCAATTTTCCCCAGCTTTCAAAGAAAGCCTTTGGGAATTGCAGCGCGCATGCGCGGTAGTCTTCCCGCCCGAAGGTGCCATCTTAGCCAGTCTTCTTTTTTCCGCGGAGCCCTACAGACGTCCCCGTCTTGTCCCCGCGAAAAAGTTGATTTTCCTCTGTATTTATCCTTTTTTCTTTCGGTTCGACGCCGGTCGTTTTCCCGCCCGGACTCGCGACGCCGGTCTCGAGTCCTCTAACGGTTTTTCGGTTTTTCTGACTTAGTCAGCTTTCGTTTTCGTTTTTTCCCTGGCAGCCCGGTCCTTTGACCTCGCAGGGGCCCTTTTTCCCCCGATGGCTGCCAGTGGCTTTAAGCGGTGTGGTCGGTGTGACCGAAATATGTCACTCACCGACTCACACGACCTTTGCCTCCGCTGCCTGGGCCCAGATCACGAGGAACTGATCTGTGGGCCCTGCAGCAAACTGTCCTCGAAGGCGTTGAGAAGTCGGCGGCATCAGCGCGAAAGAATCTTCGCTGACCCCAGCCGTACCCGGACCTCGTCGGAGGCCTCACTGTCGAAAGGCTCCAGTTCGGACCGTCGACGGAGCTCCTCCGACCGGGGTTCTCCCTCCGGGGACCATCGACGGAAGGAAAAACCCGCGAGGGCGGCGTCGGTGGACGCTCCTGGCTCCGCGAGGGCCAGGTCGCATAGCCCCGACAGCCGCCCCGGGTCCTTGGAGAAGGAACACCTCCCGAAGCGACCTCGCCTGGAGTCGGAGATGCCTGCCCGGGTAAGTCCTGTTGTCCTTCTGGACTCGCCTCCGCGTCAGCCGACGTCGGGCCCGACGCCGTCGGGGCCCGAGTCGGGGGCTGCTGGGTCGCCTGAGCTCGGACTCAGGTTGACGGCCTTGGAGAGCAGATTGTCTGCCTTCATGGACCAGCAGCGGGCACTGCTCGCTGGCTTCGCTGGCGTCGCTGCCCCGACCGCCGGGACGTCGACGTCCAAGTCGACCCCAGAGACCGAGCCGATCCTCGAGTCGATGAGAACTCGAGTCGATCCTCGGTCGAGGTCGCCCTCGGCCTCCCGTTCGGGACCGAGGTCGCCGACGCCGACTCCCTCGGCGTCGGGGCGGCTGGCGCCGCACCCTGCCCGAGCCGACCCCACCGAGTCCTCGTCGGAGTCGGTCTGGGAGTCGGAGGAGGAAGAGTCACCTGATTCTTTCCGGACTCGGTGTGTCCCATCGGACTCTCCGGAGTCCGAGCCTCGGAAGCAGTCCCCCCCGGAGGATGCCCGGTTCTCGGATTTCGTTAGGGATATGGCCAAGGCTTTGGCCTTCCCTGCGGACCCCGAGGAGGAGCCTCGAGCCGAAGAGCTCGACGCCCTCCAGTATGACTCTCCCGCGAGGGAGCACTTTACTGTGCCGGTTCCTCCTATGCTGGAACGACTACTCTTCCGCATGTGGGAGAGTCCGGCCTCCTCGCCGGTCCTGAGCAAGCGGGTCGATTCTATCTATCGAGTCCGCAAGAGCCCTGGCTTTCAAAAGGCGCAGTTGCCACACCATTCCATGGTAGTGGAATCGGCCATGCATCGTCTTAAGAGCCAGAAGATGCACTCCTCGGTGCCTCCTGGAAGGGAGGCCCGTAACCTGGATGGCCTTGGCAAAAAGTGCTTCCAGGGCTCTATGCTCGCCTGTCGTGTCCAGACTTACCAGCTCTACATGGGCATGTATCTCAGGGATCTGGCTAAAGAGCTAGCCGGCTTCTCCGCTGGTTTGTCCGAGGAACCCTTGCGGAGGTTCCTAGCCTTGTCCACAGGTATTCGGGAATGCTCAAAGTTCATGTCCCGAGCAGCCTATGATGGCTTTGAAGCCTCGGCTCGAGTAGCCGCAGCCGGCATCGGTGCCCGCCGACAGGCTTGGCTTCAGTCGTCCGACCTTGAGCCCTGGGTACAGGACAAGTTGGTCGATGTCCCCTGCCGAGGCGAAAACCTCTTTGGCAAGCCCATGGCGGAAAAGGCTGCACAAATTGAGACTGAGACTCTCACCAGGACCAGGCTTTCTAGGAAGACCTCCGCCCCTTCCCAGAAAAAGAAGGGCTCGGGAAAAAAGACCTTTTACCCGAGGAAGGCGGCTGCCTACAAACAATACCCCCATTATCAGGCCCCTGCAGCTCCCCAACAGGGCCAGCAGGCCAAGGGACGGGGTAACGGGTCCCGTAGGCAGCAAGCCCCCAAGCCTGCGCCACCAGCCCCTGCTCAGCAGGGTGGGGGTTTTTGACTCGCTCAGCATAGCCTCTCCCCCCCCGCTGGTTCCCCCCAGCACCGGAGGCCGGCTGGTTCACTTCGCCGACAGGTGGTCCAGTATCACCGCAGATGCCTGGGTGCTTCAGGTCGTGCGAGAGGGCTACCTTCTCCACTTCCATCAGGTCCCTCCCTCCTATTTTCCGGGAGAGCCTCCGCGCCCCCCTCTGCACAGGGAGTTGCTCCTTCAGGAGTTAGCAGGTCTTCTGCAGGATCAGGCGGTGGAACCGGTGCCACACCACCTGAGAGGTCAGGGCTTCTACTCAAGGTATTTTCTGATACCAAAGAGAACAGGAGGCCTCCGACCCATCCTGGACTTGCGCAACCTCAACAAGTTCCTTGTGCGGGAGAAGTTCAAAATGCTTACCCTTGGAATCCTTCTGCCCTACCTCCAGCAGGGAGATTGGCTATGCTCCTTGGATCTAAAGGATGCTTACACGCACATCCTCATCCACCCAAGCCACCGCCAATACCTAAGGTTTGTGGTGGCAGGAAATCATTACCAGTACAGAGTACTGCCCTTCGGCCTGTCCTCCGCACCGCGAGTCTTCACAAAATGTCTCGCGGTCGTGGCGGCCCATCTCCGGCTTCACGGCCTATATGTTTTTCCGTACCTCGACGACTGGCTCATCAGAGCAGCATCCGCTCAGGAGGTCACCACCGCCACGTGCCGCACGGTGACTCTGCTGCAGCACTTGGGCTTTGTCATCAACTTCGCAAAGTCCACTTTGCTCCCCTCACAGGATCTCGAGTTCATCGGCGCAAGGCTGCACACCCCTCAGGCGCGAGCGTACCTACCGCTCGACAGGGCTCAGCGGCTCATGGACCTAGCCGACCGCTTTCGCAGCCAGCCCCTGGTCTCCGCCAGGCGCTTCCTGAGACTGCTCGGCCATATGGCTTCCACCGTCCATGTGACCCCCAATGCCCGCCTGAATATGCGGCCTGCTCAGTGGTGTCTCCGCCAGCAGTGGCGACAGGCCACGGGCGGCCTAGCAGACCTGGTGCGCGTCTCCGAGCCGCTGGTCTCGTCTATCCGGTGGTGGCTCCGGCAGCCGAACCTGGTATTGGGAATGCCTTTCCAGTCACCTCAGCCGACCCGGGTGCTGACCACCGATGCATCCCTCCTGGGCTGGGGAGCCCATTGCCAAGAGGCACGTACTCAGGGCCTCTGGACCAAGTGGGAGTCTGCTCAACAGATCAACTTCCTGGAGCTCAGGGCGATCCGCCTAGCTCTCAAGGCCTTCTCCCACCTGACCTCCCAACAGTCCGTCCTTGTCCAGACGGACAATCAAGTTGCCATGTTCTACGTGAACAAGCAGGGGGGCACGGGCTCCTTCCTCCTCTGCCGGGAGGCACAGAAGCTCTGCTCTTGGGCCGTCAGTCACGGCATTCTCCTCAAGGCAGTTTATCTCCCGGGCCAAGAAAATTGCCTGGCGGACAAACTCAGCAGGGTCCTCCAGCCGCACGAGTGGCGTCTGGACCCCTTGATCGTTCAGAAGCTCTTCCTCAGGTGGGGCCTCCCCACAGTGGATCTCTTTGCCAGTCCTCACAACCGGCAGCTTCCTCGCTTCTGCTCTCGTCAGCCTCACCCCCTTCGGGTGGCGGCGGACGCCTTTCTGATCTCATGGTCGGGGAGCCTTATGTACGCTTTCCCTCCCATCCCGTTAGTCTCTCGGACCCTTTTCAAGGTTCTCCGAGACAAAGCTTTCGTGATCCTGGTGACCCCCCGCTGGCCCAGGCAGCCGTGGTTTCCGCTCTTGCTGCAACTGGCGGTGGAGGATCCAATCCCTCTGGGGTGCAACCGGATCTCCTCACCCAGGATCAGGGGTCCCTACTGCACCCCAACCTCAGGTCTCTCAACCTCATGGCCTGGCTGCTGAGAGGGTAGTCCTTGCTCCTCTCCTCTTGCCGGCAGAGGTGGAGGAGGTCGTCTTGGCTTCGCGACGGCCTTCTACCCGCAAATGCTACGCCCTTAAATGGCGTCGCTTTGCAGTCTGGTGTACCCAACAGTCTCAGGATCCCTTCTCCTGCCCGGTGTCGGTGATCTTACAGTACTTGCTACACCTCTCTAATCTGGGACTTAAGTCCAACTCCGTCAAAGTTCACCTCAGTGCTCTTTCCGCACATCATGTGCCGGTGGACGGCAGACCTCTCTCCAACGACCCTCTCGTAGCGAGGTTTCTCCGAGGTCTCCTACTACTTAAACCACCTCTGCGCCCGCCAGCGCCTGACTGGGACCTGAATGTGGTTTTACAGCGGATCACCTGTCCGCCTTTTGAACCTATGGCTACCTGCTCTCTCCGTTTTCTGTCTTGGAAAACGCTGTTCTTGATAGCCCTCACTTCCGCTAGGCGCGTAAGTGAATTACAGGCCCTCGTGTCTGATCCCCCCTACACTCGGTTCTACAAGAATAGGGTAGTCCTGCGGACTCACCCAAAGTTTCTGCCTAAAGTGGTCTCCCCTTTTCACTTGAATCAGGAGGTGGTACTTCCAACCTTCTTTCCCAGACCACACTCCAGCCGAGCTGAGACGGTCCTCCATACCCTGGACTGTAGAAGGGCGTTGAACTTCTACCTTGACCGTACGCGGGAGCACCGTAAAGCTGCGCAGCTTTTTGTGTCCTTTGACCCCAATAAATTGGGGCTCCCGGTCTCCAAGCGTACTCTGTCCATCTGGGTTGCGGACTGTATCTCTTGGGCTTATGGGGCAGCCGGACTCGCCTTAGAAAGTCGAGTCACGGCTCATTGCGTTCGGGCAAAGGCCACGTCAGTGGCTTACCTCCGCTCTGTTCCGCTGGCAGACATCTGCCGGGCCGCTACTTGGTCTTCGAGCCAGACTTTTGCGGTCCATTACTGTCTCGAGAGGGAGTCCCGTAGGGACAGTGCTTTCGGACAGGCAGTCCTCCGTAATCTCTTTGAGGTCTGAGCAACTCCTACCCTCCATCCCGGATGTGGGCTACCGGTGGGTGATAATTCAGCGAAGATTCTTTCCTTCTGTGCTGCTGAGCTAGAGGGAGCTCATTTTTGTGCTTAGGGTCTCCGGTAGCCTTGAGCTTGGGAGTCCCATAAGTGAGGACTGACTTCCTGCTTGGTCCTGGAGAAAGCGTAGTTACTCACCTGTAACAGGTGTTCTCCAGGAGCAGCAGGAATCAGTCCTCACTACCCTCCCTCCTCCCCTTGGAGTTGCAATCGTCTGCTTATGTTCTTTTTGCAAATTTTTATGCTGTCTTTTTAGCTATGTCATCTGACTGGCTAAGATGGCACCTTCGGGCGGGAAGACTACCGCGCATGCGCGCTGCAATTCCCAAAGGCTTTCTTTGAAAGCTGGGGAAAATTGCTCCGCGAGGGCTCCGTCGGCGCCGACGTCACCCATAAGTGAGGACTGATTCCTGCTGCTCCTGGAGAACACCTGTTACAGGTGAGTAACTACGCTTTACGTGTAACAGAGCATGTGCAGTGTGCAATTATTCCACAAACTGTGCTATCTGGTGTTTTTTTGTTGTCTGTTTATGATTTTTCACATTTTTCAACTTTAGAATGTCAAGGCATTACAAATTACATGACGTTATTTCAGTGCTGGAGGATGATGATGAATGGATAGCAGCCGACATATACATTACTTTGCATGATTGCATGAGCTATATGCCTATACCACTCAATGCACATGTCAGCACCTGGGGAGGGAGGGGCTGTGGTATGTGCAGCAGCTGCCACGGGCCTGTGCATGTCCACACCATGTGTGGCTGGCCCATGCCCCTGTGCATTATGCACATTGCCTGCCTGGGACATTGGTCACAGCAGTGTTCCATCGTGGGCTTCTGGTATAGGGACTGCCTCTGGGTCCGGGGGTACGAGGCCCACTCCGCCGATATTTTTGCTGAGATATGCCAAGGGTGCAGTGTCACCTGCCCATTGCACGATGCCAGTGCCGCACACATGGTGGCTGCCATGGCGGGGGTGGGACATGTGCATGGTGTGTTGCATACACATGGTACCCCAAGCACATAACCAGAAAACAACTGCAAGGAAGGGAAATATAATATTAAAACAAACACCAACCTTCCTTAACTCCAACATTCCTTAATATTCAAACCCTAAAGTAGATCACCAATTTAACAAAGGCAAACAGGCCTCAGAGAAATCTTACCCCAAGCACATAACCATCTAGCTGCACAGGGCATGCATGTCAGCCATCGGGCACTGTGGATGCGGTCCCAGGCCTGTTTCTGTCACCATGGGGTGGTAAGGCTGCCGCACAGGTGGCCCCATGCATAGGACAGGTGTCTGTGGCAACATATGGCCCCTTCCTCCAGCCCACCTACCCTACAATGGGTCCCTTCACATCCCTTCTTGGGCATACCCACACATCTGGGCCACCCACTTGACTTGAGTCTGCCACATCCATGGCCTACTCTGGGCCATTCCCTTCTCCATATCCTGCCCCCTGTACATGTCACGCACCACTGTCATATGTGATGTGGCTGGCTACACAATTTTGATACATAAAGATCATTTCCACATAATACTAATTACATTTCATTTATAATAAGTTTGAAAATTAATTTGCAGTTGTTTGACATTATTTGCAGTTGTTTTATATAACAGTCACTTCACCCGTCCTTTCATGCAATGTCTCCGAAATGGGAACGCTGAAATATTGTGCAAAATAGCAGTCAAAATATTTGTTTTGACCAAAATTATAACTTGAGGTGTTATTAGTTTGGTATTGACTAACATCTTATGGAGTTTCATGTGAAAACAAAAATTCATGCATTAATGATAACAGTATTTCCAATAATTTACCACAGAGGTTAGATTAACCGGCCTGTAGTTTTCAACCTCATCCTTACTTCTGCTTTTGCGTAAAGGGACTACATCTGCCTTTCTCCAATCCTCTGGGACCACTTCCGACTCTAAAGAAGCATTGAAACGTTCAGTCAGTGGAACCACTAGAACGTCCCCAAGTTCCTTCAATATTCTTGGATGTATCCCATCCGATCCCATCACTTTGTTTAGCTAGTTCCTCACGAACATGGTCTTCTGAAAATCGTTCAAGATCACCATCACTTCTGTTCCTGCTTGTGGATGTTTTCTGAGGTCCTGCTACTGACCTTTCATCTGTGTACACAGAACAGAAATTTTTGTTAAGCAATTTTGCTTTTTCATCAACGTCTACATATTTCTTCCCTTCACTCTTGAGTCTGATAATGCCACTTTTGCCCTTCCTCCTCTCACTAACATATCTGAAAAATGTCTTATCCCCCCCCCCCTTTTTATTGCATTGGCTATTTCTTCTTTTTGTATCTTTTGAATTCCTCTGATATATCACCTTTAAATATTATTTCTGGCATGGGTAAGTTTCCTAAATCTTCTTCTAAAGCAAAAAATTCATTCAGTCTCTTCGCACCTTTTACCCCTCCATCATCTAATGGTCCAACTGACTTGCCCCCAGGTGTTTTGCTATGAAAATACTTAAAAATGTTTTTATTATGCACCTTTGCTTCAAGGACAAGCTTCTTTTCAAATTTTCTCTTTGCCTGCCTTATCAGTACTTTGCATTTAACTTGCCAGTATTTATGTTACTTCCTGTTTTTGTCATTTGGCTCTTTTTTCAATTTTCTAAAATATTTTCTCTTAGCTATAACAGTCTCTCTAGCCTCACCTTTAAGTCATGCTGTCTGTCATTTGGCCTTTCTTCTAACTTTTTTTAAGCATGGGATATATCTGGTCTGGGCTTCCAAGATAGTATTTTTAAATAACACCCATGCCTGATTTAAACCCTTAACCTTTGCAGTTGTTCCTTTTAGTTTTTTCTTAGCCATTTTCCTCTTTTTATTATAGTCTCCTTTTTGAAAGTTAAATGCTAATGCAGTCAATTTCCTTGCTAACCTCCTCCATTTATGAAATAAAACGTGATCATGTTATGATCGCTGTTGCTAAGTGGCCCCAAATTAGTAACCTCTTGCACTAGATCCTGCATTCCACTGAGGACTAGGTCTAAAATAGTGTTCCCACATATTGTTCCTGATCCAGCTTCTCCATGAAGCAGTCATTTACTTCATCTAGAAACTTTATCTCCCTAGCATGACCTGATGTGACACTGACCCAGTCAATACCGGGGTAATTGAAATCTGCCATTACTACTATGTTACTTTGCTAGCTTCCCTAATTTCTGTTAGCATTTCATCATCTGTCTGTTCATTCTGTCCAGGCAGACAGTAGTATACCCTCACTGCCATTCTCTTCCCCTTTTTACATGGAATTTCTATCGATAGAGATTCTACTGTGTATTTTGTTTACTACAAAACCTTTATACTGTTTGACTCAATGTCCTCTTTAACATATAGAGCCACTCCTCCACCAAGGTGATCTACCCTATCATTGCGATATAGTCCCTTCCCTTCCTGATATAACCCTCCTCAATACTTGCCTCACCTCTGTTCATGACTGGCTGACCTCCAATTTCCTCCACCTCAATTCTCTGAAATCCACTGCCACCTGGATTACCTTTGGTTCCCCCCCCCCCCCCCCGACGCCCTCCCTGGCCTCCACTGCTATTCCTCTGGTCTCGTACTTCAGGTATTTGGGTGTCACACTTGATTCTTCCCTCTCTTTTTCTGAGCATATTTCCTCAGTTACCCGCCGTGCTTTTTTTCACCTTCGTCAGCTGTGTGCAGTCCGTCCTTTTCTTACTCCTGCTTCTTTAACCACTCTTCTTCTGTCACCTCCAGGATTGACTACTGTAATGTCTCTTTTGCCAGACTTCCTCATTCAAAACTTCACTGTCTCCAGCTTCTACAGCTGCCTGCATTCTAACCTCCTCCTCCCGTTATGACCATATCACTCCCCTCCTTGCTCAGCTTCACTGGCTGCCTGTTTGGTTCAGAATCCAAAATAAAATTCTCATTTTTATTCATTGGGCCATCCACTCTATCTCCCTCAGTATCTAGCTGACCTTCTCCATCATCATACCCCTCATCGTCTTCTACGCTCTGTCCACAACTATCGTCTAGCTCTTCCCTCCCCTGCACAGGCACATCTGGAAAGCACCCGCTCCTCTGCTTTCTTCTTTCTGACCCCTTCCCCTCCACTCTGAATCGTCTTTTACCCGCTTTCAGGCTGCTCTGAAAACCCCCCTGTTTCAATGTGCTTTTGGTCCTTCATATCCTCCCCCCTGATTTGTCTGCTTTGTCCTGTCTCCTCTTTGCTTTCTCTTGGCTATCCTGTCATTTATTGGTGTTCTTTTCCTGTTCTTTTAGCAGTTTTTTTATTTATTGTAAACCACTGTTATGTTTCGGCCTAAGCGGTATATCAAGTATTTTAATAAAGATAAAGATAGTCTGTAGCCTAGTATCACAGTATCCCATTGGTTAACCTCCTTCCAACAAGGTCTTTGAAATGCAGCTATATCTAACTTTTCATTCACTGTTATATATTCTAACTCTCCCATCTTATTTTTTAGACTTCTAGAATTTCAATACAGGCATTTCAAAGTTTGTTTTTGGCTAATGTTAACAGTCTGGCTTTTTGATGGCAGAGTTCATTTGGAATCTGTCTTATTTTTACTTAAAGGCACCTGGGTTACTTTTACCTTTATTGGAGTCTCTCTGTCAGGATGCCCTAATTTCTTTGTTTTGCTAGTATCCTTCAAGGATACATCCTTTCGAACCATGTGTTCTTAAGCCACTGAAAGCTTTTCCTCATCTAATGTAAAAGCTTTTCTATCTCCTTTTTAAAGGTTAATACTAGCAGCGTGGTTCCACCCAATTCCAGCAAGTCTATTCATAGAGAGTTATCATCCATTTCCTTATCCATCACCCCCAAGAACACAAATAGCCTGCGGCAACACATCCCTCAACAAAAACTACTCCTAGTTTTTGATGACCCTCCAATGGGGGGGAGGGGGGGGGGGAGGTCGAGTTTCTGAATTCAAGGAGGCTTGGGAAAAAATCTCCTCAGACAACTGGTTTCTATCCGTCATTTTCCAAGATTGCAAAATCAGTTTCCTGACATTGTCCAGGCAGAATCAGTTCCCTGTAACAATCTCATTCTCCCTATAGTATCAGGAAATCCTGCATACCAAAATCAGGAAATTGTTTCACAATGATGTGATAGAAGTTCCTCTATAGCAAAGAGGACAAGGCTTCTACTCCAAATTCTTCTAATGCTCAAAGGACTGGGGGCCTATGCCCCATCTTAGGTCTATGGGATCTCCATGAATTTGTAATAAGAGACATTTTCAAAATGAACTCCCTAGCCATCATATTGCTTCTGTTGGATCCAGACAACTGGATGGCCTCTTTGAATCTAAAAGATACATATTCCCATATACCAATATATGCCAAACACTGACATAGCTACAATTTGTATTTCTAGACCAACATTTACAATACAAAGTTCTTTCCTTTGGGCTTTTCTTGGCTCCTAGAGTCTTCACGAAGTGCCCTTCAGTAGTAACAGCACAGTTACAAAAAAGATAATTTTCTATTCCCGTATCTGGACAACTGGGTATTTTCCGAACTAACAAAGGGTTCAGTAAGCCGCATGCTTCAGGAAACCATGATGCTACTACAGATTCCTGATCAACCTCGAGATTCCTGATCAACATTGAGAAATCAACAGTCTTCTAATACAGAACCTAATATTTATAGGAACCAGCATATAGACATGATGAGCAAATACATTTCTTACCGAGGACAGAACAACAGCTGTTATATGCCTCAGTTCGTCAATGTGCAAAGCACAGTTAGTCTCAGTCTAAACCTTGCTCAAGCTCTTAAGGCACATGGCTGCAAGAGCACATATCTTATCCCTTGGACAACTTCACATGAAAACTCTGCACTGGCTTCTACAACTTCACTGGGATCAAAGAGACAATCCATGAAAGTAAAGATCCTGGATGGACATCTCCAACCTCTTAATAGGTCAGCCCTTTGTCCCTCCACCACCAGCACTAGTATTGACAATGAACGTCTCCAACCAGGGTTGGGGAGCACACCTTCTCAATATGAATACTCAGACTCTGAGGCAGTTTCAAATGTATCCATCATATCAGCTTCCTGGAACTCCAAGAAATTCACAGTGCTCTAGGGCATGTGGCTCAAACAAAACATGGTGCTAGTCAAAATGAACAATTAAGTAGCTATGTTTTATAACAACAAACAAGGGGGCACCTGGATCCCGACTTCTGTGTAGAGAGGCAATCAGGATTTGGAACCTAGAATGTTCCATAATGACAACCCTTCAAGCAGTCTATGTGCCAGGAAAGGAGAAACAATTAGCAGATTCTCTCAGCCATCAATTGGACTCACACGAATGGTCTCTAGATACAACCCCAAATAGACCTGTTTGCAACAGAACTTAACACAAAATGCAAATTTTTCTGAGCAGTTCAGCCATCAAGCCGCAGAATGACACACAATGCATTTGCTATCCAATTTAACATGCATCTCCTTTATGCATTCCCTCTGATTCCACAGGTGCTACAGAACATTTGCAAAGAAAGAGCACAGATGATCTTAATAGCTCTGCATTGGCTCAGACAGATCTGATTCCCAAGTCTTCTGCCTGGCATGTGCAGGCCCCCCATATTTCTTCTTCTACTACTACTATTTATTGTTGACAGCATCCCTCTCTGCTGACACAAATAGGAGGGATTATTTATCCCAACTTGAAGAGTCTCACTTTCAGCCTGGAGATTGAATGGCAATTTACAGACAAGTTGCAATTACTGACAACCATTAAAGATATTCTCATGGAATCCAGGGGACCCTCAACTTGGAAATCATACCAAAGCAAGTGGACTACTGCCCACAAGCAGAATCCTTTTTTCTATTCCATTGAACAAATACTGATATATTTCCATCATCTATCGCGATTGGGGCTTCAAACATCTTCCGTTTGGATTCATTTGGTTGCCATTGTGGCTTACTATGACAAAATAGAAGGAAGGACAAGTGTCAACATTTCCCCTGGTTGCCAAATTTATGAAATGTCTCCTGAATACTAGATCCCCCATTATGTCCAGTATCCTCTAAATAGGATGGTGAGCATAATTCTCTAAATGGAGAATCTATTTCAGCCAATGGCCCAAGCCTCAACACGTGAAATTACCTGGAAAACAGTTTTGCTTGTAGCTATCACTTCTGCAAAGAGTGAACTTCAGGCTCCTGTACATTATACTACCAATACACATTTCTTCCTGAATAATGTACTTCTAAGAACACACCTCATTTTTCTTTCAAAAGTGGTATCAACTTTTCACATGAATCAATCCATTGTGCTTCCAGCTTTTTCCCCACTGCCAAACGAGGATACCCAGAATATGTTCTTCACAAACTGGACTGGCATAAATGCCTTTGAATATCTCCTCCTTAAGTTTGTACCAGAGGCAGTGGAGGGTTTAGTGACTTGCCCAAGGCCACAAGGAGTGTCAGTGGGATTTAATTCCTGGTTTCTTTGGTTACCAGGCTATCACTCTAAACATTAGGCTACTCTTCCATGCTTTTTAAATATTGGGCCCAATGTTGAATTGAGCTGGCTATGCACCATTACTGCGCACAGCCGTCCCCATCAACTTCTAACCTCGGATATTCAATGCCAGGGTCATTTGCAGCCCCGGTATTGAATATCCAGGATTGCTGCACATGCCCCGGAGCCGCAGAAGCTAACCGAGTAGCGGCGATATTGCACCGCTGTCTGGTTAGCTCCCGTGGGTAAAACTAGGCCAGCTAACCGGGTTGCGGTGCAATATCACCGGTACCTGGTTTGAGACTGTCGCCATCGCTGCTCTGCCCTGAACACCCACGACACACTTCGATGCTAAGCTGTTAGCATTGGGACATATAGGGGAGATAATCGGGGATATTCCGTGGCACTAATTGTGATAGTGATGTTGACTATCTGGTTCAGTGGCATTTGTATGGTCTACAGGTCTGTAAACCGTGTAAATGCCTTTCAAATATCGGGCCCATTGACTCTAATACTAAGGTATGCTTGGAAATTCCTTTTCATCAAGCCTGTGGGAACTATTTCTGCCACATTTTCTTGGTACTTGAGCTCTTCTCTCTTTCCACACGATACACAGACTAATCACTTCTATTACTAATGCTGTTCTCTTCTTTTTCTCCTTTACCACTCTGTCCGGTTTTATGGCAGAGTTTTTTATCTGTTGAAATAGGAATGTCTCAGGTGAACCTTTTTATGTTCCAAAATTCCTTAAGGTTCCAGTGCTTTTCTGTTTCAATGATATTGTTGTGCATAGAATTTTCTCCCATCAGAACTTCACAGCCAATTAAGCGATGAAGAACAAATTCCAGCTCTTTCTTAGAGAATCTACATAGTTCTGTTTTACCAGTTTTTAGAAACATAGAAATATGATGACAGAAAAAGACCACATGGTCTGTCTAGTCTGTTCTTCCATATCAACAATTAAAACAGTCCCCTTTTTACCTTTAGAGATCCTCTGTGTTGGTCCCATGCTTTTTTGAATTCAGTTACTGTCCTCATCTCTACCACCTCCACTGGGAGACTATTCCATGGATCCACTACTCTTTCTGTAAAGAAATATTTCCGCATATCACTCCTGAATCTATCTCCCTTCACCCTCATCCCATGTCCCCTCGTAGCAGAACTTGCTTTCAATTGAAAGAGGCTCTCTCCCTGAACATTTATGCCACGGAGGTATTTTTGCTATACTTGCTATGAACCATCTCACCCATGATCCACTGTCTTCTTCTTTCCTATATATTAATTTCCTTGATCACTTGCATTTTTGAAAGCTAATCTTTCTGCCCTTACTTTTCCAGCCCCTTTGGAAAACCATACTATTTATTTTCTTATAATTTGCATTACTTTCCTAATAAAGATCTGCCCTTGCTATAGCTCCTTTTAGTTTAGCACACTATTATATGTCATTTGTGGAAGAACAAAAAGAGGAAAACAGAGAAAAATGATTGGCTAAATAGTGGAGGTCCATCTGCATTAGGTTTTGTAAAGCCTATCAGCAGTGTAGGTTGCATTGGGCTACCATGACTGATACCGTAACTAAGCGGGGCTAACCACAACACCATGATGCAACTGCAACAGGCGTCTGAGGAGGTTCTGCACCGATCCTTCTCTAGAACTCTTTATTTATGTGCATTTGAATGTTCACAGTCTAAACAACTGTACACTGCTTATCCTGGGACAAGCATTGTGGAACCTGTGTGCCTTTTTGGAACCTGCCACGTATTTGTGGTCTGGATTGGCCACTGATGAAAACAGGATACTGGGCTTGATGGACCTTGGTCTGACCCAGTAAGGCATTTCTTATGTTCTTATGTACTTTCATACCTCATAACTCCATTCAAGCCCCAAGGAGCACAGTCTGTCTAAAAGTATACATGCTCTAAGTATACATGGAATGTTAGAAGTCATTTTCCATATGTAAAACATGCTTTATAAAACTGCTCCCTAAATTACTATATTAAGAACTGCCAAGATTGCCAGTCCTATTTAAGATACTCCCCCATTTAACAATGTTAGAATAGGCAAATACATTTACTTCCAGCCCTGGTACTGTAGTGTCACTCAAAAGAGTCACCAATGGGTCCAGGAATATAGTGTTGCAAGAACACCATCAACAGTCCCATTCCTTGAATGTCATTGAACCAATACAAGCATTGTGGAACCTGTGTCCCTTGGGGAAACTGCTAGGTACATATGACCTAGATTGGCCACTGTTGGAAACAGGATACTGGGCTTGATGGACTTTGGTCTGACCCAGTATGGCAATCCTACCTAACCTCTATGTTCCCACCCTAGTGAACCACCATGCACAAGGGAAGAACACTACGCTTCAGACACCAATAGAAATATGTAAATATGTATATACATGTGAAGTCACGGTCTTGTAATCAAGTGTACAACTGTAATCCGAGTGTTGTCCTGTACTTTTCCACTGAATCATTATGTATGTTTATAATCCATGGCCTGTACAACCATACTGTTATGTATAGAAAACTGCTGCTGATCGCTGGAAGTAGCGGGATACAAGTGTACACTAAATAAATAAATATCTTATGTTCTTATGTCATATGGGAGAGCAGTCGACAGCCCCATTACTTTAGTATCACACAAAAAAGCAATGGACATCCTATAGTGTGACAGGCATTGACAACTTTATTGTAACTGTTTCAGGTACAGATAAGGCTGCATACCTGATGGGAATCAGCTCAGCTGATCTTATTAAAGGGCTGCTACATCCCAGGGTGAAAGTGGGGAATGAGTATGTGACCAAAGGACAGAATGTGGAACAGGTAAGTGCTTTTGGACTAATTACTTTTAAAGGCATCTTTCCTTTCCTCACCTCCCTAATTTTATAAACCCCCACACAGGCAACACACATATTTGGGTCCAGTTTCGCAAAGTGACGCATACATGTACTTTACTTTATAAATTAAGGGCATAGAGGAGCATCTGAACCTAGTTGGGGCAGGCGTAACTACACATGACTAGATTGGCAGAGAAGCTCATATGGGTTATAATATTTTAGAGCGTACACATGTAAATTTGGACCCCCCACGCTCCCCCCCAGCAGTGCCCCTGCACACACCCCTATGGAAAGTATGTGTGATGGGACTTATATGCACTCTTATAGAATAGCAATGGCCAAATGTGAGCACATAAATGTCTGTTCACTCATGTAAGTCCTTGAGAATAGCACGTAACTGTTCATGTGCACTTTGAATTTCTTGTTGGTCAAGATCCGGAAGAAACGTCTATCGCAAGGCAGACTCCTTTGGTTCTAAATTACCAGGGGTTTCTCTTGCAGTAACAATTAGCAATCCTTCTGAACACCCAGAACTAGATATTCAACCATATGACCAACATAGAATTTATTCAATTAAAGTTGCATGTGTTCAGCAGCCATACATGTGTAGGTGTCACTGCTGAATATGCACACAATTTTAAATGGATAACTTATCCATAAAGGTGGTAATTTCATAACACAGAAACCTCTGTGAAATGTTCAAAAGGGTAACTATTATATGCCTTTTTAGGTACCTTCTTGAACACTTCAGAGGTGCCCTGTTATGAAATTTCACAGTATAAATATCTGCACCTGAATTTTGGAATGATGCATGCAAACGAAAGAATTTCATAATCTACACACATACTTAGTGACTCCGCCCTTGCTTCAACGAAACTGAACCCCTGGCAGTGCCTACTGTAAAAATACATGCCTGCATGCCATGGCACATACCTTTTACACTTTCCCTAACTCTGTAAAAGCTACGGGCCCAATAGTCACTTGGGCAGGCTTTGCACCGCTACGGCGTATAGCTGTGCCTGCCAACCCTTACCCTGGATGTTCAATGCCGGAGTCATATGTGGCCCTAGCATTGGATATCTGGGGATCGCCGCACACACGGGAAGCCACAGTAGCTAACCAGGCAGCAGGAATTTTGCATGCTGCCCGGTTAGCTCCTGCACCGAAAAGATAGGAAAGGATTTTGGAGTGAAGAAGTAGCCTAATGGTTAGAGCACTGGCTTAGGACCAAGCAGAACAGGGCTCTATTCCTACTAGCACTCCTTGTGGCCTTGGGCAAGTCACTTAACCTTCCTTTGCCTCATAAATATCCAAGTTATCAATGTCCCTGTTTAATGTACATTACCAAGTATAAGTTACAATGTAAACTGCTTTGACTGAAATGATAAAGCGGTATAAAAGACCTGTTAAATAAATTAACGAGTGAGCTGATAAGCAGCAATCAGCAGGTCTTTAACCACTGGTTGTTAGGGGTAAAATATGCCAGCTATTTAACATAGGGCCTGATATTCGAAGGCCTATACACAGGTAACTTCCTTAGTTATTTGTGTAAAGTCCTTAACCGGGATTTTTGAAGGACGCCTACATGGTAATGCCCTTCAAGAATCACAGCTAAATCCCTAGTGCGACCTGATGCTATCCACATAGCATCAAGACGTCTTAGGGGTGTTCCGGGGCAGAGGAAGGGGCTACACAGGTAGCAGCAATTTTTGTTGCTACCCATGTAGCCCTCTGCGCCTTAAAGATAGGCAAGGAAAAGCCTCACCTATCTTTAAGACGCAGAGGCTATGCGGGTAACAACGAAAATTGCTGCTACCCATGTAGCCTCTGCAGCTGCCGGGACGTCCAGGCTAACCCAGATTTTCACTTCTGCCAGCACAGAAGTGAATATCCGGGTTGGGGGAGTCGGCGGGCAGCACATAGCCTGCCCAACTCAATATCATAGCATATGATGGCAGATAAAGACCAGTATGGTCCATCTAGTCTGCCCAGCAAGACAGCAAGAGTAGGTGTACCTGCCGCTCCATGCAGGTCACCCCTCCCCATGCCTTTGTACCCACCGCTCCTTGTAGGTCACCACTATTTGTTGAGATATAAGAGATAGTTATGTTTATTCTGATTTTATCCTGTTGCTATAAAGGGATCCACTTTGTTGTCCCCATGACATTTTGAATTCTGTCACTGTATTTGCAACATCCAGATAGTGGCTGCAAGGCCCTCAGCCATCTCTTTTCCAAGCTGAGGAGCCTAACCTTTTAAACCTCTCCTCATAGGGGTATCCTTCCATCCCCTTTACCATTTTGGTGACTCTTCTCTGTGCCTTTTCTAATTCCGCTATAACCTTTTTTTATTTTATTTTATATTTATAAAGTTTATACAATACATCAAGAATACAATCTTGAAACAGAAACTGAGCAGGGTAAGGAAATAAAACAATACATCACAAAAACAAATCAAGAAATTAGCCATTCTTGGTCAGGCAACAGAGCTAAAGTAATCATTAACGTAGAAGGAATAACATTTTCTTCTTGTGATGACTCCAGCAGGGCGGTCACATTTAAAGCATCAACACTTGATAATCCCCTAACAACTCCAGACCCCTCATCTTTTTTCCCAGATGGTAAATAATATAGCTTAGCTATAGGGGGATAAGATTCAGAAGGAATACCCAAATACTGGCGCAACTCTAGGAAAGTTCACCAAATGCAAATTCACTGCCAGAGTTGCGTTCTCCAAAATCTACAGTTTAGCACATATAGCGAGAGTAGCCTTCTTAGAAGAATCTAAATCTCCTTCAACAGTCATAACCTTAGTTTGTAAATGGGAAACATCAGTCTGATAATTTATTTACGTTCTCCTGAATAGCAGATACATTAGTTGAAACCTAAGTCGCCAGGCTGAACATCCGTAGAGCCAAATCATCACGAAGTTGCATAATAGCAGCCCAAATGGATTCCAAAATTATAACCTCCGGAGCGGGGGGGGGGGGGGGGCAGAAGACACCGAAGGGAGAACCTCTACACTCCCAGGCATAACCTCCAAACAGCTCAGCAATGGGTTGGATGTCCTCGAACCAGAAGCTGTTCTTTCACTTTCCTCTACTATAGTCGCCGAGACCTCTGCCCTCTGACGCTGTTCCAGGGAAGACCAGCCCCGGCTCGCAGGAAGAGTCTGCCAATGCAGGTCCTTCAGCCTGACTTGCCGACTCGGGAACTTCTTGGCTGAGGACTTTCGAGGCCCGAGCTGAGCCAGGGGAGCTAGAATCGTTGCCCGATGTGGACAGAGGCCTCCACCTCCAATGGCCACAACGCCGAGCTGACCTCCCCTCCTCCAACTAACTGTCGCAGCACAGGGAAAAAGAAGGAATCCAAAGGCCCAGAAGCAACTAAATGTAAAGGTGTCAAAGCCAGGGGGGCCATAGAAGGCTGTTTAGCCCTTCTAGCTTTCTGCTTCCTCCCCATAGAGCAAACCGTGCTGCACAGCATGCCTACAGAAACGCCCATAATAGGGCTTTTGCCACTATATCCTTTTTAAGATACGGCAACCAGAAGTGATTGCACCATGGAACAATGCAGAGGCATTATACTATCCTTTGCTTTATTCTCCATTCCTTTCCTTATGATATCTAGCTTTCTCCATTCCTTTTCTTATGATACCAAGCATTCTATTTGCTCTCTTGGCTGCCACTGCACACTGGGCGGAGGGTTTTAACATGTTATCCATGATGATGCCTAAATCTTTATCTCCAGGAACAAGCAGGAATGAGTCTTCACATATGAGTATCGTCGGTACCGACGGAGCCTGCGCGGGAACGCTCCCCAGCGTCCAATAAGAAAGCTTTTGGGAGCATCCCACAGCACCTGCGTGCTGCCTTCCTGCCTTTCCCAACCGCCTCTCTCCAGTTCTTCTTTTCCGCGGAGCCAGCAGGTCGTGTTCCTGTCACCGCAGAAGAAGTTCTTTATTTTTTCTTAATTCTTTTGTGTCGCGTCTGCCTTCTTCGACGTCGGACCGGTACCGCCGGTCTTTATCTTTTCTTTCTTTCAAAAAAAAAAAAAAAAATTTATCTTTTCTTCACTGTGCATTTTTAGTTTTTGGGCCTTAAGCCTAAAAAATTTTTTCCTCATGGAGAAGCCCGCCTCCGGGTTCAAAAAGTGCACAAAATGTGGCGGTACTATTTCTGTCACCTGACACCCATGACTAGTGTCTAAAATGTTTGGGGCCTGACCATTCCATCACGGATTGTATGTCCTGTACCATGATGTCTAAAAGAGGTCGGCAGAACCAAGCAGCCAAGCTCAGTACCCTGTTTCCCTCTGATGCAGCTTCGGTGGCATCGATGTCTTCCAGGGCTTCTTCTTCCTCCCATGGATCTCAGGTAACCAAGCATAAATCTAGCCGGTCCTCGAAGGGAGGAGTGGTCTAGTGGTTAGGACAAGGTACTTCAGGCCGGAGGGCCAGGGGTTCAAGTCCCACCTGGGGACAGCAATCTCAGGCCGGAGGGACTGGGATTTCTAGTCCTATAGGCACTCCTTGTGGTCTTGGGCAAGCCACTTAACCCTCCATTGCCCATGTTCCCTGTAAGTATTAACGTATGTGTGTCATATCCCCTCATGTTAAATGTATCCCCCAATTGCTGCTTTGACCTGGTGAAAAGCAGAATATAAATACAGCTAAATAAAATAAATACAGCTAAATAAAATAAGGGTAGATCTCCCTCCAAGCATCGAGATGTCTCCGGGCTTGCCCTCGAGGATTCTGCACCGGCAAAATTACCCCGGCGGGAAGCTCCGGCTTCCAAAGCGTTATCTATGGGGTCACAGGTTGACATCGATGGCTCGGCCTCGACAGATCACCTGTTGCCGTGTTCTGGGGTACCGGTGGCTCCCACTGGTACCGACATCCAGACATTGGTGGCGTCGATGGATCAGAAGATTCTGGCCATGCAGCGCACCCTGTCAGCATTCATACAGGCTGCGACGCCTCCGGTACCACAACAATCCCCATTGTCGGTACCGGCTCCGACACCAGCATCACTCCTGGGTGCCGGTACCGATTGCATCGACATCGGCTTCGGTGTCAACTGCAACGGTACCCTGTCCTATGATGCCCATCGGTACCGAACTGGTACCGGTTACTCCCGATACCAATCCTACTCGGTACGGCTATCGGGCTCTACAGGAGCATCCAGACAGGCGATACTTCGATTCCTCTGAAGACTCAGATGACTCTGAGGGTTCTGTCGAGGCATCAATACTTCTTCCTCAGGAGCCTTCTTCTCCTAAACGAAGAATGTCTCCTCCAGAAGACTTGTCTTTTCAAGACTTCATTAGGGAAGTGTCTAGGGGCCTCTCCATCACAATGGCCCCTGAGTCAGAACCCAGAGCCAAGGAGTTAGATATTTTACAATATCCTAAACCTCCTAAAGAGGCAGCTACTTTACCTATCCATGAGATTCTGTATGATCTCATGTTGAGGATGTGGGAGACACCTCTTACCACCTCTCCTCATTCTCGCAGGCTAGACACCATGTATCGTGTCCCTCCTTGTCCTGGCTTTCATAAGTCTCAGCTTCCTCACCACTCTATTGTGGTAGAGTCTGCCATGAGGAAAATAAAGAGTGCAAAGAGACACTCATCTAATCCTCCAGGGCGTGAATGCAGGACCCTAAATGCTTTTGGCCGAAGGGTTTTCAAAGCTTCTATTCTAGCTGCCAGGATCAACTCCTATAGTCTCTATATAGGGATGTTTCTAAAAGAAGTCACAGATCATCTGCAGACTTTAACCCCTTTTATTTCAGAGGATAAAAGGCAGGAGTTTCTCGCTTGGCTCAAACATGCCCAAGATGCCTCCAAATTTTCCAACCGTGCAGCCTTTGACTCTTTTGAGTGTGTAAGCAGAGCTTTGGCTATTGCCATAGGGGCACGCAGAATTGCTTGGCTACAAGCTTCTGATTTGGAGCTCTGGGTACAAGATGAATTAGGGAATATCCCTTGTACAGGTGAAAACCTTTTTGGTAAGGATTGGCAAGCAAAGGCCAATCAGATGGATGCTGAAAACTCTGCTTTGGATCGACTTTCAAAGTCTACCTCTGCTCCTGTTAAGAAAAGATTGTTCAAAAAGACATCTTTTTCCAAAAAGGGAAGATTTTATCCTGCTTATGGTCAGCAGGTATCTTCTGCAGGTCGTTTTGCTGCAAAGCGTCAGCAACCACCTAAACAGGCCAAATCAAAGGCTGCTAGGCCTGCCATGACCCAGCAGCCTCAGCCTCCTCAGGGCCTTTGACTTGCAACTAGAGAACTTAGCCTTTCTGGCTCTGGAAGAACCAGAGCCCCTTACCATTCCAGGAAGGTTGACTTACTTTGCTCCCAGATGGGAACAAATCACAGCAGAGCAATGGTCACTCTCTATCATAAGGGAAGGGTACAAGCTTCATTTCTTAAGCCTTCCCCCTCACACCATAGTGAAACAGTTCAATTCTCCAACATCTCTCCTCGACCTTCTGGGTCAGGAGATTGCCATCCTTCTTGCCCAAGGGGCAATAGAAGAAGTACCTCTTCTTCAGCAAGGCACAGGGTTCTACTCCCCTTATTTTCTTATTCCAAAGAAAACAGGGGGCTACAGACCCATCTTAGATCTCAGAAAATTGAACAAATTTCTATTCAAGGAGAAATTCAAGATGATTTCTCTCAGTGCTCTGCTTCCATACCTTCAGAGTCAGGACTGGCTTTGTTCTCTAGATCTCAAGGATGCGTACACCCATGTCCTCATCCATCCAACACACAGAAGGTTCCTTCGGTTCCTTTTTGGAGAAAAGCACTACCAATACAGGGTGCTTCCTTTCGGTCTGGCCTCCGCACCAAGGGTGTTCACGAAATGCATGGCAGTAGTAGCTGCATTTCTACGCACCCTGGGAATATTCGTTTTCCCATATCTGGACGACTGGCTCATTCGAGCTCCCTCTCAGTCAGAGGCCAAGACTTTTCTAACCTGCACAATGCGTGTCCTTCAGTATTTGGGACTAGTAATAAACATCCCAAAATCCAATCTCACCCCTACTCAATCTCTGGAGTTTATAGGGGATGTCCTGGATACCACAACTGCAAGGGCCTATCTTCCTCAGGCTCGTTGCCTACGCTTGGTGCAGTTAGCCTCCCAAATACAGTTAAAATCCCATTTAACTGCTCGGGAAATGTTATAACTCGAATCATTGTGAAAGCCAAAATATTCGATCACATCTCTCCCATCCTATATGCTCTCCACTGGCTTCCTATCTATAGTAGGATTCAATATAAAACACTTGTCACCACTTTTAAACTCATTAATGACTTAGCCCCATCACAGTTGGCAACTCTACTCCAGACTCCACCAGAAAACAGAATTAGAAGAAAAACTAACCTCAACATGCTACTAATTCCCATTGCCGTGAGAAAATCAAAACAAATAACCACCAACACTGCTTTTTCATATTATGCTCCCAGCCAATGGAATAAACTGCCACTAAACCTAAGAGAGATTAAGGATCTTACCTCTTTCAGGAAGGAACTTAAAACCTACCTATTTAGTCAACACTACAGCAACCTACAACCTGAAATCAAATTTACTACACAAGCATATACAACTAACCAAACACAAGTCTATCCCACCTAATTCTAGACTTCATTTTAATATCCATTCAAAATAGTCCTCCTCCCAACACTGTACTTATGACAACAAATAACTATTATAAATAGTTTTTGTCAACCATGTAAATAATCTACACTTTGGTTCCTTTGTAACATAGTTTAATGTTCCTTTAAGTTCTTATGTTAATAACCTACACATTGTTTTCCTTGTAACCTAGTTCTTATGTAATCTAGTTCTTATGTTCACTTAATGTTTAATGTAATGCAATATTGCACTGTTTGCTATATTGTTGTTTAAGTTCCTTGTAAACCGCCCCTGATCTCTGGAAGGGGCGGTATAGAAAAGCACACAAATAAAATAAATAAATAAAATAACTCTTAGGCCACATGGCATCCACCGTGCATGTGGTTCCATATGCTCGCCTTCACATGAGGGCAGCTCAATGGACTTTGTCCACCCAATGGACTCAGGCATCAGGTTGCCTGTCAGACAAAATAGCAAACTCCAGTCGCCTTTTTTGGTCTCTTCAGTGGTGGAAGTCCTCTCAAAACCTGTTGCTGGGGTCCCCTTTTCAGCAGTCACTTCCCCAAGCAACCCTTACAACAGATGTCTCTCCAATGGGTTGGGGAGCTCATCTGCAAGATCTCTCCACCCAGGACATCTGGTCTCCACAGGAGACTTCTCTACACATCAATCTCTTGGAACTCAGAGCAATTTTCCTAGCTCTCAGAGTGTTCCACTCCCTGCTCAGCTACAGGACAGTCCTCATCCACACGGACAACCAAGTAGCCATGTTCTATGTGAACAAGCAGGGAGGGACTGGCTCTCTGTCGCTTTGCAACGAAGCTTTGCAACTGTGGGCCTTCGCCAGAGAGCATCAGATTCATCTTATGGCAGTATATCTTCCAGGTGTTCAAAACTCTTGGGCAGACAGACTCAGTCGAGTTCTGCTTCCACATGAGTGGTCCCTCCACATGGACCAGGTAGCCAGGATTTTTTGAATTTGGGGTACCCCCGACATAGACCTCTTTGCAAGTCCGTGGAATGCCAGACTTCCCCGGTTCTGTTCCAGAATTCCGTGTCAGGGAGTTCAGGCCAAGGATGCCTTCTTTCTTCAGTGGGGTCAAGACTTCCTTTATGCCTTCCCACCCATTCCCCTAATTCCCAAAACACTTTTCAAGCTTCAGAGAGACCGAGGTTCCATGATCCTCATAGCACCACATTGGCCAAGTGTGGTACCCTCTACTTCTGCATCTCTCTCAAGCTCCCTCCCTGGAATTGGGCTCTGCACCAGATCTTCTATCCCAGGAAGACGGAACGTTGTGGCAGCCAAACCCCCAGTCTCTCCATCTCAGGGCCTGGTTGCTGAAGGCCTAGACCTTCAAGTTTTTCATCTCTCTCAGCAAGTCAGAGATATTCTTCATGCTTCTAGAAAGCCTTCCACTAGACGTTCTTATGCTTTCAAATGGAAAAGATTTACCATTTGGTGTTCAGAGAAGGGTCTTAACCCTCTTGCAATACCTCTGAATTCTTTGCTAGAGTATCTTCTGCATCTATCCCATGCAAGCCTTAAAACTAATTCAGTAAGAGTCCATTTGAGTGCTATTGCAGCGTCCCTCAAGCCTCTCAATGGACAGCCTATTTCCTCGCATCCTCTTATAGCAAGATTCATGAGAGGCCTTCTTTTAACTAAACCTCCCATTAGACCACCTCCAGTGGCATGGGTCTTAAATCTGGTTCTTGGCCAGCTTATGAAGCCACCCTTTGAACCTTTAGCCACCACCTCCTTGAAATTTCTTTCTTGGAAGGTTATCTTTCTCATTGCAGTCACCTCAGCACGTCGCATCAGTGAGTTGCAAGCCTTGGTGGCTAATCCTCCTTATACAAGGTTCCATCATGATAAGGTAGTCCTCAGGACCAATCCACACTTTATGCCCAAAGTGGTCTCGCCTTTTCATCTGAATCAAGAGGTATACTTACCTGTCTTTTTTTCCAGGACCTCATGCATCAAGTGCAGAGAGGAATTCATACTTTGGATTGTAAAAGAGCTCTCGCCTTTTACTTACAAAGAACATAGCAACATAGAAAGTCTTCTCAACTCTTTGTTGCTTTTGATCCTTCCCATTTAGGACTTCCAGTTTCTAAGAGAACACTGTCCAACTGGATTGCTCAGTGTATTTCTTTTGCCTACCAGAGTAGGAACCTTTCTCTGGAAGGCCATGTCACAGCTCACAATGTGAGGGCCATGGCAGCCTCAATGGCTCTTCTAAACTCTGTGTCCATCGACCAAATCTGTCGAGCGGCCACTTGGGCCTCGGTTTATACCTTCACAGCCCATTACTGCTTGGACAAGGACTCCCGCCGGGATGCCTCGTTTGGTCAGGCTGTTCTCAAACACCTGTTCCATTCCTAATCAACTCCTACCCACCTAACCTTGTTGGATGCCAGAGATCCATGGGGGGAGGTGGAGCCCTTTTCAAGGACACACAACTCTGGGGTCTCTCCCTGGCATCTTCAGCTAGGGAGTCCCCATATGTGAAGACTCATTCCTGCTTGTTCCTGGAGATAGCACAGTTACTTACCTGTAACAGGTGATCTCTGGGAACAGCAGGAATAAGTCTTCACAACTCACCCACCTCCCCTAGGAGTTGTATATCTCTATCTATCTTTCCTTCCCTCTCTCTCTCTCTTTGTCTCAGCTTTAAAACTCGAACTGGAGAGAGGTGGTTGGGAAAGGCGGGAAGGCAGCACGCAGGCGCTGTGGGATGCTCCCAAAAGCTTTCTTATTGGACGCTGGGGAGCGTTCCCACGCAGGCTCCGTCGGTACCGACGATACCCATATGTGAAGACTTATTCTTGCTGTTCCCAGAGATCACCTGTTACAGGTAAGTAACTGTGCTTTCCTGGGTGCTGATTCCTAATGTGGAACTTTACAGCATGTAACCATAGTTAGGGTTGTTCTTTCTTAGGTGCAAAACTTTGCACTTGTCCACATTAAATTTCATCTGCCATTTGGATGCCCAATATTCCAATTTATCAAGATCTTCTTTCAATTTTTCACAATCCTCTTGGGTTTTAACAACTTTGAATAGCTTTGTGTCATCTGCAAATTTGATTACCTCACTCATTATTCCCATTTCTTGGTCATTTATGAATATCTTAAAAAGCTGCGGAGCCAGCACAAATCCTTGGAGTACTCCACTATTCACCTTTCTCCAATGGGAAAACTGGCCATTTAGCCCTACCCTCTGTTTTCTTTCTTTTAACCAGTTACTGAACCACAATAGTACATTGCTTCCTATCCTATGACTTTTTAATTTCGCCACAAATCTCTCATGAGGGACCTTGTGAAAGGCTTTTAGAAAATCCAGGTACACTATATCCTTTGTCTACCTGTTTATTCACACCTTCAAAAAAACATTACATTGGCCATCCTCCAATCTTCAGGTATTATAGATGATTTTAATGAAGTTCACAGATTACTAATAGTAGATCTGCAGTCTCATATTTCAGTTCCTTCAATACCCTTAGATGCATACCATCTGGTCCAGATGATTTTCTACTTTTCAGTTTATCAAATAGTTGTAATACATCTTCCCTGAGAATCGATATATCTTTCAATTCTTCTGTGTTATCACCTCTAAATACCATTTCAGTCATGGGTAAAATCCCTACATCTTACTCAGTAAAGACCAAAGCAAAGAATTCATTCATTCCCTCCGCTATGGCCTTGTACCCCTTTTACACCTCTATCATCTAATGGTCCAACTGATTCTCTCAGGTTTTTTGCTACGAATGTACTTGAAAAAGTCTTTATTACATCTTTTTGATTCCACAGCAAGCTTTTGGTCACATTCTCTCTTTGCCTGCCTTATCAATGCCTTTCATTTAATTTGCCATTACTTATGTTATTTCCAGTTTTCATCATTTGGCTCCTTTTTCCATTTCCTGAAAGATGCTTTTTTTGGCAACAACAGCCTCTCTGACTTCATCTTTAAACTATGCTGGCAGTTTTTTGGACTTCCTTCCACTTTTCTTAAAGCATGGAATACAGCTGGTCTGGGCTTCCAAGATAGTATTTTTAAACACCACCCATGCTTAATATAAATCTTTAACCTTTGCAACTGTTACTGTTAGTTTTTTCATAACTATTTTCCTCATTTTATCATAGTCTCCCTTTTGATTTCCTTACTGTCATTCCTCCATTTATTAAATCAAACGCGATCATGCTATGATCACTATGCCAAGTGGCCCCAACATCCTTATCTCTTGCAACAGATCTTATGTTCCACTAAGGACTAAGTCCAAAATGGTTTCCCCTCTGGTCAGTTCATGAACCAGCTGCTCCAAGAAGCAGTCATTTATTTCATCTAGAAACTTTATCTCCCTAGCATGTCCTGCCGTGACACTGACCCAGTCGATACTGGGGTAATTGAAATCACCTATTATTACTGTACTGTAACTTTTGTTAGCTTCCCTGATTTCTTTGAGCATTTCATCATCCATTTGTTCACTCTGGCCAGGTGGTCGATAGTACACCCCCACTATTATTGGCTTCCCCTTTTTACTTGGAATTTCAGTCCATAGAGATTCTACAGTGAATTTTGTTTCCTGCAAAACTTTAATCCTTTGTGACTCAATGCCCTCTAACATAGAGTGCAACCCCACCACCAATTTGATCTCTATCATTATAATATAGTTTGTACCCAGGTATCACAGCATCCTACTGGTTGTCCTCCCTTCCACCATGTCTCTGAGATACCAATGATATCTAACCTCTCATTTAGTGCTATATATTCTAACTCTCCCATCTTATTTTTTTAGACATCTGGCTTTTGCATACAAACATTTTAGAAGCTGTATTTTATTCATATTAATCTGGCTATTGGTAGGCAGGGGTAATTTGGAATCTTTAAGCTCTGTCTGCTCTGTACTCAAGGGCATTTGGGCTACTTTTGTCTTTATTGGAACCTCTCTGCTGATATGTCCTAACTTCAATCTTTTGCTAGTATCCTAGGCAGGCCTGGTGTGGCTCCTTGGATCCTTGCAATTTATCTGATGGGGGGGAGGGGTCCCCTCCATTGATTCCCAGGGGCAGGGAGGTTTGGGTGAAGCTGAAGGAGAGACAGGTTAGGCGGTTTGTGGGGGTGGGGTAGTTATATATAAAATAAAATTAGAAAAAGTTGACTGTATATTGTTTGAGTGCCCACATGTTAGGAGTGTTATCTTTAGTCACAGTAACATAGTAAATGACGGCAGATAAAGACCAGTATGGTCCTTCTAATCTGCCCAGCAATATGGCAGGAGTAGGTGCACCCCTTCCCATGTCTGTTCTGGACATGTAAACGAGTAAGGACATTTTGGAATGGGATTCAAAAATTTCTAATGAGCATATTAGGGCAGACATTGAAATTAACCTCGGGGTTTGCTGTTTTAGATGCTCCTTTTCAGGGACTTTTTTCATCAGGGAATAGATTATTAATAAGAAAATGTCTGCTTGCAAAGCATTGTATTCTTCGGAAATGGAGAGAATCTGGAGGTCCAGAATATTGGGAATGGAGGAATGTTTTACATCAACTGGTATTATGGGAGGGAGAGGCTTCTAGAAAACATGTTCGTAGAAGAGCATGTTTTTTGATGACTTGGTCTCCATATCTTGAAAAGTTGTCGGCAAGGGCAAGAAATGATATTTTAACAGTGTAATTTGGTATAACCTTTATCTTAGTAATTTAAGTTGGCAAGGAGGGGAGGTTGAAGGTAAGGGTGGGAGTGGGGGGGAGGGAGAGGTGGGAATTGGGGGGGGAGAAGGGAAGGGAGGTAGTGGGCAAAAGAGGGAGGGGGATAAAAAGTAATAGTTATTCCCTGTAGTGGGATATAATATTGTTGTCTATTATGCCTTAATATGTATGCTGCTTACAATGTTTCAATATGTTTGTTATTTACAATGTTTTTATATGTAAGCTGCTTTTAATGTTTTAATATGTTTAAAATTAATAAAAAGATTTAAACATAAAAGGCTAAGAAAAGAGCAGCCCACCCAAGACCTGGGCCAAGTCTCTTTACCCTCTGCCCCCCACTTACCCCCCCCCCCCCCACCTCTGCACTGCAGGTATCCTCAGGGGTCCACAAGAATCTTGAAAAAGGTCCATGATATTCCAAGTCAAAGCACTGACTTGATGAAGAACTCTCAGTCTGCAGATTATATAAGCAATATCCAAAAAATGGGTCACTAGCCAGCAAAGCATTTCGCTGTATGCTTTATCAAGAGCATTTGGTTACCGGCTTTGTATTTTATTTATTTATTTTATTTATTTATGCTTTTCTTCTATACCGCTTTTTCCCAAGATCAAATGCGGTTTACAGTTAACATTTAATGAACAGGGTTTTACATAGAACAGTGTTTTTTCTTTCAAACTATGTACAATTGACTTTTCATGAACAATGAACAATAACATGGAACATATAGTTATACAATTTTACAATTAGCATTGACTAGTAATGCTGTAACTATTTACATTAATCATTATTAAACGTAGAGTTGCATTAATCATTATTAAACGTAGAGTTGCATTATTCCTAAGTGTGTTGGGGTTTGTGGCTTTTTGATCTGTGGTTAAGGGGGCTCGTTGTGAAGGTGTAGTGTGGGGGTTGTGGGGGATTCATTAAGATTTGTATGTGGTGCGTGGCTGTTTTCCAGACATACCAGTATGTGCTTTTCCCTCTTGATAATGCATACAGCGAAACGCTTCGCCGGCTTCATAGGAGGCGTCGGGGGTTATATATGATGTGTTTATGCTGCTTGCATCATTGCTGGTTTTGGTTTTCGATTGAAGAGTTGAAGATCTGCTTGAGATAAATGTGGTTTATTACCCATGTCATTTATATGTGCACCTTACATTATTATGCCATGTTATATGCTCTAGAGGAGAATGGAGGCTGATTTATGAGGAGTTTTTCTGGCCATTGATGTTCTGTGAAGAGCTTGGGGTGACAAAAGCCCATTTGTTATAGCTCTGAATCCCAGTTGTTCTGAGGCCTTCCTCTTTTGTTTGTTTGTTTTTTTCTGAAGCTTTTGCAGTTATGGAGTGATTCTTTTCCTTTCTAGTATAGATTATAAAAGACAAGACTCCAAGTCCTGGTTGACAACCCTTATGAATTATCCTCCCAAACTGCCAAAATCTTCCCCACCCTCTGCTTCCCACCTTTAGCCTACAGCCTGTCCTGTTGTATACTATGTTTGTGCATCATATTGTGCCAATGCCAAATCTCCTGAGGAGACACCCAAACTTACAAAATAGCCTTCTTAGCCAACATCCATGCAGCCTGAAGCCATCTCCTCCGTCCCCAGTCCACAACAGCTACCGTTTCCAGGGAATGAAACAAAGCTTCCTCGGGAATAAGGATCCATTGACAATGTAGAACATGCTCTACACAGGCATGCACTCTTTCCAATACTCCTGGGTGAGGGAGCATTGCCAAAACATATAACTCAATGAAGCGCTCGACTGTCCACACTTTGGGCATTCTGCAGTTTCAGAACACCCCATCGCGTAAGCCAGATTGAACACATTATAACCCCTGTGAACAATTTGATGCTGTATATCACACAAACACAACCTGTGGACATGGGAATTTTTGCAAGAAGCTTCAACAGTCTCTCCCCTGTCAGAGCAACATTTAAGTCAACGTTCCATTTTGCAACCAAGGCATTGCAGGTGGCCAAGGCAGTAGCTTTTGTAAACAAATTATGGGCTCAGGAGACCATAATCCCAGCCAAACCCTCAGACAAGAAGAAATCAATGTCCATAAAAAAGTCACTGGAAAGATTCTTTACCACCAATTTGCCTACATAGCTGCGCAATTGAAGATACAAGAATACATTCCCTGGAGCCAGACCATATTGAGCTCATAGTTCCTCAAAGGAAAGTAAACTCCCATCAGACGTCAAGACCTGATCTAACTGACTAGTCCAAAATCCCTTAGTAGAGGGCCCCGGCAAGAAATCTGCATTGCCCTGAATGGACAGATACACAGATTGTTCCGCCGAGTGCTGCAACCTGGAGCAAATCCATTTCCATATCTTCCTGATAGGCAATATCAACACTGAATGGTGCAGATGCATCTGCAGTCTACCAACCTTAGCATGAAAGAGATATATAAGAGACAGAAGAGCCACCAAGGTGTTTTCAAAGTCTAGTGGTGTAAAATCACCAGAGTCAAAAAACCAGCAGTGAGATGTTGCAATAGGCACACAAGGTTATAGCATTTCAAATCTGGGAGACCCAAGCTCTCTCCCCGTCCCAGGAGCCCATGAGTGACCTAAGGGCCAAACAAGGCTTTCTCTTATTCCACAGAAGTTGGGACAGCAATCTCTCAAGCTTCCGAAAATCTTGCATTGACATAAAACATAGAACCATAACAGAAATAGTACCATTTGTATTGACATAGAACATAGAACAATCGCGGAAATAGGATTATTTCAAATAAAGCGATCCGAGCCCCCCTTAAGATAGGGAAGGTCCTTCCACTTATGAAGAGACATCTTCATCACACAAAGCAGTGGAGTAATATTGCAAGGATATAGCTTAATAAGGTCTTCAGCGAGCACTATCCCTAGATGTAAAAAAAAAACCTTTCTGCCCTGCGCACCGGAAACTCTCCCAGCAAGTGCTGTGGTAGAGCCTCTGATTTGTCCAAGTTCAGCTTATACCCTGAACTCCCGGAATAGTGCCTCAAGAGAGCCCAAGGTTTCAGTAAGGTGTACCTGCCAGTAGATCATCAGCAAAAGCTGAGACCTTGAAGGAGAAGGGCCCCATTTGCACTCCCTTTATAGCCTCATTTGCTCGAATGGGACTCAACTGAGGCTTGAGAGCCAACAAGAATAGTGAAAAAGAAAGGGAACAGCCCTGGTGTGTACCTCGGTGCAGAGAAAAACTAGCCATCTGGAACCCATTCACCAGTACCCACTTACAGGGACCTCATACACAGCACAAACAGCCCACAGAAATAAAACTTGAAAACCAAACCGCTCCAAAGCAAGAAACATATACTCCCAACTGACCCTTTCCAGCGTCAAAGCTGATAAGCAAAGATGGAATCCCATGGGCCAGGCAGTGGATCATAAATACTTCAGGCCGGAAGTTCAAATCCCACTAGAAGACAGCAACCTTGGGCCGGAAGGACTGGGGTTTCTAGTCCCACAGGTGCTCCTTGTGGTCTTGGGCAAGCCACTTAACCCTCCATAGCCCATGTTCCCTGTAAAATAGTTATCTCCAAGTTATAATGCCCTGTTCAATGTAATTTCAGTTTGTTCAATGTAAACCGCACTGATGCAGAATAGCGCAGTATATAAGAGAATGTAAATAAATAAATATAAATAAATAAATAAATGCCAAAATCTGACACAGATTAACCATTGCAAGTCTATGACGCACAAAGCCCACCTGAGATGGACTAGGTAGAATAGGTACTAGGATTTTAGAAAAAATCTTCTGATCCACATTTATCAATGATATTGGCCTATAAGATGCCAGCAACATAAAGTCCTTGCCCAGCGTGGGAATCACAGCAATTAAAGCTTCATTAGTGTTATATGAAAAGCCAATTTGATCTATGTACTGCGCATACACTTCGGCCAGGGGAACGCTAACTTGGCCTTGTAAGAAGTTTAGAGGATTCACTACTAAATCTACCTAGACAGGAGGCTTAGGCAGTAGACTCTTACTAGCAGCTTGCACCTCCAGAGCATTTATAGGTGCATTCAAGATCTCAAAAGCCGAAAGTGCAAGTAGAGCTGTATCCCACAAATAGGCAATGCTGACTCCTTGTCTATAATGTCAGCTCCATAAAGCTGCTGATAGAACCCATAGAAAGCCTCAACCAATACAGCTTGAGTCTTACACATGCCCCCAGTGAGACTCCTAATGGCCGCAAATTTACCTAGGGCCCTCCCAGTCTTAATTAGGGAGGACAACAATCTCCCTGGCTGCTTATCAAACTTATTTTATTTGTTTATTTATTTATTTAACTGGTTTTCTCTACCACTTAGTCAGTAAATCAAAGCAGTTTACATAGATACATGATGGCAGAAAAAGATCACATGGCCTATCTAGTCTGCCCTTCCATATCGACTACTACAATAGTCCCCTTTTTTCCCTTAGAAATCCTCTGTCTGTCCCATGCTTTTTTGAATTCAGATATTGTCCTCATCTCTACCACCTCTACTAGGAGACTATTCCACGGATCTACCACTCTTTCCATAAAGAAATATCTCCGCATATTACTCCTAAGCCTATCCCCTTTCACCCTCATCCTATGTCCCCTTGTAGCAGAGCTTGATTTCAATTGAAAGAGGCTCTCCTCCTGTGCATTTATGCCATGGAGCTATTTAAACATCTCTATCATATCTCCTCTATCCCGCCTTTCCCCTGAAGTATACATATTAAGATCCTTAAGTCTATGCTCATATGCTTATAATGAAGACCACTAACCATTTTAGTAGCCACCCTCTGCACTGACTCCAACCTGTTTATATCCTTTGAAGGTGCAGTCTCCAGAACTTCACACATTACTCCAAATGACATTGCACCAAAGACCTATACAGAAGCACCATCACCTCCTTTTTTCTTCTGGCCATTCATCTCCCTATGCACCCAAGCATCCTTCTAGCTTTTACTGTTGCCTTTTCTACCTTTTTAGCTATTTTAAGATTGTCAGACACAATCACCCTGTTGAGGTCAGTGGCTTCAAAGAGTTAGCTGTGAATGGGTAGCTAGAACAAAGACAATGAACTCTAACTGACAGAGCTTTGCCCTACACTACAAGCAAACAAAATAAATTCCCCCTTTGCAGTACAGAAAAAAGACTTAGCTTTTAAAAATGAACACCAAAACCCCTTTGAGAGCTTTCAGGCAGAGTATTACCTTGCTTTGCAATGGTGTCCATAATTGCTAAAGTATTGATGTGATGTGGTCATATCGTTTTGCTCCTATAATAATTCTAGCTGCTGTGTGCTGTGCTAGTTGTAACTGATGTGTGTTTGGGGAGAACTTGTAGTATGTTATTACCGAAATCTAAATGAGGGAAGATCGTGGTCTATACTGTTTGGAAGTCTTCTCTTAGAAGGAGTCGGAGGTTCTTAAGGATCCTGATTTTATTGTAACATAATATAGTAACATAGTAAATGACGGCAGATAAAGACCAGTATGGTCCATCTAGTCTGCCCAGTAAGATGGCAAGAGTAGGTGCACCTGCCGCTCCGTGCAGGCAACCCCCTCCCCATGTCTTTGTTTAGGGGTGAACCCACCGCTCTGTGTAGGACACCCCTGTTTGTTGGGAAATTAGATAGTAAGTTTATAAATAGCTTTTGTGGTTTTGTTGATGCGTGATGTGAAGCTTAAATGTTGATCTAGTGTTATACCCAGGTATGATACTTCTTTTTTTGATCTCCCGCTCTACATTATTGGCTATGAGGGTTTTGGGTAGCGTAAATGTTTTGGTTTTGAGTACTTCATAGAGTACTTCAGTCTTCGAGGTTTCATTTCATTTATTTAAGATTTGATATGCTGCTTAATGTGGGTACAATAGCAAAGTGGTTTACAATAGAATACAATAAAAACTAAAGCAGAAAATGAAAGGAACCCCAGTATGTACAGGACAGATGAGAAAATGAGTCATGACAAGACAGGGCTGGAGGAGGATGATGAGAGAGGAGGAGGGGGCGGGTAGGAAACACAAGGAACTCAACTGAGAGAGACCAGTGGTAGGTCAAAACCTGTGCAGAAAAGGTCATTTCCAGCATCTCCCTTCCAGCCATTTATCCCAATCCCCCTTCGTTTCCAGCATTCCTCTTCCAGCCATTCCCCCCAATCTCCCTTCGTTTCCAGCATCCCTCTTCCAGCCATTTATCCCAATCCCCCTTCGTTTCCAGCATCCCTCTTCCAGCCATTCCCCCCAATCTCCCTTCGTTTCCAGCATCCCTCTTCCAGCCATTTATCCCAATCTCCCTTCGTTTCCAGCATCCCTCTTCCAGCCATTCTCTCCCCCCTTCCCCCCACTCACTACCACTGCCACTTTTCCAATATCTGCAGTGGCGGTGGCAGGTCTCAGGTTTGAAATACCCACCCAAATAAAAGCGTTGGTCTTTGCGACTCCATGCTTGGAAGGATTGCAAATGTATCACATCGCATCAGAGGGGACTGGTATTTTGTAACCCATGGGTTAAAAATGAATAAATAATTGCAGGGCTTAAGGTGTCTGAAATCATGGGTAGAGGCTGTCTGAGAGGAAGGTTTGGGGCTCAGTTGGAATCAGTAAAATTGGGGGGGGGGGGGGTTCCCCAGTAAGCTGCCTAGTTGTGGCTGAGTGCTGCTGCCAATGTCAGAGAAAGGACACTGGACTAGATGAGTCTGACTAGGCATTTAGGGGGGTATTCAGCAGTCATGGCTAGCACTGGTGAAGCGGCTAGCTGTTGCTGCTGTAAACTGAGCCTGTATATTCAGTGCTGGGGCATATCCTGCCACCAGCATTGAGTATCCAGGTTGACTAGATAGTGAGTTTGCTAACTGGTCAGCAGAGATATTCAGCCACTGGCCGGTTAGTTAAAGTGGTTAAAGTTGGGCCAGTCATTAAGATGTCTAACTTTAGTCGCTTTAGGGTAACCGTCTAGTGGCTGAATTTATTTTATTTATTTATTTATGTAACAGTTTTTATATACCGCCTTTCATATTATCAAAGCGGTTTACATTGAATTGCAGGGGTACATTGAACAGTTATCCCTAGGTGCCAGCTCCGCTCTACCCTCAGAAGGCCCCGATGCTATGCTGCTAGTGTCAGGGTACCTGGAGGCCAAAAACAGGCATTTTCAGTGGTCTGCTAATCATATTCATCCTTTTGAATATGCCTCCCATTTGTTTTAGGACCAGTTGCTCAATGAAACAGTCATTTATAACATCTAGAGGCGTAGGGTCTGATATTCAAAAGCCGTTTACACGATTTACAGCTCAGTAAACCATGTAAATTCCTTAAATAATAATATTCAATGGCACTTACATGGTTAATGCTATTGAATATCCTCTTCTAACTCCCTTCCCCCTATTGGGGCGGGGCGGGGCGGAGCGGAGGCGGCGAAAAACAATAACCAGGCAGCAGCGATATTGCATGCTGTCTGCTTAGGGGTCTGAGCCAAAAAGATAGGTGATGAAAACCCTCACCTATCTTTCAGCGCAGGAGCTAACAGATCAGCATGCAATATGGCTGCTGCCCGGTTAACTAATGCGGCGTGGGTGGTGATTCCCAGGTATTCAATGCCGGGACACATATGACCTCGTCATTAAATATCCGGGGTTAATGTTTGTCAGGCAGGGCTATGCGACGTAGTGGCTCATAGCCTACCCAGAAGAATAGCAAGCCCTTAACTTTTATGAGATGCACAAATAAAATATTTACCCATTTTATTTTAGGATAATTAAAATCCCCTATTATTACTGTATTTTAGCCTAGTGGTTAGAGCAGCAGCCTGGCAATCAGAGTTGAAATCACACTAGAACTCCTTGTGGCCTTGGGCAAGTGACTTAACCATTCATTGCCTCAGGTACAAAGTAGATTGTAAGCCCTCCAGGCATAGAGAAATACCTGGGGGTATCTGATTATAACTTGCCTTGAACTACTACAGGAAACGCATGAGCTAAATGCTAAAATATACCTGTCTAGCAGTCTGTCTAATCTGTTAGCATTTCACAAGTTCTATTCATTTTTCTCTCACAGGTTGTTTATGCTGTCGGGGCACTGGCCAAAGCCACTTATGACCGAATGTTCAAATGGCTGGTGACCAGAATCAATAAGACACTGGACACCAAGTTAGCCCGGCAGTTCTTCATCGGAGTTCTGGACATTGCAGGATTTGAGATCTTTGAGGTGAGTTTTTGCTAACTGAAGACAAGGGTCCCTGAATGAGATAAATGCTGACATGCAAATGATTTGTAATAAGACAAGTATCACAGTATTAAGGACATTTGTTGAGATTTCTTAAATGAACTACAATTAGAAAACAAAATAATGTTGTTGTTTTTTAAAAAAGTAGCACAAGTAGGCACAGTCAGCCCCAGAGTTTCCTCCTACCTCATATGCAAAAAGTACACTGCTGCCAAACTTTAAAGAAAAAAAACAGCTTTGTATCTTCCTTTTCCCTACAGGCACTCCCCCTCCCCCTTCCTCCTATGCCAACCTGCCTCCTGCCCTATCTGTGGGTCTTCAGTGAGGGACTTGAGGCTTAAACCATATTGGAATACTGTCCAGAGTTGGGAGGATGAAGCCCAATCAGAAGTTTGGTTTTTTTAAATTTTGTCAGCAGGGGTTTTATTTCAATAGAGGGGAGGTGGCTGCAAGGCTTGAACAGCTCAGAGAAATGGAACCAAACCAAACTTGAGCTTTGAACTTTGCTGGTGGTGAGACCCAAGCCTGACATGGTGAAATTAGGCCTTACCTGCTAATTTTCTTTCCTTGAGTACTTTCAGTCTAGTCCAGATGCATGGCTTTGTCTTCCTACTAGCAGATGGAGACTGAGAACCACTGGTTTGATGATGTCACAATATAAGGGTCCTGTGCAGCCCTCTTTTCACCAACATCTCTGTAATGGTACAGAAAAAAGATTGTTAGATATTCATTATGTACACACCACTCTATACTTACTGAAGGTGTTTGGAATAGAGAATATTAACCACCATCCTCAAGATCTTAACTCCAAACTACAGTCACAAAAAGCCCAGCAGCACAGCATTGCAATCTTCTAGAAGCACAGAATTACTGAGCCGAGCAATCAAAATTGTATGCTCGTTCCCCCAAAGCTGGGCATGAATCATAAGAACGTAGGGTAGGTTCTGGACTACACTGGAGGGACTCAGGGAAATAAAATGAGCAGGTAAGTCCTAATTTCATCTTACTCATTGTCCCATCAGTCCAGCCCAAATGTGTGGGATGAACCAAAGCAGCACCTAAGGATGGAGGGGGGGGGGGAAGGGGGGAAGAGCAGAAGAGTCCAGCTTGACAAATCTAGCCTCAAAAGTAAGCAGCTCTCCATGTCCAAGTATCCTGACATTAATAAGACGCAAAGAAAATAGGGCGTACTACCTTTCTGCCACAGTGGCACATCAGAACATCCATGAGCCAGGTTCTTCCCCCAAAGACACCAGACCCCTGGTGGAAGAAAATCTGAGCCCTGTTGAACCTGATAGATTTTCCTCAACCACTGGCGAAAAATGCCTTGGAAGTTGGCTCACCCTGTGTGACCTCTGCAGACCACGCCAAGAGAAGATGCAATTATGCTCCTTTTGAAAGCAGACAAAGGCTCAGTGTGTATCCCAAGTTGTACATCGCCAGAGACCCCGGATCCCTGTCAGCCTCCAAGAACATCAGTAGGGGCAGAGACAGCTGTAGATGAAACACTGAGGAGAGGGATCACAATTTAGAATATGAAGATATTAATTAAACTGGGAATCCCAAAAGCCAAGCTTGGAATGTACAATAACACTGCAGAAATACAACTATATATTAATTTCCTCTTGTACTAAACAAAATGCAAAGACGTTAGCGATGCACATTTCCCAAAGCTGACATATTCCATTTAATAAATTTTTTAAAAAAAGTATTTTTCTACCTTTTGTTGTTTGGGCATTTTATTTTTCAGTTGCAATTGCTCCAGTCACTTTCTTCTGGTTTCTTTGTGTCTTCTGCTAACTCTCCATTGTCTGCTGTCCATTTGTCCTTTCTTCTCTGTTATTTTTTTTCCATTCTCTCTCTACATCCGGTTTAACATACTGATCTTTCCCCTTTTGCTCTTTCCTCTTTTTCTTTCTTTATTCCTTTTTCATCCACTCAAATTTTACTCTTCCATTCTCAATCCCCACTTACTCTCTCAATACCCGGCCAATCATATATTTTTCTTTCCTCCCACACTTTTCCTTTCTCATCCTCACTCCCCCAGTCCCATTCCCTTCTAGTCCTCCTCCAACATCAGCACCCTTCTAGTTCCAGCCCCTCCTAGCATCTGCTCCCTTCTAGTCCCATTCTCCCATCCCCCTCATCAGCCATTTCCAGTCTTATCCTAGCCCCCCCCAATCAGCCCATTTCCAGTCCTAACTCACTATCAGTCATTTCCAATCCAATCCTAGCCCCTCCCCTGTCAGTCCATTTCAAGTCCTAGCACCCCATCGGCCCATTTCCAGCCCTATCCCAGCCGCCCATCAGCCCATTTCCAGTTCAAATCCCCACCAATCAGCCCATTTCCAATCCTTGTCCCCTCTATCAGCTCATTTCCAGTCCTCTCTTGTGCCCTGCAGCTCTCCCTGGAGGGATAGAAGCTGCCGACCATCTTCCACACCACTCCAGCCTCATCAGCTGCCTCGTGCTGCCCAATCGGTGCAGCTCCAGAGATATAAAAGGCAGCGTGACCTGGACCGAAGCCTCTTGTGCCCTGCAGCTCTCCCTGGAGGGATAGAAGCTGCCGACCGTCTTCTGCACCACTCCAGCCTCATCAGTTGCCTCGTGCTGCCCAATCGGGGCAGCCCCAGAGACATAAAAGGCAGCGCCAAGAGGCGTGCCCGTGCCTTGCGGGCCCACGCCTGAGGGCCTTGCCAGAGGGCCCTTTGGTGTGGCCCTTAGGAGGAGGCCCATCCGGAGACCCAATTTATTCAAGCAGCAAAGGATTGCCTAGAAACTAAGACTTCACCACTCCAAGACAAAACGCAAAACTGAATCACACCAGAAGTCAGTGGACTCCCACAGCATGACCTAAAGTAAGCTAACCCTTGCTAATATTCTCATCAGTTTTACACTACTCTGTATCTCCAGAAACTGCACCAAATATTTCCAGTTCAAGCATTCAGAATATCTTACACAAGCTGTACCCAACTTTATGCTGAAACCCTAATGCAAGTAATACTGTTTCAGTGATACTGTTTTATGCTCACACCCAATTCCTAAGTGACTCTGTTATAGCTGAATGTCACACTGTCTCATTTGCACTCTGCCAAACTGTCACACCATTCTAGTTATACTTGCCACTATACTAAACTGTTAGCTTATATTCAAGATAGTTATATTCGAACTGCGACACTGTTACAAGTTATCTCATCCACAGCGTTACTCTAAACTGAACCAGACCTACCTAACGGATACAGTCCCTTGCCACCACTTAGCCACCATGCCTCCACCCATTACAACCACACTCTCATATACCCTTGCCTGCTGATGCATGATACTTGCGCTGACACACGGCTCTCAAGCCCTCGCCCCCTCCCATAACCCCATCCCAATTCTACATGGTTCATGGAGAAGATACCATGGACCCCCCATCACCAAACAGCGAGACCTGGACACATGCCATACCCTCACCTCATTTATGTCGCCCTCCAACAGTCCATATCCCCTCAGTATGAGCCTTACAACCTCCCCCGTGACCTCAAATGTGCGCTCATAAACGCCCACTCCATTCGTAAGAAATGGCCTGCCATAACTGACATGCTGGTCGCCCACGATATTGACATCCTATGTGTTACTGAGACATGGATGTCAGCCTCTGACTCCGTTCTCCTCCATCAGTATGTTCCCCCCAATTTCTCTATTCACTCATGTCACAGAACCGACCGAAGAGGTGGCGGAGCACTTATCTTGACCAAGAAAGACCTACAATTTCAATTAATCGCCTCCAACAGTACCCCTCACCTCGACTACATCTCCATAGCAAACAAACACAGCACCGTCAACTTGATATACAGAGCACCTTCCCCATCACCGGACGATCTTTCCATAATTATCAACCTCGCCTGTAACCCCATCAACCCACGCACATCAAACTGGGTGTTGGGCGATTTCAACCTCCCTGCCCTTCAAGACTCTCAATCCGAGGCCTTCCTCGATGCCCCTAAAGAACTGGGCTATACCCAATTAGTCGACTCCCCCACCCATATCAAGGGAAACACGCTTGATCTTATATTCGCACCACAAGTAGCCACCCACCCCACGCACAAGATCAATCTCTCACTGAGCCCAGTGCCATGGTCCGACCACAGTCTAATCAGATTCTCAATGCCTGTACACTCTATACCCAATAGTCCCTTATCCTCAAATGAACCGGCCACATCAACTTCCAAACGCTACCGTCCATTCAACAAAGAAGAGATCCTGGAAAGAGCACAGTCTCTCGAAGACCCACCCGAACAAAACCTAGATGACCTGGTATCCTTATGGAACAAGAGTATCAATGCTTTAACCGATGCTCCCTCCATCAACAAAATTCCTGGCAAAAGGAAGAAGTCACCCTGGTACTCACCCAAACTAACGGCATCCCTCCGTCAACTTAGACAGCTTGTAAAACGATGGCGCCGATTAAGATCAACCGAAAACCACGATGCCTACACCGCCTATCTAGCTACTCACAGAGCAGCTGTCTCCACGAGAATGAAGCAATACCATGCAGATGTCTTGCAACGATCCATAAATAAACCACATGAGCTCTTCAATCTTGTCAAAACTTTAGCAAAGGAACCCTCCCCCGGCCATTCTAACCTCCCAGACCCACAGGAATATGCAGATTACCTACGAGCCAAAACAAGCCAATCCACCATTCCCTCAAGCACTCATCCCCCAGATGAAACACCTGTACTTCCCCCCTCACCCTCCCCCCCCACGAATCCCATTGGATGCCCAACATATCATTACCTCCTTCTCAACCCCAACTATAAAAGATATCCAAGACATCATCACGAGTATAAATACTACCACAGCACCAAACGACCCATGCCCAGCACACTGGATAAAAGCCCTACGGACTGAACTTAGTCCTTTCTTGTAAAAACTGATAGGTACTTCTTTCCTTTCTGGAACCTTCCCCCAGAGCCTAAAGCAAACTTCAATAAGACCATTGTTGAAAAACAGTAAGCTAGACCCCGCAAAGATGGACTCCTACAGGCCAATATCGAGCACCCCGCTCCTAGCCAAAATCATGGAAAAAATAGTCCATCATCAGCTGAATCATCATATCGAAAATAACGCACCCCTTGACCCCTGCCAGCATGGATGCAGGGAGTCACATGGCATAGAAACTTTGTTGACAACCTTATTTAGCACACTAACCATAGGGCTGGACAATATCAGACAAGACTTCACTCTCATCTTCCTTGACATAGCGGCAGCCTTCGACTCCGTCAGCCACAAGCTACTCCTATCCCGTCTCGCCGATAAGGGCGTCCATGGCAGGGCACTCGCCTGGTGCGCCTCATATCTGAACGACAGATGGCAGCATGTCCGCTTTGGCTCCTCCATATCCGTTCCTTTCCCGCAAGAGAAGGGTGTTCCGCAAGGATCGTCACTCTCAGCCCTTTTGTTCAACGTCTATATGCAGCCCATCTGCAACCTCGTCCGGTCATTCAACATTAACTGCTTAGTATATGCTGATGACGTCCTAATGTTCACTCCGATATCCACAGATCACCCAGACCTATCTCAGCTGTCTACATGCTTCGACGCTGTCACAGACTGGCTACAAACTCAGAAGCTCAAAATAAATTTTAAAAAGACGGAGGTCCTATTCATCAGCAGAGACCAGACATTCACCCCACCTTAATCGCTTAAGGTATGCAATGCAGAGCTCATCTCTAAAACAACAATACGATACCTGGGGGTAACACTCGACCAGCGCCTCGACATGAACGCCCAGATAGGCAATACTGTAAAGGCAATTTACCACAAAGTTTGGATACTATGCCACATTAGACAGATCCTAGAGCCAAAAGACTTCGGAACAGTCTTTCAACCTCTAATAATGCCTCATTTCGATTATGCCAATTCCATACTGCACGGCCTCCCAAAGAGCTCGCTGAACCCCCTGCAGCTCGCAATGAACACTGCAGCCAGAACCCTCTACGGAGCATCCAGAAAAGACCATATCACCCCTATCCTAAAATGTCTTCACTGGCTCACGATCCACTGCAGGATTACCTTTAAGATCATAACAATGACATTCAAGGCAATCAACAGATGCACGTCCACCTCCCTCTCAGACCTCGTTCAGTCCACCCCCTCAATAGATCAAGGAGATCAATAGCCTGCAACACCATACTTCTCCCGAAAGCTATCACCAAATGCTCCAAGACTACAAGAAAGCGTGCCTTTGCACTATATGCACCCTCTTGCTGGAACTCCCTTCCATCTGACATTCGTGCCATAAACAACCTCCCCCAGTTCAGAAAGGCACTCAAACATCATCTCTTCCTTCAGCACTTTTCCAATCCAGGCAACATCACCTAGCCACCCGCACCCCGACACAAAGCAGCTCCCAAAGAAGAACCGCCTCTCGCACCGCAAACATTTCTCTTAAGCTAACCTCCCCCGATACCCCCCCCCCCCCCCCCCCGGGACCTCGGATTAACAACACAATTATGTATGGTATATAGTCATACTGTTTATGTATGCATACATAGTCATACTGTCTATTTTGTAAATAATGCCAAAATCTCATTTGAATCCCGGATACTAATCTGTATATAGTTCACCTGTTCACCATGTTTAAATTCCTTGTTTATTGTAAGTTCAATGTTAGACTGTTCTGCATTGCACAATTCTTGTTACCTGTGAACCGCACTGATGAAAATAGTGTGGTATAGAAAAACAATAAATAAATAAATAAAATAACCCCCCCCCCCCCCACCAGAAGAGCCCCTCGCCTGACTGACCGGCTTCAGAGGGAGTCAGGGAGGCCCGAAGCCCCGGCTTATCTCTGCACAGCCACAGAAGAGTGCATTTTCCTTCACTCCGATGGCAGCCCACCAGCACGCTGATTGTCGGGAGGTTAAAGGGCATGTCCTGAATATTTAAATGTCTCTATCAAATCTCCTCTATCCCACCTTTCCTCAAACATATACATATTAAGATCTTTAAGTCTGTCCACATATCATTTATAACAAAGACCACTAACCATTTTAGTAGCAACGACTCCATCCTGTTTTCCTCTCTCTGTGATCTCTTGTATTTCATGAAGGCCTCCTTCTTTTTCTTCACCTTTTCAGCTACTTCTTTCAAAAGCCATAGCGGTCTCCTTTTCCTTTTATCTTTATTTACCATTTTAACAAAAAGGTTGGTTCCCTTAAAATATCCTCTTTCAGTTTTGCCCACTGCTTCTCTACATCCCCCAACTGTTCTCATCCCACTAATCACTCTACTACTACTACTACTACTATTTATCATTTATATAGCACTACCATTCGTACGATTCCCTGAGGTATTGTCCCATCTTGGCAAAGTTAGTTTTCCTAAAGTCTAAGACCCTTGCTTTTGAATGTATTTTATCAGCCCTAGTCCTAATATTGAATGACACTATCTGGTGATCACTGGGTGCAAAATGGATCTCCCACTATAACATCAGAAACACTTTCCCCATTGGTAAGCACCAAGTCCAGTATGGCCCCTTCAAGTGTGGGTTCTGTTACCAGTTGCCGGAATAGTTCTCCCTGTAGAGAATCCAGGATCTCCTTACTTCTAGATGATACTGCAGCCGGAATGTGCCAGTCAACATCTAGCATATTGAATTCCCTTATCAGTATCACTTCCCCTTTCCTAGCAATGCCACGTTTGTCTTCAATTAACTCTCCGTCCACCTGTTCCTCCTGTGAGGGAGGTCTGTACATCACGCTAATGCAAACAGATATCTCTTTCCCTCTTTCTAGTTTAACCCACAGTGCCTTCTCTCTCCCTTTTAAGCCCTGTATTTCCATAGCTTTAATATTATTTTATACATACAGTGCCACTCCTCCTCCCCTTCTTCCTACCCTGTCCTTTCTGATTACAGTATAACCTGGTATAGTTACATACCAGTCATGGTTGTCCATGAACCATGTCTCCGTTATTGCCACAAAATCCAATTCACCCTCTCCCATTAAATCTGGGATCTTATTTCCCTTGCTATGGGTCTTTATACACACCGCTTTCCATATGTTGTCCCTTTTACCCATTGCCATAAAGGTATTTAATGTTTCACTTAACCTGGGGGCTTTCTTCGCCCATCCCCAATGAATCTAGTTTAATGCCCTCTTCAGTAGGTTAGCTAGTCTGCTATTGAAGACATGTCGACCTTTCTTGAACAGATGGATGCCCTTGGAACATCACCCCATGGTCCAGGAAACCAAAACGCTCTCGATGACACCATCCACATAGCCATCTCCAGGATGCGAGCTTCTCTGCCTTGGCCTTTACCCTTAACAGGGAAGATTGAAGAGATCACCACCTGAGCTCCTATCTGTTTCACCCACTTCTGCTTTATTCTCATCAGCTTCTACATATTCCTCTGCTTCATCTCCAATACCACTTTTGCCCTTCCTCCTCTCACTAACATATCTGAAAATTTAATTAAAGTTAGGACAGTTGAATGTCTGTCCTAACTTTTGCTGGTTTTGCAGTCCACTGAACAGATTGCAAAACTGCAATGCAGGCAGGTTGGCTATTCAATGCCAGTTCCCATATATGGCCCTGGCATTGATTACCTGGCATGCAATTAAAGTGACAATCGGCAGCTGCTTTATGTGTGCTGGCCTCTGTTGCTGAAAATGCCCCCTACTGCAACAAAAGTCTGAAAAAGCACAATCGAAAAAATATATCTGTAGTGCTTTTGTAAAATCTAGTTTCAGTCCTAGGGGCATGTTTACTAAGGTGATGCAAGTAGCGTGAGAGTAACATGCAGTTAGCACACATTTCTACGATGGCAGAGGTGGAATGGAAAATGCAAGGAGTGTGGACGCAGTAGAGAAATAATGCCATGCTGGGCGCCATAGTTGTGTGTTAGTAGCGACCATGCATCAGTTGCGTTTGCGTACTGTGAATGTGCATGCTACTTGCCACTGCTGTGTGGAGGGTTGAGAGCACCTTGCAAATGCCTGCAGGATGAGAGAGGATATATCAGGTAGCTGCAATAGACCATGCAACCAGAGGGGCCTGACGGCATGGGATCCCCAGGAAATAGCTGCAATACAAGCATGTGCCAATGCAAACAGAGTCCATGCTATACAATGTCAGAGAGAGGAGCAAAAGAGAAATGTAATGGGTCAATGCAGTCCACTACACCCCAGCAGAGAGAACAGACAACAATGCATGGCCCCCAGCCCCAACAACAGAGCACAGCACAAGTGGTCACTGAAGGATAGAGAAGGCTAACTGGGGAATATGTGCACCCTGCTGCACAGCTCAGCGATATGTGTCAAGTACAAGGGGGCAGGACATGCTAATCAGTGAAACAAACCTATGGACTGGGTCTGTGCTGCGGGCCTATCCGTGGGCGTTAGGGCACAAATGCTGCATGCACATAAGCAGAGGCTCTGATTCTGCAGATACAGCTCTCAACCCTCCACACAGCAGTGCTGTGGCTCCAGTGACATACTGATCTGATGAAGACAGGGTGTGCACTCTAGAGCATGGAGCCCTGTCACCCTGAGTCACTCACGATGCCTTCCAACCTAGGCTGCAATAGACAGGTAGCTAAGGCTCTGATATGGAGGCATTGAACCTCTTGGTAGACAATAATGTGGATACCCCCACATGTGGTTGAGGGGAGTGCAGTGGTCCTTTGTGCCAACATGCTGGTTCAGCACAGACACAAACCCAGATATGGGATGCATTTCATAGGAGTTCTGTCATTCACGCCTCTTGCTAACTGAGGTCCAGGATTTCTAAACTCAGCCCCTAGGTCAGGCATAGAGAACATCCACTCCACAAACAACTAGGGCCCGATATTCACTTGGGCAAGCTATGAGCTGCTACAGCCAAACGTTAACCCCGGATATTCAATAACAGGGTCATATGCAACCCAGGCATTGAATATCCGGGGATCACCAGACATGCCAGAAGCCACAGTAGCTAATCGAGCAGCAGCAATATTGCTGCTGTCCAGTTATCGATGGTCTCTGCCTCCACTCCTCCCTGGAACGCCCCGCCAGGCCTCGATGCTGAGCGGTTAGCACCAGGGCATGTGAGGGCCATAATTGGGGATATTCAGAGGCACTAACAGTGGTAGAGCCGCTGAAAATCCCTCTCAATGGCAGTTACATGGTTTACAGGGCTGTAACCATGTAACTGCCCTTCAGATATCGGGCCCCTGATGTTCAAGGAGTGGACACCTATTTCTGTGGCCAAACAACTGCTGGGGGGTGGGGGGGAGAGGCTATCCACAAAAGCCACCCATGCTCCTAATTTAGTGAGAGCCCTGGGAACATGTCACAGTACATCCGACCCACTACCATGGAGAAGGGCACCCCTAATCAGTCTCTTGCTACAGCACACCTGCCTTCAGGAAACTGAAGGTCCCCTAAGTCCTAGAAAGCCAGCAAATGCACCCCAGTTCGGAAGCATACTTCATCCCTTAAGCAACATGCCAGACTGGAGTGGGGGGGGGGGGACTACTGACCAGGAAGCTACAACTGAGATAGCCCTCCTTCAGTGGTTTAAATGTAAATAAGTGCACTGAAACAGTAGGCCACAGCTACGCCTTCCCAGAGCCGGCACTACTATTAGGTATTCACCTTGAGCGCCGGCCCTCCACTGGTGCCCAATGCCGCCACGGTCACCCCTCTCTGGAAGTGACAGCAGCGGCAATAGTTTCAAACAGCCCCACAGAGCTTACTCTCCAGCTCTAGTGCCACGGGACTGTGTGCTTCTGCTCCTCTACAACTCTTGATGCCAACACCATTACCTCTCGCACTAGATCCTGCGTTCCACTAAGGACTAGGTCTAAAATAACTTCCCCGTGGGTTGGTTCATCAATCAGCTGCTCCATGAAGCAGTCATTTATTTAATCTAGAAACTTCATCATCCTAGCACGTCGTGATGTGACACTGACCCAGTCAATACTGGGGTAATTGAAATCTCTTTGCTAGCTTCCCTAATTTCTGTTAGCATTTCATCATCTACAAAGATATAAATAAAAATGTAACCAGCCCAATATTCAAAAGAGTTTACACTTTAAGGCAACTGCTAAACATATAAACCCCACATCTGTGAATTTTCAGCAGCACTATATGTAGTGACAGGGCAGAGCGAGGGGGGAACATTCCACCTAATTCTACAGATAATTGGCAACATTCAGATGCTAACCATACAGGTATATGCTGCAACTTAATTTAAGACATCACAAAGACTGTCTTAAATTAAACCGCTTAGCTGTACAGATAGCAACTGAATACATATAGCTATGTGGATAGCTGTATATATATATATATTCAGCACTACAAATATTTCTACAGATGGTGGCGCTGAATATATGTAAGGTAATTAAGCACTATGGCTGGCATTTAACAAAAAATGCTGGACCACAAGGTTTACATAATCACCTGAATATCTCTAAAATAAGATAAAATGGATCTTAATGATCTGAGGTCTTTCTGCATAATCAGCTAGATAAAAAATTAGTTCAAGTCACTGTGCTGCATATATCAGAAGTTAGCATGAAATGTGTTTTTCTCTCCTTAAATGAATGGTTTTCCTCTGTTCCTTGTCCATGCTCATATGTTGATATCTTTCACATTTCAGTATAACAGCTTTGAGCAGCTATGCATCAACTTCACAAACGAAAAACTGCAACAGTTCTTTAACCACCACATGTTTGTGCTAGAGCAAGAGGAATATAAGAAGGAGGGAATTGAATGGGTCTTCATTGACTTTGGCCTGGACCTACAAGCCTGCATTGACCTGATTGAAAAGGTGCCTTCTACAAGCTACAGTTCTTTTTAATAACCCAACTTGGAAGTTAATGTACTAACCCATGTGAAAGTTTGCAAATTTGTGATTGTCTTCAATTAAATCTCACTTTATTTATTCGGCCTGCAACTGAGGTCTGTATATCTCACCATTATAAATAGATGCTCCATTCTGTTTCCAGATCAACCCACAGCACCTGCTCCTTACATTCTAAGCCCTGCAATTCTATTGCATAGATATTTTCTATATGTAGCCAGGGGTAAGTAGGTGGCCCTTTGTCTTAATAAAATGCCATCGTAAGTGGCAGAGATCACGCCTTAGGTTAAGGCATGGACATTTACAGCTGCTCAATAGCAGGTGCAAATGAAAACACACAAAATTCATGCACAAATTAAAGTATTTTATGTTTGGAAGAGGAAGTGATGTCATCCTTCCTAATGGCAGCTTAATCCTGAAGGTCTTGCTGCAGTCCATCTTCCTCAGCAGAACAGATGGTTTAAACTCTTGTCCCCGCAGTAGTGCAGCTGCTAGACATGACTAGGAAATCAAAATTGGTGGAGAGCTAAGAGGCATCGCCATTGGCCATCCAGGTGAGTGAGAAGCATGTGGCATCACCTTCCAGTATGTCATCAAGAGACTCAGATAACAAAGCCCCATGGGAGTGGACAGTCAGGTAGCATTGGTCAGCACCTTGAAATTAGTTCAAGAAATATTTCTCAGGCTTAGCCAGTGAATTTCGCATAATGCATGAGGATATCACATCCAAAACTGATGAAATAGGAGCCAGGGAAAGTACAGAGGTACGACTGGAATTGCCTCTGTACGTCCCAGCAGCTGGGCCCACCCCCACTCTCCCCCAGCTCCACCCCCTCCAGGCTCCGTGCAGCATTCCTTGCACAACCAATCTGTACGTGTGGAGAGCACTGAGGGCAGAATCATGTTCAGGGGCTAAGCAGGGGTTAGACATCCACGCAGTACTTCCAACCCCACTATCCACCTATCAGAATGATCACCATATTGTTTATATTCTTATAACATCTTTTTTACAAATTCCCTTTGGCTTCTATAGTTCACAATAAAAATTAATCTCAAGGGAACGCTAAATCTCTTATTTCAAATCTGACTTCAGCCACACATGGTGCTAGAGACTAATTATTAAAATAGAGGAGAAAAGACCTCAGTAAAATGTGGTGTCCCACTACGCGGCAGTAAATTTTCTTTGCCCAAAGGGGAATCGCCATCGATAACCATCATCAGAATAAAAAAACTCCTCCAACCAGCCTTTTTTTTAAAATTAAATTGTATTTCTTTTTATTGAACTTCAATTCATATTTATTTCTCTAAATTTCTAAAATGTTTTCAAAATGAATTCATTTGAGAATCTTGAAAAAAATCTAATTTAGAAGGAATATTACTACAGCAACATCAACTCAGTGACCGCCCTCATAACTCCCTCAGGGCTACTGTTGCCTGCAAGACTTGCATTAAAGCATTCCTATAAAGAAAATAAATGGAACAAAGCTAGAGCCAATTTCAAAATAATTTATTAAAGTAGTAACAAGCAACTTAGCTTCATGAAGTTGATAACGTCCCCTGAAGATTTTCAATTAGCAATAAGCTCTATGAAGATCTCCATTTCACAAAACTGCTTCATGGGGGGTGATTTCCAAAGACTTATTCGAAGATCTGTGAAACTCTAGCTAGTGTTGGAGCATTCCAGGGGTGTATTGGAGACGGCACACAGGGATTACCGGCTAGTAGCGATCTTCAGCCACTAGCCGGTGATCCCTCAGTGTCAAATGTTAGGCACTTGAAAGATGGCATATCAGTACTAACCGGTACTAACCAACTAAGTACTGGCACTTATGTGGTTAGCCCAATATTCAGCAGGGACTTCTGCGGGCAACTTGGGCTGCCTAGAAAGCTATACTAAGTTGCTATCTGCAGAAGTCCCTGCTGAATATCAGATTAACCAGATAACCGGTTAGCGCTGCGCAGCCAGGACATTCAGTGGTAACTTCAATCTGGATAGTGAATATTCCGCCAATATTTAAGCACTGCAGCTAACCGCTATTACGGTTAATATATCAGCCACTCTGAATATCGGCCCCCATCTTTTGTATTGGTCTAGTAAAAACATATGACAGATTACAAAACTTATAAGTTTCTCCAGGGCCAATATGACTGACTGCTAGAAGTCTTCACTGTGGAACGTTTCGCAATTGTTTTTCTTTGCTAGATTTAGACACATTATTCTCTGCTCACAGGAGTGCGATGGACGCCCCAGTCATTCTCTATGCAGCTTGCAGGGGTCTAGGGCTGATTTTCACCTCCTGTACACTTAAACATGTGAGATATTAACAAACCTATAGAAGGAACAGAAACACTTAAACATATATTTTATTTGTTTTCACAGTGTTCTCAGAGTCTTTGTTAATCTTTACGTTGTACCAATAGTCCCAAAGTCCTGGGTTGCATTCTGCAGCTCTGCTTTCAAAATCTTGTGTTGACATAATAAAAAGGCAGCAGCGACTATGTGCAGTAGAAAAAAAATCAATGTTTTAAGCCCCATGATGCTAACGGTCCTGCCTTTCTGTGCAGCCGCTTGGCATTCTCTCCATCTTGGAAGAAGAGTGCATGTTTCCAAAGGCCACCGACATCACCTTCAAGGCCAAGCTCTACGACAACCATCTGGGCAAGTCACCAAACTTCCAGAAGCCCAAATTAGATAAAAAGCGCAAATATGAACCTCACTTTGAACTAGTACATTATGCAGGAGTGGTAAGTTATTGCATTTTATTTTTTTCCATTTATGTTACCAAACGTACAATAGCAAGAAAAATCATAGCAACTTACAGCAGAAAGGGGCATTCACATAAACATTGCTAACAATGATGACTATAAACATTTGTAGCCAACCACATCTCCCTTTCTCATTTTTCAACCTCTGCTGCCACTGGTAGTTGCTGATGTTTCATTTTCCGTTTTTCCTAGTGCTGCCAAACTAAACTGAGATAATCTGGAATGTAACACAATTAGCTATACAAGACATATATTGCACCTCCCCAAAAACGGCTCAAAGCCAGGAACTGCAGCCCCCTTCCAATTTCAGCAATAGTTAAGGGAGCAGCTCTAGTTACATATTGTAAAAACAGAGAATCTCACACATCCTCAGAATTAGGCGACACTAGCCCTCCATTAAATAGCAAAGGGGCATGTTTACTAAAGGAAGTTAATGTGCATTAAGGGGCATGATTATTAAAGCCCACACCGGTAACATGTGCGTGAGCCGTGTTACTACTACTACTACTACTGAGTATTTGTATAGCGCTACAAGTCATACGCAGCACTGCACAGACATGTAAGAGGCAGTCCCTGCTCATCAGAGCTTACATGCTAGTCATGCAGGGGGGCCCACACCAACTTCAGGAGCCATGTTCATCTGTCCCAGTGTAGTCAGCAAGACGCCACACCGCACTAGGCAGCATACAAGCATACTTAATGCCACCCATTGAGGTGGCATTAAGTGCACCCATGCTAACGGTCACAAGTACGGTAAGTGCAGGCTACTAGCTGTGGTACTCCAACTTCCCCTGCCCAATCCCACCAGCACTAAGCATCATTGCATCGTGAGCCTACCCATGTGTTCGCTGCAGATGCGGATTGGAAATGCTGTGCTCTTTTCCCTCATCTGTGCTTGTGATCACTGCTGCCAGCCTGGCCTGAGATGTGAGGTCCTGCTTCCTCTCCTTTGGCCACAATCACTGCCATTGTGGCAAGTAAGAAGGAGATGTTCTGAGGAACCTCCCATCCACTCTTTCTCCTTATGCCTGCTCTAGTGAAGAAGGTACATTTTCAACGAGGGACTGGTGGGGAGAGATGGAGAATATACATATACTGATGAGGACCACAGAGCGGTCAAGAGAGATGGAATCAGCCTCTGAGGCATGAGAGAGAAGATGTGACAGGGTGCACTGACATTGCTTCAGGATGAGAACCTAGAGGTGGCACGTCCCCGTCCCCGTCCCCTCCAAAAAAAAATAAAAAATGTTTTTAGGATTGAGACTAGGTGGGGATAAGGGAGAGTAGGGACTCACAAAGCCTCCACACTCCTGCCCAAATGGAGAATGGGAGCTTGGGGATGGTGAGGGTGGGGACTGAGAGATTTAGTACAAATTCAGGAATTGAGTGGCAGTGAGGACAAAGTAGCTATTTGTGGATATGTGGATTATATGGGTGTGTGGTGGGGGTGGTATTTGACAAAGCGTAGAAAGGTGGGGTGGTGGGGACAGTGCAAGAGAAGAAAGAGATGAATCTGTGAAAGGATGATTAAAGGTAGAAATAGAGAAGCTGGATATGAAATGAAAGGGGGCATGGATAAGAGACAAAATAAATGAAATGAATATGAAAAAATGCCCTAAAATCAGGAAAGCATTGCTTTAAATAAGCACAAATCAAACTTTTTTTTTTGCCTCTGCACACCCCTAATATTGCAACAGGGTGGATCAAGGCGTTGGAGGTCAGGGAGGAGGGATAAGAGACAGGGAAGGAGCTGGAGATGGCGAAGAGACAAAGTTCAGAGAAAGAAACAAGAGAGCTGGGGAGATGGTTAGCAGTAAGGGAATAGAAGGATGTGGAAGGAGAGAGACAAAGCAAGGCATGGACTGAGGAGGAGCGAGAGTGGGAGATGGAGGTTTGTAGGTAGGTAGGAGGTGAGTATGAGTGGATAGAGAGGCACAGAAGAGAAAATGATGAAAGGAAAACATTTAATTTTATTTCAATTAGCTCATGCCTTTCCAGTAGCAGTTCAAGCTGAGTTACATTCAGGTACACTGAAGTAGTACCAGAATTTGAACATACTTTTTCATATGGCATACCATGGGAGAAACATCCTAGCTCTGATCTGTATATACTGTATATAACCTATATACAAGGTGGCCCAAAAAAGTGAGAACATCTCGTAGCATATAAGTTATTTAAAAATTCAAAAAGACAGATGTAAACGATTGACAAATTTTAAAAAAAAAGATGGCGACCAGAAATTGTATTTATTTATTTTTTATACTGCGCTCTTTAGAATCAGTGCGGTTTACATGTATACTAATAGGTACTTTTTATTCCCTTGTCCCCGAAGGGCTCACAATCTAAGTGTAGCTAAGGCAATGGAGGGTTAAGTGGCTTGCCCAAGACCACAAGGAGTGGCCATGGGACTAGAGACCCCAGTCCCTCCAGCCTGAGGTTGCTTGTCCCCATGTGGGAATTGAACCCCTGGCCTTCTGGCCTGAGGTAACCTGTCCCAACCACTGAGCCACTCCTCCCTCTATTGTTGAAATTGTCGAAATAAAGACGTTATATAGCTAAAAAAGGTAAATAAGTAAACTATTTAAGCTTTTAATTTACAAGATGTTCTCACTTTTTTTGGACTACCCTGTTTATATATATATATATATATATGTTAAAAGAAATTCTTGATGTCGGCAGTGATGTTGGTGTGAATTTGTCTGGCATTGTTAAACTGTGTTCATACGTTCATCAATCCCCGATTTCTCACTGATGAAGGCAGAGATGATGAAAACTTATGTGAGAAAAATATTCAATAACTTTGATTTAAATAGCAGCTTATAAAAAAGATAAATTCTGTTAAAACGAATAATTTCTTCTGCATCATTTTTATCAACTTTATTGGACACGAGAGAAGTAATACAAAAAGAGCCCCCATAACTGGGTAGGAAAAGACATGCCCAAGGGGCCTGCTATTCAGAAGGAATAACATGGTTAGCAGACCTGTTACTCATGTTCTTCCCTCTGTCCGGGATGTTCAATAGCGCTGCAGGTAACTGGTTAGCATCGGAGTGTTTTGGGGGGGGGTCCGGGTAGGTCTGGCCCAACCATCAAGCAAACCAAACAGTTGCCTAGGATGATGGCTTCTAGGGGGTGGCAAAGAAACTAAACAATAGATTCTGACAGCTGGCGGGGGGGCATAAGGCTTAAGGTCTCCCTAGGGTGTCAGTATTTTGAACCGGTCATTGGTCCGGGGGTGGCACCCGATCATAACAATGGCAATGTTCTAACAGACCAATGCAAGCACTGGTTTCTTCTGGCCCCTCGTACAATTAACATTCATCTTTTAAGTTATGAGGAGACAGGTACGAATGGAGAGAACAGAACAAGCGTGCAGATAAATAGATAGCATTTGTGTGGGTGACTGTTCATTGGGAACTAAACTGAAATCAGCAGTTTTCCCATGACCTATAGTACTAGATGGGATATGAGAATGAGATGTAGTAATAACGCAAAGGTGAGAGACTCCAGTTCTAGAGTGACAGGCTCAGTATTCCTGCATTCTCCCCTTAGACATCCAGTCTTAGACTCTATACTTCTGTGCCTGTCACGTGAGCTATTCAGTTCTAAAATTAAAGATTCTATATTAAAGATGTGCACAACCAAAAAAAAGTTTGGTTTGTGGCAGATTTCCCAAATTTTCTAAGTTTTTGTGTGCCTTTTTTCATGTTTTTCTGAGCACTCATTTTAATGGGCTTCTTATATGCATGCTAGAACTGTTCTGCACACACAAATTCATTGCCCATGCATTAAATCCTAGGTATACACGCATATGTCTGTCTTGCTATTGCAGAATCATAAATACATTCATGCATTTCATTCCCACACTCCTTTCAAAATTGTGTGTGCAGCTTTGCTAATATTTTCACTTTTCATGATGCAAATGCTTCTAAAATGGCCTCTTATGTTCTCTTTTGTGACAGGTCCCTTACAATATCATAGGATGGCTGGACAAGAATAAGGATCCCTTAAATGAGACTGTAGTGACGGTCTTCCAAAAGTCTTCTAATAAGCTTCTGGGTAGCTTGTATGAAAACTACGTGAGCTCATATACAGGTAGGTCTTAGACTGACCCAGGATTTAGAATACCCAATAATGCCAAGTCATCTGATTCTACAATAACTCCTGGAAGTCCTGCCCCTGCACCTCCTAACAATATAAAAGTTGATCTTTTTAAAAATAGGTTGTGTTATGCAAGACTTATAGTTATGAGGTCTTGTGCTTGCTCCATAGCTGGTCTTAGACTCTAGAACTGCTTAGGGAAGAATTAAGGCAGTGTGCGGATATGAAAGACTTTAAAAAGAATTTGAAAACTTTGGGCCCGATATTCAAGGCATTTTCCTGGTTAACAGCCAGTTAACTATGTAAATGCCGGCTAACCGGATATTCGATGGTACATACTCAGGTAGTGCCATCGAATATTCCTGACAAAGTCCACTAGGTGCCCGATGTTAACTGGCTAGCATCGGGGCGGAGCGGAGACGAGGGACCGGTGCCAACCATGCAGCACCAATACTGGAAGTTCATGGTTTGCACTCGGCACCTATAAGATAGGAAAGGAAAACTCTCACCTATTTTATAGGCGCCGAGGCTAACCGTGCAGCATCCAATATCGGTGGCTTACGGGTAGCACAGCCAGATCCGGATATTCATTTCTGTTGCCGCGGAAGTGAACATTTGGGGTTTGGCAGGCAGGACTAAGCGGCTACGGCACTTAGCCCTGCCCAATTGAATATCGGGCCCTTTATTATTTATTGATGCATATGCGGAATAAGAAACTTGGTTTTAGAATTAGGGATCTGTTTATAGAATATTTGTTTTTAAATTTGTGTTTATTGTATATGTAACTGTGGATGTTATATTACAAAACACTAAAAATTTGAAATGGATAGCCCCTTCCCCTACTAAATACTCCTACACAACATAACGCTCAAGCCCCAAGCACTCACTTGTCAGCCCTGAAGCATCCTACATACTTTCAGATCAAGTATCAACTATGATGCCATATCTTTATGTATATAGTTTCATGTATTCCTCATCCATCCTGATATATGTCAATATGTAAATAGTTTCCCATGTTCTCCAAGTTTTATTCCCTGTTATAATGTAAATTCAATCAGTCTTCTCTGATCTGAAAACTCTTTGTTAAATGTAAACCGCACTGATAACAAATAGTGCGGTATATAAGAATTGTTAAATAAATAAATAAAATAAAAATAAATAGAACAAATGTTAAACACTAAACATCATGGGGATTATTACAGAAACCTGATTCGTGGATGCAGTGCCAGAAAAATGTGGAAGCATGGGCCATGTGTAAAGCACCATTTTAGAAAGGCCACAAGGTGCACGTCTCCACATCAGGCACGTTGATCTTTGCATGTCTCTATGGGAGGCATGCCTTGGACAATCCTGGGTGCAGCCTGGGTGATGCCGGCACTGCATGTCCAAGACATATTTCACTTAAGACGACAATGTGCAGGGCGCAATTTTTAAGCATTTCAAGCTACACATGCTATAAATCACAAATAAGGATGGGATGTTGTTGTCAATTGGGAGTGCTTGTGGTGTTTGTGAGTGGAGGAGTAACCTAGTGGTTAGAGCAGCAGGCTGGTGACCAGAGAGACCAGGGATCAAATCCCACTTGAACTCGTTGTGGTCTTGGGCAAATCATTTTACCTTCCATTTCTTCAGGTACAAACTTAGATTGTAAGTCCCCTGGGGACAAGGAAATACTTGTGTACCTGATTATAACTTGCCTTGAACTACCACTGGAAAGGCGAGAGTTAAATACTAATACTCAGTTTCCATGTAGCTGTCTCTTGAGCTACCATGTGCTTCTCTGCAATGTATCCTGTGCCTTTCTCAAACCTATCCAGTCCCCTTCTAAGACTACTGTAGACTCTCAAACCCCCAGTGGCCCATTCCCTGCCCTTGGTGCGTCTGTCTCCCAGTTCTCTGCTGCCTACTGTCTATATGTGCTTTAGTGGTCCCTGCAGCCATTGGGTCTCTGTATGAAACTACAGCCGGGAGAGCAGAGCAACTGGCCCCTGCAGCATGACAAACCAGCTTAATGGTAAATTTGCCATGCTGTCTCCGTGGGGCTGGGAGTGCCCGCCCAGGGTGACACGGGGAGGGGGGGTAGGAATGCCATTGGCAAGACTGCATATTGCTGCTGCCTAGTGCCATCCCAGCTTCACACCCAGAACACCCGGGGGGGATATTCAAAGGCATTTTCATGGTTTACAGACCTGTCAACCATGTAAATGCTGCTTAGTGGGACATTCAGTGACATTAACACGGTTTGTGCTGCTGGATATCTGCGGGTTCCGCCACTACATACGTCATGGGCATGTAGACATGGGGTGTGTCATGGGTGTTCTGGGGTGAAGTGGAGCGGAGGTGACACCCGTCACTAACTGGGCAGCGGTGATATTGTGCTCAGTTAGTGACCCATGGGAAAAGCTGGCCTATCTTTATCCATGGGAGCTAATTGAGCAGAAGCACAATATCCCCACTCCTGGTTAGCTTCCATGCCATGTGACACTGCGAAGCAAACCGGATATTCAGTGTCAGTGGACGGATATGGCCTGGCATTAATATCTGTGTTTACTGTTCAATGGGGACAGCTGGCAGCTTGATCGTCCTAGCTTCCTCCACTGAATATCGGGCCCCCAGATGCTTAGCGCTTAGTGTCGGGGCATTTAGTGGCATTAACCAGGCTGCAGGAGTCTCACAGGGAGCACAGGAGAACTACCAGGTGGCACCTATATCAGAGGGTCTATAGACAAAAGACCCAATTCCTGGGCAGTGCCTCTCCAGGTTCCACCACATTAAAACCGCTGCCTGGTTATCCTTAAGTGGCAAACATTAGGCACCTTAAAGAGCTGCCCAACTTTCACCGCAAAAGCTAACCGGGCAGTGGCTGAATATCACCGCTGCCCAGTAACGTCCATGTTTTCCAGATGTGGCCCCAGCATTACATAAGAACGTCAGAAATGCCTTCTGGGTCAGACCAAGGTTCATCAAACCCTGTATCCTGTTTCCAACTGGGCCAATCCAGTCCACAAGTACCTGGCAGGTTCCCAAAGAAGCACACAGGTTCCACAATGCTTGTCCAGGTCCTCTTTAATAATGATTTATGAACCTTTCCTCCAGGAACTTGTCCAAACCTTTTTTAAACCCAGCTACACTAACAGCTTTAACAACATCCTCAAGTAACGAATTCCAGAGTTTGATTATGCAATGAGTAAAAAAGTATTTGCTGTTATTAGTCTTAAATGGGTTGCATTGTGCGTCCTCTAGTCTTCCTACTTTTTGATTGCATAAACAACCAATCTACATTTACCCGTTCTACTCCATTCCTTAATTTATAGACCTCTATCATATCCCCCCCTCCGCCAACTCTTTTCCAAGTTGAAAAGACCCAACCTTTTAAGCCTCTCCTCATAGGGGTATCTTTCATTCTTTTTACCATTTTTGTCACTCGTCTTTGTATCTTTTCTAATTCAGCTATATCCTTTTTTAAAGCAGATAGAGCGGCTTTTAAACTAGATAATAGGGGAAAGCCGACAGTCGCCCAAGAGCGGATGGTTCAGAAGAATGTATCCTTGAAGGATACTACCAAAAGCAGAGAGGTTCCAAAAAAGAGTAAAGTAGCCCAAATGCCCTCGAGTATGGAGCACAGAGCTTAAAGATCCCAAATTACCCATGTCTACCAATAGCCAAATTAATATGAATAAAGTACAGTCTCTAAAATGCTTGTATGCAAATGCTAGAAGTCTAAAAAATAAGATGGGAGAGTTAGAATATATAGCACTAAATGAGAGGTTAGATATGATTGGAATATCAGAGACATGGTGGAAGGAGGACAACCAGTAGGATACTGTGATACCTGGGTACAAACTATATCGTAATGATAGAACTGATCAAATTGGTGGAGGGGTTGCGCTCTATGTTAGAGAGGGCATTGAGTCAGAAAGGATTAAAAAGTTTTGCAGGAAACAAAATTTGCTGTAGAATCTCTATGGATTGAAATTCCATGTAAAAAGGGGAAGGCGATGGCAGTGGGGGTGTACTATCGACCGCCTGGCCAGAATGAACAAATGGATGATGAAATGCTCAAAGAAATCAAGGAAGCTAACAAAAGTTATAGCGCAGTAATAATAATGGGTGATTTCAATTACCCCGGTATCGACTGGGTCAGTGTCACGGCAGGACATGCTAGGGAGATAAAGTTCCTAGATGACATAAATGACTGCTTCTTGGAGCAGCTGGTTCATGAACCGACCAGAGGGGAAGCCATATTAGACCTAGTCCTTAGTGGAACACCAGATCTAGTTCAAGAGATAAGGGTGTTGGGGCCACTTGGCAATAGTGATCATAGCATGATTGCCTTTGATTTAATTAATGGAGAAGAGATAGTAAGGAAATCCATAGTACTACTTTTTAACTTTTGAAAGGGAGACTATGATAAAATGAGGAAAATAGTTAAGAAAAAACTAAAAGGAGCAGTTGCAAAGGTTAAAGACTTACATCAAGCTTGGGTGTTGTTGAAAAATACTATCTTGGAAGCCCAGACCAGCTGTATTCCACGCTTTAAGAAAAGTGGAAGGAAGTCCAAAAAACTGCCAGCATGGTTTAAAGGTGAGGTCAGAGAGGCTGTTGTTGCCAAAAAAGCATCTTTCAGGAAATGGAAAAAAGAGCCAAACGATGAAACCTGGAAACAGCACAAACACTGGCAAATCAAATGCAAGGCATTGATAAAGCAGGCAAAGGGAGAATTTGAGAAGAAGCTTGCTGCAGAAGCAAAAACACAAAATAAAGATTTTTTCAAGTACATTCTTAGCAAAAAACCTCTGAGAGAGTCAGTTGGTCCATTAGATGATAGAGGAGTTAAAGGGGCACTAAGAGGCGACAAGGCGATAGCGAAGAGACTGAATGAATTCTTTGCTTCGGTCTTTACTGAGGAAGATGTAGGGATGTTACCCATGACTGAAGTGGTATTTAAAGGTGCGGAAGAATTGAAGGAAATATCGATACGTCGGGAAGATGTATTACAACTATTACATAAACTGAAGAGTAGCAAATCACCTGGGCCAGATGGTATACATCCAAGGATATTGAAAGAACTGAAATATGAGACTGCAGACCTGCTATTAGTAATCTGTGAACTATCATTAAAATCATCTCTAATACCTGAAGATTAGAGGATCACCAATGTAACACCAATTTTTAAAAAGGGTTCCAGGGGTGATCCGGGAAACTACAGACCAGTGAGCCTCACGTCAGTACCGGGAAAAATGATAGAAACCATCATAAAAAATAAAATTACTCAGCATTTAGATAGTCATGGCCTAATGGGAGACAGCCAACATGGCTTTAGACAAGGAAGATCTTGTCTTACTAATCTGTTATGTTTTTTTGAAGGAGTGAATAAACAGGTGGACAAAGGTGAGTCGGTTGATATAGTGTATCTGGACTTTCAGAAAGCCTTTGACAAGGTCCCTCATCAGAGACTTTTGGCAAAACGAAAGAGTCATGGGATAGGAGGCAGTGTACTACTGTGGATCAGGAACTGGTTAAAAGATAGAAAGCAGAGGGTTGGGCTAAATGGCCAATTTTCCCAATGGAGAAAGGTGAATAGTGGTGTACCCCAGGGATCTGTGCTGGGTCCGCTGCTTTTTGACATATTCATAAATGACCTGGAAAGTGGAATAATGAGTGAGGTTATCAGATTTGCAGATGACACAAAACTATTTAAAGTTGTTAAAACCCAAGAGGATTGTGGAAAATTGCAAGAGGATCTTTATAAATTGGAAGACTGGGCTTCAAAATGGCAGATGAAATTTAATGTGGACAAGTGCAAAGTTATACACCTAGGGAAGAACAACCCAAACTATGGTTACACAATGCAAGGTTCTACATTAGGAACCACCACCCAGCAAAAAGATTTAGGCGTCATTGTGGATAACATGTTAAAACCCTCGGCCCAGTGTGCAGCGGCAGCCAAGAGAGCAAATAGAATGCTAGGTATCATAAGAAAAGGAATGGAAAATAAAACAAAAGATATTATAATGCCTCTATATCGTTCCATGGTGAGACCGCATCTTGAATATTGTGTGCAATTCTGGTCACCGTATCTTAATAAGGATATAGCGTTATTAGAAAAGGTTCAGAGAAGAGCCACCAAAATGGTAAAGGGGATGGAAGGATACTCCTGTGAAGAAAGGCTAAAAAGGTTAGGGCTCTTTAACCTGGAAAAGAGACGGCTGAGGGGAGATATGATAGAAGTCTATAAATTAATGAACAGAGTGGAACAGGTAAACGTAGATCGATTGTTTACGTTATCAGAATATAGAAAGACTAAGGGACATGCAATGAAGCTACAGGGTAAACTATTTAAGACTAATAAAAGAAAATATTTTTTTCACTCAAAGTGTAATCAAACTCTGGAATTTGTTACCGGAGGATGTAGTAAAGGCTGTTAGTGTAGCTGGGTTTAAAAACGTTTTGGACAAGTTCCTGGAGGAAAGGTCCATAAACCATTATTAAGAAGGGACCCAGGATATCAATGCTTGATCCAGTACAAGCATTGCGGAACCTGTGTCTTTTGGGGAAACTGCTAGGTACGTATGACCTAGATTGGCCACTGTTGGAAATAGGATACTGGTCTTGATGGACCTTGGTCTGACCCAGTATGGCATATCTTATGTTCTTATGTTAAAATATGGCAACCAGAATTGCACACAATATTCAAGGTGCGATCGCAGAATGGAACGATACGGAGGCATTATAATATGGTTTTATTCTCCATTCCTTTCCTTATGATTCCTAGCATTCTATTCACTTTCTTGGCCCTGGCTGCACACTGGATGGAGGATTTCAACATATTAGCCACAATGATGCCTAAATCTTTTTCCTGGGTGGTGGTTTCTAAGGTGATATCTTGCATTGTGTAACCATAGTTTGGATTGTTCTTTCCTAGGTGCATAACTTGGCACTTGTCCACATTAAATTTCATCAGCCATTTGGACGTCCAATCTTCCCATTTTTCATGATCCTCTTGAAATTTTTAACAATCTTCTTGCATTTTAACAACTTTGAATAATTTTGTGTCATCTGCAGATCTGATCACCTCACTCATTATTCCTATTTTCAGGTTGGCGATGTATTACCTCTGATTCCCTCCAGCAGTTTCCTTCTGGTGACACTCTGCTTCCCCCGGAGTTTCTGTCTCTTCCTATTGAAGCCCAAGCTCAGTCCTGGCACACCTCCCTGATTTCTGCCTTAGATCAACTCGCTCCACTCCGCCCTTCCCTCACATTGCACCCACCCAACTGGCATCCCTGATACAACTCTGCCCTTCTTCTCCATCACTCTCATCTTACGAATGCCAAATGCCAATGGCGCAAGCATCCATCCCCCAATTCTCTGTCTCTCTTTCACCATCATCATCACCAATATAAAACTCTGGTCCATGACACTAAAAAGGCTTACTACTCCAAATTAATCTTTTCATCTTCGAACTCTACCCAGCAGCTCGATCACATTCTCTGCTCTCTTTCTACTGTGAATGGCCCCCCTCCTTGACTCGCTGCTCTCTGGCCCCAGCCCCCGCTCTCCTTGCCTCTTATTTCTCTGATAAAATCTCTTCATTGTGCAGCCAATTTCCCATGTGCCCCTCCCCCCGTCCCCACCCCTACCGCTTAGCTCACCCTCCTCCCCTGTCTCACCCTCTTCTTCCTCATCCCTTTCCCACACATGATCCACTTTCTGTCCCCTATCTCCATTTGAGTTGTCTAAGGTCCTGTTGTCCTCTCACAAAACCACCTGTCCCCTGGATCCCATCCCCTCCCACTGGCTCAGCGAGCCCTCTCTGGCTCTCCTTCCATATATTCTTTGCTTGTTTAACTCTAGTCTCTCCTCCAGCACCTTTCCTTCACTATGGAAGCATGCTCTGGTCCGACCTCTTCTTAAGAAACCCACCCTTGATCCCACTGTTCCGGCTCACTAGCGCCCCATCTTCAACCTTCCTTTCATCTCTAAAGTACTAGAGAAACTCATTTTTGCAGCTGTTCACACTCCTTGACTCCACCCGCATCCTACAGCCCTGCCAGTCTGGTTTTAGGCCAGGACACAGTACCAAAACTATTCTTCTCTCCCTCTTAAATGAGCTTCACACCACCCATGAGCATGGCGATATCACTTTGGCAGTTTCCTTGGATCTTTCCACAGCCTTAGATTTGGTTGATTATCCCACTCTTCCTTCTAGGCTTCATGACTTTGGAATTAGGGGCACTGTTCTCTCCTGGTTTCGGTCTTTCCTCTCTGCATGCTCCTTCTCTGTCCAAGTCGGTTCCATGACCTCCCCACTCACCCCGCTCTCCTGTGGTGTTCTTCAGGGTTTGGTCCTAGCCCCACTTTTGTTTAATATCTTTCTGGCTCCCCTTGCACTCATCATCCAGCAATCTGGCCTATCTGCTTACTTTTACACCAACAATACTCTACTTCATCACACCAACCCAACTACGCCCGACCTCGCCCCAGTAGACTCTTGTCTACTCCAAGTATCCTCCTACCTGTTGTCAAATGTCTTCCACCTCAATACTGCTAAATCTGCCACCATCTGGTTCACTTTCACTACTCCCTCAACCTTGACCCCTCACCAATCTTACCATTCTCCTTACCACTTCAGTTCGCTATCCTGTTGTAACCTGGACTCCTCTCTCTCCATTCATGAGTACATCTCCACCATTGTCCGCAGTTCCTTTGCCTCCCTTTGGAAGATTCGTGCAGTACGCCCCTTTCTTTCCTTACCTTCACTTACAACCCTTGCACTGTCCCTATTTACCTCTCGTTTGGATTACTGCAATGTTGCCCTGGCTGGCCTTCCCCTTTTTCAGCTTCAACACCTCCAACTTCTTCAGAACATGGTAGCTCAAATTCTCACACACCCCACCCATTCAGACCACATTACCCCCCTGCTTATACGACTATTCTGATTGCCACTCAGATACTGCACTGATTCTAAAATATTTATCCTCGTTCATCAAGCACTCCACACTACCACTCCCCAATACCTCTCAGACCTTCTACAATATCACCCCCCACCTCATCTCCTAGCGATTCCAACCATATTGTTTTTCCTTCTCCCTCCCGCATCCATCTTGAACTTACCCGCCACTCCACTTTTTTTTTCCTGTGTCCTGCCCTTTGGAACTTCTTACCTGCCCCCTCCGTTCAAAACCATCTTTTGTAAAGTTCAAATCCCTGCTCAAGACTCACCTTTTTCACAAAGCTTTTGATATCTCACCTACCATCTCCTAGTTTCTCTCCCGATCCCTGTCCCTTGTCTTACTTTATACTGTCCTCTTTCTATATTCCCTCTTCTGTTATCTGCTAGTTTCTTGTGCTTTCCTACTACTACTACTACTATTAAACACTTATATAGCGCCATGCACGCAGCGCTGTACAGACATACATACAAGAGACAGTCCCTGCTTGTCCGAACTTACAATCTAGTCAAGACAGTACAAACATTACAGTACAAACGATGGGTTTTACAGTATGGTCATGAAAATGATGGGGTTAGGTTAAGATGAGGGATAGAAGTCAGGATCTGAACGCGACAGTGAAGAGATGGGTTTTTAACCTGGATTTGAAGAGGCCTAGGAAGGGTGCCTGACATATAGACACGGGTAAGCTGTTCCAGGCATAGGGTGCAGCAAGGTGAAAGGAGCGAAGTTGGGAGTTAGCAGTACGAGTGAAAGGCCTAGATAGAAGTAATTTGTTAGTGGAGAGAAGTTCTCGAGCTGGGATGTGGGGAGAGATAAGAGGTATTGAGGGGCCGCAGAGTGAATGCACCTATAGGTAAGCAGGAGAAGCTTGAACTGGATGGGGAGCCAATGAAGCGACCTGAGAAGAGGAGTAATGTGGGCATGGCGGGACTGGCAGAAGATTAGTCGAGCAGCATAATTTTGAATGGATTGAAGGGGGAGGAGATGGCTCACGGGAAGACCAGCAAGGAGTAGGTTACAGTAGTCGAGGCGAGAGGAGATTAAGGAGTGGATAAGCATTTTGGTGCTGTGTTCTGACAGGAAGGGGCGGATTTAGCTAATGTTGTAGAGAAAGAAGCGGCAGGTTTTAGCAACGTGCTGGATATGTGTGGAGAAGGAGAGAGAGATGTCGAAGATGACCCCCAGATTGCGGGCCGAGGGAACAGGAAGGATCATGGATCCATCCACGGAGACTGAGAAAGGGGGAAGAGGAGGGGAAGAGTTGGGGGGAAAGAGGAGGAGTTCAGTCTCGGCCGTGTTCAATTTCAGGCGGCGATGAGACATGCAGACGGCAATGTCAGAAAGGCAGACAGAGATCTTGGTTTGGATTGCTGGAGAGATATTAGGTGTAGAGAGGTAGATTTGGGAGTCGTCGACATAGAGATGGTACTGAAAGCCATGGGAGGAGATAAGCGTGCCAAGGGATTGGGTATAGAGGGAGAAAAGGAGGGGCCCCAAGACGGATCCCTGGGGTACACCAACGTGGAACGGGGTGGGAGAGGAGGAGGAGCCGCCAGAGCATACACTAAATGAGCGATGGGAGAGGTAGGAGGAGAACCAGGATAATACGGAGCCCTTGAAACCCAGCGAGGAGAGGGTGGAGAGGAGAACATTGTGGTCAATAGTGTCAAAGGCAGCGGAGAGGTCGATAAGGATGAGAACAGAGTAGAGGCCCTTAGATTTAGCAAGGAATAAGTCATTAGAGACTTTTGTAAGAGCCATTTTGGTGGAGTGTAGGGGACGGAAGCCAGATTGTAGTGGGTCCAGGAGGGCCTGGGAGGTGAGGAAGTCGAGGCAGTGTCAGTGGACTGCTCGTTCTAGACGTTTAGATATGAGGGGAAGGAGGGAGATGGATCGATAATTAGAAGGACAGGTGGGATCGAGTGAGGGTTTCTTGAGGAGAGGTGTGACAACGGCATGTTTGAAGTCGATGGGGACAGTTGCAGTGGAGAGTGAAAGGTTGAGAATATGAGAGATGGAGGGGATAACGGTGGGGAGAGATGGGGTGTAGGAGATGGGTGGGGATAGGGTCAGAGGAACAGGTGGTGGGTTTGGAGGAGGAAAGAAGAAGTGCGGTTTCCTCTTCAGAGATCGTAAGGAAGGAGGAGAGGGTAGCAGAGGAAGTCAGGAAGGGGGGGGGAATTGGGGAGGGGGGAAGGTAGATGAGGGTGTGGGGAATTGGAGGGTAATCTTTTGGATTTTGTCATGGAAATAGTCGGCAAGGGTTTGGGCAGAGAGTGAGGGCAGGACTGTGGGCGGGGGCACTTTGAGGAGAGAATTGAGGGTATTAAAGAGGCGGCGAGGATCAGAGGCTAGGGAGTTAGTCAGATGGATGAAGTAGTTTTGTTTAGCAAGTGCTATGGCTGACTGGAAGGAGTCAAGCATGAATTTGAAGTGTAGAAGGTCTTCAGGTGAGCGTGATTTGGTCCAGGCACGTTCAGCAGAGCGGGTACAGATGCGTAAATAGTGAGTTGCAGATGAAAGCCAGGGCTGAGGAGTAGAATGTCTAATGGGATGAGGGGTGGGCAGGGCAAGAGTGTCAAGAGCCGAGGATAGTTCAGCATTATAAGAGGCTACTGCCTCATCGACAGATTTGGAGGACAAAATGGAGGAAAGAGATGGAGAGATGGTGGAGGAGAGTGTCAAGGGATCAATATTATAAAGGTTTCGAAATAGGTCGGAGGAGACGGGACGGGGTTGAGACAGCATAAGCAGAAGATTGAAGGTTAAAAAGTGATGGTCAGATGAGGGAAGGATTGAGTTGTGGAAGTTTAAGGGAGAAGAGTTAGAGAAGAGTATCAGGTCAAGGCAATGGCCGTGCAGGTGGGTGGGGGCAGTGGAGCAAAGTTGGAGGTTAAACGAGGAAGTGAGGGCGAGGAGCTTTAAAGCATGGAGATCGGAGGGGTTGTCGACGTGAATGTTAAAGTCACCAAGAATAAGAGTGGAGGAAGAGGGGTCTAGAAAGACGGAAAGCCAGGAGTCGAAGTCGGTAAGGAAGGTTGATTTTGATTTGTCGGGTGGGCGATAGATAACAGCTACACAGAGGGGGAGTGGTGTGAAGAGGCGAATGGAGTGGACTTCAAAGGAGAGGGAGGAGTGTGATTAAGGCAGCAGGAGGGGTTGGAATTGGCAAGAGGGAGAAAGTAGGAGCCCAACACCACCACCATGGCCAATGGAACGAGGTGTATGGGAGAAATGGTAGCCCCTGTGGCAGAGAGCAGCAGTGGATGTGGTATCGTCTGGGAGGAGCCAGGTCTCAGTTAGGGCAAGAATGTGTAGTGCATTAGAGATGAAGAGATCATGAATAAAAGGAAGTTTGCTAGCGAGTGAGCATGCATTCCATAGGGTGCATGAGAACGGGAGAGCGGAGGGGGAAAGGAGAGGGATATGGATAAGGTTTGATAAGTTATGTGAGGACTTCTTTCCACAGTGAGGCAACAGTCTAGGGGGGCTGTTACATGAGGATCTATTGCCAGAGTAATACGGAGGTCTGGAGGGACCAGGGCAGGGGTGGGTGTCTCTGGATGAGTGTGTCCTCCAAGAGGGACCAGGGTATAGGTGGGTGTCTCTGGATGAATGTGCCCTCCAGGAGGGGCATGAGGGAGGGGAAGTGAAAGGGGAATGAAGGGTGTGGAAAAGGAAGAACTGACCAAGGCCCTAGAAGAAGGTTAGAGACTATAGCAGAGACTGATGAGCTTTTGGGTGACAAAGTAACTTACGCGAATATAGATCATCCTGTCTATGGCAATCTGGACCTGGCTGTGGACAGTGATGAATCAATTTATGGTACTCTGGATATAGGTACAGACAGTGATGCAAGCACAGATAATGATGGAGAAACAGGACTGTGAATGTGCTATAGCCATATACCTTTTCTCAGGTAAAAGAGATTTAATGCCAGGCTTAAATGAAACATACATTTTTAGATAGAAGCTTCTGTCTTTTTCTCTCTGTGAAAAATTGCTGACAGTTAGTTGCAACAGAGATCAGCTATCAAAGTTGTGTACATAGTTACTGGTGCAAAGGGTAGCTTCTGCAAAATCCTGGATACAGACAGTTCTGCCTCTCTTTTGTGGTAGATGATAGGTCGAAAATTAGATAACAACTAACATCAGTATTATTGCATAAGCTTTCCGAGAATCAGAGACCTTAGGTCAACAAAAATGCAATGTGTGCCTTTGAGTCAGTCCTGACTGGAAATCGAATACAGCTTGGGAAATTAACAGAACTTAGACAGAACTTATAGTGTAACTAATCAGCTTTTGTATAATGAAAGATTTACAGGGACACCTACTGTCACTTGGTAATTATAATCATGGCCTTGTAACTTCCGTTTTTTTAAATGTATTCTTGTAAAGCATCAGCAGAAAAATAACCCTGTAAGCAGATTTTATTCCAGACCTGTAATTTTGTAACATGAATAATATCATCCGATGTTAATCAAAAATTAACTATGTCAGCTGATACTTCTTAATAAAAGGCAGATCTCTGGCAGAAGATTTTTGAAGAAAGTTAGGGAGGAGCCATTTTTTGGACCCTCTGACGGTCTTCCTTCTAGAGCTCTGGAATTAATATAATTGATTTTTCTGTGTATGTGTCTTGTTTTTTTCCTTCCTGTTAGAAGGGCTAGGTAAAAGCCTAAGAATCCAGGTTGGAATCCAGGTAGGAGGGCCTGCCCCAAAAGGGCTACAACAAAGGGGAATATTAATGATATCAGATAGGGCATGTGAGGATTTCTTTATAGGGTGAGACAGAACTCTAGAGGGGATAGGGTTGGGGTTGGGGTCGGTATCTCTGGTTGAGAGATTGGGGTATGAGTGAGGGAGGGTGGAAAGGGCGAGGAGAGGGATATGGATGAGATTAGATAAGATGCATGAGGAGCTCTTCTTAGAATGAGAAAGAAATTGAGGGGGGCCAGGGTTGAGGTTGATATTACCTGATGAGAGAAGGAGAAGGAGTAGTAGAGAGCGGAGTAAGGTGGAGGCAGTATGGCGGAAGCGAGGGTGGGGTTGCCTTAACGAGAGATGGGCTGGTTGAATAAGGGGGAGGTTGAGATGTAGCTCAAGGGCAGATGCTAGGTTAGGAGACACAATGGAGGGAGAGGTGAGGAAGGTGGAGGGAGAGTAGGGGGAGAGGAGTGAGGGTGTTGGTAGGAGGGGATGCAGTTGGGGAGTATGAGGAAGAGAGACAATGTGATGTGGGGCCATAGCAGAGGAGGAGTGGGAGCTAAGCAGCATGAGTTAACTTGCAGGGGATGAGATGGCTTTGGATTTTAGGATTTTAAACACTATGCAGTATATGTTGGGTTACAAGTGGGGATTACGCACTATGCACAAGGTTTGTTAGTAAGGTAAGGGTAGTGGAGGGACTGAGGCCAGTGCAGCAAGGTTAGTGCAAGCAATGGGGTAACCAGTTCGGAACTAGCAATGGGGTAACCAGTTCGGAACTAGCAATGGGGTAACCAGATCAGATTTCCTGTTCTTTTCCTTTCTCGTGCAGCTGTTTTATCTTATGTACACCGCTCTGATGCTACGCCTGAGCAGTATATCAAAAACTCGATAAAGATAAAAGCAGCGGGCCCAGCACAGATCCCTGGGGTACTCCACTATTCACCTTTCTCCATTGAGAAAATTGGCCATTTAACCCTACTCTCTGCTTTCTATCTTTTAACAAGTTCCTGATCCATAATAGTACACTGCGTCCAATCCCATGACTTTTTAATTTCGCCAAGAGAGACCTTATCAAAGACTTTCTGAAAATCCAGATACACTATGTCAGCCGGCTCACCTTTGTCTACCTGTTTATTCACACCTTCAAAAAACATAACAGATTAGTAAGACAAGATTTTCCTTCACTAAATCCATGCTGGCTGTCTCCCATTAAACCATAGCTATCTACATGTTCAGTAATTTTATTCTTTATAATGGTTTCTACCATTTTTCCTGATACTGACATCAGGTTCACTGGTCTGTAGTTTCCTGGATCACCCCTGGAACCCTTTTTAAAAATTGGCATTACACTGGCCACTCTCCAGTGCTCAGGTACTACAAATGATTTTCTTGATAGTTTTCACAGATTACTAATAGTAGGTCTGCAATCTCATATTTCAGTTCTTTCAACACCCTTGGATTTGCTACTCTTCAGTTTATCCAACAGTTGTAATACATCCTCCCGGTTTATCGATATTTCTTTCAATTCTTCCGCTACAAAACCTTTATATACCATTTCAGGCATGGGTAACTTCCCTATAGCATCTTCAGTGAAGATCAAAGCAAAGAATTCATTCAGTCTCTCCGCTATGGCCTTTTCCTCCTTTAGTGTCTCTTTTACCCCTCTATCATCCAATAGTCAAATTGACTTTTTCACACGTTTTTTGCTAAGAATGTACTTGAAAAAGTTTTTATTCTTTAAAGGGGATTGAATGAAGCTGTTCTTACAGGCAACAACAGACAGCAAGGCACAAGTGCTCTTGTACCGCATCAGCTTGCCGTGAGTCTCTAGTTGCCTTGAACTGTTCCATCCTTATTGCACATGAGGCTCTTATTTAGCTGCATATAAAAAAAAAGCTTGCTTAACTTCCAAGACATGTACTGAAAACAACAACTGGACATCAGAATAGCTGTCACAGGATCTCTGGACTGTTACAGCTGTTCTGAATTCTTCTTAGAATAAGTCAGCTGAATTTAGAATAAGTCAGCTGGGGTTTCTAGTCCCACAGGTGCTCCTTGTGGTCTTGGGCAAGCCGCTTGACCCTCCATTGCCCATGTTCCCTGTAGGTATTAGTGTATGTGTCTCATATCCCCTCGTATTAAATGTATCCCCCAATTGTGTGTTGTGACCACTTTGATTAAGGATAAGGTGGTATACAGAACTGTCTAAATAAAATAAATAATAAGTCAATGGCAATGTCTTGTGCAAGCTCTGGAGAGATTGGGTTGCAGACCTTTCTGAGAGCTGCTCACAGGAAATGGCGAATGCATAATGTAACAAATCTCCCAGCGCTGGTTCTCGGGACCTACAGTGCTGGCAATCACTGCAAACAGCCCCACAGTGCTTACCTGAAGCTTCGGCACTGTTTGCTTCTGCCTCTCTCCGACTGTTGGCATGGGAAGTCAACATCACGTGTCAGAGAGGGGTGGAAGCAAACAGACAGATGGCACCAAAGATTAAGGTAAGCACCGCAGGACTGTTTTCTGTCATTGCCACCGCTGCAGGTCCTGGTGGCAGTGGCATCATTGAGCACGGGAGGGGGGGGGGGGCGCAGGGCACCTCATCTCCTTGCGCCGGCCCTTCCCACAACATTCTTCATTTGCCCAGTCAGGGCACAGATTACAACATTTCTTTGTTAGGAAAAATACAGTAAATGTTGATGCAATTTTCCTCTGCAACCAGCAGGAGGCAGCACAAAATGTAAATGTAAATGTAAACAAAAGTCTGAGCATTCAAAACACAAAAAACATAGAACAGCAAATTAGCATGAATGTAGAATATTTACATTTGGATTATCAAATGCCGTAGGTGCTATTAACTTCTGCAGGATTCCCCCTAGCCATTTTAATTAAAAATGCATGCCTCTATCCCTGGAGTGGATGTTGGTGTTTCACAGTTTTACCACTGGACCGAATGGAACAGAAGTCAAGTAGTAATTTATTTGTTTTACTTGTAACAGCCGAAGCGCCCAAGTCTGGAGTCAAAGAGAAGCGCAAGAAGGCAGCTTCATTCCAAACGGTATCTCAGCTGCACAAGGTGAGAAAAAGTAACCCTTCACTCTTTCAGTAAATTATAAACCAGCTAGAGAGAGAGGGTGAGACTAAAGGGAGAGCGAGGAAAGAAAGACAGAGGCAGCATAAGATTGCACAGAGTAGTTCACAATCCGGCCCTCAAGAGCGACCCAACCAGTAAGGTTTTCAGGACTTCTCTGATGAATATGTATGAGAGATTTTCTCATTCACTGCCTCTAGTATATTCAAATATATCTCAGATGTATTAATTAGGGGTATCCTGAAAACTTGATTGACTAGGTGATCAGGGGGACCAAGTTGAAGACCACTAGCATAGAGGACAAAAAGAGAGAAATATTGTCATAGATACACAAAATGGGAGTAGAGACTGCTCAGAGAGAGAGAGAGAGACAGAGAACATCTTAGCTGTGGAACTCAGGTTCATGAGCAGGAAAATCTAACCATTGGTTAAGGTATATTTGCAGTTTTAATGACAGAACACCTCCAACACTACCTTTTAGCTCCGACACATATTGGGGGTAATTTTATAAGGCGCTTGATCATGACAAACAGTGTTTTACAAGCCTAAGTAGGCTCTTACACATCCATAAACATAGGTGCGCAGAAACATGGCACCTACTTTTACCCGATATCCATGCAGGCATTCCTGGGGGAGAGAATACGTAGAGCAGGTCTGAATCAGCACTTAAGCACATATTTTGTAAAATATGCACTTATGAGTCTGTCCTGACTGGTACGTACACTCACACAATTACACCCATCTTGAAGGTGCTGTAAATGTGTGCACCTGATTTCCCTGCGGTAATTTTATGAAGGCCCATATGCAGAGGCCTTTACGATATAGGCGCAACAAATGCATCTGTGGTACCGATCTTCAGTAGTAAAGCAGCTGTTTATTTTAGACCCAGATATTCAATGCAGAGTCACCTCCAGACACCGAATAGCGAGCGCCTCAGCAATAGTAGTAGTCAGCCAGGCATGACCTCGCATCAGTGTAAAACAACTAACAAGATCCTTTTCTCACTACACTTTTTATGTATATAGTTCACCCTGTTATCCAAGTTCCACATCCTTGTTAATTGTAATGACCAGACACATGCAATTTGTCGGATGTTTTTGTTCTATGTAAACCGCGCTGATGTCAAATAGTGCGGTATATAAGAAATGTTAATAATAATAATAATATCTGGTCTGCCCGGATAACAGTTTAGCTTTCCAGGCAGCAGCGATATTCAGGAAAAACAGCAGGGGAGCATCATTCCCATGGTTCAAAATAATCTTTTCATATGCCCGACACAGAAAATGTCTGCATCACATAGATAAAACAAATATACATCTCGTAAAGCTGCCGCCAGCGTAGCTATGCTTCTCACATCTAATCTTATATTCAGCATTATTTTGAACTGTGGGAAGTGGCGATACTCCTGTTTTCTCCTTTTGTGATCTTGTGGGAGTGCCCCTTTGTTTCTTTTCCATTAGCAGTGATATTCCGCCTTTTTTGTGCCTAATTTGCCGGTTTGCGTAAACCAGCTAGTGGCTGAAAATCACCACTGACCTGTTAGTGCAAGCGCCGCCCTTAGCATGCCTCGATGCTATGCAGTTAGCATTGGGGAGGGGATATTTGGTGACTCTAAACAGCTATGTGCCCCTCACTACAGTTAACATGATTACTACATTCATCATTCTGAATATGCCCCCTATGTGCCTTCCCTGGTCAGAGCCATGTTATAAAATTCTCCTCATTGTGTTAGAATTCACAGTAAATTTTACAGCAGATGATTACACTGCCACCAGTATTTTACTAAATATCCAGGTAGAAAGCGGTTTCAGGATTCCTACTTTTTCATCGCCTCCCTAGGGCAAAAGGGGGAGTGTCAGTGATGTCATAGCTTGTCGTCCAATGAGAGAAAGAGGTAGGCCGGTGATGCTAAATCTTCCCCTCCAATGAGAGAGAGGCAGTTAAGACTTGCAGTGATGTTTAGATACATTATTACATGAACATCACTTTAAGTCTGTGCTGCTTCTCACTTGCTCTCACCTTTTGTGCTGAGAAGAGGACCCTCACCTGGCGAGAAGCAGGATCTGACAGGGAAGCTTGCAAAAATCTTTTCTTCCAAGGTTCATATTTGGGAAGAGTGAAAGCTGGAGAGCAGACGGCTCTCATCCACAGGTTTTAGTCTCCTGTTTTCCTTGGCACAGCCCACAGCACACGCTCAGTCTCCCGTATGTTTGCCACCTCGCTGATCCAATGCTGGAAAAATCAGCATTACAAATTAACGCATGCAATGGGACAAAACCACAATTGGATCAATCTGCTAAACTAACCTGAGATGAGACAACAATCGTAGTTTCCCCATCTAGTCTGGCAGACTGCACAACATACGCCTACCCAGTCTACAGAGCCTGAACAACATTAACTCAATTCTCTCTTCCCTTCTCACTGATCCTGGAGGACACTCTCACACCAGCAAATATGACACATGGCAAGTGGGATTTAGACACCATTATAATAAATTATTCTTGTTAAAATTCAAAGTCCTCCAGCTCTAAAATATTACTTTTGACACTTGTGAATTTTTTCTGGGAGTAGCCTAATGGTTAAGAACACTGGCTTGGAAACCAAGAGACCAGGGTTCAATTCCCACTGGCACTCCTTGTGGCCTTGGGCAAGTCACTTAACCCTCCATTGCCTCAGAAAAATCCAAGTTGTCAATGTCCCTGTTTAATGTACATTACCAAGTTTAAGTTCCAATGTAAACCGCTTTGATTGAAATGATAAAGCAGTATATAAAAACCTGTTAAATAAACATAGGAAATGGCATACTGAGTCAGACTAAGGTCCATTAACTCCAGTATCCTGTTTCCAACAGTGGCCAATCCAGGTCACAAATACCTGGCAGGTTCCTAAAAAGATATATCGGCTCCACAGTGCTTGTCCTGGGGTAAGCAGTGGACTTCCCAGATCCACTTTAATAAAGGTTTATGGACCTTTCTCCAGGAATTTGTCCAAACCTTTTTTTTAACGCAGCTACACTAACAGTTTCTACTGCATCCTCTCGTAACAAATTCCAGAGTTTGATTACACTTTGAGTGAAAAAATATTTTCTCTTATTAGTCTTAAATAGGTTACATTGTAGCTTCATTGCATGTCCCCTGGTCATTCAACTTTTGATGGCATAAACAATAGATCAATGTTTACCCATTTTACTTCGTTCATTAAGTTATAGACCTCTATCATATCTCCCCTCACCTGTTCTTTTTCCAACTTGAAGAGCCTTAATCTTTTAAGCCTCTCTTCATAGGAGTATCCTTCCATCCCCTTCACCATTTTGGTGGCTCTTCTCTGTACCTTTTTCTAATAATGCTATATCCTTTTTAAGATATGGTAATCGGAATTGCACACAATATTCAAGGTGCGGTCGCACCATGGAACGATGCAGAGGCATTATAATATCCTTTGTTTTATTCTCCATTCCTTTCCTTATGATACCTAGCATTCTATTTGCTTTTTTGGCCGCTGCTGAACACTGGGCGGAGGGTTTTAATGTGTTATTCATGAAGATGCTAAATCGTTTTCCTGGGTGGTGGTTCCTAATGTGTAACCTTCTATTGTGTAACCATAGTTTGGGTTGTTATTTACCCTTTGTGAAAAGCAGTATATAAATACAGCCAAATAAAATAAATCTGCCATTTTGACACCCAATTTATCAAGGTCCACTTGTAATTTTTCACAATCTCTTGTGTTTTAACACACTGAATAATTTGGTGTCATCTGCAAATTTGATAACCTCACTCGTTATTCCTGTTTCCAGATCATTTATGAATATGTTAAAAAGCAGCAGGCCCAGCACAGATCCCTGGGGTACTCCACTATTCACCTCTCTCCGTTGAGAAAATTGGCCATTTAGCCCTACCCTCTGCTTTCTATCTTTTAACCCTTTCCTGATCCATAATAGTACACTGCCTCCTATCCCATGATTTTTAAATTTCACGAAGAGTCTCTCATGAGAGTTCTTGTCAAAGGCTTTCTAAAAATTCAGATACACTGTATCAAGCGGCTCACTTTTGTCTACTTGTTTATTCACACCTTCAAAAAAATATAACAGATTAGTAAGACAAGACTTTCCTTGGCTAAATCTATGTTGGCTTTCTCCTATTAAACCATGACTATCTACATGTTCAGTAATTTTGTTCTTTATAATGATTTCTATAATTTTGCCCAGTACTGACATCAGGCTCATTGGTCGGTTGTTTACCCAGATCACCCCTTGAACTCTTTTTTAAAAATTAGCATTACATTAGCCATTCTCCAATCTTCAGGTATTACAAATGACTTTAATGACAGTTCACAGATTATTAATAGTAGGTCTTCAATCTCATATTCAGCTCTTTCTTCATCCTTGGATGTATATCATCCGGTTCAGGTGATTTGCTACTCTTCAATTTATCAAATAGTTATAATACATCTTCCTGGTTTATCAATATTTCTTTGAGTTCTTCCAATACATTTATTTATTTATTTATTTATTTATTAACAATTCTTATATACCGCACTATTATCCATCAGCGCGGTTTACATTGAACAGAAACATCCGACACTTTACAAATGTCTGGTCATTACATTTAACAGGGAGTAGAAATTGGAGAAACGGGAAAACTATATACATTGGTGGTTCACCTGATAATGGACATGGTCAACTATATACATATGTGGTACAACCATACAGGAAAATGCTTGTTATATACATTGTGGGGTAAGCCTATTGCGAGGGTCTGCCTGTTTGACTACTTCTGCTACTCACTTGTTGGATATGTTCGGAGCTGTCATTGAGATATTTAAGGAAGAGGAAATGTTTTAATGCTTTTCTGAACTGGCTCAAGTTGGGGATTGCTCTGATTTGTGCTGGTAAAGCGTTCCATAGAGCTGGGGCGCAGAGTCGGAAGGCTCTGTTGGCTGTTGATCTGGTGCATCTTGTGGTTTCATTTGGGATAACTAGCATGTTCAACTCTGCGGTTCTTCATGGCCTGTTTGGTGCAAGTGGTTGGATGAGGTTAGAGAGAGAGGATGAGGTGAGCCCCTTAGCAGCTTTGAACGTTAGCAGTAAAGTCTTGAAACTGATCCTTGCTTGAATGGGGAGCCAGTGTAACTGTCTTAGGAGGGGGGTCACATGGTCTCTCCTGGATGCCCCAAAGAGTACCCGTGCTGCACTGTTCATAGCCAGTTGCAGGGGGTTCAGGGTGGACCGTGGGAGTCCTTGTAGTATGGAGTTTGAGAAGTCGAAATGAGGAATTATAAGGGCTTGATAAATGGTGCGGAAATCATCACAATTAAATACCATTTCAGGCACGGGTAACTTCCCTACATCTTCTTCAGCAAAGAATTCTTTCAGTGTCTCTGATATGGTATTGTCGTCCCTTAGCTCCTCTTTTGCCTCTCTATCACCCATCCAGTGGTCCAACTGACTCTCTCACAAGCTTTTTGCTACAAATGTACTTGGAAAAGTTTTTAGTATGCATTTTTGCTTCCATAGCTAGCTTTTTTTCAAATTCTCTCTTTGATTGCCTTATCAATATCTTGAATCTAACTTACCAGTGCTTGTGTTATTTCCTATTTTCGTCATTTGGCTCCTTTTTCCATTTCCTGAAAGATGCTTCTTTGGCTACAACAGTCTCTCTGACATCACCTTTAAACCATGCTGGCATTTTTTTGGCCTTCCTTTCACTTTTCTTAAAGCATGGGATGCATCGAGTCTGGGCTTCCAAGATAGTATCTTTAAACAACTTCTATGCTTGATATATATCTTTAACCTTTGCAGCTCCTCCTTTCAGTTTTTTCATAACTATTCTCCTCATGTGGATTTGCTTGCCATTCCTTCTTCCATTTATTAAATCAAATGTGATCATACTTTGATCACTATTGCCAACTGGACCCAGCACTGTTATCTCTTGCACTAGATCCTGTGTTCTGCTAAGGACTAGGTCCAGAATAGTTTCCCCTCTTGTTATTTCATGAACCAGCAGCTCCAAGAAATAGTATTTTATTTCATTTAGAAGCTTTATCTCCCTAGCATATCCTGCTGTGACACTGACCCAGTCGATACCTTTCAACTTAGATGGGCGGGAAAAACGCCATCACAAACGAACCGGCTCAGTTCTTTACTTTTTTTTACTTTTACTATACACAATCACTCATACAACGTGGTAAGATTCTTTTTTAAATAGAGGAAGTTTCATAGATTGTTTTATGCACAACATATTTATAATTTGTCTTCACCACTGTGTGTACATTATCATGGAACACGGCAAGGCGGGGGTCTTTTAATGTGAAAATGCATACACATCATTTAATGTTGTTATTTTTTGTGCTACACCCACGACTATTGCTTTGTTTTATTTCATAATGACGACATAATGCTGACAAGAGTACATAATATGGACAGGCAAAATATTTTTGAGTTTCACACTTCTTTCCTTTTTCTCTTGGTTATTTAAGAAGTCTTATCAGCGGGACATTTAAAACGTTTTTGGCATCACATTCACTAGGAGCCTTTCTTTCCGTTAGTTAGAGTACTTGAGTCACGTAGCCCTTTTGGCTGCTATCTGCATTACGTATGGGATTCATGATGCTCTTCTTTTAAAGTAACAGTGCTCCTCCTTTTGTTATTTCTGACTTCTTGACACTAGTTTAATCCTTTGCTCGTGATATGCAGATTGATTATCATTTCAAGATGTTCTTCCTTCTAAGTAAAAGGTTTCTGCAGATTATAAGTGAAGTCAATACATATCCATTATGTGATTTGCCTTTGTCATTATTTTTACGCACGCAACAATATAAGTTATTCTTTTAAGGGAATATTATATGAATTTTTATATGCTAGGCCAGTTTTATTTAGGAAACGATTAATATATTTTTTATATCCGCTATTTATTTACTTTTTTAATATGCTACCTTTTAATGTACATTATGTATTTATCGTTTTACATGGTATTTATTGATTAACGTATTTATTGTTTATTGACTATCGTTATTAACATAGAAACATAGAAATATGACGACAGAAAAAGACCACATGGCCTATCTAGTTTGTCCTTCCACAGCAACAACTACAACAGTCCCCCTTTTACCCTCAGAGATCCTCTGTGTTTGTCCCATGCTTTTTTGAATTCAGTTACTGTCCTCATCTCTACCACCTCCACTGGGAGACTATTCCATGGATCCACTACTCTTTCCATAAAGAAATATTTCCGCATATCACCCCTGAATCTATCTCCCTTCACCCTCATACCATGTCCCCTCGTAGCAGAACTTGCTTTCAATTGAAAGACGCTCTCCCTGAACATTTATGCCACGGAGGTATTTAAACATCTCAATCATATCACCTCTATCCTGCCTTTCCTCTAAGGTGTACATATTAAGATCCTTAAGTCTGTCCTCATATGCTTTATAATGAAGTGTAGCTGGGTTTAAAAAAGGTTTGGACAAGTTCCTGGAGGAAAGGTCCATAAACCATTATTAAGAAGAGACCCAGGATATCAATGCTTGACCCAGTACAAGCATTGTGGAACCTGTGTCTTTTTGGGGAAACTGCTAGGTACGTATGACCTAGATTGGCCACTGTTGGAAACAGGATACTGGGCATGATGGACCTTGGTCTGACCCAGTATGGCATACCTTATGTTCTTATGAAGACCACTAATCATTTTAGTAGCCACCCTCTGTACCGACTCCATCCTGTTCACATCCTTTTGAAGGTGCGGTTATTGATTGTTCGATTGATTTATTTCAGTGACATATGCCTTTCATTTAATTGAAGGCTTTTTACAGAAAGGGTATCGGTAGATATACATGTTTTATATATGTCCTCCTCATCTTATTTCTGTCTTTGTGTTTTATGTTTCATATTGTATTTTAATATGGTTTAATATATGTGGTTTTTATAATTGTCCTTTTTAATTTTTTATGCTTATTTATTATATTATTAGTGATGATGTTAGTGGTATTGATTTTTTAGTTTTTTTGTTGTAATATTTATGATTTTATATATTATATGTTTATTAATTTTTATATTATTTGATTATATTATTTTCATCATTTTTATTTCTTGCCTAATTATGATTGTTTGTTCTTTTGAGGTTTGCTCCCTCAGTATATCCCTCTGAAGAAGGCCAGGTGGCTGAAACGCATAGAGGACAATAAAAGGGGTTTTAAACCTGAATTCCAGACAGATGGTAGTACACCCCCACTTCTGCTTTTTACATGGAACTTCTATCCATAGAGATTCTACAGTATATTTTGTTTCCTGCAAAGACTTTAATCCTATGTAACTGAATGCCTTCTCCAATATACAGCGCAAACCCTCTACCAATTTGATATATCCTATCATGGTGATTTAGTTTGCACCCTGGTATCACAGTGTCCCATTGGTTGTCCTCCTACCGTCAGGTCTCTGAAATGCCAATCATATCTAACCTTCCATTTAGTGCTATATATTTTAGCTCTCCCATCTTATTTTTTAGACTTCTGACATTTGCATGCAGGCATTGTAGAGGCTGTATTTTATTCATATTAATCTGGTTTTCAGTTGATAGGAGTAATTTGGAATCTTTCAGCTCTGTCTGCTCTCTACTAAAGGTCATCTGGATTACTTTTATCTTTATTGGAACCTCTCTGTTGGGATGCCCTAACTTCCCTCTTTTGCTAGTATCCTTCAAGGATACATCCTTCCATACCATGTACTCTTGGTGACTGTCGACTTTCCCCTCTGATCTAATTTAAAAAATGTTCTATCTTCTTTTTAATGATTAATGCCAACAGCCTGGATCCATCCCGGTTCAGGTGGATCTCATCCCTTTGGACAAGCCCCTCCCTTCCCCAGAATGTTGCCCATTTCCTAATGAATCCAAAACTCTCTTCCTTGTACCATCATCTCATCCATGCATTGAGATTTTGGAGCTCTGCTTGTCTCTTGGGTCCTGTGCGTGGAACAGGAAGCATTTCTGAGAATGCTACCCTGGAAGTTCTGGATTTCAGCTTCCTACCTGAAAGCCTAAATTTGGACTCCATAACCTCCCTCCCACACATTCCTATGTCATTGGTGTCAGTATGTACGAAGACAGCAGACTCCTCCACAACACTATCTAAAGCCTTGTCTAGGTGGCACGTGAGGTCCACTACCTTCTCACCAGGCAGGCATGTTACCAATGTCGTGACCCCAGCCCCGGCCGAGGGCCTAGAGGCATAGGGCTGCCAATTTTAGTCCTCTAATAAAGGAATTAAACACTATTCTTGTCCACAGGGAGGCATTCTGGGACTTGTAGTTTTTCCTCGTTCAAGGATAGTCGTGTAAGCCAAGGTTAAAGGCAAAGACAAAAGTTTATTTTTCCCCAAAAAGCACTAAGGTTCAAACACGCAACGTCAGGATATTCTTCTCCAAGCAATACTTCAGAAATTATACATAAGCTGGAACTGAGGAAGCTTTATAAGCTTTTAAAACATGTGCAGTTGTTTTCATAAGGTAATCAGCAAAACAAATACAACTTCTCTGTTTAAGCAAAGTTAAATGTCCTCATTTACCTTCTGCTCCTTTAAACACAAAAATGTAGAAGCTGGCAACGTTCTCTTGAGTTAGTAGGTATTTCTTAGCATAACAAAACTAGGTTCATTCACACTGTTTCTCAAGACCTTTCTTTATCAAGTATTTCTTATCAACAGACTTTCATAGCTTCTGTCTGGCATAATGTACAATCCATTGGCAATTCACCTGATATGGAGTTTTGCTCCGCACAGTCCACTTGCATATCCTCTTGTTCTAAAGCATATACATCTGGCTCTGAACTCCCACAATCTGCTCCTCGGTGAATGCTCTGGGGAAATCCCTGGACCTCCCTCCAGCATTGGTTTCCCCGGTAAGGAATGTCTGTACCTCTAGTATGGGATATCTCTCCCTGGTTCAGTTGCCTTGGTTCCTCTCCGCTGTTCAGCCACGGTTCTTTGCTCCAGGCTGGGTTCTGGTTACTTCTAGCTATAGCCTTGTTCACCCACCTTTGAGCAGCTTGAAACCTTCGGTCCGAGACCCGAGGTAGAAGACTTCCCTGCTTTCTTTCTCTAAGCAAAGCACACGTGGTTTCTTGGCTCTCAGGCTCCTTCCACGTCGTTCTCCTTCCCCTGATGTTTCCTCCTCTGAGTTCCTCTCTCTGAACTCCTGGAACAGCTGAAACACGTTGAATTCTCTGAACCTGCCCACGATTCTGGACTGGAACTGAAACACAAACAGTTTGAACCGTAACCTGATCCTGAAACCCCTTCTCCCCTTCTGAGCAGGGTTTATAAGGCTGCTTCTTAGCTAGCCTTTCTCTGTCTCTGCACAGGTGTTTGCCATTACCCCCTAAGCTTGCACTTACGTCAGCAGAGCTTGGGTGTGGCAAACTGGCTCTATCAACTCTGTGCTTTCTTTCTTTGACTGCAGTCTGGAACCTGTGAATTTCAGGAATGTCTCTTTCCTTAAAGGTATATTCACTATCTTTTCCTATTTCCATCGGTTCAGCAGGGCTCTCCTCATCACACCAAGCAATCCTCACATCCATCAGCCACCCAAGGATCTGCATGCCTAATGACTGAATTGCTAACTATACCGCCATTTTAACCCTTCCCTCATGTGCACATGTCCCTGGCAAAACCGCCTCAGTGTGAGAGGGTTTTACATCACCTGGAGGACAGATCCTACCTACAAGATCACTTCCTGCTCTCCTTTCATGTGCCCTCTCTCCTCAATGGCAACAGAGAAGCTGCCAGACTGGATGTGGGTCTTCAGTACTATGTCCCTGTAGATCTCATCTATATACCTCTCTGTCTTCCTTATGTCCTCCAAGTCTGCTACTCTAGCCTCCAGAGGTCAGACTTGTCCCCTGAGGGCAAAGAACTTCTTGCATCTAGTGCACATGTAAGACCCCTCACCATCTAGGAGAAAGTTGTACATCTGACACTCAATGCAAAAGACTGGATAGCCCCCATCTCGCTGCTGGACTGCGGTCTGCATCTTAGTTTCAATGTTTTGTTTAGCTATTTGTTTCCTTAAGGTTGCTAGAGACACTTGTATTAATACAACTATACCTAATAAGTTTAAGGGACTTTGTTCACCTCAAGATTAATTAATTTCAGGCCCTTAATTAGTCTGTTCCTGGTGAGGATAACCAGATGAACCTTTAATAGATTTAAGAGCCTATAAAGCTAAGATTAGGCCTGGCGATGAGTGGAAATCTGGGTAGGTGGGAGGAAAAGCTGACTGAGACTTTCAAATTGCCCCTTTGATCTGTCACTTGGCTTTAACACCTATTTAAAACAATTTCATAGATTTCTTGCCTCCGAACTGGAAGGCCTCTTTGTAAAAGTGTAGAAACAATTTCTTTCTTTCTATTCAAAGAATATTTACTCTTTTCTACCTTCTATGCTAAGCTATACTCTGATTTGATTTGATTTAAAAGCTCTCGAGGGGAGTGGCTTTTTTTTCAAGATGGCGGCAGTGGGTGCTGGTGATGCCAAGTGCAAGGGCAAATCGAAAGTTATTCCTGCGACACCGTTGCCCAATGGTGAGGGACCCTGGACCGATATGTCCAGCTATTGAAGGCTCAGGTGCAGGGGATTCGAGCGGGCTTGGAGTCATCGGCGATGGAAGAGCTGGCGTCCTCCGCCCTGGATATCTCGCTCTCCCCAAATGGGCATGCTCCTCCAGCCCCCCCTGGTATCGTGGCAGCTCAGTTAGTGAGGGACGCAGAAGCAACGTCCAATGTGGTGGGAGCTTCTGCGTTGGAGAGGGTCTCACCTTCTGAATCTACCGGTGTGTTCCCCGGGGGATTTCGAGCTGCAGTAGCAGTAAATTTACCATCTAGTGGCAGAGTTCCTGCTCAGATTGGTTCCTTTCCTACAGGGGATGATTTATCGAGCTCCAGGCTGCTATTTCCTTTACTGGTTCGCCCCGAGTCTGTGACTTTGGACAGTATCTGGGACGCTATTACCCATTTATCTACCGTTGTGGGTCAGCAGCTGTCCTTATTTTCTAGTAGGGCAGCTTCTCTTGAGGAATCTATTTCCATGGTTAAAACAGATATTCAAGGAGTTAATTTAAAGCAGTCTGTATTGGAGAAGAAGATAGAGGACGTTTCTGACACTGCTTTGAGAAATAAAATGGAGTCGCTGGAGAATGCGATTAGATCTACGAATCTACGTTTGTTGAACTTTCTCATCATTACCGGGGTGGCTCCTTTGGAGTTATTTAAGAAATATCTGCAAGAGGTACTGTCGGTACCCGCCGATTTGATGCCACCTGTTTCGAAGATATATTACCTGCCTTCGGCGAAGAAAACTGGGAAAGTGGTCATTGGTTCTTTGGAGTTAGACTCTCTCAACGTCTCCGATTTGCTACAGTCTCCTATGGAGCAAGATATTGCTGTCTCTACTTTGCTGGTTACTTTGGCACTGTCATTGGACAGGGAATGGCTGTTGAAATTGTTTTACAAAAAGAGGGCAAATTTGTTTTATGGAAAGAAGATCTTTTTGTTTCCGGATGTGTCCAGAGAGACGCAGAAGCGTCGTAGAGCATTTCTTTTGTTCAGGCCTGGGGTGGTTCGTTTGGGGGCTACCTTTATGTTAAGATTCCCCTGTAAATGTTTAGTCTTGTATAAGTTGCAGAAGTATGTTTTCTTTTCCCCTGAGGATTTATCTACTTTTATTAGTGCACAGTTGCCTACTGTTTCTTCCCCCTGAGTTAGGATTTGTACACCCATGGTGAATTTAGGGAGCCTCGAGCACTGCCTATGTCTTGGGTTTTTTTCCTAGAAACTTTTCGGGGTAGATTCCCCTAAGATTTTTGTTAAGAACATAAGAACATAAGATATGCCATACTGGGTCAGACCAAGGTCCATCAAGCCCAGCATTCTGTTTCCAACAGTGGCCAATCTAGGTCATACGTACCTAGCAGTTTCCCCAAGGGACACAGGTTCCACAATGCTTGTATTGGTTCAAGCATTGATATCCTGGGTCCCTTCTTAATAATGGTTTATGGACCTTTCCTCCAGGAACTTGTCCAAACCTTTTTTAAACCCAGCTACACTAACAGCCTTTACTACATCCTCCGGTAACAAATTCCAGAGTTTGATTACACGTTGAGTGAAAAAATATTTTCTTTTATTAGTCTTAAATAGTTTACCCTGTAGCTTCATTGCATGTCCCCTAGTCTTTCTATATTCTGATAAGGTAAACAATCGATCTACGTTTACCCGTTCCACTCCGTTCATTAATTTATAGACTTCTATCATATCTCCCCTCAGCCGTCTCTTTTCCAGGTTAAAGAGCCCCAACCTTTTAGCCTTTCTTCATAGGAGTAGCCTTCCATCCCCTTTACCATTTTGGTGGCTCTTCTCTGAACCTTTTCTAAAATTGCTATATCCTTTTTAAGATATGGCGACCAGAATTGCACACAATATTCAAGGTGCGGTCTCACCATGGAACGATATAGAGGCATTATAATATCTTTTGTTTTATTTTCCATTCCTTTCCTTATCATACCTAGCATTCTATTTGCTCTCTTGGCCGCCGCTGCACACTGGGCCGAGGGTTTTAACATGGTATCCACAAGGACGCCTAAATCTTTTTCTTGGGTGGTGGTTCCTAATGTGGAACCTTGCATCGTGTAACCATAGTTTGGGTTGTTCTTCCCTAGGTGCATAACCTTGCACTTCTCCACATTAAATTTCATCTGCCATTTTGATGCCCAGTCTTCCAATTTATCAAGATCCTCTTGCAATTTTCCACAATCCTCCTGGGTTTTAACAACTTTAAATAGTTTTGTGTCATCAGCAAATTTGATAACCTCACTCGTTATTCCACTTTCCAGGTCATTTATGAATATGTCAAAAAGCAGCGGACCCAGCACAGATCCCTGGGGTACACCACTATTCACCTTTCTCCATTGGGAAAATTGGCCATTTAGCCCTACCCTCTGCTTTCTATCTTTTAACCAGTTCCTGATCCACAGTAGTACACTGCCTCCTATCCCATGACTCTTTAGTTTTGCCAAAAGTCTCTCATGAGGGACCTTGTCAAAGGCTTTCTGAAAGTCCAGATACACAATATCAACCGACTTACCTTTGTCCACCTGTTTATTCACTCCTTCAAAAAAACATAACAGATTAGTAAGACAAGATCTTCCTTGTCTAAAGCCATGTTGGCTGTCTCCCATTAGGTCATGACTATCTATATGCTGAGTAATTTTATTCTTTATGATGGTTTCTACCATTTTTCCCGGTACTGATGTCAGGCTCACCGGTCTGTAGTTTCCCGGATCACCCCTCGAACCCTTTTTAAAAATTGGTGTTACATTGGCGATCCTCCAATCCTCAGGTATTAGAGATGATTTTAATGATAGTTCACAGATTACTGATAGCAGGTCTGCAATCTCAAATTTCAGTTCTTTCAACACCCTTGGATGTATACCATCCGGCCCAGGTGATTTGCTACTCTTCAGTTTATCTAATAGTTGTAGGACATCTTCCCGATGTATCGATATTTCCTTCAATTCTTCCACACCTTTAAATACCACTTCAGTCGTGGGTAACATCCCTACATCTTCCTCAGTAAAGACTGAAGCAAAGAATTTATTCAGTCTCTCCGCTATCGCCTTGTCGCCTCTTAGTGCTCCTTTAACCCCTTTATCATCTAATGGACCAACTGACTCTCTCACGGGTTTTTTGCTACGAATGTACTTGAAAAGGTCTTTATTTCGCGTTTTTGCTTCCGCAGCAAGCTTCTTCTCAAATTCTCTCTTTGCCTGCCTTATCAATGCCTTGCATTTGACTTGCCAGTGCTTGTGCTGTTTCCAGGTTTCATCATTTGGCTCTTTTTTTCCATTTCTTGAAAGATGCTTTTTTGGCAACAACAGCCTCTCTGACCTCAGCTTTAAACCATGCTGGCAATTTTTTGGACTTCCTTCCACTTTTCTTAAAGCGTGGAATACAGCTGGTCTGGGCTTCCAAGATAGTATTTTTCAACAACACCCAAGCTTGATGTACGTCTTTAACCTTTGCAACTGCTCCTTTTAGTTTTTTCTTAACTGTTTTCCTCATTCTATCATAGTCTCCCTTTCGAAAGTTAAAGGGTAGTACTGTGGATTTCCTTACTATCCCTCCTCCACTAATTAAATCAAAGGTGATCATGCTATGATCACTATTGCCAAGTGGCCCCAACACCCTTATCTCTTGCACTACATCTGGTGTTCCACTAAGGACTAGGTCTAATATTGCTTCCCCTCTGGTCGGTTCATGAACCAGCTGCTCCAAGAAGCAGTCATTTATTTCATCTAGGAACTTTATCTCCCTAGCATGTCCTGTTGTGACACTGACCCAGTCGATGCCGGGGTAATTGAAATCACCCATTTTTTTTTACTGCACTGTAACTTTTGCTAGCTTCCTTGATTTCTTTGAGCATTTCATCATCCATTTGTTCATTCTGGCCAGGCGGACGATAGTACACCCCCACTGCCATCGCCTTCCCCTTTTTACTTGGAATTTCAATCCATAGAGATTCTACAGCAAATTTTGTTTCTTGCAAAACTTTAATCCTTTCTGACTCAATGCCCTCTCTAACATAGAGCGCAACCCCTCCACCAATTTGATCAGCTCTATCATTTCGATATAGTTTGTACCCAGGTATCACAGTGTCCCACTGGTTGTCCTCCTTCCACCATGTCTCTGATATTCCAATCATATCTAACCTCTCGTTTAGTGCTATATATTCTAACTCTCCCATCTTGTTTTGTAGACTTCTAGCATTTGCATACAAGCATTTTAGAGACTGTATTTTATTCATATTAATTTGGCTATTGGTAGACATGGGTAATTTGGGATCTTTAAGTTCTGTCTGCTCCATACTCGAGGGCATTTGGGCTACTTTACTCTTTTTTGGAACCTCTCTGCTTTTTGTAGTATCCTTCAAGGATACATTCTTCCGAACCATGCGCTCTTGGGCGACTGTCGGCTTTCCCCTATTATCTAGTTTAAAAGCTGCTCTATCTCCTTTTTAAAGGTTAATGCCAGCAGCCTGGTTCCATCCCGGTTAAGGTGAAGCCCATCCCTTCGGAAGAGCCCCTCCTTTCCCCAGAATGTTCCCCAGTTCCTAACAAATCCGAACCCCTCATCTCTGCACCATTGTCTCATCCACGCATTGAGACTCCGGAGCTCTGCCTGCCTATTGGGTCCTGCGCGTGGAACGGGAAGCATTTCGGAGAACGCTACCCTGGAAGTTCTGGATTTCAACTTCCTACCTAAAAGCCTAAATTTAGCTTCCAGAACCTCCCTACCACATTTTCCTATGTCATTGGTACCAACATGTACCAAGACAGCAGACTCCTCCCCAGCACTATCTAAGACCTTATCTAGGTGGCGTGTGAGGTCCGCTACCTTCGCACCAGGCAGGCATGTTACCAGGCGATCCTCACGTCCACCAGCCACCCAGCTATCTACATGCCTAATGATCGAATCACCAACTATAACTGCTGTCCTAACCCTTCCCGCATGGGCACTTGGCCCTGGAGAAACCTCCTCGGTGCGAGAGGGGTTTACATCACCTGGAGGACAGGTCCTAGTTACAGGATCACTTCCTGCCACACCAGGGTGATGCTCTCCTGTCACGTGACCTCTCTCCTCCATGGCAACAGGGATGCTGCCAGACTGGAGGTGGGACTTCAGGACTATATCCCTGTAGGTCTCGTCTATGTACCTCTCTGTCTGTCTTATGTTTTCCAAGTCTGCTACTCTAGCCTCTAGAGAACGGACTTGTTCCCTGAGAGCAGAGAGCTCCTTGCACCTAGTGCACACGTAAGACCTCTCACCAGCTGGGAGAAAATCATACATGTGACACTCAATGCAAAAGACTGGAAAGCCCACATCCCGCTGCTGGACTGCTGTCTGCATCTTAGTTTTAAGTTTGTGTTTAGATCTTTAAGTTCTATATGTACTAAAGGGTGCAATGGATATTTATACCACTAAAACTGTACCTAAGAAGTTTAATATACCTTGTTCACCTGAAGCTTAATTAATCTCAGGTCCTTGGTGTATGACTGATTTGGGTAATGAGCTTCACCTGAGAGCACCTCCTGTCTTTTAAGTTGTGCAAGTACCTATAAAGCTGTGAAATTCCCAGGGGAGGGTGGGTGTGGGGAGGGAGGGAGGGATATAACACTTAATAAAAAAGGGCTGCTACACAGTACCTTGTCCTGTGCTGCTGAGGAAAACTATATTCTGATTTATTTATTCATTTATTTATTTATTATTTATTAACAATTCTTATATACCGCACTATTAGACATCAGCGCGGTTTACATTGAACAAAAACATCCGACAATTTACATATGTCTGGTCAATTACATTTAACAGGAGATATAAACTTGGGAAATAGGGGAAACTATATACAAAGGTGTGTTTGATTTAAATTATAGCTCTTTGCTGCTACTAGGCTCTAACCTATTATGAAATTTAAACTACAAGCTCTCTGCTGGATTCTAAATTTAACCAGAAAGCTCTCTTCTGTGTTTTAATTTGAAACTAAAAGTACTTTGCTGATGCTAGGCCCTGAGTGACTATGAAATTTAAACTACAGCTGTCTACTGGGTATGAAAGGTAACCAGAAAGTTCTCTTCTGTGTTTTTAAATTGAATCTTAAACTGTTGCTACTAGGCCCTGACTGATTTAACAAAAAAAATAGTGGGTTCACAGATTAATTAGCTTTAAAAGAAAAAACAATTCCTTTCAGAAAAATTCCCAGAAGTATATACTCACAATTTCAGATTTCTCTCCAGAAGTAACAGCCCCCCTTTCCAGTCCGTCAAGACAGGGTCACAGAGCTCTGGTTGAGCTATTTATGCTTGTGCTGATGATGTAAGCAGTGACCTACTTCCTGGGTAATTAACAGTCCTTGCTTGGATAGAAGGAGTCTTTCAAAATGGCCTTTTGAACTGCCAGCTGGTGTTAACACCTATTGAAAAAGCTTCACAGGTTGCTTGCCCACTAGGTAGAAGGCCTCTTTGTAAAGGTCTCTAGAAGACTTTATATGCTGCTCAAGGAGAATTGACCTTGTTTTGCCTCTTGTGCTAAGCTATATTCTGATTTGATTTAAATTATAGCTCTTTGCTGCTACTAGGCTCTAACCTATTATGAAATTTAAACTACAAGCTCTCTGCTGGATTCTAAATTTAACCAGAAAGCTCTCTTCTGTGTTTTAATTTGAAACTAAAAGTACTTTGCTGATGCTAGGCCCTGAGTGACTATGAAATTTAAACTACAGCTGTCTACTGGGTATGAAAGGTAACCAGAAAGTTCTCTTCTGTGTTTTTAAATTGAATCTTAAACTGTTGCTACTAGGCCCTGACTGATTTAACAAAAAAAATAGTGGGTTCACAGATTAATTAGCTTTAAAAGAAAAACAATTCCTTTCAGAAAAATTCCCAGAAGTATATACTCACAATTTCAGATTTCTCTCCAGAAGTAACAGCCCCCCTTTCCAGTCCGTCAAGGCTGTTAGCCTTTCTCCCCTTAATAGTGGGCTAATGATATAATCCTTGCAATAGATTCATGTTTGAATTTCTATTCCTTATTGTGTTTCCTTGCGAGTATTATTGTGTTTCCATGTTCAAGTTCTCCTTGACTTATTGTATACTTATAAATAAAAAAAAAAAAAAAAAGTTCTCTGGTGGTACTAGGCCCTGGCTGACCTAACAAGTACACTAGATTCTAAAATACACAGATTTATCAGCTTTAACTCAAAGAATTCCCTTTTCCTCAAGATTTAGAGAATTTCCTGGAATTCCAGCAGTAGCAATCCCTTTTGGTAGAGTAGTAGGCAGATCGGCTCTGAGCCGGGACTGATGGCAGGCAATGATCAGGATAATGCATCAAAAAGGGACAAGCGGCAGATACAATGTGGGGGTTTATACTAAGCAAGGGTGGCAGTAAATTCTAATCAGAAGCAGAAAACACACCAAGGAGCAGGCATAGAGCAGAAGCTTCAGCACCAGTGCCAAGAACTGAATTGGAACAGGCAGCCTGAAATGTTCTAACCTGGAATATTCAATCTGCAGGAAAATCTGAACAAGCTGATGACTAACTTGCGTTCTACTCAGCCTCACTTTGTGCGTTGCATCATCCCCAATGAGACCAAAACCCCAGGTACAGTATAATCCTACTGGCTATTCTGAGGCCACCAAATATATATATAAGGCCTGATTTTCAAAGCAAGTCATGACATTCATCTATCAGGCAATTTAACTTGACGGGACTGATAGTAACCAAATAATAATTGGATGACAAGCAAAGGTGGAGCTGGCACTTATCTGTTTAGCAGAAATATTCAGCTGCTAAATAAACAACTTACCCTTCTTCCTTAGGCCTAACAAATAGCAGGTCTAAAGCAAACAGAATCATCCCTTAACACATATATTCAGTGGCACTCCTTAACATTATATATATATTTGGCAGCATTATGGAGACTATTTTAGAAGCCTTATTTGCATTTAAATGTGGATATGATAGCAGAAAAACATGTAAGACGCACCCATGTGTAACATACAGGTTTGGAAATGCCTCAATTTGCAGGTTTTTGCTCCTGTTACATCTATAAGTGTTCAGAAGCCATTCTGGGGATGTTTCAGGGCATGGACTGGGTGGGGCAAAAATCTACGAGCCTCATATTCACCTGGTAGGCTACGTGCCGCTCTGGTGCATAAGCCTGCCCCCTAATCCTGGATAGTCCTAACCAGGTAGTGGTGATACTGCAGCACTTCCTTGTTAGCATCTGTGGCCAAACCTAGGTGAGCCAAAAGCTGGCCTAGTATTAGCCACAGATCGCTAAGCGGGTAACGTGCAATATCCCATTACCCGGTGAGCAGCAGTCTCCACCTCGACTCCACCCAAAACACCCTCAACATGCCCTGAAGCTAACTGGATAGCATCGGGCACATAGAAGGGGACATTCAGTGGCACTAACCATATCAGGCATTTACACGGTTAACTGGGCTGCAAACCGTGTAAATGCCTTTCAGAAATCAGGCCCTACATGTGCACCTCCCATTCCATATCGGGGACACACATGTATGTCCCAAATTGTCCATGTTTGAATTTTAAACCTGCTCCCTGACACAAACAAGTATTTCAAAAGTGTTCCTTTTGGTCATCTCTATACAGGAGTGATTAAGGGGAATATCTTCCTTAATCCCCTCGATGTTTAGTTTCTCCTCCAAATTGAAAGAATTTGAAGTAGAGTCCTCTGTAGTCTATTAGTAGCATCTGCACATCTCTGTTTCTGGTGTTCCTCTGTCCACTTTTCCCACGTGCAGATATGTAAATTGGCTCCTCTTGCTGTACCTGGCTAGGTATTTCTAAGTCTAAATGTGGTGGCCTCCAAGTCTCATTTCCGACTTGCTTGTTTTTTCTAAAATGTGTCTTCACATTTGGGCCAGGAAGTGAGGTGATGTAAGGAGGTAGGAGAATGATTGAATGAAAAGAAGGAGGATGAGGGGAGGGGATTAGGGAATCAAGAGAGTTAATGAAGGATCAGAGGGGCTGTAGATCAGTGGGAGAGAGGGGGAGAGTGAGCGGCACTTTCAGAAGTGCTTTTAAATATCATTCTCTGCATTTTTACCAGCACAACAGGCGATAAAGTCTTTGAAAATTTACTATTCGGTGTAGAATGTAGATACAATAAAAGTGTAGAGATTGCTGTGCCTATGAAAACCTATGGAGTGGTTCCCTGTCTACACCTTCTGTGTTGTGTCTCTTGACTAGATTGTAAGCTCTGATGAGCTGGGACCATCTCTTATATGTCTGTGCAGCACTGCATATGACTTGTAGCACTATACACATGCTCAGTAGTTGTAGTAGTAGTGGTTCCTGAGTGTCCAGGTAGGGTAGTGAACATATGTACTTAACTGCTATCTCTCTATCTGCATGACTAGGTGCAATGGATCCTTTTATGGTGCTACATCAGTTGCGCTGTAATGGGGTACTGGAAGGCATCAGGATCTGTCGGAAGGGGTTTCCCAACAGGCTGCTGTACGCAGATTTCAAGCAAAGGTAAGACGCGTACTCTCCGTGTGCTTTGCAGTAGCATCTATTTAAGCCCACAGTTGTGCTGCTAGAAGTTAAGTCCAGAAGTCCACAGGAATGGTTTAATGGTTGGACTTAAAGGGGAATAGTAAAAATTAAAAGAGAGAATGGATTTTGTAAAGAGAAGAATTAGGAGAAAGCAGATACCTTAAGCAAATACTTTTATTCAATATTAAGACTAGAAGGAGAAGATGTTTGAACAAAGGAATCTAGAGTGACTAAGGTGAAATTAGACTTACCTGCTAATTGTTGTTCCTTTAGGAACTCCAGTCTAGTCCCAGCCTCTGGGTTTTGCTCCTCCTCTAGCAGCTTGGAGACTGAGAAACATCATCCTTTTGATGACACCAGCATAAAGACACCAGATCCGCCTCTTCGGTTCAGTAACCTATTGACAAAGCAGACTCACCGGAGCAACAATTAAGTAGCAAACACTACTAACTTGCTTAACCTAACTTTTCTAGTAACTTTATGAGATAAAGAAAATATTCCAGGCCCCTTCGTGATCCGCTTAAGACTTAACATTCTCTGAAATGCTGAGATCCCCATTCCCAGTTAGAAAAGATAGTAGCGAACCTGAAAAAAACTATCGGTCCAAATCCCCTCCCTTATGAACTATCACTTTCACAAGAATCCCTTCAGCTTACCTGTAAAATACCTTGCGCTTCAGGCTGTAGTCCAAAGAAATAGTAGGGAGGGATACAGGACTAGACTGGAGTTCCTCAAGGAACAACAATTAGCAGGTAAGTCTAATTTCACCTTCCTTATCATCCCTCCAGTCTAGTCCCGGCCTCTGGGGATGTAACAGAGCAGAGAAAAAACTTCAACAGGAGGGACCTGCTAAACCAGCCTGAAGCACCTCTGATCCAAAACAGGTATCCTGTCCCGCTTGTACATCTAGGCGATAATGTCTGACAAAAGAATGTAAGACACCCAAGTCGCCGCCTTACAAATTTCAACTGCAGGAACCAGACTGCACTCTGCCCACGATGTAGCTTGTGCCCTAGTCGAATGAGCTCAAAGCCCTTCTGGCACTGTTTTACCCTTTAAAACATATGCAGACTCTATAGCCTCTTTAAGCCATCTGGCAATGGAAGCTTTCGACGCTGCTTCTCCCTTCCTCGGCCCTCCAAACAAAACAAATAATCTATCCGACTTGCGGAAAGTTGCTGTACATGCTAAATACTTCTTTAATGCTCTGCGCACATCCAACCGAAGTAACTGCTTCAAAGATGCCGCAGTACCATGTTGATCCTCCTGCTCCATGAGTTCTCCTTCCTCTAAGTCATCCTCCCAACTCCAAGTCCTGCTCCAGGTCCACGGAATGGATGCCTTCTGAAGCAACGGACTGTTCAGGTCTCTCCTTTTCCATTCTGACCCTCTTAGATGGGATTTCTACCCCTCCCGAGCTCAGAGATGTCTCCGGCCTCTTCTCCCCAGTTCCCCCTCTGTGGAACCAGTTGCACTTCCCCTCGGCACCCCTCCAAATGCCTGCTGAATCAGAGATACAAATTCCAGCGAGAAGATCGCCGCCAATCCCCCTGGCAAAGCTCCTTGAGAAGAGGGAGCATCCGGTGTGGAAGAAGGCCCTGCCACCAGCTCTAGAGGCAGCACAGCGGGTGACCTCGGCTCAGGCATGTCCAAACTGGCTCCTTCGTTGTCCTGAACTCCACCTTCTAGCTCTTTTTCCATAGAGGCTGATTCCTGGACACAGCCTCTACATATCCCCGTCTCAGAGACCGTTCCGCTTCTAGAACCACAGAGCAAACACAGTGGTCTAGAAGGCATTACTCCAGATCGGGAAATTAGTGTATACCTCTTTAAGTCTAAACAACTTCCCCCAAAGCACTGTAACCGCCAAATCTTGAACCTGCTGAAGAAGCTTATTTTTTTTTAAAGTACTGCGGACCCTCTCTAGAGTCCCCCAAGCCTAAGTCAGGCACAGAATTGTAAAAACGAAGCTGTCCTGCCGAAATACAAGCACCTGAAAAAACCTGCCTGCAACCACGGAGTTTCCCGCGCATACGCACCCACCACGCGGCTAGGCCTCTGCCGCTTTTCACATGTGGCTCTCCACACACGCGGCGGTCGTCCCGGCCTTCCTGACGATCTGGGCCCCCTTACCTTGCAGACCAGAAGTATACTGCAGTTCTTCACTCTCCCCGTGCTCAGCCGGAATCGTGGCTTCCGCTGCGGGGAAGAGCTGCGACTCCACAGAACACAGCAGCCAGCCGCCGGAATCACACTTCGGTGTTTAAAAACTACCTAGGAAACCTCTGTTAGTGCCGCTGCTGTCACACATCTGGCTCCTCACTCATAATTGTGAGTTCAGGAGCCTGAGCCTTCTCCTCCTCAACTTACTTCTCTTCCGAAATCCACTAAGCTCGAGGGAGAAGGGGGGGGGGGAAGAGGGCGGAAGGCAGAAATAAACACTTCAGCACCCAAATATTCAAAATATACCCCCCACACCAATCTTTTCTTTTTAAATCAATATCCTAATACTTCAGACTCTTCTTAATTGTTGCTCGAGTGAGCCCCTATCTCTGGGCTCACCAGTCCTCCAGCTGCTTGGAGACTGAGATAACTGAACCCAAGAGGCGGATCCGGTGTCTTTATGCTGGTGTCATCAAAAGGATAACGTTTTTCAGTCTCCAAGCTGCTGGAGGAGGAGCAAAACCCAGATGATGGGACTAGACTGGAAGGATGATAAGGAAACAGTTATTTTTGGAGGTGTGTACAGTGTACTGGCACAGTTGAATGTAGACAAGACAATAGAACCAGAAACAATATAGCTCAGAATACTGAATACTAATACCCACTAGCACTCCTTGTGGCCTTGGGCAAGTCACTTAACCCTCCATTGCCTCGGAAGAAAGGCCTGGCAATCTAATTCCGGTGACACTGCCAAGAAAACCCAGGAGCTTCTGGGTCTCCAGGAGTCAGGACTGACTCGAAGGCACACATTGCATTTTTGCACTGAAGGTGCACAAAGCCCCTAGTCTCCCTCAATTTTGAGGTTAGGGCAACCAAATCTGTCCCTCCCTGTGAAAATGCCCATTTTCCACAGAATAATTATGGGAGACCAGAAGGCAAAAGTTTGCTAATAACACATTTAGAGGGTAATTTTATCAAGTCCAACATAGTTAATGTGTGGTTTTATATGTGTATTTCACATCTATTTTATAAAGTCAAGTACACTATGGCTAGTGTAAATGCCCGTTTCTAGATTTGTCAAGAATGTGCAAAAATTATAGTTAGGACTTCCAATTTTTTATTAGAACCAAAAAACCCTTCTAAAACTTTTCCAAAGTGGAATTTAGAGTTTTCAGTTCTAACCGAAACCTCCTCAGAAATGGGCCGATGAAGAACCTACTTTAAGATTGTCATGCCACCTCCCTCTCTTCCTATCCTTCCTAGCAGCCAATGCCTCTCACTGCCAGGCCAAAACCTCACAACAACAGCTGCAAACTCACATGTCTTTTATCATGAGACTTCAGCCCGGCAGTGAGAAGTGCTGGCTCCCGGCCAAAAAACAAAGAGCAGGAGGTGGGGCAACAAATTAAGTTGGTTGTACTCGCCCTTACTGCTAGCGTTTTAGTGCCCTCCTTGCAATCTATAAATCGGCGCCCCTCCCTCATTATTATTAATGTCGGCTGCACCTACCCTCCTTTTTCCCAAAACCGCTTTGTGAACTCTTTTCAAGCGATATTAGTATTTCTCCTTCAAATCCAGTGTTGTAAAAAAATTGCAGCAAAAGAGCAAATGTATAGCCAAGATAAAAATACTTAGTAGTAAATACTTAGCATCATTCAAACAGGCTGCGATAGTAAAAAAAAAAAAAATAATAATAAAATCTGATTCTGGTCATCTCACTAACAGCAGCATAAACATTCTCCAGTGCCGGGCATATTGTGAACTAATATAAAACACTGCAAGTGTCACTGAAAATCTACAGAGTCAAATCTATCATACCATACCAGCATACACTTCCAAAACTCATACAATAAGGGGCCTACACAGAAAAAAGCAGCACTACAAATACTGCAATGGGCCCAAAAACCTCCATACACCTATTTGAAAAGCTGTACAAGTCAAAGCACTACAGTACAGATCCCTACATACAAACTCCATGTTAACAGAGCACCTGGCCTTGGTCACACACTCAGAACAAAGACTCGCACCAAGTACAGATTAAGTGACCACAACCTAAAATAAAAATATGTAGACAAAAATTAAAATGAAACCCCAAGAAGCCAGACTCCACATGTGGTGCCACACCAGATAAGAGAGGCAGTTCCCCATACTGTGTGAAATATAAAGATAGCGCAAAATCCAATCACTAAATTGAAAATAAAATTATTTTTTCCACTTTTGTTGTCAGATGATTTTTTATTTATCATGCTGGTCCCGATCTGAAGTTTCTGTTTTCCTCTGTCTTCTCTTAGCCCTTTTTCTATGATCTATAGTCCATCTGCCATTTCTTGTCTCTCCTTTTGTTTTCTTCATTTTCTTCCATCAGCCTTTTTCCAGTCCCTGTAACCCTCCCCAGTATCAGCCCCCTTTACAGCCTCCCCTCCCAGTACCTTCCTGTGTCAAACCCCTTGCATTCCCAGCACTGCCACTGGTGTCTATTCCTGTTTAGTCCCCCTCCTTGTCCATCATCCAGCCCCTTCTAGTCCAAATACCATCCCAGATACCAGTGAACCTTCAGTCTCAGTGTTCCCTCCAGTGTCAGTTCCCTTCCAGTCACCCTCTCCTCTGTCCATCTGCCTTCCAGTGCCATCCCTGGGTGTCAGTTCCCTTCAAGCCTCCACCTTCCCTCCAGCCTCCTTCCCCTCTTTTCCGCTCCCTTCCAACCCACCTCCCCCCTTGTCAGTTCTCTACCAACCCCCCTCCTATTACCCAGCCACCTTCCAGCTCCATCACCATCCCCAAGTGTCTGCTCCCTTCCAGCTCCCCCCGTGTTTGCTCCCTTTCAGCTCCCCCATGTCTGCTCACTTCCAGCCCCCCCCCCATGTAGCTCCCCCATCTCTGCTCCCTTCCAGCTCCCCAGTATCTGCTCACTTTCAGCTCCCCCACCCATGTTTGCTCCTTTCCAGCTCTCCATTATCTGCTCCCTTTCAGCTCCCCCCGTGTCTGCTCCCTTTCAGTCCCCCCCCCATGTCTGCTCCCTTTCAGCTCCCCCCCCATGTCTGCTCCCTTACAGCTCCCCCCCCCCCCGTGTCTGCTCCCTTTCAGCTCCCCCCTCTCCCCTCCCCTGTGTCTGTTCCAATTCACCCTTTGAAAAAAGAAAGCTGCTGCAGGAACATTTCTCTGTTCCCACGGTTCTGCTAACTTTTAAACTGCTGGGTCACAGAGTTTCTAAAGGCAAAAATAAGCATTTCCTGTTTCTTATGAGAAACAGGAAATGCTTATTCTTGCTATTAGAAACTCCGCGCCCCCCCCCCCCCTCCCGCTGCCGCCCTCTTGCTGTGCTTACCCAGCCTACCGGGTTGCGCCGGCCCTGGTTGTACTGTGCTTTCGGGGTGGGAGGTAGAGGGAAGGGAAGGTGAAGAGAAAGCAGGCTAGCCAGCACCCTCTGCATGGACTAGGAAGGGAGGAATGAGAAATGTGGCAGATGCTGGGCTGGGCAATAATATACAAATGGGGGGAGGGAGGGCCTTGGAGAAGTATAAGAATATAAAACAAGCCATACTGGATCAAACTAAGGGTCCACCAAGCCTAATATTCTGTTTCCAACAGAGGCCAATCCAGGTCACAAGTACTTGTCAGGTTCCCAAAAGATATTCATATTCCATGCTGCTTATCCCATGGGAGAGCAATGGATTTCCCTGGTTCTCTTTAATAATGGTTTATGAATTTTCCTCCAGGAACTTGTCCAAACCTCTTTTAAATCCAGCTACACTAACAACTTTTACTACATCCTCCGGTAATAAGTCCAGAGTTTGTTTACAAAATATTTTCTCTTGATTAGTCTTAAATGTGCTACATTGTAGCTTCATTGCATGTCCCCTAGTCTTTCTACTTTTGAAGGAGTAAACAACCGATTTAGCGTAGTTACTCACCTGTAACAGGTGTTCTCCAGGAGCAGCAGGAATCAGTCCTCACATATGGGTGATGTCGGCGCCGACGGAGCCCTCGCGGAGCAATTTTCCCCAGCTTTCAAAGAAAGCCTTTGGGAATTGCAGCGCGCATGCGCGGTCCTCTTCCCGCCCAAGGGTGCCATCTTGCTCAGTCAGATGACATAGCTAAAAGACAGCAAAAATTAGCAAAAACGAAAGCATATAACTGCAACTCCAAGGGGAGGAGGGAGGGTTGTGAGGACTGATTCCTGCTGCTCCTGGAGAACACCTGTTACAGGTGAGTAACTACGCTTTCTCTAGGACCAAGCAGGAAGCCAGTCCTCACATATGGGACTCCCAAGCTTAAGGCTACCGGAGACCCTAAGCACAAAAATGAGCTCCCTCGAGGTCAGTAGCACAGAAGGAAGGAATCTTCTCTGAATATGTCTCCAACCGGTAGCCCAACATCCGGGACGGAGGGTAGGAGTTGCCTATACCTCGAAGAGGTTACGGAGGACTGCCTGTCCGAAAGCACTGTCCCTGCGGGACTCCCTCTCCAGGCAGTAAAGGGCTGCAAAAGTCTGGCTTGAAGACCAAGTAGCGGCCCGGCAGATGTCTGCCAATGGAACAGAGCGGAGGTAAGCTACCGACGTAGCCTTCGCCCGAACACGATGAGCTGTGACTCTACCTTCCAGCACGAGGCCGGCAGCCTCGTAAGCCCAAGCGATACAGTCCGCAATCCAGATGGACAGAGTACGCTTGGAGACAGGGAGCCCCAACTTGTTGGGGTCATAAGACACGAAGAGCTGAACAGCCTTTCGGTGCTCCCGCGTACGGTCAAGGTAGAAGGTCAACGCCCTTCTACAGTCCAGGGTATGCAGGACCATTTCAGCTCGGCTGGAGTGTGGCCTGGGAAAGTAGGTCGGAAGTACCACCTCCTGGTTGATGTGAAAAGGGGAAACCACTTTGGGAAGAAATTTAGGGTGAGTCCGTAGGACTACCCGGTTCTTGTAGAACCTAGTTTAAGGAGGATCAGAAACCAGGGCCTGCAGCTCACTAACGCGTCTAGCCGAAGTGAGGGCTACCAAGAACAAGGTTTTCCACGAAAGAAAACGTAGCGGACAGGTAGCCATAGGCTCAAAAGGCGGACAGGTAATCCGCTGCAACACCACATTAAGATCCCAGTCCGGGGCTGGTGGGCGCAAAGGTGGCTTAAGGAGAAGGAGGCCTCTGAGAAATCGAGCCACCAGAGGGTGGTTGGAAAGAGGTCTACCATCCACCGGCATGTGATGCGCAGAAAGAGCACTGAGGTGGACCTTTACCGAGTTGGACTTAAGTCCAAGGTTGGAGAGAGAGAGCAAGTACTGCAAGACCACTGATGCTGAACAGGAGAACGGATCTTGAGACTGCTGAGTACACCAGACGGAGAACCGACGCCACTTGAGAGCGTAGGCCTTCCGGGTGGAGGGCCTCCTGGAGGCCAAGACGACCTCCTCCACATCTGGAGGTAGCTGCAGAGGAGCAAGGACTACCCTTTCAGCAGCCAGGCCATCAGATGAAGGGACCGGAGATTGGGGTGTAGGAGAGTCCCCTGATCCTGCGACAGGAGGTCGGGCTGAAATCCCAGTGGAAGAGGAGTGTCTACCGCTAGCTGCATCAGAAGCGGGAACCAAGGTTGTCTCGGCCACCGGAGAGCCACTAGGATCATCGATGCTTTGTCTCTGAGAACCTTGAAGAGCGTCCGAGACACCAGTGGCATGGGAGGAAAAGCATACAAGAGGCCGGTGGACCATGGAATTAGAAAAGAATCCGCCGCTACCCAGAGAGGATGCGGCTGTCGTGAGCAGAATCTGGGCAGCTGCCGGTTCAGAGGACTGGCAAACAGATCCATGGTGGGGAGGCCCCACTTGAGAAAGATCCGCTGAACCACCAGCGGATCCAACCTCCACTCGTGTGGCTGGAGGATCCTGCTGAGCTTGTCGGCCAGATAATTTTCTTGACCTGGGAGATAGACAGCCTTGAGGATGATGCCGTGGTGGACTGCCCAAGAGCATAGTTTTTGTGCCTCCTGACAGAGAAGGAAGGAGCCTGTTCCGCCTTGTTTGTTCACGTAGAACATTGCAACCTGATTGTCGGTCTGTATCAGCACCGACTGGTGAGAAACCAGATGAGAGAATGCTTTGAGCGCTAGGAGGATGGCTCTGAGCTCCAGGAAGTTTATCTGCTGAGCTGACTCCCAAGGAGTCCAGAGGCCTTGAGTACATGTCCCTTGGCAATGTGCTCCCCAACCCAGGAGAGAAGCATCGGTCGTCAGGACCTGAGAATGCGTAGGGGACTGAAAAGTCAATCCTAGTACCAGGTTGGGCAGATGAAGCCACCATTGTAGAGAAGAGACCAGCTGGTTGGAGATCTTTACGGAGTCCGCTAGGCTCCCCGTGGCCTGATACCATTGATTGCGAAGGCACCACTGAGCAGGACGCATGTTCAGTCGGGCATTGGGGGTCACATGGACCGTGGAAGCCATATGGCCGAGCAGTCGCAGAAAGTGCCTGGCTGAGACCAGCGCATTGCTGTGAAAGTGGCCGGCGAGATCCATGAGCCGCTTGGCCCTGTCCAGAGGGAGGAAGGCCCGCGCCTGAAGTGTGTCCAACCGGGCGCCGATGAACTCGAGATTTTGAGAGGGAAGCAAAGTGGACTTTACGAAGTTTATGACAAAACCCAAGTGCTGGAGCAGAGCCACAGTGCGATGAGTGGCTTGAGTGGCCTCTTGGGAAGACTGGGCTCTGATGAGCCAGTCGTCCAGGTATGGGAACACAAACAGACCTTGAAGTCGCAGATAAGCCGCCACCACTGCGAGGCATTTGGTGAACACCCTGGGTGCGGAGGATAGGCCAAAGGGCAGCACTCTGTACTGGTAATGATTTCCTCCCACAACAAATCTGAGATATTGTCTGTGGTCCGGATGAATGAGGATATGAGTATATGCATCTTTCAGATCCAAGGAGCATAGCCAGTCTCCCTGCTGGAGGTAGGGCAGCAGGATTCCAAGGGTAAGCATCTTGAACTTTTCCTTTGCAAGGAATTTGTTGAGGTTTCGCAAGTCCAGGATGGGTCTGAGGCCTCCTGTTCTTTTTGGAATCAGGAAGTACCTGGAGTAAAACCCCTGGCCCTTCAGGTGGTGGGGCACCGGTTCCACGGCTTGTTCCTGAAGGAGACTTGCTAACTCCTGAAGTAGTAAGTCCCTGTGCAAAGGTAGTCGGGGAGGCTCCCCTGGAAAGTAGGAGGGAGGTACCTGGTGAAAGTGAAGAAGATAACCCTTTTGAACTATGTGAAGTACCCAGGTATCTGTGGTGATGTTGGACCACCTTTGGGCAAAGTGGACCAGCCGGCCTCCTGTGCTGAGAGAAACCAGCTGAGGGGGAGAGGCTATGCTGAGGAAGTCAAAAACCCCCACCCTGCTGAGCAGGGGCCGGTGGTGCAGGCTTGGGGACTTGCTGCCTACGGGACCCATTACCCCGTCCCTTGGCCTGCTTTCCCTGTGGGGGAGCCGCTGAGGCCTGATAGTGAGGGTAGTATTTATAGGCAGCACCTTTCCTCGGGTAAAAGGGCTTTTTCCCCAAGGCCTTCTTCTTTTGAGAAGGGGCAGAGGTCTTCCTCGAGAGACGAGTCCTGGTGAGAGTCTCCGTCTCGATTTGTGCAGCCTTCTCATCCATGGGCTTGCCAAAGAGGTTATCACCTCGGCAGGGGACATCGACCAACTTGTCCTGTACCCAGGGCTCGAGGTCGGACGTCTGAAGCCAAGCTTGGCGGCGTCCACCGATGCCGGCCGCAGCTACTCGAGCCGACGCCTCAAAACCATCGTAGGCTGCTCGAGAGATAAACTTGGAGCACTCTCGAATACAAGTAGACAAGGATTGGAACCTCTGCAAAGGTTCGTCGGAGAGAGACCAGCAGAGAACCCGGCTATTTCCTTAGCCAGGTCTCGGAGATACATGCCCATGTAGAGCTGATATGTCTGGACTCGACAAGCAAGCATAGAGCCCTGGAAGCACTTCCTACCGAGGGCATCCAGGCTTCGGGCTTCCCTACCAGGGGGCACCAAGGAGTGCATTTTTTGACTCTTTAGTCTATGCATGGCCGATTCCACCACCATGGAATGGTGCGGTAGTTGTGCCTTCTGGAAGCCGGGGCTCTTGCGGACTCGATAAATGGAATCGACCCGCTTGCTTAACACCGGCGACGACGCCGGGCTCTCCCACATGCGGAAGAGAAGTCGTTCCAGCATCGGAGGAACCGGTACAATAAAGGCCTCCTTCGGGGGAGAGTCATATTGGAGGGCGTCGAGTTCTTCGACTCGAGGCTCCTCCTCGGGATCCGCAGGGAAGGCCAAGGCCTTGGCCATATCCCTCACGAAGTCCGAGAACCGGGTATCCTCCGGGGGGGACCGTCTCCGAGGTTCGGACTCGGGGGAGTCCGAAGGGACACAATGAGTACGAAAGGAACCAGGTGACTCTTCGTCCTCAGATTCCCAGGCCGACTCCTCGGAGGAGGAGTCGATCGGCTCCGGTCGGGCGGGCACCGATGCTATCCACTCCGACGCCGAGGGAGTCGGCGTCGACGACCTCGGTCCCGAACGGGAGGCCGAAGGAGACCTCGACCGAGGATCGACTCGAGCCCTCATGGACTCGAGAATCGGCTCGGTCTCCGGGGTCGATTTGGAGGTCGACGTCCCGGCGGTCAGGGCAGAAGCACCGGCGAGGCCAGCGATCAATACCCGCTGCTGGTCCAAGAAGGCAGTCAGACTGCTCTCCAAGGCCGTCAACCTGAGTCTGAGCTCAGGAGACCCAGCAGCCCCCGACTCGGGCCCCGACGGCGGGTCCTTCGGACGCGAGTCAACGAGGACAACAGTACTCACGTGAGCGGGCAAGTCCACCTCGAGTCGAGGATGTTTTGACGGCCTCTCCGTCTCCGAGGACCCGGGACGGGAATCGGGGCTATGCGACCTGGCCCTCGAGGAACCAGGAGCGTCCACCGATCCCGCCCTCGCGGGTTTCTTCTTCTGATGATGTTCCCGGGTAGGAGACCCCCTTTCAGAGGAACTTCGACGATGCTCAGGACCAGAGTCCCGAGACGTCGAAGCCTCTGACGAGGTCCGAGCCCGGCCGGAGTCAGAGAAGATACGCTCCCGCTGGTGCTGCCGACTCCTCAATGCTTTTGAGGACATTTTGCCGCATGGCCCACAGATCATGGAGTCATGATCTGGGCCGAGGCAGCGGAGGCAGAAGTCATGAGTGTCTGTAAGAGACATGAGTTTCTTACAGAGATCACACTTTTTAAAGCCGCTGGCAGCCATCGGGGGAAAAAGGGCCCCTGCGAGGTCGAATGACCGGGCTGCCAGGGAAAAAGAAAAAAGGCGCGAAATCTGTCACGAAGGACAAAAAACCGAAAAATAAGGGACGGACTCGCAACCGGCGTCGCGAGTCCGGACGGGAAAAGAACCGGCGTCGAACCGAAGAAAAAAGAGAAAAATAGAGAAAAAATCAACTTTTCTGCGGGGATTCACAGGCAACGTCTGTAGGGCTCCGCGGAAAAAAGAAGACTGAGCAAGATGGCACCCTTGGGCGGGAAGAGGACCGCGCATGCGCGCTGCAATTCCCAAAGGTTTTCTTTGAAAGCTGGGGAAAATTGCTCCGCGAGGGCTCCGTCGGCGCCGACGTCACCCATATGTGAGGACTGACTTCCTGCTTGGTCCTGGAGAACCATTTAACCGTTCAACTTCATTTATTATTTTATAGACCTCTATCATTTCTCCTCTCAGCTGTCTTTTCTACAAGTTGAAAGGCCTTAACCTTTTAAGCCTTGCTTTGCAGAGGTACCCTTCCATCTCTTATCATTTTGCTGACTCTTCTCTGCACCTTTTCTAATTCCACACCGAAGCTGTTGCTGGGGTTTGAAGAAAGAGTTGGTATTAGAAAATTGTGTTTTGTTTCATTTAAATGGAATCCACCTAAAAAACCACAAACAAATATTTTTTGTGCTGCAAATACACCAATAAACCCCTATTTTCCTGATCTCGAAAAAGCACCTAATTGCCTCAAAAATAACCCCCTAAATTTTCAAATGATAAACCTAGAACCAGAAGCTCTAATTTGACTATTTTATAATTTCTTCAAATACATGTGCGCCTAGTCATGTTTCGCCCTATATGCATAAAAGTCCTTTTATGTGCATAAATCACTACAGTTCCATGATTTACTTGCATATATGCCATATAACTTTACACGGCTCCTTATGAAAGTACCCCTGAGTGTTCTGCTCCTCTCCCAGTTGATTCCTCTATCTCATGTTGGTCGTAAGGCAGGAGGAAGAGAGAGGATCAGATATAAGATTTTGGCACTCATAGGAAAGACCATACAGCAAATCCCAGGGAGGGCAGGAGGAGGGTGTCAGAGATTGCAGAAGAAGAGTAGAGGAAGACTATAGTGCTACACTGGTGCTGCTTTGAAACAGCACATGCATAAGGCCCTACAGTAAGTGGGAGCAGGCTTCTCTTTCGTCTAAACATTTGGCATCTTCAAAACTTTGCACCGTGCTTGTTAAGAGACCAGCAGCATGTCATACTGTGTCTTCCACCTTTGTGGCCTGCAGTTCAAAGCAGCAGATGGAACCCTTATCACAAAGGAGGATGTGGCCCAAAGTGCTTTTGCTACTCTTGCTAGCCTAGATCAGTATGGAAAGAGAGTGGGGAGTATGGCTGGGTGAAACAGGAACTAGAAGAATTGTGGGTGTAAAAGGGGCTAGCAGCAGATCAGGGTGTATGTGAAAGAGGAACTTGTGGAGAGGGCAGGACTCTTGCAAGTGGTGGACAGGAATGATTACTGCCTTGAGCTACTAGCTGAGGGACACCATGTTGTCCTTTTGAGTCAGTCTGTGAGTCTGAAAACATGCAAGCCTGAAAGGGGAAGCAGATGGGGTATGTGGGCATCTTGGATAGAGATAGGAAGCACTGTGTATATCAAATATCACTACAAAAATCCTTAGCAGTGGAAAAGGTCAGGGAGTGAAAAGAGAAAGGAGGAGTAAGAGGACTGGTGCATGAAGAGGAAGAGAGAGTTTGGATGCACAGAGGAGGAGAGCTGGAGCCAGTGGAGGAGCACTTCCCTCTCCACTGTGTACATCCTCTACCCCCACTTCCCATCCAAAAGGTCCTAGAACCTGCCTCCTTCCTCTACTTCATCCTTAATCTTCCATCTTATCCCATCTTGCAATACTCAACTGTCCCTCTTTCTCCTCTCCTCCTCACTGACCACCATTACCCTCTTCTCCTCCCCCTAGTCTTGAGAACTTTCCCTCTCTACTTCCACATCAATATGATGAATTCCTCACTCATAAATCTCCCCCCAAAATAAATTATTCAAACAGCGAGATTGAAAAACTACTTTCTTGCACTCGTATTATGCAAGCTAAGTTTACATAATTTTATATGTAGATACTTCAGATTTGTGCACCTCAGAAATGTACAAAATAATAACCACAGAATTTCAGAAACTTTGCCTCAGAAGAACTTCTAAGACTATGCTTCTCAACCAGCATGCCAAGTCCTTGGTGTGCCTTGGTGATGACAGCTAGGGGCATGGTTAGGCCCATATGGATTCATGAGGGATTTACCTTATTTCTACTGGCCGGTATCCTAGAAAACAGCTCTCTGCCTCCAGCCTCTCCTCTCCAAGCGAGCATGTAGAGACAGGAGGGGGAGGAGGTTGGGGAGCCTGGAGCAGGCAGGGCAAAGAGGAGAATAAGGTAAGGGTAAAGTTACCAGATGTTTTACAAAGTGCTGCTGGATATCCCACTTAGAGGCAGTTACACAACTTACTGGTCTGTAAACTGTAGAACTGCTTTGGAATATGGGTGCAAAGTTCTGCTACACTAGTTGGGAGGGTGGAGGGTCAATGCACAGCAAGGGGAAGAAAGAAAAACAGGAGATTGAGACATGGGAGCGGAGGGAGATGCTGGTTATATGGCGGGTTGGGGGGGAGAAATTTGGTGGCAGAGGGGTGCTGTTGGACTTCAGGGGAACATAGGGAGACAGAGAGGTGATGCTAGATGTGGGGAGGAAGTGTCAAGACAGACAGAGATATTGAGGCTAGGGAGAGAGAAAAAAGAGATGCTAGATGTGGGGGAATAGAGAGAGTGCTTGAGATGTGGATGTGAGTGAGACAGAGAGAAGGGGAAGATGTTGGGTTGGGAGGGTTAGAGGAGAAAGATGCAGGGAAGGGGAGAGACGGGGGGAGAAGACCGGATGGGGAACAGAAAGGGGGGAAGACATTGGATGAGGGCGAAAGAGAGAGGGAAGGCGCTGGTCAGAGATTGTGAGAAGGGAGATGCTGATAAGGGGGGTTAGTTAGTAAGAGGTTGTGGGATAGAAGCGGCAGAAGGACTGCAGTCTCTGGAAAGAGAATGCAGAAACCAGACACCGGGACCAAATCAATTAGAAAAATTAACATAGCTAGACCACAAAGGTAAATAATTTATTTTCAGTTTAATGACTGGAATATGGCAGTTTATATGTGCACAGTACAGGGGCAACTGCCTCAGTTTATTTCTCTGCTGTTGCACTGCATGCAGAGCCTGGCTTCTTGGGATTTCAATTTAATTTGTGACTATGAGATGGTGCAGGAGTGGAGAAGAGAAGACAGAGAAAAGCAAAAATAAGAGTCACACAATTAGAAAAAATAAAATGACCAGAAAACAAGGTAGACAAACAATTTTTATTTTCTATTTAGTGACTGGAATGTACATCTGCCAGGATCAGTGATAGATATGACTTGGTACCAGCTCAGTGTAAAAGTTTGGGAGAGGATCTCAAAGCCCACTAGCAAACTGTGCTTTCTTCAGCTTCAGACATATACACATTGCCCCCGGTCACTTATTCTTCATATCTGTACACGCATACACACATATTCTGCTCCCAGACACTCAGTCCCTGCACATACACTCACACCCACCCCCACCCTGCCCCCTAGCTGTTCAGGCCCCCACACCGCAAATGTTCAAGAAGCTCTCTCACTGGTAGGTGGACTGTGGTGCTTCTTATCTGTATGCATTGTTTGCTAGCTTCAGTCTAAAATCTGAATGCATGACCTCATATATTCACACTTCAGATCTGAAGCCAGCAGAATGAGACCCATACAGGATCGAAGGGGAACACAATAAAAAATTCTACAGGTATACTGGTGACTTGCTGTGTATCTCTGAGAGAGGAGATTACTTTTTCTCCCCAAGTCTTGTGGGCATTTTTACATGGTAACTCCATAGTACAAAATCTATTCCAAATCTTAGCAAGTCTGTGCATGCTCTTTTACCGCACCTCCTCCTGTAAGCAGAGGGAACCAGTCCTAGATTTGCAGCAACCAGCATTGCCCACTGATCCATGTACGCAGCTTGTGTCTCTAGATCTACACCCATTCATACAATAAGAATTTGGTAGAAAGGAAAGTGAAAGATACATAATACTGACTGCACATCTCCCAGGATAATAAAAGTGCCCATCTAATGCTTATGCATTAGGGTTAAAGATGGTGGTAGCGATAGTGCTAAACCTTCAGAAGATAACATCCCTGATGCAGCAATAGGCCATGGTGAATTTGTTCATAGACCCATTGCAGAATGAGGTAAATCACAACAATCTATTAAATAGTTAAGAAGATTAACAACTGGAGTGGAGGAGTGGCCTAGTGGTTGGGGCAAGGTACTTCAGGCCGGAAGGTCGGGGGTTCAAATCCCACTAGAGGACAGCAACCTTGGGCCGGAAGGACTGGGGTTTCTAGTTCCACAGGTGCTCCTTGTGGTCTTGGGCAAGCCACTTAACCCTCCATAGCCCATGTTCCCTGTAAAATAGTTATCTCCAAGTTATAATGCCCTGTTCAATGTAATTTCAGTTTGTTCAATGTAAACCGCACTGATGCAGAATAGCGCAGTATATAAGAGAATGTAAATAAATAAACTGTTAGGTGGACTCCTGAAGAAAAAAGGAGATAATGGTGTTCTTCTATTATTATGCCACAAACCCTGTATTTGATTATAGAGAATACACAGAACTTGCCAAAACATGGAAGAAAGAAGAAAAATCTCAAATGAAAAACTAGAAAAGGCAATTGATGCAAATATAAAAGCTCAGATCAGACAAATAGTATCTGAGTCAGCATGTTTTAAAAGAGCTAGGCAATGCTGCAGAAAAGAGAAATATAGATTTTGATTTTATTTTTATATTTATTTATTTATTTATTTATTTATTGAGAGAGAGAGAGAGAGAGAATTTGTTCGGAAAGGGAAGAAAAAAAGAGAAACCACAATCATCAGAGCACTTAGATAGGGCAATAAAAGGAGGCACCTGCAGAAAATGAGACTATGGAACAGGAGAAAGAGGAGGACATGCGGGATAGCCCAGTGAGTGGAGGGGGAGTTGGAGAGGATTTCAATGATGTGGAACAGGAGAAAGAGGAGGACATGCGCGACAGCCCAGTGAGTGGAGGGGGAGTTGGAGAGGATTTCAATGATGTGGAACAGGAGAAAGAGGAGGACATGCGGGACAGCCCAGTGAGTGGAGGGGGAGTTGGAGAGGATTTCAATGATGTGGAACAGGAGAAAGAGGAGGACATGCAGGATAGCCCAGTGAGTGGAGGGGGAGTTGGAGAGGATTTCAATGATGTGGAACAGGAGAAAGAGGAGGACATGCGGGATAGCCCAGTGAGTGGAGGGGGAGTTGGAGAGGATTTCAATGATGTGGAACAGGAGAAAGAGGAGGACATGCGGGACAGCCCAGTGAGTCGAGGGGGAGTTGGAGAGGATTTCAATGATGTGGAACAGGAGAAAGAGGAGGAAATGCGGGACAGCCCAGTGAGTGGAGGGGGAGTTGGAGAGGATTTCAATGATGTGGAACAGGAGAAAGAGGAGGACATGCGGGACAGCCCAGTGAGTGGAGGGGGAGTTGGAGAGGATTTCAATGATGTGGAACAGGAGAAAGAGGAGGACATGCGGCACAGCCCAGTGAGTGGAGGGGGAGTTGGAGAGGATTTCAATGATGTGGAACAGGAGAAAGAGGAGGACATGCGGGATAGCCCAGTGAGTGGAGGGGGAGTTGGAGAGGATTTCAATGATGTGGAACAGGAGAAAGAGGAGGAAATACAGGACAGCCCAGTGAGTGGAGGGGGAGTTGGAGAGGATTTCAATGATGTGGAACAGGAGAAAGAGGAGGACATGCGGGATAGCCCAGTGAGTGGAGGGGGAGTTGGAGAGGATTTCAATGATGTGGAACAGGAGAAAGAGGAGGACATGCGGGATAGTCCAGTGAGTGGAGGGGGAGTTGGAGAGGATTTCAATGATGTGGAACAGGAGAAAGAGGAGGAAATGCGGGATAGCCCAGTGAGTGGAGGGGGAGTTGGAGAGGATTTCAATGATGTGGAACAGGAGAAAGAGGAGGAAATGCGGGATAGCCCAGTGACTGGAGGGGGAGTTGGAGAGGATTTCAATGATGTGGAACAGGAGAAAGAGGAGGACATGCAGGACAGCCCAGTGAGTGGAGGGGGAGTTGGAGAGGATTTCAATGATGTGGAACAGGAGAAAGAGGAGGACATGCGGGACAGCCCAGTGAGTGGAGGGGGAGTTGGAGAGGATTTCAATGATGTGGAACAGGAGAAAAGGAGGACATGCGGGACAGCCCAGTGAGTGGAGGGGGAGTTGGAGAGGATTTCAATGATGTGGAACAGGAGAAAGAGGAGGACATGCGGGATAGCCCAGTGAGTGGAGGGGGAGTTGGAGAGGATTTCAATGATGTGGAACAGGAGAAAGAGGAGGACATGCGGGACAGCCCAGTAAGTGGAGGGGGAGTTGGAGAGGATTTCAATGATGTGGAACAGGAGAAAGAGGAGGAAATGCGGGACAGCCCAGTGAGTGGAGGGGGAGTTGGAGAGGATTTCAATTATGTGGAACAGGAGAAAGAGGAAGAAATGCGGGATAGCCCAGTGAGTGGAGGGGGAGTTGGAGAGGATTTCAATGATGTGGAACAGGCCAGAAGGCCTGGAGCTCTCTAAATTTACATGCTGAAGTGACCACCAGCAAAAACAAGACCTTTCAGGTCAAATATTTTAGTCCATATATATACATGTAGTGGCTTGAAAGGCGCTTACATCAGCTTATTTAGTATCACACTCAGGTCCCAAGACTTGCAAGAACTACAGTGAAATATAATGCAATCAGTGAACACTTAATTTCTATTAATCTAAGAGGAATGCCTATCAACACAACTATTATTCTCCGGGATGAAGCAGGAAGTCAGTCCTCACTTGCGGGGGGGAGTGACCTGCACGGAGCGACAGCTGCACCTACTCTTGCCATCTTGCTGGGCAGACTAGATGGACCATACTGGTCTTTATCTGCTGTCATATACTATGTTACTATGTTACTTATGGGTGACGTCACCGAGAAAACCCACACAGTAATTTTCCCCAGCTTTCAAAGAAAGCCTTCGGGTGATCCACCACTCATGCATGATCGCCTTCCCGCCCAAGGGAGCCATCTTACCACAGTCTTTGTTTTTTTGTGGAGCCCTTCAGCCTGGAAAAAAGTATCATGATAATCAGTAGTATTTGTGCCTCTTTTTTCGATCACGCACCATTTGCCTTCCTGCGAGCCCAGAACCGTCGGTGCCTTGGTGCCACATTTTCTTCGGATCCCCCTTTTCTCTTTGATTTTCTTCAGTGCACAGGGTTTTTTTCTCACACTCTTCTGATTGAGACATTGGAGTATGATCTCGCTGGACTCATTTTTCGGGCTATGTCCATGATCAGTGGTTTTAAGAAGTGCAGCAGTTGTGGTCAGACCATGTCCATCACAGACCACCATAGCTGCTGCCTTCAGTACCTCGGGGTCGACCTCTACTTGCCCGTTTTGTCTCCAGATGATGAGCAAGGGGCGTAAGAACCGTGAAAGGTGGAGGTGCTGTTTGATCACCAGTCCTCGGCATTGGCACCAGCACCAGATTCAGAATTGACGCTCTTGGAGGCCGTGACCTCTTGCAGGCATCAGACTCTCTTGGAGCTTCGGGGTCATGGAGAATCAGACTAGGGACTCTCCATCGAAGACCATCCCCGGAAGGACCGGACTATCCAGGTTGGTGTCGGAGGGCAATGCCAGTTTTGGGGGCAAGTCCCTGGACATCAGCACTGCAGCCCTCGATGTGAGGCTGAGGGCGAGGGCGAGGAGCAGCCCTCGAAGCTACCCTGAAGGGAGGAGTCTTCCACTCCCTCAGAGAACCAGTGTCAAGCTCCCGAACCCATCACCATCTGGGAGTCTCCGCCGCTGGAACCGGTACCAGGCCTGATTCCTTCAGAGCTGGCACTGGAGGCTGCGGGACCTTCTCTCCTGGAGGAGAGAATGGCGAGCCCGGAGCACAACCTGATTGCCTTTCTGGTGCTGCAGAAGGCCCTGGTTCTGGGTACCTCCGGTTCCTCAGGGCTGACGATGGCCCCGTCCACTGTGGGTGCCTCGCCTTCAGAGGTATAGCCGATTCTTGAGTGGAATGCCCTCTGGGTCGATTCCAGGAGTTGCTCCCGGTCCCCATCAGGGCACCAGATGTCTCCTCCAAGTGCTTCGGGTTCACAGTGCTGGGAACACCGGTCCCTATCGACTCCTCCACCTAGGCATCGGCGCAAGTCCCACCAGTCCTTCGATTTCCTCTCTGAGCTGGACTCAGGGTGGGAGACAGAGGATGAATCCCCGGACATAGCAAAGCACAGGAATTTCCCTTTGAACCCCTCACTTCTGCTGGAGTGTCGACAGTACCCTCTTGAGGACCTTTGTTTCCGCAACTTTGTACGGGACATGGGGAAGGTTCTGTCCTTCACTATCAAGGCGGAGGAGGAGGAGCTTCGGGTGGAGGACCTCGAGATCTTCCAGTACCCCTCCCCTCCCAAGGAGGCTGTCACCATCCCAGTGCCTCCTATTCTCGAGCGCCTTCTGTTCAGGATGTGGGAAACCCCAGTTACGATGCCTGTAGTGAGCCGGTGTCTTGATTCAATGTATCATGTCCGCAAGAGCCCGGATTTTGAAAAGACACAACTACCACAGAATTCCATTGTGGTGGAATCGGCCATACACCATATTAAGAACCAGAAGACACACTCCTCTGTAACCCCAGGTGGCCCATAACCAGTCTTACCAGCTGTACATGGGCATGTACCTGAGAGACTTGGCAGGGGAGCTTGCCGGGTTCTCGGCTGGGCTGTCTGGAGAGCCTCTCCAGCACTTCAAGAGCCTGGTATCAACAGTGAAGGAGTCCTCCAAGTATGTTACTCGTGTGGCCTATGACGGCTTTGAGTCCATGGCTTGGGTAGCTGCTATAGGCATTGGTGCCTGCCATCTGGCATGGCTACAGTCCTCGGACTTGGAGCAATGGGTTCAGGACAAGTTGGTCAATGTTCTCTACTGTGGAGACAGCCTCTTTGGCAAATCCATGATGGAGAAGGCCTCCGAGCTGGAGACTGAGTTGTTCACCAGAACCAGGCTTTCATGGAAGACCTCTGACCCTTCCCAATGGAAGGCTTTGGGGAAAAAGCCCTTCCACCTGAACAAGAAGAACAAGAATAAGGCTTACAGAGGCTACTCACAATTTCAGGCCTACCAGAAACCCCCACAGGGCCAGCAGGCTAAAGGCTAAAGGCAGGGCCCTTGTAGATCTAAGACCCTCAAGACCCAGCCAGTGCCACAGCTGCAACCTGGGGGGTGATTTTGACTCTAGGACCATAACCTGTCTTCCCCTGGATGGTCCGCTCCATAGCACATCGGAGGGTGTCTCACATTATTCACACATCATTGGCCCAGCATCAGCAGCGATGCCTGGGCCCTCCAAGTCGTGAAGGAGGGCTACCTCTTTCACTTCAAGCAAACACCCCCTCTGCTTTTTCCAGGGGACCACTGTGAACTTCTTCAGGGAGATCTCCAGGTTGTCCTCACGGACAGGGTGATGGAATTGGTCCCTCAGTCCCAGGTGAGCAGAGGATTCTACTCCTGCTACTTTCTGGTTCCTAAGAAAACAGGCGGCTTTCACCCCATCCTAGACCTGTGGAATCTGAACCACTTCTTAGTATGAAAAACATTCAAGATAAACATAGAAACATGATGACAGAAAAAGACCACATGGCCTATCTAGTCTGTCCTTCCATATCAACAACTAGAACAGTCCACGTTTTACCTTTAGAGATCCTCTGTGTTGGTCCCATGCTTTTTTGAATTCAGTTACTGTCCTCATCTCTACCACCTCCACTGGGAGACTATTCCATGGATCCACTACTCTTTCCGTAAAGAAATATTTCCGCATATCACTCCTGAATCTATCTCCCTTCACCCTCATCCCATGTCCCCTCATAGCAGAACTTGCTTTCAATTGAAAGAGGCTCTCTCCCTGAACATTTATGCCACGGAGGTATTTAAACATCTCAATCATATCACCTCTATCCCGCCTTTCCTCTAAGGTGTACCTATTAAGATCCTTAAGTCTGTCCTCATATGCTTTATAATGAAGCCCACTAATCATTTTAGTAGCCACCCTCTGCACCGACTCCATCCTGTTCACATCCTTTTGAAGGTGCGGTCTCCAGAATTGCACACTATACTCCAAATGAGGTCGCACCAAAGACTTATACAGAGGCATTATCACCTCCTTTTTTCTGCTAGCCATTCCTCTCCGTATGCACCCAAGCATCCTTCTAGCTTTTGCCGTCACCTTTTCTACCTGTTTAGCTACTTTAAGATCATCAGACACAACCACGCCTAGGTCCCGCTCTTCTTTAGTGGACAAAAGTACTTCACCTCCTATACTGTATTGCTCCCTTGGATTGCTGCAGCCCAAATGCATGACCTTACATTTTTTAACATTAAATCCCAGCTGCCAAATTCTAGACCATTCTTCAAGCTTAGCTAGATCCCTCCTCATGTTATCTACACCTTCCTGGGTGTCTACTCTATTGCAGATTTTGGTATCATCCGCAAAGAGGCAAACCTTACCCGACAGCCCTTCCGCTATATCACTAACAAAGATGTTAAAAAGAATCAGACCAAGGACAGATCCCTGGGGCACACCACTGGTAACATCCTTCTCCTCAGAGTGTCCTTTGGGACATTGCTGCCATACTCCTAGTGAGGAGACTGGCTATGCTCCTTGGATCTAAAAAACTCCTATACCCACATCCGATCCACCCCTTGAACTGCAGTATCTCTGGTTCATCATCAGAGGGTGTCACTACCAGTATAGAGTTCTCCTCTTCAGCCTTGCATCCACCCACAAGGTCTTCACAAAGTGCCTGGCAGTGGTCGCCATCTTCTTGAGACTGCAAGGATTTTGTCTTCCCATCTGGACGACTGGCTGATCAGGGGAGGGTCACCCGTCGAGGTTCTTCAGGCCACCCAACATACCATCCAGGTACTGGAGCAGCTGGGCTTCATCGACTACCTGAAGTCCCACCTGCAGCCGTCTCAGCATCTCCAGTTCATTGAGGCCCTCCTGGACACATCTCAGGCCAGGTCCTTTCTCTCATTGGACTGGGTCCAGCACCTCACGTCACTGGCCTGAGAGATCCAGGGCAGCTTGACAGTCGTGGCCCGGCATATGCTCTGCCTCCTAGGGCACATGGCCTTAATGATTCATGTCACTCCCTGTGCCTGCCTCCGGATGTGACAGGCCCAGTGGATGCTTTCTACTCAATGGAAGCAGGCTACGGGGCACCTGGCATACAGGGTCTGTGTGACTTCACCCTTGGTAGACTCTCTCACTTGTGGGCAAAAAACGGAGAATCTCCTAGCCGGACTTACTTTTCAAGTCTCGGCACATCAGCAGGTCCTCACTGCAGATGCCTCCAAGCTCTGCTGTGGAGCCCTCCTTGGTGGTCTCCGGATCCGGGTCTGTGGTTCAGAGAGGAGAGCCTCTATTAGATCAACTTCTTCAAACTCCAATGCCCTTCGAGTCTTTCAGCGGCAATTGTCCAATCAGATCATCCTAATCCAGAAAGACAACTAGGTTGCGAAGTTCTATATCAACAAACAGGATGACACAGGCTGGTACCTCCTTTGCTGGGAGGCGGTTCAGCTCTGGAAGTTCGCCAATGCTCATGGCATGCCCCTCTGTGCGGTGTACCTTCCGGGCCAGGACAACTTCCTGGTGAACAGACTCAGCTGAGTGTTGTAGCCTCACAAGTGGGCCCTGAATCATCAGGTGGCCTACGACAACGTCTGGGAGTAGGGGACACCAGCAGTGGATCTCTTTGCCAGTCCCTCTAATGCCCAGCTGCCACTGTTCTGCTCCAGGATTCCCTGCCATGCTCGTCTAGCAGCAGATGTGTTTCTCCTGAGTTGGAGCGAGTGTCTCCTGTATGCGTATCCTCCTACTCTTTTGGTGGCCAAGGCCCTCTTCAAGATCCAGATGGACAGAGCCTCTGTGATCCTCATTGCTCGGTGTTGGTGCAGGCAACCATGGTTCCCCCTGCTGCTTTGTCTCTCGAGGGCATACCCACTTCCCCTCAGCTGCACCCCGGATCTGACTTCACAGGAGGAGGGCATCCTAACCTCAAGTCTCTGGCCCTCATAACATGGATGCTGAAAGGATAGCTCTTTCCCAGTTCCACCTCCCCAGAGATGTGGGGGATGTTCTTCTCACTTCCCGAAAGGATTCCAAATGTGCTTACACCTTCAAGTGGCTGGATTCTCCATCTGGTGTGTGGATAATGGGTTTAACTTATTTTCCTGCTTGGTGCAGATGGTCCTTAACTACCTCCTGCACCTCTCCCATGTTGATTTGAAGTCCAGTTCCATCCAGAGTGCACCTGAGTGCACTGGTAGCATACCATCATCAGATGGATGGACAATCTCTGTATGTTCACCCCCTCATAGGCCGCTTCATGAGGGGCCTTCTCTTTCGGCCCCCAAATCACCCCCTCTATGGTGGCTTGGGACCTCAATGTGGGGAAGCTCATTGCTCCCCCCTTCGAACTGCATGCCACCTGCCCCCCACAATTTTCTTTCTTGGAAAGTCATAAGAACATAAGAAATGCTATACTGTGTCAGACTAAGGTCCATCAAGCCCAGTATCCTGTTTCCAACAGTAACCAATCCATGTCACAAGTACCTGGCAGGATCCAAAAAAGGTACACAGGTTCCACAATGCTTGTCATAAGGGAAGCGTGGTTACTTACCTGTAACATGTGTTCTCCGGTAGCAGCAGGAATCAGTCCTCACTACTGTCCCTCCTTCCCGTGGAGTCGTTTTTAACTTTTAGGCTTGAATAAGCTATGTCATCAAACTGAGGTAAGATGGCTCCCTTGGATGGAAAAGCGACCACGCATGCGTAGTCGATCTCCTAAAGGCTTTCTTTGAAAGCTGGGGAGAGTTACCACGCAAGCTCCATCACTCATAAGTGAGGGCTTATTTCTGCTGCTCCCAGAGAACACGTCACAGGTGAGTAACCACACTTTCAGGAATATTCACCATTTACAACTGCAAAGGAAGGAAGAAGTTGATCAGTTCTATGAACCAAGTACAAGCTGAAATCAACAGAAATGCAAACAAGATATACTTGTAGTCATGGGTGAGTGGAACGCAAAAGTGGAAAACAATGAAGAAGGTAACGTGGTCAGAAAATATGGATTTGGCAGAGGAAATGAAACTGGAGAAAGACTGAGAGAATCCTGCAAGACCAACAATTTATCTCAAGCACCTTCTTCCAGTAACACAATGGAATGTATAAAAATCAGATTGATTACATTTATGAAAGTCAGTGATGGAAAAGCTCAGTGTCATCAACTAAGGCAAAATCTGGAGCTGACTGTGATACAAACCACTAGCTACTATTATGCAAACTCAAGTTAAAACCGAAAAAGAGCAAGCAACGCATGAATGTAGAAAAATATGATCTTGAATATATAGTACTGGAATTTAAAGGCTGCCTACAATACCAATTTGCCACTTTGTACACAAATGACAGAGCACCAGACGAGTTATGGGATGACATCAAGAAAGTTGTGCTCGAAAAAGCTAAATACGTCTGCAAAAGGTGAAAAAGCAAAGACAGCCAAAATGGATGACCTAAGAAACTGAAAATTGCAGAGAAGCTAAAGTCGGAGGAGAAAAAGAGGTAATCACAGAACTTAACAGAGGTTTCTAATGTGCAGCAGGTGGCAATGAGGCTTGCAGGGAATAGAATTAGAAACTATCAGAGTAATAGCAAGATTGGCTTTCCTAAAACTATGAGATTTAAAGAAACAAATTCAAGTCTCATATCGAAATGCTAAAAGATGCTCAAAGATCTGTGTTGAATGATGTTGAGGAGATAAAGAAAAGGTGGAAAGAATACACAGAGTTATTATACCATAAAGCTCATGTGGATCAACAGCCATTTCAACATGTACTTTGCGATCAGGTATCATTGGTGATGAAAGAAGAAGTCAGAGTAGCATTGGAAGCATTGTCAAAGAACAAAGTGCCAGGCATTGATGGCATTCCTATTCAGATGCAGCTGTTGCAAATTTCCTGGTAGAGCCTTATAAGAATTGTAAGATAACATCATGACCAACTGACTGGAAAAGATCTGTGGGCCCGATATTGAGTTAGGAAGGCTAGGTGTGAGTATAGCGCCTAGATGTCACTGCCATCCTCTAACCCCGTATATTCAATGCTGGGGTCATATGCGGCCCTGACACTAAATATCCGGGATCGTCACAAATGCCCGGAAGCCACAGAAGCTCACTGGGTAGCAGTGATATCGCACTACTGCCTGGTTAGCTTCTATGGGTAAAGATAGGCCAGCTTTTGCAGTGCAATATTGACGCTACCTGGTTAGCCTCTGTTGCCACCCACAACACACCCTAATGCTAAGCAATTCACATCGGGATGTGTAGGGGAGAAGATCGGGGATATTCAGCGGCACTAACCATGTTAGTGCTGTTGAATATCCCGCTGAGCAGCATTTACAAAGTTGTTGGGGTTTTTTTTAGTGCTGTCAAATCAGTGCTGACTCCTCGCGACCCAGCTGCCTCTGGGTTTTCTTGGCAATGTATCACCGGAAGTAGATTGCCAGGCTTTTTCTTACAGGGCTTTAAACTGTGTAAATGCCTTTCAAATATTGGGCCCTGTGTTCATATCAATCCTGAAGAAAGGTGAAAAAATCAGAATCTCCGGATACAGCACAAGAAGACAGAAGTGCTATTCATTACCAGAAACCCTAACTTCTGTCCACCAACCTTCCTAAAAGTCGGGGATGTAGAACTGCAAACCAAGTCCACAATCCGTTACCTGGGCGTAACACTGGACCAAAAACTGGACATGAAGACACACATTGGCAACATGGTAAAATCAACATACCATAAAATCAGGACACTCAGACATCTACGCCCCCTACTACAACCTGATGATTTCAGAACGATCTTTCAGGCGCTAACTATTCCACATCTTGACTACGCCAACGCGATACTACAAGGGTTACCACAATGAACCCTAAGTCCACTCCAACTTGCCATGAACTCTGCAGCCAGAGTTCAAAATGGGGACTCAAGGCAAGAACATATAACACCTATCCTCAAAAGTCTCCACTGGCTCCCAGTCCACTGTAGGATCACCTTCAAGATCCTGCTACTAACTTTCAAGGCCATTAACGGGCTCTCCCCCTCATCACTTGCGAGAATCACCTTCATGACTCCCCCCACCATGACCAGACGACTTACAGCATTAAACACTATGGTAATCCCCAAAACAATAACCCAGTGTACACAGTCAACCGCAAACAGGGCTTTCAGTCTTTGTGCACCTAGATGCTGGAATGCCCTGCCACCCAGCATACGAGCAATCACAGAGATAACGAAATTCAGGAAGGCACTGAAGCACCACCTCTTCATCAAGTGCCACCCGGAAGTAGGCACGCCAAAGTACCCCGCACACAATCACAGATCCATGACTACCCAGTAACCATACTGCAATGTGATGTATATACGTATGTATATTTTCTGGTATTTTTTGTGTAAAATAGTTAACATGTTATCCAAGTTGAGCTCCCTGTTCTCTGTAATTATGGTGTAACCCCCACCGTAAAATCTCATTGATGTTCCATGTAAACCGCACTGATATCAAATAGCGCGGTATATAAGAGTATTAAATAAATAAATAAATCTGACTGACTATGGAAATTATTGCACAATTGCTCTGATCCCACATACCAGCAAGATTCTACGCAAGATCATTCCATGGAGGGCACAACCATACCTGGAACGAGAACCGCATGAAATGCGAGCAGGGTTTGGGAAAGGATGAGGCATAAGAGTCATATTTATGGTTATGTATATTAAAAACTTGTTAAACCATCATAAAAACATAAGATATGCCATACTGGGTCAGACCAAGGTCCATCAAGCCCAGTATCCTCTTTCCAACAGTGGCCAATCTAGGTCATACGTACCTAGCAGTTTCCCCAAAGGACACAGGTTCCACAATGCTTGTACTGGGTCAAGCATTGATATCCTGGGTCCCTTCTTAATAATGGTTTATGGACCTTTCCTCCAGGAACTTGTACAAACCTTTTTTAAACCCAGCTACACTAACAGCCTTTACTACATCCTCCGGTAACAAATACCAGAGTTTGATTACACGTTGAGTGAAAAAATATTTTCTTTTATTAGTCTTAAATAGTTTACCCTGTAGCTTCATTGCATGTCCCTTAGACTTTCTATATTCTGATAACGTAAACAATCGATCTACGTTTACCTGTTCCACTCCGTTCATTAACTTATAGACTTCTATCATATCTCCCCTCAGCCGTCTCTTTTCCAGGTTAAAGAGCCCTAACCTTTTTAGCCTTTCTTCATAGGAGTATCCTTCCATCCCCTTTACCATATTAGTGGCTCTTCTCTGAACCTTTTCTAATAACGCTATATCCTTTTTAAGATACGGCGACCAGAATTGCACACAATATTCAAGGTGCGGTCTGACCATGGAACGATATAGAGGCATTATAATATCTTTTGTTTTATTTTCTATTCCTTTCCTTATGATACCTATCATTCTATTTGCTCTCTTGGCCGCCGCTGCACACTGAGCCGAGCGTTTTAAAATGTTATCCACAATGACGCCTAAATCTTTTTCCTGGGTGGTGGTTTCTAATGTGGAACCTTGCATCGTGTAACCATAGTTTGGGTTGTTCTTCCCTAGGTGCATAACTTTGCACTTGTCTACATTAAATTTCATCTACCATTTTGATGCCCAGTCTTCCAATTTATCAAGATCCTCTTGCAATTTTCCACAATCCTCTTGGGTTTCAACAACCTTAAATAGTTTTGTGTCACCTGCAAATATGATAACCTCATTCGTTATTCCCCTTTCCAGGTAATTTATGAATATGTCAAAAAGCAGCGGACCCAGCACAGATTCCTGGGGTACACCACTATTCACCTTTCTCCACTGGGAAAATTGGCCATTTAGCCATACCCTCTGCTCTCTATCTTTTAACCAGTTCCTGATCCACAATAGTACACTGCCTCCTATCCCATGACTCTTTAGTTTTGCCAAAAGTCTCTGATGAGGGACCTTGTCAAAGGCTTTCTGAAAGTCCAGATACACTATATCAACCGACTCACCTTTGTCCAGCTGTTTATTCACACCTTCAAAAAAACATAACAGATTAGTAATACAAGATCTTCCTTGTCTAAAGCCATGTTGGCTGTCTCCCATTAGGCCATGACTATCTACATGCTGAGTAATTTTGTTCTTTATGATGGTTTCTACCATTTTTCCCAGTACTGACGTCAGGCTCACCGGTCTGTAGTTTCCCGGATCACCCCTGGAACCCTTTTTAAAAATTGGCGTTATATCGGCGATCCTCTAATCTTCCAGTATTACAGATGATTTTAATGAAAGTTCACAGATTACTAATAGCAGGTCTGCAATCTCATATTTCAGTTCTTTCAGCACCCTTTGATGTATACCATCCGGCCTAGGTGATTTGCTACTCTTCAGTTTATCTAATAGTTGTACTACATCTTCCCGGTTTATCGATATTTCCTTCAATTCTTCCGCACCTTTAAATAACATCCCTACATCTTCCTCAATAAAGACCGAAGCAAACAATTCATTCAGTCTCTCCACTATCGCCTTATCGCCTCTTAGTGCCCCTTTAACCCCTCTAACATCTAATGGACCAACTGACTCTCTCACAGGTTTTTTGATACGAATGTACTTGAAAAAGTCTTTATTTCACTTTTTTGCTTCCGCAGCAAGCTTCTTCTCAAATTCTCCCATTGACTGCCTTATCAATGCCTTGCATTTGACTTGCCAGTGCTTGTGCTGTTTCCAGCTTTCGTCATTTGGCTCTTTTTTCCATTTCCTGAAAGATGTTTTTTTTGGCAACAGCCTCTCTATTTATTTATTTATTTATTTTACAGTTTTTATATACCGCGCTCTTTGGTATCAGCGCGGTTTACAGATAACAAATTTCGCATTAGAACAGTCCTTTGCTTACATTATAACAAGGTCTTTTGCTTACATTATAACAGGGTCAGTAACTTGGAGACAACATGGTAAACTATATACAAGCTATATACAGAAAGATATATTACCTCTGAAAATTTACAGTTAAATTGGGTCGTAACTTTGGGTGTGCAGAGCGTCTAGGTCGAGTTCTGTTATGACTATGTTGTTGGAATGTCAGAGGCTGTGTGAGTGATTTGTGAGATGGGGGGAGGAGGTGTAGGGTTAGGGCCTAAGAGATGATGACAGAATAGGTAGTGTTTGAGGGCCTTTTTAAATTGAGAGAGGTCTTTTATTGATCGGATATGAGGAGGGAGATTATTCCAGCAAGTTGGAGCGAATAAGGTGAAGGCCCTGTCTCTGGTTGTTTGATTACATTTAGTGTACTCCTTTGGTACGACAAGGGTATTGGCGGCTGCGGATCTTCTCAGTCTGTTCGTGGGGGTGTTGATAATAAGTGATGAGAGGGAAGGTGGGGCTATTTGATTAATTGCTTTAAAGGATAGCAGAAGTGCTTTGTAAGTTATCCTGGCTTGTAGGGGTAACCAGTGAAGCTCTGTTAGTATGGGGGTGATGTGGTCTCTACTGGAAGTACCGCAGAGAATGCGAGCTGCTGAGTTCATCGCCAATTGGAGTGGGTTGAGGGTGCTCTCTGACCTCACCTTTAAACCATGCTGGCAGTTTTTTGGACTTCCTTCCACTTTTGTTAAAGCGTGGAATACAGCTGGCCTGGGCTTCCAAGATAGTATTTTTCAAAAACACCCAAGCTTGATGTAAGTCTTTAAGCTTTGCAACTGCTCATTTTAGTTTTTTCTTAACTATTTTCCTCATTTTATCATAGTCTCCCTTTCGAAAGTTTAAAGGTAGTACTTTGGATTTCCTTACTATCCCTCCTCCACTAATTAAATGAAATGTGATCATGCTATGATCACTATTACCAAGTGGCCCCAACACCCTTATCTCTTGCACTAGATCTGGTTTTCTATTAAGGACTAGGTCTAATATGGCTTCCTCTCTGGTTGGTTCGTGAACCAGCTGCTCCAAGAAGCAGTCATTTATTTCATCTAGGAACTTTATCTCCCTAGCATGTCCTGCCATGACACTGACCCAGTCGATACCGGGGTAATTGAAATCACCCATTATTATTACCGCGCTGTAACCTTTGTTAGCTTCCTTGATTTCTTTGAGCATTTCATCATCCATTTGTTCATTCTGGCCAGGCGGTCGATAGTACACCCCCACCGCCATCGCCGTCCCCTTTTGACATGGAATTTCAATCCATAGAGATTCTACAGCAAATTTTGTTTCCTGCAAAACTTTAATCCTTTCTGACTCAATGCCCTCTCTAACATAAAGCGCAACCCCTCCACTAATTTGATCAACTCTATCATTACAATATAGTTTGTACCCAGGTATCACAGTGTCCCACTGGTTGTCCTCCTTCCACCATGTCTCTGATATTCCAATCATATCTAACCTCTCATTTAGTGCTATATATTCTAACTCTTATTTTTTAGACTTCTAGCATTTGCATACAAGCATTTTAGAGACTGTATTTTATTCATATTAATTTGGCTATTGGTAGACATGGGTAATTTGGGATCTTTAAGCTCTGTCTGCTCCATACTCGAGGGCATTTGGGCTACTTTACTCTTTTTTGGAACCTCTCTGCTTTTGGTAGTATCCTTCAAGGATACATTCTTCTGAACCATGCGCTCTTGGGCGACTGTCGGCTTTCCCCTATTATCTAGTTTAAAAGCTGCTCTATCTCCTTTTTAAATGTTAATGCCAGCAGCCTGGTTCCATCCCAGTTAAGGTGAAGCCCATCCCTTCGGAGGAGCCCCTCCTTTCCCCAGAATGTTCCCCAGTTCCTAACAAATCCAAAACCCTCATCTCTGCACCATTGTCTCATCCACGCATTGAGACTCCAGAGCTCTGCCTGCCTTTTGGGTCCTGCACGTGGAACGGGAAGCATTTCAGAGAACGCTACCCTGGAAGTTCTGGATTTCAATTTCCTACCTAAAAGCCTAAATTTAGCCTCCCGAACCTCCCTATCACATTTTCCTATGACATTGGTACCGACATGTACCAAAGCAGCAGACTCCTCCCCAGCACTATTTAAGACCTTATCTATGTGGCGCGTGAGGTCCGCCACCTTCGCACCAGACAGGCATGTTACCAGGCGATTCTCACGTCCACCAGCCACCCAGCTATCTACATGACTAATGATCAAATCACCAACTATAACGGCTGTCCTAACCCTTCCCTCATGGGCACATGGCCCTGGAGAAACTTCCTCGGTGTGAGGGGGTTTTACATCACCTGGAGGACAGGTCCTAGTTACAGGATCATTTCCTGCCACACCAGGGTGATGCTGTCCTGTCACGTGACCTCTCTCCTCCATGGCAACAGGGATGCTGCCAGACTGGAGGTGGGACTTCAGGACTATATCCCTGTAGGTCTCGTCTATGTACCTCTCTGTCTTTCTTATGTTTTCCAAGTCTGCTACTCTAGCCTCAAGAGAATGTACTCATTCCCTGAGAGCAAAGAGCTCCTTGCACCTAGTGCACACGTAAGACCTCTCACCAACTGGGAGAAAATCATACATGTGACACTCAATGCAAAAGACTGGAAAGCCCCCATCTCGCTGCTGGACTGCTGTCTGCATCTTAGTTTTAAGCTTGTGTTTAGATCTTTAAGTTCTTTACTTACTAAGGGTTGCTATGGATATTTATACTAATAAAACTGCACCTAATATATTTAATATACCTTGTTCACCTGAAGCTTAATTAATCTCAGGTCCTTAGTGTATGACTGATTTGGGTAACGAGCTTCACCTGAGAGCAGCTCCTTTCCTTTAAGATGTGTAAGTACCTATAAAGCTACGATTATCCTAGAGGTGGGTGGGTATTGGGGAGGGAGGGAGGGAAATAACACTTATTAAAAGAGAGCTGCTACACAGTACCCTGTCCTGTGCTGCTGAGGTAAGCTGTGACCATCTTCCTGGGTGATTAACAGTCCTTGCTTGGATAGAAGGAGTGTTTCAAAATGGCTGTTTGACCTACCACCTGGTGTTAACACCTATTGAAAAAGTTTCAAAGGTCTCTTGCCCCCTAGGTAGAAGGCCTATTTGTAAAGGTCTCTAGAAACCTTTTGTTGCTCAAAGAGTACTGACTCTGTTTTGTCTTTTATGCTAAGCTATTTTCTGATTTGATTTAAATTACAGCTCTTTGCTGCTGCTAGGCTCTGACTTATTATGAAATTTAAACTACAAGCTCTCTGCTGGGTTCCAAATTTCACTAGAAAGCTCTCTTCTGTGTTTTAAATTTAAACTAAAAGTACTTTGCTGATACTAGGCCCTGAGTGACTATTAAATTTAAACTACAAGCTCTCTGCTGGGTATGAAATGTAACCAGAAAGTTCTCTTCTGTGTTTTAAATTTAAACTTAAACTGCTGCTACTAGGCCCTGACTGATTTAACAAAAACAGTGGGTTCACATTAATTAGCCTTAATACAAAGAAGTCCTTTCAGAAATTTCCCAGAAGTATACACTCACAATTGCAGATCTCTGTCCAGAAGTAACAGTCCCTTTTTCTAGTCTTTCAAGTCCTTCTAGTTCATCGTACACCTGGGCAGGTACGTCAGCAGTTTACAATAAAACAAAAGTAAAAGACAGAAAAGAAATGAACTCCATAAAATCATAAAAGAATGTGATGCAAGATGGATCCTTGAAAACACAAAAGGATATCAAAAGGATATCTATATGTGTTTTATGGACTTCAGCAAAGCCTTTGATTGTGTAGATCATGAAAAACTCTGTGTGGCATTAAGAAGCATGATTATACCAGAACACCTGATTGTTCTCATGCACAGCCTTTATGTTCATCAAGAAGCAACAGTTTGAAAACAAGGGTCTTAGTCATATTCAATTCATTGACATCCAATAGACTGAGTTGTACACATTCCATTTCATTCTTGATTACCTCCAGCTTCCCTTGGTTCATGCTTTGTATGTTCCATGTCCCAATATGTAAGACATTTTTCCAGCTTCTGACACTCATTTCATGTGGAGCTACATCAGCCGTCAGACATCCCAAGGGCTTTGATCCAGCCACAACATAACTGCTGGCTTTACTCTGAAGTGTCTTCAGCATTAGTCCTAGGGCATAAGCACTAGATGGGCAACTTATTATCCTGGGAGATGTGTAGCTAGTATGTAGAGAGGCTCATGTGGTCCCTTTACACAAAAGCGGAAGTAAGGATGTAGTTGAAAACTACAGGTCGGTTAGTTTAACCGGTGGTGAGTAAATTATTGGAAATGCTACTGAAAGACAAAATAGTGAGGTTTCTGGAGTCCAGCGGATTACAGGATCCGAGGCAGCATGGATTCACCAGAGGTAGGTCTTCTCAGACAAATCTGATTGATTTCTTTGACTCGATTACCAGGGAGTTGGACTGAGGGAGAACCCTAGATGTGGTGTATTTAGATTTCAGTAAAGCCTTTGACATCGTTCCTCACAGGCGACTTATAAACAAATTGAGCACCCTAGGGAAGGACCCTAAAGTTACTGCTTGGGTTGAAAATTGGTTGAGTGGGAGGTGACAAAGGGTACAGGTAAATGGAGCTCACTCTGACGAGAAGGAAGTTACCTGTGGTGTGCCCCAGGGATCTGTCCTTGGTCTGATTCTTTTTAACATCTTTGTTAGTGATATAGCGGAAAGGCTGTCGGGTAAGGTTTGCCTCTTTGCAGATGATACCAAACTCTGCAATAGAGTAGACACCCTGGAAGGTGTAGATAACATGAGGAGGGATCTAGCTAAGCTTGAAGAATGGTCTAGAATTTGGCAGCTGAGATTTAATGTTAAAAATTGTAAGGTCATGCATTTGGGCTGCAGCAATCCAAGGGAGCAATATAGTATAGGAGGTGAAGTACTTTTATCTACTAAAGAAGAGTGGGACCTTGGCATGATTGTGTCTGATGATCTTAAAGTAGCTAGACAGGTAGAAAAGGTGACAGCAAAAGCTATAAGGATGCTTGGGTGCAGAGGGAGAGGAATGGCCAGCAGAAGAAAGGAGGTGATAGTGCCTCTGTATAAGTATTTGGTGCGACCTCATTTGGAGTATTGTGTGCAATTCTGGAGACCGCACCTTCAAAAGGATGTGAACAGGATGGAGTCGGTGCAGAGGGTGGCTACCAAAATTGTTAGTGGTCTTCATTATAAAGCATATGAGGACAGACTTAAGGATCTTAATATGTACACCTTAGAGAAAAGGTGGGATAGAGGTGATATGATTTATTTATTTTTATTTTTTATTTATTAATATCTCTTCTATACTGCGCTCTTTAAAATCAGTGCGGTTTACAATTAACTCTGATTTGTATGGTGCAGATAGAGTCTGTGCCGTACTTACAATGAAACAGGAATCGCAACTTGGTACATACAGGGTAACTATGCACAAACTGAGCGATCTGGTTGCCGATATACAAGGTTGGCCCGATCTGTTGGGCGACTATTTACAGGGTTGAGTAATTATATACAGGCTGAGCGGTCGATCGCAGCAGAACAATGTCGACCAGAACTGCTCGGCATCTATTTACAGGTTTGGATAAATATATACAAGGTCGATCGCAGCAGTGTTGACCAGAACTGCTCAGCATCTATTTACAGGTTTGGATAAATATATACATATGATTGAGATGTTTAAATACCTCCATGGCATAAATGCACAGGGGGAGAGCCTCTTTCGATTGAAAACAAGCTCTGCTACGAGGGGACATGGGATGAGTGTGAAAGGGGGTAGATTCAGGAGTGATATGCGGAAATATTTCTTTATGGAAAGAGTGGTGGATCCGTGGAATAGTCTCCCAGTGGAGGTGGTAGAGATAAGGACAATATCTGAATTCAAAGAAGCTTGGGACCAACACAGAGGATCTCTAAAATAAAAAAGGGGAATGTTGTCATGGTTGATATGGAAGGACAGACTAGATAGGCCATGTGGTCTTTTTCTGCTGTCATGTTTCTATCTTTCATTTCCCTCTTCCTGTATGAATGAATGTAGATCCAGAGACACAGGCTGTGTATGTGAATCAGTGGGCACTGGAGGCTGCAGATCTGGGGCCAATTCCCTCAGCCTACTCCATGATAGGCGGGGTGCAGTAAAAGTGCACGTGCAGACTCCATCTTATGGCTCCTGTTTCCAGTGGCAGTGGGATATGTGTCCTGCTGAGATTTGACTTAGGGAGAAAGAAGTCAAAGTCAGAGATACACGGCAATTCCCCACTTTACCTGTTGAAATTTGTGTTATGTTCCCTTTGATCCTAGATGTGTGTGAATGTGAGGTCATAGGTTCAGATATTGGACTGAAGCTTGCAAAAAAATGCATATAGATAAGCAGCATCATTCTCCACCTAGCAGTGGGAGGGAAGGTTGGGGTAAAGGCTACCAGGTTTCTGGTGGGCTGCAAGAAATTCATCTTGATGGGAGAGAAGGGGGAACTCATAGAAAATTGCAGTAACTACTCTCACACTACACCTAAGAGAACATTTTACATTTTGTTACTGAAAGCCTCATAGCTTTCAGGTGTGTCCTGCATACAAGGGAATTAATTATGTACCAGAAGAAAAATCATTAGCCAATAGAATCCAACTATTTCTGATATGTGACTTCTATGTAGGGGATCAAGTCAGAGTGTAGCAGTTTTTCAGTTTACTGTAAGAGCTGAACATATTCTAATCACTAAAGTTAAAATATGATGCATTTTTCTACCTAAGTTACGGAAGAGCAAGGGCTGCAGCAAGGAGAGTCGGAAGTTAAAGGGGTATTTCTTTGCTATGCAGATTCTGTTTCAGTCACAACTCTCCACTGCACTCAGGGCTACCGCAATATAAATGAAAACATCTGCAATCCATTCAAACTATGCCTGTCCGTATCCTCTCACACACCAAGAGGTTTGATCACATTACCTCACTCCTCATAGATCAGCATTGGCTCCCAGTATACTCAGGGACAGCCAAAGGGGGGTGCAGGGCCATGTGCAGAGACTCATTGCAGGGCCTCATTTGCATAAATATTTGCATAATGTTAATGTGCGCTAACATTTAGTAAACATGCCTCTTGATGAGTGTCTGGATAAAGAAAGATTTTCCAGATGTCTACATTACTATACTCCAGTGCCAACTGCCAGGCACATTAGGAAGTACTATAAACACTGACCATTTAGAACCCATAGCAAACCTGCCGTATCATAACAGCACTAACAGGACTCACAAAGCACCAAACCCTACTATCAAAAGGCAACACTGCAAATATTAAACCAATACATCTCAGAGAATACCAATATACGAGGGTTATTTTTAAAGTAAAGTCCGATTGGCTGTAGCTTTGCAAATTTTTTCCCCCTGTAGAAACAAGCATGCGTGCCGGCTCCCGGCATGCCTTGTGCAAAAGCAGATGCCATTTGCAGTCATAGCGTCACTTTGTACGGTTTATACTGAGACGTTAAAATGTTTAAGGCCATTGAGTGGCCCTCCAACTGTGAAATACGGTCTGTGATTCGGTTTTTGACAGCAAGGACCATGTCATCAGCGGACATTCATCACCAGATATGTAAGATGTACGGCCCCAATGTGATGAGTGACAGCAAAGTGCATAAATGGGTGAGATTGTTCAAGGATGGGTGGGACAAACTGTGCTCACGATGAGTTCCCAGGCTGCTTTCCGAGGAACACCAAAAAAGGAGAATGGCTAGTGCTTTGATAGTTTTGATCCGATACAATCAGGAAGGAGATGAACTTTTGGACCACATTGTCACAGGGGACGAGACATGGGTTTCTCACATGACTCCAGAATCAAAGCGGCAGTCAATGGAATGGAGACACAGGTCATCGCCAGTCAAAGTGAAAGCCAAACAGACAATCTCAACATGCAAGTGTTCCTCGGAAAGCAGCCTGGGAACCAATCGGGAGCACAATTTTCTGAACTGCAATTTTTCAGAAACGATTTTGTATAGCACTGACCTTGAAACTTGTGGAAATTTCAGTGACAAAGTGGCAATCGTGAATCACCGTTCTTCATGAATTTTTGTGTCAACTGTGTGCACCAAATCTTTTGTGATTACTGAAGGTTGACCCTATCGCGGTTCATCATGGACATTGTCCCGCCCGTCCTTGAACAATCTCACCCATTTATGCAAGTCCAAAAAACTGCCAGCATGGTTTAAAGGTGAGGTCAGAGAGGCTGTTTTTGCCAAAAAAGCATCTTTCAGGAAATGGAAAAAAGAGCCAAATGACGAAAAGTGGAAACAGCACAAGAACTGGCAAGTTAAATGCAAGGCATTGATAAGGCAGGCAAAGGGAGAATTTGAGAAGAAGCTTGCTGCGGAAGCAAAAACATGTAATAAAGACTTTTTCAAGTACATTTGTAGCAAAAAGGTTTGGACAAGTTCCTGGAAAAAAGGTCCATAAACCATTATTAAGAAGGGACCCAGGATATCAATGCTTGACCCAGTACAAGCATTGTGGAACCTGTGTCTTTTGGGGAAACTGCTAGGTACGTATGACCTAGATTGGCCACTGTTGGACTTTGGTCTGACCCAGTATGGCATTTCTTATGTTCTTAAGATAGTCAAGGAAAAACCTTTGCCTATCTTTAAGGCACAGGAACTATCCGGGCAACATGCAATGTATCTAATTATAGCTTTCCATCTCTTTCCATCACCCCAACCCTCCCATTTCCCAGTTCTTTCTCCTTCCCCAGCCTCTTATTTCCTAGTCTTTCACTAACTCTCCCTCTCTCCCCTATGACCAGTATCAACCCCTCTCCCTGTCCTGTTTCCCTTCCTCCATGTCTATCATCTTCTCTGTGCCCCTATCCCCCATGTCTAACATCTCCCCTCTTTGTCTCTTCTTCCTCCCCCATGTCTAACATCTCCCCTCTTTGTCTCTTCTTCCTCCCCATGTCTAACATCTCCCCTCTTTGTCTCTTCTTCTTCCCCCCATGTCTAACATCTCCCCTCTTTGTCTCTTCTTCCTCCCCCCATGTCTAACATCTCCCCTCTTTGTCTCTTCTTCCTCCCCCCATGTCTAACATCTCCCCTCTTTGTCTCTTCTTCCTCCCCCCATGTCTAACATCTTCCCTCTTTGTCTCTTCTTCCTCCCCCATGTCTAACATCTCCCCTCTTTGTCTCTTCTTCCTCCCCATGTCTAACATCTCCCCTCTTTGTCTCTTCTTCCTCCCCCATGTCTAACATCTCCCCTCTTTGTCTCTTCTTCATCCCCCATGTCTAACATCTCCCCTCTTTGTCTCTTCTTCCTCCCCCATGTCTAACATCTCCCCTCTTTGTCTCTTCTTCCTCCCCCCATGTCCAACATCTCCCCTCTTTGTCTCTTCTTCCTCCCCCATGTCTAACATCTCCCCTCTTTGTCTCTTCTTCCTCCCCCATGTCTAACATCTCCCCTCTTTGTCTCTTCTTCCTCCCCCATGTCTAACATCTCCCCTCATGGTCTCTTCTTCCTCCCCATGTCTAACATCTCCCCTCTTTGTCTCTTCTTCGTCCCCCCATGTCCAACATCTCCCCTCTTTGTCTCTTCTTCCTCCCCCCATGTCCAACATCTCCTCATGTACATCTCTATCCCCCCCCATGTCCAGCTTACCCCTTCTGCCCTTATCCCCCCATGTTCAGCACCCCCCCTTCTGTCCCTATCCCCCCATGACCAGCATCTCCCCATCTCACCTCATCTCATGTCCAGCAGCGGCAGACTTTGAACTTAAAAAAAGAAAAAAAAGTGTGGGTCTTTGTGACTCTGCGCTTGGAAGGATGGTCTGGTCCTGTCCCCTCTGATGCAAGCAGATGTCAGAGGAAAGAGGGATCAGATCAGCCTTGCAAGCGCAGAGTCACAAAGACCCACTTTTTTTTTAAATTGAAGGTCTAGCACCGCCACTGGAATTGGAAAAGCGTCAGTTGGGCAAGGGCAGGCAGTGCGGGAGATGGAGGTGGGGAGCCAAGGCCAGCGGTCAGCAGGAAACCAGCCCTTCATTGACCAGTTTTACCAGCCGCCGCCTGCAGCTCATAAAACTAGCTGGGCCGGCCTAAAACTGATTGGTTGGCAACCTTGGAAGGAGAAGGCCCCATTCCTGTGAAGCACCTGAGAAAATAGTCCCTTGACTGCCTCCCACTGCTCTCGGCATCTGGAGCCTGTTTATCATATTGTGTGTTTTAATCATTTCACCTTTGTTCTACCCTAATTCCCTGTTTGATGTGTTTGTCTGTCTCTTTCTTGAATACATTGTAAGTCCTATTTAGCAGGGACTGCCTCTCACATGTATGTGTACAGTTCTGCGTATGCCTTGTAGTGCTATAGCAATGATTAGTAGCAGTAGCAATAGTAGTAATCCCCTTTTTATCAACTTAGAGACTGGATAGTTCTTTCTTCAAATTTATATCACCATCTCTGAACTCTTCAATGTTCGGAAAGTTTCCTATACTGACATATACTGTATAATAGAAAAAACACCTTGGTGGACCCCTAAGAGAGTTATGCATTGGCTGCCAAGTGGCCGATGCATAGCTTCCCTAGTCATCACATTTCAAAAATTATATGGATAATATCAGACCCTTGAAATCACGAATGGGCTCAACACTATATAATTTGGGCCAGAATTAGGGGAAGAGCCATTTTGGCACCACAAATTATCTATTTAGTTTAGGGCTGCCGAGTAGTGCTGATGAGGTCACCAGTCAATCCATATATTCAGCACTACTACCGATACACATAGTAATGCTGAATATACAGATTACATTAAACACTGCAGCCTGCACTTAACCAAATGATTGTTCCATCTGAAAATCTAGTGTAAAATATCCTGGGGACCAATTTATAGTCTCAGGGCCTAGATGTCTCCCACACAGATTTTATGAGTTTGGAACTGTGGAATTTTGTTGGCAGATGTAACTTTTTCCAGTGCATAATTAATTCTCTTGTATTCAGGGCATATCCACCAGCTTTATGTCTTTGGATTAGATTTGAAACATTTTATAGTAACTTGGTTTTAGGTATAATGTGAGGGTAGAGTACTACAGTTTTCCATGGCGACTATATCAACCACCCCACCTCTGTCCTTTCTTCCACCAAATAAATTTGTTTATGATTGATTGGTTAATTTATTAATTAAGGTTTATTAAATTCATTTAAGAATAATTCACCCAAGGTAGTGTATAAATATACTTTTTGCTCATTATTGACTCATAAGAATATCTGAACAGCAGTAACCCCGTAACATTGAAGGTCATAAGGCTATTTTTCCTTGTTGCAAATTTGTAACTGAGAAAAACATAAGATGCTTCACTGTGGGTCAGACCAAAGGTCATCAAGCCTAGAATCCTGTCATGGACAGTAGCCAGTCCAGGTTATCTGGCAGGATCCCGAGGAGTAGATCTATTGACTACATGGCTAATACTGCTCTTGGGCAAAAAGTGCCCAAGATTAGTGCACCAGAAATCTGGTAGCCCTAGTTTAACTCACTCATCATTATTGATGGAAGAAAGAGAAGCTCATGGAAGGTGGCAATTATTTGCAGAGGGCAGCAAAACACATAGCACTGACCCTGTCCTCATCCTCAATCTCACACTGTTAGAAAATGCCCCGTATACATACTGGGCCCGATATTCTTCTGGGCGGTCTAGGCGCCACTATGGTGCCCACCTACCCTTAACCCCAGATATTCAATGCCGGGGTCATATGCAGTCCTGGCATTGAGTATCTGGGGATTGCTGCATATGCCAGAAGCCACATTAGGTAACCGGGCAGCTGTGATATTGCATGTTTTCCTCGTCTATCTTTTCGGCACAGACCGCTAACCGGGCAGCATGCAATATCCCTGCTGCCTGGTTATCACTTGTCGCTGCCTCCGCTCCACCCCAGAATGCCCTGACACACCCCGATGCTAACGGGATAGTATCGGGGCACATAGAAGGGGATATTCTACAGCACTAACCATGTAAGTGCCATTGAATAATCCCAATTTAAGGCATTTGCAAGGTTTACTGGGCTGTAAACAGAGTAAATGCCTTTCGAATATCAGACCCACTATGCCTATCGCATTCACGCTATTTTACCATGCACATCTGAACAGCAGTAACTCCATAACACTGAAGGTCATAAGGCTATTTTTCCTTGTTGCAAATTTGTAACTGAGAAAAAATGGTTATAAAATTCAGTTCATAGGAACTTTATAACAAATTAGTTGTAGATATTATCAGTATCTCTTATTGTACAACAGCGTCACTGATTGCAAATTTCTCTAAATAGATTTGTTGAACTGCAGATAATGACATTTTAATGTGAAGTGACACCACCGACAGCAGGCAAATAATCAGTGCTGTCATAAATACCCATGCAAGTCTGAGCTTCACCATTGATTTTCAGTGCATGTCATGCTTCTGTACAGGTATCGCATCCTGAACCCTTCTGCTATACCGGATGACAAGTTTGTTGATAGCAGAAAAGCCACAGAGAAGTTATTGGGCTCACTGGACATTGATCACACACAATACAAATTTGGACACACCAAGGTAAAAAGGATTATTTCTTTGCTGCAGAAATCTTGTACTATTATCAGTCAGTATCAAAGCATTGTCTAAAAAAAAAAATATAAAAAAGAACATAAAAAATATAAAAAAATATATAACAAGGTCTGAGGAAAAACTCCTCCCAGCTCCACCCTCTCCCAAGTGCTCTTTCTTAATTGAAATACCTGGGCTTTTAAGCTAATTGAAACACCTGGGTTTTAATTGTGGCAGGGGCCTTCCTAACTCCATCCTGAGAGATTCTGGGAGTTGTAGTGAGCTCATACATCTGACCCTGCCACAATATACATATAGCATCAATATTCAGCCATTATAAATATAACTGAATGGTCTAATATAAGACAGCATTTTTGCTGACCTAAAGTAAACTGCTTAATTATGGGGATTATTTTGGAAGCCCGTTTCATGCCTTGGATGTCTGAAAGCGGGCATAGAGATGTCCCCGGAGCCATCTTAGAAGCCGGGTCTTTGGACATCCTCAGCACGAGGACATCCAAGTTGGAATGGGGGTGTGGTGGAGGAGTGATCAAGGTGGTCCCAAGAACTTGGACGTCCATGCCTGATTTCAGAAATGTCCTGGTCATCCTAAGTGGCATCAAAGGTTATACCCATTTCCAGGCACGCAAAGGCATTTGAAAAGCACTCGTTTTATCCGGCAAACATCTGGATGGTATGGAGAAGGAGGTATGCTCATTTCCCCTTAATTTTACAATTTGTCAATGAACACTGACAGAGAATAGGGGCTTCTGTTTCCATTTTGCCAAGCCACTGGATGTCTTCTTATGAAACCATGCTTAAGATGGACGCCCCTGCTCCACAGCTTCATAGAGGGGACATCTATATGGACGTTGGCAGTTGATGCGTCTTGAGGATCAGCTCGATAAAGCAATGCATCATCAATGATGTTGCTGATACAGCAGCCATGCATAGAGCAGAGAATATAATCATCCTTTCCTTAAGGCCCTTCATGAGATTCTCCTTGATGATTGCCACTGACAAATGTCTTGGGAATCTGATGGGGCTGGACCTGACCTTATGGGAGACTGGCATGGCACCTCCTATACAGATGAGGAAGCATGGTCCTCATGTCAGAGCTGCTCTAAGGGTCAGATTCATCTGATACCTCAATGCTCTTGACATGATGCCCCAATGCGCTTCAACGCCAATGCATCTTGGCCTCCATCTGATGCTTAATTTCCTGTTCCTCAGGTGGGAGTTGGTGTCTGACCACTTCTGAGGACTCCTATTGATGTTCGAGTAGGCCCAATGTCTTCTTAATGTCAATACAGCTCTTGGGATCCTAGTAACTGATACCAGTGATGAGGAATCGGACTTAGAAGCGCCAAACTGTTTAACTTGGGACAAACAGGAAGGAGGGAACGTGGCCTCCACTGTGATGGCTCTGAAATGTTGAGGATGTTGAATCAGGAATAGGTTCGGAGAGGGTAATGAAGAGTGCCAGTGTGCTACTTGATCATAGCATGACACATCCACAAGCTGGGTTATTACTCTGAGGTCTGGAACCATGAGTCTCCAGATGCCAATACTCATTGTGGATACTTTATAAAAAAATATCATATATTGCATGCACCATGTAATTTCCACACTTCTTTCTCGGGCTCATTAGAGACCTGAGTTACGAGGCTTTCTTTAGAGAAAGAGTCTCCAAACTCATCAAAATTCCACATGAAGTTACTGTCCCAGTTGACTTCAAACATGCTATTGTCACACCTCTCCTCAAGAAATGCTCACTTGATCCCACCTGCCCTTCTAACTATCGACCCATCTCCCTCTTTCCCTTCATTTCTAAACTACTAGAACGAGCAGTCCACCACCGCTGCCTCGACTTCCTCACCTCCCATGACCTCTTGGCCCCACTACAATCAGGCTAACGGCCCCTACACTCCACTGAAACGGCCCTTACAAAAGTCTCCAATGACTTACTCCTGGCTAAATCTAAGGGACTCTACTCTGTCCTCATCCTTCTTGACCTCTCCGCGGCCTTTGATACTGTTGACCATAATCTTCTCCTTAACACCCTCTCTTCGCGTGGCTTCAAGGACTCCATGCTATCCTGGTTCTCCTTCTACCTCTCCCATCGTTCCTTTAGTGTATGCTCTGGGGGCTCCTCCTCCTCCCCCACCCCGCTCCATGTTGGTGTTCCACAGGGATCCGTCTTGGGCCCCCTCCTTTTCTCCCTTTATACCCAATCCCTTGGCGCACTTATCTCCTCCCATGGCTTTCAGTACCATCTCTATGCCGATGACTCCCAAATCTACCTCTCTACACCTAATATCTCTCCAGCAATCCAGACCAAGATCTCATCCTGCCTTTCCGACATCTCTGCCTGGACGTCCCATCGCTGCTTGAAACTGAATAAGGCCAAGACTGAACTCCTCGTCTTTTCCCTCAACTCCTCCCCTCCTCTTTCCCCTTTCTCAGTCTCAGTGGATGGATCTACGATCCTTCCTGTTCCCTCAGCCCGCAATCTGGGGGTTCTCTTTGACACCTCTCTCTCCTTCTCCACACACATCCAGCTCGTAGCTAAGACCTGCCGCTTCTTCCTCTTCAACATTAGCAAAATCCCCCCCCTTCCTTTCTGAACACACTACCAAAATGCTTATCCACTCCTTAATTTCCTCTTGCCTAGATTACTGCAACCTGCTCCTTGCCGGTCTCCCCGCGAATCATCTCTTTCCCCTTCAATCTATACAAAATTATGCTGCTCGACTAATATTCCGCCAGTCTCGCCATGCCCACATTACTCCTCTTCTCAAGTCACTTCATTGGCTGCCCATCCAATTCCGCATACAGTTCAAACTTCTCATACTGACCTATAAATGCATCCACTCTGCGGCCCCTCAATACCTCTCATCCCTTATCTCTCCCTACATCCCCTCTCGGGAACTACGCTCCGCTAACAAACTACTTCTAGCTAGGCCTTTCACTCGCACAGCTAACTCATGCCTTCGCTCCTTTCACCTCGCTGCACCCCACGCCTGGAACAACCTACCTATGTCTATACGCCAAGCACCCTCACTGGCCCTTTTCAAATCCAAGTTGAAAACCCACCTCTTCACTGTTGCCTTCAGATCCTGACTTCCACCCTTATCCTAACCTGATTCCCATCAATCTCCCATGATCGAATTACACAGACCATATTATGCTTTCCACCGAACTGACTATTGCTATCGCTTTGTATTGTTGTATCAGATTGCAAACTCGGATGAGTATTAGATTGTAAGCTCGGATGAGCACGACTCTGACGAGCAGGGACTGTCTATTATATGTATATTTTTATATGCATTGTCATACCTGTACAGTGCTGCATGCTCAGCGCTATATAAGTGATAAACAGTAGTAATAGTAATGAAGTTCTGTGAGTGCATACCCATGAAGAGTTGGTAAGATGCCATGCAGGATGGGAGTATAGCATTCTGATAAAATTTCCTTGTAGGCAAGTTTGTTGGAGATAAAGCAGACATTCCATGAAGAGCATGAAAAAGGAACAAAACAGAAAGGGAGGAGAAGAATAGGAATAAGACTGGACGGATAATGGTTTGATCTGCACAGACGGGATGAGAGTTGCCTTGGAGGGCCAGGATTGAGATTCTTATCTCCAGCTGAGAGGAGAAAGAGGTGCAGGAAAATACGGAGAAGAGAAAGGAAGGTATGACAGAAACACAGAAACAGAGAAAAATGACGACAGAAAAAGACCACATGGCCTATCTAGTCTATCCTTCCATATCAACAACTAAAAACAGTCCCTTTTTCCCTTTAGAGATCCTCTATGTTTGTCCCATGCTTTTTTGAATTCAGATGCACTTCGAGAGTGCTGGTGCTGAGCCCGAGACTCTCGGTGCCCGCGCTGAAAGTTACAGAGCCTTCTGGTATCGAGGCCAGAATGGCAGCCCTGGAGCAGAATATCTCTGCCATCCTGGCCTTGGAACAGGCGATGATGTCAGGTTCATCTGCATCTTCTGCCCTGGCTACCGGACCCTCGACTGCGGTGCTGTCCCCAGGCATCGAGCCAGGCCTTGAGCGCCATTGGCCTTGGGCAACCCCTCAGCTCCCATCGAGGTCCCGGTCCCGATCCTTGGAGATCTGGTCCTCCTGGCCAGTTTCCGGGTATTTGACCCAAGACCCACTGGGGGACCTCGGTTCCTTGGGGCAGGTTTCGAGACACGGACAGCCCACGTCTTAGACTTCGACACCCTCTGGCTCCAACTGGGAGACTGACGTTGAGGCCTCGCCCAAGACCTCTCAGCACTGAAATGTCCCTTCGAAGCCATCTCCCCTACAGCCCTGGTGCCATTCCCCACCCAAGGACTTGGCCTTCTCATGGCTTCGTCCAGGACATGGCATGGGCCCTCTCGGTCCTGACTGAGTCAGAGAAGGATCCACGCACCAAAGAACTGGAGATCCTCCAGTATGAGTCCCTGCCAAAGGAGGCTGTGTTAGTGCCGGTGCAACCCATCCTCAAGTGGCTTCTCCTGCAGATGTGGAAAACCCTGGTCTCAGCACTGGTGTTCGAATGACACCTCGACGCCATCTATCGTGTCAAAAAAAGCCCAGGCTTCCAGAAATCCCAGCTCCCATACAACTCCATGGTGGTGGTGTCCTCGATGCAAAAGCTCCAGGAGCCAGAAGAATTATTCTTCTGTCCCCCGGGATAGAGAGGCCAGAGTCCTCAATGCCCTGGGGTGCAAGTGCTTCCAGGGATCCATGCTGAGCTGCTTGATACAGACCTATGAGCTCTATATAGGCATGTATCTAAAGGACCTCATCCAGGAACTCGCCAGGTTCTCGGCAGGGCTCGCCGGGGAACCCCTTCAGTGGTTCCAGACTCTGGTTGCCGCCATCTGGGATTGTTCCAAATTCTTGTCCTCAGTTGCCTACAATAGTTTCAAGGCTGCTGCCCGAGACACAGCTGCGGGCATCAGTTCTCAGCACCAGGCCTGGCTTCAGACCTCGGACCTCAAGCAATTGGTCCAGGAAAAGCTGCTGGATGTCCCCTGCGCTGGGGATAACTGTTTGGAAAATTAATGGCTGATAAGGCAGCTGAGATAGTAGCTGAGGTGGTGACCCGGCAGAGGCTCTCAAAGAAGACCTCTGCCCTCTCCCAAAAAAAACTTTGGGGAAATGGCCAATTTTCTCGAGGAAAAAGGGGACTTTTCAGCAGTCACCACTACCAAGCCTTATCAGGCCAACAGCAGCAGGAACCCCAGTCTAAAGGCCAGGGTCGCACACACAGGAGGCCAAAAGTCCCAAAGCTGCAGTTTCTGGCCCTGGCTCAGCCTGGAGGGAACTTTTGACTCCCAGGGCAGGGCCTCCCTCCCCCCGGGAGACCCTCAGCAGCCCACAGTGGGCCGCCTAGCACTCTTTGACCACAAGTGGGCCGAGGTCCCTTCCGACCAGTAGGTACTCCAGATGGTAAAGGAAGGTTACCATCTCTGCTTCCAGCAGACCCACTGGGGTATTTTCCAGGAGAGCCAGTGTGACCTCTCCTTCACAGACCTTCTTGCTCTCAGAGCTAGTAGTCTACTTAGAGACAAGGCAGTAGAGCCCATACCCCAACACCTTTGGGAAAAGAGCTTCTACTCCATATACTTCCTTGTTCCCAAAAGAACTGGGGGCCTCAGGTCCATTCTGGACCTCTGAAACCTGAACAAGTTTCTGGTGAGGGAGAAGTTCAAGATGCTCTCCCTTGGAACACTGCTGCCTTACCTCCACCGGGGAGATTGGCTGTGCTCCTTAGACCTAAAGAATGCATACACTCACATCCAGATCCACCCCTCTTACAGGCAATTCCTAAGGTTCATGGTCAGAGGGGGCCACTACCAGTATGGGGTACTTCCCTTCGGTCTGGCCTCCTCGCCAACAGTCTTCACATTGTGCCTAGCAATAGTAGCCGCCCATCTGCGCCTACAAGGGGTATTCATCTTTCCCTACCTAGTCGACTGGCTCATCTGGGGCAGTACAGCCACAGAGACCAGCCAGGCCACAGAGCGTACCATTCTCCTCTTGCAGCACCTAGGGTTTGTCATACCCCTAACCCACTTACACATGTGGACAGCACAGTGGTGCCTACGTTCTCAGTGGACCCAGGCCATGGGCAGGCTCTGGGACAGGGTCAGGATCAGTCGCCAGATGCCGAGGTCCCTCTATTTGTGGCAGGACCTATGCCACCTCCAGGCCGGAATGCTCTTCTGGGCGCCCTCACCACAGAGAACCCTGACCACAGATGCCTCCCTCCGGGGGTGGAGAGCTCACTGCGGAGCTCACTGCACGCAGAGCTGCTGGTCCCAGGAGGAGTCCCTGCTACAGATCAACCTCCTGGAGCTCCGGGCAGTGTTCCAAGCCCTACAAGCGTTCTGCAGCCACTTGCGAGACAGACCTGTGCTGATCCAGATGGATAACTGGGTCACTATGTTCTACATAAACAAGCAGGGGGTCACGGGTTCATTCTCCCTCTGCCAGGAAGGGGTAGTCCTCCTCTCCTTTGCAACATACAATGGCATGTTTCTGCGGGCAGTCTACCTCCTGGGCCAGGACAAATACCTTGCAGAAAGACTCAGCACAGTCCTGCGTCTGCATGAGTGACATCTGGACCCCATAGTGGCGGAGGGGCACTTCCGCCTCTGGGGCTGGCCCGAGATAGACTTGTTTGCCTCCCCAGCCAACAAGCAGCTGGCTCGCTTCTGCTCCAATCAGCCTTCTTGTTCTCATAGTCAGAGGGACTCCTCTACGCATTTCCACTGACTTCTCTGGTTGCCAGGAATCTGTTCAAAATCCAGAGCGAGAGGGCATCGGTGATACTGATTGCCCCCAAGTGGCCCAGGTAACCCTGATTCCCCCTGCTGCTCTCACTGTTGGAGACACTTCTAGTCCCCATGGGTCAAGCCCCAGACTTCCTGATCCAGGAGGAAGGCTCTCTCTTGCACCCCAAAGTAGGGTCGCCGAAGCTAACGGCATGGCTGCTGAGAGGATAGCTCTGGCCCCTCTCAACCTGCCAGCAGAGGTTGAAGAGATCCTTCTGGCCTCCAGAAAGCCCTCTACAAGAAGGGCCTATGCCTTTAAGTGGTGCAGATTTGCCCTCTGGTGTGCGGACAGGAAGGAGAACCCCTTCTCCTGCTCTGTACAGCTGGTACTCCAATACCTCGTGCACCTGTCCCACTCCGGGCTGAAATGTAACTCTGTCAGGGTGCATTTGAGTGCTACAGCCACTCACCACCACCCGATTGAGGGCAAACACCTCTCAAGCCAACCTCTAGTCTCACGGTTTCTATGGGGTCTTCTACTTTTGTAACCCCCTCTCCGCCCCCTCCCCCCCAGCTTACCAGACCACCATTCAAGCCCCTGGTTACATGCCACTTGTGATACCTGTCCTGGAAGGTGGCCTTCTTTGTGGCCTTAATCTCAGTTCACAGAGTGAGCGAACTCCTAGCCCTGGTGGTGGACCCTCCATACACCAGGTTCTTCAAGAACAGAGTGGTACTCGCACTCACCCCAAGTTCCTCCTGAAGATGGTATCCCCATTCCACCTCAACCAAGAGGTTGTACTTCCCACCTTATTTCCACAACCTCACACCAGCAAAGAGGAGCTCATACTCTATACACTTCCATTTATAGAGGACCCAGTGCCACCATAAAGTACCTCAGCTTTTCATATCCTATGACCCCAGCAGACTGGGGCTTCCTGTGACCAAGTACTCTGTCCAATTGGGTGGCGGACTGTATCACCCTTGCCTATGAGCGGGCAGGTCTCCCTGGAGCACTGGATCACAGCACATCGCGTGAGGGCGATGGCCATGTCAGTAGCCAACCTCCGTTCTGTGCCGGTAATGGAGATCTGCAGAGCCACCAAATGGTCTTCTATTCACATGTGTGCAGCTCACTACTGCCTGGAAAGCGAGTCCCACAGGGACAGTGCCTTCGACCAGGCAATACTCTGTAATATTTTTGGGGTGTAGGCAACTCCTGCCCTCCGACTCTTCTGTTTTCAGGCTACTGGAGTGTTAGTGTCGCTGGACGCTAGGGTCATGCAGAGGTTCTCTGTAGGGACTCACCTTCTGCAACTATGGCCACCCAACAGGTCACTGGTGGTGCTCTTGTGGTTTGGTCCTCAGCAGCCTGGAACTAGAGAGTCCCATATGTGAGGACTGACTTAGTGCTTGTTCCTGGAGAAAGTGTAGATACTCACTTGTAACAGGTGTTCTCTGGGAACAGCAGGAATCAGTCTTCACAACCCTCCCTCCTCCCCTAGTAGTTGCCTTCCCTATTTTGCTTAATTTTTTACTGCCATCTTAGCTATGTCACTGACTGAGCAAGATAGCACCCTTGGGCAGGAAGGGGACCATGCATGTGTGGTAGCATTCACAAAGGCTTTCTTTGAAAGCTGGGTCAATGCTCCATGTGGGCTCTGTCGGTGCCAATGTCACCCATATGTGAGGACTGATTCCTGCTGATCCCGAAGAACATCTGTAACAGGTGAGTAACTACGCTTTTTAGTAGTTTGAAGTAGGGATAAGACTAGGGAGAGTTAGCATCTAGAAGAAAAAGGATAGCAGAACCATAGAAAATAAAAAAGAAGGGAAAAATACTAAACTGAGTGGAAGATATGGAATGCCTTCTAGCAAGCAGTTGGATGGAGCACAGGGTATCAGCAACAGAAACCCGAGGAGGATGTGTGGTAGACCTGGGAGGCACTGTGGAAGAAGTTGGGAGAAATATAAAATAGTCTTCTCCAGCATCTATCTAACGACTGGAAGGGATCACAGATCATCAGCAGTTGAAACTGCTGTCTTTATTTATTTATTTATCAGGTTTTTGTGTTTTTTTATACTGCTTTCAGTCAAAGTAGTTTACATTGTAACATAAACTTGGTAATATACATTAAACAGGGACATTTATAACTTGGATTTCTCCAGGACCAAGCAGGAAGACAGTCCTCACATATGGGTGACATCACCAACAGATCGCGCATGGGAACACTTCCCAGCTTCCATAGGAAGCTTTTGGAAGGTGCTCCATGCATGTGTTCCAGTCTTCCCACCCAAAGGAATCATCTTTATCTCAGTCTTCTTTTTTCCATGGAGCCCTCCAGACATTGTCTGTTTCCCAGAATTTAGTTTACCTTTTTTTCACTAGCCTTTTTGCTATTTTTCGGTATTGCATGCTGTACAGCTTCTTTCTGCCAACTCCAGGAACATTGGTGCCTTGCGCCACATTTTTCTCAGGTTTTTTCCTTTTTCTTTCTCGTTGTGCAGGATTTTTCTCTCGAGCTCCCCTGGTGAATGAGAACATTGAAGTCCTTTGACTTGTCGGAAGCCATCTTCCCTATCACGTCAAAGCAGGCCAGTGGCTTCAAGAAGTGTACCCCGTGTGGCCGGACTATCTCCATTGCGGATCGCCATAGCTGGTGCCTTCAATGCCTCGAGCCCAACCACGAGTCCTCGGACTGCGCTCTTTGCTTGCAGATGACACACAAGGGGCTTAAAAACCTGCAACGGCAGTGGAAATCACTATTCAGTTCTGAGACGTCGACATCAGTCCTGGCATACTACTACTGCTGTATAATGCTACAAGACATACGCAGCACTACGTTGACCTCAGCATCGACGTCCTCAACAGCCACAAATGAGGCTTCAGGTTCGCGCAGAGGCCAGGCCCATTCAGAGCCGAGGGGTTGTGGGGCACCAGAACAGCAGCTGAAAAGGAGCACCCCCAGAAGGACTGGACTTTGATCTAATCAGCATCAAAAGGTGATGCCGAGCCCAGGGCGAAGACATTGCAAGCGTGCATTGGCCTTCTACTTGGAGCACACGAAGGCGCACCATCAATCCTCTCAGTTATTCATCTCCTTCAACCCTAATAGGCTGGGGGTTAATGTTTCAAAGCATACTCTATTCCTCTGGCTCGCTGATTGCATCACCCTTGCATATTCCTTGTCTGGTCTGAGCCTTGAGGGTCATGTCACAGCTCACAACGTCCATGCGATGGCTACATTGCTAACCAACCTCCGTTCTCTCTCCTCAGAAGAAATCTGCTGGGCTGCGACATAGTCTTCGGTCCATACCTTTGCAGTCCACTACTGTCTGGCTGGGGATTCACAACGGGACAGCAATTTTAGGCAGGTCATACTCCTGCATCTCTTTGGGTCTTGAGGGTCAATTCCTGCTCACCAGCCCTTCTGTCTGTCCAGGCAACCTGCTCAAATTTCCTTGGTCGATGTCGACTGTGGATACTGCATCAGATGAGTCCGTCAATGGAACTGCCTCTCTGATCTTCCTGGCTTCTCCATTTCTCGATGCCCAGCTGGGCTATTCTTTCTCCTCTGGTTCTGGTAGCCTGGAGCTTGGGAGTCCCATACGTGAGGACTTATTTCCTGCTAGTTCATGGAGAAAGCATAGTTACTCACCTGTAGCAGGTGTTCTCCGTGAATAGCAGAAATAAGTCCTCACAACCCTCCCACCTCCCCAGGGAGTTGCCTTTTGACTCCTGCTATGATCCTACTGGAGAAGATGACGCCACGGTGGAAGAGGAAGGCAGGTGCGCATTCGCAGCATACATTGCAAATGTTTCCTTTGGAAGCTGGGGAGCGTTCCGTGCGGGGCTCCATCGGTGACATCACCCCATTCGTGAGGACTTATTCCTGCTATTCATGGAGAACACCTGCTACAAGAGAGCAACTATGCTTTTCCTCCACTGGTTTTTAGTACCATCTTTATGCTGATGACTTTCAGATCTATTTTTCTGTTCTTGAAATCTCTCCAGGAATCCAGGCCCGGATCTCTGTCTGCTTATCCGACATTGCTGCCTAGATGTCTCACCGCCGTCTGAAACAGAACATGGCCAAAACTGAGCTCCTTATCATTCTGCCTAAATCCCCTCCCCCTTCCTCCTCTATTTCTGTGGATAATACTATACTCCTTCCTGTTTTCTCAGCTTGCAACCTTGGAATCATCTTTGACTCCACTATCGCTTTCTCTGCACACATCCAACAGATAGCTAAAACCTGTTGTTTCTTTCTCTATAATATTGGCAAAATTTCTATACACAACTAAGACACCTTCCATCTAGACTATTGCAACCTCCTACTTGCTGATCTCTCTGAATCATCTCTCTCCCCTTCAATCTGTTCAAAACTCAGCTGCAGAGCTAATTTTACTACTACTACTACTACTACTGAATATTTGCATAGCGCTACATGGCGTATGCAGCCTGCACAGATACATGTAAAAGAAGGTCCATGCTCATTAGATCTTACAGTCTAATAGAGACTGACAACATAGTAGCTGTAGACATGGTATACAGCTAGGGGGACTGGTAAGGAAACACAAAAAACATTAGGTGAGTCAAGATCCGAAAGTGGCAGCGAAGAGGTTTAGGTTAGGTTTATTCATTTGATATAACCGCCTTTCTGGGGTAATCAAAGCGGTGTACAGGTAATAAAATACATAAAAATTCATAAAATACATAAAATAGATAAATTATACAAAACATAAAAACAGAATACATAAAAACTTTGGCCATGGCCAGAAAGGAAAGGAAATTTACAATTTTTTTAAAAGGATAGGGACTAACACGCAGCAAGTACGGGACATGATACAACAGGTGGGTAGGTACAGCAGGAACAGATTCATACAAAAGGAGAGGGGATATTGAATGCCAGTGAAAAGAGATGGGTTTTAAGGTTTTGTTTGAAAATTGCGAATTGTGAAGAGGTGAATTTTCAGCCTGGATTTGAAAAGGGTCAGAGAAGGCTCCTGATGTACAGACTCAGGTAGCTTGTTCCAGGCATAAGGAGCAGCAAGGTGAAAGCAGCAAAGTCTGGAGTTGGCAATAGAAGAGAAGGGCACAGATAGAAGCGATTTGCCTAAAGAGGGGACTTCCCGAGGAGGAGTGTAGGGAGAGATAAGAGAGGAAAGGTAGTGAGGAGCTGCAGAGTGAATGCATTTATAGGTGAGCAGGAAAAGTTTGAACTGGATGCGGAAACAGATAGGAAGCCAATGAAGAGGCTTGATAAGAGGGGTTATATGAGCATGACAGGCTGGCATAAGATTAGCCGTGCACAGTGTTGGACAGATTGAAGAGGAGAGAGATAACTCAGAGGGAGACCAGCAAGGAGCATGTTACAATAGTCTAGATGGGAGGTGTCTAAGGAGTGGATAAGTGTCTTAGTAGTATGTTCAGAAAGGAATGAGCGAATTTAGTTGATGCTGTAGAGAAAGAAACAGCAGGTTTTAACTATCAGTTGGATGTGTGTGGAGAAGGAGAGAGAGGAGTCGAAGACAACCCCAAGGTTGCGAGCTGAGAGATAGAGAGGAGTAGAGAGAGTTATCCACAGAGACAGAGAAAGGAGGAAAGGGAGGGTTTAGGGGGGAAAATAAAAAGCTCAGTTTTGGCCATGTTCAATTTCAGGTGGCAGTGAGACATCTAAGCAGCAATGTCAGAAAGGCAGGCAGAGATCCAGGCCTGGATTGCCAGAGAAATTTCAGGTGTAGAGAAGTAGGTCTGGGAGTCATCACTATAAAAATGGTACTGAAAGCCATGGGAAGAGATGAGTGCAGCAAGGGATTGGGTATAGAGAGAGAAAAGAAGTGGACCCAAGACCGACCCTTGGGGTACACCAACTGAGAGCAGAATAGCAGTAGAGGAAGATCCACCAGAATAAACACTGAAAGAGCAATGGGAGAGATAAAAAGAGAACCAGGATAGCACAGAGCCCTTAAAACCAAGTGAGGATAAGGTATCAAGGAGTAGATTGTGGTCAACAGTATCAAAAGCAGCAGAAAGGTCAAGAAGGAAGAGGATGCAGTAAAGGCCCTTGGATTTTGCCATGAACAGATCACTTTAGACTTTGGCAAGAGCTGGTTTGGTAGAATGTAAAGGACGAAAGCCAGATTGTAGAGGATTCAGAAGGGCAATGGCGGTAAACTGCACATTCAAGTAGTTTAGAAACAAAGTGGAGGAGGAAGATGGGTCAATAGTGAGAAGGACAGGTAGGATCTAGTGAGAGTTTGAGGAGAGGAGTAACCACAGCATGCTTGAAGGCTGCAGGGAAAGTTGCAATGGAGAGCGATAGGTTGAGAATATGAGAGATGGAAGGGACTACAGTGGAGGAGATGGAGGTAAGGAGACAGGTGGGAATAGGATCAGAGGAGCAGGTAGTGAGTTTGGATGAGGAAAGAAAGTGAAGGGTTTCCTCCTCGGAGATCATAGAAAAGGAAGAAAGGGTAGTAGAGGTAGGTGGTGAAGTTGGGAGTGAAGAGGGGGAGGCTGGGAAGTAACTGACCTCGTGGGGAATTGGAGTGTGATCTTGTGGATTTTGTCATGGAAATAGTCAGCCAGGGTTTGGGCAGAAAGTGAGGAAGGGGTCGAGGCAGAGGCACCTCGAGGATAAAGTTGAGAGTAGTAAAGAGACAGCGAGGGTCAGAGGCAAGAGAATTAGTCAGATGGACATAAAAGTCTTGTTTGGCAAGTGCTATGGCTGACTGGAAAAAGACAAACAAGATTTTGAAGTGTAGAAAGTCCACAAGGGTGCGGGATTTGAGACAGGCACGCTCAGCTGAACGGGCACAGGAACATAGATAGTGGGTAGTAGAAGACAGCCAGGGTTGAGGTAGAGTATAAGAGCATCTAGAGCAGAGGAGAGTGCAGCGTTATAGGAAGCTACTTCCTCATCAACAGATTCAGACGACATACTGGAGGAAAGAGGTGATGAGACAATGGAGGAGAGAGCCAATGGGTCAATAGCAAAAAGGCTTCAGAGCTTACAATCTAGTCAAGACAGTTATGATGCAGCTCACATCATAACTGGAACAGCCAAGCACGAACACATCACACCTATACTTCGGCAACTGCACTGGCTACCGATTTCTGTATGGGCAAGATTCAAAACAACTGTAAACATATTCAAGATCATGCACCTATGCACAGCAGATATCCTCCACAGTTTACTAACCAGGGACACAACCAACTGGCCAAGACGAGCTAATGGCAGCAATAGACTCCGCACACCCACAGGATTCCATAAGACAAAACAAGTAACCTCCAACAGAGCTATATCACCCTTAGCACCGGCACTCAGAATTCCTTCCCAGATGAACTACGAGCGCTAAATGACCTCAAGGATTTTCGCAAATCCCTCAAAACCTTCCTATTCACAGAATCCTATGATCAAGCAAACTAAAGACCCCACCCTACTAATACGTTTAAATGTGAAGATAAGAGCCAAGCACCTAAAGTCTTTATGTACGTCTTGTCACCCCCCCCCCCCCTCATGTTCAGTGTAGACCCATATTGTGATGTCAACCACTTTGATTGAAGGAAAAAGTGGAATACAAATCTGGTTAAATAAAATAAATAAAGACAGACATCACAACAGTTGAGGACAAGGATATATCCTAGGGGAATCGTAAGGAAACACATAGGAGAATAAGTGGATCAGGATCCAAAAGTGGCCTTGAAGAGGTAAGTTTTCAGTCTGGATTTGAAAAGGGCCAGAGAAGAAGCCTGACATACAGACTCAGGTAGTTTGTTCCAGGCATAAGGAGCAGCAAGGTGGAAGGATCGAAGTCTGGAGTTGGCAGTAGAAGAGAAGGGCACAGATAGAAGGGATCTGCCAGAAGAGTGCAGTTTCCAAGGAGGGGAGTAGGGAACGATGAGATAAGAAAGGTAGTGAGGAGCAGCAGAATAAGTACACGTATAGGTCAGTAGGAGACGTTTGAACTGGATGTGGAAACAAATAGGCAGCCAGTGAAGCAGCTTGAGAAGAGGGGTTATATAAGCATACAGAGGCTGGCAGAAGATTAGCTGCAAAGCTGAGATTAGAACAGATTGAAGAGGATAGAGATGATTCAGAGGGAGACCAGCAAGGAAGAGGTTGCAATAATCTAGATAGGTGATGACTAAAGAGTGCATAAGGGTCTTAGTAGTTGTCTGTAGCTAAGCTTACATAACCCCTCTTCTCAAGTTGCTTCATTAGCTCCCTGTTTCTATATCCAGTTCAAACTTCTCCTACTGATCTATAAGTGTACTCATTCTGCTGTTCCTTACTACCTTTCCTCGGGATCTCTGCTCTTCTGGCAGATCCCTTCTATCTGAGTCCTTCTCTTCTACTGCCAACTCCAGATTTTAATGCTTCCATCTTGCTGCTCATTATAGCTGGAACAAACTACCTGAGTCTGTGCAACAGGCTTCAAATTCAGACTGAAAACTCACCTCTTCAAGGCTGCTTTTGGATCCTGATCCACTTAGAGGCCGATTCCAAAAGATGCACAGCTGGGCCGTGGGATTGCCTAAAACCTGGACGGGGCCAAGTTATACCCGATTCTGCAACCGCAGGAGCTATACATACCGTGATTATGGAATTGGGCTGATAGATGGTCCAGCATGCACCTGATTCCCTGGAGGGAGATGCCTCTGAGACTACCCACCCCACCGCACAAGGCTCTGGCTGGTGTGCTGGAGCACTGGCGTCTTGTCGCCATGGCACTGGAACCTCTAGCCGGAGTCGCAGAATGCCCAAACTGAAAGCAGCCCCGGCACACTGCTGTCCGACCCTCAGCAGGAGCCCCCAAGGCTTGGCTCAGGTGGCGAATGCTGTACTGCAGCATCGCAATGGAATTGAGGGGGGGATGCAGCCCATGAACAGTGCTGTGCCCAGCAGTTATTCCACCATCGGGGTGGAATAACCCAGACGTCCATCTCGGTCTGTGGTGTGTACAGAGACCTGTCCTGAATAGCCTCTCTTTGTCCCCATACCTCGCCATTCCCTCATTCCTCCCCCACTCCTCGCACAAATGCTCTGTACTTGCGGGGAGCACTGGTGGCAGAATGGGGCTTGGGGGCTATGCGTGGGTTGGATGTCCAGCTCGCATGTCCAGACCCTGCTATTCATTTCATTTATTAATACTTGATATACCACCCTTAGTGGGGACAGCAGAGTGGTTTATAATAAAATAGCATAAACCCTAGAAAAGTAAAGAACGCCAATAATGGCTAGGAATGTGGGGAAGCACAAGACGGGCAACACAAAGAGTGCAGAGATTAGGGGTTGAAGGTAAAGTGGGAAGGGCAAACACTGCTAGAGTTGGGTGGAATGTCAAAGGCTGTACAAAATAGGTGGGCCTTGAGTTGTGCCTTGAATTTTACAAAAGAAGGTTCTAAATGGAGAGATGAGGGGAGACTGTTCCAAAGGGAGGGGCCAAGGAAATAGAAGACAGAGTGGCATGTCGTTTCCAGGTGTGCTCGAAAGGGAGAGGTTCGGAATGCCCCCCTTAGTCAACTATGTGTTTCCTTACCATTCCCTTAGATATATCCTTGTCCTCAGCTGTTGTGTTGTCTGTCTTGAATAGATTGTAAACTCTGATGAGTAGAGACTGTCTTTTACATGTGTCTGTACAGCGCTGCATATGCCTTGTAGCACTATACAAATGATCAGTAGTAGTAATAGAAGCCTGACTAGGTAATAATGGACTGGGAAGTCACCACAGAGAAAGTAAGGGGTCTGCAAATGGGATCCTAAAGAGTAGAACCATTCCTTATTGCTCATGCCCATGGAAAGGTGGTGGCTACTATTGAAAAAACATGGGCTAAATCCAACCCCCTGCCCATCCCCAAGTGTTATGTTCTCATGTTTTTATCCAGGACCTTGCTTCACCATAATGTCTCATTTTAGGTATTTTTTAAAGCGGGACTCCTGGGACAGCTGGAGGAGATGCGGGATGAACGTTTGGCCAAAATTCTGACAATGATGCAAGCCAGGAGCCGTGGCCGGCTTATGAGAATTGAATACCAGAAGATGATTGCAAGAAGGTAACCTCTCTGGGCTATGAGAAAGGGAGTCCCTGTACACTAAGACATCCAGCTAAGTGACAGTAATCAGTATTAGGAGGTGGGGATGGGCATCACTGCATACTAAGGAGATCATTTTAGAAGGGCTAGGTGGTATTTACATTGCTTAAAAGCTGATTTTACACCTTTAAATAAACATACTGTACATGTGTACAGTATGGGAGGAGTGGCCTAGTGGTTGGGGCAAGTTACCATGCGCCGGAGGGCCAAGGGTTCAAATCCCACTAGAGGACAGCAACTTTGGGCCTGAAGGACTGGGGTTTCTAGTCCCACAGGAGCTCCTTGTGGTCTTGGGCAAGCCACTTAATCCTTTGTTGCCTCAGGTACAAAAAACAGATTGTGAGCTCTTTGGGGACAAGAGAAATATATATATACAGTACCCAAATGTACACTGATTTGACTGGTAGAAAAGCATTTAAATAAATGTGTGAGTGGCAAGCTTAGAAAAAGCCTCTGCTCGCATGTGTATACCTATGCATACACATCTCTCAAGAGGGTGTGTTCTGGTTGTGGTTTGGGCAAACTTTAAAAGTATATAAGTATTTCCTATTTATAATGGCAATACACGTATATACCTCTAAAAAATCTCCCTATCAGCTTTTGTACCTGTGCAGAGTCATATGTGAGCTAACTGCTTGTTTGTGCCTGGGGTTTGGAGCGTGATCTATGCTGACCTCTCTAGTGTTTAAAACCATCACAAAAAAAAAAGCAAAGAGCTTTGGAGCTTTGCTCCTTAATTGGATCCTTCTTAGACATGTAGTTTTGTAAAATCTGGTATTATATGTTTAGGTAGCAAAATCATTCAAAGCCTCAACTGATACGGCTCTCTCTGAGTGTGTTTTTATGAAATGGCTGTTCTTGATGTATATACTGCTATAATCAATATACTGTATCTTTACCACATATTTATAGTGATTTTGCAAAAGACTCCGCATTCAGTGAGCCTTTCATAAAATAAGCTGAAAATTGTGAACAGCTCAATTTGGATGTCCCTATACAACTTATACAAAATGGAGCTTCATGTGTTCTAGCTAAATGGCAGCTGATCAGTGCTAGGGGACGATGTATCCATGGCACACTGAAGCCTTCAGCTGAACCATGAAGGAGGGGAAGGTAACATCTGTCAGAACTGGGAGGTGGTGAGCTTCATACAACAGCTATTCTGGTTGAGAAGTTAACTAAGAAATAGATTTTGTATTAATTCAGCGGTGCATGGAAAAGATCAAAAAGCTAGATTCATCAAAAGCGATGTAAATTATGGATTGCTAAGATAGTCATTGAGAAATAGGCTTTCACTATCACCGGAAGCTGAGTGAGTCACTGTGGGCCCGATATTCAAAAATATTTACACAGTTTACATCCCGGTAAACCGTGTAAATGCCTTAACTAGGGAAATTCAACGGCACCTACTCGGTTAGTACCATTGAATATCCCCACCTAACTCCCCTACACGCCCCAATGCTATCCGGTTAACATCGGGGCATGCAGGGGAGTTAGGCAGGGAGGGAGGAGGGAGGAGTGGCCTAGTGGCTGGGGCAAGTTACCTCAGGCCAGAGGTTCAAATCCCACTAGAGGACAGCAACCTTGGGCCGGAAGGACTGGGGTTTCTAGTCCCACAGGTGGCTCCTTGTGGTCTTGGGCAAGCCACTTAACCCTCCATAGCCCATGTTCCCTGTAAATAGTTATCTCCAAGTTATAAAGCCCTGTTCAATGTAATTTCAGTTTGTTCAAAACTGCCTTGATATCATGAAAGGCGGTATATAAGAAATGATAAATAAAATAAGTAAATAAATCAGAACCATTCCAGGGCAGAGTAGAGGCAGCGGCAGCAAGCACTAAGCAGGTAGCAACAATCTGTGCCTTAAAGATAGGTGTTCCAGGGCAGAGCAGAGGCAGCGGCAAGCGCCAACTGGGCCACAGCAATATCACTGCTGTCCAGTTAGCTTCAAGGCTTCTGGCATATGTGTGGTGCCCAGATATTCAATACCATCACCACAGCATTGAATATCCAGGTTAGAGGGCAGCAGGGAGAGCTATGCGCCAACAAGGCACATAGTGCTTCAAAGATGCACCCATCTCAATATTGGGCCCAATGTTTCTAAATTTATCCCAACCCCACCATCCCTGGAAGTAGAAGAAACTATCATGTCCTTGGATCCATCCCCTTCCCCCTTGCCAAACATCACTGGAGGAAAAGAAAGGTACCCTCTCCATGAATCCCACTCCTCTGTGATTGCAGCCCTGTAGAAAGTTTGGTGGGGGGGGGGTGTATATTCACGCGTGGTTAGCAGACCCACTAACTACGTTAATCCCAGTGAACAGCCATTTTCTGCCACTGAATGCTGCTGTAGTGCCAGGGTGTTTCAGGGTCAGCCCTTGAGTTAACCAGTCAGCCGTGATATTCAGCTGCTGGCCAGTTAACTTAAACTGGCTAAAGCTGGGCACATAAAAGGGTGGCCTAACTTTAGCCAGTTTAGCTATCTGGCTAGAGGCTGAATATCACCATTGACCTGCTAGCTAAAATGCTAACCGAGCAAACTAGATAGTCAATACTGGTGGCCAGATATGACCCTGGCATTGTATATCCAGGTCTATGTTTAAACGATGACAATTGTTGAATATCGGCCCCCTACTTTATGAGGTCATCACATTAGAAACATGTTTATGTTTATTAAACTTTGATATACCGCCTTTCACAGAAGCAGCAGCGTGGTTTACATTGAAACTTATTTAAAAGGAAAAAAATCGAAACGAACTCAAGAGCATTGATAGGAAAGGTCTACATTTGTACATAGGAGAAGTGTTATGAATACAGTGACAGGGGAGGAGAGACAAATAATACTATAAAAGGGTATGTGGTAGCATCAAGTGATGGGAAGGCCCAAAGCCTTATGAAACAGAAATGTTTTGAGCTAGCAAATGAATTTAGTGAATGTTAATTCCAGTCCAAGATCAGGGGGGAGGTTATTCTAGAAAATAGGACTGAGAAAATAGAAGGCAGAATGGCGGGTAGACTTGAGTCTGGCTTTTGAGGCAGAGGATAGGTGAATGTGATTGGTATGAAGTGAGTGAAGTGCGCAGCATGGGGTATGGAGAATAATGAGAGAAGAAAGATAATGAGATATACCATTGTGTAGAGTTTTATGAACCAAAGTAAGAAATTTATACTGAATATGGAAAGTGAAAGTGGATCAGGAGAAACATTGTTCATAACTTCATAAAAAACCATATTGTCTAGCCCAGGGTGGCCAACTTCAGTCCTAGTGCACCACAATCCAGACTGGGAGGCAGTAGATGCTAAACAAATACTTCTGTTTTTACTAAAGAAAATCCTGGAGAAGGACCATCTGTGATTGACAAATATACAAATGGAAATGGAGTAGATACCATACCATTCACAGAAGATTACGTGTTAGAACAGCTTGCAAAACTGAAAGTGGACAAGGCCATGGGATTGGATGGGACACATCCCAGGATACTGAAAAAGCTCAGAGAGGTTCTTGCAGGGCCGTTAAAGGATGTTTTTAATGGATCCTTGGAGACAGGACTGGAGAAGGATTGATGTGGTACCTCTTCACAAAAGTGGTAAGAGGAAAGAAGTGACAAACTAGAGGATGATAAGCCTTACCTCAGTGTCAAGAAAAGTAATGGAAGTGCTCCTGAAAGAGCGAATAGTGGACTTTCTCGAAACCAACAGGTTGCATGATCCGAGGCAACATAGTTTTACCAAAGGACGATCTTGCCAAACAAATCTGATTGAGTTCTTTGACTGGATGACCAGAGAACTAGATAAAGGGCATGTGTAGAAGCAAAAATGCATAATGAAGACATTTTCAAGTACATTCATAGCAAAAACCTGTGAGAGAATCAGTTGGAGCATTAGATGATAGAGGAGTAAAAGGGGCATTAAGAGGACACAAGGCCATAGCGGAGAGACTAAATGAATTCTTTGCTTGAAATGGTATTTAAAGGTGATGCCACAGAAGAATTGAAAGAAATATCGATACACTGGGAAGATGTGTTACAACTATTTGATAAACTGAAGAGTAGCAAATCACCTGGACCAGATGGTATACATCCAAGGTGTTGAAAGAACTGAAATATGAGATTGCAGACCTACTATTAGTAATCAGGTATTACAGATGATTTTAATGATAGTTCACAGAAGACTTGAGGATGGCCAATATAGTGCCAATTTTTAAAAAGGGTTTCAGGGGTGATCCAGAAAACTACAGACCGGCGAGCCTGATTTCAGTACCGGGAAAAATGGTAGAAACCATTATAAAGAACAAAATTACTGAAAATGTACATAGTCGTAGCTTAATGAGAGATGACTTTAGCCAAGGAAGGTCTTGTCTTACTAATAATCTGTGATGTTTTTTGAAGGTGTGAATAAACAGGTAGACAAAGGTGAATTGGCTGATATAGTGTATCTGGATTTTCAGAAAACCTTTGACAAGGTCCCTCATGAAAGACCATTGGCGAAATTAAAATGTCATGGGATAGGAGGCAGTGTACTATTGTGGATAGAAAGCAGAGGGTAAGACTAAATGGCCAGTTTTCCCAATGGAGAAAGGTGAATAGTGGAGTCCCCCAGGGATCTGTGCTGGGTCCACTGCTTTTTAATATATTATGTTTTTTTGAAGGAGTGAATAATCAGGTGGACAAAGGTGAGCCGGTTGATATTGTGTATCTGGACTTTCAGAAAGCCTTTGACAAGGTCCCTCATCAGAGACTTTTGGCAAAACTGAAGAGTCATGGGATAGGAGGCAGTGTACTATTGTGGTTCAGGAACTGGTTAAAAGATAGAAAGCAGAGGGTAGGGCTAAATGGCCAATTTTCCCAATGGAGAAAGGTGAATAGTGGTGTACCCCAGGGATCTGTGCTGGGTCCGCTGCTTTTTGACATATTCATAAATGACCTGGAAAGTGGAATAACGAGTGAGATTATCAAATTTGCATATGACACAAAACTATTTAAAGTTGTTAAAACCCAAGAGGATTGTGGAAAACTGCAAGAGGATCTTGATAAATTGGAAGACTGGGCATCAAAATGGCAGATGAAATTTAATGTGGACAAGTGCAAGGTTATGCACCTAGGGAAGAACAACCCAAACTATGGTTACACGATGCAAGGTTCCACATTAGGAACCACCACCCAGGAAAAAGATTTAGGCGTCATTGTGGATAGCATGTTAAAACCCTCGGCCCAGTGTGCAGCGGCGGCCAAGAGAGCAAATAGAATGCTAGGTATGATAAGGAAAGGAATGGAAAATAAAACAAAAGATATTATAATGCCTCTGTATCGTTCCATGGTGAGACCGCACCTTGAATATTGTGTGCAATTCTTGTTGCTGTATCTTAAAAAATATATAATGTTATTAGAAAAGGTACAGAGAAGAGCCACCAAATTGTAAAGGGGATGGAAGGATACTCCTATGAAGAAAGGCTTAAAAGGTTAGGGCTCTTTAACCTGGAAAAGAGACGGCTGAGGGGAGATATGATAGAAGTCTATAAATTAATGAACGGAGTGGAACGGGTAAACGTAGATCGATTGTTTACCTTATCAGAATATAGGCTGTTAGTGTAGCTGGGTTTAAAAAAGGTTTGGACAAGTTCCTGGAGGAAAGGTCCATAAACCATTATTAAGAAGGGACCCAGGATATCAATGCTTGAACCAATACAAGCATTGTGGAACGTGTGTCCCCTTGGGGAAACTGCTAGATACCTTTGACCTAGATTGGCCACTGTTGGAAACAGAATACTGGGCTTGATGGACCTTGGTCTGACCCAGTATGGCATATCTTATGTTCTTATGTATTCATAAATGACCTGGAAATGGGAATAATGAGTGAGGTAATCAAATTTGCAGATGACACAAAATTATTCAAAGTTGTTAAAACCCTACAAGTGTAAAGTTATGCACCTAGGAAAGAACAACCCAAACTATGGTTACACGATGCAAGGTTCCACATTAGGAGCCACCACCCAGGAAAAAAGATTTAGGCGTCATAGTGAATGACATGTTGAAACCTTCTGCCCCGTGTGCAGAGGCAGCCAAAAGAGGAAATAGAATGCTAGGTATCACGAGGAAAGGAATGGAGAATGAAACAAAGGATATTATAATGCCTCTGTATCATTCCATGGTGAGACCGCACCTTGAATATTGTGTGCAATTCTGGTTGCTGTATCTTAAAAAATATATAATGTTATTAGAAAAGGTACAGAGAAGAGCCACCAAATTGTAAAGGGGATGGAAGGATACCCCTATGAAGAGAGGCTGAAAAGGTTAGGACTCTTCACCCTGGAAAAGAGACGGCTGAGGGGAGATATGATAGAGGTCTATAAATTAATGAACGGAGTAGAACGGGTAAACGTAGATCGATTGTTTATGCCATCAAAATATAGAAAGACTAGGGGACATGCAGTGAATCTACAGGGTTACCTATTTAAGACTAATAAGAGAAAATATTTTTTTCACTTAACATGTAATCAAACTCTGGAATTCGTTACTGGAGGATATAGTAAAAGCTGTTAGTGTAGCCGGGTTTAAAAAGGTTTGGACAAGTTCCTGGAGAAAATGTCCATAAACCATTATTAAAGGGGACCCGGAATATCTACTGCTTGCCCCATACAAACATTGTGGATCCTATGTCTTTTAGGGAAACTGCTAGGTACTTGTGACCTTGATTGGCCACTGTTGGAAACAGGATACTGGGCTTGATGGATCTTGGTTTGACCCAGTATGGCATATCTTATATTCTTACCTGGATTTCAGCAAAGCCTTTGATACTGTTCCTCATAGGAGGCTTATCGATAAACTAAACAGCTTGGGGATGGGTACCAAGGTGATGAACTGTATCAGAAATTGGTTGACCGACAGACAGAATGCCATGGTTAACAGAACTCCCTTGGATGAAAGGAAGGTGATTAGCAGTGTACCCCATGGTTCGGTCCTGGGACCGGTCTGTTCAATGTATTTACAAGTGATATTGCTGAAGGAGTGAATGGAAAAAAGTCTGTCTTTTTGCAGATGACACGAAAATTTGCAACAGAGTGGACTCCCCTGAGAGAGTGGATAACATGAGGAAAGATCTACAAAAGCTGGAACAATAGTCTAATGCTTGGCAGTTAAGATTTAATGTGAAGAAGTGTAGTGTCAAGCACTTGGGAAGCAGAAATCTAAGGGAATTTTATGCAATAGGGGGCAAGAGTGTGCATGAATCAGGAGAAGGACCTGGGAGTGATTGTTTCTGCAGATCTCAAGGTGGCAAAACAGTGTGACAAGGCAGTGGCAAATGCCAGAAGGATGATGGGTTGCATACAGAGAAGAATTACTAGCAAAAAGGAAGAGGTACTAATGCCACTGTACAAGTCGCTAGTAAGGCCTCACTTGGAATATTTTCTTCAGTTTTGGAGACCATATCTCACAAAGGATATAAAAACGGTTCAGAGGAAGGCGACCAAAATGATTTGGAGCCTGCGTCAGAAGACATATGAGAAGAGACTTGAAGACCTAAATATGTACACAGGAGGAAAGGAGGGACAGGGGACATATAATTCAGATCTTTAAATACTTAAAGAGTATTAATGAACAAGCAAGCCTCTTCTAAAGACCGGAGAGCTGTAAAACTAGAGAGCTTAACATAAAGCTGCAAGGGGGTAAATTGAAAGAATGTCAGGAAATACTTTTTCACTGAAAGGGTGGTGGATGCTTGGAATGCCTTCCCAATGGAAGTGGTGGGGGCAAATACAGTGACAGAATTCAAAATGGCATGGGACAAATACAGTGGATCCCTTTATAGCAACAGGATAAAATCAAAATAAACATAACTATCTGTTATACTGTATATCAGCAAATAGGGGTGACTGACACCAAGCGGTGGGTACACCCCTAAGAAAGGCATGGGGAGGGGAGACCTGCACAGAGTGGCAGGGGCACTTACTCTTACGGCCTTGCTGGGCAGACTAGATGGACCATACTGGTCTTTTTCTGCCATCATATGTTATGTTACTATGTGGACTGTGAATACTATCTGCAGGGAGTGTTATTGAGTGAGCTGGGATTTTTCAATATAATTTAAGATATTTGAACAGTCAAAATGTTTAAAAAGTCACAGAATTTGTGGACTGTGTTAATGTGAGAAGATCTCTTGAAAGTGTGCGGTCTTTGCTAGCAACAAGTAGTATGGCTTGTGAGGCTGCTAGCTATCTCCTGACAGAAAGAGTTGAGATAGATTTGTATGTCTTGGATACTTTTTTAATCGTATTTGCTCCTTGAATGCAGGCAAGATGAAAGGGTCTTAGTGCTGCTGTGTGGCCCAGAGAGTGTGAAAATTTAGATTTAACGACTGGCCCAACACTGTTCTAAGTCTTTTGAGCAAGCATAGAGATCATATCCTGCTCTATAGACCTTCAGACAGATGGAGTGGCGAGCCCCTCGTGTATTCTTAGTGCCAGGCTTGATGCGATGATTGCATGATGGCAGTACAGAGAGAAAATGTCATTCGGACTGTCATGGAGAACTCTAAATTAGATCAAATGGAAAATGGCTAAAGATCAGTGGATTTAAGTGGCTTTGGATAATGATGCTGCAGTATTTATAGCTGTTAAATTATGGATGAGAAGAGCTAGAGGGATGGTAAAATTCTTTGGTGGGAAAAAGGCTGACAAAGGCAAGTTAGCCAAAACTTGGCACTCTTTTCACTTTGCTGCTATTCAGTTCACTGAGCTTACTATTATAAGGCCCCTGATGAAGGCGAGTTAGCCGAAACGTGGCCAGTTGGGCCCCTTTAATAGAGTCAATTTGCCACATTGCTGCCTTACACCTTTGCTTTCTTATGTTGGTATTTTTGCAGAAGTATCCTCCTTTCCTTTGTTTGGATTAAAGACAGAGAAAGAACCAATCAGAAACTTCAGTGACACCATCACTGGCACATATACCTGCTCCCCTAGGGATAGTTTCAATATTTTCTGTCTCAGCAGATGGTGGACTTCTTCGGCTGCTCTGCTCCTGGCAATCACTTTGAGAGTGGCAGTCCAGTGTAGCTCTTTTTTGATATCGGATGTCCCCAGGATGCATAAGAGGTGCTCTCTGGGGTTTCCAGAGATTTCACCAATGTGCTCCTGATCAGGTAGATCAGTTTGAGCTGTTTGGAGGGGGGGGAGGGGTGCCCCTGCTCGAGAGGAGCAGTGCAGCCCTCAGGGGTGAACCCGAGCTCCTGTCTTCTGAGAGGAGTTTTTCTGTCAGGCTTTGATTTCTTTGTTTGTTGTTTTTTCATTAAAGTTACAAAAAAATACAACAAATAAGGAAGAGCTCCATTTGTGTCAGTGAAGCAGTTTACTTCAGCCAGTGGCTGGTTCCTGCAGGCCTCGGGCAGTTACTGTGAGTCCTACTGCACCCCTTCCCTCTCTTCCCTTTATTTCTCTCAGCCAGCCACGCCATTTTTTCTCTTCAGCCTTTTAATGTGGATTTTCTGCCCTTTTTTTGCTGTGGCATTTGTTCTCTGGGTCCACTGGTTTTTAGCTTTTTTCACTCGTGGTTTCTCTCCTGAATCGATATTTTCACCGCAGGAGCCCTATTTTCATTGTTTTTATACCACATTCAGTTTCTTGCACTGCGAGTGTATAGATGGCCGTTGCTACTCTTGTTTTTGGCATACATGCTCTTTTTATCTCTGAAACAGCAGCATATCACATTTTTTTCTGTACGGATGCCCTCTCCTCTTGGCTGCTTTGGCTGTGGCCACAAGCACCATGTTTTCACTTCCTGCGCTTCTGACCCAGGGGAAGGAATGAAGAGTTCAGCTGTGACGTCCCCTCGTGCCGGCCCTACTGAGGGATGCCCTCTCCTCTTGGCTGCTTTGGCTGTGGCCACAAGCACCATGTTTACACTTCCTGCGCTTCTGACCCAGGGGAAGGAATGAAGAGTTCAGCTGTGACGTCCCCTCGTGCCGGCCCTACTGAGGGATGTTTCTCTTCTTCCTGTTCTTTTGATGGAACACGTGCAGCCTCCTGAGGAGCCCAATTCTTCTCAGTTTATGTTCCTGTTCCATCAGGCTTGGGATCTTTGGCATTCTGGCTCTGTGACTATTCCTTCCAAAGGACCTTCTGGTCTGTCAGCATCCAAGGACCCATCATACAGAAAGCGAGCGAGCTCTACCTTACTTGCTCAGGAGGGGCATCCCTCCAAGGAGGTCTCCTAGGCTTCTGGAGAGTGAAATTCCTCAGATGAGCCAGTTTCTGATGATGACAGTCTGGTCAGTGAGTTTGACTGTGAAGACGGGGAGTTGTCATCTCCAGAAGAGGATGCTGATCTTCAGGATGACTCCTGCCTTTTTCGTAAGGAGGAGCTGCCAGCTCTCATTTCTCAAACTATGGAGTCCCTCCATATTGCTGACCCTCTGGAAAAGCAGGAATCCACCCAGTCTAAGTCTCAGGTGGATCCCATTCTTAGAGGCATTCGTGAGCTGTCTAGAGCCTTTCCTTTTCCTTTAGAGCTGCAGCAGATGGTTTCCCTGGAGTGGAACTTTCCTGGTGCTTCCCTGCACTCAGCTAGGCATCTGGGCCATTTTTATGTCTGGTCACCTGTGGACCTTGATAAGTGGCTCCGCTTTTTTAAGGTGGATGCCTTGATGACAGCAGCTACTAAGTACACCATGATCCTGGTAGAAGGAGGAGTGGTGCTCTGGAATCAGCAGGATAGGAACGTTGAAGGACTTTTGAAAACAGCTTTTTCTTCTTTCTCCCTTGTTCTACAGACTTGTGTCTGTGGGGTTTAGCAACAAGTGACCTGCTCAGATGGATTCAATTCCTACTGCAGGACTTCTCTTTGGCCCATTTAGAATCTATGGCTGCCTTTTTGGCTGATGCCCTTTATGACCTCCATTGGTTGGCAGCATGGTCAGTCACCACTGTTACAGCATTGGTTGTGGCTTCATCATTGGAAGACTGTTGCAGCCTCCAAAGCCCACCTGGCCAAGCTTCTCTTCAAGGGCAGGATCTTGTCCAGGGAGGATCTAGATAAGCTTATCAAGGATTAGGGTGAGGCTAAACTTCAGCGCTTGCCCGAGGACAAACCCAAAGGGGCATCTTGTCAGTCGAGCACCGGGACATTGTCTTCGTCTTCCTCCAGAGTGTGCTTTCAAGATTTGTGCCACTATCAGCTCGGCAAGTCATCTTATTCAACACCCAAATCAAATGGCAAGTCGCAGCCCTTTTGAGGGGTCCATCGGAACTATTCCTCCTCTTCCAACAAGTTCTCCTGGGCCACACAAATCTCCCACTGATGGACCCGGGGTCTGTTTCAGGGTGCCACAGGTCGGAGGCCAGTTGCACCTCTTTTTCCACAAATGGGCCTGGGTTACCATGGACAGATGGGTCCTTGACATAATATCCCAGGTTTACATTCTCGACTGCGCCAGACCCAACAGGGATGCCTTTATGAGAGACTCAATGGCTTCTGCAGCTTCAGGCAATTTGTCCAGTTTCCCCCTCCGAGGTCGGATCTGGCCACTATTTCATCTATCTGATCATGCCCAAGAAGGAAAGTTCCTTCCAACCCATCCTAGATCTTTGAGGGGTCAATCGCTATCACCGCGTGCTGCATTTTCATAGGGAGACCTTGAAGCCTGTGCTTCAAAAGGTCCTCAAGGGTGAGTTCTTAGTTTCCCTGGATCTTGCGGATGCCTACTTCCTTATTCCCATCCAAGAGGACGAGCAGCGTTTCCTGAAGAGTTAGGAACCAGAGATGGGAGATGATGGGGACAAGAGACTGAGTAGGATTTTGGAGACAACAGCACCTAGGAATTGCTAGATATGAGGGAGAGTTGGGGATGGAGGTAAGATAATAGGAAAGAAAGGCTTGGGAGGTTGAGACCTGATGTGAATGATCTGGAGAACTAGAGAGAGGGTGAGAGATTTGAAAAGGGATGGATCTCTGAAGAAGGAGAGAGAAGGTAGAAATGTGGCTGGGGAGATAGTAAAAGAATAGTAGGGTGTGAGAGACTAAACAATGGGCTGGGGGCCAGGGAAGGATGAATGGCCGAGAAGGGACTAGGGCTGATGGTGGGATCAAAGGCAGAGGATGACAGATGGAGGTTGAGGGAGTGAGAATATAGGGTAGAAATAGGGAGCTAGGGAATGGGTAATAGTAGAGAGGATACAACTACAACAGCCATCCTAACTTTTCTTCCCTGGACACACTTTCCTGGAGAGGCACCCTCACTGCATGAGGATATTGTCTCACCTGAATTGTAGGTCCTGCCTTCAGGATCACTTCCTGCTACACTAAAGTGATGCTTTCCTTTCAGGTGACCTTTTTCTTCCATGGCAAAGAGGCCACCAGACTGGATGTGGGCACTCATATGTCCCTGAAGGTCTTCTATATAACCTCTTTGTCTGCCTCAGCTCTTCCCCAACTTTAGCCTTCAGAGATTGGACTCATTCCCTGAAAGCTAGGAGCTCTTTGCGCTGAGTGCACATACATGACCTCTCACCTACTGCAGACTATTGTAATCATACCTGTGGCACTCGATACAGAAGACTAGATAGCTCCCATCTTGCTATTGGACTGTTGTCTGAATCTTAGTATTGATGAGTTGTTTTAATTAGTTAAAGTTGCTAAAAGAGGAGGGAGACCTCAACCAATATAAAGTTCTTTAAGTTTATTAGGTATATTGTTTGTTATTTATTATATATTTGCTTCAAGACGAACTGAAGGACCGGATATTCAGCGGCAGACAATATCCAGATACTGTTGCTGAGTATCTGGATTTTTTTTATCCACCGAGGCCAGCGTTTAAAAAAATAATGCTGACTGCTGCAGTTTGACCCCAAATGATTAGAAGTAGAACTAATCTATTCCTAAGGACTATATTTGATCAGTGGTATATCAAATGTAATAAATATAATCATCATAACTTGCTGATGAAGGTGACCACTTACGCCTTAGTGCAAAACCTTAGTTCCCAGCAGTAACAATTCCTGTCTCAGAATTCCTTCAGGATTAACGATAACTGAGGCCTGGTCTATGTCCATTTATCTATATCTATCTACATATTTATATATCTGCAGTTGTAAGGCAATGTCTCACACTGCAGTTACTGTGACAGAGGAACTCTTTCAGCTTGTCCCGTTTATCTGGTAATAAGTGTTCATTAACACATATATAAACAATATTATAGTTCTTTCGCACCTCCTAAGAACCTTTGCAAAAAAATCTTCTTTTTATAGGGTAAGTTCTCTAACAAACAACAGACCTTTCCCTTTCTACAAGTATATCTGATCTCCTACTTGTTGTCAGGATAACAAGATACAGTTGAAAAACTTATTTTCATGGAAATTTTGTAGTGAGATTAATTCAAGTAAGACAGTGGAGCCAAAATTTATAGAACTAAATCTGACAGATCCAGATTTGAAGACAAAGTACTGGGACAACAGGCTTTCTACTGAATGCCCATTAAAATGGAGGTGACAACCTAGAGGAATTCTTAATCACGATAAAGAACTGTAAAACAGATGCACTTCTTCACTTAGCAGTGCCTTCTAATCAGAAAAATGCCTCTGAGCAAAATTTTATCTCCGACAGCCTCAGCACTATCGAGATATTGCTGGAGGAGTCCAAAGACAGAGGCAACATTCATCCGAATAACAGTGCTGTCTAGATAACAAGCCGCATAACTTAGGATAGCGAAAAAGCTGTCCTAAGCGGTACGTGGATTGCTTACCTGGATGAATGTCGGCTCTGTCTCTGGAATACTGGTGCAGATCTCTGTGTCCAGATATTTAGCAGCAGATACTGTCCAGATACTGTTGCTGAATATCTGGATTTTTTTATCCACCGAGGCCAGCGTTTAAAAAAATGCGGACTGTCGCAGTTGACCCCAAGAACATTCTCTGCTGTTTGAAGAACTTCACACTGGATATGCATTTGAGTGATTTTTCGAACTTTCTAAATTCTGTATCTTCCAGCAATTTGGGATAGGCATGTGATAAACATTTTGAATAAAGAAAGAAAGAAAGAAAGACATTGTGAATGTGTTGCTGTTGTAGATGTGCACTGTATAAGTATACCATTACACTATTTAATTATTTATTTAACAGGTTTTTAATACTGCTTCATCATTTCAATCAAAGTGGTTTACCTTGTAACTTGGATTTTTCTGTGACACTATGAATCACTGAGAGAGCCGCTGTATGATGTTAGTGGCTCTCCCTTCACTGGCGTTCTCTTCTCCCCCACACAGAGATGCCCTGCTAGTGATCCAGTGGAATATCCGTGCCTTCAATGCTGTGAAGAACTGGTCATGGATGAAACTCTTCTTCAAGATTAAGCCCTTGCTGAGATCAGCCCAGACAGAGAAAGAGATGGCCAATATGAAGGAGGAGTTCCTGAAACTTAAAGAGGCACTGGAGAAATCAGAGGCCAAGAGGAAGGAACTGGAGGAGAAGCAAGTGAGCCTGATCCAGGAAAAGAATGACTTAGGGCTGCAGCTGCAAGCAGTGAGTACCGGCGCTAGCATGATCAGATTTCAGCAGGCAGGGATGAATAGAATGCCGGCTACTAATCATCTGCTATTTTCTTCTCTGCACTAAACAGGAACAAGACAATCTTGCAGATGCTGAGGAACGCTGTGACTTGCTTATCAAAGCCAAGATCCAACTGGAGGCTAAGGCGAAGGAGCTAACAGAGCGTCTGGAGGATGAGGAGGAAATGAACTCTGACCTGACATCCAAGAAACGAAAGCTGGAGGATGAGTGTGCCGAACTGAAGAAAGACATTGATGACTTAGAAATCACCCTGGCTAAAGTGGAGAAAGAAAAACATGCCACAGAAAATAAGGTCATTAAATCTATCTACAGCCCCCTCAGTTTCCAGGGTTGCCCACCAGGGGCAGACCAAGGGGGGTGCGGGGCCATGTGTGGAGACTCGGTGCGGGGCCTCATTTGCATAAGGGGCCTCATTTGCATGAATATTTGCATAATGTTACCATATACTAACTTTTAGTAAACATGCCTCTTAATGAGTGTATGGATAAATAAAGACTAAAAGATTTCTACATTACTATAATCCAGTACCAACTGCCAGGCACATTAGGAACTACTACAAACAAACACTGCCCATTTAGAACCCATAGCAAACCCGCCGTATCCTAACAGCACTACCAGGACTCACAAAGCACCATAGCCTACCATATCAAAAGGCAACACTACAAATATTAAACCAATACATTTCAGAGAATAACAATACATGACCTACTGGGGAAAGAGAACAAGTGGCAATGTCAAATAGGAATTACATAAACAGAATACCTCAGCTCAGTTACACATGCAGAACATAGACCATCACCAAACAAGGAATCACAATTTAGAAACAGGAAGACAATAATTAAACTGGAACCCCAAAAGCCAAACTTGGAATGTACAACAACACTGTAGAAATAAAACGATAAATTAATTTCCTCATGCACTAAACAAAGCGCAGACGTTAATGATACACATTTCCCAGAGCTGACATATTCCAGTTAATAAACCTAAAATAAAAGAGATATTTTTCTACCTTTTGTGCATTTCTTTTTCAGTTGCAATTGCTCCAGCCACTTTCTTCTGGTTTCTTCGTGTCTTCTGCTAACTCTCCATCGTCTGCTGTCCATTTGTCCTTTCTTCTCTCTTCTAGTTTTTTTTCCATGCTCTCTCTACATCTGCTTTAACATACTAATCTTTCTCCTTTTGCTCTTTCCTCATTCTTATTTCATCCACTCAAATTTTACCCCTCCATCCTCAATCCCCACTTACTCTCCCAATACCCGGCCAATTGTAGATTTGTCTTCCCTCCCACACTTTTTTCCCTCTCCCAGCTCCATCCCATTCTAATCCTCCCCCAATATCTGATCCCTTCTAGTTCCAGCCCCACCCAGCATCCGCTCCCTTCTAGTCCCCTCATCAGCCCATTTCTAGTCCTAGCCTCCCATCAGCCCATTTCCAATCCTATCCTAGCCCCTACATCAGCCCATTTCCAGTCCTAGCTCCCCCATACATTTCCAGTAATATCCGAGTCCCTCCGTCAGCTCATTTCCAATCTCAGCCCCCCATCAGCCCATTTCTAGTCCTTTCCTAGCCCCACCATCAGCCTATGTCAAATCCTAGCTCCCCTCCACTCAGCCCATTTCCAGTCCAAGCCCCCCATGAGCCTATTTCCAGTTCTAGCCCCTCCATGAGTCCATTTCAATCCAAGCCCCCACCACAGCCCATTTCCAATCTTAGCACCCCCCAACAGCCCATTTCCAGTCCTATCCTAGCCCCTCCATCAGCCCATTTCCTGTCCTAGCCCCCCCACTCAGTCCATTTCCAGTCCTAGCTCCCTCCCCTCATAGCCCATTTCCATTCCAAGGCCCCCACCCCATCAGCTATTTTCAGTTGAAGCCCCCTTCCACTCAGCCCATTTCCATTCCAAGCCCCTGTCCCATCAGCTATTTGCAGTTCAAGCCCCCCCCTCCACTCAGCCCATTTCCAATCCAAGCCCCCGTCCCCATCAGCTATTTGCAGTTCAAGCCCCCCCCTCCACTCAGCCCATTTCCATTCCAAGCCCCCGTCCCCATCAGCTATTTGCAGTTCAAGCCCTTCTTCCACTCAGCCCATTTCCAGTCCTAGCAACCCCCCCCCCCCGCCCATTACCAGTCCTAGCCCCCCCATAGCCCATTACGAGTCCTAAGCCCCCCCATAACCCATTACCAGTCCTAAGTCCCCCATCAGCCCACTTCCAGTCCTAATCCCCCCATCAGCCCATTTCCAGTCTTAGACCCCCATCAGCCCATTACCAGTTCTAACCCCCCATCAGCCCACCTCCAGTCCTAACCCCCCCCATTAGCCCATTTCCAATCCTAACCCCCCATCAGCCCATTTCCAGTCCTAGCCCCCCCCCTGTAGCCCATTACTAGTCCTAACCCCCCATAGCCCATTACTAGTCCTAACCCCCCCATCAGCCCACTTCCTGTCTTAGCCCCACCATAGCCCAATACCAGTCCTAATCCCCCCCATAGCCCATTACCAGTCCTAACCCCCTCCCCCCCCCCATCAGCCCAGGTAGATTTTTAAAAACGTGGCAGCGGCAGAATCAAGCGTCCCGTGGGGTCCCCCCTGCCCGGCACAGCCCTCCCTGCACCATCAGCTCCCAAAGTGCGGGCTTTTCAGAGCCGCGAAGGGAGAATTCCCCTTTCTTGCGGCTCTGTTAAGCCCGCCGGGGCTGATGGGAACCGACGCTGAGGGAGCCAATGCTGCAGGGAGGGCTGCACTGGGAAGGGGGGGCCCGCGGGATGCTTGATTCTGCCACTGCCATGGCGGCGGCGGCAGCAGCAGCAGCAGCCGGTTTGTTTGTTTTTTAATCTACCTGGGCTGAAGCAGAATGTTTTTTGCGCGGGGCCCCCTGAAACGCAGGGCCCTGTGCAAAAAACATTCTTGCTCAATGGACGGGCTGGCCCTGTTGCCCACTTACCTCAGGTCAGCTGAACATATTGATCCAGAACTAGTTTTGCAGCACTGAATCCACAGACTTGTAGCTCTGAATAGAAATGAACGGAACAATTAGAACTATAAATCCATATATACGTGGAGACACACTCCATTCTGCACGTCCTGGCCTCTCTGCGTCCATTCAGAACCGGGCGCACAGAGATAGACCTGATTTTGATCCCGCAGGACATGTCTAGCCCCCACGGGATCAAAATTGCGTTAAGGTCTGTATGTTTAGGCCGGGACCCGATTCCTTCAAGCCTGCATGTACAGGTCCTTGCCCAGCTAACTCAGTCAGGCTCCTGAATGGAGCCGTGCCATGGCATCCAGTTGTCATGGCCCCATGGCTCCATTGAGGAGCCGTGATCCCCGACCACCGACCACTTTCGTCTTTTCCACAGCCCGACACCCGATCTGGCCTCTCATGGCCAGGGTCGGATTGCGGGGAATCTCCTGCACCCCCCTCAACGTTTTCCTCCTGGCCAGGCCTCCTATGCCCCAACATCTAGGGGGACATATTCCACCTCTGAGGTGGACTATGTCCCCCATCCAGTCCACCGGCCTCAGACATACAGGGCCGACTTCAGAATCAGCCCTGTACGTCTGGGGTCACGGACCGCCCACTGCCCGCCCTAATTCTACTTCTGCACTGCCTCTCCCACCACCGTCTAAGCCTACACAGAAAGTTATTCTGGAGCACTACCTGGCTAATTCAAGAGTTATCTAGAGAGTGATGATTTTCAGTGCTGTTATCCAGATAACAATCTGCATAACTTAGGATAGCAAAAATGTTGTCCAAAATGCTATGCGGGTAGCCTCTGCGGAGAGCAGTTGAATGTTGCCACTGTATGGATAGTGCAGGCACTTATCGCTAAATCTGGATATTCAGCGTCAGCCAGTATCTGGATACCAGCTCTGATAAGGTGTTGACTTAAGCCAGAAGAATATTTTCATGCACAGGGAGAGAACTGGCCAGCAGGTGATAGTGCGTTTGTACAAGTCTCTGGTGAGACTTTATTTGAAGTGTTATGTGAAATGTGGAGAATGCACCTTCAAAAGGATATAATTTAAATTGAGTCAGTCCAGAGAGCAGCTTACTAATAAAATCGCTGGTCTTGGTCATGAAACATATGGGAACAGACTTAAAAATCTAAATACTTTGGAAGAAAAGTGGGATAGGGGAGATATCATAGAGGCAATTAAATATCTCTAAGGTATAAATGCACAGGAAAATCGGAAATGAGGGTTCATAGAATAAGGCTGGACTCAGGAGTAATCTAAGGAAGTATCTCTTTACAGAAAGGGAGGTAGATGGAGGTGAGGATAATATCTGAATTCAAGAAAGCATGAGGTGCGTACAGAGAGTTCTGAGGGACAGGTAGTGATAATAAAACTGGCATGGATGAGCCACTGGATAGGCCAAATGATCTTTATACACTTTCATTTTCTATCAACCCGATATTTAAATGCCATGATTGGTGTTTAAATAGCATGCAAAGGAGAAAGGTTACATCACAGGGACGGTATAGTGATGAGCGCATAGAAATGAAGACAAGAGAAAAATTGCAAAAAATAAAAGCTAAGAAAATGAAGCAGATAGGAAAATAACACACTTATAAATAGAGAAGAATTGCAGGGACACATGCAGAAGATAGCAGATTCTAGAAGGACTCAAATAGGGAAGGAGGGGGCAGGAATACTTACAGGATGGAGAGGAGTGTGCTACACCTGCTGAAAGGGATCATGTAAGGTATGGAATATCATACATGCTTAATTCCTGTTCTGATAACACCTCATCTTGCAGCTTGAATTTCATATCTAGTACATGCATTCCACTAATGCCATAGATCAAAGGACTTGACATTTCTGTTATCTATGGGTTGCAGGTTAAGAACCTTGTGGAAGAAATGGCAGCACTGGATGAGATCATTGCAAAACTGACCAAAGAAAAGAAGGCATTGCAAGAAGCTCATCAACAGGCCCTGGATGATCTTCAGGCTGAAGAAGACAAAGTCAACACATTGACCAAAGCCAAAGCCAAGCTAGAGCAACAAGTGGATGATGTAAGTCCAAAACAGGGGATACTAGGGGAAGGGTAACCATGAGGTACTGGTATGCTATAGAGCAAGGCTATAGAGGAGATACCGATAAAACAGAATACACCTTCAGAGAGTGAGTATTCATTCAGAGAGAATACATTGAGAACAAAGTAGCATAAGAACTGCCAGACTGGGTCAGATCAAAGATCCATCAAACTCAGTATCCTTCTTCTAATGGTGGTCAATCCATATCACAAGCAGTTGGCATATCTGAAAAGTAGCAAGATTCTATTACCACTAATCCCTATGGATAAACAGTGTTTTTTCCCAGTTCTTTTGGTCCATGGACCTTTCCTCCAGGAAATTGGCCAAAGTTTTTAAAATCCAGCAATACAAATTGAATTTACCACGTCCTCTGACAACGAGTTCCAAAGCTTAATTATGCATTTGGAGAAAAAAATATTTTTTCTATTTGTTTTAAATGTATTACTTTGTAATTTCATGGCGTGTCCCCTAGTCTTTTACTTTTTGAAAAATTAAACAATCAATTTGTGTTTCCTGTTCCACTCTCCTCTGGATTTTATAGATCTCTTTCTTACCTCCCATCGACCGTCTCTTTCTCATTTGTGTTTCCCGTTCCACTCCCCTCTGGATTTTATAGATCTCTTTCTTACCTCCCATCGACCGTCTCTTTCTCATTTGTGTTTCCCGTTCCACTCCCCTCTGGATTTTATAGATCTCTTTCTTACCTCCCCTCGACCGTCTCTTTCTCATTTGTGTTTCCCGTTCCACTCCCCTCTGGATTTTATAGATCTCTTTCATACCTCCCCTCGACTGTCTCTTTCTCATTTGTGTTTCCTGTTCCACTCCCCTCTGGATTTTATAGATCTCTTTCATACCTCCCCTCGACTGTCTCTTTCTCATTTGTGTTTCCTGTTCCACTCCCCTCTGGATTTTATAGATCTCTTTCATACCTCCCCTCGACCGTCTCTTTCTCATTTGTGTTTCCTGTTCCACTCTCCTCTGGATTTTATAGATCTCTTTCTTACCTCCCCTCGACCGTCTCTTTCTCATTTGTGTTTCCCGTTCCACTCCCCTCTGGATTTTATAGATCTCTTTCATACCTCCCCTCGACTTTCTCATTTGTGTTTCCCGTTCCACTCCCCTCTGGATTTTATAGATCTCTTTCATACCTCCCCTCGACCGTCTCTTTCTCATTTGTGTTTCCCGTTCCACTCCCCTCTGGATTTTATAGATCTCTTTCATACCTCCCCTCGACTGTCTCTTTCTCATTTGGTTTCCCATTCCACTCCCCTCTGGATTTTATAGAACTCTTTCATACCTTCCCTCGACCGTCTCTTTCTCATTTGTGTTTCCTGTTCCACACCCCTCTAGACAGGGGCGGCCCAAGGGGGGTGCGGGGCCATGTGCAGAGATTAATTGCGGGGCTTCATTTGCATAATGAACCTGATTTGCGTAAATATTTGCATAATGTTAACATGCACTTTTAGTAAACATGCCTCTTAATGAGTGTCTGAATAAAGAAAGACTAACAGATTTCTACATTACTATATTGCAGTGACAACCACCAGGCCCATTAGGAAGTATTACAAACACTGATCATTTAGAACCCATAGCAAATCCACCATATCATAACAGCACTTTCAGGACTCACAAAGCACCAAACCCTACCTATCAAAAGGCAACACTGCAGATATTAAAACCAATACATCTCAGAAAATACCAATACATCTCACTGGGGGAAAGAGAACAAATGGGACTGTCAAATAGAAACAATATGAACAGAATACCTCAACTTGGTTACACATGCAGAACATAGACTGTCACCACACAAAGAACAAGGGATCACAATTTAGAAATAGGAAGATTATAATTAAACTGGGAACCCCAAAAGCCAAACATGAAATGTACAACACTGGAGAAATAAAACTATAAATTAATTTCCGCTTGCAGTAAGCAAAAACGCGAAGATGTTAGCAATACACACTTCCCAGACCAGACATATTCCAGTTAATAAATTAAAAATAAAAAGTAGTTTTCTACATTCTGTTTGGGATTTTATTTTGCAGCTGCAATTGCTCCAGTCACTTTCTTCTGGTTTCTTCGTGTCTTCTGCGAGCTATCCATTTGTCCTTTCTTCTCTTTTAGATTTTTCCCATTCTCTCTCTATATCTGCTTTAATAAACTGATCTTTCCCCTTTTGCTCTTTCCTCCTTTTCTTTCCTTATTCCTTTATCATCCACTCATATTTCACCCTTCCATTCTCAATCACCACTTACTCTCCCAATACCCAGCCCATCGTAGACTTTTCTTCCCTCCCACACAAAATATATTTTCCCCTCTCCATTCCCATTCCCCATCCCCAACCCTTTCTAGTCCTCCCCCAAAATCAAATCCCTTATAGTTCTAGACCCACCCAACATCCGCTTCCTTCTAGTACCAATCTCCCAAGCCCCTACATCAGCCCATTTCCAGTCCTAGCCCCCCATATGCTTTTTTTCCAGTTCCATTCCGGCCCCCCATCAGCTCATTTCCACTCCAAGCTCCCCCATCAGCCAATTTCCAATCCTAGTCCCCTTGTCAGCCCATTTCCAGCCCTACTGCAACTCCCCTCAGCCCGCTTCCAGTCCTATTCCAGCCCCCATCAGCCCATTTCCAGTCCTATTTCCCCATTAGCCATTTCCAGTCCTATTCCAGCTCATCACCCATTTTCAGTCCATGCTCCCCCCATCAGCCCATTTCCAGTCCTAGCCCCCCATATGCTCTTTTCCAGTTCCAATCCTAGCCCCCTCGTCAGCCCATTTCTAGTCCTAGCCCCCATATGCTTTTTTTCCAGTTCCATTCCAGCCCCCCATTAGCCCATTTCCACTCCAAGATCCCCCATCAGCCCATTTCCAATCCTAGCCCCCTCGTCAGCCTATTCCAGCACCCAACAGCCCATTTCCAGTCCTATTCCAGCCATCAGTCCATTTCCAGTCCTAGCCCCCCATATGCTCTTTTCCAGTTCCATTCCTGCCCCCATCAGCCCATTTCCACTCCAAGCTCCCCCATCTACCAATTTCCAGCCCCCTCGTCAGCCCATTTCACGTCCTTGCCCCCCATCACTGCCCTTTTCCTGTCATGGTTTCCCCCATCACAGCCCATTTCCAGTTCTGCCCCCCCCCCCCCACCATTACAGCCCATTTGCAGTCCTAGCCTCCAATCAGAGTCCATCTCCAATCCAAGTCCCCATCACATCCCATCCAGTCCTAGCTCCCCATCATAGCCCATCCAGTCCTAACCCCCCCCCCACCATTACAGCCCATTTGCAGTCCTAGCCCCCCATCACAGCCCATTTGTAGTCCTAGCCCCCCCAATCACAGCCCATTTGCAGTCCTATCCCCCCCCCCCCCCCCCCGAACAGCCCCGCAGCCGTCTAAGGGACTGCAGAGGGAGCCGGGGAAGCCCTGTGAGACCCCGGCTCCCTCTGCACAGCCGCTAGTGTGAGGAGTCTTTTCCCTCACGCTAGCGGCTGTATCTGTGAAGCCACGCATGCTGGGAAAGGTTAAAGGGCATTGCCTTTAACCTCTCCCGACATTCGTGGCTTCACAGATTTAAGGAGTTTTAAGATTTAAGGCTTTAAGGAGTGGAGGAGTAGCCTAGTGGTTAGAGCAACTGCCTAGTACCCAGAAGATCAAGTGTTCAATTCCCACAGGCACTCCTTGTGACTTTGGGCAAGTCACTTTACCCTCCATTGCCTTGGAAGAAAAGGCTGGCAATCTACTTCCAGTGATACATTGCCAAGAAAACCCAGAGGTAGCTGGGTCACTATGAGTCAACACTGACTTGATAGCACTAAAAAAAAAAAAGGACTCAGCTACTTCCTTGCTCTATCAGTTATATGTTTTCACACTCTTGTCCTCTGAAGCCACGGAGGCCAAGTCAATCTGCATTTCTTCCATATCTGCCGGTTGAGTAAGGCCCAGTTTAGCTTCCCTATGGAGCTCCTGGCTAGCAACTGCCCTCCCTCTGCCTCTGCCTCTGCCTAGGCTTTAAGGACAGGTAGCTGGCTGCCCCCGCTGCCCCACCCCTCTCCTGCTCCACTTACTGCTGTCTCTGCCGTAATCCCTTCAGCACTAATCTTTAAAGGAGGGCTGGATGTTTTACCCTATGCATGTGAAGGTTTCCTGGTTCTGCCTGGTCACAAGAGCTCTAATCTCCTTTGTCTTTCCTCATAGCAGAATCATTTCATCCCCATTATAATTTTGATTGCCCTTTTTCTGTACCTTTTCTAATTTCGCTACATCTTTTTTTAGAAGCAATGACCAGAACCGCACATGGTACTCAAGGGTGGGTCACACATGGAGAGATTCAGAGGCAATATGATATTCTTTGTTTTATTTTTTATTTTCCTATAAATTCCTAACATTCTGTTTGCTTTATAAGCCACCACAGAAGATTTCAATCTATTGTCTAAAATGACACCTATGTGCTTTTCCTGAGTAATGATTGCTACTGGGAAACTAGCATATGTAGTTATAAATTGGCTTCTTCTTCCCTACATGCATCACTTTGCACTTATCCACATTAAGGGTGTTATTTGAAAAGTGCTATTCACAATTTGAACATCTGCCAATGGGTATGCAGACATCAAAATCACAGAGACGTCCCGAGAGCCATTTTAAAAACTGGGTCTGTGGCCTCCCCCAGCTTGAGGAAATCCAAGTCTGAATGGAGCTCTGGTAGAAGCATGGCTGCAGCATGTCTACTAAGAACCTAGACATCCCTGCCAAATCTCAGAAACACCCTGGACATCCCCAATCACTTCTAAAGTTAAACCTGCTCTAGGCATGAACAGGCATCTGAAAAGTGATCATTTTTCAGGCAAACATCTTGAAGGTATGGAGAAGGCGGTACACTGACACCCCCTGTAGTTTATTCAATGTCAACTAACACTGACAGGGAACGGGTGCTCATGTTTTCACTTTGCTATGGTGCGCAACGTCCCAAAATGCTAGCTTGTCTGAGGTGGATGTTCCCAACCCAGGCTTCCCTAATGGGGGGATGTCTACGTGGCCACCCGCATGCACTTCCATGTTGGGGACATCTAGGTTCCTGAAATCAGCTGGACACATAGATGTCCCTGCGTTTTTCTTCACTTTCTACCCTGGATATCTCTTGGACATCCTTCCTAAAATCACCCTCTACATTTCATCTGTCATTTGGATGTCCATTCTTCCAGTCTTGCAAGGCCCTCCTGCAATTTCTCACAATTTACAACTTTGAATAACTTGGTGTCATCTGCAAATCTGATCACATTGTTTGTTGTTGTCATTTCCAGATCATTTATAAATATGTTCAGAAGCACCAGTTTTAGCATAGATCCCAGGAGTATTCCACTATTCACCTTCCTCCATTGAGAAAATTAATAATTTAACCCTACTCTTTTGGGCATGTTTACTAAGCCAGGCTAAAGGTTACCCTGAAGCATCTGCAACTAGTTGCCTAGTGGTTGGGGCAAGTTACCCCAGGCTGAAAGGCTGGGGGTTTGAATCCTGCTAGAGAACAGCAACCTTGAGCTAGAGGGACTAGAGTTTCTAGTCCCACAGGTGCTCCTTGAGCAAGCCACTTAACACTCTATTGCCTCAGGTACAAAAACATAGATTGTGAGCCCTTTGGGGATAAGAGAAATATATACTGTACCTGAATGTACACTGCTTTGACCTGGAAAAAAAGCTAAAAATAAATCAATGTTATTCAGTGGGACCTAGTTGCACATAGTCCCGGTTAACCGTTAGCCTGGCTTAGTAGACATACCCCTTTGCTTTCTATCTTGTTCTAATTCCTTGCACACAATAGGACGTTTTTTCCTATCCCTTGTCTTTTTAATTTCCTCAGGAGTCTTTCATGAGGTACTTTGTCAAAGGTTTTTTGAAAATCCATCTATACTTTTATCAGCTGGCCTCCCTTCATCCATGTTTATGCACACCTTCTAAAAAATGGAGCAGATTGGTTAGATAAGAATACCCTTGGCTAAAGCCATGTTGAGTTTGTACCATGTGTCCAGTGATTTTGTTCTTTATAATAGTTTCAATTATTTTGCCAGTCCTTTTGTAAGGCTCACTGTTCTATAGCTTCCCAGATCAGTCATGGAACTCTTTTTTTTTTTTAAATGGCAATATTTTGGCCAACCTCTAATGTTCAGGTACCATTAATGATTTTAAAGAAAGGTCACAGATTATTAATAGTATGTCTGCAGTTTCATTTTTGAGCTTTTTCAGCTCTCTGGAGTATACACCATCCAGGGACACAACTAGCAAGAGGCGATTGGAGGTCACATGGCTAGTAATGTTGTTGAAAATAAAGTTAAACAAGCCTTGGTTAATGACAAACAGTCACCTTATCTAATGATAGGCATATGAAGAACAAATAGTGGCACATTGCACATGATCGCGCATGGTGCTAATAAGTAGAGTAAACAGACTGAGTAATCGCCGTTTCCCAAAGATAGGCACAGTAAAGCAAAATATGGAAACTCCAAAAGTGATAAAACATAGTGAAGGAGAAAGGACTAATCCAGACTGCGTGGAACGTGGTAATAGGAAGCATAAAAGCAACTATTGTATCAAGTGACAGGCATATGAAAGCAAAGTTTAAAAACTACAACAGACATGCTCATTAGCATATGATCGCACATGGCTAGTAATGCTGTTGAAAATAAACTTAAACAAGCCTTGGTTAATGACAGTCACCGTGTCTCATGTAAGGCATATGAAGGACAAATGTGGCAGATTGCACATGATCACGCATAGTGATAATAAATAGAGTAACCAAAGCTTTGTAAAGAACAAGTAATCGCCATATGCCAAAGATAGGCACAGTGTGAAAACTCCTAAAACCATCATCTCTTCAAACTCTGTGCAATCAACAGGGGATCTTACCTCTTTTCCATCTTCTGCCCTCTGATTATCCCTGTTGCAGTATGTAGGGTTTTTTAATTTTGTTTGACTTTTATAAGCATTTTTGTTTATACTTTTATGCGTAATGACTCCATATATTTTAATAGGAAAATTCATTTTTAAATAAATCACTATAGATTTTTAGTGGTAAAGCTTTTATTTTAAATGATTTGTTTAGAATGGGCAGGCAGGGATAAAATCAGTATTAAGACTTGATAAAGCCTTATAAACTAGGCTTTGCAAATTTGTGTGTTAAATTTGGCAATCTACATAAACTCAATTTGTGGCTTCTAGTTCTATGGCATAACTGGACTGCTTGATGAAGCCTTTTTAACTTTTTAGTAAAGAGATAATCTGGAGGGAATGGTCTGAACCTGTATCCAGCAGATTTTTGAGCTAAAAGAGGGAGGAGATGGCAAGCTTATGATAGCAATGTTGAACTGCACTCTTGTTTTAGCCTCTCTTGGGATTTACCTTTGGAACAATCAAATTTTGATGATCTCAGCTGTCCATTCCCTTCTGTCTCGTACTATTTGGTTCTTTTCTTTTCTATCTGCTGCATTTTGACTCTAGGACATAAGAGAGAGGAGAGTAGAGCAGTTATAATAAGGGTTCCTCATTGCTTCTGTCACACTGAATAACAGGAGAGAGAGGTGTTTTAGGGAGCAGATTGCCCTCCCCCTTCTGTTCCTACATTTTGCCTCAGAGCAAAGGGCTGCAATGGGAGGCAGAGGGCAGTTCTCTGGAGCATTTTAGATAGAGTTGGGGCAAGGGCTTCATGAGATCACACAGAATCATGCCCCTGGTTGTCACCACCAAGGCACACTAAGAACATTTCCAAGGCACACCAGTGTGCCCAGCACAATGATTGAGAAGCACTGGTCCAGAAAGCAGTGTTTCAGAGATAGCAAGAGAGGACATACTATTCCTTGGAGAGTACAGAAAACATATACAGAGGACAATTTTCAAGAAGACCATTTGCTGAGGTAAATATCCACAATCCCTGTGGGAACTCTGATCAAAGCTAAGAATTTGTTTCTGTGAATTTTCCATAGCTTGAAGGGTCCCTGGAGCAGGAGAAGAAAATCAGAATGGATCTGGAGCGTGCAAAACGCAAACTGGAAGGAGACCTCAAACTAACCCAAGAGTCAGTCATGGATTTAGAAAATGATAAACAACAACTAGAAGAAAGGCTTAAAAAGTAAGTAAAAAGCATTACATACCATACTGATGTGGCAGTGTGTCGAGACATACAAACAGGAGCCCAGTCTTAAAAGGCACTCTTCCCTGGCACAAAGGCCATTATTCAGTGACACATTACTTGATTAAATCATTTGAATCCTAGCACTAAGTCAGAATGTACAGCCAGGAGGCAGAGATAAGGGTTACTTTTTGGGATGGAAGTGGAGAGTGGAGCCCTTAGATATTACAGTATCACAAAACTGCTGCCAGAAACAGCAGACTCCTGCAAGACTACTGCCCCCACACACCTTATAGCCACTTGAGAGAGATGGTCAATAAATACAAGAATAGCTAAATAAATAAAAATAATAAATAATGGAGCACCTGGTTCCAGTGCTCAGGAGCTAAATGCTAAATCATATTTTCTTTTCTTAAAAGCTTCAAAGAAACAAAGACAATGTCAGTAGATAAAGATCACTTAATCTAGTCAGTCTGCCCATTGTACATCAAGTTTATTTGAGGAGCCATACAGCTACTAGATCACTATCCTGAAAATTAATTCTTTTCTGTCTTTATTATCTGGGTGGGGGGTTTGGTCCCAGTTTCTCTCTCTCTCTCTCTCTTTGATTTTATGGTTCCTTCTTGTCTGATTTCTCCTAACTCCTTTCCTTGTTATCTTTCTTCTTTTGTCTGTTTTCATCACTTCCTATTTTACCCTTCTTTCTGACATCGTTTTTATCTTGTTTTATTTTTCTTTCTTTTCTTTCTTATGTACCTCAATCTCTCACTTACAGCATCATCTCTTCAAACTGTGTGCAGTCAACCTGGGATCTTACCTCTTTTCCATCTTTACCATCTGTGCTATTATAGGTCTTGGATTTTAGGGGGTGGGGAGGGGGGAGTATTTGGGAATTTCAGGTGAGAATCTGTGGGGTTCAAGATTGGGGCTGCAATTTTATGTTTAAGTCTTGTTTCTCTTGGTGACAAGTCTCAAAATGGGTTTTATTTATTTATCCAGTTTTATATATCACCTTTTCCTACAATCAAAGTGGTTTACATTGGGACGTTAGATACAATTTTAGTAAGGGGTAAAGGGAATAAAAGAAGGCTGGTTGACAGAAGTTGGTTCTGAGCATTGGGAAGGTGCGTAGTGTTCAGAACACAGAAGCGTTTTTAACATCTTGCAGAAGTCCTTAATGTCCTTTGTGGGTCTCATATGGCTCAGTGTGCATACCATGACATAAACGAGCCTCAGGGTATGTGGTACATGATCTCAACCTCTCAAACATGCTGCTAAAGCCCTCTGGAGTACTTGCACTGTGCTACAGACGGCTTCCTTCTGCAGTTCATAAGACGCATGATCTCAACCTCTCAAACATGCTGCTAAAGCCCTCTGGAGTACTTGCACTGTGCTACAGACGGCTTCCTTCTGCATTTCATAAGACGCATGATCTCAACCTCTCAAACATGCTGCTAAAGCTCGCTGGAGTACTTGCACTGTGCTACAGACGGCTTCCTTCTGCAGTTCATAAGACGCATGATCTCAACCTCTCAAACATGCTGCTAAAGCTCTCTGGAGTACTTGCACTGTGCTACAGACGGCTTCCTTCTGCAGTTCATAAGACGCATGATCTCAACCTCTCAAACATGCTGCTAAAGCTCTCTGGAGTACTTGCACTGTGCTACAGACGGCTTCCTTCTGCAGTTCATAAGACGCATGATCTCAACCTCTCAAACATGCTGCTAAAGCTCTCTGGAGTACTTGCACTGTGCTACAGACGGCTTCCTTCTGCAGTTCATAAGACGCATGATCTCAACCTCTCAAACATGCTGCTAAAGCCCTCTGGAGTACTTGCACTGTGCTACAGACGGCTTCCTTCTCCATTTCATAAGACGCATGATCTCAACCTCTCAAACATGCTGCTAAAGCTCTCTGGAGTACTTGCACTGTGCTACAGACGGCTTCCTTCTGCATTTCATAAGACGCATGATCTCAACCTCTCAAACATGCTGCTAAAGCTCGCTGGAGTACTTGCACTGTGCTACAGACGGCTTCCTTCTGCAGTTCATAAGACGCATGATCTCAACCTCTCAAACATGCTGCTAAAGCTCTCTGGAGTACTTGCACTGTGCTACAGACGGCTTCCTTCTGCAGTTCATAAGACGCATGATCTCAACCTCTCAAACATGCTGCTAAAGCTCGCTGGAGTACTTGCACTGTGCTACAGACGGCTTCCTTCTGCAGTTCATAAGACGCATGATCTCAACCTCTCAAACATGCTGCTAAAGCCCTCTGGAGTACTTGTACTGTGCTACAGACGGCTTCCTTCTGCAGTTCATAAGACGCATGATCTCAACCTCTCAAACATGCTGCTAAAGCCCTCTGGAGTACTTGCACTGTGCTACAGACGGCTTCCTTCTGCATTTCATAAGACGCATGATCTCAACCTCTCAAACATGCTGCTAAAGCCCTCTGGAGTACTTGCACTGTGCTACAGACGGCTTCCTTCTGCAGTTCATAAGACGCATGATCTCAACCTCTCAAACATGCTGCTAAAGCTCTCTGGAGTACTTGCACTGTGCTACAGACGGCTTCCTTCTGCAGTTCATAAGACGCATGATCTCAACCTCTCAAACATGCTGCTAAAGCCCTCTGGAGTACTTGCACTGTGCTACAGACGGCTTCCTTCTGCATTTCATAAGACGCATGATCTCAACCTCTCAAACATGCTGCTAAAGCCCTCTGGAGTACTTGCACTGTGCTACAGACGGCTTCCTTCTGCAGTTCATAAGACGCATGATCTCAACCTCTCAAACATGCTGCTAAACCCCTCTGGAGTACTTGCACTGTGCTACAGACGGCTTCCTTCTGCATTTCATAAGACGCATGATCTCAACCTCTCAAACATGCTGCTAAAGCTCTCTGGAGTACTTGCACTGTGCTACAGACGGCTTCCTTCTGCAGTTCATAAGACGCATGATCTCAACCTCTCAAACATGCTGCTAAAGCTCGCTGGAGTACTTGCACTGTGCTACAGACGGCTTCCTTCTGCAGTTCATAAGACGCATGATCTCAACCTCTCAAACATGCTGCTAAAGCCCTCTGGAGTACTTGCACTGTGCTACAGACGGCTTCCTTCTGCAGTTCATAAGAAGCATGATCTCAACCTCTCAAACATGCTGCTAAAGCCCTCTGGAGTACTTGTACTGTGCTACAGACGGCTTCCTTCTGCAGTTCATAAGACGCATGATCTCAACCTCTCAAACATGCTGCTAAAGCTCGCTGGAGTACTTGCACTGTGCTACAGACGGCTTCCTTCTGCAGTTCATAAGACGCATGATCTCAACCTCTCAAACATGCTGCTAAAGCTCGCTGGAGTACTTGCACTGTGCTACAGACGGCTTCCTTCTGCAGTTCATAAGACGCATGATCTCAACCTCTCAAACATGCTGCTAAAGCCCTCTGGAGTACTTGCACTGTGCTACAGACGGCTTCCTTCTGCAGTTCATAAGACGCATGATCTCAACCTCTCAAACATGCTGCTAAAGCTCTCTGGAGTACTTGCACTGTGCTACAGACGGCTTCCTTCTGCAGTTCATAAGACGCATGATCTCAACCTCTCAAACATGCTGCTAAAGCTCGCTGGAGTACTTGCACTGTGCTACAGACGGCTTCCTTCTGCAGTTCATAAGACGCATGATCTCAACCTCTCAAACATGCTGCTAAAGCCCTCTGGAGTACTTGCACTGTGCTACAGACGGCTTCCTTCTGCAGTTCATAAGACGCATGATCTCAACCTCTCAAACATGCTGCTAAAGCCCTCTGGAGTACTTGCACTGTGCTACAGACGGCTTCCTTCTGCAGTTCATAAGACGCATGATCTCAACCTCTCAAACATGCTGCTAAAGCCCTCTGGAGTACTTGCACTGTGCTACAGACGGCTTCCTTCTGCAGTTCATAAGACGCATGATCTCAACCTCTCAAACATGCTGCTAAAGCTCTCTGGAGTACTTGCACTGTGCTACAGACGGCTTCCTTCTGCAGTTCATAAGACGCATGATCTCAACCTCTCAAACATGCTGCTAAAGCTCGCTGGAGTACTTGCACTGTGCTACAGACGGCTTCCTTCTGCAGTTCATAAGACGCATGATCTCAACCTCTCAAACATGCTGCTAAAGCTCTCTGGAGTACTTGCACTGTGCTACAGACGGCTTCCTTCTGCAGTTCATAAGACGCATGATCTCAACCTCTCAAACATGCTGCTAAAGCTCGCTGGAGTACTTGCACTGTGCTACAGACGGCTTCCTTCTGCAGTTCATAAGACGCATGATCTCAACCTCTCAAACATGCTGCTAAAGCTCTCTGGAGTACTTGCACTGTGCTACAGACGGCTTCCTTCTGCATTTCATAAGACGCATGATCTCAACCTCTCAAACATGCTGCTAAAGCCCTCTGGAGTACTTGCACTGTGCTACAGACGGCTTCCTTCTGCAGTTCATAAGACGCATGATCTCAACCTCTCAAACATGCTGCTAAAGCCCTCTGGAGTACTTGCACTGTGCTACAGACGGCTTCCTTCTGCAGTTCATAAGACGCATGATCTCAACCTCTCAAACATGCTGCTAAAGCTCTCTGGAGTACTTGCACTGTGCTACAGACGGCTTCCTTCTGCAGTTCATAAGACGCATGATCTCAACCTCTCAAACATGCTGCTAAAGCTCTCTGGAGTACTTGCACTGTGCTACAGACGGCTTCCTTCTGCAGTTCATAAGACGCATGATCTCAACCTCTCAAACATGCTGCTAAAGCTCTCTGGAGTACTTGCACTGTGCTACAGACGGCTTCCTTCTGCAGTTCATAAGACGCATGATCTCAACCTCTCAAACATGCTGCTAAAGCCCTCTGGAGTACTTGCACTGTGCTACAGACGGCTTCCTTCTGCAGTTCATAAGACGCATGATCTCAACCTCTCAAACATGCTGCTAAAGCCCTCTGGAGTACTTGCACTGTGCTACAGACGGCTTCCTTCTGCAGTTCATAAGACGCATGATCTCAACCTCTCAAACATGCTGCTAAAGCTCGCTGGAGTACTTGCACTGTGCTACAGACGGCTTCCTTCTGCAGTTCATAAGACGCATGATCTCAACCTCTCAAACATGCTGCTAAAGCCCTCTGGAGTACTTGCACTGTGCTACAGACGGCTTCCTTCTGCAGTTCATAAGACGCATGATCTCAACCTCTCAAACATGCTGCTAAAGCCCTCTGGAGTACTTGCACTGTGCTACAGACGGCTTCCTTCTGCAGTTCATAAGACGCATGATCTCAACCTCTCAAACATGCTGCTAAAGCCCTCTGGAGTACTTGCACTGTGCTACAGACGGCTTCCTTCTGCAGTTCATAAGACGCATGATCTCAACCTCTCAAACATGCTGCTAAAGCCCTCTGGAGTACTTGCACTGTGCTACAGACGGCTTCCTTCTGCAGTTCATAAGACGCATGATCTCAACCTCTCAAACATGCTGCTAAAGCCCTCTGGAGTACTTGCACTGTGCTACAGACGGCTTCCTTCTGCATTTCATAAGACGCATGATCTCAACCTCTCAAACATGCTGCTAAAGCCCTCTGGAGTACTTGCACTGTGCTACAGACGGCTTCCTTCTGCAGTTCATAAGACGCATGATCTCAACCTCTCAAACATGCTGCTAAAGCTCTCTGGAGTACTTGCACTGTGCTACAGACGGCTTCCTTCTGCAGTTCATAAGACGCATGATCTCAACCTCTCAAACATGCTGCTAAAGCCCTCTGGAGTACTTGCACTGTGCTACAGACGGCTTCCTTCTGCAGTTCATAAGACGCATGATCTCAACCTCTCAAACATGCTGCTAAAGCTCTCTGGAGTACTTGCACTGTGCTACAGACGGCTTCCTTCTGCAGTTCATAAGACGCATGATCTCAACCTCTCAAACATGCTGCTAAAGCCCTCTGGAGTACTTGCACTGTGCTACAGACGGCTTCCTTCTGCAGTTCATAAGACGCATGATCTCAACCTCTCAAACATGCTGCTAAAGCCCTCTGGAGTACTTGCACTGTGCTACAGACGGCTTCCTTCTGCAGTTCATAAGACGCATGATCTCAACCTCTCAAACATGCTGCTAAAGCCCTCTGGAGTACTTGCACTGTGCTACAGACGGCTTCCTTCTGCAGTTCATAAGACGCATGATCTCAACCTCTCAAACATGCTGCTAAAGCTCTCTGGAGTACTTGCACTGTGCTACAGACGGCTTCCTTCTGCAGTTCATAAGACGCATGATCTCAACCTCTCAAACATGCTGCTAAAGCCCTCTGGAGTACTTGCACTGTGCTACAGACGGCTTCCTTCTGCAGTTCATAAGACGCATGATCTCAACCTCTCAAACATGCTGCTAAAGCCCTCTGGAGTACTTGCACTGTGCTACAGACGGCTTCCTTCTGCAGTTCATAAGACGCATGATCTCAACCTCTCAAACATGCTGCTAAAGCTCTCTGGAGTACTTGCACTGTGCTACAGACGGCTTCCTTCTGCAGTTCATAAGACGCATGATCTCAACCTCTCAAACATGCTGCTAAAGCCCTCTGGAGTACTTGCACTGTGCTACAGACGGCTTCCTTCTGCAGTTCATAAGACGCATGATCTCAACCTCTCAAACATGCTGCTAAAGCCCTCTGGAGTACTTGCACTGTGCTACAGACGGCTTCCTTCTGCAGTTCATAAGACGCATGATCTCAACCTCTCAAACATGCTGCTAAAGCTCTCTGGAGTACTTGCACTGTGCTACAGACGGCTTCCTTCTGCAGTTCATAAGACGCATGATCTCAACCTCTCAAACATGCTGCTAAAGCCCTCTGGAGTACTTGCACTGTGCTACAGACGGCTTCCTTCTGCAGTTCATAAGACGCATGATCTCAACCTCTCAAACATGCTGCTAAAGCCCTCTGGAGTACTTGCACTGTGCTACAGACGGCTTCCTTCTGCAGTTCATAAGACGCATGATCTCAACCTCTCAAACATGCTGCTAAAGCTCTCTGGAGTACTTGCACTGTGCTACAGACGGCTTCCTTCTGCAGTTCATAAGACGCATGATCTCAACCTCTCAAACATGCTGCTAAAGCCCTCTGGAGTACTTGCACTGTGCTACAGACGGCTTCCTTCTGCAGTTCATAAGACGCATGATCTCAACCTCTCAAACATGCTGCTAAAGCCCTCTGGAGTACTTGCACTGTGCTACAGACGGCTTCCTTCTGCAGTTCATAAGACGCATGATCTCAACCTCTCAAACATGCTGCTAAAGCCCTCTGGAGTACTTGCACTGTGCTACAGACGGCTTCCTTCTGCAGTTCATAAGACGCATGATCTCAACCTCTCAAACATGCTGCTAAAGCCCTGGAGTACTTGCACTGTGCTACAGACGGCTTCCTTCTGCAGTTCATAAGACGCATGATCTCAACCTCTCAAACATGCTGCTAAAGCTCGCTGGAGTACTTGCACTGTGCTACAGACGGCTTCCTTCTGCAGTTCATAAGACGCATGATCTCAACCTCTCAAACATGCTGCTAAAGCCCTCTGGAGTACTTGCACTGTGCTACAGACGGCTTCCTTCTGCAGTTCATAAGACGCATGATCTCAACCTCTCAAACATGCTGCTAAAGCCCTCTGGAGTACTTGCACTGTGCTACAGACGGCTTCCTTCTGCAGTTCATAAGACGCATGATCTCAACCTCTCAAACATGCTGCTAAAGCCCTCTGGAGTACTTGCACTGTGCTACAGACGGCTTCCTTCTGCAGTTCATAAGACGCATGATCTCAACCTCTCAAACATGCTGCTAAAGCCCTCTGGAGTACTTGCACTGTGCTACAGACGGCTTCCTTCTGCAGTTCATAAGACGCATGATCTCAACCTCTCAAACATGCTGCTAAAGCCCTCTGGAGTACTTGCACTGTGCTACAGACGGCTTCCTTCTGCAGTTCATAAGACGCATGATCTCAACCTCTCAAACATGCTGCTAAAGCCCTCTGGAGTACTTGCACTGTGCTACAGACGGCTTCCTTCTGCAGTTCATAAGACGCATGATCTCAACCTCTCAAACATGCTGCTAAAGCCCTCTGGAGTACTTGCACTGTGCTACAGACGGCTTCCTTCTGCAGTTCATAAGACGCATGATCTCAACCTCTCAAACATGCTGCTAAAGCTCGCTGGAGTACTTGCACTGTGCTACAGACGGCTTCCTTCTGCAGTTCATAAGACGCATGATCTCAACCTCTCAAACATGCTGCTAAAGCCCTCTGGAGTACTTGCACTGTGCTACAGACGGCTTCCTTCTGCAGTTCATAAGACGCATGATCTCAACCTCTCAAACATGCTGCTAAAGCCCTCTGGAGTACTTGCACTGTGCTACAGACGGCTTCCTTCTGCAGTTCATAAGACGCATGATCTCAACCTCTCAAACATGCTGCTAAAGCTCTCTGGAGTACTTGCACTGTGCTACAGACGGCTTCCTTCTGCAGTTCATAAGACGCATGATCTCAACCTCTCAAACATGCTGCTAAAGCTCTCTGGAGTACTTGCACTGTGCTACAGACGGCTTCCTTCTGCAGTTCATAAGACGCATGATCTCAACCTCTCAAACATGCTGCTAAAGCCCTCTGGAGTACTTGCACTGTGCTACAGACGGCTTCCTTCTGCAGTTCATAAGACGCATGATCTCAACCTCTCAAACATGCTGCTAAAGCTCTCTGGAGTACTTGCACTGTGCTACAGACGGCTTCCTTCTGCAGTTCATAAGACGCATGATCTCAACCTCTCAAACATGCTGCTAAAGCTCTCTGGAGTACTTGCACTGTGCTACAGACGGCTTCCTTCTGCAGTTCATAAGACGCATGATCTCAACCTCTCAAACATGCTGCTAAAGCCCTCTGGAGTACTTGCACTGTGCTACAGACGGCTTCCTTCTGCAGTTCATAAGACGCATGATCTCAACCTCTCAAACATGCTGCTAAAGCCCTCTGGAGTACTTGCACTGTGCTACAGACGGCTTCCTTCTGCAGTTCATAAGACGCATGATCTCAACCTCTCAAACATGCTGCTAAAGCCCTCTGGAGTACTTGCACTGTGCTACAGACGGCTTCCTTCTGCAGTTCATAAGACGCATGATCTCAACCTCTCAAACATGCTGCTAAAGCTCGCTGGAGTACTTGCACTGTGCTACAGACGGCTTCCTTCTGCAGTTCATAAGACGCATGATCTCAACCTCTCAAACATGCTGCTAAAGCCCTCTGGAGTACTTGCACTGTGCTACAGACGGCTTCCTTCTGCAGTTCATAAGACGCATGATCTCAACCTCTCAAACATGCTGCTAAAGCCCTCTGGAGTACTTGCACTGTGCTACAGACGGCTTCCTTCTGCAGTTCATAAGACGCATGATCTCAACCTCTCAAACATGCTGCTAAAGCCCTCTGGAGTACTTGCACTGTGCTACAGACGGCTTCCTTCTGCAGTTCATAAGACGCATGATCTCAACCTCTCAAACATGCTGCTAAAGCCCTCTGGAGTACTTGCACTGTGCTACAGACGGCTTCCTTCTGCAGTTCATAAGACGCATGATCTCAACCTCTCAAACATGCTGCTAAAGCCCTCTGGAGTACTTGCACTGTGCTACAGACGGCTTCCTTCTGCAGTTCATAAGACGCATGATCTCAACCTCTCAAACATGCTGCTAAAGCCCTCTGGAGTACTTGCACTGTGCTACAGACGGCTTCCTTCTGCAGTTCATAAGACGCATGATCTCAACCTCTCAAACATGCTGCTAAAGCTCGCTGGAGTACTTGCACTGTGCTACAGACGGCTTCCTTCTGCAGTTCATAAGACGCATGATCTCAACCTCTCAAACATGCTGCTAAAGCTCTCTGGAGTACTTGCACTGTGCTACAGACGGCTTCCTTCTGCAGTTCATAAGACGCATGATCTCAACCTCTCAAACATGCTGCTAAAGCTCGCTGGAGTACTTGCACTGTGCTACAGACGGCTTCCTTCTGCAGTTCATAAGACGCATGATCTCAACCTCTCAAACATGCTGCTAAAGCTCTCTGGAGTACTTGCACTGTGCTACAGACGGCTTCCTTCTGCAGTTCATAAGACGCATGATCTCAACCTCTCAAACATGCTGCTAAAGCCCTCTGGAGTACTTGCACTGTGCTACAGACGGCTTCCTTCTGCAGTTCATAAGACGCATGATCTCAACCTCTCAAACATGCTGCTAAAGCTCGCTGGAGTACTTGCACTGTGCTACAGACGGCTTCCTTCTGCAGTTCATAAGACGCATGATCTCAACCTCTCAAACATGCTGCTAAAGCCCTCTGGAGTACTTGCACTGTGCTACAGACGGCTTCCTTCTGCAGTTCATAAGACGCATGATCTCAACCTCTCAAACATGCTGCTAAAGCCCTCTGGAGTACTTGCACTGTGCTACAGACGGCTTCCTTCTGCAGTTCATAAGACGCATGATCTCAACCTCTCAAACATGCTGCTAAAGCTCTCTGGAGTACTTGCACTGTGCTACAGACGGCTTCCTTCTGCAGTTCATAAGACGCATGATCTCAACCTCTCAAACATGCTGCTAAAGCCCTCTGGAGTACTTGCACTGTGCTACAGACGGCTTCCTTCTGCAGTTCATAAGACGCATGATCTCAACCTCTCAAACATGCTGCTAAAGCTCGCTGGAGTACTTGCACTGTGCTACAGACGGCTTCCTTCTGCAGTTCATAAGACGCATGATCTCAACCTCTCAAACATGCTGCTAAAGCTCTCTGGAGTACTTGCACTGTGCTACAGACGGCTTCCTTCTGCAGTTCATAAGACGCATGATCTCAACCTCTCAAACATGCTGCTAAAGCTCTCTGGAGTACTTGCACTGTGCTACAGACGGCTTCCTTCTGCAGTTCATAAGACGCATGATCTCAACCTCTCAAACATGCTGCTAAAGCCCTCTGGAGTACTTGCACTGTGCTACAGACGGCTTCCTTCTGCAGTTCATAAGACGCATGATCTCAACCTCTCAAACATGCTGCTAAAGCTCTCTGGAGTACTTGCACTGTGCTACAGACGGCTTCCTTCTGCAGTTCATAAGACGCATGATCTCAACCTCTCAAACATGCTGCTAAAGCTCGCTGGAGTACTTGCACTGTGCTACAGACGGCTTCCTTCTGCAGTTCATAAGACGCATGATCTCAACCTCTCAAACATGCTGCTAAAGCTCTCTGGAGTACTTGCACTGTGCTACAGACGGCTTCCTTCTGCAGTTCATAAGACGCATGATCTCAACCTCTCAAACATGCTGCTAAAGCTCGCTGGAGTACTTGCACTGTGCTACAGACGGCTTCCTTCTGCAGTTCATAAGACGCATGATCTCAACCTCTCAAACATGCTGCTAAAGCTCTCTGGAGTACTTGCACTGTGCTACAGACGGCTTCCTTCTGCATTTCATAAGACGCATGATCTCAACCTCTCAAACATGCTGCTAAAGCCCTCTGGAGTACTTGCACTGTGCTACAGACGGCTTCCTTCTGCAGTTCATAAGACGCATGATCTCAACCTCTCAAACATGCTGCTAAAGCCCTCTGGAGTACTTGCACTGTGCTACAGACGGCTTCCTTCTGCAGTTCATAAGACGCATGATCTCAACCTCTCAAACATGCTGCTAAAGCTCTCTGGAGTACTTGCACTGTGCTACAGACGGCTTCCTTCTGCAGTTCATAAGACGCATGATCTCAACCTCTCAAACATGCTGCTAAAGCCCTCTGGAGTACTTGCACTGTGCTACAGACGGCTTCCTTCTGCAGTTCATAAGACGCATGATCTCAACCTCTCAAACATGCTGCTAAAGCTCTCTGGAGTACTTGCACTGTGCTACAGACGGCTTCCTTCTGCATTTCATAAGACGCATGATCTCAACCTCTCAAACATGCTGCTAAAGCTCTCTGGAGTACTTGCACTGTGCTACAGACGGCTTCCTTCTGCATTTCATAAGACGCATGATCTCAACCTCTCAAACATGCTGCTAAAGCTCTCTGGAGTACTTGCACTGTGCTACAGACGGCTTCCTTCTGCATTTCATAAGACGCATGATCTCAACCTCTCAAACATGCTGCTAAAGCCCTCTGGAGTACTTGCACTGTGCTACAGACGGCTTCCTTCTGCAGTTCATAAGACGCATGATCTCAACCTCTCAAACATGCTGCTAAAGCTCGCTGGAGTACTTGCACTGTGCTACAGACGGCTTCCTTCTGCAGTTCATAAGACGCATGATCTCAACCTCTCAAACATGCTGCTAAAGCTCGCTGGAGTACTTGCACTGTGCTACAGACGGCTTCCTTCTGCAGTTCATAAGACGCATGATCTCAACCTCTCAAACATGCTGCTAAAGCCCTCTGGAGTACTTGCACTGTGCTACAGACGGCTTCCTTCTGCAGTTCATAAGACGCATGATCTCAACCTCTCAAACATGCTGCTAAAGCCCTCTGGAGTACTTGCACTGTGCTACAGACGGCTTCCTTCTGCAGTTCATAAGACGCATGATCTCAACCTCTCAAACATGCTGCTAAAGCCCTCTGGAGTACTTGCACTGTGCTACAGACGGCTTCCTTCTGCAGTTCATAAGACGCATGATCTCAACCTCTCAAACATGCTGCTAAAGCCCTCTGGAGTACTTGCACTGTGCTACAGACGGCTTCCTTCTGCAGTTCATAAGACGCATGATCTCAACCTCTCAAACATGCTGCTAAAGCTCGCTGGAGTACTTGCACTGTGCTACAGACGGCTTCCTTCTGCAGTTCATAAGACGCATGATCTCAACCTCTCAAACATGCTGCTAAAGCTCGCTGGAGTACTTGCACTGTGCTACAGACGGCTTCCTTCTGCAGTTCATAAGACGCATGATCTCAACCTCTCAAACATGCTGCTAAAGCCCTCTGGAGTACTTGCTCTGTGCTACAGACGGCTTCCTTCTGCAGTTCATAAGACGCATGATCTCAACCTCTCAAACATGCTGCTAAAGCCCTCTGGAGTACTTGCACTGTGCTACAGACGGCTTCCTTCTGCAGTTCATAAGACGCATGATCTCAACCTCTCAAACATGCTGCTAAAGCTCGCTGGAGTACTTGCACTGTGCTACAGACGGCTTCCTTCTGCAGTTCATAAGACGCATGATCTCAACCTCTCAAACATGCTGCTAAAGCTCTCTGGAGTACTTGCACTGTGCTACAGACGGCTTCCTTCTGCAGTTCATAAGACGCATGATCTCAACCTCTCAAACATGCTGCTAAAGCTCTCTGGAGTACTTGCACTGTGCTACAGACGGCTTCCTTCTGCAGTTCATAAGACGCATGATCTCAACCTCTCAAACATGCTGCTAAAGCTCTCTGGAGTACTTGCACTGTGCTACAGACGGCTTCCTTCTGCAGTTCATAAGACGCATGATCTCAACCTCTCAAACATGCTGCTAAAGCTCTCTGGAGTACTTGCACTGTGCTACAGACGGCTTCCTTCTGCAGTTCATAAGACGCATGATCTCAACCTCTCAAACATGCTGCTAAAGCTCTCTGGAGTACTTGCACTGTGCTACAGACGGCTTCCTTCTGCAGTTCATAAGACGCATGATCTCAACCTCTCAAACATGCTGCTAAAGCTCTCTGGAGTACTTGCACTGTGCTACAGACGGCTTCCTTCTGCAGTTCATAAGACGCATGATCTCAACCTCTCAAACATGCTGCTAAAGCTCGCTGGAGTACTTGCACTGTGCTACAGACGGCTTCCTTCTGCAGTTCATAAGACGCATGATCTCAACCTCTCAAACATGCTGCTAAAGCTCTCTGGAGTACTTGCACTGTGCTACAGACGGCTTCCTTCTGCATTTCATAAGACGCATGATCTCAACCTCTCAAACATGCTGCTAAAGCCCTCTGGAGTACTTGCACTGTGCTACAGACGGCTTCCTTCTGCAGTTCATAAGACGCATGATCTCAACCTCTCAAACATGCTGCTAAAGCTCGCTGGAGTACTTGCACTGTGCTACAGGCGGCTTCCTTCTGCAGTTCATAAGACGCATGATCTCAACCTCTCAAACATGCTGCTAAAGCTCGCTGGAGTACTTGCTCTGTGCTACAGACGGCTTCCTTCTGCAGTTCATAAGACGCATGATCTCAACCTCTCAAACATGCTGCTAAAGCTCGCTGGAGTACTTGCACTGTGCTACAGGCGGCTTCCTTCTGCAGTTCATAAGACGCATGATCTCAACCTCTCAAACATGCTGCTAAAGCTCGCTGGAGTACTTGCACTGTGCTACAGACGGCTTCCTTCTGCAGTTCATAAGACGCATGATCTCAACCTCTCAAACATGCTGCTAAAGCCCTCTGGAGTACTTGCACTGTGCTACAGGCGGCTTCCTTCTGCAGTTCATAAGACGCATGATCTCAACCTCTCAAACATGCTGCTAAAGCTCGCTGGAGTACTTGCACTGTGCTACAGGCGGCTTCCTTCTGCAGTTCATAAGACGCATGATCTCAACCTCTCAAACATGCTGCTAAAGCTCGCTGGAGTACTTGCTCTGTGCTACAGACGGCTTCCTTCTGCAGTTCATAAGACGCATGATCTCAACCTCTCAAACATGCTGCTAAAGCTCGCTGGAGTACTTGCACTGTGCTACAGGCGGCTTCCTTCTGCAGTTCATAAGACGCATGATCTCAACCTCTCAAACATGCTGCTAAAGCTCTCTGGAGTACTTGCACTGTGCTACAGGCGGCTTCCTTCTGCAGTTCATAAGACGCATGATCTCAACCTCTCAAACATGCTGCTAAAGCTCGCTGGAGTACTTGCACTGTGCTACAGACGGCTTCCTTCTGCAGTTCATAAGACGCATGATCTCAACCTCTCAAACATGCTGCTAAAGCTCTCTGGAGTACTTGCACTGTGCTACAGACGGCTTCCTTCTGCATTTCATAAGACGCATGATCTCAACCTCTCAAACATGCTGCTAAAGCCCTCTGGAGTACTTGCACTGTGCTACAGACGGCTTCCTTCTGCAGTTCATAAGACGCATGATCTCAACCTCTCAAACATGCTGCTAAAGCTCTCTGGAGTACTTGCACTGTGCTACAGACGGCTTCCTTCTGCAGTTCATAAGACGCATGATCTCAACCTCTCAAACATGCTGCTAAAGCTCTCTGGAGTACTTGCACTGTGCTACAGGCGGCTTCCTTCTGCAGTTCATAAGACGCATGATCTCAACCTCTCAAACATGCTGCTAAAGCTCTCTGGAGTACTTGCACTGTGCTACAGACGGCTTCCTTCTGCAGTTCATAAGACGCATGATCTCAACCTCTCAAACATGCTGCTAAAGCCCTCTGGAGTACTTGCACTGTGCTACAGACGGCTTCCTTCTGCAGTTCATAAGACGCATGATCTCAACCTCTCAAACATGCTGCTAAAGCCCTCTGGAGTACTTGCACTGTGCTACAGACGGCTTCCTTCTGCAGTTCATAAGACGCACTTGTATAGGCACCTTGTAAAGGTGTGAATGGAAATTCCTTTTTATCAGGCCTGTGGCTCCCAATGCAATGGGAAATATTTCTGTATCTTTCTGCCACATTTTCTTGGTCTCTGGCTGCAGTTTCTTGGTAAAGGAGAAATTTCTCCCTTCTACATGATTCATGTTAGGTGTGCTTTATTTGCTGTTGGATGTTTTGTTATTTTATTTTTATTGTAACCCGCTAAGCGAAGGAGGTTTATCCCAAACTAGCAAATTGAAAATTTCTAGGAAATAAACTATTTAATTTGTAGTCTTTTTTCTTCCTCCTATTGCTAGCAAGGTGCCTTTGTCTGCATACCTAATTAAAGGTTGCTGCTATTTTGCCTCCTTCCCTCTCTGCGGGAAGCGTTTTCCAAGTGTCATCCACCAGGCCTGTCTTCTATTCTTTCTATCAAAACTGCCATTGAATCCTCAGTGTGACTCATGTTCTTTCCCTGTAGGAAAGACTTTGAGATGAACCAGTTAAATTCTAGGATCGAAGATGAGCAGGTATTGAGTGCACAGCTGCAAAAGAAGATCAAAGAGCTTCAGGTAAGTCAAAAAGCCTCGTACAGTACATAGGAAAACTTCCTGATGCCAAGTAGGGTATTATCCTAAGTCTTACAGAATGGAATGGGAAATATGGGCGAGGCAGTCAGATCTTTATCATACTCAGTATGATTGGACTGCAGATGACGTTGATAAAGAATAGCACAGGGCTCACACACTCCAGTACTCCACAATTATGGAATTCCCTTCCACTATACCTCCAAGAAGAATCCTCCATAAAAAAGTTTAAGAAAGGGCCGAAAACATAGGGGCCGATATTCAAAGGGATTAACATGGTTAGCAGACCTGATGACTGTGTTAATCCCTCTGTCCAGGATATTCCGTGGCACTAACATGGTGAATATCCAAAGGTGCCGTCACTGATTGCCCCAATGCAAACCAGTTAGCATCGCAGCATTCTGGGGGCAGCAGCTCAATGTTGCCACTGCCCGATTATGGTAAAGCAGTGTGAAAGTAAGGCACAGAAAAGCCTGGCCTCATTTTTGCTGCAAAAGCTAACCAGGTAGTAGCTAGAGGAGAGGAGGGATAGGGGAGATATGATTCAGACCTTTAAATACTTAAAGAGAAATAATGAACAAACAAACCTCTTCCAGAGACAGGGAAGCTGTAAAACGAGAGGGCATAACGTGAAGCTACAAGGTGGAAAATTGAAAAGCAATGTCAGGAAATATTTCTTCACTGAAAGGGTGGTGGATGCTTGGAATGCCCTCCCGATGGAAGTGGTGGGGGCAAATAGAGTGACAGAATTCAAAATGGCATGGGACAGACACAGTGGATCTCTTTACAGCAACAGGATAAAATCAAAATAAACTTAACTATAATTTCTCAACAAACAAGGGTGTCCTACATGGAGCTGTGGGTTCACCCCTAAACAAAGACACGGGGAGGGGTAACCTGCACGGAGTGGCAGGTGCACCTACTCTTGCCATCTTACTGGGCAGACTAGATGGACCATACTGGTCTTTATCTGCCGTCATTTACTGTGTTAATATCACCATGGCCCAGTTAGCTTTCTGCCAATTCAGACAACCCAGGGCTGGATATGACCCCGGCATTGAATATCTGGGTTTAAGTTTCAGCGGTGGCAGCTAGTGCATTAAAACTGTTAGCCACCGCTGCTGCTGAATTTCCCCCCTCTACTTTTTTGAACTGGCCTGACTCATAATCTTTCTGGCCTGTCAAAGGATGAAGTAGCTCCCTCGCTTTCTTCTCCTTCTGCCTAATGTTACCTTCCCACTTCTTCCTTTTCCCTTCTGTGTTTTGTCAGATCTCCTCAACATTACTTAAGGGTCCTCTTTATTTTATTTGTAAACCGCTCTGATACTGTGATAGTGTGGCATATCAAGTCTCAAATAAACTATAAACATATTTTAATAGGAAACCAAACCTGGAAGGACCAGGGCCTATGATTATTCACTGGTTCACAGGCCCCATTGTCACTACTGGGCATAGGTCACAGGGTAAATCATATTTCTGGAACCCCATTTGTGGCCCCAACCCACCGTTTAGGAACCACTAGTGAAAAACTACTACCCTCACCAGATCTTATGCTCTCTCTTTCTTACAGGCTCGCATCGAGGAACTGGAGGAAGAGCTGGAGGCTGAAAAAGCTGCCAGGGCCAAGGTGGAGAAGCAGCGTGCAGAAGTGGCTCGGGAGCTTGAGGAGCTCAGCGAGCGGCTGGAGGAGGCTGGAGGAGCCACCTCCCTCCAAATTGAGATGAATAAAAAGAGAGAGGCAGAATTTTTGAAGATGCGCAGAGACCTAGAGGAGGCGACCCTGCACCACGAGGCCACCACAGCAGGGCTACGCAAGAAGCACGCAGACAGTGTGGCAGAGTTGGGTGAACAGATCGACAGTCTCCAGCGTGTGAAGCAGAAGCTGGAGAAGGAGAAGAGCGAAATGAAGATGGAACTGGATGACTGCACCTCCAACATCGAACAGCTCACCAAAACCAAGGTACTAAAGTAACGGAGACATCTCCTCAGAGCAGAAACGATTGCCAGTAAAGAAAGGCATTATAGCAGGGCAGGAACAAACTGTTACAAAGCAGCAGAAAGAGACTGATTGAAAGCAAAGGCACTATCCAATGGCAGAATGAGATGGCCACCAAAGACAAAGATAATTATAAAACAGACAGATCCTTATACAAACCAGAAGCACCATGCACGGGTAGTAAGTGACTGCTAGCTATTATAAACGCAACATAAGCACCATCCCATGGTAGAAAAACTATCATTAAATAGAAAAATCTGTTAGTAAAAAACGGCAGTGTCCAAAGATGGGATGAGATCATTTCATAGCAAGCAGGATCAATCGCTAAGAAGCAAATCCAAGGGCTGTTACCAAAGCGAGTGGCATCGCATGAGGACTGTTACCACTTATAGAGACCATCTCAGGTGGGGTCAAGATGGCAACTGCATCAAAATATGCAAATAGGTTATCCAGAATATGTAGTCATAACTTTATAGGGGTAATTTTATAAATATTTTCCAAGCCTGTTTTTACATGCAGAGAAAGGCTTTTGTAAAATTGCATGGGTGCACATGTGTGTAAAAATAGGTGCATGAGAAGAGTGGAACTACTTTTAAGCAATCTGTGTGTGTAGGTGTTCCTGGGGCCTTATTGGGCGGAGTTGCAATGTAAGCCCATATTTTATGAAGTCTGCAGATACATGAAAAGAGGCCATAAACACATTTACACCTTTTTTTCAGAGCAGGTGTAAATTTGCACATGGATATTTGCGCACTATTTTATAAAGGCACATAAGGCCCGATATTCAATAAAAGCTGAGCTCCTAACTTTGTGCCCTATTTTCAGCCACACTTAGGAGCCTAGGCTTTCAGCTGAAAATTCTTCCTCTCTGAAGCTCCTAAATTTAGGCCTACCATTCATTTGCCTAGATTTATGCACCTAGTGCTGAGCTCCTAACTTCTTTTCCCCGCCCTAAATCGACTCCTATTACCACTCACTTTTTATGCTCCTAAATTTAGCAGTTTAGTGAAATTTTATGAAAATATTTAGGCGCTCACTAAATTTTCAAAGAAGCCAATTTAGGAGCATTACTCTCTAAGTTAAGAGCATAAATCCTGTTAATATTGGACCCATAGATGCCCACGTTGCTTTTAAGAAATAGAGGTGATATGGCTGGTTCTGGGTGCGCTAACGAGGATTCTTGCAGCAGCATTGTTGCCTGCCATAACAGGTTGATATTTTTTGCTAGTCTGATCTTTTAAAAACCACATTGCCAATGATTTATTAATGTTAAGGACAGTTTTATGGGCCTTAATCCATTCCGCATTGTGGTCCAGATATTTTGTAGCTGTTTCCAGATAAACCTGATCCCAAGAATTACTTGCAAATTAACATTTGGATGTCATTTGCTCCCAGCCCGCACCCTTCCAACACTCCAATCCCTTGCATGCAGCCCATACTCACTCAGACATCCCTCCTCACCCCTGCTGCTTCCAACCGGTATTAAACACCAAACTGTACAAGATTGTAGGAAAGCCGGGGGAAGGGGTTGGGAAAAAAGTTAAGGGAGTAAGTCTCTTGTTGTGTGCCGTCGAGTTGATGCTGACTCCTGGTGAACCTGTGGTTAGCTGTCCTGATCTCCTGGGTTTACTTGACAAGGTATGACAAGAAGTAGATTGCAAGACCTTTCTCCCATGCAGTAAGTCTACAGTGCCTGTCGTTCCAAAGTAGTCTCCCGTCCAAGTACTAATCAAACCTGACGCTGCTTAGTTTCTGAGATGAGATGAGATCAGAGTCGCTCAGGATGGTGTGGCCATAGTGGGTAAAGGCTAGAAACCCACTAGAAGAATATTTTCTATTTATAGGTAAAAATACTAGAAACCATCTCATGCTCACTGGATCTTTCTTCCTGAATTGAAGGTCTGTCCTTGCTGACAGTGAAATATTGAAAGACAAAATTGTCTGGCATGTGGTTTTTAAATATCAATTGCCTATGCTGTTTATTATAGGCTAATGCTGAGAAGTTATGCAGAACATATGAAGACCAGCTCAGTGAGGCCAAGTCCAAGGTGGACGAGCTGCAGCGACAAATGGCCGATGTCTCCCTGCACAGGGCCCGACTGCAGACTGAGAGTGGTAAGGAAGAATCACACAGTGCAGATGGATGTGCCTAATGCTCAGATATCTGGGATCATTTTACCATTATGTAATACTAGAAAACTGAGTGACCTCACAGTAAAGTCATTACCTAAGTCTACATACTCAGTGAATGGGGCTAGGTCTTAGGTGATATCAATGACACTGCCCTTTGATTTTTTGGGACAACTCTAATGAACCTCCTGGTGAGAGAGGGATCAACACTGGTAGAATCTTGCATGAGTAGATATAAAAGAGAACATTGTTCATAGATAGATAAAAAGGATGAAGGAATGTTGTTGTTGTCGTTAAGTGCCGTCAAGTCGGTGTCGATGAAGGAATAGCGGTTTTATTTTAAGACAATTTATAAATTAGTCTCCCCAAACAGAAAGCATTGCAGGGAATGGAACGTTTATTTAATCTCAGTTGGTTCCAAAAGGGAATTGGGGATATTCCTTTATCATCGACCTCCCTATAGCAACCACTGAACTTCTTGTGAACCTGCTAGAAACTATATAATTTATTCCAATTTCAATGTTTTATGCTATCAGGAGATTCATCCTGTCATGTGATAAGCAAGCAGTCTATTTTTTGACATTTGGGGCCCGATATTCAGCAGCAGGGATCAGCCGTTACCATTGAACTTAAGACCCAGATATTCAGAGCCAAGACCACATCCAGCCATAGGCATTGAATATAGAGGCCGGAGGGATAGTGGAAATGCTAACTGGGCAGCAATATTCAACCACTGCCCAGTTAGCTTCTGAGGTGAAACTTAGGCTGGGCTTTAAGGTGCTTGACTTTCGCCGCTTAAGGATAACCAGGCAGCGGCTGACTATCGCCACTGCCCAGTTATTGCCAGGTGCCGCCTCCACTCTGCCCCAGGACTGCCCCAGTGCTAACCAGCTAGGATCAGGTGTTCAGCAGCAGCAGCGCCACCTGGGGATACTGAATGGTACTGATTGCATTAGTGCTGATAAATATCACGGTCACCGCATTAACACGATTAGCAGGTTAATCGCTCTGAATATTGGGCCCTTGTTTTTCACCTTGCTAATATGAATCCAATATATTGGGCAAGTCATTTAGAAACATAGAAACATAGAAACATGACGACAGAAAAAGACCACAAGGCCCATCTAGTCTGTCCTTCCATAACAACAACTACAACAGTCCACTTTTTACCTTTAGAGATCCTCTGTGTTGGTCCCATGCTTTTTGAATTCAGTTACTGTCCTCATCTCCACCACCTCCACTGGGAGACTATTCCACGGATCCACTACTCTTTCCGTAAAGAAATATTTCCGCATATCACTCCTGAATCTATCTCCCTTCACCCTCATCCCATGTCCCTCGTAGCAGAACTTGCTTTCAATTGAAAGAGGCTCTCTCCCTGAACATTTATGCCACGGAGGTATTTAAACATCTCAATCATATCACCTCTATCCCGCCTTTCCTCTAAGGTGTACATATTAAGATCCTTAAGTCTGTCCTCATATGCTTTATAATGAAGCCCATTAATCATTTTAGTAGCAACCCTCTGCACCGACTCCATCCTGTTCATATCCTTTTGAAGGTGCGGTCTCCAGAATTGCACACCATACTCCAAATGAGGTCGCACCAAAGACTTATACAGAGGCATTATCACCTCCTTTTTTCTGCTAGCCATTCCTCTCCGTATGCACCCAAGCATCCTTCTAGCTTTTGCTGTCGCCTTGTTAGATAGAATCCTCACTATACGTAGTGTGTATTTAATCAAGTAAATAATTGTTCAATAATTAATTATTTGGACTGATCCTTATATATTAGAATTTCAGCTGACCCCATCACAAGTTAAAAAAGGGTGAGGGAGTAAAAATCAGATGCTCATTATTTAATTTAATTTATTTTTTTATACATTTTTCTATACTGCCGCTTCCAGAGATCAACGACGGTTTACAATCAATCAATAAAAATTACATTAAACTCTTACTTAGAACTTACATAATGTTTGAACCTAGACACAAATTACAGTAAACCTCTTTTACAATACAATAAACGTCTTTTCAATAAACATATTATACAATTAACTTATTTACAATGGGGTTATGAGCACTTGTGAAGTGTACTAGCAAGATAACTTGGATTTATTCTGAGAGAAAGTCAGTGTGTATATTCAAGAATATTCATTTTATGTAGGATATATTTTGTGTTTCTCCAGGACCAAGCAGGAAGTCAGTCCTCACATATGGGTGTCATCGGCGCCGATGAAGCCCCAGCGGAGCATTTCCCCAGCTTTCTATGAAAGCCTTTGGGAATGCAGGCACGCATGCACGGTTCCCTTCCCGCCTAAAGGTGCCATCTTACCTCAGTCTCTTTTTTTCCGTGAAGCCCACCAGATGTGTGTCCTGTTTTCCCGGTTAAAATTAGATTTTTCAGCGATTTTTTGCTCTTTTTCTTCCGGTTCGACGACAGTTCCCCTCCCGCCGGGTTCGGTACACCGGTATCGAGCCCGATTCCTCTTTTTCGGTTTTTGCCCTTCGTGGCTGGCATTCGCGCCCTTTTTTCTCTTTTCCCCTGAAAGGCCGGTCTTTTGACCTCGCGGGGACTCTTTTTTCGCCCATGGCTTCCAGTGGTTTTAAGAAGTGTGATCGGTGTAAGAAACTAAAGTCTCTCACCGACACACACGACTGCTGCCTTCGGTGCCTGGGCCCCGACCACGATCCTAAGTCATGCGGGGCCTGTGGAAAAATGTCTTCCAAGGCACCTCGAAGTCGCCAGCAACAAAAGGAAAGGCTTTTCTCGGACTCAGCCTCTGGCCGGGCCCGGACCTCGTCTGAGGCCTCGACATCTCGGGATTCCGATCCCGAGCGCCGTAGAAGCTCCTCGGAGAGGGGGTCCCCCGACCGGGAACACAAGAGGAAGAAACGGCTCGCGAGGGCGTCGTCGGAAGAGGTCCCTGGCTCCTCGAGGGCCAGGTCTAAGACCCCCGACCGTCGCCCCGGGCCTGTGGAACCGGAGAAGCCTGCCAAAGTTCCTCGTGTGGAGCCGGAGTCTGCTGAACACGTAGTCCTCGTGGACTCTCCTCCCAGGGAGCCGCCGCCGGGGCCCGAGTCAGTAGCTGCTGCGTCTCCCGAGCTGAGTCTCAGGATGACAGCCTTGGAGAGCAGAATCTCTGCCTTCATGGAGCAGCAGCGGGCACTGATGGCCAGCCTGTCTGGCGCATCTGCCCCGACCACCGGGACATCGACGTCGAAGTCGACCCCGGAGACCGAGCCGATACTCGAGTCCATCGTGGCTCGGAGTCGACCTCGGTCGCGGTCCCCCTCGACCTCCCATTCGGGACCGAGGGCGTCGGCGTCGGGGCAGGTGCTCCAGGGCCCCGCGGGGTCGGACCCCGACTCTTCCTCGGACGAGTCGGCTTGGGGGACGGAGGACGAGGAGTCTCCTGACACCTTTAAGACTTGGTGCGTCCTTTCGGACTCACCGCAGTCTGAGTCCCGGAGTAGGTCCCCCCCCCTGGAGGACACCCGGTTCTCGGAATTCATCCGGGATATGGCCACTGCCTTGGCTATTCCGGCGGATCCCAAGGAAGAGCCTCGAGCTGAAGAGCTCGAGGCACTACAGTATGACTCTCCTCCGAAGGAGGCCTTTACTGTCCCGGTTTCTCCGATGCTGGAACGGCTCCTCTTCCGTATGTGGGAGGCACCGGCCTTGGCGCCGGTTCTTAGCAAGCAAGTCGATTCGATCTATCGGCTCCGTAAGAGCCCTGGTTTTCAGAAGGCACAGCTACCACACCATTCCATGGTTGTGGAATCGGCCATGCATCGTCTGAAGAGTCAGAAGATGCACTCCGCGGTGCCTCCTGGCAGGGAGGCCCGAAACCTAGATGGCGTCGGTAGAAAGTGTTTTCAGGGCTCAATGCTTGCTTGCCGTGTCCAGTCTTACCAGCTGTACATGAGCATGTACTTGCGGGATCTGGCCAAGGAGTTGGCCGGATTCTCTGCTGGTCTCTCCGTGGAACCCTTGCAGAGATTTAAGTCCTTGTCCTCAGGGATTCGGGACTGCTCGAAGTTCATGTCCCGCGCCGCCTACGATGGCTTCGAGGCTTTGGCCCGAGTTGCGGCAGCCGGCATCGCGGCTCGACGCCAGGCATGGCTGCAGTCATCGGACCTCGAGCCATGGGTTCAGGACAAGTTGCTCGATGTCCCTTGCCGAGGTGAAAACCTTTTTGGCAAGCCCATGACTGAGAAGGCCGCTCAGCTCGAGACCGAGCACCTCACCCGGACAAGGCTGTCGAGGAAGACCTCTGCCCCTTCTCATAAAAAGAAGGGCTCGGGTAAAAAGCCCTTTTACCCGAGGAAGGGCACTGCCTACAAACAGTACCCGCAGTATCAGGCTGCCCAAGCTGCCCCCCAGGGTCAGCAAGCCAAGGGCCAGGGTAATGGGCCCCGTAGGCAGAGGACCCCCAAGCCTCAGGCCCCTGCTACCACTCAGCAGGGTGGGGTTTTTTGACTCCTTGAGCATAGCCTTTCCTCCACTGCTCTCCCAGCCCTGCACAGGAGGTCGCCTAGCCCTCTTTGCCCACCAGTGGCCCCTTATCACCGGGGACAGTTGGGTGCTGGAGATAATCCACAAAGGATATGCCCTCCATTTCCACCAACTGCCACCCCCCTACTTTCCAAGGGAGCCTCCAAGGCCTCCTCTGCACACAGACCTTCTCCGTCAGGAGCTTCAGGGTCTGTTGGTGGACAGGGCGGTGGAGCCTGTGCCTCCCCACTTGCAAGGTCACGGATTCTACTCCAGATATTTCCTGGTGCCCAAAAGGACCGGTGGCCTTCGTCCCATTCTGGACCTCAGGAACCTCAACAAGTTCCTAGTGAAAGAAAAGTTCAAGATGCTTACTCTTGGAACCCTTCTGCCCTACCTCCAGCAGGGAGATTGGCTATGCTCCTTAGATCTAAAGGATGCGTACACTCACATCCTCATTCATCCAGACCACAGAAAGTACCTGAGGTTCATCGTGGGAGGAAACCATTATCAGTACAGAGTGCTGCCTTTTGGCCTCACCGCCGCCCCAGAGTCTTCACAAAGTGCCTAGCAGTGGTGGCGGCTTACCTGAGAAATCAGGGAATCTTTGTCTTCCCCTATCTGGACGACTGGCTCATCAGGGGTCAGACAGGTCAGGAGGCCAATCAAGCCACCCTCAGGACCATTGCTCTTCTACAACGCCTGGGGTTTGTCATAAACTTCGCAAAGTCCACTTTGCTCCCTTCCCAGAACTTGGAGTTCATAGGGGCCAGGTTGGACTCTCTCCTGGCAAAGGCATTCTTGCCAGAAAACAGAGCCCACGGGTTGATGGCCTTAGCAAGTCAGTTTCTCAGCAGCTCCCTGGTCTCCGCCAGTCTCTGCCTGAGGCTGCTTGGCCACATGGCTTCGACAGTACATGTGACCCCCAATGCCAGGCTCCATATGAAGCCTGCAGAGTGGTGCCTTCGGACTCAGTGGTCACAGGCCACAGGCAGCCTCAGAGACAGGATAAGAGTGTCCAGACCATTTCTTTACTCCCTCAACTGGTGGCTGCACCCACCCAACCTACTGAAAGGGGTGCCTTTTCAGATTCCGGGGTACACCGTAGTGGTGACAACAGATGCCTCCCTGCAAGGCTGTGGAGCTCATTGTCTGGGCAAGTGCACCCAGGGCCTCTGGTCTCCCTGGGAAGCTGCACAGCAGATCAATCTCCTCGAACTCAGAGCTATTCGATTAGCACTCAAAGCTTTCACTCCTACCCTGGCTCAACAGTCTGTCCTGATTCAGACGGACAACCAGGTTACCATGTTTTATGTGAACAAACAGGGCGGGACTGGGTCCAGGATCCTTTGTCGGGAAGCTCAGGACCTTTGTTCTTTTGCCCTCAAGCACAACATGCTCCTCAGGGCTGTGTACCTTCCAGGCCAGGACAACTACCTGGCAGACAGGTTAAGCAGAATACTGCAGCCCCACGAGTGGCAGCTGCATCCTTCAGTAGTTCAGAAGATCTTCCTGAAATGGGGTCTCCCTTTGATAGATCTCTTTGCCAGCCCCATGAACAAGCAGCTGCCAAAGTTCTGCTCCAGGCAACCACATCCTCTGCGGATAGCGGCGGATGCTTTTCTGATTTCTTGGTCTCAGGGCCTCCTCTATGCGTTTCCTCCCACACTCTTGGTGGCCCGAACCTTATTCAAGATTCTCCAGGACAAGGCCTCGGTCCTGCTGGTAGCTCCCAGGTGGCCGAGACAGCCTTGGTTTCCTCTTCTGCTTCAACTGGCGGTGGATCCTCCACTGCCTCTGGGGTTGCAACCCGACCTTCTCACACAGGACCAGGGTTCCCTTCTGCACCCCAATCTCCGGTCTCTCAATTTGATGGCCTGGAGGCTGCAAGGATAGTTTTGGCTCCCTGGGGCCTACCTCGGGAAGTTGAGGAGGTTGTCCTAGCCTCTAGGAAACAGTCCACTAGGAAAACCTATGCTCTCAAGTGGAAGAGGTTTTCTGTGTGGTGTCACCTACGTACAGAGGACCCTTTCTCCTGTACTGTGCCAGTAGTGCTTCAGTACTTACTGCACTTATACAATCAGGGCCTTAAGTCCAATTCTGTTTGGGTCCACCTCTCAGCTCTAGCAGCTCACCACTCATTGGTAGAGGGGCAATCTCTATCTGGTCACCCCTTGGTGTCCCGCTTTCTCAGGGGCTTGCTTTTGCTCAAGCCTCCCATCCGTCCTCCTGCCCCTGAGTGGGAGCTGAATGTGGTCTTGCAGCAACTGACTCGCCCACCTTTTGAGCAGATGGCTACTTGTCCACTACGCTTCCTCTCCTGGAAGACACTCTTCCTGATAGCCCTTACCTCAGCTAGGCGAGTAAGTGAGCTTCAAGCCCTGGTCTGTGACAGACCTTACACCAGGATTTACAGGAACAGGGTAGTCCTCAGGACTCATCCAAAGTTCCTCTCTAAGGTTGCCTCCTCTTTCCACCTCAACCAGGAGGTGGTTCTTCCAACATTCTTCTCTAGGCCTCATGCTAGCCCGGCTGAGGCAGTCCTGCATACCCTGGACTGTAGGAGGGCCTTATCCTTCTACCTTGACCGTACGCAGGGGCATAGAAGGGCTACTCAGCTCTTCATATCCTTTGACCCCAATAAGTTGGGGTTGGCTGTGTCCAAGCATACCTTGTCCATCTGGGTGGCTGACTGTATCACCTGGGCTTACAAGGCGGCTGACCTTCCTTTGCAGGGTAGGGTCACGGCCCATCGTGTCAGGGCGATGGCTGCCTCAGTGGCTCATCTCCGCTCTGTGCCCTTGGTAGACATCTGCAGGGCTGCAACTTGGTCTTCAAGCCAGACTTTTGCAGCCCATTACTGCCTGGAGAGGGAGTCCCGTAGGGACAGTGCTTTTGGCCAGGCAGTACTCCGGAATCTCTTTGAGGTTTAGGCAACTCCTGCCCTCTGTTGGGCTACCAGTGGAGGTTGTATCCTTGAAAAGCCTTTCTTTGCTGCTGAGACTAGAGGGAGTTCTCTTGTTCAGCCTGGGTTCCTCGGTAGCCCAGAGCTAGGGAGTCACCCATATGTGAGGACTGACTTCCTGCTTGGTCCTGGAGAAAGAGTAGTTACTCACCTGTAACAGGTGTTCTCCAGGAGCAGCAGGAATCAGTCCTCACAACCCTCCCTCCTCCCCTTGGAGTTGCAGTTGTACATAGTTTATTTTTACATTTTTGTGTGCTGTTCTTAGCTATGTTATTTGACTGAGGTAAGATGGCACCTTTAGGCGGGAAGGGAACCGCGCATGCGTGCCTGCATTCCCAAAGGCTTTCATAGAAAGCTGGGGAAATGCTCTGCTGGGGCTTCATCGGCGCCGATGACACCCATATGTGAGGACTGATTCCTGCTGCTCCTGGAGAACACCTGTTACAGGTGAGTAACTACTCTATCCCGGTTGCGTCGTCTAAATCTTCTTTGAATAGGTAAGTTTTGATTTCTTCGCAGAAATCTTTAAGATCCATAATGTTTCTCAGATTATCTGGTAATGCATTCCAGGATATAGGAGAGAAGTAAGTAAATGTTCTGTTGCTTGTTGGTGGAGACTGCTAGAGTGTTATTGTTACAGCTTCTTCTGAATCTCATGTTAGGTGTGTTGTTAATCAGGGTGGATAAGAATGATGGTGCAATTTCCTCATAAGTTTAAATGTAACAAGAATTTTATATTTAATACGGCTCATTATAGGTAATCAGTGCAGCTTGTGTAGTATTGGTGTGATGTGTTCTGTGGCACTTGTCCTGTGTATAATATGGGCAGCTACATTTTGGGCTACTTGAAGGTGATTAATGCTCTGTTTTGGTACCATTTGAGAAATCACAATGTGGAAGAATAATAGCTTGTAGTACTGATCGAAAATCAGAATTGTCAAGATATAGTCTAAGATGCTGCAGCATACCTCATTTGCAGAGATGGTTTTAGTAATTTGTTTTATATGGGATGACATGGAGAGTGCTTGATCCAGGATCACCCCCAGGTATCTTACTTCCGTCTTTACATCTAGCTCTTCATCTTGGATATGTATCTTTTTGGATGGGGTGAAGTTTAAGCTCCTTGTGATGAATAGGACTTCGATTTTATTAAAATTTGTATTCAGATCATGCAGTTTTAGCCATTTTGTTGCTTCGGTGTTGCCTGCTGTTGATAATTAGGGTTTATTGTGTCTATAGGAAGATATATCATTATATCATCAGCATAGATATGATATCCTAATTTGAAGTTCTTAAAGATGTTACATATAGGTTGTAGGTAAATGTTAAACAATAACGCTGAGAGCACGGAAACTTGTGGGATACCTTCTCTTGGTTGTAAGGTTGTGATGTCTGGAGACCAATTCGTACTTGTTGGGTACGCTATGTAAGGTATGACTGGAACCACTTTAAGACATTTCCGTATATCCCTATCTGGCGAAGTCTTGTGAGGAGTATGCTATGGCTGATGTTATCAAATGCAGAAATAACGTCAAAAAGACCAAAATAAAGGCTTGTTTTGATTTGTCTATTCCTCGAATTAGATTATTAAAAGGGGCTAGGAGAAGGGTCTCTACTCCATGATAAGGTCTAAACCCATATTGCTGCTCGTCCAGAGGTGAGTTTAGCTCAATATAATCTTGGAGTTGAATCTGTACCATTTTTTCAATCACTTTTGCCAGAAAAGGGAGACTTGAAATTGGTCTATATGATTTCAGATTCTGTTTGTCTAGTGTTTTATTTTTTAATATAGGTCTTATCATGTCATGCTTTAGTACTTGTGGCATGATTCCTTGTGTGAGAGAAAGGTTAACTATGTTGAGAATAAAAGGAGCTTATTCCGCGTGTAATGCTTTTAGCCAGCTTACTGAGCAGGGATCTAAAAAAGAAGTTGTATTTATTTTGGAGATTATGTTCTTAATTTTTTTAAGATCAATACTGTGGAAAGTTTGCCATCTCCTTGGGTTTTGTTTGGTTTTCTGCAGATTCCTAGGATTTTAGTATGTTTATATAGTGATCTGCTAGTGACTGCAGATCTATTGTTAAGAAATTTGTTTCTGGAGTTGGCGTCTGCGTGAGGATTTTGACTATCTCAAATAGTTCTCTCGGTTGGTTGAGGTAGTTTGTTAGAATCTTTGTGTGATACTCTTTTTTAGCGTTGTTTATGGCATTTTTGTATGCTTAAAGTGTGTTCATGTAAGTTAGTAGTTATCCATAGATTTATTCTCCCCACCATTTATATTCAAGTCTTCTCAATTTTTGCTTTAACTTCTTCAGACACCATTTCTTGGATCTTTTTGTAGAATTTGTGGGCTGGGATTTGGTCGATTTAGGTGAAGTAGCAGCATTATGTATTGCGGAGTTCTAATTAGCTAGCATATCATCTAACTCTGTTAAGGGAAATCTCTAACTGTGGAATGACTTCTATCAAGAAGTTATCAATTTGAAATTATTTGAATCGTGTGTGAGATTCATTTTTGTTAGATAAAGGTTTTGATGGTATAATTGGGATTGTGAAATGAATAAGGTAATGGTCTGACCATGGGACTTGTGCTGCTTGTGGGGGGGCATATAAGGCATGTTGAGTGATATTTTCTGGTATGAATATTAAATCAAGGGAGTTACCTTAAGTTATATTTATTTTATTTATTTATTTACATTCTCTTATATACTGTGCTATTCTGCATCAGTGCAGTTTACATTGAACAAACTGAAATTACATTGAACAGGGTATTCTAACTTGGAGATAACTATTTTACAGGGAACATGGGCTATGGAGGGTTAAGTGGCTTGCCCAAGACCACAAGGAGCACCTGTGGGACTAGAAACCCCAGTCCTTCCGGCCCAAGGTTGCTGTCCTCTAGTGGGATTTGAACCCCCAACCTTCCGGCCTGAAGTACCTTGCCCCAACCACTAGGCTATTCCTCCTATATGTGGGTGTCTGAATGATCTGATGGAAGTTCATGTCAGACATTGAGTTAAGGAAATTCATAGAGTGTGAGTTGTGTAAGGAGGGAAGATTAAAGCCTCTTAAGAGCACTAAAGGTTTTTTAATGTGGATGTACATACTGTATTTAATATCGAGGTGAGAGTATCAGGGCTAGAGTTTGGTGGTCTGTATATAAGGCATATTGGTAAGTTTCTGTTATCTATCTATCGGAGATCCATGTCATTAATGCTTTTAGCTATGTTCAGATTTGCACCGAGTTCTTGTTTTGTTAATATGAGAACTCTTCCTCCTCGACTGGTAGTCCTAGTACAGTGGACTAGTGAATCGAAGTTGGTTAGTTAGGACAGTATCCGTGTCGGATAGCTATGTTTCAGTGACACAAAATATGTCAAGTCTATTGTCCTTAATAATGTCTATCATGACAGGAATGTTATTCCTTATAGATCTCCAAAAATATTAAAATAACACCACTCTAAATAATTAAACCCAACAACAAAACTAGAGTGTAAATAGAAATCCTGAGCATCTATTTTTTTGTCGGAAGATTAGCCTTGAGGGAAACCCCTCTCGTGGCGTGCCTTCCTTTTTAATCAGTTATGGTCCACTCATTTAGAACCAAATCACCATAAGAAAAAGCACACTAATAAGTGCCCTTTCACACCTATTGTAAATCACAAAAATCTTTAAAACACACAATTCTTTTAGGTCTTAGAGATGAGCTTCATAGCTTTGCAGCAACAGAAAACGAAAAGTTAGAAAGTTTTCACTACTCAGACCGTTCAGCTAAAAAACTGTTTCAGTACTTATCGGTCAGCTGAAATTTCAAATCCCAATCCAAGTAGAGAATCCAACTATTTCGCGATGATAAAAAGATGGTCACAGCTTCATGACTTTGCAACAATAAAAGAGACAAGCTTCATAGCTTCGCAGCAATAGGAAAATGAACACAGCACTGCATTTAGGACAGACTCTGCTCTCATGCCCTGTTTCAATGCTCAAAACCGCTGCAATTACAAATGGCCCCCACACACTTTTTGGACGCCGAAAAGTACACCGTCAGATGTTAAGCCACACCATATCAGAACCAATGAATAAATAGTTCTACGAGCCAATCAGAATTGAACACGTCATAAAAGACTTGCCCAGTCCATTTCTTGATTTAAACCTCTTGATGTAATCGAGGACAAGCGAAAAATCCATGACTGCTCCAGGGATTGAAGACATTTCTCCCTATCACCCCCACGTGGGTTTGACGGTCTGACATTCACTTGTAGGCATTTGATTGGCATTAGAGGAAAAACTGATATGAAGAAGTTTAAAGAGGCGATGGAGACAAAATTTGCAGAATTAAATGTAACAGAGCTGTATCTGATGGCAAAGTACTGGGACACAACACTTTCTACTGAATTTAGGGGGAAATGATTTCTTCTTGATATAAAAGATAGCCATAATTTTATTGATAATAATCCCTGCATGATTGAGGGAGAACAAGGAAAGTCTGTTTTTGAAAATCAGGTTGATGTAGTCTTAGCCCCTAGTTTTTCTGCTTTTTGAAGGAGTAAACAGCCACTCTATGTTTACTCGTTCCACTCCATTCATTATTTTAAAGCCCTCTGTCATATCATTTGCCATTTGGACGCCCAATCTCCCAATTTATCAAGGTCCTCGTGTGTTTTAATAACTTTTGAATAATTTTGTGTCATCTGCAAATCTGATCATCTCACTCTTTATTCCCAGTTCCAGTTCATTTATGAATATGTTAAAAAGCAGCAGGCCCAGCACAGATCTCTGGGGTACTCCACTATTCACCTTTCTTCATTGAGAAAACTGGCCATTTAGCTGTACTCTCTGTTTTCTATCTAACCAGTTCCTAATCCACTACAGTACACTGCCTCCTATCTCATGACTTTTTAATTTCTACCTATTTATTCACATGTTCAAAATATATAAGAGATTAGTGAGATCAGACTTTCCTTGGCTAAATCCATGTTGGCTTTCTCCCATTAAACCATGACTCTCTATATGTTCAGTGATTTTATTCTTTAAGATAGTTTCTACCATCTTGCCAGATACTGACGTCAGGCTCACCAGTCTGTAGTTTTCCAGATCACCCCTGGAACTCTTTTTAAAAATGTGCATTACATTGGCCATTCTCCAATCTTCAGGTACAACAGATAATTTTAATGATAGTTCACAGATTACTATTAGTAGGTCTGCAATCTCATATTTTAGCTCTTTTAGCACCCAGTCCAAGTGATTTAGTACTATTTAGTTTATCAAATAACTGTATTACATATTCCTGGTTTATTAAGATTTGCTTCAATTTCTCCAATACATCACCTTTAAATACCATTTCGGGCATGGGTTATTACCAGGAAGTAGTGGAAGAGACCACAGCCACACGAGAAAGTCTTCTATTAAAAGACTTTATTGAAGATCCGGCTTGGCTAAGTTTCAGCAACCATTTCTACATCAGCGGTCAACAAATGCAATATAAAGCAATAAAAGTGTTTGTTCCCGGCTTTTGATTTTTATGCTTTATTGCTTTATATTGCATCAGCTGAACTATGTGTTGACACCCGATACAGGCATGTTTTTTTTTAACAATTTTCCTTGTTTTATCATAGTCTCCCTTTGAAAGTTAAATGCTAGTGCCTTGGATTTCCTTGTCCTCTCTCCATTTATTAAATCAAATGTGATTGTGTTATGATTACTATTGCTAAGTGGCCCTAATACTGTTATCTCTCGCACCATATCCTGTGTTCCACTAAGGACTAGCTCTAAAACAGATTCCCCTCATATTGAACCAGCTACTCCAAGAAGCAGTCATTTATTTCATCCAGAAACTTTATCTCCCTAACATGTCTTGCTGTGACATTGATCCAGTTGTTGCCAGCGTAATTGAAATAACCCTTTATTACTATGTTATAACTTTTGTTAGTTTTCCTGAATTACTCTAGCATTTCATCATCTGTCTGTTCATTCTGGCCAGTACATCCCCACTGCCATTGCCCTTTTCACATGGAATTTCTATCCACAGAGATTCTATAGTGTATTTTGTTATCCTATCCTACTAAGCTGTTAGTGCATCTGGGTTTAAAAGAGTTTTGAACAAATTCCTGGGGGAAAAGTCTATAAACCATTATTAAAGTGGACTGGGGAAATCCACCACTCACCCCTGAGACAAGCAGCATGGAATCTGTCTACCTTTTGGGAACATGACAGGTACTTGTGACCTGGATTGGCCACTATTGGAAATGCGATAATAGGCATTCTCCTAGGGCGGCTAAAAGAGAAAAGCATCTGTGGAACAGCACTTGAATGGTGTAGTTCATACTTGTCCGGAAGATGGCAACAGGTACGATCTGGCGGAACAACATCAGAACCGTTTCATCAAGGCCAGGGAGTTCCACAGGGATCCTCCCTCTCTGCCTTGATGTTTAACGTATACATGCAACCCATTTGTAATATCATCCGGTCCTTCAATGTCAGTTGCATGATATACGCCGACGATGTCCTGCTCTATATGCCGTTCTCCATAGATAAATTAGACCTCTCCCCTTTGACAAATTGTTTCAATGCCATATCAGAATGGCTCCTATCGCAAAACCTCCGAATTCAGCATAAGAAGACTGAGGTGCTTTTCATTACAAGGAACCCGAATTTCAACCCGCCACAATACTTGAAAGTGAAAGAAGCTGAGCTACAAGCAAAGCCCACAATTCGGTACCTGGGTGTTATATTGGATCAAAACCTTGACATGAAAGCACACATAGCTAACTCTGTCAGAGCTATCTATTTCAAGATCCGCTCCCTCAGACATCTTTGTCCCTTGCTCGAACCAGAGGATTTCCGTACAATTTACCAGGCTCTTATCATACTGCATTTTGATTACGCCAACGCCATTTTACAAGGACTTCCTCAATCCACCCTGAACCCCTTACAGCTCGCAATGAATAGCGCAGCGAGGGTTCTAAATGGGGCATCTAGGAGAGATCATGTGACCCCCCTTTTGAAGCAGCTACACTGGCTTCCCATACAGGCCAGGATCATCTTCAAGACAGTGTTACTGACATTCAAAGCGGTCAATGACCTCTCTTCCTCCTCACTAACCAACCTCATCCAAACCATAGCCCCTAATAGATCAAGAAGATTTACAGCAACAAACACACTAATAATTCCGAGAGAATTAACAAGATGCACAGCGACAACAGCAAATAGGGCCTTCAGATTCTGTGCCCCAATACTCTGGAACGCTCTACCTGCAAACATCAGAGCGATCACCAACTTAACACAGTTCAGAAAAGCCCTCAAACACTACCTTTTCCTCAAATACTTCCCAGAGAACACTGAATCACACACTCTGATTACTTGTAGCTACACCAACACATCTATTCAGCCATCTATTAAGAAGGGACCCAGGATATCACTGCTTGACCCAGTACAAGCATTGCGGAACCTGTGTCTTTAGGGGAAACTGCTAGGTACGTATGACCTAGATTGGCCACTGTTGGAAACAGGATACTGGGCTTGATGGACCTTGGTCTGACCCAGTATATCATATCTTATGTTCTTATGTTCAGGGAACACCCCTAGCTAGGCTACTGACCACAGTTTCTCTTGTTGCATTTATTCTATGACTCCAGTGTGTAAATAGTTTCCCCTGGTTATCCAAGTTTTACTATCCTGTTATTTGTAAACTCAGACCTATGTACACGTTCTGATTTTTCTGTTCCATGTAAACCGCGCTGATACCGAATAGTGCGGTATATAAGAAATTGTAAATAAATAAAATTGTAAAAATAAATGATGGACCTTTGGCGTGACCCAGTATTGCAAATCTTATGTTCATATGCTTATGCTCTTATGATAACAGGGCAGCGGCGATATCAAGCCGCTGCCCAGTTATTGCAATGTAGCAAACGTCTGGTTGGGAAAAAAGTGGTCTAACTTTGAGCTAAATATCTCCATTTCCTGGTGAGCTTCACAGCAATTTGGGCAACCCGGATATTCAGTGCTGGAGCCCGGATATGGCCCCTGCATTAATTAACTAGGATTAAAGTTTAGCAGCAGTGGCTAGCCACTTTAGTAGCGCTAGCTGCCGCCGCTGAATATCAGGCCCATACATAAATAAATCTTCATAGATGAACAACGCAATACATTATATATCAGACATCATAACTTTCCTTAAATAAGAGCATCTTCACTGCTTTCCTAAAATCCATCAAATTCTTTTTCATAGAAAGAGAAATCAGCAATACCGTCCATAGTACTAGCCCAAACACAGAACAGGCATGATTCTTTCTAACATCTTTGTTAGTGATGTAGCGGAAGGGCTGTCGGGTAAGGTTTGCTTCTTTGTGGATGATACCAAAATCTGCAATGGAGTAGACACCCAGGAAGGTGTAGATAACACGAGGAGGGATCTAGCTAAGCTTGAAGAATGGTCTAGAATATGGCAGCTGAGATTTAATGTTAAAAAATGTAAGGTCATGCATTTGGGCTGCAGCAATCCAAGGGAGCGATATAGTACAGGGGGTGAAGTACTTTTGTCCACTAAAGAAGAGCGGGACCTGGGCTTGATTGTGTCTGATGATCTTAAAGTAGCTAAACAGGTTGAAAAGGCGACAGCAAAAGCTAGAAGGATGCTTAGTGAGAGGAATGGACATCAGAAAGGAGATAATAGTGTCTCTTAATAAGTCTTTGGTATGACCTCATTTGGAGTATTGTGTGCAATTCTGGAGACCGCACGTTCAAAAGGATATAAAGAGGTTGGAGTCGGTGTAGAGGATTGCTACTACAATGGTTAGTGATCTTCGTTATAAAGCATATGAGGACAGACTTAAGGAGCATAATACATATACTTTAGAGGAAAGGTGGGATAGAGGTGATATGATTGAGACGTTTAAATACCTTTGTTGCATCAATGCACAGGAGGAGAGCCTCTTTTGCTGAAAGCAAGCTTTGCTATGAGAGAAAGGGTGAGGGTGAAAAGGGATAGACTCAGGAGTAATATGCGGAAATATTTCTTTACGGAAAGAGTGGTAGATGCGTGGAATAGTCTCCCAGTGGCAGTGGTAAAGATGAGGACAGTATCTGAATTCAAAAAAGCATGGGATAAACACAGAGGATCTCTAAAGGAAAAAAGGGGACTGTTGTAGTGGTTGATATGGAAGGGCAGACTGGATAGGCCATGTAGCCTTTTTCTGCCGTCATGTTTTTATGTTTCTATAAACACTATGGGGGGGGATTTTCAACCTCAGACCGGAAGGACTGGGGTCTGTAGTCCCATGGCCACTCCTTGTGGCCTTGGGCAAGCCACTTAACCCTCCATTGCCTCAGGTACACTTAGGGGCTTGTTTACAAAGCCGCGGTAGCGGTTTGCGATCGTAATCGGAGCCGCAGCCCCATTGATTTCAATGGGGCCGCGGCTGCAATCGCGATCGCGAACCACTACCACGGCTTTGTAAACAAGCCCCTTAGATTCTTAGATTGTGAGCCCTTTGGGGACGAGGGAATAAAAAGTGCCCGTTAGTGTGTGTATATATATTGTCACCTGGGGGTCAACACAGCGCCTAGGGCACGGAGGGTTGGTCTGCCTGGGGATTCTAATTCAGGGAGTACGGCATGGCATTTGCTCCTGCAATGCCTTATGGGAATAGTAGTCCCTTTTACCCTCTGAGAAAAGAAGAAATTGTAGTCGAGTGGTTTCAGGCAAATGACAAGGATTTATTTCCCTTTCCAAGAAGATTAAGTGCATGTGGAAAACTTAGGACAGTTGCCATATAATTGGCCTGTGGAATACATTCAGGAACTAAGGTAACCAGCCTCTTTAGCTTCAGCCTTTAAAACGTGCAGTGCTCAGTACAAACAAAAGCAAACAGCTTCTCATAACAAAAGAAAATGTTCCGTTTTCTTCTGCTGCTTTCTCAGCCTTCTCAATATATTGTTCAGCAGAGAGATTCAATATGGTCAGCAAGAGACAAAGTGCAATCCATCTGATTATCTGCTACGTCATTGATATCAGAATCTATCTGCATCTCTTCTAAGTCAGCGTCAGCTGGGTGTGTCTGCAAGCTGCTATACGGTGTTTTAAAACAAACTTCTTCTCTGCCTTCATGTGGCTTCCCTTTGTAGCACTCTAACGAGCAAGGCTGTAAAGTACCATATATACTGGAGTTGCTGCTTGGGGAGCCTAATACTTCTTGGCAACTACAAGGAAATATTTTAAAACTAGGTTCAAATCTGGACAAGTTGTGAAGCCTACCTTTTGGCTTTAAAGAGGAAGGAATTCTCTGTTCTGCGGGGTCAGAAAGGCTTCCAAACACCGGTTGTGTTTTCTTGCCTTTTAGCTTATCAGCTTCTGCCTCAGACGTATAAGTACTTCCATGCCAGTATGTCTCTCTCCCTGGAGCCTCTGAGTTTTCCCAAGCCAGGCCCTCAGGAGGTTTCTCCTTCCTCCTGCCTTTACTGGACGGTACCAACCCTGTGTTGCTCACACCTGGCTTTTGGGCTTTGGCTTTCTGGGTCCTTACTCCTCCTTGACTCCTTTTGGTCAGCGTGCTCCCTTGCTTTATCCCCTGCCGGATCCCTTGCCTTTGTCTTTGCTCTTGTCCTGGCGTCTCTCCCTCGGAGCTTCCTTGGAACTCCTGCTCCTTCTCTTCCTCCTTCCTCCTCCTTCCCCTTCTGGTCAAATCTAATGACCACTTTTTATAATCCTGCTTCTCAGGGCTTAGCTCTGCCCCTCCCCCAACCAGGTGTTTCTCATTAACTCCTGAGCTTGGGGATACGTTACAGCATGGGCGTGCTTGTTCAGCTCGTGACTCTTTTTGTTTACCTTTTCCTTGAAAACATTGAGCCATGTGCTCTGACTGCCTGTCAGTTTCTGAAACGAAATCCTCTTCTCTCCCTATCTCCATAGGCTCAGAAGGGTCTTCTACATGACAATATATATATATATATATATATATATGTAAACCACTCTGATACGCATAGTAAAGGGCGGTATATCAAGTGCCTAAACCATAAAGTGATTAAAATGGTTAGCAGACTTGCTAACTACACTCTTGTGGCGAATTCAGTGGCACTAATGAATATCCCCGGGTGCCACCACTAAACGCCCCGATGCTAGACAGCTAATGGCGATATTCAGCTGCCAGCTGATTATCTCTCAACAGCAAAAGTTAGGCACCAGTTCTAACTTTTGCCACTGAAGCTAACTGAAGAGTAGCTGATTATCACTGTTGCCTGGTAGCTTCCGCGCTATCCGACCAACCCACATATCCAGTGCTAGTGGTGAGATATGGCCCTGGCATTGAATATTTAGGTATAAAGCTCTGCAGAGGTAGCTGCTTCCACTGAATTTCCCTTTTACATTTCTTGCCAAACGTAAAGAAGGAATATGAAGTGTTGCATGTGACTGTGAACACGGAAATCAAATAGCCTATCGTTTGGTTAAAGCAAATGGTGTGAAGTTGGGTGTTGACAAGATTGTAGACCTCTCGCTGCCATGATCAAGGATCATTGTATTCCACTTCTTGATTTCATCACCATATTCGGAGTTTATGTAGTGTCATGCCCTTGCCCCTGGCCTCTGGCTTAGAGGGGTGAGGTAACGGAGAACTTCTCCTGGTGAGCTCAAATAAACTAGCTTTTCCTCAGGTGGATTCTGGGACATGTAGTTTGACTCTTAAGAAGAAGTGTAGTCATGGTCCAATGTTAAGGCAAATGACAGAATTTATTTTAAAGTAAAGGTTCAAGTAAACTGAACACAGGAATTTTGTCCATTCAGGATTGTTTGTAACAGAGCATTTTAGATCAGTATAACTGCTTCACAGTCTTTTAAACACATGCAGCTGGTTAACAACGTTGCTCAGTCTTAGAGAAACAGCTCTGCTCAGCAAGGTAAAAATACTTCCTTTTAACCTTGTGTTTGTGAAGCACTTAACAACAAAAGAATAACTCAGTTCCTCTGGAACAACCTCTTCTTTCCCTCCTTCCTTTGAGGATAGGTTTTTAAACTCAAATTAAGAAAACAAGTAACAAACATTCACAAGCTTTCTCTTCAGCGTGACTCAGCACTTTGCCTGAGAAATGCAAACACGTGGAGTTTTCTTCAAACCCAATTCCTCGCTCAATTCCAGTTACCTGCTTCTAGGAGACTTTCTCATTCAATGCTAGCCTTTAGCATAATGATTCCATGCTTGTAGCTTGACACAGGGTACAGTCCATAGGAATATCTAGATCTTGCAATTCCTCCCCTGCCAACTCAATCTGCATATCCTCTGGTGTTGTTAGGGCAGAGTCCTGTTCTGAGCTCTGGACACAGTGCTCAGAATACAGCCTCCCTGGGGATTCTAATGTCTCTCCTGAGCTCAACTTTTCCCGATACAGACAGTCAGTACCTGAAGCACTGGGCAGTTCTCCCTGGTTGTGCTCACTACGGTTCCTTGTCTCCTTCAAGCCTCTCTGGAACAGTTCTCTGTATTCCTCTCTGGGTTCTCTCCTGGAGATCTGCAGGTGCTCCTGGTTCCACTCCTGATTCCCCTGAATCCTCTGAGTCTTCCGAACCTCCTGAGCTTCTCCTTTCCTCTGAGTTTCTCCTTTCCTCTGAGCTTCTCTCTGAGCTTCCCCTTTCCTCTGCTTTAGCAGGGGTTTTATTTATTTATTTAACATGTTTTATATACCGTCTTTCTACAAATCAAAACGGTTTACATAGAACAATAAAAGGCAGTATATTTCAACTGTTTACAAGGAACGAATAACAGGGTACAGAATAAAACAACATGAAAAACAAAATTATATTATATAATTAATTACAGTGAACAACTATTTACATATTTACATATGTATGTATATTTCCCTCTCCAGGGCTCCAGGGCTTAATCACCTCTCAAGCCTGTAGTTACGTCATAGGAGTTAGGGTGTGGCTGCCTGAACTTTCTCTCCCTCAGGTTTCTTTCTCTATGAGGGGCCTGAAATCCATGCCCTGCAGGGATTTCTCCTTTCTCTAAGTTAAAGTCACTGGCCTTTTCTATACTCATAGGCTCAAAACAGGCTTCCTTGTCACAGTAGATTCTCATCTAACATTTAAGGTATGATAAAATCATTGTCTTATGCATTACTCTAGATATGTGCCACAAAGCCATTTAAAAGAGTCTGGCACCCTACGCTAGAGGTCTGTAACACAGAATTCACTGGGTCACCATATTGGCCTAGGGCTACTTGTGCATAATTGTGTACATGTCAGGTAAACTGTTTCCCTTCTCTTGTTCACTGAAGTGTGCGGTATATTAATGGCCCTGTATAAAAATTAATAGCAATAAATGCCTATCGCTGTTTCTAGGTGAGCTAAGCAGGCTGCTGGAGGAGAAGGAATCATTTATTAACCAGCTCAGTCGTGGAAAGACTTCCTTTACTCAGACTATTGAAGAACTCAAGCGGCAGCTGGAAGAGGAGACCAAGGTGCGTATTCCACAGTAAGGGGTGTGGGGGGGGTGGTAATAGTGAAATGGCAGCAGTCAGCTTTCTTTTAACATGCTGGCCACCACAGTTACCTGTAGGGTTGCCAACTTTTTCACCGAGAAAAACCCGACACCTGTGGCTCGCCATGCTCCACCCATTCTCCGCCCCTAGTCCCACCCCAGCCCCGCCCCCAGCCCCACCCACAAAAATTACCGAGGATACGTGTAGGCTAACTTCCTTGGTCAGATAATAATTAAACTGGGAACCCCAAAAGCCAAACATGAAATGTACAACACTGGAGAAATAAAACTATAAAGTAATTTCCTCTTGCACTAAACAAAAACGCAAAGATGTTAGCAATAGACACATCCCAGACCAGACATATTCCAGTTAATAAATTCAAAATAAAAAGTATTTTTCTACCTTGTTTGGGCATTTTATTTTTCAGTTGCAATTGCTCCAGTCACTTTCTTCTGGTTTCTTTGTGTCTTCTGCAAGCTATCCATTTGTCCTTTCTTCTCTTTTAGATGTTTTCCATTCTCTCTCTATTTCTGCTTGTTTCCCTTTTGCTCTTTCCCCCAATTCTTTCCTTATTCCTTTATCATCCATTTAAATTTCACCCTTCCATTCTCAAGCCCCTCTTACTCTCCCAATACCCGGCCCATCGTAGACTTTTCTTCCACACAAAATATATTTTCCCCTCTCCATTCTCATTCCCCATCCATTCTAGTCCTCCCCCAAAATCAGTTCCCTTATAGTTCTAGACCCACCCAGCATCCACTCCCTTCTAGTCCCGTTCTCCCATGCCCCCCATCAGCCCATTTCCAGTCCTATTCCAGCTCTTCATAAGCCCATTTCCAGTGCTAGCCCTCACATCACAGGCCATTTGCAGTCCTAGCCCCTCCACCATCACAGCCCATTTGCAGTCCTAACCCCCCTAATCACAGCCTATTTCCAGTCCAAGTTCCCCCTCCCTGCACCATAGCCCATTTCAAGTCCAAGTTCCCCCCTCATAGACCTTTCCCAGTCCAGTCCCCCCCCCCCTCATCACAGCCCATTTGTAGTCCTAGCCTCCCCCCCCCCCCATCAAAGCCCATTTGTAGTCCTTGGCCTCCCCCCCCCCAACCAGCACTGCGGCTTCACCACCCCCCTTAGTGCAGCTTCACCCCCTGCCACTTAGTGTAGCTTTGCCTCCCTTAGTGCAGCTTCACCCCCTTACTGCTGCTTCCACCCCTCCCCCCACTCCTCAGTGCTGCCTCTGCTTTGCCCCGTGCAGCTGCTGCTTCCACTTTTTACAGAGCAGCAGCTGCAATAAACTTCATTTGAAAAGGAAGAGAAACCTGAGGAGCCCTCGGGTTGTCCTTCTGCAGCCCCTGAGGAAGTGATGTCAGAGGGGGAGGGCTCCTCAGGTTTCTCTTCCTTTTCAAATTAACTTTATTGCAGCCGCTGCTCTGTGAAAAGCAGAAGGAGCGGCTGCACAGAGGATCGATCGCGATCGCGTTCGCGCACTGCAGAGAAAAGGGGTTTTTTTTGCTCTGGCCGCTCCCGATCTCGCGGCCAGAGCAAAAAAATGGCTTTTTAAGGGTCGGTTCTATATCTGTGCCGGCAGCCGGCCTGGCCATGGAAAAACCGGCCAGGCCGGCTGAAAACCAGCCAGTTGGCAACTCTAGTTACCTGGTATCCAGGCATTCAGCACAAGTATCAGGTGACTGGTGCTTACTTCCTGGATACTGGGGTTAGCCCTGCAGTGATGTTCCGCTGTTATCTGGATAGATAATCTCTATAGCACTTATGCCAGTTTTTTTGCCATCTGGCTAGTGGTGCTGAAAATCACCACTATCTGGGAAGTCCCTGCCTCATCTTTGCTCATCCAGATAGTGCTGAGGTAGTCAGAGGAAATATTCAATGGATACCCCTCTCTGCAGGTCCTGTTAACTGCATAAGTCCTTTTGAATATTGACTCCAATATGTATAGCATGCAGGAAGAAATGCATCAACAGTGAGAGGACAGCATAGTGTGTACAATATGGCATCAGGTGTATACAAGAGAGAGTAAGTCAATACAACAGTAAGGATAAAAGGAGTTAACTATTTTCCTTTTTGATGGGACTCTTTAACATAAGTGGAAGTGAAAGTTACAGAATTAATTTCTCTTCTCACTCTGCTGGGTCCTAAGGTGGAACATGTCATGGGTAAGAAGACTCCCAGATAGGCAGCTTGTCAGAATAACCTACCGGCTTCCAAACTACTACTACTGATCGTTTGTATAGCAGTACACGACCTACGCTGTACTGTACAGAGACATGTGAGAGACGGTCCCTGCTCATCAGAGTTTACAGTCTAGTCGAGACAGGCAACATAACAGCTGGGGTCTAGGGTAAGGATCTAAAAGCAGCCTTGAAGAAGTGAGTTTTTAGCCTGGATTTGAAAAGGACCAGAGATGAAGCCTAATGTACCGACTCAGGTCGTGTGTTCCAGGTATAGGGAGCAGCAAGATGGAAGTTGGTAGTGAAAGAGAAGGGCACAGATAGAAGCAATTGGCCAGAAGAACCGAGTTCCCAAGCAGTGATGTAGGGAAAGGAAATTGCTGACTCCTTTTGGATCCTGATCCTTCTAGTCTTCTGTTCACCTCCTGTGTGTTTCCTGACCTTTCCCCGAGATATATCCTAGTCCCCAGTTGTGTTGTCTGTCTTGGCTAGACTATAAGCTCCTATGAGCAGGGACTGTCTCTCATATGTTTCTGTACAGCCTTGTACCACTATATAAATGATAAATAGTAGTAGTAGCCGTTATTACTGAATGTCCCGCCTACATTTTTGCCAAATGTCAAAAAGGAATATCAAGTGTTTCATGTTACTGTGAATGCAAAAATCAAATAGCTGAATGTTGGTCAAAGCAAATGGTGTGAAGCTCCGTATTGACAAAATTGTAGACCTCTCACTCCCAAGGTTAAGAGTCATTGATTTTCTACTTCATGATTTCATCGCCATATTCGGAGTTTATATACATTCTCATCTAACATTTAAGATGCAGATTTACAGCTGTGGCAAAATCATTGTACTATGCATTACTCCAGATACTTGCCACTAAGCAATTTAAATGAGTCCACCTCCCCTCGTCATGCCCATATTACCCCTCTTCTCAAGACACTTCATTAGCTCCCTATCCATGTCCATATCCAATTCAGACTTCTCCTGCTGACCTATAAGTGCATTCACTCTGCAGCTCCTCACTATCTTTCCTCTTATCTCTCCCTACACCCCTCCCCTCGGGATCTCCGCTCTTCTGGCAAATTGCTTCTATCTGTGCCCTTCTCTTCTATTGCTAACTCCAGACTTCGCTCCTTTCACCTTGCTGCTTCTTATGCCTGGAACAAACTACCTGTGTCTGTACGCCAGGCACCTTCTCTGACCCTTTTCAAATCCAGGCTGAAAACTCACCTCTTCGCTGCCGTTTTCGGATCTTGACTCACCTGATCTCATTTGTCTTTCCATATCACGCCCCCTGTCTACAGCTGTGTTGTCTGTCTTGACTCTGATGACCAGGGACCGTTTTTTACATATGTCTTGCAGCGCCATACAAATGTTCAGTAGTAGTAATAGCACTAAAGTTCTGTAGCACAGGATTCACTGGGTCCTCATAGTGCCCCGGGGCTACTTGTGCATAATTGTATACACCTCAGGTAATTTCTCTACTTTGTTTTCCTTCTCTTGTTCAGTGAAGTGTGACACAGTTTCATCTATGCGATTTTGTCTGTCCCCTTTTCTTGCTGTCTAAGCCAGGCCCCCGAGCGATGGCACAGGTGATGTCTATCCTTCCAAGGCCTCAAAATAAGACCGAGTGCAGTGTGCAGGTCCTGCTCCTTGGCACACTCTTTTGCGTGCCTCTGTGTGAGCCAGGAGCACATATTATGAGGTTAATATCCTCAATGGACTTCATTATGTGGTTTCTCCACCTGCTGCTTGGAGTGATGGTGCCTTTGCTGCAGCCTCACTACTCCTCATCCCAACACCAACTACTCTACAATGCTTTTCAGTTGAAGACCAGACTCCTGACTGTGTTCCAGCTAGCCACAGGCAGCAACTTTACCACCTCTCTCACTTAGATCTTGTCAATGCTTGTAGCATTATGAACAAAGCTCCTCGTGTGAGAGATCTTTTTGTTACTCACCAACTGGAAATTTATTTATTTACATTCTCTTATATACCGCGCTATTCTGCATCAGTGCGGTTTACATTGAACAAACTGAAATTACATTGAACAGGGCATTATAACTTGGAGATAACTATTTTACAGGGAACATGGGCTATGGAGGGTTAAGTGACTTGCCCAAGACCACAAGGAGCACCTGTGGGACTAGAAACCCCAGTCCTTCCGGCCCAAGATTGCTGTCCTCTAGTGGGATTTGAACCCCCAACCTTCCGTCCTGAAGTACCTTGCCCCAACCACTAGGCCACTCCTCCACTCCATGGAAATGCTAGTGATCTGTGAAGCCTAGCTGAAAGATGGTGATACTGCCTTCCTAAAGCAAATCACACCAGCTGATTTCACTGTTTTTTTCCTGCCATCACTCTCCAGGCATGAGGATGGGGTGGCCTTTATTCTTCATTAGCTTGGAATTGTAGGGAGATCTCTCAACGAAGCTCGCCACACATTGAGTCATTCACAATCCGTTTACTTCCTTATTTAGCACCCCCTATAATCCCACCATTTTATGAAGAGCTGAAAGCTCTGATCTCTGATTTCAGCTTGCTCTTTGGCCCCTCAATATACAACTCTGGATCCACCATGACCTTCATTGCAGAGCTTGGCTTTACTCTTCTGTTATCTAAACCCACGCATGTGGCAGGGCACTGTTCAGATGCATTGCTGTCTTGAGACTGCACTATTACCGTGCACACCCTACCCATCACCTCCTTGTCATAGACAGATCATTGTCTGGTCGAGTTCCAGGTGGCCCTTCCCACCGTCATTTAAGGCCCCGGCTTGCCAGGAACATCAAAGGTATTGACTTGAATCCTTTTACTGCCAAGAGACTGAATCTTCCAGCTGACCTCTCCAGCTCTTCATTAGATCAAAGGGTCCCACTCCTGGAATGCTGCACTAACTGCAGCCCTGGACATGCATGCTCCCCTCCCCCAAACAAGGGTCTGTGGGAAAAGTTCCCATAACGCTTGCTATAACTCTAAATTGAGAGATCGGAAACGACTAGTCCATTGCACCAAAATGGAGAAAATCCCAGTCCCCCCCAAAACAAAACTACTTGCCAAAAACTCCAGCTACAGTATAGATAATATATCCACCAGGCCAAAGTCACCTTTTTCTCTACTGCCATTAAACTAAAGCTGGATATTTAGTGCTGGGATCCAGCTTTATTATCCAATTTCGCAGCCCACACATTTGCTGTCAGATTTGCGGTGATATTCAGCAGCTAACTAGATAGCAAAAACATCAGAAAGTTAGGACCACAACTGACCTGTTCTAACTTTATGTGGTTTGCCTATCCGGTTAGCAGCTAAATATTGTTGACAAGTAGGTAAGTAACAGGACCACCCCAGTTCCACCCACAAACTGTACTGAAACAAAGCGCACATTTCCAAGACAGTCTGTGGTGATATTCAGCTTAGGAGTGGAGTACCCTAGTGGTTAGAGCACTGGCTTGGTAACCAAGAGACCAGCGTTCGATTCCTTGTGACCTTGGAAGAAAGGCCTGGCAATCTACTTCTGGTTACACAGCCAAGAAAACCCAGGAGCTGCTGAGTCAGCAGTGACTTACAGGCACACATTGCATTGCAATTAGCTTAAGTGACTTGCCCAAGGCCACAAGGGTCTCCAATAAAGTTATTTTGTTTCAACATAGCGTTTGGCCATGGTCCCTGCCCTCCGCTGTTTTTTCAGTCCACTTTCCTACGGAAGGCTTTCCTTCTCCTGTTTCTGATGTACTAGAGTTACCAATCACAGTGTATCATCCAGCACTTGCTACTGCTTTCATTTTGGTAATTTACTGCAACATATGTTTTGCCTGCAGAAGGACATGACTGTTCTTGTGCAGGCAGGGCTGAGGTAGGGCTGTACTAAAGAATCTAGGGGAACATGGCCTGCGGAGTCTTAGATTTTTTATAAAATGGGCCAATAACTGACCACTTTTATATACTGTGCCATACTCATATCTTCAGTCACCTATACCAGCGAGAGATGAGACAGTCAGCAATCACTTTGTACTTGTCATCTGTGACCTTGTAAAGTATCAGCAGGTATTCAGTGGTTTCAGTGCCATGCTGTGCTACTTCTTCCAGTCCAAGAACGCCCTGGCGCACGCTCTGCAGGCCTCACGCCATGACTGTGACCTCCTGCGGGAGCAGTACGAGGAGGAGCAGGAAGCCAAGGGGGAGATGCAGCGTTCGCTTTCCAAGGCTAATGCAGAAGTGGCACAGTGGAGAACTAAGTACGAGACAGATGCCATTCAGCGCACAGAAGAGCTAGAAGATGCAAAGTAAGTGCCAGCCAGTGTGTGTGCTGGAAAAAAAAACTGCTCACACATTAGCAGGTATAAATGTGTGAACTGTTTACTTTCACTTTGAAAATTCATGCAAAGTTCATTATTTAAAAATACCTATGGACTCTGAACCAATGCAGGCAGTTAAAAAATTACTCCTGAGGATCTGAAGTAAACAAATAAGAATTATTATAGCAGCAAAAGTATTTATTAGCATAACGGTACAGAGAGAAAAGTTTGTAATGAATCCAACTTTCTCTCTTATTATAGTGCCCAGAGCTGGCTTATGTGCACTAAGAGGGAAAGAACAAGAATGGAAAGAATATGCTACTAATGTTTTCTCAAGCTTGATCGAAGAGGAAATTAGCTTTACGACCCACCTAGTTTCCTTAAAGACATACAGGCCTTGTCCTTCAGCCCTGCAAACTCTAGTGCCCTGCAGGCATTTCACAAATGTACAACTGCTATTAACCCTTAGTAAACATCCTCAATTCTCCCTTTTTGAACTTTTGACCCCAAAAGGTCACATGGTCAACGCACAGTTCTATGTCCATTAATTTTGACTTTCCATCAGCATGTCAGGACTAGGCCTCCCTTGGCAATACAGACATACACCTTTGCTAAGCTATGTTAACATTACTGAATAATTTGCATATCAGGAAAGTAGTAATTATTACAACATTGAATTATCCAAACAGATTCATACCAGAAAGGCTAGAATTACAAATGCAATCTTTATAATCCTTCTACTACAACTTAGAGAAAAAATTATAAATCTTAAAGTAGTTATATCATAACATCTTGCTCGAGGCCTAAGCAGCAGGTAAATATACACGTCACCTCTCAAGGGCTCTTATCGCAGCAGTGTAATAGGACTCTGGCCAGGGTAAACTGTCTTCCAGCAGGCGTCTTCAGAGGTTCCTTGGACGGTAAGCTGGGGCCACCCCTAGCCCCTGGGTGAGAGACATGCAGCAGTCCTCGTCTTCTTCTCCTGCCAGCTCATTGCACTGGGCTTCACATCGAGTCATTCCACTTTCTGCACAAAACTAGAGTAGGGGGAGAATCCTAGAGGGAGCAATTGAGAAATAAGGACAGGTCTGCAATCAGGATGGAGCTAATATCATTCACATTCTTTAAGTCATAAATCTTTTCTGTAATTAGCCTGATACTTCTCTATGTATTTAAAACATTTTGCTTTCTGCATTTTTTCATAGACTTAGTAGCAATTCTAGCAAACATTCTGTAAACATTCAACATTAATACCCCCCCCCCCCTTTTTTTTTTGTCCATGGCAAAAGTCCATTGTTATTCTGTTAAAAGTCTTATCTTTAGGACAATGGAATATGCAAGAGCATTACCAACAGGCAACCCGATTCTAGCCCTTCACCAAGTATAGCAAGTTCTTCTTCATTGTATCATAAGTTATAACGATCCCGCATGCTCCCTCAGTCCCCTTGTTACATTCTGGTCTATGTTTAATAAGTTTGATGTAAGCCCCATTGCAAGCCCCATTGTCTAATGTACACTGATGCAAGCCCCATTGTCTAATGTACACTATCTTGACTGGTAAAAAATGGCATATTAAAACCAGTTAAATAAATTAAATAAATAAAGTTCTTTGATACATTGGGTCAAGGTATTTAAGAAAATAATGTCCTAGAATTACATTTCCTCCATGGTCTGAAGAACAATAAAGCATTTCTCCTTTGCTTAGGAGGAGGTTACTAGTTCACGCACCTTACCCTCACCATCTGGTAGTCCTTTGGTGAATGAATAATATCACAGAGTACAGGCTTCTTGCAGATGGCGGGGACCTCTTTTGGTAGAGGTGAAGTCACTGGCACTTTCTCCTTCCATAGTCCAGCATGGAGGTTCAAGGAGTCGATAGCAGTAGATAAACGAGATAGCTCAGGCTAGTTGGTCTGCAGTCATTCAGTTTCCTCTGGTAGCCAGTGGGTGAAGCCCTGCTGCTGGTAGATGCATTGATCCATGTCAAAAGATCTTAACAGTTAGCTGCGGGATGTATGTGGCATTGTCTATGACTGAGGCTCTCAATATAAAAAAAGATTTGTGAAGGTCTATTCCTTATAGTGCTGTCTGGACTTTTTTCCATCTCTATAGAGACTTTTTGGCTTTTGGTATTTGTGTCTTTAGAAAAAAGACAGAAATTAGACACTTTTATGGATCTTTCATATAGGCGTCTTATAAAATTAACCCTATGCTGTGTGATTTTAGCAGGAATGCTATATGTGTTTGTCAAAGACTTTCAGAATACATTAATCTGTTTTACTATATAGCTCTGTTAAGAAGTGATAAAAAATGAAAATCTTGTAAGACCCACATCTGAGACATGGGACTTTCTTACTGCAGGAAGAAGCTGGCAGGTCGACTGCAGGATGCTGAGGAGGGCGTGGAAGCCGCCAACGCAAAATGCTCTTCCTTGGAGAAAACCAAACATCGCCTGCAGACGGAGATTGAAGACCTAGTTATAGATCTGGAACGAGCCAACTCCGCTGCCGCTGCCCTGGACAAGAAGCAGCGCAACTTTGACAGGATACTCGCTGAGTGGAAGCAGAAGTATGAGGAGACCCAGGCAGAGCTGGAGTCCTCACAGAAGGACGCTCGGAGTCTCAGCACAGAGCTCTTCAAGCTGAAGAATGCCTATGAGGAATCTTTAGATAATCTTGAAACTCTTAAGCGGGAGAATAAGAATTTACAAGGTAAACTACCAAGCTGTCTGTGATTCCCTGGGTTATGTCTGTCCTCCTTTGGGCTATAAATGTTACACAATGCATGTTGTGCTGAGCTGTTCCTATCTCTCTCTCTGTGCCTGTTATTTTGAGGCAGGGAACTTTGCACATCATAGTCAACAACACAGCGGCTTTAAGTAGCAATAGAGGAAATAATGAGGTTAATTTGCAGCAGCATGGTGGCCACTTCATTTGAACTACCTATGTATATAGTTACCCTGTTTCTCCAAGTTCTACTTCCTGTTAAATGTAATGACCAGACATATGAAAGTTGTCGGATGTTTCTGTTCAATGTAAACCGCGCTGATGGCAAATAGTGCGGTATATAAGAAATGTTAATAAATAAAATAAATAAATGGATAAGAAATCAGTTTAAAGTTATATATTTCTCATCCATTTAAATTTATACTTGCTCTTTGTCCATCACCTCTTGAATTCATAGATTATGATACCCACAGGGATTATTTAAAAAACATTATTCACAATTTCCATGTGAAAAATCCAGCGAATGGATTTTAGAAAGGCTAACTTTGCACGTGGATGTCCATAATGCATAGAAATTGCAAGGGGGGGGGGCGCTTGTTGAGGGATGTGATTAGTGTGCGGCCTAGGTAGGTCAAAAATTGACCTAGGTATTCCCCATTTGATATAGGGAATGCATGTACATGTCCAAGATTGTCCATGCCTGGATTTACAGCTGCTCCCTTGCTCTGAGCTTATGAGAGGACGTAGGTTCCTTAGGGCCCTTAATTTGAGGTAGGCTGAGTTAGTTTTCTTTATTTGTGATTGAAGATTCAATTTCTGATCAAGGGTGATGCCTAGATATTTGATTTCCGATTTTACTCAGATTTGGTGGTGTGACAACGCAGAGGTTGCAGAACCTGAAAATGAAGGTTTAAAACACTTTTTCTCTTCAGAAGCTGTCAGTGAAACTGGGCAGGAAGGGGTTAAGGATTCAGCCCTTAAAGCTGTGCTACACACGAAAGTGGAAAGAGAGACACACCCTAGCTTGAAGCAAACCCAGGGAGCTGACGTGGGAGGAAAAGGGGCGGAGTCACACCCGATAGGGCAGCTTGCTTCACTTAACCAGGAAGCAACTGCCAGTAGACGGAAAGAGTTGCAGAGGAGAAGGAAGGAGAGGGAGTACGAGAACAGACCGGAGAACAGAAACAAGTCCGAGAGCAGGACTGGGACCAGGAGAGAGTCCGAGAGAAAGACTGCAGAGACCAAGGGAGAGTCTGGGAAGCAGAGGCAAAGGGAGCCAAGGAGAGAGCTCAAGCCTCAGAGGAACCTTGCAAGGAGGAACTACTTGGAGCTCATTAGCCAAGGAAAGCAGGTCAGAGACTATTTAAAACTCCAGGGGAGAAGGTCAGATACCTTGCCTGTAAGGGAGAGAAATAGCTCTCAGGAATCTTCTCTCAGGAATGAAAGATTGGGCAGAGAGAAGATCCCTTTCAGTAAGCTAAAGAAAGTTGCTTGTCACAGACAACGTTATAGAAGCTCTAGCTCTGAGTGTAGCCCAGGTGCCTATCAGCATGCTCTTGATTACAAGCAACACAGACACGGGCAGGAGCTAGGCTCTGACGAAGACGCTGTAATACAAGATTTAGTGAAACAATATCACAGGAAATGTTTACCTCCCTGCCAGAGAACACAGTCTAGGCGTACCAGAAATCAGGTGAGCCCTTTTTATAAGCTTTTAAAAGGTGCTGATAACTTAGAGCCTGTACATGTGCCTAGGTACGTTAAGGAGAATAAAAGAAGACAGCTTAAGGATTTAATTAAGCAATGGCAGTCTGTAGACTCTCTTAACCAAAGCCTCAAAGATATATCAGACCCAGAAGAGATGTTAATTGATCCACCTTCATCAGTTAGCAGTGATTCGCCTATGGAATGTGGGATCTGTTATAAGGATTGAAGTTACATTAAGTGAATCCTATAAGAGGAGAGAAGCTGTATCAAAAGCTTATATGTGAAGTGCTGAGAAGCCTATTTGAATGAATCTGAGTTTCATTGAGAAAGGCAGCCTTCTGCCGTGGGAAACTCAGATGTAATTATTGCACCTGTGAAGTAAAGCTCAACGCTGGAGAATGTCTTATGTTTAAAGAGAGCATACTAGTGCAGTGTTTGATGGAAGAAATCAAGGCTTGTATTGGAAGCTAATGGAAGTTAATTGCTGAACTTTGTACTTTGAATTGTACCTGAGAAGCATCAGGATTTTCATGGACTTTTTATTTGACACAATTGAGTACCACTACTTTTTGTTTGTGCCTGGGGACGTAGTGCTCCAAATTCCTGTGTGGAAATAAAGTTATTATTGGAACTCACAGAAGGCCTTCGCTCTGTTACTTGGCCCACAACTACAATGGACACCAGACAGCAGCACTTAGGTATATAAATTTGCTTTCCTCTTTGCCCCACATGCTAACCCCTCATAGGCAACTGCCTATACCTACGCCAGAGGGCGCTGCAGTGTGACAGTGGCCATTGAAGTTCAGAGTACATGGTAGCATGAAGGAGAAGGCCGAGAATATATAGAGGGCTTCAGTTTTTTCCTGCTTGATGAATACATTGCATTGCTGGAGCCACTGTTTTAGTGAGAGAAGCAGTTGGATATGTTGGAGAAGTCTGGGGTTTTGGTGCTGAAAGGCATGTAGAACTTAATATTGCCTGCATATATTTGGTAGTGAAACTTGTAGTGTATGAATATGGCACATATGGGTTGGAGGAAGTCATTAAACAGTAAGGCTGAGAGACTTGAGCCCTGCGGAACTCCTTGAAGTTGGAACTGAAGGGATGTCGTGATGCCAATTTGAACTTTTTATCTTCTATTACTCAGGCAGGAATGGAACCAGTTCAAAGCTGAATTACATAGTCCAATATCTGAGAGTCTCTGTATGAGTTGGAGGTGGGGGAGTGAGTCAAAAGCAGATCATATCATTTCTTATTCAAGAGTTGGAAGTGGTATTTGTAAAGGGCAGGCATGTGGTCAAAACATGTGTAAGATATTGTTATCCTAAAAGTACTGTCATGCTAACCAGATTCCATTGTTGCTTATCAGTTTTGATGTGGAAAAAGCTTTTGACTGTAGAGATTTGGAATTCTTGTTTTAGTCCTTGAGCATTTTGGATCTGACGGTCAGCTCCTGCAGGTACTCATACTCCTCTGTTTTAGTCCAAGAGCATCTATGTTTTTTCAGGGCAAGTGCACTGAGCAGTTTGATCTGCAGAGAGGAACCAGACAGGGCTCTGTTGTCCCCTTTATGGTTTCTATTGACATTGGAGCCCTTGTTGTGTAAAGTAAGGACTGCTGGATAAATTAAGGGATACATTTTGGAGGTGAGGATTTCTGAGCAGCAACCTTCGTGGATTACCTCCTAGTGCATGTAACGCAGCCGGAGGTTTTGTTCTTTGCACTGATGGAACTACTTCAGGAATATGGTGCCATTTTGTGTTTCAAGCTTAATTTGGATAAATCTGAGACTTTGAGTACAGCCCGGGCTACCCCTATTAAATATAGTAGCTGGTTTCTACTCCATCAAGCCAAAGGATCAATTTCATTCTTTGCGAACAAGCAGGAAGTCACATATGGGTGACGTCGGCACCGACGGAGCCTGCGCAGAAGCATCTCCCCAGCTTTCAAAGAAAGTCTTTGGGAAATGCACCACGCATGTGTGCTCCCCTTCCCACCCAAAGGTGCCATCTTGCCTCAGTCTCCTTTTTCCCACAGAGCTCTCTGGATGTCTGTCCAGTTTCCCCTGGAAAAAGTGTGTTGTTTGATACTGTTTTATCTGGTCTGTTCACTTGTTCCTTCGAGGTATCCCTCAACTGGCATTCACGCCCTTTTTCGGCTGAAGGCTTCGGACCCCTACCAGATGTCAGGGCCCCCTTCTTTCCGATGGCCTCAAGAAGTGCGATCGTTGCAGTAAGATGATGACCCGCACCAATCCTCATGACTTCTGCGTCTGGTACCTTTGCCCGGAACACGACAACTCGGACTGCGAGCTCTGCAGGACTATGACCCCAAGCCATCAACAGCAGCAGGAAAAATTTTTCACAAGTCCAACTCTGCGCCAGAGTCTCTAGTGACACCCTGTTCCAGGGACCCCTCTCGTACCTCAGTGCACCGTGAACCCTGGGCTACCTCGGAGTCCCATGGACGCGGTTCCTCTGAAAGGAAATCCCTGGAAGTGGAACGCAAGAAATCAAAGTCCTCGGAGACCGGGTCTAAAAAGACAGGAAAATCCCACTCCAGGCCCCATAGCCCCCAGCGTGAGTCGGAAGGATCGGAGCGAGAGTGGCCTCACAAGCTGCCATGGAAGAAGTCATCAGCACCTGCCTACTGGCCTCGGATACCAAGGCCATCTTCGTCAATGACTCCCCCACAACAGAACCGACGCTGGATCCGAAACCCTCTGTGTCTGCGTCAAATGCTGAGAAGCCAACTGGTATGGAGATGAGGATGGTTGCCTTAGAGAGCAGTATCTCTGCCCTTGTGGCCCAGCAGCAGGCATTCCTGTCCAATTTGTTCATCCGCCCCAGTGACGGGACCCTTGACATCAAGGGCCTCCTCGGATGTCAAGCCGATCCTCAAGCGCCACCGGCCTCAAGAGAGCCATCAGTGCCAGACAAGATCCTGGTCCCATTGCTTGGGTCACCAGTCCTCTCCAGCAAGTGCATGCAGCTCAGACCATAGGTCCTCTGGAGGCCCCAGGCCCCTGGGCTCGGGCCTCGATTGCGGTGACCACGAAGCCTTAGAATCGACCTTGGGCTTCCAGTCCAACTGGGAGACCAAGGACGAGGAATTCACAGACACCTGGCAACACCGAGATGTGCCCTTGGTCCCTTCTTCCCCCTGTGCCCTGATACTATTCCCCGCCCGAGGATGTTGCCTTTTTCAACTTTGTGTGGAACATGGCAAAGGCGGTCACCATCGAGACCAAGGTGGAGGAGGCTCCTTTCACGGAAGAACTGGAGATCTTCCAATATGAGGCCCTCATGGTTTCTGTTCCTCCGATACTCAGCACCTCCTTCTCTGTATGTGGGAGACACCGGCGTCAGTGCCCATTGTAAGCAGATGACTCGACTGCATGTACCGAGTCTGCAGAGGCCCCGGGTTCCAGAAGACCCAACTTCCCCACAACTCGATGGTCATTGAATCTGCCATGCACAGGCTCAAGAGCCAAAAGACCCATTCCTTAGTGCCCCCCCGCTAGGGAGGCCTGGACCCTCGACGCCCTTGGCCTGGGCCAGAAGGCCTTCCAGGGCTCAATGCTTGCGTATCAAGTTCAGTCCTATCAACTGTACATCGGCATATACCTCAAAGAGCTAGCGAGGGAGCTCTCTGGGTTCTCAGAAGGCCTCGATAGAGAACCCCTCCAGAGGTTCAAAATCTCTGGCCTCTGCAGTCAAGGAGTGCTCAAAGAATTTATGACGAGCACCCTACGACGGCTTCAAGACCTCATCCAGAATGGCTGCTGTGGGCATCAAGGCCCGATGTCAGGCATGGCTGCAGTTGTCCAACCTTGAACCATGGGTTCAGGACAAACTTATTGATGTCCCCTGTATCAGAGAGAATCTCTTCGGGAAACCCATGGCAGACAAAGCTGCAGAGATAGAGACTGAGTTCCTGATGAGGACCAGGCTCTCTAAAAAGACCTCGGTCCAGCCTCGAAAGAAGATACTGGAGAAGAAGCCCTTCTTCCAAAGGAAAAAGGGAGGCTTTGGTAATGCTTCACAGTTCCAAGCCTTCTCAGCCCCTCAGCAATGCCAGCAGCACAAGGGGCACGGCCCCTAAGCAGAAGGCCCCCAAGCCCAGGCTCCAGCCCCGGCTCAGCCTGGAGGAAGCTTTTGACACTTTCGGCACAACCTCCTCTCCCCCAGGAGGTCCTCAACAGCCCACAGGGGGGGGCAATCTGGCCCGTCACCACCGATTCCTGGGTACTGCAAGTGGTCCAAGAGAGCTACTTCCTCTACCTGCAAGGAACACTGCCTTCACACTTCCCAGGAGAGCCAGTAAGACCTCTCCTTCACCAGATCATGCCCTTCACACAGCTCATTGGTATCCATAAGGACAAGGTGGTAGAGCCAGCCCCCATACATCTATGAGGCAAGGGCTTCTACTCCAGGTATTTTCTCATCTCCAAGCAAACAGGAGGCCTCAGGCCCATCCTGGACCTGCGGGACTTGAACAGATTCTTGGTGAGGGAGAAGTTCAAGATGCTATCCCTTGGAACAGGGGGATAGCAGGGAGAATGGCTATGCTCCTTAGACCTGAAGGATGCTTATACACATATCCTGATCCATCCCAGCCATCTAAATTACCGCCGCTTTGTGGCGGGAGGAAGCCACTATCAATACAGGGTACTACCCTTTGGACTGGCCTCATCACCAAGGGTCTTCATCAAGTGCCTAGCAGTGGTAGCAGCACACCTTTGTCTCCAGGGGACCTTCGTCTTTCCCTACCTGGATGACTGGCTCATAAGAGGGGGGGGGACAGGGGGGGGGGCACGGCTGCGGAGGTCCACCACACAACCAGGTGCACCTTCCACACCCTGCAGCACCTGTGGTTCATCATCAACTACCTCAAGTCACACCTCACCCCGACTCAGTGCCTAGAGTTATAGGAGCTCAGCTAGACACATAAAAACATAAGATATGCCATACTGGGTCAGACCAAGGTCCATCAAGCCCAGTATTCTGTTTCCAACAGTGGCCAATCTAGGTCATATGTACCTAGCAGTTTCCCCAAGGGACACAGGTTCCATAATGCTTGTATTGGTTCAAGCATTGATATCCTGGGTCACTTCTTAATAATGGTTTATGGACCTTTCCTCCAGGAACTTGTCCAAACCTTTTTTAAACCCAGCTACACTAACAGCCTTTACTACATCCTCCGGTAACAAATTCCAGAGTTTGATTACACATTGAGTGAAAAAATATTTTCTTTTAATAGTCTTAAATAGTTTACCCTGTAGCTTCATTGCATGTCCCCTAGTCTTTCTATATTCTGATAAGGTAAACAATGGATCTACGTTTACCCGTTCCACTCCGTTCATTAATTTATAGACTTTTATCATATCTTCCCTCAGCCGTCTCTTTTCCAGGTTAAAGAGCCCTAACCTTTTTAGCCTTTCTTCATAGGAGTATCCTTCCATCCCCTTTACCATTTTGGTGGCTCTTCTCTGAACCTTTTCTAAAATCGCTATATCCTTTTTAAGATACGGCGACCAGAACTGCACACAGTATTCAAGGTGCAGTCTCATCATGGAACGATATAGAGGCATTATAATATATTTTGTTTTATTTTCCATTCCTTTCCTTATCATACCTAGCATTCTATTTGCTCTCTTGGCCACCGCTGCACACTGGGCCAAGGGTTTTAACATGGTATCCACAATGACGCCTAAATCTTTTTCCTGGGTGGTGGTTCCTAATGTGGAACCTTGTATCGTGTAACCATAGTTTGGGTTGTTCTTCCCTAGGTGCATAACCTTCACTTGTCCACATTAAATTTCATCTGCCATTTTGATGCCCAGTCTTCCAATTTATCAAGATCCTCTTGCAATTTTCCACAATCTTCTTGGCTTTTAACAACTTTAAATAGTTTTGTGTCATCTGCAAATTTGATAACCTCACTCGTTATTCCACTTTCCAGGTCATTTATGAATATGTCAAAAAGCAGCAGACCCAATACAGATCCCTGGGGTACACCACTATTCACCTTTCTCCATTGGGAAAATTGTCCATTTAGCCCAACCCTCTGCTTTCTATCTTTTAACCAGTTCCTGATCCACAATAGTACACTGCCTCCTATCCCATGACTCTTTAGTTTTGCCAATAGTCTCTGAGGGACCTTGTCAAAGGCTTTCTGAAAGTCCAGATACACAATGTCAACCGACTCACCTTTGTCCACCTGATTATTCACTCCTTCAAAAAAACATAACAGATTAGTAAGACAAGATCTTCCTTGTCTAAAGCCATGTTGGCTGTCTCCCATTAGGTCATGACTATCTACATGCTGAGTAATTTTATTCTTTATGATGGTTTCTACCATTTTTCCCGGTACTGATGTCAGGCTCACCGGTCAGTAGTTTCCCGGATCACCCCTGGAACCCTTTTTAAAAATTGGTGTTACATTGGCGATCCTCCAATCTTCAGGTATTAGAGATGATTTTAATGATAGTTCACAGATTACTAATAGCAGGTCTGCAATCTCATATTTCAGTTCTTTCAACACCCTTGGTTGTATACCATCCGGCCCAGGTGATGTGCTACTCTTCAGTTTATCTAATAATTGTAATACATCTTCCCGATGTATCGATATTTCCTTCAATTCTTCCGCACCTTTAAATACCACTTCAGTCATGGGTAACATCCCTACATCTTCCTCAGTAAAAACTGAAGCAAAGAATTCATTCAATCGCTCCGCTATCGCCTTGTCGCCTCTTAGTGCTCCTTTAACCCCTTTATCATCTAATGGACCAACTGACTCTCTCACAGGCTCTTTGCTACGAATGTACTTGAAAAGGTCTTTACTTTGCGTTTTTGCTTCCACAGCAAGCTTCTTCTCAAATTCTCCCTTTGTCTGCCTTATCAATGCCTTGCATTTGACTTGCCAGTGCTTGTGCTGTTTCCAGGTTTCGTCGTTTGACTCTTTTTTCCATTTCCTGAAAGATGCTTTTTTGGCAACAACAGCCTCTCTGACCTCACCTTTAAACCATGCTGGCAGTTTTTTGGACTTCCTACCACTTTTCTTAAAGCGTGGAATACAGCTGGTCTGGGCTTCCAAGATAGTATTTTTCAACAACAGCCAAGCCTTATGCACGTCTTTAACCTTTGCAACTGCTCCTTTTAGTTTTTTCTTAACTTTTTTCCTCATTTTATCATAGTCTCCCTTTCGAAAGTTAAAAGGTAGTACTGTGGATTTCCTTACTATCCCTCCTCCACTAATTAAATCAAGCAAAGGCCTTCCTCCTTCAGGACAGGGCAGAACATCCCAGGAAGCTAACCCCACAGAGGTACAGCACTGCCAGATGTTACCCACCCGTCTTCTCCTCCACCAGCTGGGCCACATGGACTCCACGGTCCATGTGACCCCATACACCTGAGAGCGGCCTAGTTGTGTCTCTGCTCTCAGTGGACACAAGCAACGGGCAGGATTTGGGACAGGGTGGTAGTGACTTGCCAGCTGGCAAACTCTGACTGGTGGCAGAATCACCACTACCTCTGGACTGGGATACTCTTCCAGGCACCCACTCCCCAGAGGGTCGTCACTATGGATGCCTCCATGATGGGTTGGTGAGCTCACTGCAGGAACCTACATACACAAGGCAGCTGGTTCCAGACAGAACGCAGGCTGCAAGTCAACCTTCTGGAGCTCCGGGCGATATTTCTAGTTCTCCGAGCCTTCTGCCACTGACTACAATGCCAATCAGTGCTGGTCCAGACCAACAACCAAGTTACAATTTTCTCTGTCAACAAGCAAGGGGGCATAGGGCCGTATTCCCTCTGCCGAGAGGCTGTAGCCCTCTGCTCATATGCGACACGCAAAGAGATGCTCCTGAGGGCGGTCTACTTCCTGGGCTAGGACAATGCCCTGGCGGACAAGCTGAGCATAGTCCCAGAGTAGCCTCACAGCTATTTCAACTCTGGGGCGTCCCCCTAATGGACCTTTCACCAGCCTGGAAAGCATGCAATTGTCCCGCTTCTGCTCCCATCAGCCGCACTCATCCCAGGTGGCAGTGGTTGCGTTCTTCATGCAGTGGACTGAAGGCCTCCTCTACACCTTCCCACTGACACCACTAGTTGCCTTTTTCAAGGCTCAACGTGACAGGGTATCACTGATACTGTTAGCCCCTTGGTGGCCTAGGCAACCCTGGTTCCCACTGCTCCTCTCCCTGGTGACAGAATCACTGATTCTCCTGTGCCATGCCCCAGACCTACTCTCACAGGAGGGGGGTTCTCTCCTGCACCCCAACCTGTGGTCCCTGTCATTCTTGGCTTGGCTGCTGAAAGGGTAGTGCTAGCTCCCTTCAACCTCCCGCATGACATGGAAGAGGTCCTTCTGGCCTCACAAAAGGCCTCCACAAGGAGGGCGTATACTTTCAAGTGGCACTCATTCTCAGTCTGGTGCACTGAGAGGCGAACGAACCCGTTCTGCTTGGTGCAGATGGTGCACCAGTACCTACTCCACCTGTCACAGGTGGGACTGAAGTCTAACTCAGTTGGGATGCACCACCATGAGAGGGTAGGGCTAAATGGCCAATTTTCCCAATGGAGAAAGGTGAATAGTGGTGTACCCCAGGGATCTGTGCTGGGTCCACTGCTTTTTGACATATTCATAAATGACCTGGAAAAGGGAATAACGAGTGAGGTTATCAAATTTGCAGATGACACAAAACTATTTAAAGTTGTTAAAACCCAAGAGGATTGTGGAAAATTGCAAGAGGATCTTGATAAATTGGAAGACTGGGCATCAAAATGGCAGATGAAATTTAATGTGGACAAGTGCAAAGTTATACACTTAGAGAAGAACAACCCAAACTATGGTTACACAATGCAAGGTTCCACATTAGGAACCACCACCCAGGAAAATGATTTAGGCGTCATTGTGGATAACATGTTAAAACCCTTGGCCCAGTGTGCAGTGGCGGCCAAGAGAGCAAAGAGAATGCTAGGTATCATAAGGAAAGGAATGGAAAATAAAACAAAAGATATTATAATGCCTCTATATCGTTCCATGGTGAGACTGCACATTGAATATTATGTGCAATTCTGGTCACCGTATCTTAAAAAGAATATAGCGTTATTAGAAAAGGTTCAGAGAAGAGCCACCAAAATGGTAAAGGGGATGGAAGGATACTCCTATGAAGAAAGGCTAAAAAGGTTAGGGCTCTTTAACCTGGAAAAGAGACAGCTGAGGGGAGATATGATAGAAGTCTATAAATTAATGAACAGAGTGGAACGGGTAAACGTAGATCGATTGTTTACGTTATCAGAATATAGAAAGACTAGGGGACATGCAATGAAGCTACAGGGTAAACTATTTAAGACTAATAAAAGAAAATATTTTTTCACTCAACGTGTAATCAAACTCTGGAATTTGTTACCGGAGGATGTGGTAAAGGCTGTTAGTGTAGTTGGGTTTAAAAAAGGTTTGGACAAGTTCCTAGAGGAAAGGTCCATAAACCATTATTAAGAAGGGACCCAGGATATCAATGCTTGACCCAGTACAAGCATTGTGGAACCTGTCTCTTCTGGGGAAACTGCTAGGTACATATGACCTATATTGGCCACTGTTGGAAACATGATACTGGGCTTGATGGACCTTAGTCTGACCCAGTTTGGCATATCTTATGTTCTTATGTTCTTATTCCATTGAGGGAAATCCCCTCTTGGTTCAGCCCCTGGTATCTCAGTTCCTGCGGGGCCTCATGCTATCCAAACACCCTGTCCACTCACCAGCAGAGGAATGGGATCGCAATGTATTCCTCGCGCAGCTTACTAAGCTGCCGTTTGAGCCCTTGGCTACCTGCCACTTGTGGTATCTCTCCTGCAAGGTTGTTTTATAGCTCGCAGGGTTAGCGAGCTTCATGCTTTGATAGCAGAGCCCCCCCTACATGAGGTTCTACAAGAACAGGGTGGTGCTCTGCACACCCCCCGTCCCGATTCCACCTCAATCAGGAGGTGGTGCTCTCCACCTTCTTTCTGAGGCCTCACCCCAGCAAGGCAGAAACAGTCCTACATACTTTGGATTGTAAAATGACCCTGTCCTTCTATTTGCAGTGGACTCAGTGGGTCATGGTGTACCGTGTCAGGGCCATGACTACTTCCGTGGCAAATCTGCATTCCATCCCCGTGATGGAAATCTGCCAAGCTACCACCTGATCTTCGGTCCATACCTTCACAGCTCACTACTGCCTGGAGAGAGAGTCCCAACGGGACAGCGTCTGAAGCCAGGACATACTCCGTAATCTCTTCAGGGTGTAGGCAACACCTGCCCTTCGACCCTTCTGTGTTCACGCTACCGGAGTGTGGGTGGCCTGCCAGACACTTGGGTCTTGCGAGAGTCTCTCACTTGGGACTCAACTACTGTAGCTGATTGCTCACCCTTTGCAAGTCACCATGGCATTTTTACAGGTTCTTTGTAGCCTGTAGCTGGGGAGTCCCATATGTGAGGACTGACTTCCTGCTTGTTCCCAGAGAAAGCGTAGGTACTCACCCTTCCTCCTCCCCTTCGAGATGCTTCTCTACTGTATTTTATTTTTTACTGTCTTAGCTATGTCATTGGACTGAGGCATGATGGCACCATTGGGTGGGAAGGGGATCATGCATGAGTGGTGCATCTTCCAAAGGCTTTCTTTGAAAGCTGAGGATATGCTTCCACGAGGGCTCCATTGGTGCCAATGTTACCCATATGTGAGAACTGATTCCTGCTGTCCTTGGAGGACACCAGTTACAGGTGAGTAACTACGCTTTATCTGGGGACCCAGTTGCCTGCAAACCCTAGTCAGTTGTATGAGCTTAATTTCTGACCTTAATGTTGGAAATAGAGGCAAAGCTGCATCAGTGGCAGACATTGCCTCTGTCACTTGGAGGCCGAGTGGCCCTATACTGGCTGATTCTCTTTCCAAACTGCTTTATGTCTTGCAAGTATTACAGTATTTATGTCTTGCAGTTATGTGGGTGGGACCTTAGCAAACTCAGAGCTCTTCTAGATTCTTGTGGAATGGGTGCAGAGCAAGGATAGTGTTGAACTGCTTATTTGGTTCTTGGCAACAAGAGGGCCTGGGGTTGCCAGATTTCAAACATCACAATGCAGCATGTGTGGGTACATCATTTAAAAGATTGGCTAGAGAATAGAGAAGATTATACACTATTCGTTTTTAGCAAGAGTGGGCCTTCCCTCTCTCACTTAAATATTAGCAAAGGACTAGCAGGTGCCCTTGAAGTTTCCACACTCTGGCCCTATTCAGATGGTTTTTAAAGTGTGCCATACTTAACACATTCCCCCAGGCAGTCAGTATATTTGCCAATCCAAAGTAATGGAGATTTTTTTATACTTGGGATGCATACCCAGATCTTTGGGGAATGGCGGGTGAAGGGTCTTGTTTATTTATTTATTTTATTTAACAATTTTTTTTATACCACCTTATCCTAAAATCAAAGCGGTTTACATTACAACTCAAATCGTTACAGAGAACTCACATTGGAAACATAGGAAAGGGTGACATGCAGGTGATACTTGGAAACATAACTTATCTACAGCGAAACATATGTACAAATGCCAGGCAGCATATTAACAAGTATCTGGGTGTTCACATGAAAAGTTGTCCGGAATCTGGAGTGCTAGATGTACTCCCGGAAGTGATCCATGCAGAGGAAGGTTTTTAGCTGTTTCCTAAAGTCTTATGTCCGTGGTGGTCCTTAGTGTCTCTGGAAGTGAGTTCCAAATGGCAGGTGCTTCTAGTGAAAGTGCCCTCTTCACAGTAGACTTGTTGGCCTTCATGTATGAGCTGGGTGTTGGGATGGTGTCTATGGTGCTCTGTCTCTGCGGTCTGTTGAGAGGTTTTGTGCAGATCAAGTCCTGCAGTATTCCGGCTGACATGTTGTTTCTGATTTTAAAGATGGTCGGCGCTGTTTTGTATTTGGCAATTTGGCACGCGAGGTAATTGGTAGCCAGTGGAGCTGGTTTAAGAGGGGCATTATGTGTTCGTATTTTGCTGATCCAGTGATGGTGCGGGCGGCAGTATTCTTGGCTAATTGTAGAGGTTGGATGGTTTGCTTTGGCAGTCCATGGAATAGGGCATTGCAGTAGTCTAGTATGGGTGTAATGACAGCTTGACAAACTGTGCTGAAATGTGTGACGCCTCGTCTTCCCAATTACACCAATTTGTGACGCAGTGCATTTGGGATACAGCGTCGTGTATGTTACTTTGTTATCGCTGTTATCTGGTTGAGCAAAATTGTAGTTGTAGGCCCAGTGATCACAGCCAAAGCAATTTGAAGGTAAACAATAGGTTTATTGTTCCCAGCAGGTTTTCTTCACCCCAGAACAGATATTTAAGGATAACAACATGAATAAAGCAAATAAAGTCCTGTACAAATGTTCCCTGATACTTCTCAGGTTACTGTAGTCCAAAACAACTGTAGACTTTCTTAACAGCGATACTCATTCAAGGCATTCAATGAAGAACATCCCACCAGTGTGGTTTTCCTGTTCCACCTTCACAAGGATAATTCACTTCAAGCCTTAGAATTATGCACTTCACTAGTATCAGCAGTCAGACAACTTCCTGTCTGTACTTTAAACTCTATTCTCTACATGCTTTTAAAACAGCCTTAAAACATTGCTTCTGTTTAAGCTGTATATTTAAAAGTCACACTGGCAAATCCCGCATTCCATCTCAGAGCTACTGTGATCAGACAATGGAATGTCGGTTTGCATGGATTCTTCGTCGCTGAGTTGAGCTCCTTGGCTATCTGGCCTATTCGAGTCTAGGGCTCTTAAATGGTGGAGGAGATCTTGTATCTGCTTTTCTCCCCTCTCACTGCCTGTCCTGCAGTCTTGTAAGGATATCTGTTTATTCAGCCTCTTAAAGAGCTGGGCATAAGGGTTTTCTTCCTTCTTCCTTTTTCTTGTGCCTTATTCCCTGTTGAGGAACTACGTGTTTCTTGTAACTAGGCTTTTCAGGGACTCTACCAATCTCCCATTCCTCCAGCTCAGTATCTGTGCTTGAATCACGCTGCTGCCAATTATGAGCTAGCTGACGTGCACCTGTGCTGGCTTCTAGCTTACAAGTTCTACCACGTTCACTGCCAATATTGCAAGGTAAACTATCAGAGGAACTACTTCTGTCTCTTTCAGACACAGGCTCTATATTCTGTTTAAAAGGCTTATAAGTTTTTCTGACCTGGTTCAGCTTTTCTTGAGGGCAATCCCTTCCTGGGAGGATTCTCTGCTGTTTCCCCAGAGACGTGGCTCTCTCTCTGCAAGCTGGCTGGCAATGGTCCAGGCAATTGGATCCCAGCTGGTCACGCTTGCTCTGAGCTCGGCCCCTTTTGGATAAGGATTCTGTTTCTGTTCCTCTGCCAAGAATGCCTGACTCCAAGACTGTATCTGTACTCCTGGAGTCCCCTTTTTCTGGCTTTGCCAAAGGTAAGTTCCTATTTTGCCTTTTTCCTTCCTCCTGTAGCTCTCTGCGTTCCTCGGCTGATCTCCTCTCTGATCCAGCTGATCTTGCTGATCCTGCTGCTCCGGCTGATCTTGCTGCTCTGTCTGATCTGTCTGATCTCTTTGAACCTACCACTTCCTGGTTAAGTGGAGTGGTTTGTCCAATCAGGTGAGAGTCCACCCCTTTCCCTGGTTGGCTAGCTCTCCCTGTCAGCCTAGAGCTAGGGTGTGGCTCCCTTTCTTTTCTCTCCTGCCCTGCAACTCTGTGCGCTGAGGTTTTAACCCTCAGCTGCCCTGTGTTCCTGGCAGGTTCAGAGGAAAAAGTTTGTTTAAAAGCCTTTTTCTTGTGCTCTGACAGCTCTGCCTTGTCACAAATGGTCTTGGCTGAGGAGGGGTTTGAATCTTCGAATAGTGGCCAGTTTATGGAAAGCCTTTCTGGTGGTTCTGTTGATATGGGCTTGTAAGTTCAGATGGCAGTCCAGGGTAACTGCCAGGTTTCGAACTTCATCTTTTACTGAGATAGGTGTGTCTGCTAGGTTGATTGAGGTTGGGGGAGGTGAAGGAGGCATCACTGCAGGACTTGATCTGCCCACCCCTTGATTGTTTGCTGTGAAAACCGCTTTGATTGTAGGATAAGGCGGTATATAAATGATGTTAAATAAATAAATAAATCACGTGTGATAATTAGCACCTCTATCTTTTTAATGTTGATGCTTAGGTTGTTGTTGGATAGCCAATCAATCATCTCATGTAGACATTTTGCCATTGTTGTGTAGTCCGGGGTGTCAAGGTTGATTGGGGTATAGACCATGATGTAGTCTGCATCTATGGCATAATGAACGTTGTGCCTTTTGAATATGTTACAGACTGGCTGTATATAAATGTTGAAGAGAAGGGCAGACAGAGGACCCTTGTGGAACTCCTTGTGCTGTGCTGAACAGAGTGGAGGTGTTTGTTCCGACTTTGACTTGTTGTCTGTCACTGAAGTAAGATTGAAACCACTTGAGTGTGGTGCTATGGAGTTCAATGTTTATGAGTCGGTTTAAAAGAGTGCCGCACGATACTGTCAAAAGCAGAGGAGATATCGACAAAAATTAGCTTTGGAGCAATTTCTCACGGAAGAGGGCTGCCTACTTCCCTTTGAGAAACTGCAAGATCAATATGGATTAGGCAAGGGAGATGTTTTCGCCTCTCTGCAGATTCATAGCTATATACATAGTTTGGATACAGCTCAACTCGCCTCTGACTTCTGTACTAAGCTTGAAGTATTTTTGTTATCTGGAGAAGTGGAGAAGGCAAAGGTTTCTGTTATAGAAAAGGAATTCCAAAAGTTCTCTATGTCCCTTATTAAGGCCTCGATCTTGGACAAGTGGAATTCTGAGCTTGTTGTTCAATTGACTGGTAAGGATATTTTCAAGGCTATTGAATAACATAAGAACATAAGATAAGTCATAATGGGTCAGACCAAGGTCCATCAAGCCCAGTATCCTGTTTCCAACAGTGCACAATCTATGTCATAAATACCTAGCAGTTTCCCCAAAAGATACAGGTTCCTCAATGCTTGTATTGGGTCAAGCAGTGATATCCCGGGTTTCTTTTAATAATGGTTTATGGACCTTTCCTCCAGGAACTTGCCCAAACCTTTTTTAAACCCAGCTACACTAACAGCTTTTACTACATACTCCAGTAACAAATTCCAGAATTTGATTACACGCTGAGTGAAAAAACATTTTCTCTTATTAGTCTTAAATAGTTTACTCTGTAGCTTCATTGCATGTCCCCTAGTCTTTGTATATTCTGATGACATAAACAATCGATCTACGTTTACCCATTCCACTCCATTCATTAACTCTATCATATCTCGCCTCAGCAGTCTCTTTTCCAGGTTGAAGAGACATAACCTTTTTAGCCTCTCTTCATAGGGGTATCCTTCCATCCCCTTTACCATTTCAGTGGTTCTTCTCTGTACCTTTTCTAATAACGCTATATCCTTTTTAAGATACGGCGACCAGAAATGAACACAATACTCAAGGTGTGGTCGCACCATGGAACGATACAAAGGCATTATAATATCCTTTGTTTTATTTTAAAATCCTTTCCTTATGATACCTAGCATTCTATTTTCTCTCTTGGCGGCTGCTGCTGCACACTGATATTATTATACATGTGGGTTTTAGGGATACACAATTAAACTCACTCAGGGCCTAATAGAAGCAAAGTGCTTTAGTTTAAATTTAAAACACAGAAGAGAGATTTCTGGTTAAATTTAGAATGCAGCAGAGAACCTCTAGGCTCTGCTAGGCTCTGACATACTAAGTCAGAGCCTAGCAGCAGCAAAGAGCTTTAATTAAATCAAATCAGAATATAACTTAGCATAAAAGGCAAAACAGGGTCAGTATTCTTTGAGCAATAAATACATTCTTCAAGAGACCTTTACAGAGAGGCCTTCTACCTAGGGGAAAAGAGACCTGTGAAACTTTTTAAATAGGTGTTAAAGCCAGGTGTCAGGTCAAAAAGCCATTTTGAAAGACTCCTTCTATCCAAGCAAGGACTGTTAATCACCTCAGAAGCACAGAACAGGGTACTGTGTAGCAGCCCTCTTTTAATAAGTCTTATTTCCCTCCTTCCCTCCCCAACACCCACCCACCCCTGGAATAATCATAGCTTTATAGGTACTTACACATCTTAAAGGAAAGGAGCAGATCTCAGGTGCAGCTCTTTATCCAAATCAGTCATACATTAAGGATCTGTGATTAATTAAGCTTCAGGTGAACAAGATATATTAAACATATTAGGTGCACTTTTAATAGTATAAGTATCCACAGCAACCCTTAGTAAGTAAAGAACTTAAAGATCTAAATACAAGCTTAAAACTAAGATGCAGACAGCAGTCCAGCAGCGACATGGGGGCTTTCCAGTCTTTTGCATTGAGTGTCACATGTATGATTTTCTCTCAGTTGGTGAGAGGTCCTACATGTGCACTAGGTGCAAGGAGCTCTGTGCTCTCAGGGAACGAGTCCGTTCTCTAGAGGCTAGAGTAGCAGATTTGGAAGACATAAGAAAGACAGTGAGGTACATAGACGAGACCTACAGGTATATAGTCCTGAAGTCCCACCTCCAGTCTGGCAGCATCCCTGTTGCCATGGAGGAGAGAGGCCACGTGACAGGTGCGGCAGGAAGCGATCCTATAACTAGGACCTGTCCTCCAGGTGATGTAAAACCCTTTCGCAATGAGGAAGTTTCTCCAGGGCCATGTGCCCATGAGGGAAGAGTTAGGACAGCCGTTATAGTTGGTGATTCGATCAATAGGCATGTAGTTAGCTGGGTGGCTGGTGGATGTGAGTATCGCCTGGTAACATGCCTGCCTGGTGCGAAGGTAGCAGAACTCATGCGCCACCTAGATAAGATCTTAGATAGTGCTGGGAAGGAGTCTGCTGTCTTGATACATGTCGCTACCAATGACATAGGAAAATGTGGTAGGGTGGTTCTGGAGGCTAAATTTAGGCTTTTAAGTAGGAAGTTGAAATCCAAAACTTCCAGGGTAACTTTCTCCGAAATGCTCCCCTTTCCATGCGCAGGACCCAAAAGGCAGGCAGAGTTCCAGAGTCTCAATGTGTGGATGAGACAATGGTGCAAGGATGAGGGTTTTGGATTTGTTAGGAACTGGGGAACATTCTGAGGAAAGGAGGGGCTCTTCCGAAGGGATGGGCTTCACCTTAACTGGGATGGAACTAGGAGATAGAGCAGCTTTTAAACTAGATAATAGGGGAAAGCCTACAGTCACCCAAGAGCGCATGGTTCGGAAGAATGTATCCTTGAAGGATACTACCAAAGGCAGAGAGGTTCGAAAAAAGAGTAAAGTAGCCCAAATGCCCTTGAGTATGGAAAAGACAGAGCTTAAAGATTCCAAATTACCCATGCCTACCATTAGCCAGATGAATATGAATAAAATACAGTCTCTAAAATGCTTGTATGCAAATGCTAGAAGTCTAAAATATAAGATGGGAGAGGTAGACTATATGGCACAAAATGAGAGGTTAGATATGATTGGAATCTCAGAGACATGGTGGAAGGAGGACAATCAGTGGGACACTGATACCTGGGTACAAACTATATTGTAATGATAGAGCTGATCAAATTGGTGGAGGGCATTGAGTCAGAAAGGATTAAATTTTTGCAGGAAACAAAATATATGGTAGAATCTCTATGGATTGAAATTCCATGTAAAAAGGGTAAGGCGATGGCAGTGGGGATGTACTATCGACCGCCTGGCCAGAATGAACAAATGGATGATGAAATGCTCGAAGAAATCAAACAAGCTAACAAAAGTTACAGCACAGTAATAATAATGGGTGATTTCAATTACCCCGGTATCGACTGGGTCAGTGTCACAGCAGGACATGCTAGGGAGATAAAGTTCCTAGATGAAATAAATGACTGCTTCTTGGAACAGTTGGTTCATGAACCGACCAGAGGAGAAGCCATATTAGACCTAGTCCTTAGTGGAACACCAGATCTGGTGCAAGAGATAAGGGTGTTGGGGTCACTTGGCAATAGTGATCATAGCATGATCGCGTTTGATTTAATTAGTGGAGGAGGGATGGAAAGGAAATCCACAGTACTACCTTTTAACTTTCGAAAGGGAGATTATGATAAAATGAGGAAAATAGTTAAGAAAGAACTAAAAGGAGCAGTTGCAAAGGTTAAAGACTTTCTTCAAGCTTGGTTGTTCTTTAAAAATACTATCTTGGAAGCCCAGACCAGCTGTATTCCATGCTTTAAGAAAAGTGGAAGGAAGTCCAAAAAACTGCCAGCATGGTTTAAAGGTGAGCTCGGAGAGGCTGTTGTTGCCAAAAAAGCATCTTTCAGAAAATGGAAAAACGAGCTAAATGACAAAAACTGGAAACAGCACAAGCACTGGCAAGTTAGATGCAAGGCATTGATAAGGCAGGCAAAAGGAGAAATTAAGAAGAAGCTTGCTGCGGAAGGAAAAAAGCGTAATAAAGACTTTTTCAAGTACATTCGTAGCAAAAAATCTGTGAGAGAGTCGGTTGGTCCATTAGATGATAGAGGGGTTAAAGGGGCACTAAGAGGTGATAAGGCAATAGTGGAGACTGAATTCTTTGCTTTGGTCTTTACTGAGGAAGATGTTGGGATGTTACCCATGACTGAAGTGGTATTTAAAGGTGTGGAAGAATTGAAGGAAATATCGATACATCGGGAAGATGTATTACAACTATTTGATAAACTGAAGAGTAGCAAATCACCTGGACCGGATGGTATACATCCAAGGGTGTTGAAAGAACTGACATATGAGATTGCAGACCTGTTATTTTTAATCTGTGAACTATCATTAAAATCATCTGTAATAACTGAAGATTGGAGGATGGCCAACCTAACGCCAATTTTTAAAAAGGGTTCCAGGGGTGATCCAGGAAACTGCAGACCGGTGAGCCTGACGTCAGTACCGGGAAAAATGGTAGAAACCATCATAAAGAACAAAATTGCTGAACATGTAGATAGTCATGGCTTAATGGGAGACAGCCAACATGGCTTTAGACAAGGAAGATCTTGTCTTACTAATTTGTTATGTTTTTTTGAAGGTTTGAATAAACAGGTAGACAAAGGTGAGTCAGTTGATATAGTGTATTTGGACTTTCAGAAAGCCTTTGACAAGGTCCCTTATCAGAGACTTTTGGCAAAACTAAAGAATCATGGGATAGGAGGAAGGTGAGTAGTGGTGTACCCCAGGGATCTGTGCTGGGTCCGCTGCTTTTTGACATATTCATAAATGACCTGGAAAGTGGAATAACGAGTAAGGTTATCAAATTTGCAGATGACACAAAACTACTTAAAGTTGTTAAAACCCATGAGAATTGTGAAAAATTGCAAGAAGATCTTGATAAATTGGAAGACTGGGCATCAAAATGGCAGATGAAATTTAATGTGGACAAGTGCAAAGCTAGGGAAGCACAACCCAAACTATGGTTACATGATGCAAGGTTCCACATTAGGAACCACCACCCAGGAAAAAGATTTAGGCGTCATTGTGGATAACATGTTAAAACCCTCAGCCTAGTGTGCAGCGGTGGCCAAGAGAACAAATAGAATGCTAGGTATCATAAGGAAAGGAGTGGAAAATAAAACAAAGGATATTATAATGCCTCTGTATTGTTCCTGGGTGCAACCACACCTTGAATATTGTGTGCAATTCTGGTCACCATTTTATTTATTTATTTATTTACATTCTCTTATATACCGTGCTATTCTGCATCAGTGCGGTTTACATTGAACAAACGGAAATTACATTGAACAGGGCATTATAACTTGGAGATAACTATTTTACAGGGAACATGGGCTATGGAGGGTTAAGTGGCTTGCCCAAGACCACAAGGAGCACCTGTGGGACTAAATACCCCAGTCCTTCCGGCCCAAGATTGCTGTCCTCTAGTGGGATTTGAACCCCCGACCTTCCGTCCTGAAGTACCTTGCCCCAACCACTAGGCCACTCCTCCACTCCACATCATATCTTAAAAAAGATATAGTGTTGTTAGAAAAGGTTCAGAGAAGAGCCACCAAAATGGTAAAGGGGATGGAAGGATCCCCCTATGAAGAAAGGCTAAAAAGGTTAGGGCTCTTTAACCTAGAAAAGAGACAGCTGACGGGAGATATGGTAGAAGTCTATAAATTAGTGAATGGAGTGGAATGGGTAAACGTAGATCGATCGTTTATGTCATCAGAATATAGAAAGACTAGGGGACATGCAATGAAGCTACAGGGTAAACTATTCAAGACAAATAAGAAAAAATATTTTTTCACTCAACGTGTAATCAAACTCTGGAATTTGTTACTGGAGGATGTAATAAAAGCTGTTAGTGTAGCTGTGTTTAAACAAGGCTTGGACAAGTTCCTGGAGGAAAGGTCCATTATTAAAAAGGGACCCAGGATATCACTGCTTGACCTAATACAAGCACTGTGGAACCTGTGTCTCTTGGGGAAACTGCTAGATACGTATGACCTAGATTGGCCACTGTTGGAAACAGGATACTGGGCTTGATGGGCCTTGGTCTGACCCAGTATGGCATATCTTATGTTCTTACGTTTTTGTACCAAGCTTATTTTCATCAGTACAGGCTTATTATGTGGATAGTGCCCTCATCCCAACTTTCTGAAATGTGGGAATCTATGAGCTTCCTTGGTCCTGTCAGTATTTGGATATGTTCTAAAGGAACCAATCCTGACATCTGCGTGACAAGTGTTGTTTGATGAGATAACTCAGGAGGAGCTTCTGCATGCGGGGAGAAAGCAGAATTGTGGGTGGGCTCCAGGTGAGCTTGTGAGGAACACTGTGTGGAGAATGGAGATGGGAATATCCGAGAGATAGAGAGGAGTGCTAGTGTGCAAGGCCTTGTGAACCAGGATGAGTATTTTCTATTGAATCCATAACTTGAGGGGAAGCCAATGGAGGTGGATGAGCAGAGGAGTAATGTGATCGGTGTGTGAGGAGTGGGTAATCATCCAGGCGGCAATATTTTGGAGGAGCTGGAGATGGTGAAACCGACAAGTGCAACGTTACAGTAGTCAGTCTGAGAATGACAAGGGAAAGAAGAAGAGTGATCAGGGATGAAGAGGACAGGAGTGGGTGGATGACACTAGTTTGTCTAAGGGAATAAAACAAGCAGTGGATGAGCAGAGATAGATGTTCCCAGAAAAAAAGTGAAGAGTCAAGAGTGACCCCAAGTTAGCAGAGAGAATAAACCTGTGGAATGGGGGAATCCAGGATGGAGGGGACTAGTGAGGGGAAAGGATCTCCAAAGGTGTACCAAATAGTCACGGTTTTAGCAGGGTTGAGGTGTAAATAGCTAGTGGACATCCAAGAAGTGATCTAAGAAAGGCAGGAGTTGGGAGATAAATCTATTAAATTTAGATCGTATGTGAGCAAAGGAAGGCTGCAGAGTAAAAAGAGTTTTCTGGGCATTTGGGGAGGACACATAGACACGGAAACCCCACAGAGACAGAATTGTAACCATAGATGGCGCAAGAAGATTAAGTGCCCTAGGTGAACCTCATCCCTTGTGCTCCCGGCCACCCTGTCATCTCTCATCAGGACCTACAGTGGTGGCAATGATCTGAAACAGCCCTGTGCCATTTACGTTCAAATTTCGGCGTCACAGGGCTGTCTGCTTCTGCCCCTGCTGAATGCAAAGTCCTTTTGTATGAGGGTGGAAGCTGCTTCTGCCCCCTTGCAAATAGGAAGTTGGCATCAGCAAGGGTGAAAGACAACAGCCCTGTGGCACCAAAGTTTGAAGATAAGTGCTGTGGGTCAGATCATTGCCACCACTGTGGATCCTGGTGAGAGGTGGCAACAGGCATCCTGGAGAGTTGGCACTTTAGGTGACCACCTAATTTGCCTAATGGTAGTGCTGGCCCTGATTGTAACATATAGTTGGGAATGGGGAAGGTCTTCCATGGGTATGGGTCAGAGCTGACCAAACCATGGAAGTGGGAAGATTGCATAGGGGGAAGATGGGAATTTGTAGGGGTCAGAAGGTCTTTGTGTGCCTTTGAGTCAGTGCTGACTCCTGTGACTCAGCAGCTCCTGGGTGTTCTTGGCAGTGTGACCAGAAGTAGATTGCCAGGCCTTTCTTCTGAGGCAATGGAGGGTTAAGTGACTTGCCCAAGGCCACAGGGAGTACTAGTGGGAAGGAAATCCTGGTTACCAAGCCAATGCTCTACCACTAGGCCACTCCTCCACTCCCCTTCTTGCCCAAGGTGAATCAGGTTGTCTATCTGCCCTCCTTTTCTAAGGAGCAGTGTCAAGGGAAGGATGAAGACTTTCACCTGGCAGATGTCCGGAGAGTGCTTCTTTGGTACTTGAAGGTTACTAACTCCTTCTATTAGTCGGACAATTTATTTGTGCTGTTTGTGGGACCACATAAAGGTGATGTAGTTCAAGTCTATTCTAGGACCCTGTATCAAGGAGGCCATTGCCTCCGTGTATCTGTTGCAGAACCAGCTGGTACTGGAGGGTTTGCATTTGCATTCTATTCAGGTACAAGTGTCCTCATGGGCAGAGTAGAGCTTGGTCACCCCCTCAGACATTTGTCGGGTGGCAACATGGGTATCACTTTTCACTTTTGTCAAGCATTACCACTTGGAGGTCCATGCTCAGGTGGACCCAGCCTTTGGCTCAGAAGTCTTCAAAGCTGCTGTGTCTTCTTCTCACCCAGTGGGGTCATAGCTGTCTGGACTAGTCTAGCAGGATGATATGGAAGATGACATTTTACTTACCAGATAATGGCCCTTTCCTTGAGTCCTGCTAGACCAGTCCAGGACCCCCCATGGAAAACTGCTTGGTCTGCTATTATCTGTGGTTGGCCCTGAGGGCTCATACCCTTCTGACAAGCCTTCAGTTAAAGCTGATCCTGTATATAGTTATGGGTATTGTTCTGTTGAACTTTGCTACCTTCACTGAGGTTGTGTGAGGTCTGAGATTCCTCACCATAGGCTTTAGTATGAATACTGAAGGCTCTCTTTAGGGGTACTGGCGGATATCGCATGATGATGTCATAAGAAGCCTCTGGAAGCTTTCTCTGTATTCACATCTGCTGGTAGAGGAAGATAACACACTTGTCTGGACTGGTCTAGCAGGTCTCAAGGAAAGGACATTATCTGGTAAGTAAAATGTCACCATTTTTTTCTTCAATGAATAATTAAACTTTGGAACTCATTGCTGGAGGATTTGGTAAAAGCAGGTAGTGTAGTTGGGTTTAAAAAAGGCTTAAACAAATTCCCAGAGAAAAAGTCTAGAAGTCGTCATTAAGGTAGACTGAGAGATAACCACTGCTTACTTCTATGTAGAAACATAGAAATATAGAAATATGATGACAGAAAAAGACCACATGGTCTATCTAGTCTGTCCTTCCATATCAACAACTACAACAGTCCCCTTTTTTCCTTTAGAGATCCTCTGTTTGTCCCATGCTTTTTTGAATTCAGTTACTGTCCTCATCTCTACCACCTCCACTGGGAGACTATTCCACCACTCTTTCTGTAAAGAAATTTTTCCGCATATCACTCCTGAATCTATCCTCCTTCACCCTCATCCCATGTCCCCTCATAGCAGAACTTGCTTTCAATTGAAAGAGGCTCTCCCCCTGAACATTTATGCCACGGAGCTATTTAAACATCTCAATCATATCACCTCTATCCCACCTTTCCTCTAAGGTGTACATATTAAGATTCTTAAGTCTGTCCTCATATGCTTTATAATGAAGACCACTAACCATTTTAGTAGCCACCCTCTGCACCGACTCCATCCTGTTCACATCCTTTTGAAGGTGCGGTCTCCAGAATTGCACACTATACTTCAAATGAGGTCGCACCAAAGACTTATACAGAGGCACTATCACCTCCTTTTTTCTGCTAGCCATTCCTCTCCGTATGCACCCAAGCATCCTTTTAGCTTTTGCCATCACCTTTTCTACCTGTTTAGCTACTTTAAGATCAGACACAACCATGCCTAGGTCCCGCTCTTTTTTAGTGGACAAAAGTACTTCACCACCTATACTATATTGCTCCCTTGGATTGCTGCAACCCAAATGCATGACCTTACATTTTTTAACATTAAATCCCAGCTGCCAAATTCTAGGATTTATGAAGCAGGAATCTGGCTACTTTTGGAATCAGGTCTAGCATTAAAGGGTGGCCAACAGGGCCATTACTCTGGTTCCCATGCTACAGGGAGCTCAAAACCTACCTCAAAATGAAGGTGGCATAGCCTTCAGGTGAGGTTTGGGGTCCCCTCCCCAGATTCTATCCTGGACCCAGGGATTTGTGACCTGGATTGGCCACTATTGGAAACAGGACACTAAGCTTGATGGAACTTTGGTCTGACCTAGTATGTCCGGTGTGGCAGGGAGCAGGAGCAGGAGGGGTGCAAGAAGGATGGTTCACCTAGAGTGCCGCATATCCTTACATCCATCTTGCTTTAGGTTAGGCATTCAAATAAAGCCTGCATGTTCCATCCGGGAGAAGAAGCAGGAGCTCTGGAAAGGCATGAAATCAGCATTTTTTTAGAGGAGGAGGCAGCAACTTCCTAAAGCTGACATACAGAAAATATGGAAGAATTTACTTGATTTTTAGCATTTGATGCTAGTTCATCTGTGTTTCCTTAGTTTTTTCAATCCCTGGCCATGAAGGTTACCAGACCTTTTGCAGGCAACTCATCCGAGGTGTGTATGTGTTTGGGATGGGGGAGTGGAGGAAGGAACACCTCAGTTCCACGTTTCAGCAACAAGGCGTAGAGGAGGAAAGAGGCATCAATATTGCCAGTGCCCGGTTAGCTTCCAGGCTATGTGGCGACCCGGATGTTCGATGCCTGTGGCTAGATATGGCCCTGGCATTGAATATCCGGGTTTTCTGTTCAGCGGCAACGGCGATGAGCTTTACCAGCGCTAACCGCCACTATTGAATATCGGGCCCAATGGGCCCAATTGAATTCTAAAACCAGATATTAAATGCCAGGCCATCTGGGCCCTGGCATTGAATAACTGAGTTGGTTGTATTGCCAGGAAGCTAACCAGGCAATGGCAATATTCAGTTAGCTTCCATGGTGAAAGTTAGGCCAGCCTTTACTGCACCTGACGTTTGCTGCATGTCAGTAACCAAACAGCGGCTGAATATCCTGCTGCCCGGTTATGAACAGGTGCCACCCCGTGACGCCCTGGCACGTATAGCGGTGGCGCATGCAAATATTCAGCTGAGCAGTATCTACAAGATTTAGGTTTAAAACCATCAGTATTAATGTGTTGACTCTGGAATCTTACCATTAGCCCTAATGCTATGGGAAATGACTCTTTAGGCAAGGTCAGGAACCAGAGCCTGAAAGCCACTTTACATCAGAGATAAAAGAAACAAGCTTTAGAAAAATATTGTGATTTCTTTTTCTTCGGGGGTGGGGAGATTTTTGCCTGTTTTGTTACTGCAAATGGAGCAGTAACTACCTATAGGTTGTGATAATGCAGAAAACGAACAGGCAGTAGATGAATGTTTTGTAAAGGTAGACAATGAGGTAGTGATTTCTTTTGTGAAGAAGCCCTAGAGGAGTGTAAGGTTGTGTGTGTGGAGGCTGTGTAGCCCCTGATGAAGCTACGTGCTCTAGAACTGACACTTCAGCTACATAGTCTCCGGAATTAGTACATGCAGAGAGGGACAGGGCCCATGGGCCTAAAGATTAGTTTGATCAGTACCACAGATACAGGAATTATGGTAGTGTCTGAGGCTGATACTCATTGTTCCTAGTATGTCAGAATGGCAAGGTTTAAAATACTGCAGATTGTGCATCTGGAAGTAAAATGGGTGTAACATTATAGAGAAATAGATATGTCGGTTCCACACTGTCCCCTATGCTAGCTCTGAAATCTTTCCCATCTCCTAGAAGAGATCCAAAGTTTTTTTAGAGTCAACCAGGGCTTAATTTGAAGGCAAAAAGGAAGTGTAACTTGGAGTCTAGGGGAGGAGAAACAGAAGAACAGGGACTGTATTAGGGAGACTATTCTCTGCCCTGCTCTAGGCTCATATTCTCCCCTCCTCTTCCTTTTAGGCTGCCTGGAAGAGAGAGGCTAAAGCCCAACATCCCTGCTGCTCTGGAATCTGAAAAGAAGTAGTGGAACTGAGTTTTAGGCCATGCCCCCAGAAATTAAGACCTGGTGTGAACATAACTCAGTGAGCTATGCAGTACATAGGGTTGCCTACTGGCTTCAGATGCACCCGACAAGCTTGATCCAGTCCTAGCTTTACTCCATTGCATGCATGGATATGTAGGGTTGACAGATGTTCTGATTTTATGAGGATTGTACTGATTTTTAGAAGCTTGTTCTGTTTTTAAAATGTCCTGATTTTGTCCTAAATTTTGACATTTTGTCCTAACTTGTCCTGAATTTCTGTAAATTTTTGACAGATGATTAAGATGAATGTTATAATACAAATGAAGTTATTTTTATTTGCTTACAGCTCTATCCCATCCCGGACATACATGCCCTCTGTATGCCTGGTCTGAACCAGACGTACAGAGGGCGTCGTGATTGTGATCCCACGGGATCAGAATCGTGATCAGGCCTGTACATGCAGGCTGGGATTGCAATTCAGCCCGGCCTGCACGTACAGGCCTTGCTTGACTAAATCAGTCAGGGCTTTTAAATGGAGCTGCGGCACCATGGCATCTGGTTGCCATGGCACTGCGGCTCCATTTAAAGCCGAAATTCCCGGCCGCCGGCTCCTGCAACTAATTCCCCGCAGCCCAACCCCTGATCTGGTCTCCCAGGGCCAGGGTTGAGCTGCAGGGAATACCCTCTGCCCCCTGCTGCCCCTTCCCAGGCCTGAGCCCGCCGATCCTGCAGAATCAGGGAAGTTATTCCACCTTGGTGGTAGAATAACTTCCCCGTTCAAGTCGCCGGCCCACTGCCTGCCCTAATGCCGCCCCCGATCCTCCCCTTTCCCGTCCCCATCTAACTTCCACGTACAACTGGCGTGGAAGTTAGACGCCGGCGGGGAGGGCCACGAATAGCGGAGATGGACGTCCATCCCTGCTATTTATGGGACAGAATAACTCCCTTATTGTACATAAAATGGAGAAATGAAACATTAATTATACGTTTTTCTTTTTCAATGTGTGAGTGTGACTCAGTGTTTTCACCCAAAAACGTTCTTTTTGGCATTTCATTATCTTATGGTGATATGTACAAAAAGATTTTGGCTGACGAAAATCTTCAAAATCAAATATCATTAAACAGTAAATACATGTAAATAATACATGTAAATAAAAAGTGTTATTTTTTTAAAAAATGTCCTAATTTTGGATCAAAGGTATCTGGTAACCCTATCGATATGTAGTTCTGATTTCTCTATTGCACTCCATAAGAAAAGCAAGACTAAACATCTGGAGTTGGTTGGAAACCCTAGCTATACAATGTTCCCCATTTTTAACAGTCACAGCATAAGTAACCATTAGACAGGCTGATTTGTTCTCCAGTAAGCCCTGATTATTTTCAGGACAGCACTGTCAAGAACTTCCTTACAGAAGTTCTTGAAAATGAAGGTGTGTGTTTTCACTTTCTACAGAAGAGATTGCTGACCTAACAGACCAGATCAGTATCAGTGGAAAAACAATTCATGAACTGGAAAAGGTGAAAAAAGCTCTGGAGAGTGAAAAGAGTGATATCCAGGCAGCCTTGGAGGAAGCAGAGGTAAGTGATATTGATTCTCATGCCTTTATAGGGCATCTATGTGATCAGAGCCGGCGCTACCATTAGGCGAACTAGGTGGTCACTTAAAGCGCTCTGGGACCACCATTGCTGTCGCTGATACCCCTCTCAGGACGTGCAGCAATGGCAGTGACCACAAATAGCCCTGCGGTGCTTACCTTGAAACTTTGGCACTGTTTGCTTCCACCTTTCTGATGCACGATGCTGACTTCCTCCTTGTCAACAGGAAGTTGTCATTGGGTGATCCAAGGCAGTGGAAGCAAACAACCCTGTGGCGCCGGTTTCAAGGTAAGCGCTACGAGGCCGTTTGCGGCCATTGCAGCCTCTGCACGTCCCATAGAGGGGCGACAGTGGCTGAAATGGGTGCTGGAGGGGGGCACAAGGAATTAAGTTCACCTTCTGCACCTCATTTCCTTGCACCAGCCCTATATGTGATCATTCATTCCATGAGAAACTTCCCCATTGTATAGCCCTAGAGAATTATACCACTTGTTTTAGAATTCATTGCTAAAACATACAGTAGAAAAGATATGAAGCCATCTATAAAAAATCAACCAGTAAAAAAGGTAACATCTGCACAAAGTTGGCAGTTCTTTTGTTGCCAGGCAACATTCTGCTGCGGCACTACTTCAGTTGCTAGATCCTGCAAAGAAACACTACAGAAAGCTATATCGTCACATTATTATTCTTCCAACCCAATGGAAGTTGGAAAGAATTATACAAAAGGGATCATAAAATGTCTCTTTCTATTTGTCTGGGGAGACAATAACTCTCCAAACATTTAACAGAATGGGATTAAAATTAGCATGTGGGTAAAACCGGTTACAAAAAAAAAAAGACACGTCTAGTTCAAAAATGGGCCATATTGAACTGGGAGTTCCATAGAAATAAGCCCTCAAAAGATAACCCAATTCATTTTATGGGAGGAGTTCCAGCTTCTATAAAGGCAGGGCCCGATATTCATTTGGGATGGCTATGCACCGCTATGGTGCATAGCCCTCACTGCCAACCTCTAACCCCGGATATTCAATACTGGGGTAATATGCGGCCCCGGCATTCAATATCCAGGGTCACAGCCTTCGACGCCACAGAAGCTAACCGGATAGCAATGCTATTGCACCACAGAAACATAGAAATATGACGACAGAAAAAGACCACATGGCCTATCTAGTCTGTCCTTCCATATCAACAACTACAACAATCCCCTTTTTTCCTTTAGAGATCCTCTGTGTTTGTCCCATGCTTTTTTGAATTCAGTTACTGTCCTCATCTCTACCACCTCCACTGGGAGACTATTCCACAGATCCACTACTCTTTCTGTAAAGAAATATTTCCGCAACTCACTCCTGAATCTATCCCCCTTTACCTTCATCCCATGTCCCCTTGTAGCAGAACTTGCTTTCAATTGAAAAAGGCTCTCTCCCTGAACATTTATGCCATGGAGGTATTTGAACATCTCAATCATATCACCTCTATCCCGCCTTTCCTCTAAGGTGTACATATTAAGATCCTTCAGTCTGTCCTCATATGCTTTATAATGAAGACCACTAACCATTTTAGTAGCCACCCTCTGCACCGACTCCATCCTGTTCACATCCTTTTGAAGGTGCGGTCTCCAGAATTGCACATTATACTCCAAATGAGGTCGCACCAAAGACTTATACAGAGGCATTATCACCTCCTTTTTTCTGCTGGCCATTCCTCTCCGTATGACCTGGTTAGCTCCTGCCAATAGAACTAGGCCAGCTTTTGCTGTGCCTAGTTTTACCCACAGGTCACTATTTGGGTAGTGGTGCAATATCACCACTAACCAGTTAGCGACTGTTGCCGCCTCCAGAACGCCCATGACATGGCCCGATGCTAAGCAGTCATAGTAGCATCGGGGCGCATAAGGCCATTAGTTGGGGATATTCAGCACCACTAATTGTGTTAGCGCCGTTGAATATACCATTCAGCGGCATTTACAGTTTACAGATCTGTGAAACACAACAATTAGAGAATTCATCCTTTTAAGCTGCCTCTCCCTATTCTCTATTTATTGCAGTATTTTTATACCGCTATAGGTACCAAACATCATAGCAGTTTACAATAGAAGCAGGGGAGTCAAATTGACAAGCAGACATAGGGGACAAGACAGATACACTAGGGTTAGTGAGTTAGAATGGCAAACACATAACCAGATGAGACGGCGGGGAGGGGGTAGTGAGCTAAGGAATGTTGGGAAGAACAGAAATCTAGGTCCACTGGTAATGCGTTATTGGAAGGCATGTTCAAAAAGCCAGGTTTTAAGTCCAGATTTAAAGAGCTTGTAGGAGCTCAAGATGGAGGTTTGAGGAGAGGGCATTCCAGAGAGTGGGGGTGGAGCAGCAGAATGCCATGGATCTGTATGTTTCTAGATGTAGTCTGGCGATAGAAGGCATGACCAGGAAGTTTTGGCTCACTGACCGCAGGGCCCAGGAGGGGCAATATGGAATGAGTTGGGAGTGAAGGTAATGGGGTAGGCCAGTGTAGAGTGCGTGATGGGCAAGAAGGAGGATTTTGAATTGATTTCGGGAGGGAACTGGGAGAAAGTGCTGCTCATATAGTAAGAGTGTGGCATGATCTGTTCTTTTTGCATTATAAAGGAGTTGTATTCCGGATGAATTAGATTCTTTTTAGTTGGGATTGTGAGACACCTGCCAGGATGGAGTTGCAATAGTCTAATTTATTTGATATGAGTGAGTGAATGACTGTCTTTATTGCTCTCTTGTCCAGGAAAGGCCTGATGGATTTTGATCTTGCTCAGGGAAAAGAAGCAGCTTTTTACCACTTTGGAAATGTGTGGCTTGAAAGAGAGCTGGTGGAAGGAGATACATGGGTGAAGAGAGAGGCCTTTAGTTGTGCATAAACCATAGGACTTTGTTTTTTTGGGATTCAGTACCATCTTGTATTTGAGAATACTGTCAGTAATGGCGTTTGGTTTCAGTTGAAGTTCAGATTGGAAGGGGAAGTCCCAGGTGTCATGAGCAGTGATAAGCTGGATATCATCAGCGTACAAATATGAGCTGATATTGAGGTCTTGGTTCAGGAGGGCTGAAGGGACAATGAAAAGATTAAAGAGGGTGGGGGATAGAAGAGAACCTTGGGGAACTCCCGCAAATTGTGCATGACAGATTGAGAATGAGCCATCATTAGATACTTGAAAGGAGCAGAGGGGTAGATAGCAATGGAACCAGTTCAGGACTGAGCTTCAGTTGCCCGAGGAGTCAGATGATCAAGAAGGAGGGAGTAGTCAATTACATTGAAGGCAGAGCTGAGATCTAACCGAATTATTAGGATGCCTCTGAGGTTATCTAGGTGCAGGGCAACCTCATTTAAGTGGGCTGTAAGTGTAGTTTCCATGCTGTGGTTGGACCGGAAGCTGGATTGACGAGGGTGGAAGGAGTTGTTCTGCCTTTTCCAGAAGCATGGCGGGGAAGGGCAGATTGGAGATGGAGCAGTAGCTCTCAGATAGGGCTGAATCCAGGTTATCTTTCTTTAAGAGGGGCAAGAACAATGGAGTGTTTCCAGGGGAAAGGCCCTCCCCTCCCCTCCCCCCCCAGACCATGTTGTTGTTGATTAACTCAAGGAACAAAGGGACAAAAGAGCTCCAGGAGTTTTGCAGAATAGAGAGAGGGACTACAGTACATTGGCTAGGGAGTTAGCTGCGTTTAGAGAGTTCAGTAGTTTGGTGAGGTAAGTGAGAGATAAGGGTCTGAATTAGACAAGGGACTTGTATGTATGCCTTGGGGGGGATAGGAGCAAAGATGAAAAGTGGTTGATCATGGTTGATGGGTTTCCTCGCAGGGTGAGAATTTTGCTGGATAGAAAGAAGGTGAACAGGTTTGGAGAGAGGAAAATAGGGTTGGGCCCTGGGGGGTGGGGCTTTTAGGGAGAGAGTGTTAAAGCTCAAAAAGACTTCAGAAATTTTCATGCTCATTGATGATGGAGGAAAAGAAGGAGCTGTTTTTATTCCTGTTGGAGGGACTGACAAACTGATGTTTTCAGCTTAGGGATGTTTCTTCCATATTCGGTCCACACATCTAATTTTAACTCAAAACTTTCTCAAGTCTGCGGTGAACCAGGGGGTTTGTGAGCATCGGCTGGTAGTGGTTACCTTCTGAGGGACATGGAAGTCAAGAGTTCTGATTAGAAGAAAATTCCTGGTTAGGACTTTTTGTTCGAAGGGGAGTGCAGGGAAATCAGAGGGCAGACAGAGAGCATCAGAGGCAAATTTATCGCAGTTGATATTCTTGGTTCTCCATAGGACATATGGCTTGGGATGGGCCTTCTGTAGGGAGGGAGAAAGAGTCTGTTGAAAAAGTACCACAGAGTGGTCTGACCAAAATGGTGGGACAATCTGAAGGGTAGACAAGGGGATGATGCAGTCTCTAAAAAAGTCTATGTCAAGACAGTGGCCTGGGGAGTAACAGGAGGACAGGAGGGTGAAGCCCAGATCTGAGAGGTGGGAAACCAGATCAGGGCCCAAGGAGAAGGTTGGGTTGTTTATGTGGATATTGAAGTCACCAAGGATTAGCAGGGGGCCTGGCAGCAGGCTAAACTCAGATGAGCAGCTCACCCACTGAGCAGAACATTGTTTTTATGCCCCATTAACCATGTTTCTACTCATATCATATTGTTAAATGTATTAATCATTGTTTACCTTGTTCCATGTAATGCTACTTGTTATAATTGTTCCCTGTACACCACTATGACTAGCAGATACAGCGGTATAAAAAGAATTGCTAAATAAATAAATAAATGAGTTGCTGGAGAGACTGAAAGGAGGGGCCAGATAGAGAAGGAGGCAGGACATGGGTGCCGAGGCTTTTATAGAAATTGTTGGAGCCTTGAGGAAAGGTGAGTTGCAGGAGGAGATTTCCTTGCAGTTCCATTCGGAAGGGACAGTAAGTGCCACGCCTCCTGCTGTTTGGATGAGCGTGAGCAGGAGAAGGAAGAAAAATTGGTTGGGGCTGTTTGTTGCAGACGTGCTGTGTCACCATACCAGAGAACTGCCCCACTCCCAAAACCTATGTCCCTGCAATTTCTTCATCATCCCAACTGCTCCCACTCCCACAATCTAGTCAAAGGAAGGGAGGAGGTGAGCTCATGTGCTGTAGAAGGGAAGTTTCTGCACGTAGTAGTGTAGAGATAGGTGTGGAAGAGAAATTTATCCCCTCCCCCCCTTAAAAAGCCACTCTATATTTCTACAGGAGAAGAAAAACAGTTGCAGATTACATACACTGATTCACTAAAAGTGATTAAGGAACTGCATCTTTCAAACTGTCTTTTCCTGAACACAGGCATATGCCCACAAAATGCTCCCTTTCTTCTATATCTCCCTTCCTGATGTAACTCTCCCCCCCCTCCCCTTTCAATAAATGCACAGTCATTTTCCTTCCTTGACAAATTTAGTTTTCCTGAAGTTTAGGATCCTCACTTTTGAATGAATCATCACCATACCAGATGATCACTCACTATAACATCAGAAACCCTCTCCCCATTTGTAAGCGCTAGGATATTGCTCCTCTCTTGCTTCCTACTGTCCTTCCTGAATAGATTATAACCTCATATACTGTATATCCTAGCCATAGTGCTCCATGAACCATGTCTCTGTAACTGCCACTAAGTCCAAGTCATCCTCTTCCATTATAGCCTCTAGATCCATAATGTTATTTCCCATACTACAGACATTAGTTGCCCTTTTTTCATATTTTTATACAGGTATTTAATATTTTACTTACATGGGGGCTTTTACTTACCTGGATCTTTGTTTAACCGATCCTTAACAAGCCTAATTTAAAACTTTTTACAGTAGGTTGTCAATGTCACTTCGTCTCTTCTTTGATAGTTGAACATCCACCTATTGCCAAAAAAATGAATGCAAAATATAAGATCCAGTTAGCTCTGGGTTTCACTGAAGGCCAACTCTCAGACCCTTCCACTGTAGCTAGGTCAAAAATGGAAAAAGCGAGCAAGTGCAGAGAGTTTTCAAACATACCTCCTGGTAAAGAAACTAGGTATGTGTTCTTAATGGGCATGATGATGTTTCAATGCATGACGCTATCTAATTGCATTGCAGCTCAAACTCTATATGGTACAATATATTCATACCATCTTTCAAAAGATTCTTATCCAGCTTGTCTCTGCAGACACATATTGAGCTAGCAGTCATTTTAGCTGACAAAAATAAATGTGGAACCCATCTAATAAATACACCTTATGATGTATTTAACACCTCTGAGGATGTTGGTTTCCTTTATTGCTGCCTGAGGCATGCTCCTGGTTTACAAAAGATGTCCACAGGAAGCTTGGAGACTGTGCTGGAGACCCCTTATATAGGATAAAGGCAAAAAATAATGCAATTAAAGACCACATTTCCACTTTGCAACATCTCTCCGCAGTACCACTGCTGTGTATATCATTCTCTAGATGAACAAGCTCATCTCAATACTAAAGGAGTTACCTCTGTCATAGGAGAGCCTCAACAAATTCAGTGGCATCTTTCTCCAAGCCTCACCAGTGAGAGAGAAGGCAAACAAAGCAGACCATGCCTGTCCAACCGACACAAATGTCTACTTTTTGACTGTCTTCTACAGTGACTGTCAACACCACTTAAAAATTTACACCCTGACCTACCTGTGGGAGTGGGACTACACTTTCTTTCTTTAGGAATAGGACTACATCACCATGGATTCCTGGGTTCCCGGCATAATACAGATGTGATACTGCTTTAGGTTCATGACTTGGCCACCAGATTGACATCTGCCATGGTCTCCTTTACATCAATGCTATACCTGTCTGCTTCAGAGACAAGTCGGCAATCACGTACTTCAAAATTTAGGCTTCATCATCAACTTTGAGAAATTAACCTTGCATCCTACAAACAAGATTTGATTTTTTAGGTGCAATTATAGCAAAAGCTTTTCTGCCATTGGACAGATTGCAATCCCTGAAGCTTCATATGCACAACCTATGCATAAAGGTTATATGCCAATCTGCATAAATGTTTTTGCTGGCCTTTTGACATCTAAACACACAGAGACTTAGTTTACATTTCCTTATGGCTTCTAAATATGTGGAGGCCAATTCCCTTCTAGATGTCCAGCCCCTGTGCAGCCACTCAGAATCAGGGCATACAGCAGTAGACCCGATTATGATCCCGCGGGGCTGTACGTGCAGACCAGGCCCAGATTCTGAAGACCCGCACGCCCTACAAATCCCCGGCTAACTGTCAGGCTCTTGAATAGAGCCGCAATGCCATGACATCCTATCACCATGGCACCGCAGCTTCATTCAGGAACCGCGATTGCTGGCTGCGGAACAGAGCCCTCCTTTCCCTGCAGCCTGGCTCCCGATCTGGCCTACTTCCAAGGTGGAATAAGTCCCCCATCTAGAAGGCTGACTCAGGACATATAGGGCCGACCTCAGAATCGGCCCTGTGCGTCCAGAGTGATGGCCTGCCCATGCACTGCCCTTGCTCCACCTCCCGCCTGTCCCCCTCCCACCCGTGTCTAAGGCCCCCTCCCCACCCCCGTACAACTCTGCTGTTCGTACAGGGAGCCTTGCACAGGGACAACAAGGGGATGAATAGCGGGGATGTAGTCCTCAGAATGACCCCCACAGTGAAGTAATCTATTTAACCCATAATCTCTCGTCTCCCGAAGTAAGCCTTTTCTAAACTTAGAAGATATCAAATGAATGTTTAATCTCTCGTCTCCCGAAGTAAGCCTTTTCTAAGCTTAGAAGATATCAAATGAATGTTTAATCTCTCGTCTCCTGAAGTTAGCCTTTTCTAAGCTTAGAAGATATCAAATGAATGTTTAATCTCTCGTCTCCCGAAGTTAGCCTTTTCTAAGCTTAGAAGATATCAAATGAATGTTTAATCTCTCGTCTCCTGAAGTAAGCCTTTTCTAAGCTTAGAAGATATCAAATGAATGTTTAATCTCTTGTCTCCCGAAGTAAGCCTTTTCTAAGCTTAGAAGATATCAAATGAATGTTTAATCTCTCGTCTCCCGAAGTAAGCCTTTTTTAAGCTTAGAAGATATCAAATGAATGTTTAATCTCTCGTCTCCCGAAGTAAGCCTTTTCTAAGTTTAGAAGATATCAAATGAATGTTTAATCTCTCGTCTCCCGAAGTAAGCCTTTTCTAAGCTTAGAAGATATCAAATGAATGTTTAATCTCTCATCTCCCGAAGTTAGCCTTTTCTAAGCTTAGAAGATATCAAATGAATGATTAATCTCTCGTCTCCCGAAGTAAGCCTTTTCTAAGCTTAGAAGATATCAAATGAATGATTAATCTCTCGTCTCCCGAAGTTAGCCTTTTCTAAGCTTAGAAGATATCAAATGAATGTTTAATCTCTCGTCTCCCGAAGTAAGCCTTTTCTAAGCTTAGAAGATATCAAATGAATGTTTAATCTCTCGTCTCCCGAAGTAAGTCTTTTCTAAGCTTAGAAGATATCAAATGAATGTTTAATCTCTCGTCTCCTGAAGTAAGCCTTTTTTAAGCTTAGAAGATATCAAATGAATGTTTAATCTTCTTTTCTCAAGGGAGCTCTGGAACATGAAGAGAGCAAAACCTTAAGGATCCAACTAGAACTATCTCAGATTAAAGCTGACGTTGAGCGGAAATTGGCTGAGAAGGACGAGGAAATCGAAAATCTCAGGTACAGAAAACATTTCCTCAGTAACTTCACCTGGATAAGCAGTTACCAATAGAGAAAAGGTAGTTTAGAGGCACTAACTGGATGGACACTACAAGACTCCAAATGTGTAGCATTCATCCTCTATGTCCTTAAAACACAGGGAATGCAAATTGCAATGTGGATTTCTGCAGGAGAAGGCATTTGCATCTTAAGCTAAATATTCATTTAAATTTATTTTTGAGGTAGCAGAAGTTGCAAAAGCTTTCTGAATATTTCAGTATGTGAAATAAAACCATTTTTTCAAGATTACTGCTCTATCATATAATCAAAGAGAAATAAACCGACTGAGCTTCCTGTATAGCCCATGATAAGCATAATGGAGAAACTTCACATAAGAACATAAATGCTATGATGGGTCAAATCAGTGGTCCATTGAGCCCAGTGTCCCGTCTCAAACAGTGGCCAGCCCAGCTCACATGAAAGTACCGGCAAATCTCAATAGGAAATTCTGTTTCATATTTTTTTTCAATTGTATTTAGTCACATATAAGTACATGCGTCAGTGTCTTGTTCAAAGCAAGTATCAAGAGGTGTGTAGTGGAGATACTAAAGTCTACATGGTTAATGCTTATTTATGGACCTATTCTTCAAAAACTTGTTCAAACCTTTTCTAAACTCAATTATAATGCTAGCCTTACCCTGGCTACAAATTCCATGGCTTGACTTCAAATAATCAGCTCTGATAGTCAGCTATTTATTTAAATGCCAGCCATCCCTCCATGCCCCTGCCCCCCCCCCCCCCCCCCCCAGTGAACAGCACATCGAGGAAAGACAGAGACAAAAAGGGGAAGAGAAGAAGAAAAAGAAAAAAGAGAAAAAACAAAAACATAAAAACAAGAGTCCCCCCACACAAGAGGAGCAAATCCCTTGTCCTCTTTTGAAATAAACTGCATAAGTAAGCTTCACTACATTAGCCCGCCACCATCGCACCTTTCAAAACCCTCTCCCCCCCCAGCAACATATACCAAACCAGCAGAAACCTCGCTACACATTAAACTAAAAACCATCCATCCGGAAGACAAAGATAAGCAAACCACCTTGCATGTCCCCCATTCACTCCCTTTCCCCTCCCACTTACTCCTCTTCTCATTTCCTTCAAGGTTGAACCCAGAGCCATCCTTCAGGCACCCCGGTGCAATCCTAAACCATCCCCATATAAATGCCAAACACAGCAAAAACAGATCCCCATTAACATCCCCCTCCAACCACAACATCACCTGAAAAAACACCACAATATGCAGGCACCTCCCAAAGAAAAAAAAAAGAGAGAACCTCCACCCACCCCTCCACCCCCTGTACATCCAGACCTTCCCAGCACCAGAAAAGATCATACAGAGATCAACAGAGAGACAGTGGGCAATCAAAGTCCTTAGGCATCAGCAGCTCGGTCTTTTCGGCTCCATCATTCCCCCACACAGGACGCAGTCAATCTGTCCCCCACCTCTGCGTTGACCATAGCACCAGTCACTCCTCTCTCCATTCCACTAACTGCAGGCTCCACCAATCCTAGGTCCAGACTTCCGTGGCTGCCTTCCTTCTCACTCCTCAGGGAGTCCACCTTACAGTGAGAAGGGCTCCGAGCTGCGTCCCGGGCAGGGCTCCCCTTCATCTCCCCGAGCAGCCGCCGCACTTCCTCCGGGCAATTTAAGAAACACCTCTTCCCTTGCACCATGACAGTCAATCTTGCAGGAAACCATATGCTCGCCCGCAGGCCAGCCTTCAATAACGCATCCCTATACTGCAATAGCGCTTTGCGCTTACGAACTGTTTCAGCACTCATGTCAGGGAATATAGATATCTTCCAATTATTGTAAGTTACAATTTCAGACTTACAAGCTTCAAAGATTACATGTTCTTTCTCCTGGTGTCTCAGTAGCTGAACAATTAAGGCCCTCAGCCACTTCACAGGTTCCGGATGTGGACGCATCTCCCTATGCGCCCTATCGATCTCGTATGAAGGGGAAGCAATTTGGGTGGGAAAGTATGAGTCCAAGAGGCCCTTCACAAACCCCTGAGCATCTAGCAGCTCCTCTTCCTCCGGCACACCGAAGATACGTATGTTCTGCCAATGATCTCTGTTCTCCCGCTCCTCTGCATTCTCTTCCAGCCACTGCACTGCCTTCCTCAGCTTAGCTACCTCCTCCGCTTGCTGTGTTCCGCGGTCCTCCACCATGCTTACCCACTCTTCCGCCTCAGCGATGCGTGCCACCAGCGTGTCAAAGCACTCAGCAAAGCTAGCCGTGACTGCAGCAATAATTTCCGCCTTCAAGGCACGGATTTCCTTCAGCAGAAGGGCCATCTTATCCCACTCTTCGGAAGTGGCGTCACTCTCCCCCAAAGGGCCTTCCTCTCCCTCCGCCATGACACCATGAGCTGCATCAGGTACCACTACCTGCTTAGTCTTTCTCTGATTGTCCGATCAGAACGCAACCAGGCGGCCTTCCGCATGCTACTGCCACTCTCCAAACCGTTGCAGGGGGGAAGAACTCCATAAATATACCCGTTTAATAATGAGATGGCGCGGAGCTGAACACTACATCGGCGCCGGAACCAGAAGCCTCCCATCCCCTTTAATAATGGTTTATGGACTTTTCCTTCAGGACTTCTGAGAAAAGCTGCTCTTGCTGGGAAGGATTCTGCACTTGTAAGTATTTACCTGCTGGAAATTTCTTGGGTTAAAGGGAACTCTTTGGGTTTAAACAGATACAATTTCTGTCTATTTTAAAGTTCTGCATTTTTTAAAATCACTCAGGGCATTGTTCAGCAAGTCAGCATTTATTTAAAACAAACTTCAAGAGTCAGACAGGGGACTGTTTTAGCAAGAAAGCTTTTCTTAAGTGTTTCTTTCCCTCCCATCTACTCCAGGCATAATCTTAGATTTGTAGGCTCTTTATCTTTATTTCCATTCTTGATATACCACCAAAGCAGAAGCATCAAGACAGTTTACCAAGTAATAAAATCAGCTGTAAAATAGAAGGACGGAAAAGAACACCAATAATAGAGAGAGGACAGAGGAGAGACAGCCGTAATAAAAAGTGTAAGAAGGGGGCGAGGAGAGCAGGATTCAGGAAGAGATGGGAACATCAGGTCACGCCTGAGGAGGGGGACCTCAGGTCAGGCCAAGGAAGGGGCACATCGGGCTGGGACTGGGGAAGAGGGAGGTCAAATGCAATGTGAAACAGATGGGTTTTCAATACGTTTTTGAATTTCTGAAATGAGAATTCAGCGCAGAGTACGGTGGGTGAAGAATTCCAAAGACTGGGTCCCAAGAAGAAGGCAGAATTGTGAGTGAGTTTGAGATGTGCATGCGAGATGGATGAAAGGGACAGGCGGTTAATGTGAATGGACCTCATGAGGCGATGTGGGGTATGAAAATGGAGAAGGCTGGAGAGATATTGTGGTCTACCAGTATATATGACTATATGGACAAGGGTGAGTTTCTTGTAGTTAATCCTGTTTTTAAGCAGAAGTCAATGGAGGTGGATAAGCAGGGGGGTGATGTGGTCTGACCAGGAGGAATGAGTGAGAATGCGGGCTGCTTATTTTGAAGAAGTTGAAGATGGTGAAGATGGTATTGAAGTAGACCATTCAAGACAGTGTTACAGTAATCAAATCTGAAAACGACCAAGGAAAGCAGGTGCATAGAGAGATGAAGGGACAGACGTGCAAATTTGTCATAGGGAGATGATGTAACAGTGGATAGGAGTCGACAAATGATTGTGGAAAGAAAGTGGAGTGCAAGATGGTCCCAAGGAAGTAAAGAGAACACACGAGGGGATGGGAGAGTGCACAAGCAGAGGGGCCAGGGTGGGACAAGGGGCATTAAAAGTGAACTAGATGGGGGCAGATTTGGGTGAGTTGAAGTGAAGGTAGCTCGCAGTCAGCCAGGAAGGGACGTGGAGTAAGCAGGAATTCAGAGGAGTAAGTCAGGGGATAGGGGGTTGGTATAATGAAGAAGAAGAATATCATCAGCATAGTAATATGCCGATATACCTGAATGTTGAATGATGAGGGCAAGAGGGACAAAGAAAATGTTAAAAGAAGGGAAGCCAGAAACGAACCCTGAGGGACAGCACAGGGAAGAGGGGTGACTGGGGAAATGGAAAGTCCAGATTGGACAGAAAAAGACAGAGCGGAAAGAAATGTTTGAAACCAGTGCATGACAGTTCTCTGAAACCCATGGTTGTGAAGATGAGAAAGAAGGGTGGGGTAGTCAATCAGGTCAAAGCTCTTAAAGGGATAGAGGTGGTCAAATTCACTTTCAGGTTTAGCTGGCTATCCTCATCAGGTATAGATCAATTAATTAAGGCCCTGAAATTAATCTTTACGTGAACAAAGCCCCTTAAATCTATTACATAGTAACATAGTAAATGACAGCAGATAAAGACCAGTATGGTCCATCTATTCTGGCCCAGTAAGATGGCACCTGCCGTTCTGTGCAGGTCACCCCTCCCCATGTCTTTGTTTAGGGGTGAACCCACAGCTCCATGTAGGACACCACTATTTGTTGAGAAATTAGATAGTTACGTTTATTTTTATTTTATTCTGTTGCTGTAAAGGGATCCATTGTGTCTGTCCCATGCCATTTTGAATTATGTCACTGTATTTGCCCCCACCATTTCCATCGGGAGGTCATTCCAAGCATCCACCACCCTTTCAGTGAAAAAGTATTTCCTGACATTGCCTTCCAATTTACCCCCTTGCAGCTTCATGTTATGCCCTCTAGTTTTACAGCTTCCCCGTCTTTGGAAGAGGTTTGTTTGTTCACCATTTCTCTAAGTATTTAAAGGTCTGAATCATATCTCCCCTATCCCTCCTCTCCTCCAGAGTGTACATATTAGGTGTAGTTGTGTTTGTACAACTATCGCTAGCAACTTTAAGTAAGTAAACAACTTAAATAACTAAGCAAATCCTTAAAACTAAGATGCAGGCAGCAGTCCAGCAGTGAGATGGGGGTTATCCAGTCTTTTGTATTGAGAGTCACAGGTATGATTTTCTCCCAGTTAGCGAGAGATCTTACGTGTGCACTAGGTGCAAGGAGTTCTTTGCTCTCAGGGTACAAGTTCAGTCTCTGGAAGCTAGAATAGCAAACTTGGAGGAGCTAGGGAAGAAAGAGAGGTATATAAATGAGACCTATAGGGACATAGTACTGAAGTCCCACCTCCAAGCTAGCAGGCTATCTTGCCATGGAGGAAAGAGGTCATATGAAAGGAGACCATCACCTTGGTGTGGCAGCAAATAATCCTGTAGCTAGGACCTGTCCTCCAGGTGATGTAAAATCCTCTCACATAGGAGGTTTCTCAGGTACATGTGCCCATGAGGGAAGGGTAAGGATGACCATTATAACTGGCAATTCGATCATTAAGCATGTAAATAGTTGAGTGGCTGGTGGATGCGAGGATTGCCTGGTAACATGCCTGCTTGGTCGAAGGTAGCAGATCTCACATACCACCTAGACAAGCTTTTAGATAGTGTTGGGGAGGATCCTGCTGTCTTGATACATGTTGGTACCAATGACATAGGAAAGTGTGAGAGGGAGATTCTGGAGGCCAAATTTAGGCTTTTAGGTAGAAAGTTGAAATCCAGATCTTCCAGGGTAGCATTCTCTGAAATGCTTCCCACTCCACACGCAAGACCCAAAAGTCAGGCAGAGGTCTGGAGTCTAAATGCATGGATGAGACAATGGTGCAAGGAAGAGGGTTTTGGATTTGTTAGGAATTGGGCAACATTCTGGGGAAGGGGAAGGATTTTCCAAAAGGATAGGCTTCACCTTAACCAGGATGGAACCAGGCTGTTGGCAATACCAGTTGAAGGATCAGTTCCATGTGCAGGATGCCTGCATGCTGAAGCTCTCAGGAAACAAGTGGAGGAGCTCAGAGAAGAGGTGGCAAGGCTGAGGAGCATTCAAGACAGTGAGAAGTACATTTATGAGATGCTTCTTGAAACACCCAAGCTCTCCAGCAGAGGAGAAGATGGGAGCCTATGGAATGATGAAGGTTGGACACGAGTCACCGGGGCCTGCAGAATCACCAATCCAACACCTCCAGCCCTTGAATTGAAGAACCATTATGCAGCCCTGGAAGTGGAGGAGGTGAAAGCATCCCTGGAAAGGGAAGAACCAGAGCTCAAGCATCCCAAAGTTGCAGAATCAGTGACCACAAGGAAGCAAACACAGAGGATCTCTAAAGGAAAAAAGAGGACTGTTGTAATGGTTGATATGGAAGGTCATGTGGTCTTTTTCTGCCATCATGTTTCTATGTTTCTATTAACCTTTAAAAAGAAGATAGAGCAGCTTTTAAACTAGATAATAAGGGAAAGCCAATAGTTGCATGGTTTGGAAGGATGTATCCATGAAGGATGCTAGCAAAAGAGGGAAACTAGGACATCCTTTATTCAGTGCTCTCTGTTAAGTTGCTACCCTTGGATATCTCTTGTCCATCCTCTTACTGTTTTTTGTCTTTTCAGAAGGATCTTAAAGTAAATCTTTTTTTACACATATTTTTAATCTTTAGGATGTTTTGTTTCTGATTCCTGGGGTTTTGTCTTATTACTGGTATGTATGATTATAATATGTATGTATAGAGGATATTCATTTATTTAACATTTCTTATATTCCGCCTTCCAATGTTACCAAAGTGGTTTACAATTAACTCAACAATTATACATGGAACCATAAAAGATAACTAGGATACATCAACAGTATTAACTGAACGGCATCAATAATGGTAACTATTTAGATTTCAATTTAAAGTGATAAATGCGGTTAGCAGATCTGCTAGCCGAGATATTCAGTGGCACTAACATGCCGCTGAATATCCATGGGTGCCATCGCTGCATGCCCGATGCTAACCATTGCGGCGTTCTGGGGGCAGCACCTGGCGATAGATGGGCAGCAGCGATATGGAGCCTAATTTTCACCATTGTGGTGTTCCAGATGGTAATGTGCCTGAATGCTTGTATTGGTACTCATATTGGGGTTGGTGGTGACTCAGCACTTTGGTTCGCAGAGATTGATTGATTGGTTGGTTTCCCTGAGGGTTGCTGGGGTGTGGTTGCTGTTCCTGGGCCTCAGTTCTTTGGTTCGTAGGGATTGGTAGATCGAGTCTATGTTAATATGTCTGTTTATCGAGTTTGTGGTGGAAAACCAGACTTCCAGAAATTCTCTCTCTTTTTGTTTGTGCTCGTGCTACGATTTCAGTTGTGTTCCAGTTGAATTTTTGTTCCTCTGAGTCTTCATGGATTGATACCAAGGAGAGTGGGTCGTGTCTTTTGCAGGTTAATTGTTGTTCGTGTAGTCTGGTGAATAGTTTTCTTCCTGTTTGACCAACGTTTGGTAACTGCATTGAATTTTGTACATGACATTTGTCCTTTGATCTTTCTATGATTTCCTTTTGGTTTTGACTGGATTCTTCTCAGGGTCACGGTTGGTTTGTGAGCTATTGTAATGCCGTGGTCTCTTAGTAGTCTCGCAGTCATTTCAGAGGTGTAACTTCTGGATGTAAGGGAGGGTGAATTGTTGGGGTGCACTTTCAGTCTAGAGGTTTAGGCTTTTTGACGGCAAGCATTTGTGGATGAAGTTCCATGGGCATCTGTACCTTGTTAATGCCTTGTATAGGAGTTTTGCGCCTTCCATTTTAGCTTCTGTCATGTTGCAATGGGAGTCTACTCTTCTGAATAGCGTTTTTATGCAGCTTTGTTTGTGGCACTTTGGGTGGCTGCTGTAGAAGTTCAGGATTTGGTCCATGTGTGTTGCTTTCCTGTAGACTGATGTATGGAATTCGCTTGTCTTGGTTCTTGTGACAAGAACATCCAGGAATAGGAGTTTGTTCCTTGGCCATTTCCATTGTGAACCTGATGTCCTTGAAGATGCTATATGATAATTACACTTACCTGGTAATTGTTCTTCCTTGAGGGATGACAGTTTAGTCCTCCACCTCTGGGTTGTGCACCTCCTCCTGCAGCTTGGAGACTAGCAAGTCACAAAAAACGTGACATCACTGGATATAGCCTGCTGCTCTCTCCCAGCATCCCCAGTGAACTATTGACAAAGCACACTCAAAGGAGCAACAAATAAGTATCCAATAACAAGAACATTCTACGTGAACGCATAACAACCACTTTTAAAACATCAAAAATATTGGCACCTTGGAAGGCCGGCTTTTCTTCTTGTACCCTCGCCTTCCGCCTGCACCAAAGACAGATCAAAAAAAGAATTAGAAACAGCAAAGAATCTTAAGCCAAAACATGTACCTACCAGTAATCTTATCCATCGACCAGTTGAACCTTCCCTGCTTAGCTCCATACTACCCCGGGTGGGAATGAGGACTAAACTGTCGTCCCTCAAGGAAGAACTATTACCAGGTAAGTGTAATTATCATTTCCTTATCGGTCCTCCAGTTTAGTCCTCCACCTCTGGGATGTAACAGAGCAGTACTCATTGGGAGGGACCTTTCCAGCTGGCTTGGAACACCGCCGCCCCAAACGCAGCATCCTTTGCTACCAAGACATCTAGGCGGTAGTGTTTACTGAAAGTGTGAAGAGATGCCCAAGTGGCCGCTCTACAAATTTCCACAGGCGACACCAAACTGTGTTCCACCCAAGAAGCCACTTGCGCCCTTGTAGAATGGGCCCGCAAACCAGCTGGCACCTGACAACAGATAAGCCAAAGCAATTGCTTCTCTAATCCACCGAGAAATGGAGGCTTTCGCCGCTGTTTCCCCTTTACGGACTCCCCCAAAGAACACAAACAGTCAATCGGATTTGCGAAATTCCTCAGAGACCTTCAAGTAACATAGAAACATAGAAACATGATGACAGAAAAAGACCACAAGGCCCATCTAGTCTGTCCTTCCATAACACAACTACAACAGTCCACTTTTTACCTTTAGAGATCCTCTGTGTTGGTCCCATGCTTTTTTGAATTCAGTTACTGTCCTCATCTCTACCACCTCCACTGGGAGACTATTCCACGGATCCACTACTCTTTCCGTAAAGAAATATTTCCGCATATCACTCCTGAATCTATCTCCCTTCACCCTCATCCCATGTCCCCTCGTAGCAGAACTTGCTTTCAATTGAAAGAGGCTCTCTCCCTGAACATTTATGCCACGGAGGTATTTAAACATCTCAATCATATCACCTCTATCCCGCCTTTCCTCTAAGGTGTACATATTAAGATCCTTAAGTCTGTCCTCACATGCTTTATAATGAAGCCCATTAATCATTTTAGTAGCAACCCTCTGCACCGACTCCATCCTGTTCACATCCTTTTGAAGGTGCGGTCTCCAGAATTGCACACCATACTCCAAATGAGGTCGCACCAAAGACTTATACAGAGGCATTATCACCTCCTTTTTTCTGCTAGTCATTCCTCTCCGTATGCACCCAAGCATCCTTCTAGCTTTTGCCATCGCCTTTTCTACCTGTTTAGCTACTTTAAGATCATCAGACACAACCACGCCTAGGTCCCGCTCTTCTTTAGTGGACAAAAGTACTTCACCTCCTATACTGTATTGCTCCCTTGGATTGCTGCAGCCCAAATGCATGACCTTACATTTTTTAACATTAAATCCCAGCTGCCAAATTCTAGACCATTCGTCAAGCTTAGCTAGATCCCTCCTCATGTTATCTACACCTTCCTGGGTGTCTACTCTATTGCAGATTTTGGTATCATCCGCAAAGAGGCAAACCCTACCCGACAGACCTTCCGCTATATCACTAACAAAGATGTTAAAAAGAATCGGACCAAGGACAGATCCCTGGGGCACACCACTGGTAACATCCTTCTCCTCAGAGTGAGCTCCATTTACTTGTACTCTTTGTCGCCTCCCACCCAACCAATTTCTAACCCAAGCAGTAACTTTAGGGTCCATCCCTAGGGTGCTCAGTTTGTTTATAAGTCGCCTGTGAGGAACAGTGTCAAAGGCTTTACTGAAATCTAAATACACCACATCTAGAGCTCTCCCTCGGTCCAACTCCCTGGTCACCCAGTCAAAGAAATCAATCAGATTTGTCTGGCAAGACCTGCCTCTGGTGAATCCATGCTGCCTCGGATCCTGTAATCCGCTGGACTCCAGAAACCTCACTATTTTCTCTTTCAGCAGCGTTTCTAATAATTTACTCACCACTGAGGTTAAACTAACCGGCCTGTAGTTTTCAACCACATCCTTACTTCCGCTTTTGTGTAAAGGCACCACATGAGCCTCTCTCCAGTCCTTTGGCACCACTCCCGACTCCAACGAGGCATTGAAAAGGTCAGTCAGTGGAGTTGCTAGAACGTCCCCAAGTTCCCTCAGTATTCTAGGGTGTATCCCATCCGGTCCCATCGCTTTGTCTACTTTAAGTTGAGCTAGTTTCTCACGAACACAGTCTTCTGAAAATTGTTCAAGATGTCCCTCACTTCTGTTCTTATTTGTGGGTGTTTTCTGAGGTCCTGCTCCTGGTTCTTCATCTGTGAACACAGAACAAAAATATTTGTTAAGCAATTCCGCTTTATCCTTATCAGCTTCTACATATTCCCCCCCCCCCCCTGCACCCTTGAGTCTGACAATACCACTTTTGCCCTTCCTCTTCTCACTAATATATCTGAAAAATGTCTTATCCCCCATTTTATTGCATTGGCTATTTCCTCCTCCTTTTGAATCTTTGCCTTCTTGACTACTTTGCTAGCTTCTCTAAGTTTTTCCATATACAGATGCCTGTCTTCCTCTCTCTGTGATCTCTTGTATTTCATGAAGGCCTCCCTCTTTTTCTTCACTTTTTCAGCTTCTTCCTTCGAAAACCATAGCGGTCTCCTGTTCCTTTTGCCTTTATTTGCCATTTTAACAAAAAGGTTGGTTGCCTTTAAAATACCCCCTTTCAGTTTTGCCCACTGTTTTTCTACATCCCCCAGCTGTTCCCATCCCACTAACGACTCCCTGAGGTATTGGCCCATCTTCGCAAAGTTAGTCTTCCTAAAGTCTAAGATCTTCACCTTGGAATGGATTCTAACAGCCCTAGTCCTAATACTGAACCACACCATCTGGTGATCACTGGATGCAAAATGATCTCCCACTACAACATCAGAAACACTTTCACCGTTGGTAAGCACCAAGTCTAGTAAGGCCCCTTCACGTGTGGGGTCTGTTACCAATTGCCTGAATAGTTCTCCCTGTAGAGAATCCAGGATCTCCTTACTTCTAGATGATACTGCAGCAGGAATGTGCCAATCAACATCTGGCATATTGAAATCTCCTAGCAGTAGCACTTCCCCTTTCCTAGCAATGCTGCGTATGTCTTCAATTAACTCTCTGTCCACCTCTTCCTCTTGTGAGGGAGGTCTGTATATCACACCAATGCAAATAGATTTCTCTTTCCCTCTTTCTAGTTTAACCCACAATGCCTCCTCTCTCCCTTTTAAGCTCTGTAATTCCAAAGCTTTAATAGTAGTTTTTACATATAGTGCCACTCCTCCTCCCCTTCTTCCTACCCTGTCCTTTCTGAATAAAGTATAGCCAGGTATAGTTACATCCCAGTCATGGTTTTCTGTGAACCATGTTTCTGTAACTGCCACTAAATCCAAGTCAGCCACTCCCACCAAAGCTTCAACTTCAGGGATCTTATTTCCCATGCTACGGGCATTAATACACACTGCTTTCCATATGTTACCCCTGTTACCCATTTCCATAAAGGTATTTAATGTATCACCTACCTGGGGGCTTTCACTTACCTGGGGGCTTTCTTCACCCATCCCCAACGAATCTAGTTTAAAGCCCTCTTCAGTAGATTAACCAGTCTACTACCAAAGATGCGTTGACCTTTCTTGGACAGATGGATGCCATCTCTGCTCTGCAACCCTTGGAACAGCATCCCATGGTCTAGGAAACCAAAACGCTCTCGAAGACACCATCCACGCAGCCATGCATTCATCTCCAGGATGCGAGCCTCTCTGCCTTGGCCTTTACCCTCAACAGGGAGGATTGAAGAGAACACCACCTGTGCACCTACCTGCTTCACCCTCTGTCCCAGAGCCATGAAGTCACTTTTGATACGTTCCGAGGTATACCTGGCAGTATCATTTGTTCCAACATGGATTAGCAACATTGGGTAATAGTCAGTGGGCTTGATGAGTCTCGGCAAACTCTCCGTAACATCTTGGATCTTGGCACCAGGCAGACAGCATACCTCTCTGGACATCAAGTACCAACACAAGACTTGCTTTATGTCCAACCGACGCAATCCCCGGTCCGACGCGCCACCCTCCAACGACCCCAGCACCGGAAGCGAAATCATCTGATTCAAATGAAAGGGAGAAAACACCTTGGGTAAAAAGGAGGGAACCAGCCGGAGCACCACTTTCTCCTTAGAAAAGGACAGAACCTGAAGCTCCGAAATTCGCCTCACTGAGCAAATGGCTACCAAAAACACCGCCTTCAGAGTTAAATCCTTCACGGACGCTTGCTGTAAGGGCTCAAAAGGCTCCCTAGCTAGTTGAGCAAGTTGAGATCCCACAGAGGGAGCACAATCCTACACGAAGGACGTAACGTTACTGCCCTGAGAAAACGTAACACATCCACATGAGCCCCTAAGGCTACACCTTGCCTCTATAACAAGCCAGCGTGGCTAGCTGAACCCTCAAGGAGATGGCCGCTAAGCCTTTTTCGAAACCATCCTGCAAAAAACTTAAAATCACTGCAACGGACGCGGTCGCCGCGCACACTTGCTTCCTTGAACACCAATCCTCAAATATGCGCCAAATACGAACATATGTCAGCAACATTGACGACTTTCACGCCTTCAGCAAAGTCACAACTGCCCCTGAATAACCTCTTTTCTTTAAACGCGCCCTTTCAATGGCCAATCTGTAAGTGAGAACCGATCCACTTGAGGCATCCGAAACGGCCCTTGAATTAGGAGGTTGTCTGTTGTCGGCAACCTCCACAGATTCCCGTCGAGCAGGCGCATGAGGTCGGCGTACCACGGCCGCCGTTTGCCAGTCTGGAGCTACCAACAGTACTCTTCCCGGATGGGCCTCAATCCACTGTACTACCCGACCTATGAGGGCCCACAGAGGAAATACGTAGAGAAGGCCCGACGCCGGCCAGCGTTGCAGCAGAGCGTCGATCCCTTCTGACATTCTCTCCCGACACCTGCTGAAGAACCGACTGGCCTTCGCTGAGCAGAAGGTTGCCATGAGATCCATAACCGGCTGCCCTCATCTGTGCACCACTTGCGCAAAGACCTCCGGATGCAATTCCCATTCACCGGCATCCACCTGGACTCTGCTGAGAAAATCCGCTGTCACATTGTCCTTCCTGGCAATGTGTGCCGCCAAAATCACTGTCAGTTGAGGTTCGACCCACACAAAAAGCTCCTCTGCTTCTTTTTCCATGGCTGTACTTTGTGTACCACCTTGACGATTGATGTATGCTACTGTTGCGGAGTTGTCCGACAGAACTCTTACCGCCCGACCCCGCACCATCCCTTCGAATGCTTGCAATGCTAATGCTACCGCTCTGAGTTCTAATCTGTTGATTGACCAAGAGCTCTCTCACATGGACCAGAGACCTTGAGTGAAGAGCTCCCCGCAATGAACTCCCCAACCCACGAGACTCGCATCCGTCAACAATGGTATCCACTCTGGCTGCTCCAGGGGCATCCCGGCTTTTAACGACTCCAGAAGCAGCCACCACTTCAACGCTCGACGTACCCCGAGAGGACAGGTCAGACATTTGCTCAGCGAATCCGCCTGATGAGACCAACGATGAAGCAACGACCGCTGCAATGGCCTCATGTGAGCCCTGGCCCAGGGCACCACCTCCAAGGACGCTGCTATTAACCCTAACACCCGGAGATAGTTCCAGGCCGAAGGAACTGGAGTAACTCTGAACTGGCGAACCGCTTGCTGTAGGGCTTGGACCCGCCGATCGGGCAGAAAGACCATTCCCTTCTGAGTGTCGAATCGTACGCCAAGGTACTCGAGGCTCTGGGTCGGAGTCAGATGACTTTTGCTCGCATTGACTACCCAACCGAGCTTCTCCAAGAATTTCACTACCCTGTCTGTAACTTGCACACTCTCGGCTGAACCAAAATACCTTCCTTTCGCAATGCCGCCGTAGCGAGACTGAAGGGTAAGGCTAGAAACTGATAGTGCCCGCACGTCAGAGCAAATCGTAGAAACTTTTGTTGCCCCACTCTGATCAGAATATTTTATTTATTTATTTATTTAAAGGGTATTTCTATCCCGCCTTATCCTTCAATCAAGGCGGTGTACACTGCAAACAATCAAGGGGTTGGCATTTGTTTTCAGGTATTCTTGTGCTGTACAGTGGCTGTGTATGCGTGTGGGTAGGTTGATTAGTGTGCGCTATTTACAGCATGAGCTTTATACAGTGTTATGTACAATGAGCGAGCAGCTAAGTCATTAGTCCGTGGCTGTATCTCCCATTATGTGTTTGAGCCATAGTGTTCCAGGAAGAGCAGAGTCTTTTGTTTTTTACAAAAGTCCTTGGTGTCTTCCATGGATCGCAGTTCGTCAGGGAGTGCGTTCCACATTCCAGGTGCTGCCATTGATAGCGCTCTTCTTGTGGTGGACTTGCATGCCTTTGTGTAGTCTTTTGGCGTGTTGATTGTGTCTGATGTGGCTGCAAATACGCCTCCGTGAGATCAAGGGATGTCAAAAACTCTCCTTGACGGACCGCCACAATGACGGATTGCAACGTTTCCATTCTGAAATGTGGTACTCGAAAATTGAATGAAGCGACCCATCCTTCTTTGGAACCACAAAATAAATTGAGTATCGACCCCTGCCGTAATCTTCCTTGGGTAACGGGATTACCATACCCAAGCGCAAAAGCCGATTTAGCGTGCAACGAACTGCCTGTGCCTTTTGCTGCCCCCTGCAGGGCGACTGCACAAATGAATCCAGGACTGGCCGCACAAACTCTAGCACATAGCCCTCCCGGATAACTTCCAACACCCACTGGTCGGACGTTATTTGGACCCAGGCAGGAAGAAAATCCTGAAGTCGCCCACCTATCGGTAAATTTCCTGCCGGGGTCCTCCTCATTTCATTGCGACTTTCGAGTAACTGGAGAGGCTGCCACCACAAAACCTCTATCTGCTCCTCGAAACCCTCGAAACCCCTGGCCCCGAGGGACAAACCTTCCTCTTTAGAAGCCGCCTAAGCAAGAAGTCCGAAACCTCCAAAAATCCCTAAAGGTACCTCAAAAGGTTGACATAGACTTCCCCTGTTTGGGCTTATCCTCCGGCAACCGGCCGCCTTTAGACTCCCCAAAATCCTTCACCAACTTATCGAGATCCTCACCGAACAACAACCTGCCTTTGAAAGGTAGCTTACCAAGTCTTGCCTTAGAAGAACCGTCTGCCACCCAATTCCTCAACCACAGGGATCTACGAGCGGCCACGAGCGACGCCATACTGTTAGCCAAGGCCCTAATCAAGTCATAATGAACATCTGACAGATTGGCCGAACCCGACTCCAGTCAATCCAGCTCTCCCAGACCTTCCTGCTCCAACTGAGAAGACTGCCTCAAGCGTTGCGACCAATGAAGGCAGGCTCGTGCCACCCACGCCCCACAGATTGAGGATGGTAATGACACCGCATTGGCTTCAAAAGTCTACTTCAGCAAACCATCCAACTTTCTATCCTGAGCATCCCTCAAGGCCGAACTGCCTTCTACCGGAATAGTAGTCTTTTTGGTCACCGCTGACACCGCTGCGTCAACCCGTGGAGACTGAAACCTCTCCTTATCTTTATCAGCCAACGGATACAGCCGATTCATAATGCAAATCCCCCTGAGCCCTGCCTCCAGCTGATACCACTCATCCTGCATCAATCTGTCAACTACCTTGTGAACGGGGAACACCACCTGCGTTTGCCGCACTGCTTGAATAATTGGGTCCTCACCATTGTCGTCCTCCACAGGCTGTTCAGTGGCAAGCTTAAGCGTCTGCAGGGACTCGGTGATAAGAGCTGTCAACTCGTCCCTACAGAACACCCGAATAATCTTTGCCTGATCTTCTGACTCAGGGATCTCTCCTTCCTCCAACTCATCATCTACACCTTCCAGCTCAACGTCATTCTCCTCGGACTCAAGTCCCTCCAACTCCGAGATCGAGGGTTCTCAAGTCCTTGCTCGTTTCATAGGACATGACGAACCGGCACCCGGATCAGCCAAAACTGGCTGCTGTGGAGACCCAGATAGGGTCAGGCTCTCTGGCAACCTTCCTTGCCGCCGCAAGCAGAACACTTGGTGCATAATTAACACAAAATCAGGACAAAAATCTCCAGGTTGAGGTCCCGCAGTGAGAGCAGCACCCGTCGGACCGGTTGGCTTCTCGAGCCTACCCGCAGGTGTAGGAGCCAGCGACTCCTCCACGTCCAGCCCAGCCGAGGTCCCTTGGCCCTCCTGACCTACCTTAACCTCCATTTGCTGTTCCACGCTTGTAGACACCTGCGTACAGCTGCGGAAAAATTCCAGAGTCGGCGATAGCCCCCCTATGGGTACCGCACACGACACATTGCGGGCGAGAGGCCATTACTTTAGTAGCAGAAGAAAGCCTCTGCTCTTTTTTTTTTTTTTTTCTTTTAAATGCTCATGCAGTCACAAACAGGCAGAAGAATGAAAAAAGTGCTGTCTCCAGATCCTGGCAGTCAGGCAGACTCGCTAAACAAAAACTCTACCATCAGAAAATTGACCCTGAAAAAATCAAAGAAACACACCAAAAAATGAAAGCCACCAAAACCTCCCAAAACTGAAGAAATTGCTTTCAACAGGGAAGGGGTGCTGCGGTTTGCAGGTGTCTGACTGAAAGAGACATGCTGCAAAGATGGCCGCCGCTGTCTGCGAGGTACAGAAAAAAAGGGCGCCAAGACCGTTGAGCCCTCCATGGCGCCTATGCCGCTGTCCCCCTTCACTCACCAGCCTCTTCCTTCACCAGCATCCACAGGGCAGATGAAACCGCGTGCTGCCAGCACCTGCTGTGCTTAAAACCCCGCGGCTCCGCCTCGCTTGCGAGCGGGGAGCAGACGGGCAGACTTCCGGCCCTGAACGCAGCCATGACAGAAAAATCACGGCAGCTGTTTGCCGCCGGTAAGAAAGCAGGCTGTTCGTTCGCAGAGCTCTCCCCCGTACAGATCAAGGGGAAGAGATCGTTGCCGGAGCACTTGAAGGAAATAAGAAAGGAAAATAAGAAAAAGTAGAGGGGGAAGCAGGGCCAGGCACAAGAGGTAGCTCTCTTCCAAAGCTTTTTTTTTTTTAAGGTATAGTTCCCAAGAAAACCAAACAAAAGAATCAAATATGAAGTAGAGGCAAACTACCCCTAAAAAAAAGAAAATGCTATCTAAATGCTCCTTATCTGTTCTCAAGTGAGCCCAGCACTTAGGCTCACTACGTCCTCCTGCTGCATGGAGACTGGACACACTGGGGATGCTGGGAGAGAGCAGAAGGCTATATCCAGTGATGTCACACTTTTTTGTGACATGCCAGTCTCCAAGCTGCAGGAGGAGGTGCACAACCCAGAGGTGGAGGACTAAACTGGAGGACCGATAAGGAATGAGTAGTTGGAATGTTTCTTTGATTTGGTTGTGTTTTATTATGATGAAGGTATTTTCAATGTACCATACCCATAGTTTTGGGTTTACTTGTTGGAGTATGATGCTTTCGGGTTTTTGCCTGACAATCCCAGCAACTAGGCTAGATATGGAGGATCCCATTGGTGATCCTTTCAGTTGGACAGGGCAGAGTACATATGAAAAGCGAAACTACTACAGGACACGTCATCTTACCGGCTTACCAACAATAACCCGACCGTGAAACTCACCAATGGGATCAACAAAACCCTAATGAAATTTGAACAATCAAACCAGATCAGAAGAGAAAAATGCTGGTGAATGACCAAGTCCAACATCGCACAGTTCTATGGACTTCCAAAAATGCACAAGGAAGGTGCACCACTCCGGCTGATTGTCTCAATCCCAGGCACATCTACTTTCAGACTAGCCAAAGACTTGTGGAGACACCTCAAACACCTGAACTACAAGTCACAACACTCTATAAACAATGCCCAACAGTTTCTGAACCAACTAAAAGACCAATGGATCGACGAAGATGAAGAGATGGTATCGTTCGACATCACAGCACTATTTACATCCATCAACCAAAAACTGGCAGCAGTATAATCGCAGACCTACTCAATGACCAAATTATCTGAACAGGGTCACTCACAACACAAAGCATATGTGAACTCAAGCTGTGCTTATCAATTTACTTTGAATTCGATAGATGTCATTCAGTTAATACTGTTGATCTATCCTAGTTATCTTTTATGGTTCCATTTATAATTGTTGAGTTAATTGTAAACCACTTTGATAACATTGAAAGGCGATATATAAGAAATGTTAAATAAATATTTGAACAACTGAAAGAATCACCAATGGGATCCCCTAGATTGTGATGCAGGACATGTTAGGGAGATAATGTTTCTAGATGAAATAAATGACTGCTTCTTGGAGCAGCTGGTTCATGAACCAACCAGATGGGAAGCCATACTGGACCTAGTCCTTAGTGGAACACCAGATCTGGTGCAAGAAGTAAGGGTGTTGGGACCACTTGGCAATAGTGATCATAGCATGATCGTGTTTGATTTAATTAGTGGAGGAGGGATAGTAAAGAAATCCAGTTACTGTATAACTGCTTCACAGACTTTTAAACACATGCAGCTGGTTAACAACGTTGCTCAGTCTTAGAGAAAACAGCTCTGCTCAGCAAGGTAAAAATACTTCTTTTTAACCTTGTGTTTGTGAAGCACTTAACAGCAAAAAAATAACTCAGTTCCTCTGGAACAACCTCTTCTTTCCCTCCTTCCTTTCAGGATAGGTTTTTAAGCTCAAAATAAGAAAACAAGTAACAAACATTCACAAGCTTTCTCTTCAGCGTGACTCAGCACTTTCCTAAGAAATGCAAACAGGTGGAGTTTTCTTCAAACCCAATTCCTGGCTCAATTCCAGTTACCTGCTTCTAGGAGACTTTCTCATTCAATGCTAGCCTTTAGCATAATGATTCCATGCTTGTAGCTTGACACAGGGTACAGTCCATGGGGATATCTAGATCTTGCAATTCCTCCCCTGCCAACTCAATCTGCATATCCTCTGGTGTTGTTAGGGCAGTGTCCTGTTCTGAGTTCTGGACACAGTGCTCAGAATACAGCCTCCCTGGGGGTTCTAATGTCTCTCCTGAGCTCAACTCTCCCCGATAAAGACAGTCAGTACCTGAAGCACTGGGCAGTTCTCCCTGGTTGTGCTCGCTACGGTTCCTTGTCTCCTTCCAGCCTCTCTGGAACAGCTCTCTGTATTCCTCTCTGGGTTCTCTCCTGGAGATCTGCAGGTGCTCCTGGTTCCACTCCTGATTCCTCTGAATCCTCTGAGTCTTCCGAACCTCCTGAGACCTCTGCCTCTCTAGAGCTTCTCCTTTCCTCTGAGCTTCCTCTTTCCTCTGAGCTACCTCTTTCCTTTGCTTTAGCAGAGGTTTATATTTCCCTCTCCAGGGCTCCAGCCCTTCCTCCACTCCTCCCAGGTGATTGTAATCACCTCTCAAGCCTGCAGTTACGTCATAGGAGTTAGGGTGTGGCTGCCTGAACTTTCTCTCCCTCAGGTTTCTTTCTCTATGAGTGGCCTGAAATCCATGCCATGCAGGGATTTCTCCTTTCTCTAAGTTAAAGTCATTGGCCTTTTCTATACTCATAGGCTCAAAACAGGCTTCCTTGTCACAATACATAGAAGAGAAGGATAAAGGGGATGGAAGCATACCCCTACCAGAAAAGGCTTAAAAGGTTAAAGCAGGGGGGGGGGATCCAAGATGGCGTTTCGTCGGGTGTGCTGAGCGGCACGGTGATGCTTATGGGGAAGAAGCGAAAGTATAGAGGGACAAAACAGCCTGAAGCCCCTCTAGTCTCGACGCCATTACCTGCCAGGGTGGTTGGGGTCCACTTGATTCATTTTTTTCGCCGGTGCCGCAACAGTGGTCTGAAGGGAGCGTTGCCCAGCTGAGCAGCGTCTGGAGGAGTTTCGCTCGTCGTCTGCTTCAGGCATCGACCTCTCATCCTCTAGCTCTATTCGTGCCTCGAAAGTGCCTCGACAGAACAGCGGCGTCCTGGGAAGTCTGGTGGTGAGCGTTTAGTTGTCGGACTTCGCCGGAAGAGAGAGTTTGGGCGCAAAGTGTGGCCTAAGCTCTGAAACTCCCCACGGTCAGCATTAGAGGGCTGAGGTTCCGACAGGAATGGCAGAGGGTGGAGAAGGCTTAGTCCTTGGCCCTTTGGCTCCCGTTTCATCAAAGGCTGAGGCTGCGGTGATTGGTCCTGTTGTGGAGGCTGTCTCATCAGGGTCTATGGCTCCCCCGGCGGTGGTAACGTTGGAGGTGATTTGGGCTGCTATAATGCAGCTTCGTGAGGATTTGACCCCGCGGATGACATCTTTGGCATCGCAGGTTTCTGTAAATACTGAAGATCTTTAGGAAGCTATGGTTAAAATAACTGCTTTACAGTCTCAGGTTTCTGACTATCAGGCTAAAGTTGTGACTGTTGAAAATGATGTAGAATCTCTTTAAAACGTTTCTATACCTATACGATCTAAGTTGGAAAAAGCAGTTCATATGGCAAATGTTCATTTGGTTAATTTTCCTAAAGTAGTATTAATATCAGCAAGAGATATGTTTAGGAATTATTTGATTGAAAACTTGGGTAGTTCCCCTGAATCCCCATCCCCCTGTAGTTAAAATGTACTACTTGCCAGCTGGGAAAAAAGTGGAGGGACAGGGAATAATTAGAGGCCTATCTAAAGTTGATGCTTTAAATGTTACTGATATTTTGGAGTCTTCACAAGAAGAGCAGGTTACATCTTCTACTCTATTAATTACTTTAGCGTTACTATCAGATAAAGAATGGCTTATGAAGTTGTTCTTTAAGAAACGTCATATGTTGAAATGCTTCCTGTTCCACGCGCAGGACCCAAAAGGCAGTCAGAGCTCCGGAGTCTCAATGCGTGGATGAGACAATGGTGCAGAGATGAGGGTTTTGGATTTGTTAGGAACTGGGGAACATTCTGGGGAAAGGAGGGGCTCTTCCGAAGGGATGGGCTTCACCTTAACCGGGATGGAACCAGGCTGCTGGCATTAACCTTTAAAAAGGAGATAGAGCAGCTTTTAAACTAGATATTAGGGGAAAGCCGACAGTCGCCCAAGAGCGGATGGTTCGGAAGAATGTATCTTTGAAGGATACTACCAAAAGCAGAGAGGTTCCACAAAAGAGTAAAGTAGCCCAAATGCCCTCAAGTATGGAGCAGACAGAGCTTAAAGATCCCAAATTACCCATGTCTAACAATAGCCAAATTAATATGAATAAAATACATTCTCTAAAATGCTTGTATGCAAATGCTAGAAGTCTAAAAAATAAGATGGGAGAGTTAGAATATATAGCACTAAATGAAAGGTTAGATATGATTGGAATATCAGAGACATGGTGGAAGGAGGACAACCAGTGGGACACTGTGATACCTGGGTACAAACTATATCGTAATGATAGAGCTGATCAAATTGGTTTGAGGGGTTGCTCTCTATGTTAGAGAGGGCATTGAGTCAGAAAGGATTAAAGTTTTGCAGGAAACAAAATTTGCTGTAGAATCTATATGGATTGAAATTCCATGTAAAAGGGGAAAGGTGATGGCAGTTGGGGTGTACTATCGAGCGCCTGGCCAGAATGACCAAATGGATGATGAGATGCTCAAAGAAATCAAGGAAGCTAACAAAAGTTACAGCGCAATAATAATAATGGGTGATTTCAATTACCCCGGTATCGACTGGATCAGTGTCACGTCAGGACATGTTAGGGAGATAAAGTTCCTAGATGAAATAAATGACTGCTTCTTGTAGCAGCTGGTTCATGAACCGACCAGAGGGGAAGCCATATTAGACCTAGTCCTTAGTGGAACACCAGATCTAGTGCAAGAGATAAGGGTGTTGGGGCCACTTGGCAACAGTGATCATAGCATGATCGCCTTTGATTTAATTAGTGGAGGAGGGATAGTAAGAAAATCCACAGTTCTACCTTTTAACTTTCGAAAGGGAGACTATGATAAAATGAGGAAAACAGTTAAGAAAAAACTAAAAGGAGCAGTTGCAAAGGTTAAAGACGTACATCAAGCTTGGATGTTGTTGAAAAATACTATCTTGGAAGCCCAGACCAGCTGTATTCCACGCTTTAAGAAAAGTGGAAGGAAGTCCAAAAAACTGCCAGCATGGTTTAAAGGTGAGGTCAGAGAGGCTGTTGTTGCCAAAAAAGCATCTTTCAGGAAATGGAAAAAAGAGCCAAACGACGAAACCTGGAAACAGCACAAGCACTGGCAAGTCAAATGCAAGGCATTGATAAGGCAGGCAAAGAGAATTTGAGAAGAAGCTTGCTGCGGAAGCAAAAACGCGAAATAAAGACCTTTTCAAGTACATTCGTAGCAAAAAACCTGTGAGAGAGTCAGTTGGTCCATTAGATGATAAAGGGGTTAAAGGAGCACTAAGAGGTGACAAGGCGATAGCGGAGAGATTGAATAAATTCTTTGCTTTGGTCTTTACTGAGGAAGATGCAGGGATGTTACCCATGACTGAAGTGGTATTTAAAGGTGCGGAAGAATTGAAGGAAATATCGATACATTGGGAAGATGTATTACAACTATTAGATAAACTGAAGAGTAGCAAATCACCTGGGCCGGATGGTATACATCCAAGGGTGTTGAAAGAACTGAAATATGAGATTGCAGACCTGCTATTAGTAATTTGTGAACTATCATTAAAATCATTTCTAATACCTGAAGATTGGAGGATCGCCAATGTAATGCCAATTTTTAAAAAGGGTTCCAGGGGTGATCCGGGAAACTACAGACCGGTGAGCCTGACATCAGTACCAGGAAAAATGGTAGAAACCATCATAAAGAATAAAATTACTCAGCACGTAGATAGTCATGATCTAATGGGAGACAGCCAACATGGCTTTAGACAAGGAAGATCTTGTCTTACTAATCTGTTATGTTTTTTTGAAGGAGTGAATAAACAAGTGGACAAAGGTGAGTCGGTTGATATTGTGTATCTGGACTTTCAGAAAGCCTTTGACAAGGTCCCTCATCACAGACTTTTGGCAAAACTAAAGAGTCATGGGATAGGAGGCAGTGTACTATTGTGGATCAGGAACTGGTTAAAAGATAGAAAGCAGAGGGTAGGGCTAAATGGCCAATTTTCCCAATGGAGAAAGGTGAATAGTGGTGTACCCCAGGGATCTGTGCTGGGTCCGCTGCTTTTTGATATATTCAGTAATGACCTGGAAAGTGGAATAACGAGTGAGGTTATCAAATTTGCAGATGACACAAAACTATTTAAAGTTGTTAAAACCCAAGAGGATTGTGGAAAATTGCAAGAGGATCTTGATAAACTGGAAGACTGGGCATCAAAATGGCAGATGAAATTTAATGTGGACAAGTGCAAGGTTATGCACCTAGGGAAGAACAACCCAAACTATGGTTACACGATGCAAGGTTCCACATTAGGAACCACCACCCAGGAAAAAGATTTAGGCGTCATTGTGGATACCATGTTAAAACCCTCGGCCCAGTGTGCAGCGGCGGCCAAGAGAGCAAATAGAATGCTAGGTATGATATGGAAAGGAATGGGAAATAAAACAAAAGATATTATAATGCCTCTATATCGTTCCATGGTGAGACCGCACCTTGAATATTGTGTGCAATTCTGGTCGCCGTATCTTAAAAAGGATATAGCGATTTTAGAAAAGGTTCAGAGAAGAGCCACCAAAATGGTAAAGGGGATGGAAGAATACTCCTATGAAGAAAGGCTAAAAAGGTTAGGGCTCTTTAACCTGGAAAAGAGATGGCAGAGGGGAGATATGATAGAAGTCTATAAATTAATGAACGGAATGGAACGGGTAAACGTAGATCGATTGTTTACCTTATCAGAATATAGAAAGACTAGGGGACATGCAATGAAGCTACAGGGTAAACTATTTAAGACTAATAAAAGAAAATATTTTTTCACTCAACGTGTAATCAAACTCTGGAATTTGTTATCGGAGGATGTAGTAAAGGCTGTTAGTGTAGCTGGGTTTAAAAAAGGTTTGGACAAGTTCCTGGAGGAAAGGTCCATAAACCATTATTAAGAAGGGACCCAGGATATCAATGCTTGAACCAATACAAGCATTGTGGAACCTGTGTCTCTTGGGGAAACTGCTAGGTACATATGACCTAGATTGGCCACTGTTGGAAACAGAATACTGGGCTTGATGGACCTTGGTCTGACCCAGTATGGCATATCTTATGTTCTTATGTTCTTATTTAAGGGAATGACTGTTCGTATGTTTCCAGACCTATCTAGGGAGACCCAGAAGAGACGACGAGATTTCCTTCTTTTGCGTTCTGGGATTCAGCAATTGGGAGGGCTTTTTTTTCTGAAATTTTCTTGTAAATGTTTGATCAAGTATCACTCAAATTCCTATATATTTTATGAGCCCTCCCAATTGCTGTATTTCATCAATGCCCGACTTTGAGAGGGGGGCTGACTCTCTGTCTGTTCCGATTTAAACGATTATTTGCTTGCCACTGTTTAGTCCACCTGAATTTCTTTTAGAATATTGGGTGTTATGAATTTCACATCATTGTATCCTCCTCATTTGAGGGCTAGAGTGGGTAGGATAAATAACTTTGTTTTCCTGTTTGTCATTAATGCTTTATATTGTGTATTATATTGTGTTTTTCTTTGTTATCCATCCCAATTTCTGTTTCAATATGTTTTTTCTTGATATGTATTCATAAATTCAGAAAATTTAAATTAAAAAAAAAAGTTAAGGCTCTTCAGCTTGGAAAAAAGACGGCTGAGGGGAGATATGATAGAGGTATATAAAATAATGAATGGAGTGGAATGCATAAATGTAGATTGGTTATTTACATCTCCAAAAAGTAGAAAGACTAGGGGACATGCAATGAAGCTACAGTGTAGCCAAATTAAGACTAATTGTAGAAAATATTTTTTCACTAAACACATAATCAAACTCTGAAATTCATTACCGGAGAATGTAAAAAAAGCTGTTAGTGTGGCTGGGTTTAAAAGACGTTTGGACAAGTTCCTGGAGGAAAAGTCCATAAACCTTTATCAGAGAGGACCAGGGAAATCCACTGCATATCCCTGAAATCCAATATCATGGCAGAAACTATTATAAAGAATAAAAATATTAAACATCTAGATAATCATGGTTTAATGGGAGAAAGTCAAAATAGGGAAAAGCAGCAGGGAATCTGTGTACCTTTTTGGGAACCCGTCAAGTACTTCTGACCTGGACTGGCCAGTACTGGAAACAGGATACTGGGCTTGATACTTGGTCTGACCCAGTATGGCAAATCTTTTGTTCTTAAGAAATAGAAATAGTAGATAACTTTAACCTGTAAACTGCGATTGATCTACTGGAAATCGCAGTATAGAAATGTTAATAAAATAAATAAATAAACAAACTTATCTGGATCAATGATCAATATTTATTTATTTAACATATTTTTTATACCACTTTATCATTTAGTCAAAGCGGTTTAAATTGTAACTTAAACTTGGTAATGTACATTAAACAGGGCCAGAAAGAGAAACAACAAGCAGTCAAGACATTTGACACTGGCAGAACAGCTATGAAGGAGCTAGACAAGATTATCAAGTGCAGAGATGTATTTCTGCATACTAACATTCGACTTACAAAGTCATCGTATTTCAATAATGCCATATGGATGTGAAGTTGGGCAGGGAAGAAGAAAGACAGGAAAACAATTGATGCCTTTGAATTATGCCTTCAAAGAATACTGGACTGCCCAAAGAACAAATCAGTCTGTACTAGAGGAAATCAAACCTAAGCTTTCTGTAGAAGCTCCGACCACAAGACTTCGACTTTTCTATTTTGGACACATCATGTGAAAGAGATCATAGAAACATAGAAACATGATGGCAGAAAAAGACAACATGGCCTATCTAGTCTGCTCCTCTGTATCGACTACTACAATAGTCCCCACTTTTCCTTTAGAGATCCTCTGTGTTTGTCCAATGCTTTTTTGAATTCAGATACTGTCCTCATCTCTACCATCTTTACTGGGAGACTATTCCACGCATCTAAAAATAGGCAAACCTTACCTGACAGCCCTTCCGCAATATCACTAACAAAGATGTTAAAAAGAATCAGACCAAGGATAGATTCCTGTGGTACACCGCTGGTAACCTCCCTCTCCTCAGGGTGACCTCCATTTACATGCACCCTTTGTCGCCTCCACCTCAAGCAATTTCTAACCCAATCAGTAACTTTAGGGTCCATCCCTAAGGTGCTCAGTTTGTTGATAAGTCACCTGTGCGGAACGGTATCAAAGGTTTTACTGAATTCCAAGTACACCAAATATAGGGCTCTGCCTCATTCCAACTCCCTGGTCACCCAGTCAAAGAAATCAATCAGATTTGTCTGACAAGACCTGCCTCTGGTGGATCCTTGCTGTCTCTGATCCTGTAATCCATTGGACTCCAGAAACCTCAATATTTCTCTTTGAGCAGCATTTCCAATAATTTACTAACCGGCTTGTAGTTTTCAATCACATCCTTACTTCCGCTTTTGTGTAAAGCGCCTCTCTCCAGTCCTCTGGCACCACTCCCGACTAAAGAGGCATTGAAAACGTCAGTCAGTGGAGCCGCAACAACATCCCCAAGTTCCTTCGGTATTCTCGGATGTATCCCATCCATTCCCATCGCTTTATCTACTTTTAGTTTAGCTAGTTCCTCATGAACACAGTCTTCTTAAAATTCTTTGAGATCCCGGACACTTCTGTTCCCATTTGTGGGGTGTTTTTCTGAGGTCCTGCTCCTGGCCCTTCATTTGTGAACATAGAACAGAAATATTTGTTAAGCAATTATGCTTTATCCTCATCAGCTTCTACATATTTCTCCCCTTCACCCTTGAGTCTGACAATACCACTTTTGCCCTTCCTCTTCTCACTAACTATCTGAAAAATATCTTATCCCCTCCCCCTCCCCCCCCCCCCCCCATTTTATTGCATTGGCTATTGCTTCTTCTTTTAGTATCTTTGCTTTCCTGACTCTTTGCTAGCTTATCTATGTTTTTCCAAATATAGATGCCTGCCTTCTCCTCTCTGTAATCTCTTGTATTTCATGAATGCCTCCCTCGTCTTCTTCACCTTTTCAGCTACGTTTAAGAATCATAGTGGCCTCCTTTGCCTTTTACCTTTCTTTACTTTTCTAACAAAAAGATTGGTTGTCCTTAAAATATCCCCTTTGAGTTTTGCCCACTGTCTTTCTACATCCCCCAGCTGTTCCCATCCCACTAATGATTCCTTGAAGTATTGGCCCATCTTGGCAAAATTAGTTTTCCTAAAATCTAAGACCCTCATTTTTGAATGTTTATCAGCCCTAATCTTAATGCTGAATCATACCATCTGGTGATCATGGAATGCGGCATGATCTCTCACTACAATATCAGAAACACTTTCACCATTGGTAAACACCAAGTCCAGTACGGTCCCTTCACGTGTGGGTTCTGTTACCAGTTGCCTGAATAGTTCTCCCTGTAGAGAATCCAGGATCTCCTTACTTCTAGATGACACCACAGCAGGGATGTTCCAATCAACATCTAGCATATTGAAATCATCTATCAATAGCACTTCCCCTTTCCTAACGATGCTGCGTATGTCTTCTATTAAATCTCCATCTACTTTTCTCCGGGGTAGTTTCTCCAAATGGGTTAGTTTTGCGCCTACTTTGGTAGTCGAAAACCTCACTTCTAAGCCAGGGTATGTGGCGTATGATCTTAGTCTCTCAAAATTTATAGCTAATGCTCAACGTAATACTTGCATCGTGCCAAAGAGAGCTTCCTGCTGGAGTTCGTAAGATGTAATAGTATGGGTAGCTTGTCAAAGTGTGCTTAGAAGTTTTTTTTTTATCAAGTATGTGGCTCCCAGTACAATGGGAAATATTTCCTTATCTTTCTGCCACATTTTCCTGATCTCTGACTGCATTTCATGGTACTTCAGGATCTTCTGCCTCTCCACATGATTCACAGGATAATCGCTCGGTACCGACACTTCTATTATCAATGCCGTTCTGGTATTCTTCTCCTTTACCATTATGTCAGGTTTCCTGGCATTAAGTTTCTTATCTGTCAGAATGGGAATGTCCCAGATGATCTTAATCTCTTCATTCTCTGTGATTCTCTTAGGGTCATGATTCCAGTGCTTTTCAGGGACAGTGATGTTGTAGTGTTTAGATAGTTTCCAGTAGAGGAGGCATGCTACTTTGTTGTGCCTTTCTGTATAGAAATTTTCTGCCATCAGAATTTCACAGCCTGCTATTAGGCGAGTCACTGTTTCCAGCTCTTTCTTACAGAATCGGCATATGTATATTGTACCAGATTTTTCAATACACACTGTAAACCATCTCATCTGTAATCCACTGTCCTGGGCTGCAACTATCAGTCTTTCATCCTTCAGTTTCAGTTCACCTCGCCTCAACCATTCATGTGTCCGTTCTTGATCAACAAAAGGTTCTTGAAGTAACACTCTTATTTTCCGCTATATTTAAGAACATAAGATATGCCATACTGGATCAGACCAAGGTCCATCAAGCCCAGTATCCTGTTTCCAACAGTGGTCAATCTAGATCATACATACCTAGCAGTATCCCCAAGAGATACAGGTCCCACAATGCTTGTATTGAGTCAAGCATTGATATCCTGGGTCCCTTTTTAATAATGGTTTATGGATCTTTCCTCCAGGACCTTGTCCAAACCTTTTTTAAACCCAGCTACACTAACAGCCTTTACCACATCCTCCGGCAACAAATTCCAGAGTTTGATTACACGTTGAGTGAAAAAATATTTTTTCTTATTTGTCTTAAATAGATCACCTTGTAGCTTCATTACATGTCCTCTAGTCTTTCTATATTCTGATAACGTAAACAATCGATCTACGTTTACCCGTTCCACTCCATTCATTAATTTAAAGACCTCTATCATATCTCCCCTCAGCCGTCTCTTTTCCAGGCTGAAGAGCCCCAACCTTTGTAGCCTTTTTTCATAGGAGTATCCTTCCATCCCTTTTACCATTTTGGTGGCTCTTTTCTGTACCTTTTCTAATAACACTATATCCATTTTAAGATACGGCGACCAGAATTGCACACAATATTCAAGGTGCGGTCGTACCATGGAACGATACAGAGGCATTATAATCATCCTTTGTTTTATTTTCCATTCCTTTCCTTATGATACCTAGCATTTTATTTGCTTTCTTGGCCGCCGCTGCACACTGGGCGGAGGGTTTTAACATGTTATCCACTATGACTCCTAAATCTTTTTCCTGGGTGGTGGTTCCCAATGTGGAACCTTGCATAGTGTAACCATAGTTTGGGTTGTTCTTCCCTAGGTGCATAACTTTGCACTTGTCCACATTGAATTTCACCTGCCATTTGGATGCCCAGTCTTCCAATTTATCCAGATCTTCCTGCAGTTTTGCACAGTCCTCTTGGGTTTTAAGAACTTTAAACAGTTTTGTGTCGTCCGCAAATTTGATAACCTCACTAGTTATTCCCTTTTCCAGGTCATTTATGAATATGTCAAAAAGTAGCGGACCCAGTACACATCCCTGGAGTACACCACTATTCACCTTTTTCCATTGGGAAAATTGGCCATTTAGCCCTACCCTCTGCTTTCTATCTTTTAACCAGTTCCCAATCCACAGTAGTACACTGCCTCTTATCCCATGACTTTTTAGTTTTGCCAAAAGTCTCTGATGAGGGACCTTGTCAAAAGCTTTCTGAAAGTCCAGATACACTATATCGACTGACTCACCTTTGTCTACCTGTTTATTCACACCTTCAAAAATACATAATAGATTAGTAAGACAAGATCTTCCTTGTCTAAAGCCATGTTGGCTGTCTCCCATTAGGCCATGACTATCTACATGCTGAGTAATATTATTCTTTATGATGGTTTCTACCATTTTCCCCGGTACCGACGTCATGCTCACTGGTCTGTAGTTTCCCAGATCACCCCTGGAACTCTTTTTAAAAATTGGCGTTACATTGGCAATCTTCCAATCTTCAGGTATTACAGATGATTTTAATGAAAGTTCACAGATTACTAATAGCAGGTCTGCAATCTCATATTTCAGTTTTTTGTATTTGTGCATTTGCCACTTGTTTTTCCTCACCTGCTGATCTAATTCTTTGAAGAATTTTTTCTCTTGTTTTGCAAATTCTGTTACTTCCTTTCTAATGCACACCTGTGGATTCTCATTCATTCCTTCTAATGTCGGAACGCTTGTCCAAGTTTGATGATGGAGACAGATTCTGGACGTTTACTTTCATATTTCAGCAGTTTTTGTGTATTTAGATCCGATGATGCTGTCATATAGGCTTTGAGGCCTATGATAGTAGCTCTGTAGGTGTAGTCAATTTCTATAAGTCCTAGCCCCCGTTCAGCTCTAGGGATGTACAATCTTGGCATACACTGATTCTTGTAAATTACTTCATGAGCATGGAGGAATTTTCTTGTTCACACATCCAGTTTTTCAAGATCTTTATGAAGCCAATTCACAATCCCAAAACTGTAAGAGAGTACAGGAATTGCCAGATGATTGATGGCGTGTATCATGATGTTAAAGCACTTTTCAATAATAGTTTTAATCTTCTGTAATATTCTTTACTGATCTTCTCTCTCAATTGTTTCTGCTCAAGTGTCATTCCTTCCTGTATTCTGAGATACCCCTTCCTGTTCAAGGTCCTTGATGTCACAGCCCTCAGCAAGGGAGATGTTTTCAGATTTGCTCAATTTTCCTCAGAAAAGCTTTTCACCAGATGAAGTTGCTCTGTTAATTGTTGGTCGCTGGAACTATAGAGCTTCAGATCATCTATAAATAGCAGATGGGAAGTTGATTCTAAGTTGGTGCCGTCTTTAGAATTCAGGCTAAATCCATTTCCCAAAGAGCTGATGAGAGCACTCATTGGATTAAGGGCCAAACCAAACAGAAGTGACAACAGGGAATCTCCCTGAAATATTCCTCGCTGGAACTTAAGTTAGGAATGGTGTACTGACTATCTTTATATCTCAAAAACAATGTGGATTGCCACATTGCCATATTGAATTTAATGTACTCTATCAAACCATTCTTTCGTGTTTTCTTCATATCTTCGAAGTTTTTGTGCTTCTGACGCTATTTTCAATTTATTGTTGGAACATATAAATTTCAGGTCTTCTTCTGATAATTCAGCATGCTTCAGCTTAGTGTCTTGGATCTTTCTTAATATCTTTGATGATCTTAATCCTTTTAGATGCCCATCCATCAGATACCTCTGCACGCAATGATTGTATTTTTCCCTTGATGCATTTTTTCCAAGGAGGAACTATTATTGGTTTTTTTTTCTTCTGACCTTTCACTCTAGTTGGTAGTATTCTTGCAGTAATAATTTTAGCTGCACAATATTGTATTCGATTAATTCCGGTGATGTCAATAAATGGTTCCTTTATATTGAATATGGCTTTGTTCATCTTAATTAACATACTTCTAGCCTTAGGTAATCTTTCCCTTGCTTGGAATCCAGCATATTCATCTCTTTCCATATGGACTAGTAGTTCTATCTTGAATTCCTCCACCTCTGGGTCTCTCTTCCCTTTCTTCTTCCTCCTTTGCCTCCTCCAATTCAGTTAATTTGTTGACCCTTCCTTTATTCAGCTCACTCTCCTGCAGTTCCAAATTTCTCAACTCCATCTCCCCCTCTCTTTCCGTGTCTTTTTTTCTTCTGGTACTCTCTCCTAGATCCCCTCCTTCCTGTATTTCTTTGTCCACTGAATCCCTTAGTTGCTTCAAGATTTTATCATTCACATACTTCTTTTCTTTGATCTTTAAAATTAAAGATCTTAAATTTGCGTCTGTTATTTTCTGTAGGTTTTCTAATGACAATTTTCCTCTTTCTTCCAGGTTTTGACAGACTCTCTTTGTATACCCTCTTGATTTAAATATAGGGTTTGTGGCATAAAATTAGCAGTATATTATCTCCTCTTTATCTGCAGAATTACTACTGCTACTATTACAAAGCATTTATAAAGTGCTACCAGGCGCACACAGCGCTGTACAATGAAAACACAAAAAGACAGCCCCTGCTCTAAAGAGCTTACAATCTAAAAAGGCAAAGCAAGAAAAGGAGTAGAAAAAGTTAAGAACAAGGGCAAAGAGACAAGAGCAGGAGAGACAGGACAAAGGAAAGAGGTAAGAACAAGTGTAAGAGGAAGAAAGAAAGGTGAAATAAAAGAGGGGAAGGAAGGAGAAACAGCAAAATCAAGAGCCAAAGGCAGAGGCGAAAAGATGAGCTTTTAACTCGAGTTTGAAGAGGGGCAAAGAAGATGCCTGACGTATAGACAAAGGAAGTTTATTCCAAGCGTAAGGAGCAGCAAGGTGAAAAGAGCGGAATCTGGAGTTGGCAATAGAGGAGAAGGGCATAGCAAGAAGCAACTGGAAGAAGAACGGAGTACACGAGGGGGGAAATAGGGAGAAATGAAAGAAGAAAGGTACTGAGGAGCCACAGAGTGAATGCACTTATAGGTCAGAAGGAGAAGCTTAAAGTGAATATGGAAACGGATAGGGAGCCAGTGAAGAGATCTGAGGAGAGGAGTGATGTGGGCAAAATGAGGCTGACGGAAAATCAAACGGGCAGCGGAGTGCTGAATAGACTGAAGAGGGAAGAGATGAGACTGAGGGAGACCAGCAAGAAGGAGGTTACAATAATCAAGGCGGAAGGTGATTAGGCAATGGATGAGGGTTTTAGTAGTGAGCTCAGAGAGAAAGGGGTGGATTTTGCCAATGTTGAAGAGAAAGAAGCGACAGGTCTTAGCGATGAGTTGGATATGAGAGGAGAAAGAGAGCGAAGAGTCAAAAATAATATCCAAGTTGCGAGCAGATGAAACAGGTTGGAGAACAGAGCCATCAACAGAGACTGAAAAAGAAGGAGAAAGGGAAATTTTAGGAGAAAAAATGAGACATTCAGTCTTGGCCATGTTCAATTTCAGGCGACGATCCAGGCAGCAATGGCAGAGAGACAGCAAGAGATCCGGGACTGAAAAGCAGAAGAAAGATCAGGAGTAGAGAGATAGATTTGGGAGTCATCAGCATAGAGATGGTACTGAAAACCATGAGAGGAAATAAGCGCACCAAGGGATTGGGTATAGAGAGAAAAAAGAAGGGGACCCAAGACAGAACCCTGGGGGACACCAACCGAGAGCGGGGTAACAGAGGAGGAGGAGCCACCAGAACATACACTAAAGGAGCGATGGGAGAGATATGAGGAGAACCAGGAGAGAACAGAGTCCCTAAAGCCAAGCAAGGACAAAGTGTCAAGGAGAAGATCATAAATTCCAATAACCGTAGTTAATCCTCTTAACCTTTTCATTAATTTCTGTGGTTTATCTCCTGCCACAGTGGGTCCATGAACAAACTCACCATGACCTTTATCTGTGGCAGGAAAGTTATCTGCATCTGAAGCATTTGCACTATCACAACCACCATTGTTAGCCCTAGTGCGTAAGCTATGGGTGGGCACCTTTTTATCCTGGGCGACATGTGATCAGTATGTATTTTTCTTTTTCGTTCCTAACATACTTTAATTGTAGTGTCGCCATGCTGAGATTTGGTATAAATGTTATACAATGGGGTCACCATGTGAAAGTAATCAGCAAGGCTTGAGGAGGGAACTTTATTCTCTCCCCCCCCCCCAAGGATGCACATCAATTTGACAACTTCTGCACACTCCTTTGACCCCTTGTGAGGGGGGGGTCTGTATATCATGCCAATGCAAATTGATTTTTCTTTCCCTCTTTCTAGTTTAACTAACAGTGCCTCCTCTCTGCCTTTTATACCCTGTAATTCTATAACTTTAATGTTATTTTTTACATATAGTTCCACTCCTTCTCCCCTTCCTCCTACCCTATCCTTCCTGAATAAGGTATAGCCTAGTATAATTACATCCCCGTCATGGTTGTCCATGAACCATGTCTCTGCAACCTCCACTAAATCTAAGTCAGCCTGTTCCATTAAAGCCTCAACATCTGGGATATTATACCCCATGCTACGGGCATTTGCACACTGCATTCCAGATATTGCCCGTTTTACTTATTTCACAATCGCTCTGATCCCACATGCCAGCAAGATTCTACACAAGATCATTCAGCAGGGACTACAACCATACCTGGAATGTGAAGTGCAAGCAGGGTTCAGGAAAGGGCGAGGAACGAGAGACATTATCGCGGATGTGAGATGGATTCTTGAAAAGACAAAAGTATACCAAAAGGATTTTTATTGACTACAGGAAGGCATTTGGCTGTGTAAACCATGAGAAACTCTGGGCCACATTAAGAAGCATGGATATACCAGAACACCTGATCGTTCTCTTGCACAACCTTTACATTGATCAAGAAGCAAATGGAACTAGGCGAAACAGAATGGTTTAAAATCAGCAAAGGTGTATGACAAGGCTGCATACTTTCCCCCTACCTCTTTAATTTATTTGCAGAACAAATCATCAGAGAAGCAGGACTGTATGAAGATAACCGAGGTGTGAAAATTGGTGGAAGACTCATCAACAACCTTCGCTATGTTGATGATACCACATTACTGGATGAAAGTGAAGACAATTTGAAACATTTGATTCTCAAGAGCAGGGATGTGTCTCTCCATACAAAGATTTGACTTGTTCAAGCCATGGCATTTTCAATAACATCTTATGGATGTGAAAGTTGGACAGGAATAAAATTGATGCCTTTGAATTATGGTGCTGGCGACGAATACTGTGTATACCGTGGATTGCCTGAAGAACAAACCAGTCAGTACTAGAGGAGATCAAACCTAAGCTTTCTTTAGAAGCTCAGATGACAAGACTTCAACTTTCATACTCTGGACATATCATGTGAAGAGAGAGATCATTAGAGAAAGACATCATGCTTGGGAAGGTAGAAGATCAACGCAAAAGAAGAAGGCCACAATGAGATGGATCAGTACAATAACAGCAGCTATGGGTGCCAGTCTGTCAACAATGAGCCGCCTGACTGAAGACCGAACACAATTTAGGACAACTATCCAGAGGGTTGCCTTGAGTCGACACCGACTTGATGGCACTTAACAACAATAGAGGTATTTAATGTTTCACTTACCTAGGGTCTTTCACCCATCCCCAATGAATCTAGTTTAAAGCCCTGTTCAGTAGGTTAGCCTGTCTTCTACTGAAGACTCATTGATTCTTCTTGGTCAGATGGATGCCATCTTTGATCTGCAGCCCTTGGAACATCATCCCATGGTCCAGGAAACCAAAATGCTCTCGATGACACCATCCATGCAGCCATGCATTTATCTCCAGGATACAAGCATCTCTGCCTCCATCTTTACCCTCAGCAGGGAGGATTGAAGAGAACACCATCTGCACACCTATCTTCTTCATCCTCTGTTTCAGAGCCATGAAGTCACTTTTGATACACTCAGAGGGATACCTGGCATTATCATTAGTGCCGACATGGATGAGTAACATTGGGTAATAGTCAGTAGACTTGATGAGGCTCGGCAAACTCTCCATAACATCTCAGATTTCGGCACCTGGCAGACAGCATACCTCTCTGGACATCAAGTCTGGTCGGCAAATGGATGCCTCAGTACCCCTCAGAAGAGAGTCACCAACCACCACTACCCTTTGTTTCCTTGTGGTCACTGATTCTGCAACTTTGGGATGCTCAAGCTCTGTTTTTTCCCTTTCCTGGGATGATTTCACCTCCTCCACTTCTAAGGCTGCATAATGGTTCTTCAGTTCAAGGGCTGGAAGAATTGGTTGGTGATTCTTCAGGCCCTGGTAACTCGTGTCCAGCTTTCATCATTCTGCATGCTCCCCTCTTCACCTCTGCTGGGGAGCTTGGATGTTTCAAGAAGCATCTCAATGTACTTCTCACTGTCTGGAATGCTCCTCAGCCTTACCACCTCTTCTCTCAGCTCCTCCACTTCTTTTCTGAGAGCTTCAACATGCAGGCATCCTCACATGGAATTTGTTCTTCAACTGGCATAGGGATCTCTGTCTGGACAGAGGCTGAGGTTATAATGGGGGAAACAGCTTTTACAATACGATTCTTCCCTGCCATGTGCCAGTTGGTGGAGCTTTGGTACCTGTTGAAAAAAAAGAAAGAGAGAGACCTACCAAAGTACCTGCTTGTTCCTCAGCTGTCCTTTCAGAGAAAAAGCAGTTAACCTCTTTTAAGTGTGTTCTAACAGTGCTGTTCAGAGTCCCTGTGTGTAGCCAATTGGGAAGCTGCCCTATAAAGCAAGAATGCTCATATGGGGTTGGTGGGAACTAACATCTGATGAGGTCAGCAGCTTCAAAGAGCTTGCTGTGAATGGAACAAGAAAGAATGAACTCTAACTGACAGAGCTTTTTACCCAACACCACAAAAAATCCCCCCTTTGCAATATATTAAAAAAAAACATTTGGCTTTTACAGATGATAACCAAAATCCCGTTAAGAGCTTTCAGGCACAGAGACTGTAGTTAAAAGCCACACAGAATTACCTCGCTTGCTAAAGAGTTCCTTCTTGGAATGTCAGTGCTTGCAAGACCCTGTAGACCTTTATACAGCACTCAGCTAGCCAGCTCTTTTGCAAACTAATTAAGGACCACTAACACCTTGCTTGTCAAGGTTGAAGGCCAGTACAAAAAGAGAAAGGTCAGCAATGTGATCGATGGATACAAATTCAGCAGCTGTGGACGCCAATCTAACAACAATTCACCACCTGACTGGTGACCGAACATAATTTAGGACAACTATCCGGCAGGGTCAGCATGAGTCGGCACCGACTCAACAGCACTTAACAAGAAGGAGAGTATCATTGAAAAATGTATTCTTGACCCTCTCTGTATTAGGAGAGATGTAAAAAGATTGACTTCGACCTCTCCACCTGTACATGCAGGCCAGGACTGCAATTCAGCCCGGCCTGCACGTACAGGCCTTGCCCAACTAACTCAGTCAGGCGTTTTAAATGGAACCGCGGCACCATGGCTCCATTTAAAAGCTGTGATCCCCAGCCACCAGCTCCTGCAGCTAATTCCCTGCAGCCTTACCCCCGATCTAGCCTCCTAAGAACAAGGTCGGGCTGTGGGGAATACCCTCTGCCACCTACCACCCCCTCCCAGCCCCGGGCCGGCCAATCCTACAGAATTGGGGAAATTATAGTGTAGATCACTGCACCCTTCTTGCCCGTCTTCAAGACGCTGGCCTCTCTGGTACAGTTCTTCACTGGTTTCGTTCTTTCTCTCCTGTCGCTCTTTTTCTGTGGTTGTTGGATCTTCTTCCTCAGCTTCCACTTCTCTTACCTGTGGTGTGCCTCAGGGATCTGTTCTTGCTCCCCTCCTTTTCAATGTCTTCCTGGCCCCTCTTGCACTCGTGATCCAGCAGTTTGGTATCTCCGCGTACTATTACGCGGATGATATCATTCTCCTGCACCACACTGATTCACACACACCCGATTTTCTCCTCTTAATCTTCGTCTTTCTGCTGTTGCCTCCTGGTTCACCTCTAACTTTCTCCAGGTCAATCCTACTAAGTCTTTTGCCATCTGGTTTACCCTCGGGAGCCCTTCCCCCACCTGTGCTCCTTCCCTTTCTTCCCAGCCCATCCCTCTTGTTTCATCTCTTAGGTATCTTGGTGTTATTCTTGACTCTTCTCTCTCATTCAAAGAACACATCACTTCAATAGTCCAACGTTCTTTTCTATCCCTAAAACAACTTCGGCCCGTGCGTCCTTTTCTTTCGCCCTCTGCTTTTGCTACTCTTATTCTCTCTTTTGTAATGTCCCGACTTGATTACTGTAATGTTTCTCTAGCTGGTCTACCACAATCTCAACTCTCCCGTTTACAACGTGTCCAGAATGCAGCTGTCCGTCTATTATCTTGTGCTTCTCGTTACGACCACGTCACTCCCCTACTTTTGCACCATCATTGGTTACCAGTTTCATTTCGTATACAGTATAAGGTCCTCACGTTTGTGCATAGGGTGACTCACACAGGTACCCCTCTTTATCTTGCAGATCTTCTTCATTTCCGCACTCCCCATCGCCTGCTCCGTTCTATCCACGTTAATCGTCTGTCCCTTCCTTCTCCCTCTCAAGCCCACTTGGAGTCCACACGTTCTTCGGCTTTCTATTTTCTGGGTCCTAGGCTTTGGAATTCACTCCCCCCCCCCCTCTGCGCAGAGCAATCATATCATGCCTTCAAACAGCAACTCAAAGCAATTCAATACTGGTCCCACTAATTACCCAGCAACAAACAACTCACATATTATTTCACAAAGACATCACAAAATGCACCCATTTCTAGCCTTGGCATGTCTACACCTTGCCTCCTGGCTCCCCCTTACATCCCACGCCTTTCACACAAGCACCAACCACATCCCAATACTCCGCAGTGACGGGAAAAGATGGACGGAGAATCACCAACACCCCCAAAGAGACCACAACGACGCGCCTTACTCACATCTATTACACATCCCACTTCAACATCTCAAGAAGTCACATTTGGACTGTCAACAACACCATCATGCCCTGAAGTGTGCACTCATCAACGCAAGGTCAATACGTACAAAATGGCCAATAATTACCGATCTGGTCACGACCCATGATCTTGATATCGTCATGGTCACAGAAACCTGGCTATCAGAATGTGACAATGCTATCATCAACCAGTTGTTACCCACAGGTTTCTCAGTCTACACATGCCATCGAACCAATCAGAGAGGAGGAGGAACACTCATCCTTGTCAAAACTTGCCTAGGCTTCCAGATGTGCAACGCAACCAGCACAGCCCACCTGGACTCCCTCACCATAACAAATGACACCTGCACGATCAACCTACTGTACCGAGCACCAACACCATCTTCAGAAGATCTGGCAACAATAATGGGCCTCGCCTGCAACTCAAACAGACCTCGATCCCAGAACTGGATTCTAGGTGATTTCAACCTGCCTACGCTACAGGAATCTCAAGCCTCTGCTTTCCTAGAAGCGTTACAAGAGCTAGGTTACGATCAGCTAGTCAATAATCCCACCCACGTCAAGGGAAACAAACTTGACCTGATCTTTGCCCCACAGACAGATAAAGATACCACCCAACCAATGCCACCAACCGTAACTCCTGTCCCATGGTCTGACCATAGTCTGCTCCAATTCCAGATACCTATTAACATACACAATAAAAACTCCAACAAAGCCAACTCTGTCCACGAAACCTCTTTGAAGCGCTTCCGCCCCTTTGATAAAGAAGAGCTTCGAGAGAAGATCCTCCCACTCCTCAACAACATACCACACGACCTAGACACGATGGTGTCCACCTGGGACGAAAGCCTCAAGACCATCGCATGCATACCAGCCACACATAAAACAACAAAGAAACGAGTGCACGCACCATGGTATACCAAAGACCTCCGAGATTCACTCAAGTGCCTGCGCAGGCCTGAAAGAAGATGGCGTCGGTCTCACTCTACTGAAGCACAAGATACTTACATGGCTCACCTAAGAGCACACCGTGACGAATTATCAAAAAAGCGAAAACAATATCATTCTGACATCTTGAAGCGGTCACTAAACAAGCCCCACGACCTATTCAATATAGTGAAATCTCTCATAAGAGAACCTCCCGCAAACCAGTCACAGATGCCACACCCCCAGGCATACTCCAACTACTTACAGTCAAAAATGATCCAGACTACTGCATCTGCAACCAACTACCTACAACCTGAAGTGACCCAGGCTGGTGCAACCTCGAGCTCCGCTGAATACAGCTCTCAACATAACTTGCCCCAACCATCACTGCTATCCAAATTTGAAAAAATATCACGCAGAGAGATTGAAGACATTATCGCTGCTATCAACCCCACTACCGCACCCAATGACCCATGCCCTGCTTTATGGATAAAGGAGTTACGATGTGACTTAAGCCAATATCTGAGCGAATTAATAAACCACTCCCTTACAACCGGATCATTTCCACAAAGTCTGAAACAAACATCAATCAGACCACTGCTAAAAAATAACAAGCTGGACCCAATGAAAGTGGAATCATACAGACCAATTTCAAGTATCCCCATGCTTGCCAAAATAATCGAAAAGTTAGTACAGCGCCAAATCCAACAGCATATTGATACTGAAGCCCCACTGGATCCTTCCCAGCATGGGTTCAGAGAAGCACATGGGGTGGAAACCCTCCTCACCAACCTATTTGACCACCTAGTCTCTGGAACCGACAAAATTCATCAAGGATTCGCCCTCATATTCCTCGACATCGCAGCGGCCTTCGACTCGGTTAGCCACGAGATCCTCATACAACGCCTCAGCGAAAAAGGAATTCAGGGAACAGCCCTAAAGTGGTGCAAGTCGTACTTGACTAATAGATGGCAACATGTAAGGTCAGGCTCCACAACCTCGGAACCATTTTTACAAAACCAGGGAGTACCACAGGGCTCGTCACTATCTGCATTGATGTTTAACATCTATATGCAGCCCATATGTGCCCTAGCACGCTCATTCAAGGTCAACTGTCTAGCCTACGCTGACGACATCCTTCTATACATCCCATTCAGGACCAACCAACCAGACCTCTCCCCTCTAACAAGATGTTTTGAGGCAGTAGCAGAATGGTTCAGCACACAAAACATGAGAATCAACTACAGCAAAACAGATGTCCTTTTCATCTCAAGGAACCAGGACTTCACCCCTCCACCCTCTTTAAAAATCGGCAACACAGAACTAAAAACCAAACCCACAATCCGCTACCTTGGCGTTACACTGGATCAACAACTGGACCTGAAAGCCCACATAAAAAACACAGTAAAAACAGTATACATGAAAATAAGGACCTTAAAACATCTCCGACCGCTACTTGACTTCAGCGACTACTGATCGATCTACCAGGCTTTAATATTACCACATTTCGACTATGCCAACGTAATTCTACACGGTCTCCCTCAAGCAACACAAGCTCCTCTCCAGCTTGCAATGAACACTGCTGCAAGAGTACTAACAGGGGCCTCACGGAGAGATCACATAACGCCAGTACTGATGAACCTCCATTGGTTGCCGGTTCAAGCAAGAAACCTGCACAAAGTTCTAACCTTAACCTTCAAAGCCTTAAACACTCTGACCCCCACAACTATCAGCAAGATGATACATAAGGTACCACTGAACAGAAACAGAAGACCCATGATGCAAAACACCCTAGAGGTCCCAAAAGTAATAACGACATGCACAAAAGCAACAACAAATAGGGCCTTTACAATCTATGCTCCCAGGGCATGGAATGCTCTCCCCACCTCTATTCGAAACATCACCCACCTAACCCACTTCAGGAAGGCATTAAAACAGCACCTGTTCACCACATACTACCCTGAATCCAGCCTTAGTAATCATACTTATTGCCCCTCAGACAATCACTCACTCCAACTAAACAAGCAGACTCAGCATGAAAAAGGATAATCAACAGATCTCTAAGAAGTACCCACTGAACTAGAATTCAGACTCCCAGTGTAAATAAGATGTAGATATGTTCTGCCTGAAATCAGGTACCAGTGTAATACAATGTAAATAATTACAATATAATTATACAATATACATAGTTTCCCCACTTACTTCCAAGTTGATCTCCCTGTTTATTGTAAATACAACTCAAAGTGCCTGTGTTGTATAGTTGATGTTAAATGTAAACCGCTCTGATCTAAAATAGAGCGGTATAGAAGAACTGTTAAATAAATAAATAAATAAAATAAAAACCCATTTGTTTAGTCAGGCGTTTGATCTCCCTCCCCCATCTTTGTCTCCCTCTTCCTCCTTTTGTTGATGTTTTTCTGTTTTGCTATGTTTTCTATCCTCTGCCTCTTTTCTGTCGCTTTTAATATTTTAATTGGCGTTCTTTTTAACTTTTCTAACAACCTGTAATGTAATTATTCTTTTAGTTTTGTAAACCGCCCAGACGCTATTGGTATGGGGCGGTATAGAAAGTATTTTAATAAACATAAACATAAACATAAACACCTCAGTGGTGGAATAACTTCTCCGTTCAAGTCCAATGCCCACCCTAACACCTCCACCAATCCTCCCCTTTCCCGCCCCATCTAACTTCCCCATACAACTGGCGGGGAAGTTAGATGCCGGTGAGGAGGACCACGAATAGCGGGGATGGACGAAGGACAGAATAACCCCCTATGGGGTATGTTTAATAAACCTGGCTAAGAGTTAATCCAGGTGTAGGACGCTGTGAGCAGATCAGGACACAACCCCCCCCCCCCTCCCAGAGCCAGGTGGAGGGTTAAAGGAAAATGCTTTATTTACAGGGCGTTCACAGCAGTGATAGTAGAGAAACAATTCTCCCCTCCCCCAAAGTTCCTTCACTCTGGGCTCCCCAACTGTAGCAGAGAAACAGTTCCCCCTCCCCCAACGTTCCTTCACTCTGGGCTCCCCAACAGTAGCAGAGAAACAGTTCTCCCCTCCCCCAAAGTTCCTTCACTCTGGGCTCCCCAACAGTAGCAGAGAAACAGTTCTCCCCTCCCCCAAGGTTCCTTCACTCTGGGCTCCCCAACAGTAGCAGAGAAACAATTCTCCCCTCCCCCAAAGTTCCTGCACTCTGGGCTCCCCAACAGTAGCAGAGAAACAGTTCCCCCTCCCCCAAAGTTCCTTCACTCTGGGCTCCCCAACAGTAGCAGAGAAACAGTTCCCCTTCCCCCAAAGTTCCTTCACTCTGGGCTCCCCAACAGTAGCAGAGAAACAGTTCTCCCCTCCCCCAAAGTTCCTTCACTCTGGGCTCCCCAACAGTAGCAGAGAAACAGTTCTCCCCTCCCTCAAAGTTCCTTCACTCTGGGCTCCCCAACAGTAGCAGAGAAACAGTTCTCCCCTCCCCCAAAGTTCCTTCACTCTGGGCTCCCCAACAGTAGCAGAGAAACAGTTCTCCCCTCCTCCAAAGTTCCTTCACTCTGGGCTCCACAACAGTAGCAGAGAAACAGTTCTCCCCTCCCCCAAAGTTCCTTCACTCTGGGCTTTGCAGCAGTAGCAGAGAAACAGTTCTCCCCTCCCCCAAGGTTCCTTCACTCTGGGCTCCACAACAGTAGCAGAGAAACAGTCCCCCCCTCCCCCACAGTTCCTTCACTCTGGGCTCCACAACAGTAGCAGAGAAACAATTCTCCCCTCCCCCAAGGTTCCTTCACTCTGGGCTCCCCAACAGTAGCAGAGAAACAGTTCTCCCCTCCCCCAAAGTTCCTGCACTCTGGGCTCCCCAACAGTAGCAGAGAAACAGTTCCCCCTCCCCCAAAGTTCCTTCACTCTGGGCTCCCCAACAGTAGCAGAGAAACAGTTCCCCTTCCCCCAAAGTTCCTTCACTCTGGGCTCCCCAACAGTAGCAGAGAAACAGTTCTCCCCTCCCCCAAAGTTCCTTCACTCTGGGCTCCCCAACAGTAGCAGAGAAACAGTTCTCCCCTCCTCCAAAGTTCCTTCACTCTGGGCTCCCCAACAGTAGCAGAGAAACAGTTCTCCCCTCCCCCAAAGTTCCTTCACTCTGGGCTCCCCAACAGTAGCAGAGAAACAGTTCTCCCCTCCTCCAAAGTTCCTTCACTCTGGGCTCCACAACAGTAGCAGAGAAACAGTTCTCCCCTCCCCCAAAGTTCCTTCACTCTGGGCTTTGCAGCAGTAGCAGAGAAATAATTCTCCCCTCCCCCAAGGTTCCTTCACTCTGGGCTCCCCAACAGTAGCAGAGAAACAGTTCCCCTTCCCCCAAAGTTCCTTCACTCTGGGCTTTGCAGCAGTAGCAGAGAAACAATTCTCCCCTCCCCCAACGTTCCTTCACTCTGGGCTCCCCAACAGTAGCAGAGAAACAGTTCTCCCCTCCCCCAAAGTTCCTTCACTCTGGGCTTTGCAGCAGTAGCAGCACAAGCCTGCTGACCAATGTGGAAACACCCCGGCTCCTACCTTCCCGTTGGATCTCCTTAGAGGTTGGTGTCACTTTGTACTCTGAAACACTTTGTCTCTTCTCTTCCTAGGTCCCTTTGCTTCCTGGGATAAAGCCTGGAGCCTGGTCACATCCTTCCCAGGCATTCTGAAAGGGACAGGGGTTTACAGTGCAATACCTCACTTGTGCCAGGCTTGGCTGGGGAGTTTTCCTGTGAGGGATGGGGTGTTTCCCAAGCACTCCATCACACCAGGCTGTCTGCAACTAGGTCCCATTGGGACTTAGTTGCAGATAGCCTGGTATAGTAAACATACTCCTTTATATTAATTTCAGCTATTTAACTATTGATGCAAGTGATTTTACTTATTTCACTTCACTGTTGGATATGATAAAAACGTAGAAATTTTAATTAAAATCCAATTTTAAAAAAATGAAAGTAGTGCTGCCTGCTATCTTGTGAACAGCCTTCTCCTCCCCCACCCTCATCTATCGTTGGGATACTTTCATATTCTAGCACCGCCTTCTTTTGCTCACTCTGCCAGGACCTGAGAAAGAGATGTGGGCTCCTGAGAGTAGCCAGAAAACGTATTTCATTTGTCCAATAAAAAGGAATCACCTTGTTATTTTCTTTTAATTTTTCTTGATTGATTTTTATTCCTATACATTCAAGCGGACAGCTACAGAATCTGTTTTTTTAATGCACGGAGGCTATTTTATCGGGACTTACTAGTATTTAAATAATGTTGACACACTGGCATCTGCTCCTTTTGGTTTTCTTTACTTAGTTCTCATTTTATCCTAGCCTCTCTTTTGAGAATTAAATGCTACAGCAGTAGTTTCCTTTAGTGTCCTCATTCCAGTAATTAAGACAATTTGATTGAATTATGATCGTTGGGTCTGATACCCAGCGGCAGTGGCTAGCCAATCTAAAGTGGCTAGTTATCCCTGCTGAAATTAACACCCGGATATTCAGCATTAAATATCCGGGTCGGCTGGATAGCCGCAAAGCCAACTGGGCAGCGGCGATATTCAGCCACTGCTGGTTAACTTTGGTGGCAAAAGTTTTCTTTACTGTGCCTAACTTTCACCGCATAGCAATAACCGGACAGCAGCTAATATTGCCACTGCCCAGTTATCACCGGGAGCTTCTCTCGGAACACCCCAATACTTACCGGCTAAAATTGGGGCATGCAGTGACGGCACCCGCAGATATTTAAAGCACTAAACATGTTATTACCATTGAATATCCCAGCCAAAGTGATTAATGTGATTAGCAGGTCTGCTAACTGCGTTAAATCTATTTTAATATTCTAACTGGGCAGAGGATCCAGATTTCAGCCAAGCTCATTACCAGCTAAGAGGTCTTGAAAATTGTCTTCCACACCTATAAAATGCATGAAATATTTTGGACAGATACAAGTTTCCAAATTCTACTCTCTCTCCTCAATGAAATCCTCAATTATCTTGATACAGGAAATATATCATTTGCAGTATATCTTGATATATCATCCGCCTTTGACCTTGTGTTCCCAATTGCCTGACATTGGCTTGTGTGGTACAGTTCTCCTCTGATTCACTTCTTTCTTTATTTAACATTTCTTATATACCGTCTTTCATGATATCAAGGCAGTTTACATTGAACAAACTGAAATTACATTGAACAGGGCATTATAACTTGGAGATAACTATTTTACAGGGAACATGGGCAATGGAGGGTTAAGTGGCTTGCCCAAGACCACAAGGAGCACCTGTGGGACTAGATCACTTATTTTCTGTGACCTCTAACCTGGCCGCTTCTATCTCTTATCCCCTTAACTGTAATGTACCTCAGGGATCTGTCCTGGTCCCACTTTTGTTTAACATCTTCCTTTGACCTCTCACTCTTCTGGTACAGCAATTTAGGATCACAGCATATTACTATGCTATCAGTATCCTACTACTGTTTCACACTAGCCCCCTTTCTCCTGACCTTACCCCCTTAATAACTTACTCAGGTTACCCATTGGCTAACTAAAAACCATCTCATTCTTAACTCAAAGAAAACCACTGCAATCTGGTTGACTGGTTCTGCTATATCACCAACTGTTTCTCCTCTTCTTTCTGGTGTCCCTATCCCCCTGGTGTCCTCCTTCCATTATCTAGGGGTCATTATCAATTCAGCGCTAACCTTTCATTATTATATTAGCTCTGTCATACGTAGCTCCATGGTCTGTCTTCATAGGATTAGAGCTGTCTGTCCTTTTCTCGTCTCTTCAACTCTAACCACCCTGGTTCTCTCATTGGTCTTCACATGATTAGATTATTATAATGTCATCTTCGCCGGCCTACCCAACTATGACTGCAAGTCATACAGAACACAGTTGTTCGATTGTTAGCCCATGCCTCTCGCTACGACCATTTTACCCCCCTGATAATTGAATTCCATTGGCTTTCCATACGCTACCAAATTCATTATAAGCTTCTCACTCTGGTGTGAAAACTTTTACACACTGCTATTCCATCCTTTCTCTTCCCCCTCATCATTCTTCACACCCCTCATCGCATTCACCATCCAATTCACTCCAACTGCTTTTATCTTCCCTCTGCTTCCCAGGTTAAACTGGAGTTTACCATCATTCTGCATTTTATTTCCTCAGACCCTCCTTCTGGAATAACCTGCTCCCTGACCTCCGGTTAGAATTGTCACATTTCGCCTTCAAAACTAAACTGAAAACATATTTATTCCAGCAAGCCTATGATCTTCCTACTGCCTGATGTCACTCATCACCCTTGAACTACTCTCTCTTATTTTTCTTCCCCTTTCCTCTGGAATGATTGTAGTCATCTCTCCTATCATGCGATTTGTATTTCTTTTCTTTTATTCTGATCATTTGAATTTTTATTGTGAATCGCCCTGCTGCTACGGTGAAGGGTGGTATAAACATAAACAAACAAACATTGCTCAGTTTCTACTCATGCTAGGAAATTTTCTATTGCTAGACCTATTGCCTGAAATCATTTACCACTAATTATTAAATTTGAATCTACTTATCACCTTTTGAAGAAAAACATTTTTTTAGTAAGGCATTAAGAAGTGGATAAAGGCATTAGTTCATAATTTTATAATCAATAATTTAATATTTACATTGTTTTATGTATGTTAATTTCTAATTTTTGTGACAGGTAAAAAATAAATGTTTCAATAATAATAACAGTAGAGGTCACTGCCAGAACCCAAGCTTATGTCCTCAACACACAGGGTTTGGATAAAATATGTGTCTTGCCATTGACAGGCGTAACCATCAGCGGGCTATGGAGTCCATGCAGGCAACACTGGATGCAGAGGCTAAAGCCAGGAATGAAGCCATTCGACTGAAGAAAAAGATGGAGGGTGACCTGAATGAAATGGAGATCCAACTGAGCCATGCCAACAGGCAAGCAGCAGAGTCTCAGAAACTCGTCCGCCTTCTACAGTCTCAGATCAAGGTAAGAGACCAACAGCACCGAGTCTAACTAAGACTGTGTCACATCTTCTTTTCCTTTATGGCTAGGCTCTGGAACTCTGTTCTGAAAGAGGCCAGACTCAATACAGTCATTTTATCACTTCGTAAAGAGTTGGCTTTTCCATTAAGCTTACATAACACTAGAACAATTTCTTTCTATAGAAGTTCTATTAAACTAGTGCCCAAAAATCAGAGGAAGAAACATCAATAACCTCCAATATGCTGATGATAACACACATATAGCTGAAAGTGAGGAAGAAAAAAGTGCTGAAAACAGGTCTAGCAATCAGTTTCCCAACTGACAATGTAAACATCGAAGCTGTGAACAGTTTCTGCCTCCTGAGATCGGTGATCAGAGAGAAGGACTACAGCAGTCAGGAAATATGACACAGACTAGCATTAGTCAGAGCTGCAATGAAGGACTTAAAGAAGTTTTCAAGAACATGAATGTGTCTTTATAAAGATTCAAATTGTTCAGAGCACGTTTTTGGTGTGACACTATTTTGATGTAAAAGCTTAAAGAAGCAGGATAGGAGGAACACATGCATGTGAATTGGGTGTTGGTGGCATCTCTTACGAATACCATGGACAGCCAAGGAGACAAACAAATGGATTCTAAAACAATAATGCCAAAAACATTCACTTGAAGCCCAGATAGTCAGACTGAAATAACCATATTATGAGACCACTAGATTCACTGGAGAAATGATGCTTGGAAAGGCTGAAGGTAAAAGTTGTTGAGGAAGGCCTACAAAGACAGAGCGACAATATCACAGCAACTATGAATACTTTGCATCTACTCACCCCTCTTTTGCTATCCTTCACTGAGCTCTTTCTTTATAAGGACATACCATGCTGGGGTAGATTAGGTTCCACAGGGTCAAGGGGAGCAGCGGTTGGTGAACTGCTATGTATCTCTTAGGGGGAAGAGAATAGAGCTTATTCCTTGAGTCTCACGTGGTGACCCCGATGTATAAAATCTATACTAAATCTCAACAAGGTGACACTACAATTGAAGTATCATAGGAAAGAAAAAGGAAAATACATACTGACCCAAGATAAAAAAGTGCCCACCCGTAGCTTATACACTAGGGCTAACAATGGAGGTGTAGTGATAGTGCAAGCACTGTAGATGCAGATAACATCCCTGCCACAGATAAAGGCCGTGGTGAACGTTTTCATTGACCTCCCACAGTAAGTGAAACTTACTGTCGGAGGGGGGTCAGAAGCAGCAGGCCATGTGTGCCAAAACAGCAAGGCGGCAGTACAAAGCCACCGCTTTTGAAATGGTGTTGCCACCGCTGCTGCCGCCGCCAACCCCTCCTCCATCCCAAGATGGAATCGGCAGCATGAGGGGGAGCGACTGAGCCAGAGTTTCGGCCCCAGATGGCAGAAACTCTTGAGACGGCTCTGAGCAGTGGTTTCCCCCAAGTCTACCTTCTTGAAGACTTTTCTTCTTGTATAAGCCTCTTTTAAACCCAGCTATGTTAGATGCCTTGACCACATCTTCCAGCAACAAATTCTATGGCTTAATTGTGCATTAAGTAAAAAAAAAATACTGTCTCCAATTTGTTTTAAATCTTGCTTACCTAGGTTTCTGTCTACTTGGTTTTTATTCATAGGATCTACAGATTGAGCTGGATGATACTCTGCGCCATAATGATGATTTGAAAGAGCAGGCTGCCGCCCTTGAGAGACGCAATAACTTGTTATTAGCAGAGGTGGAAGAGCTGCGAGCTACATTAGAGCAGGCTGAAAGGGGCAGAAAGCTGGCAGAACAGGAACTACTGGAGGCTACAGAGAGAGTAAACTTATTACATTCTCAGGTATGTTCTACCATGTCTGTCTTCTTTTTCAATTTATTACTCACTTTTTCTTTCATCTTAAAGTAGAGACATTAACTTCCTGGTTTGGGGCCTTGAACTAGCTTGAGATATAAACTCCTCTCATCTCACATTAGCCCGACCTTCCTTGCTACTTGCCCGATGCAATAACTTGCCTAGTTTAAATGACCCAGCCGGGGATATTAACCCTCATGTAATGTTAGTACATTCGAGAGAAGGTAGTTACTCACCTGTAGCAGGTGTTCTCCACAGACAGTAGGAAAAGTCCTCATGTATGGATGACATCATCTGATGGAGCCCCTGTGCGGAAGTATTCTCAGCTCCTACTAGAAAATTTTAGATATTCACCGCCTATATGTGCATCTTCCCACCTGTCACCGCAGCACAATCTTAGCCTCAGTCCATTGAAAGAGCTGAGGAGAATCCAACTCTAAGAGGAGGTGGGAGGGTTGTGAGGGCTTTTCCTGCTTTCCATGGAGAACACTGCTACAGGTGAGCAACTACCTTTTCTTTGTGGACAAACAAGAAAAAGGTCCTCATGTATGGGATTCTGTAGCTATAGGCTACCTTGAACAAAAAGGGGAGAATAATTTTAGTTATTTAACAACTTTTTTATATCTCTGTATCTACTAGTCATGGCTGTTTACAGAGAACAGATTAGAACAGAAATTCGAACGTTACAAAGAACACTTTGTACAAAATAAAACTGTACAAAATAAACTGTACAATGTACAAAAATGAGGAACAGAGCTGAAAGTTAAAGTATGCAGTGTATAGGTATGACATTCATAGGGCAAGGTGTGCTGGGGGCCAGGCTGGTTTAGAGGTGTGTTATAGGTAAAGTAATACCGGGTGGTAAAATGTCCTTGGTGTGAGCAGCTAGTGGGAGGGTGGCTAGGTGTCTCAGCCAAAGTGCTTCAGGAAAAGAAATGTTTTTAACTTGTGGCGGAAGTCTCCACTGTCTGTGAGTGAGCGAATGTCTGGGCGGAGCGAGTTCCAGATGGTTGGAAGTGGAGGTGCTGGTTGTGGGCGATTGATGCTGGTACTGCAAGGAAGGTGTGCTTTGCACTTCTCTGTGCTCTCTGGCTTAGAGGCTTGCTAAGTAGAGACTGAAGAATATCCGCTGATAGGTGGAGGATGGTCCTAAAAACTGTCAGTGCTACTTTGTACCTCACTCTGCTGTAGATGGGGGAGCAAGTGAAACTGCTTCAATGGCTGTTATATGAGAGTGATAACTGGTGCCCGTGCTAATTCTGGCTGCAACATTCTGTGCAAGCTGTAGAGGCTGTAGTGTGCACTTTGGTAGACTCTAATAGATAATCTTAGCACAGTGAAAAATGGGGATGACGAGAGCCTGGCAGACATTTCTGAAGTCGTTGTAGTCAAGCAAGGGTCAGAGGTTCCACAGAGTCATGATATGGTAATATGTTCTTTTGGTAACATGCCTAATGTGGGCGTTGAAGTTCAGGCTCTGGTCCAGTGTTATGCCCAAGTATTTTACTTGTTTGTAATGTTGGGTTTGCAAGAGAAGAAGGGGTGCCTAGTTATGTATAGGACTTCTGTTTTCTTAGGGTTAATGAGTACATTGTGGAGGCTGAGCCAGTGCGTGACTGCCTCTAGGCATCTGCTGATTATAGAATAGTCGGGATTGCTGGTGGAGAATGGTGTGCAGATTAAGATGTCATCAGCATAAAGGTGATAAAGGATCTTGTGGCTCTGAATGACATTGCAGAGGGGTTGGATGAAGATGTTAAAAAACAAAGAAGATAGTGCTGAAACCTGTGGTAGGCCCTGTAGAAGCTTGAATGGGCTCAAGGTCTGTGATCCTGTTGTGAGCGGTCAGTGAGATAGGACTGGAACCACTGTAAGGTCTTGTCTTTTAGGCCAATTGCATGAAGGTGTAATATGAGCTAAGAGTGTATTACTGAGTCGAAGGCTGCAGATATGTCCAGGAAAACTAGAATGAGGCCTTGTGTGGTTTTCTCTGTGCCTTTGATTATATTCTTGAGGAGCGAGGTCAGCAGGTTTTCGGTGCTGTGAAACGGTTAAAGCTATGCTAGTGTTCATCGAGAGGGGAGTGGGAGTCCATGTAATCCTGTATTTGTAGTTGAACTGCCTTCTCGATGATCTTGGCAAGGGATGGGATGCTTGTGATGGGTCTATAAGAGGAGGGAACCACTGGGTTGTGTGTGTGATTTTATTAATGGTCTGATAGAATCTTGTTTCAAAGTAGTAGGCATGTATCCCAGAGCAAGTGATGATTGGAGAATGTGTAGGGTGACTGGCATGAGCTCCTGCCTTGTTATTTTTATCCATGAGAATGGGCAAGGATCCAACAGTGAAGTGGTGCAGTTGAGATTTGATATGATATTCTCCATTTGTTTAGCAGATAGAGGGCTAAAGGTTGACCAGGTCCCTGTGTCTGAGGCATTGGCAATGTTGTTTGCGTAGCTGAGTGGTATGGCTGTTGATGAATTTATTTTATTGTTATTTGAAAATATTTCTAACCTACTATATGCCCCAAGGCATTCAAGGCTGTGCCCAATCTAAAACTCAAAAAATGTCTTTTAGATAGGAGGAGCTCTTCAGTGGTGGTTAATGGTTGAATATGATATTTTGCCTCTGTGTTTAGTCATGTTTAGCTTTTTTTTTCTCGTGTTAATATTTGTGCATGTTTTGGACATTGGTTCCCTTGATGTGGGCTCTTACATATGTTATCTATTTTTTTTTGTATTGATTACCTGTATTAGTATGGTATTTTCCTTTGTTTATTTGGTTTTGTAACCTAAAAATCTGATAAATAAATGAAAAAAAAACAACAAAGGAAGCTCAGCTACTATAGGTGCAGTCTTTGGAGCAACTGGTAAAGCCTCAAAGTGAGCCGGCCCAGGTTTTCCTCCTGTTGAAAGACCTGGAATTAGTAGACCATGCGACACAGAATGCAACAGAGGGCTGCGAGGCTCTCATCATCCCAGCCCTGTCTAAAGAGCCTCTTGCTGCTGTTCCTTCAGCTAATAACAGTTCGCAATATCCACATCAGTTCATCAATAGTTCAGTCCATTCCACAGTTTTAAACTACTGTTGCAAATTTGGGTCAACCCTTACTCCTCAATAGGATGAAGTAGGATTGGGGGATGTCTTCTACCCACACCTCCCCTAAGCATTCCCCTGCCCAGCCCAAAGTTACCAGAAAGTAATTCAAGGAACTCACGCTTGAAGATCCAGATTCCTGGTAGTCTATGTCCTCCCAAATACAATCCCAGGGTTGTGCTTGTTCCAGCTCCATAGGTTCTGGTACTCAAGAGGTCCAGTAAGCCTGCATGGGGCTGAATCCAGGCTGGAGGGAGCTCCCTGGTACTGGGGAAGCTGCTTTATATGCTCCTCGCCCTGTCAGGGAGGACTATCAGCCCCACCTTCTTCCTCAGGAGTTTTCTCCATAATTGCACCACCTGGGATTTTCTGTGGCAAGGCCTTCCCATCCCTTACCCAAGGTATTCTGGAAACTGTAGTGCTTTACTCTGTCACAGTACTCAGGGTCCATTGAGCTTGTCTCATATTGAGAAATGCCAAAGGTGTTATATCTACTGTTGAGGCCATGTGGCCTAATGATGTTAACATGGTATGAGCTGACATTTGCTGACTCATTGAGCCTCCAGTACTATTGCTATCAGTCTGACTAGTCTGCCTGTCTGTATGGGAGAAAAGCTCTTGCCTCAGTCATGTCGAGCAGAGCTCCGATAAATTGTTGGGTGGGATAGAGGTGGGATTTGAGATAATTGACTACAAATCCTAGTAGTTCTAGCATCCAAATGGTGAATCGTGTTGACTACAAAACTCCCTCTGGAGTGGTGCTCTTGAGCAGCCAATTGTTCAAGTAGGGAAAAACATACACGTCCATCCTGAGTAAAAATGTTGCTACTATGACAATGCAGATGTGAAGCCAAAAGGCAGAACGTGCTACTGGAAGTGCCATTGATCTACTACAAATCTGAGATACTTCCTGGGACTGCGATGTATCTGTATGTGGGTATGTGCATCCTTCAGATCCAGAGCGCATAGCCAAGTTCCTTGTTGGAGATAAGGGAATATAGGGTACCTATAGAAATCATTCTGAACTTTTATTTGACCAGATATTTGTTCAGATCTCTTAGGTCTAGGATGGAACGCTATCCTCCTGTCTTCTTGGTGACCAGGAAATACCTTGGATAAAATCCCCACCCTTCTTGCTCTGCTGGAACAAGCTTGACTGCTAGATCTCTTTGAAGGGTGGTCTTTGGATAATTTGTAAGACCCAAGTTTGGAGGTTACAAAGGGCCACCTTTGGGCAAAAAAGAATGAGCCTCCCTCTTACAGGAGAGTACTCCATTGAGGCTATGGGAAGAGTGGCTGTCTTCCTCTCTCTGTGATCACTTGTATTTCATGAAGACCTCCCTCTTTTTCTTCACCTTTTCAGCTACTTCTTTTGAGAACCATAGCGGCCTCCATTTCCTTTTACCTTTATTTTCCATTCTAACAAAAAGTTTGGTTGCCTTTAAAATATCCCCTTTCAGTATTTCCCCCTGTTTTTCAACATCCCCCAGCTGTTCCAATCCTTCTAACGATGCCTTGAGATATTGGCCCATCTTGGCAAAGTTAGTTTTCCTAAAGTCTAAGATCCTCACTTTTGAATGGATTTTATCATCCATAGACCTAATACTGAACGACACCATCTGGTGATCACTGAATGTGAGATGATGTCCCACTATAACATCAGAAACACTTTCATCATTGGTAAGCACCAAGTCCAGTATGGCCCCTTCACGTGTGGGTTCTGTTACCAGTTGCCTGAATAGTTCTCCCTGTAGAGAATCCAGGATCTCCTCACTCCCTCACAAAATCCTGGAATATTATATCCTCAGGAAGAGATATTCATCTTTCCTGAGAAGGACAAGGATTAGAGGGCAGTTTTGGGGATCTATCCTCCAACAGAGCGTCAGACTCCTCATCCATGATCCATCCTTCTGATTCAGACTCAGAGAGGAAGTCAAAGTACTTCTGAGCCTCGATCTGGTCGACTCTCCTTCCCTGTGGGGATTGGGAGCTCCTACTGGAGTGTCAATGCACTGAGGATTTCCTGCAAACTGGGGTTGCATTGGACTCCAATGAAATGGAAAGTGATATTAGTCAGGTAGGCACCAGTGTTGGGGGCCCTGCGATGCCTCGATGTTGATGCCTTTCCCGCAGGCACTCTATGCTTCTCAAGGATAGGTTGGATGTCTGCAGGTGCTGATGCACCATTCATCAAGGCGCTTAGGTACTGCATAGTGAACAGCATTGTTATTCCATCCTGGACAGCTTTCAGAAGGTGTCTCTCCAGGTTTGCCATCTGCAAAGATGCTGGGCGTAAGCAGCATTGGCCAATGTTCCTAAAACCTGAGATGATATATCAGTAAATTGGTCTCAGCTATCCGAAGACCATCGCTGCCCTTATGATGTTTTGGAAGTTGAGCTTTCTTCCCTTCAGTGCAGCTTGTCGCAGGGCACCCTCTGTAGAGGGGTAGTAGACCCGGGAGGGGCCCGGACAAAAGAAAGGTGAGGGTTGAGGTTGGCCTATGCTGCAAGGGTCAAGGGTGGTTACTCCTTGTGGCTTCCTTGTAACCAACGCTCAAAGAACGAATGCACAGAGTGGAGGGAAAGTTAAAGGCTTTATTTCCCTTTCTTGCATAAAACGGTTCAAAAGGATTGGCTATAGTAACAACTGAAATGTCCTTACTTCAGGATAGGGAAAAATAAAAGCAAGCAATAAAGTAAAGGCTGTTATCTTCACAGAACATTTGTACAAAAACAATAAACTTCCTTCACTTAGTTATCTGATACATTGGGGATATATTCAACACTCCCCGAGGCACAATATGTACAATCCATTGCATTATCTGATTCTTCCCCCTCTGATCCTACTTGCATGGATTCAACCTCAGAAGCCTCTGAATCTGTAGCATCAGGGTAATCGTAATCGGGTTTCTTATATACTTGTTGCACTATGTCCCAATGCCTAGCATTTAGCTTTGGGCGTCGGTCTCCAGGAGTTTTGCAGTACAACGGTCCCTCTCTGATTAGAGGTTCAAAAGCAGATTCATAAAAAGATTTCCCACTCAAACTTCTCTTCTTAGACAAACTTCTTTCATAGTCTTGCTTACAAGAATGTTTAGGGTAACAGTAATCCTCTTCCCACTGTCTTCCCCATACTTTAGGCTTCTGAAGGTAATTATCAGTAATAAGAGTTTTACCTTTGAGGCTTCTCTTCCTTCTCTCTAGTAAGGCTTGAGGCCTACCTTGGTTTGGCTTCAGCGCAGCAGTGCTCAGGCTCTCCTGTGGTCTTTCCTTAGACTTCAGACCATAGTGGTAAGGATGTTTTCTTTTCTCCAAACAAACCTTTCCCACCTCTGAGAATGGACGAACCTCTTTATTCCACGGCTGCTGTGAGGACCTTCTGCCAGGTACTCCCTTGCGGTCCCAGTACTTCTCTTGGCTTTTTCTCTGTTCCTTATTCCACTCCAACTCTGGTTGAAATTCCTGCTTTGCTTTCTGCTCAGGACTCTGCTTCTTTCTGCTCTTGCCAGTGCATTTGCCTTCCTCTTTGCCTCCTCTACTTTGGCTCTGGCTGCTGCTTCTGCTTTGGCTTCTGCTTTGGTCCTTCTCCTTCCTCTCCTTCTCCAAGTCAGACTTGCCTCTGTTCAAAAAGAAGCTGTCTGGGCTTGCGTCCCGCCCAGAGGGGCGTGGTTTCTCGGTCTCTCTCTCGACTCTCCTGCTCCCCCTAGATGGATCCTCCCAATATTGCCGGTTGTGCTTGCCTTTTCCTGGTTTTAAACCTTTTTCTTTCACTTCAAGAGGGTCTGCTGCATCACAAGCTTAAGAGGCACTCTTGTGAAAATGCTTTGAACACCATATCTCAGAGGGCCCTAACGTTGATGAATCAAGGCCTCCACCCAATGCTCGCCATCTTTGCCCTTCGGTGTAGATGAAGATGAAGATAAATCCTTCTCCATCTTTGAGCAAACATCAAGAGATGATCAATGCTCCTGTGACCTACTGGTGTTGGGCTCCAAGTGGGCTCAAGGGCTCCTCAATTCAATGCACTGCCAGTGTGTGATGCAGCCTTTGAACCATAGAAAACAATGCCACCATTGTCGATGTCAGTGGATCGGACTTAGAAGCACCAAAAAGGATGCTGCGCCGTTTCTCTCAACCCTTCAGCCCCCTTTTTGTCATCTGTAAGAACAATTTACAAGAAGGCTCATGATCAGGTTTCAAGCACTGGAGGCACTAATTATGCGTGCCATTATGGATATGGTCTTCGAGCACTTGGAACATTCTTAAATCCTCTGGCAAGTTTCTGGGACATGTCATCTGAAAAAATAGCCACAGAGAAAACAAATAACTTAATATTGACAGGAAAAATATTAAAGCTGCAGCTGGAGCACCAACACCTATGGGGGTGAGGTGCCATGAAAAATTAAAGAAAACTTTAATGTTCAAAAATGCTAGCTAAGGGAACTTAGGTAAAGTATTACTACCGTGATGACAGTTAAAAAACAGTGTTTCAAAAACAATGAAAAACTGTCTGACTTAAAGTATTTACAGAGCACTGGAACAGCTTCCGAGGGGCTCTGCGGAAATAAACTGAGGCTAAGATAACGCTGCAGTGAAGGTTGGTAAGATGTATGCATGCATGTGAGTGTCCAAAAGCTTCTAGAAGGAGCTGGGAATGCTCCCACGCAGGGGTTCCCTTGGATGGCGTCACCCATACACGAGGACATAAGAACATAAGATATGCCATACTGGGTCACCTCAAGGGTCCATCAAACCCAGTATCCTGTTTACAACAGTGGTCAATCCAGGCCACAAGTACCTGTCAGGTTCTCAAAAAGGTACACAGATTCCATGCTGTTTATCTCAGGGGTAAGCAGTGGATTTCTCTAGTCCTCTTTAATGATGGTTTATGGACCTTTCCTCCGGGATCTTGTCCAAACCTCTTTTAAACCCAGCTACACAAGCAACTTGTCCATGGAGAACTGAACAAAACCCCTTTTTAACATGCCAGACAGCAGTACACTAACAGAAAACTAATCGGAAGTATGAAAAGAAGTCCTGGTGCACATTTTAGCTTTTTTGCTTCCTCTTGGCATGGGGTAATTGCACAAGCAAGATCAATTACATTTAATAATTAAATTCTAAAAACAAATGATAGTTAATGGTGGCTTCATTCATTTCTTATGGGAACAGTATCCAAGCAAAAATTCCATTCTGGTTCCCTTTCAAATGGACAAAATACAATGCTTGTTGAGAGAATTAGGAATAGTCTAGTGGTTTGAGCAGTGGGCTGAGAACCAGAGAAACCAAGGTTCAAAATCCCACTGACCTTGGACAAGTCACTTAACACTCTATTGCCTCAAGTATAAACTTAGATTGTAAGCCCTCTCAAAAGAGGGACGTACTTACTGTTCCTGAATCTAACTCACTTTAACTACGACTGAGAAGGTGTGAACTAAATCCAAAATAATAAGAGCTTCCTGTCACATCTCACCAGCCTAGTGTATCAGCATGAATCATTACCCTTCCTTGTGTCATACCAATATGGGATTTTAACCTCCCTCACATCGACAGCTTCAGACACAAATGTTGTAATATCTCACCAAACTGGAGCATTAATCTTGTGTGTGTCACAACAACCTGTGATCTCAAGCTTGTCGTATAACTGGCAGTGTGTCACCTTAGCCTGGAGCATTGGCCTCATTTCTGTTGCTGGCCTGGGGTATTAACCTGATTTGTATTGGCAGTCCGGGACATTAATTACCAATGTGTTGCATTAGCCTGAGGTGTTCACTTGTTTTGATGCTTACCTAGAGCATTAACTTCACTTGAATCAGCAGTCTGGTGCATTAATCCCATCTATATCATATTTGCCACAGGCATTTTACCTGCAGTATTATTGATCATCTCTGTGTCACAGCAGTCTAGGACATTAATCATCTGCATGTGACAGAAAGCTGGGGCATTAAGTTTCCTTCATTTACTTTGCTGTCCTTATTTTCTAAATGAGGCAAAATTCCAAAGCAGCTATGTGATTTGCAGTCAGCACCAACCGCATAACTGCTTTGTTTTAAATTCCTGGCAGATGCAGGGCTAAAAGCTATGTAGGGCCCGATATTCAGAGAGATTAACATAGCAGACCTGCTAACCATGTTAATCGTGATGCCCGGGATATTCAGCGGCACCAACATGGCTAGCGCTGCTAAATATCCCTGGCTGCTGCTGGTGAACAGCTGATGCTAGCCGGCTGGCATCAGGGTATTGTGGGGGTGGATTGGAGGCAGCACCTGTCAATAACTGGGCAGCGGCGATATTCAGCCACTGCGGTGAAAGTTAGGCCACCCTTTAAGATGCCTAACTTTTGCTGCTTAAAGATAAATGGGCAGCTGCTGAATATCGCTGCTTCTCGGTTATTGGCAGGTAATAGCCAGGTAATGCCAGCAAAACCTAGGCATCGTAAAGGCTGACCTAACTTTCAGCGCAGAAGCTACCTGGGCAGTGGCTGACTATCACCGCTGTCCCGTTAGCTTCGCTGCTATACAGCCAACCCGCACATTCAATGCTGCTGGCCCGATATGACCCCGGCATTGAATATCTGAGTTTTAAGTTCAGTGGTGATGGCTAGTCACTTTTCTTAGGCTAGCTGCGACCACTGAATATTGGGCCTCTAGAGACTAGCAAAATGTTGCCATTCTGTCTAACTTAAGCATTCAAGTCTGAATGCAGAAATAATATGATACGGATAAGTTATCCATTTAAAGTTATGCAGCCATTTTCAATGATTGCTCTTGAACACATTGCTTCTCTGAACTGGAAAACCTTTTGGCTAAATACTGACTTCAAAATGCCTTTATGATTTTTAAAAAGCACTGTGGAAAATAGACATATCTGCAATTAAACAGAATTCATTGCTTTGTTAATTATGCCTTGCTCAAGTTTCAGTGTGCATGGTACAAAACTGTTCACTGTGAAGGATGTAGGGTGCAGGAAACAGATGAAAAGTGAAGACTGTACTATGAGTGTGCAGGGGAGCTGCAGTGCATCAGTGCTCATGTGTGTGCTGTCATTGCCTTACAGAATACAGGACTCATCAATCAGAAGAAGAAGCTTGATGCTGACATTGCACAGCTGAGTTCAGAGGTGGAGGAGGCCGTACAGGAGTGCCGCAACGCTGAAGATAAGGCTAAGAAGGCTATCACTGATGTAAGGAGAGATGAAAGACACATGGGATAATCCCTTTCCCCAGGGTACTCGGGGTGAAGAAAATTACAAGTGGCCGTCTTGCCTGAGCTAGCCATGCATTCAGCTCTCTGGATCTGGGAGACACTGGTAGAAAACAATTAGACACTAAATTTAAGGATAAATTAGTTCTACTTTTCAGGACATGCTAACATAGACTTGTGTTTCCCCTATGGCATGCTTTAACTCGAGAAAGTGGGAGTGTATGCATGCAATGAGCATAATTAGTGCCATACTGGATAAGGGCAAAGGTCCACTGAGCGATATCCTGGGACTGTAGCCAATGCAAGTTATTTAGAACTATCCAATCAGTCCTAACGGGGACCCTTTCTCTGTTGCTCATTCACAGAATATTACCCTGTAGCTATGTGGATAATGATCGTAAATAGACCTGCCCTCTAGAAGCTTGTCCAAACATTTTTATTTATTTATTTAACAAACGCTTATATACCGCACTTTCCCATGGATCAGGTGCGGTTTACAAAGAACAATGGTATGAACAGGTGAAACTGTTATAGATACCTAATCATCTTACATGTAACATCTGTGAACTTTATACAATGAACTTAGACCTTATTACATAGAACTAGAACTTATTACCAAGGGCCTAACAACTGTGTGCATTACAACCTTTGCACAGAGCTTTAGTAACTATGTGTATTACAACTATTTACATTGGACTTAGACTATGTACATTACAGGGTGTTTGCAGTTTGGCCTTCTTATGTTCGCATTATTATTACAATGAGGAGAAAAATTGAATTAGTGTTTCTTTGGTTGCAGTTTAAGTACATTAACCTTTATCTTTATTTTAAATGTTATGTTGTTTTCCATTATCCTTTGCTGGTTTGGGTAATAGTGCTTGTCTGTACACCATAGTGTGTCATAAACATTTGTGTTTTTAGTTTTTTACAAAATTCCCTGATATCAGTTAGATTTCTGATTTCTTCAGGTAGTGCATTCCAGAAGATTGGGGCTGAGTGTGAAAAGGCCTTGTTGTTAGTGGACTTTTTGGCTTTTGTAAAGTCTTTCGGAATCATAATTTTGTTTGTATTTCCTCTCCTTTGGGTGCTTTTTGGTGTTTCCCTGTTAATTAGTGTGCTCAGTACCGATGGTGCTAGGTCGTTTATTACTTTGAATGTGGTTATTAGGATTTTGTAGCTTATTCGGCAGTAGATTGGTAGCCAGTGGAGATTAGCTAATATGGGTGTTATGTGTTCGATTGTGCGGACCTTCATGATGGTTCTGGCGGCTACATTTTGTACCAGCTGAAGCCTTTTAAGGTTCTGTTTTGTTATTCCTTGGAGTACTGTGTTCGCAAAGTCAAAGTGGGGTATAATGACTGCTTGTATTATGCTCATGAAGTCATGTAGGTGAACCAATGGGCGTAGTTGTTTAAGTGTCTTAAGTTTGTAGTGGATTTTTTTTGTTGTATTTTTGATGTGGGATTCCATACTGAGGTTCTTATCCAGAATCACTCCTAGGTACTTCACCTCATTTTTTGTTTTGATCTCGTGGTTCTGTAGTGTAATAAATGTTGGGGATATGTAGGATTGTTTTTTTTGTCACGTATAGGATATCTGTTTTTGAGAAATTGACGTGTAAGTTGTGTTCTTTGAGCCATGTTGTCAGTTCGTTGAAGCACTCTTATTAATTGCATTGGCGGGTTGGGGATCCTGAATGGAAGGTATACCATTATATCGTCCGCATAGATATGGTAGTGGACTAGTAGTGGACGCGGAACCATTTGAAGATGTTGCAGACTGTTTGAAGGTAAATATTAAAAAGGAGTGCCGAAAGGGCAGATCCCTGTGGGAGGCCTTGTTTCTGCTTGAATATGTTAGATGTTTGGTTATTGATTCTTACTGTTTGGGTTCTGTTGTTTAAGTATGAGGTAAACCAGTTGTGTACTGTTGAGTTTATCCCTATTTGTCTGAGTCTGTTTAGCATTGTTGTGTGGTTTACGCTGTCAAATGCGGCGGAGATGTCTAAAAATAGTAGAATGAACGCTTGTTTAGAGTCGTCAATTCCTCTTACAATTGTGTCTAGTAGTACTGTAAGTAGCGTTTCTACTCCGTGGTAAGGGCAGAAGCCATATTGCTGTTCGTCGAGAGGGGCCAAGGTATCAATGTAATCTTGAATTTGGATTTGGATTACTTTTTCAATTAGTTTGGCCATGAAGGGTATGCTCGATATGGGTCTATAGGAGTTGGGTGAAGTTTTGTCGAGGTTGCCATTTTTAAGGATTGGGTGTATTTGTGCATGTTTAAGGGTTGGAGATAGATAAGAACATAAGATATACCATACTGGGTCAGACCAAGGTCCATCAAGCCCAGTATCCTGTTTCCAACAGTGGCCAATCTAGGTCATACGTACCTAGCAGTTTCCCCAAAAGACACAGGTTCCACAATGCTTGTACTGGGTCAAGCATTGATATCCTGGGTCCCTTCTTAATAATGGTTTATGGACCTTTCCTCCAGGAACTTGTCCAAACCTTTTTTAAACCCAGCTACACTAACAGCCTTTACTACATCCTCCGGTAACAAATTCCAGAGTTTGATTACACGATTAAAAAAATATTTTCTTTTATTAGTCTTAAATAGTTTACCCTGTAGCTTCATTGCATGTCCCCTAGTCTTTCTATATTCTGATAACGTAAACAATCGATCTACGTTTACCCGTTCCACTCCGTTCATTAATTTATAAACTTCTATCATATCTCCACTCAGCCGTCTCTTTTCCAGGTTAAAGAGCCCTAACCTTTTTAGCCTTTCTTCATAGGAGTATCCTTCCATCCCCTTTACCATTTTGGTGGCTCTTCTCTGAACCTTTTCTAATAACACTATATACTTTTAAAGATACGGTGACCAGAATTGCACACAATATTCAAGGTGTGGTCTCACCATGGAACGATATAGAGGCAATATAATATCTTTTGTTTTATTTTCCATTCCTTTCCTTATGATACCTAACATTCTATTTGCTCTCTTGGCCGCCGCTGCACACTGGGCGGAGGGTTTTAACATGTTATCCACAATGACGCCTAAATCTTTTTCCTGGGTGGTGGTTCCTAATGTGGAATCTTGCATTGTGTAACCATAGTTTGGGTTGTTCTTCCCTAGGTGCATAACTTTGCACTTGTCCACATTAAATTTCATCTGCCATTTTGATGCCCAGTCTTCCAATTTATCAAGATCCTCTTGCAATTTTCCACAATCCTCTTGGGTTTTAACAATTTTAAATGGAGTGGAGGAGTGGCCTAGTGGTTGGGGCAAGGTACTTCAGGCCGGAAGGTCGGGGGTTGAAATCCCACTAGAGGACAGCAACCATGGGCCGGAAGGACTGGGGTTTCTAGTCCCACAGGTGCTCCTTGTGATCTTGGGCAAGCCACTTAACCCTCCATAGCCCATGTTCCCTGTAAAATAGTTATCTCCAAGTTATAGTGCCCTGTTCAATGTAATTTCAGTTTGTTCAATGTAAACCGCACTGATGCAGAATAGCGCGGTATATAAGAGAATGTAAATTTAAAAAAATTAAAAATTAAATAAATAGTTTTGTGTCATCTGCAAATTTGATAACCTCACTCGCTATTCCACTTTCCAGGTCATTTATGAATATGTCAAAAAGCAGCGGACCCAGCACAGATCCCTGGGATCACCACTATTCACCTTTCTCCATTGGGAAAATTGGCCATTTAGTCCAACCCTCTGCTTTCTATCTTTTAACCAGTTCCTGATCCACAGTAGTACACTGCCTCCTATCCCATGATTCTTTAGTTTTGCCAAACGTCTCTGATGAGGAACCTTGTCAAAGGCTTTCTGAAAGTCCAGATACACTATATCAACTTACTCACCTTTGTCCACCTGTTTATTCACACCTTTAAAAAAACATAACCGATTAGTAAGACAAGATCTTCCTTGTCTAAAGCCATGTTGGCTGTCTCCCATTAGGCCATGACTATCTACATGCTGAGTAATTTTATTCTTTATGATGGTTTCTACCATTTTTCCTGGTACTGATGTGAGGCTCACCGGTCTGTAGTTTCCCGGATCACCCCTGGAACCCTTTTTAAAAATTGGTGTTACATTGGCGATCCTCCAATCTTCAGGTATTAGAGATGATTTTAATGATAGTTCACAGATTACTAATAGCAGATCTGCAATCTCATATTTCAGTTCTTTCAACACCCTTGGATGTATACCATCCGGCCCAGGTGATTTGCTACTCTTCAGTTTATCTAATAGTAGTAATACATCTTCCCGATGTATCAATATTTCCTTCAATTCTTCCGCACCTTTAAATACCACTTCAGTCATGGGTAACATCCCTACATCTTCCTCAGTAAAGACCGAAGCAAAAAATTCATTCAGTCTCTCTGCTATAGCCTTGTCGCCTCTTAGTGCCCCTTTAACACCTCTATCATCTAATGGACCAACTGACTCTCTCACAGGTTTTTTGCTACGAATGTACTTGAAAAAATCTTTATTTCGCGTTTTTGCTTCCGCAGCAAGCTACTTCTCAAATTCTCCCTTTGCCTGCTTTATCAATGCCTTGCATTTGACTTGCCAGTGCTTGTGCTGTTTCCAGGTTTCATAGTTTGCCTCTTTTTTCCATTTCCTGAAAGATGCTTTTTTGGCAACAACAGCCTCTCTGACCTCACCTTTAAACCATGCTGGCAGTTTTTTGGACTTCCTTCCACTTTTCTTAAAGCGTGGAATAAAGCTGGTTTGGGCTTCCAAGATAGTATTTTTCAACAACACCCAAGCTTGATGTAAGTCTTTAACCTTTGCAACTGCTCCTTTTCTTAACTATTTTCCTCATTTTATCATAGTCTCCCTTTCGAAAGTTAAAAGATAGTACTGTGGATTTCCTTACTATCCCTCCTCCACTAATTAAATCAAAGGCGATCATGCTATGATCAGTATTGCCAAGTGGCCCCAACACCCTCATCTCTTGCACTAGATCTGGTGTTCCACTAAGGACTAGGTCTAATATGGCTTCCCCTCTGGTCGGTTCATGAACCAGCTCCTCCAGGAAGCAGTCATTTATTTCATCTAGGAACTTTATCTCCCTAGCATGTCCTGCCGTGACACTGACCCAGTCGATTCCGGGGTAATTGAAATCACCCATTATTATTACTGCGCTGTAACTTTTGTTAGCTTCCTTAATTTCTTTGAGCATTTCATCATCCATTTGGTCATTCTGGCCAGGTGGTCGATAGTACACTCCCACTGCCATCGCCTTCCCCTTTTTACATGGAATTTCAATCCATAGAGATTCTACAGCAAATTTTGTTTCCTGCAAAAATTTAATCCTTTCTGACTCAATGCCCTCTCTAACACAGAGCGCAACCCCTCCACCAATTTGATCAGCTCTATCATTATGATATAGTTTGTACCCAGGTATCACAGTGTCCCACTGGTTGTCCTCCTTCCACCATGTCTCTGAGATTCCAATCATATCTAACCTCTCATTTAGTGCTATATATTCTAACTGTCCCATCTTATTTTTTAGACTTCTAGCATTTTATTCATATTAATTTGGCTATTGGTAGACATAGGTAATTTGGGATCTTTAAGCTCTATCTGCTCCATACGTGAGGGCATTTGGGCTACTTTACTCTTTTTTGGAACCTCTCTGCTTTTGGTAGTATCCTTCAAGGATACATTCTTCCGAACCATCCGCTCTTGGGCGACTGTCGGCTTTTTCCTATTATCTAGTTTAAAAGCTGCTCTATCTCTTTTTTAAAGGTTAATGCCAGCAGCCTGGTTCCATCCCGGTTAAGGTGAAGCCCATCCCTTCGGAAGAGCCTCTCCTTTCCCCAGAATGTTCCCCAGTTCCTAACAACTACAAAACCCTCATCTCTGCACCATTGTCTCATCCACGCATTGAGACTCCGGAGCTCTGCCTGCGTTTTGGGTCCTGCACGTGGAACGGGAAGCATTTCGGAGAACGCTACCCTGGAAGTTCTGGATTTCAACTTCCTACCTAAATGCCTAAATTTAGCCTCCAGAACCTCCCTACCACATTTTCCTATGTCATTGGTACCGACATGTACCAAGACAGCAGACTCCTCCCCAGCACTATCTAAGACCTTATCTAGTTGGCGCGTGAGGTCAGCTACCTTTGCACCAGGCAGGCATGTTACCAGGCGATCCTCACATCCATCATCCACCCAGCTATCTACATGCCTAATGATCGAATCACCAACTATAACGGCTGTCCTAACCCTTCCCTCCTGGGCACATGGCCCTGGAGAAACGTCCTCGGTACAAGAAGGTTTTACATCACCTGGAGGACAGGTCCTAGTTACAGGATCACTTCCTGCCACACCAGGGTGATGCTCTCCTGTCAAGTGACCTCTCTCCTCCATGGCAACAGGGATGCTGCCAGACTGGAGGTGAGACTTCAGGACTATATCCCTGTAGGTATCGTCTATGTACCTCTCTGTCTTTCTTATGTTTTCCATTTTGGTGGCTCTTCTCTGAACCTTTTCTAATAATGCTATATCCTTTTTATGTCTTCCAAGTCTGCTACTCTAGCTTCTGAACCTTTTCTAATAACGCTATATCCTTTCTTATGTCTTCAAAGTCTGCTACTCTAGCCTCTAGAGAACGGACTCGTTCCCTGAGAGCAAAGAGTTCCTTGCACCTAGTGCACACCTAAGACCTCTCACCAATTGGGAGAAAATCATACATGTGACACTCAATGCAAAAGACTGGAAAGCCCCATCTCGCTGCTGGACTGCTGTCTGCATCTTAGTTTTAAGTTTTTGTTTAGATCTTTAAGTTCTTTATTTACTAAGGGTTGCTATGGATATTTATACCAATAAAACTGTACCTAATACGTTTAATATACCTTGTTCACCTGAAGCTTAATTAATCTCAGGTCCTTAGTGTATGACTGATTTGGGTAACGAGCTTCACCTGAGAGCACCTCCTGTCTTTTAAGATGTGTAAGTACCTATAAAGTTACGATTATCCCAGGGGTGGGTGGGTGTGGGGAGGGAGGGAGGGAAATAACACTTATTAAAAGAGGGCTGCTACACAGTACCCTGTCCTGTGCTGCTGAGGTAAGCTATATTCTTATTTGATTTAAATTATAGCTCTTTGCTGCTGCTAGGCTCTAACTTATTATGAAATTTAAACTACAAGCTCTCTGCTGGGTTCCAAATTTAACCAGAAATCTCTCTTCTGTTTTTTAAATTTAAACTAAAAGTACTTTGCTGATACTAGGCCCTGAGTGACTATTAAATTTAAACTACAAGCTCTCTGCTGGGTATGAAATGTAACCAGAAAGTTCTCTTCTGTGTTTTAAATTTAAACTTAAACTGCTGCTACTAGGCCCTGACTGATTTAACAAAAAATAGTGGGTTCACAGATTAATTAGCTTTAATAGAAAGAATTCCTTTCAGAAAATTCCCAGAAGTATATACTCACAATTGCAGATCTCTCTCCAGAAGTAACAGTCCCCAATTTCTAGTCCTTCAAGTACCCTTTTTTTAGTGAAAGGTTAATCATAGGTAGCATGAACGAGGAGAGAATTGGTAGTGGTTTTTTTATCCAGTTTACTGGACATGGATCTAAATAGGATGTTGTTGTATTTAGGTTTGAGATTATGTTCTTGAGTGTGTCTTTGGATATCGGGTGAAAGTCTGACCAGTTGTTAGTTTGGTGATAGTGTGCTTCTCTGTGTGATGTTGGTAGGGGGGCTTGCTGTTTTGTTTTGTTCATGTAGTAATGGGCTAGTGTCTGTGGTGATATATCGGTGATGATTTTGTTTGAGTTGTATGTTTTGTTTGTTAAGTTTTGTACAATGCTAAATAGTTCTCACGGTCGGTTTATGGAATTAGCTAGTATGGCGGAGTGGTGTTTTTTCTTTGTGCTTTCTGTTGTCTCCTTGTATATTTTAGGGGTGTTTAAGTAGTTCTCATAGTTTATAGTGGATTTGGTTCTTCGCCATTTCCGCTCTATTTTTCGCAGATCTCTTTTCATTAATTTTAGTGTGGTGCTGAACCAGGGGGCATCTCTGCTTTTAGTCCTGTTATTTTTTATTGTTTAGAGGTTTTGGTGTTATTTTGCATGTTGCAGCATTGGCGATTATTTTGTGCCAACTTTCAACCGCTTCGTCAAGGTCAGATGGAGTGAGAGATAGATGAGGTATTATTTGGTCAAGAAATTCCTCCTCGTTGAATTTCTTGAATCTGTTTGTTAGGGACTGTTGTGGTCTGTTGGTTTGGGTAATGTCTGTTTAGGTGAGATTACATTTTAGGAGGTGGTGGTCTGACCATGGGACTGGTGTACACTCCAGTGATGCAGTGTTGAATAGTTTCTGGAGTGATCCCGGTAGGAAGACGAGGTCTAGCGTTCCACCTGTGTTGTGAGCTTTTATTATTGATGATCTACAAGCACAAAAGTAAATGCTCAGAAAATATAGCATTTATTTTTATGCTTTAAACTCGGCTATGCTATAAATTTTGTCAAAATACTTCACCAGCAAATTCCACAGCTAAATTGTGTGCCAGCTGTTAGTTTTATAGAATGCCACCTAGAAAGGGTAAATAATTGTTCCTTATTTATCTATTCCACCCCATTCATAATTTTATGCTGAAAAGCTTTAACCCATTTAGCTGTTCTTTAGAGAGAAGTCATTCAATCCCCATTATCATGTTACATTTTTCTGTACCTTTTCTAGTTTTGGATTTCAGTCAGGAAGGGAAGTACATGTAGTTTCTAATCACCTTGTGTTTTTTGCATCTGTGGATACATGTGCACACTTCAAAAGGGAAACTTAACAAGGGATTTCCCTTTGAAAATGAGCTAGGAGTCTGTAGGTACCCGTACGCTGCACTGAAAATAATCCCAGGGTATGGTCATATTATGGATACTTACAAAGGAATAACAACATTTTCAGTTTTATTTTCTATTTCTTTCCTATCTGACATTCTGTTTGCTTTTTTAACTGCTGCTGTACACCACATTCAGGATTTCAAATTTCACAAAGAAATAAGAGTCAACGGGCAAAATTGACTGGATTATCTCAACACAACAGTGACTAGTTTCCAAGAGCTATGGTCCCTTGTCAGGTCACTGAAAAAAAACCAATAGTTACTGTAAGTTTAGATAGTACAGTATCAGGAAGGCATGAAGCTGTCTGCCTGTCCCATTACAATTTGCTAAACTGACAGCTGGAGAGAGTTTGACAGAGGTGATGGATTTTAAATGGATCTTTTTATGATAATGGGTGAGAAGATTAATGAGATCATAGCAGGTAATTTTATAAGGTGATCTGAGCACATAGAACAACATTTTACCCATCAAGATAGGTGCTTTTAACACTGCCCGGAGGTATACAAGCACAAAAGTAGATGCTCAGAAAATATAGCATTTATTTTTATGCTCTAAAGATGTGGACATTTCTGAGGAAAATTCTGACTGGCATATACATGGACAAACTTACAGTTGCCTCGTAACAAGTGTTACTTTGTGCAGACATTTTTGGGTAAGACAATTTATAAAAGACACATATGCGCATAAATTACCTTTATAAAAGAGGTGTGATGGATGCAGTTATGTGCCTTTCCTGCCTAGGCATCCTGTCAAAAAAAAAGACCTCCATGAAGTCCTTTTTGGTTTGTTTCATAGAGCCCGATATTTAAAGGCATTTACACGGTTTACAGACCTGTGAACTATGTAAATGCTGCGGAGCGGGATAATCAGCAGCACTAACACACTTAGGGGTATGTTTACTAAACCGTCTTAAAGTGCGCCCAGCGTTAGTGTGCAGGATGCCATAAAAGGAGTGGGCGTTCCAGTCTAAATGTCCCAAGCGCGTGTCAGCGCACAATAATGTGCGCTGCGCACACTATCGCGCGATAAGGTGCGTAACGTACGTCAACGCGCGGTTAGCACAAGTAGGCGCACTGACCTGCAAACAGAGCAAAAAAGGTGTAGTACAATGGTTAATACACCAACTGATGGTACAGGGGTCATGAGTTCGACTCCCGAGTGGGCCTGCAGAAGAAGGCTGTCTGAGGCAGTACCCATTGCATTTACCCACTGCTAGCTGAGGCAGTTCCCTTTTTGTCTGAAATCTGTGCTGGCAGCAAACACACCCTCAAAGTGCCGTAAAAGAAGGTGCTGCGGAAGGCGCCCCCGAGAGCACCCTTTAAAGTGCACTGTATGCCAAGGCACCCTAAAATGTTGCCTATAGGGCACCCTAGAGGGTACCGTATAGGGTGCCCTATGAGCCGCTGCAAGGGTACAGCACCACTTTGGATGGCAGCACTGCACATGGTAACCCCATGCAAGCAGCAACAGCAGCGTAGCACAATGGTTAATACAATGACTGATGGTACAGGTGTCATGGGTTCAAGAACCCAGTGGGGCTATTGCGTCTGACTGCCTGGTACATTGCCCTCTACTATCAGCGGTGATTTCTGAGGCAGTTTCCTTTTATTTTCATATGTGCTCCCAGCAAACACACCCTCACAGTGCCATACCCTGATGTGATGCATCAGGCGTCCTATGGGGCTATCCAGCAGACACATTATAAGGTGCACTGTCCGCCACAACACCTTATACTGTTCCCTTATAGGGCGCATCATAGGTCACCTTATGGGGTACCGTTTTGGCGCTTTCTGGTGCGCTTTTGAGGCAACCTCGGTCTACAGTACTGAGGGTGTTGCTGCTGGCAGCACTACGTAGACGTAGGGAACATAAAAGCCTCTGCTAGCACTATCAGAGACCCCCACTGTGGGTTCACACCCATGACCTCTCGCTCCTCAGGCAGTGAGGTCACCAATGAGCTACATCTCCATAGCTGCTACGTAACTGCTGGCTGGCTACAGTGGGACCTCAGGTCATCCCACGAACTGTCTGCTGTGGTTACCAGGATAGGGTTATACCACACATACCCATGATGCACTGCACATGTCAATCGGCACTCTTCAGATACCCACGGGATGGGGTATGCACCCCAACAGCACCGCAGCCTGGTAGGGGGTACTGACCGTATGTGTTACTGGCACAGGGTAGCTACAGGCCATCACATTGTGCGGGTCCAGTGCTCACCCTGAGGGTGAGGTGGGTCTAACGGCACCATATCCAGAGCACCTGGCGTAGCTGAAATAGGCTATGCTGCAGGACCCCATCACTGGTAGTGTGTGATAGGTAGGTCTTGCAGATGCACTTGGGCATACATCTGTGTCCATTGGTATTCCACAGTTACGTTTTGCCCTTGAGGACTATGATGCACCCAGATTAGCGCATATCCTGTGTGGGTGCCATGGCCACATGCTGGGGGGGGGGGGTTGGACCTATTGGCAGATTATGTCGCACCACCCATACTGTCCCCTAGAGCTCAGTATCCCCCACCAACACATCCGCATCCCTGCGATGGTGGCAACCATCCACCTCAATGCATCTGGGGTACAGACAGCTTACAGGGAGGTCCCTGCAGTTCTGTACGCATCCATTGGGCAATAGGGGACAGACAGTAGGACTGGAGATGTTCAGCTGGCCCCCACCACTATCAGACTTTCCCGAACAGCGAGCACAGGGGGTCTCCAGCTGCTGCACCCTGCAAGGTGTTCGAGCAATACACATAGACACTGCATGCAGCCTGCTAGCTAGTCCATAGTGCATAGTACTGGAGGTGAGGTGTTCACCCCAAACCTGGGATTTGAACACACTCACCGAGCAGATAGGTCGGTGATTGGGCCCCCAGAAGGGGAACCCATATATATCACCTCATGGCAAAACTATATAGCGCTATGGGGGCACCTAGCCATGCCATGGTCACTGTCCAGTCATGGTGAGGGTACATCCCAGTGGGACATTATGTGGCCACCCTGTCCCTGCAGGTGGTGGCTGGGCACTACACTGTCCCAGCCATTGCCCTATGCCGTGTGCTGCTGCATCCTGTCCAGGCCACCCTGTCCAGGCTATACCCACAATACCTTGCTCCTCATTATGCACATTGGCAGATTAACACTCTGATCACTGCAAGCAGTGTGGTCTGCATAAGGTGTTAGCAACCACCACACATTGGATGGACAGAGACACTCTCTCACACCTGTGGCAGCATTGTGCCAATGTAGAGGCATTTTGAAGCCCTTCCCACCTCACCAGGCCTGGTTACAGCACAAACATGGCTATGTTACGCAGCACTGTTGGGGGTCACTCCACAGGGTGCAGGACACTTCTGAACAACAGACCTGCTCCACGCTCCACCGACATCGTGGAGGTTGGTGTGCTACGGATCACGGGGCAGTTTGTACCTAACTTAGGATTAGCTATCAGCCATTGTTCATAGCAACCTTTTGATATATGTTTACCTCATCCCCGGTTTTAGGGTGGCATTGCTAAGGTATGCAGGCGCTAGTATTAGGGGCGCCACACAGGGCCCAACATTCTGCCTCTCCAGGAAGCTTTGGGAAATGGCGCCTGTGGGTGCAGGTGTGTCCGGCCCTGTTGGCCGCTGCTCTCAGGCAGAGCCTCCCAACACCAGTCCTGGTGGGCCAAACACTGTTTGGGTTTCCATGCTGTCCCTAATGACTATGCATGAGATACATCTGCATACCATGTGGGCGGTACAGGGTCATGCAGCACAGACATCTTTATTCGGGACAGCATGGGTCATGATTGTTGTTTGGCCCTCCAGGGCTTCATTTGGGGGACTCAGGTGTAGGTGATGCGCATGCTTATGATGTCTACGCTCTGTAGGGCAATATATGGGCCTTTGCAGCATATTTGTGTTCTCTGCACTGGAGGTCCGCTTTTTACGGCCACGGCTTAGTGGTGGGTAAAATATGGGGCCTGGAATGTCAGGCCCTCAGCTGGGATTTGAACCTGTGACCTTCTGCTCTTGAGCGCACTGCCTGTGTGTACTGCACCACAATGTGGCCACAGAGATGTTTTCTTCCCTGGAGATGCCATGACTGTTGGCCAGGCAAAGTACGTCTGTTGCACTGCACGGCACCCACCTGAACAGGGCTTGGGCACGGACCGCTGTGGGCAGCGGCCAATGGTCCCTCCTCCACCCGTACCCCTGCGACGCCATGTTGACATGTTCTTATCTTGAGGACAGCGTGCACCCTGTGTGATTTGTGGCCCTCCAGGGCTTCATTTGGGGGACTCAGGTGTAGGTGATGCGCATGCTTATGATGTCAACGCTCTGTAGGGCAAAATATGGGCCTTTGCAGCATGTTTGTGTTCTCTGCACTGGAGGTCCGCTTTTTACTGCCACGGCTTAGTGTTGGGTAAAATATGGGGCCTGGAATGTCAGTCCCTCAGCTGGGATTTGAACCTGTGACCTTCTGCTCTTGAGCGCACTGCCTGTGTGTACTGCACCACAATGTGGCCACAGAGATGCTTTCTTCCCTGGCGATGCCATGACTGTTCGTCAGATAGGGCCTGTGTGCTGCAGTGCATGGCACCCACCTACAAAGGGCTGGGCCATGGTCCGCTGTGCGCAGCTGCCACTGCCCCCTCCCCCACCCTCGGCCACCCTGCCGACATGCCCTTCTGCTGGTGGTGCTGGTGGAGCACAGTGTCCAGCCGTCCAGTGTGCGGGTAGGCAGCTGCCTATGGTGCGGGTTCTGGGGTAAGGGTGGCTGCATAGATGTCCGCACTTCCCCCCAACACCGCCTGCCAATGTTGGTACTATCCCCTGTAACACTGTGGGGGGTAAACTCATGCCCATGCTGGACCCTCATCATTTGCTGTCTGGCTGCTCTACTGTTTCAGCATTCCTATGGCCCACCTAGGCATCACCCTGATCTGCACTGTGGCCCAGCTGCACCACAGCATGTGCTGCCTGCGGCCCTGTGTCCCCTTTCCCAGCATCTGTCCAGTTGCCCATTCCGACATGCCCGCCCTGCTGTTGTGGGACATGTGCACGCCACAGGGAGCCTGTCCAATGGAGAGGGACACCCTGCACAGCACAATATCCCTATGGGATCATTCATCCTGTGGGGGATGGTGCGTGGACCCTTCCGCAATTCATATATTTCTTTTTGGGTGCTTTCTTGGGGGTGTTTTTTGCTGTTTCCCATTACTATCACTATTACCCAGCTTGGTTATGTTTTTTCTATATTTTGTTGGGGTCCTTTTCACTGTTTCTTTACCCTTCTGTTCCGTGCACATGTATCACACTTATCACTGTTTTGTAGGTTTCCCTGGTTTTGCTGTACATTGCTGACAGAAATGGTTTCTCTTCCCTTTAAATAATTTCTAACGCCAGGGTTTCACTGGCGCTAGTTTTGTGCCTCGGATTTCACAGCGTTAGTGTGCGGGGAGCCTCTCCCCTCCCACTCTCCGCCCATTGACCCCTTCTCTCCGCCCCTGGGGAGCCTTCCTCCGCCCTCCGGGGGCCTTTCCCCGCCTTCAGCGCTCGTTTGCGCCGCAGCTCACGTTATCGCGCGATATGGTACCTGTGCGCCTTAAACAGTGCCATCATCATGCGATAAGGTACCTTATCGCGCGATAACGTCGCAGAGCGCACTTTAAGACGGTTTAGTAAACATACCCCTTAGTGCCACTGAATATCCCTGATTAATGCAACTACACGTCCCAGTACGCATTGGGGCCTGTCGTAGGCAGCACCAGTCACTAACCGGCAGCGGTGATATTGCAGCGCTGCCCGGTTAGCAACCTGCTCGTAAAGATAAACACAGCAAAAACTGGTCTATCTTTACTCATAGGAGTTAGTGGGGCAGCGGCTCAGTATCCAATTTTTAAAAAGGGTTCCAGGGGTGATCCGGGAAACTACAGACCGGTGAGCCTGACGTCAGTACTGGGAAAAATGGTAGAAACCATCATAAAGAATAAAATTACTCAGCATGTAGATAGTCACAACCTAATGGGAGACAGCCAACATGGCTTTAGACAAGGAAGATCTTGTCTTACTAATCTGTTATGTTTTTTTGAAGGAGTGAATAAACAGGTGGACAAAGGTGAGTCGGTTGATATTGTGTATCTGGACTTTCAGAAAGCCTTTGACAAGGTCCCTCATCAGAGACTTTTGGCAAAACTAAAGAGTCATGGGATAGGAGGCAATGTACTATTGTGGGTCAGGAACTGGTTAAAAGATAGAAAGCAGAGGGTAGGGCTAAATGGCCAATTTTCCCAATGGAGAAAGGTGAATAGTGGTGTACCCCAGAGATCTGTGCTAGGTCCGCTGCTTTTTGACATATTCATAAATGACCTGGAAAGTGGAATAACGAGTGAGGTTATCAAATTTGCAGATGACACAAAACTATTTAAAGTTGTTAAAACCGAAGAGGATTGTGAAAAATTGCAAGAGGATCTTGATAAATTGGAAGACTGGGCATCAAAATGGCAGAAGAAAATTTAATGTGGACAAGTGCAAGGTTATGCACCTAGGGAAGAACAACCCAAACTATGGTTACATGATGCAAGGTTCCACATTAGGAACCACCACCCAGGAAAAAGATTTAGGCGTCATTGTGGATACCATGTTAAAACCCTCGGCCCAGTGTGCAGCGGCGGCCAAGAGAGCAAATAGAATGCTAGGTATGATAAGGAAAGAAATGGAAAATAAAACAAAAGATATTATAATGCCTCTATATCGTTCCATGGTGAGACCGCACCTTGAATATTGTGTGCAATTCTGGTCGCCGTATCTTAAAAAGGATATAGCGATTTTAGAAAAGGTGCAGAGAAGAGCCACCAAAATGGTAAAGGGGATGGAAGGATACTCCTATGAAGAAAGGCTAAAAAGGTTAGGGCTCTTTAACCTGGAAAAGAGACGGCTGAGGGGAGATATGATAGAAGTCTATAAATTAATGAACGGAGTGGAACGGGTAAACGTAGATTGATTGTTTACCTTATCAGAATATAGAAAGACTAGGGGACATGCAATGAAGCTACAGGGTAAACTATTTAAGACTAATAAAAGAAAATATTTTTTCACTCAGCGTGTAATCAAACTCTGGAATTTGTTACCGGAGGATGTAGTAAAGGCTGTTAGTGTAGCTGGGTTTAAAAAAGGTTTGGACAAGTTTCTGGAGGAAAGGTCCATAAACCATTATTAAGAAGTGACCGAAGATATCAATGCTTGACCCAGTGCAAGCATTGTGGAACTTGGGTCTCTTGGGGAAACTGCTAGGTACATATGACCTAGATTGGCCACTGTTGGAAACAGAATACTGGGCTTGATGGACCTTGGTCTGACCCAGTATGGCATATCTTATTGTCTTATGTTCTTATCACCGCTGCCCGTTAGCTTCTGTGGCAGTACAGGCTGTGCGGCGACCCCGGATATTCCATGCCGGAGCGGATATGACCCTGGCATTGAATATCTGTGTTTAGTGTTCAGCAACGGCAGCTAGGAGATGAATATCGGGCCCATATTTTTTGGCACAATAGAGCAGTAATAGAAACAGCTTAATTATACTGCAAAACAAAACAAAATAATTTTAAAAGTTAGATTTTAATTGTTTTGCTTGGGTATTTAATGTTTCTCTTTCTTTAGTTTCCCACTGCTAGCCTGCTCTGTTTGTGATTGGTTCACCTCTGGGGTATTTTTTATATTTCATTTATTTTCTTCTTTAGCCCATCTTCTCAAATTGCTAGGGCAGAATCATAATTTAATCATCATAATTTCACATGGTTTCTTGTGTACTTTAGAAATCTGAGTATCGTGATTGTGAGATCATCAACCCCTTAATGACCTCACAGTTAGGGTACTTAAAGAAAATTTTAGAAATACATTTGAATGCAAACACTTGAAATTAAGACAAACTTTTGAAACAAGCATAGAGAGAATTGACTTGGAGGCATATTTACTAAAGGTATTAATTCCCGTTAAATGCCCAGAGCTGTTTTATTTCTATGGATGTGTTTGCACTTAACGAGTATTATTTCATTAACGCGTGATAACCTTTAGTAAACATGCTTCTTGCAGGAGATAGTTACTAAAATACATTAGGGGTATGATGCATAAATTTTACCTGTTAATGGCAAAATTGTGCATTATTTTACCATAATACATATTATTTTATTGCAATACATGTTAGCACATAATGAAAGGCAAAGCATGCAAATGCATGCAATGCACCTTTTTATGCAAATCAAATAACACCGCTTGTGTTGAACTTTGCAAGCTGAATTATTCCTGAAAATATAATGCTAGCTCAAAGCAGCTTAACCTACAGTACTACTACTACTGAACATTTGACTAACGCTACAAGATGGACACAGCGCTGTGCAGACACATGTAAAAGACAGTCCCTGTTCATCAGAGTTTACAATCTACTCAGAACAGACAACAGTAGCTGTAGACATGGGATACATCTAGGGGGAATGGTAAGGAAACACAAAGGAGACCAGGTGAGTCAAGATCCGAAAGCAGCAATGAAGAGGTGAGTCTCTGGATTTGAAAAGAGCCAGAGAAGGTGCCTAATATACAGACTCGGGTACTTTGTTCCAGGCATAAGGAGCAGCAAGGTGAAAGGAGCAAAGACTGGAGTTAGCAATAGAAGAAAAGGGCACAGATAGAAGCGATTTGCCAGAAGAGCGAAGTTCCCAATGAGGGGTGTAGGGAGAGATAAGAGAGGGAAGGTAGTGAGGAGCTGCAGTGTGAATGCTTTAGGTCAGCAGGAGAAGTCTGAACTGGATGCGGAAACAGATAGGGAATCAATGAAGTGACTTGAGAAGAGGGGTAATATGAGCATTACGAGACTGGCGGAAGATTAGCAGCGCAGCAGAGCATTGAACAGATTGAAGGGGAGAGAGATGATTCAGAGGGAGACCAGCAAGTAGTAGGTTACAATAGTCTAGACGGGAGGTGACTAAGGAGTGGATAAGTGTCTTAGTAGTGTGCTCAGAAAGGAATGGGCGAATTTTGTTGTTGATATAGAGAAAGAAACGGCAGGTTTTAGCTATAAATTGGATGTGTATGGAGAAGGAAAGAGAGGAGTCGAGGATGACCCCAAGGTTGTAAGCTGAGGAAACAGGGAGGAATAGAGAGTTATCCACAGAGACTGAGAAAAGAGGAAGGAAAGAGGAGGGTTTGGGGGAAAAATAAGAAGCTTAGTTTTGGCCATGTTTAATTTAAGTGGCAGTGAGACATCCAAGCAGCAATATCAGAAAGGCAGGCAGAGATCCAGGCCTGAATTGCTGGAGAGATATCAGATGTAGTGAGGTAGATCGTGGAGTCTTCAGCATAAAGATGGTACTGAAAGCCATGGGAAGACATGAGTACATCAAGGGACTGGGTATAGAGAGAGAAAAGGAGTGGACCCAAGACACATCCTTGGGGTACACCAACTGAGAGTGGGATAGCAGTAGAAGAGCATCTATCAGAACAAACACTGAAAGAGTGATGGGAGAGATAAGAAGAGAACCAGGATAGCACAGAGTCCTTAAAACCAAGCGAGGACAAGGTATCAAGGAGAAGGTTGTGGTCAACAGTGTCAAAAGCAGCAGAAAGGTCAAGAAGGATGAGGATCGAGTAAAGGCCCTTGGATTTTGTCAGGAACAGGTTGCTGGAGACTTTGGCAAGAGGCATTTCAGTAGAATATAAAGAACGAAAGCCAGATTGTAAAAGATCCAGGAGGGCTTGAGAGGAGAGAAAGTCAAGGCAATGGCAGTGAACTGTACATTCAAGTAGTTTAGAAATGAAGGGGAGAAAGGAGATGGGTCAATAGTTAGAAGGACAGGTAGGGTCTAGTGAGGGTTTCTTGAAGAGAGGTGTGACCATAGCATGCTTGAAAGTTGCAGGGTTAGTGCAGTGGAGAGCGATAGGTTGAGAATATGAGAGATAGAAGGGACAACAGTGGAGGATATGGAGCTTAGGAGACGGGTGGGAATAGGATCAGAGGAGCAGGTAATGAGTTTGGAGGAGGAAAGAAGGTGTGTGGTTTCCTCAGAGATCATAGAAATAGAAGAAAGCGTATTATTTATTTATTTAGCTGTGCTTATATACCGCTTTTCACTGGGTCAAAGCGGTAGTGGGGGGGGGGGAGGGACAGCTGACCTCATGGGGAACTGGGGTGTGATCTTGTGGATTTTGTCATGGATATAGCCAGGATTTCGGCAGAAAGGGAAGGAGGGGTCAGAGGTGGAAGCATCTTGAGGAGAGAGTTGAGAGTTGTAAAGAGACGGCGAGGGTCAGAGGCAAGAGAGTTAGTCAAATGGACATAATAGTCTTGTTTTGTGAGTGTTATGTCTAACTGGAAGGAGACAAGCATGAATTTGAAGTGTAGAAAACCTGCTAAGGTGCGGGATTTGAGCCAAGCTCGCTCAACGGGCACAGGAACGTAGATAGCGAGTAGTGGAAGACAGCTAGGGTTCTGGTATAGTACGCCTCACAGGACGTGGCATGGGCAGAACAAGAGCATCCAGAGCAGAGTGCAGCATTATAGGACGCTACTGCCTCATCAACAGACTCAGTTGACAAAGTGGAGGAAAGAGGTGAAGAGACAGTAGAGGAGAGAGCCAAAGGGTCAATAGCATGAAGATTTCTAAAGAGGTTGGAGGAGACAGGGTGAGATTGAGGCAGCGGGTGATGAAGAGTGAAGCTTAGCAGTTGATGGTCTGATAAGAAAAGAACTGAGATACAGAAATTAGTGGGTAAACAATTAAAGAAGAATACAAGGTCAAGGCAGTGGCCATGCTGGTGAGTGGAGCCAGTAGAGCAAAGCTGGAGGTCAAATGAGGCCAGAGGGGTTATCAACATGAATGTTAAAATCCCCAAGAATAGGAGAGGGGGAAGAGGAATCCAGAAAGAAGGAAAGCCACGAGTCAAAGTTAGTGAGAAAGTCAGAGATGGACTTGTCAGGAGGTCGATAAATACAGCTAACCAGAGAGATAGTGGAGTAAAAAGGCGGATGGAGTGGACTTCAAAGGAGGAAAAGGAGTGAGACTGAGGCAGCAGGAGGGGCTGAAATTGGCAGGAAGGAGAGAGTAGAAGCCCAACACCACCACCATGGCCAGTAGGAAGAGGCGTGTGGCAGAACTGATAGCTGCCATGACAGAGCAGAGACTGATACTGAGTCTTCTGGGAGGAGCCAGGTCTCAGTTAGAGCAGGACAATGGAAAGCATGAGAGATAAAGAGATCATGAGTAAAGTCAAGTTTATTTGAGATCGAGTGTGTGTTCCACAAGGCATATGAGGAAAGGGAAAGGAGAGGGATATGAATAAGATTTGAGCTGTTGCATGAAGATCTGTTCTGGAAGTGTGCAAAAGTCTAGTGGGGTTGATATCTCCAGAAGAGAGAAGGAGAAAGAGTAGTAGAGTGCAGGACAGAGAGGAGACAGCATGGCAGTAATGATGGTGAGGTTGTTTACAGAGAGAGGAGATGACTGAATGAGAGGGTGAAAGTGGTGAAGCTCAAGAGCTACTACTACGACTACTGAGCATTTATATAGCGCTACAAGTCGTACACAGCGCTGAACGGACACGTAGGAGACAGTCCCTGCTCATCAGAGCTTACAATATAGTCAGATGATAGGGTAGAGGAAAAGATGGTAGGGGAAGTGAGGATAGTAAAGGGGAGATGGGGGGGCTTGAAGGTGTTGGTAGGAAGGGATGAATTTAGGGAGTATGAGGAATAGGAAGAAAAAGTGATCAGGAGCCCACTACTACTACTACTACTGAACATTTGTATAGCGCTACAAGACATACGCAGCGCTGCACAGACACATGTAAAAAAGAAGGTCCCTGCTCATCAGAGCTTACAATCTAGTCAAGATATAGGATACATCTAGGGGATGGTAAGCACTACAAAAGGGACGCACTCATAAATATTTACTTCTGGGGATTTTTCTAAATCATGGGGATAAAGGAATTCTTTAGATTGAAGCTGATTAATCTGTGAACCCAGTGTTAAATCAGTCAGAGCCTAGTAGCAGCAAAGAGTTTTCAGTTTAAATTTAAAACACATAAGAGAGCTTTCTCATTAAATTTAGAACCCAAGACTCCTTCTATCCAAGCAAGGTCTGTGGGACATCCCCTGGAAATTGGTCACATATTACCTTAAAGCACAGGACAGGGTGCTGTGTAGCAGCTAGCTTTTAAAAAGTCTTTTTTCCCTCCCTCCCTCTCCGACACCCACCCACCCCTTAGATAATCGTAGCTTTATAGGTGCTTAAACCTCTTAAAGGAAAGGAGGTGCCATATCCACTCTCAGGTACAGCTGTTTCTCCAGGACCAAGCAGGAAGTCAGTCCTCACATATGGGTGACATCGACATTGATGAAGCCCCCATGCGGAGCATTTCCCCAGCTTTCTAAGAAAGCCTTTGGGAATACACCCATGCATGCAAGGTCCCCTTCCTGCCCAAAGGTGCCATCTTGCTCAGTCTTTCTTTTTCCGTGGAGACCAACGGACGTGAGTCCGTGTCACCCGGAAAAGTTAGATTTTTTTTCTGCGATTTTCGCTCTCTTTTTGTCCGGATCGATGCCGGTTCCCCTTCCCGCCTGGGTACGGTACGCCAGTATCGACCCGATCTCTATTTTTCATTTTTTTGCCCTTCGTGGCACGCGTTCACGCTCTATTTCTTTTTCCCTGGAGGGCCGGTCTTTTGACCTCGCGGGGGCCCTTTTTTCCCCAATGGCCTCCAGTGGTTTTAAAAAGTGTGATCGTTGTAAGAAGCTCATGTCTCTTACCGACACACACAACTGCTGCCTGCGTTGCCTCGGGCCAGACCATGATCCCAAGGTCTGTGTCCCGTGTGGAAAGATGTCTACTAAGGCACTCAGAAGCCGGCAGCATCAGAAGGAGAGAATTTTTTCTGACTCTGCCTCCGGTCGAGCCCAGACCTCGTCAGAGGCCTCAACGTCTTGGGAGTCTGACCCCGAGCTTCGTCGGGGTTCCTCTGAAAGGGGGTCCCCCAGTCAGGAGCATAAGAGGAAGAGAAAGCTCATGAGGGCAGCGTAGGAGGATACCCCTGGTTCCTCGAGGGCCAGGTCTCGGACCCCTGACCGCCGCCCCGGGCCTATGGAGCTGGAGAAGTCGACTACGGTGTCTCGTATAGAGCCGGAGTCCGTCAAGCACGTATGTCCTGTTGTCCTCGAGGACTCTCCTCCCAGGGAGCCTACGTCAGGCCCGGCGCCACCGGGGCCCGAGTCGGTGGTTGCTGAGTCTCCTGAGCTTGAACTCAGGCTGACAGCCTTGGAGTGCAGACTGTCTGCCTTCATGGATCAGCAGCGGGTGCTGATGGCCAGCCTGACTGGTGCATCTGCCCCGACCACCGGGACGTCGACGTCTAAGTCGACCCCGGAGACCGAGCCAGTTCTCGAAGCCATGAAGGCCCGAGTCTGGACTCGGTCACATAAGAACATAAGATATGCCATACTGGGTCAGACCAAGGTCCATCAAGCCCAGTATCCTGTTTCCAACAGTGGCCAATCTAGGTCATACATACCTAGCAGTTTCTCCAAAAGACACAGGTTCCGCAATGCTTGTACTGGGTCAAGCATTGATATCCTGTGTCCCTTCTTAATAATGGTTTATGGACCTTTCCTCCAGGAACTTGTCCAAACCTTTTTTAAACCCAGCTACACTAACAGCCTTTACTACATCCTCCGGTAACAAATTCCAGAGTTTGATTACACGTTGAGTGAAGAAATATTTTCTTTTATTAGTTTTAAATAGTTTACCCTGTAGCTTCATTGCATGTCCCCTAGTCTTTCTATATTCTGATAACGTAAACAATCGATCTACGTTTACCCGTTCCACTCCGTTCAATAATTTATAGACTTCTATCATATCTCCCCTCAGCCGTCTCTTTTCCAGGTTAAAGAGCCCTAACCTTTCTAGCCTTTCTTCATAGGAGTATCCTTCCTCCCCTTTACCATTTTGGTGGCTCTTCTCTGAACCTTTTCTAATAACGCTATATCCTTTTTAAGATACGGCGACCAGAATTGCACACAATATTCAAGGTGCGGTTTCACCATGGAACGATTTAGACAGAGGCATTATAATATCTTTTGTTTTATTTTCCATTCCTTTCCTTATGATACCTAGCATTCTATTTGCTCTCTTGGCCGCCACTGCACACTGGGTCGAGGGTTTTAACATGCTATCCACAATGATGCCTAAATCTTTTTCCTGTGTGGTGGTTCCTAATGTGAAACCTTGCATCGTGTAACCATAGTTTGGGTCGTTCTTCCCTAGGTGCATAACTTTGCACTTGTCCACATTAAATTTCATCTGCCATTTTGATGCCCAGTCTTCCAATTTATCAAGATCCTCTTGCAATTTTCCACAATCCTCTTGGGTTTTAACAACTTTAAATAGCTTTGTGTCATCTGCAAATTTGATAACCTCACTCGTTATTCCACTTTCCAGGTCATTTATGAATATGTTAAAAAGCAGCGGACCCAGCACAGATCCCTGAGGTATACCACTATTCACCTTTCTCCATTGGGAAAATTGGCCATTTAGCCCAACTCTCTGCTTTCTATCTTTTAACCAGTTCATGATCCACAGTAGTACACTGCCTCCTATCCCATGACTCTTTAGTTTTGTCAAAAGTCTCTGATGAGGGACCTTGTCAAAGGCTTTCTCAAAGTCCAGATACACTATATCAACCGACTCACCTTTGTCCACCTGTTTATTCACGCTTTCAAAAAAACATAATAGATTAGTAAGACAAGATCTTCCTTGTCTAAAACCATGTTGGCTGTACCCCATTAGGCCATGACTATCTACATGCTGAGTAATTTTATTCTTTATGATGGTTTCTACCATTTTTCCCGGTACTGATGTGAGGCTCACCGGTCTGTAGTTTCCCGGATCACCCCTGGAACCCTTTTTAAAATTGGCGTTACATTGGCGATCCTCCTATCTTCAGGTATTACAGATGATTTTAATGAAAATTCACAGATTACTAATAGCAGGTCTGCAATCTCATATTTCAGTTCTTTCAACACCCTCGACGGTCTCCCTCGACCTCCTGTTCGGGACCGAGGGCGTCGACGCCGATGGCCCCGGTGTCGGGGCGGGTGTTACCGGAGCCCGCATGGTCGGAGCCCCTCGACTCTTCCTCGGATGAGTCTTCGTGGGAGACGGAGGACGAGGAGTCCCCCGATACCTTTCAGATTCGGTGTGTCCCTTCAGACTCACCACAGTCTGAGCCCCGGAGTAGGTCCCCACCAGAGGACACCCGGTTTTCTGAGTTTGTAAGGGACATGGCCAAGGCTTTGAATGTTCCTGCGGATCCCGAGGAGGAGCCTCGAGCCAAAGAGCTCGATGCCCTGCAGTATGACTCTCCCCCGAGGGAGGCCTTTACTGTGCCGGTTCCTCCGATGCTGGAACGGCTCCTCTTCCGAATGTGGGAGGCACCGGCCTCGGCACCGGTTTTGAGCAAGCGGATCGATTCCATGTATCGAGTCCGAAAGAGCCCTGGGTTCCAGAAAGTGCAGTTGCCGCACCATTCTATGGTTGTGGAATCGGCCATGCATCGTCTGAAGAGCCAGAAGATGCACTCTGCGGTGCCCCCCGGTAGGGAGGCCCGGAGCTTAGATACCATCGGCAGAAAGTGCATCCAGGGCTAGATGCTTGCTTGCCGTGTCCAGTCCTACCAGCTGTACATGGGCATGTACTTGCAGGACCTGGCTAAGGAAATAGCCGGGTTCTCGGCTGGCCTCTCCGGGGAACCTTTGCAGAGGTTCAAGTCCTTGTCCTCTGGGATCCGGGAATGCTCCAAATTCATGTCCCGGGCGGCCTACGATGGCTTCGAGGCTTCGGCCCGAGTAGCGGCATCCGGCATCGGTGCTCGAGCCAGGCATGGCTACAGTCATCGGACCTCGAGCCATGGATACAGGACAAGTTGGTCGATGTCCCATGCTGGGGTGAAAACCTCTTTGGCAAGCCCATGGCCGAAAAGGCCGCTGAGCTCGAGACCGAGACTCTGACAAGGACAAGGTTGTCCAGAAAAACCTCTGCCCCTTCTTATAAGAAGGGGGGCTCGGGGAAAAAGACCTTTTACCTGAAGAAGTCATCTGCCTACAAACCTTTCCCTCATTATCCGGCCTCCCCAGCAGGGTCAGCAGGCCAAGGGGCAGGGACATGGGCCCCGTAGGCAGAAAGCCCCCAAGCCTCCAGCTCGTGCTCCTACTCAGCAGGGAGGGGGTTTTTGACTCCCACTCCATAGCTCTCCACCTCTGCTGGCCCATCTCAGCACAGGAGGTCGGTTGGCTCTGTTTGCCCACCAGTGGCCACCCATCACAAGAGATGCTTGGGTACTGAGCATAGTCCAGAAGGGCTATCTGCTCCATTTCAATCAGGTACCCCCCTCCTACTTTCCAGGGGAGCCTCCAAGGCCTACTCTGCATCAGGAACTCCTTCTCCAGGAACTGCAAGGTCTTCTTCAAGACAGGGCCGTGGAGCCTGTACCTCCCCACCTGCTGGGGCAGGGCTTCTACTCCAGGTACTTTCTTGTGCCAAAGAGAACTGGAGGTCTCCGGCCCATTCTGGACTTGAGAAATCTCAACAAGTTCTTGGAAAAGGAAAAGTTCAAGATGCTTACTCTTGGAACACTGCTGCCCTACCTCCAGCAGGGAGATTGGCTATGCTCCTTAGATCTGAAGGATGTGTACACTCACATCCTCATTCATCCAGACCACAGAAAATACCTAAGGTTCATGGTAGGAGGAAACCATTTTCAGTACCGAGTACTGCCCTTTGGCCTAATCTCCGCCCCACGGGTCTTCACAAAGTGCCTGGCGGTGGTGGCGGCCTACTTGAGAAACCAGGGTATTTTTGTCTTCCCCTTCCGGGACGACTGGCTCATCAGGGGTCAGACTCTCCAGGAGGCCAGGCAAGCCACGCTCCGTACTGTCTCTCTCCTTCAACAACTAGGCTTTGTCATAAACTTCGCAAAATCCACTTTGCTCCCCTCCCAGAACCTGGAGTTCATAGGGGCACGGTTAGACTCCCTGCACGCCAAAGCTTACTTGCCAGAAGACAGAGCGGAAAGGCTGATGGACTTGGCCAGCTGGTTTCTAGACAACCCACTGGTTTCCGCCAGACTTTGTTTAAGGCTCCTGGGCCACATGGCTTCAACAATGCATGTGACCCCCAATGCCCGCCTAAATATGAGGCCTGCACAGTGGTGTCTCAGGACTCAGTGGAGGCAGGCTACAGGAAGCCTAAGCGACAAAGTAAGGGTGTCCAAACCCTTCCTGAACTCCCTGCAGTGGTGGCTACACCCCACCCCCCCAACCTTCTACAGGGAATTCCTTTTCAGGTACCTGTTTCCACTGTGGTACTCACAACCGATGCCTCCTTGCAGGGCTGGGGTGCACATTGTCTGGACAAGTGCACACAGGGCCTGTGGTCTCCATGGGAGGCAACGCAACAAATCAATCTCCTGGAACTCAGGGCGATACGCTTAGCCCTCAAGGCCTTCTCTCACATCCTGGCCCACCAATCGGTCTTGGTGCAGACAGACAACCAGGTGGCGATGTTCTATGTGAACAAACAAGGGGGCATGGGGTCCAGGCTCCTGTGTCAGGAGGCACAGGCCCTATGATCTTTTGCACTTCGACACAATATGCTGCTCAGGGCAATCTATCTTCCTGGCCACGAAAACTTCCTGGCAGACAAATTGAGCAGGGTTCTACAGCCTCATGAATGCCAACTGCAGCCTTTGGTGGTTCAGCACATTTTCCTGAATTGGGGACTTCCATCCATAGACCTCTTTGCCAGTCCCCTGAACCAGCAGCTGCCTCAGTTCTGCTCCAGGCAACCACATCCCACGAGATTCGCAGCGGATGCCTTCCTGATCTCATGGTCCAAGGGCCTCCTGTATGCGTTTCCTCCCACACCCTTGGTGGCCCGAACCTTGTTCAAGATTCTAAGGGACAGGGCCTTGGTCATATTGGCAGCCCCCAGATGGCCGAGGCAGCCCTGGTTCCCGCTTCTGTTACAGCTGGCGGTGGACACCCCACTCCCTCTAGGGTTGCAACCCGATCTTCTTTCTCAGGATCAGGGTTCCCTTCTGCACCCCAATCTCAAAACTCTCAATTTGATGGCCTGGAGGCTGCAAGGGTAGTGCTGGCTCCCTGGGGCCTGCCTCAGGAAGTTGAAGAGGTGGTCTTGGCCTCTAGGAAGCAATCCACCAGAAAGACCTATGCCCTGAAGTGGAAGCGGTTCTCCTTGTGGTGTTGATAAACGCCAGGAGAACCCTTTCTCCTGCCCTGTGCCAGTGGTGCTTCAGTACCTGCAGCACTTGTCTAATCAGGGTCTTAAGTCCAGTTCTGTTCGGATACACCTTTCTGCTCTGGCAGCCCACCACTCACAGGTGGAAGGGCACTCTTTATCAGTTCACCCCTTGGTGTCCCTGTTCCTCAGAGGCTTGCTCTTGCTAAAGCCTCCTCTCCGTCCGCCAGCCCCTGAGTGGGAGTTGAATGTGGTCTTGCAGCAGTTTACTCGCCCTCCTTTTGAGCTGATGGCTACGTGTCCTCTCCGCTTCCTTTCTTGGAAGGCTCTTTTCCTAATGGCACTGACTTCGGCCAGACGAGTGAGTGAACTTCAAGCCCTGGTCTGTGACAGGCCATACACTCGTTTCTATAGGAACAGGGTAGTCCTTAGGACTAATCCTAAGTTCCTCCCGAAGGTAGTCTCCTCTTTCCACCTCAATCAGGAGGTGGTTCTTCCAACATTCTTCCCTAGGCCCAATGCCAGCCGGGCTGAAGAAGTCCTGCATACCCTGGACTGTAGAAGGGCCTTGTCTTTCTACATTGAGCATACTAAGGGTCATAGAAGGGCTACTCAGCTCTTCGTCTCCTTTGACCCAAACAACTTGGGGTTGCCTGTCTCAAAGCGTACCTTGTCCATATGGGTGGCGGACTGTATCACCTGAGCTTACAGGGCAGCAGACCTTCCCTTGCAGGGTCGAGTCACAGCTCACCGTGTCCGGGCTATGGCTGCATCAGTAGCTCATTTCCGTTCTGTACCATTGGCAGACATCTGTAGGGCTGCAACTTGGTCCTCAAGCCAGACTTTTGCAGCCCATTACTGCCTGGAGAGGGAGTCCCGTAGGGATAGTGCTTTTGGTCAGGCAGTACTCCGGAATCTCTTTGAGGTTTATGCAACTCCTGCCCTCCAGCCCTCTTGTTGGGCTACCGGTGGGATTTCTTCTCAGTAAAATTCTTTCCCTGATGCTGAGGTTTCACAGAGGGAGCTCTATTTTTCAGCCTGGGTTCCTGGTAGCCCAGAGCTAGGGAGTCACCCATATGAGAGGACTGACTTCCTGCTTGCTCCTGGAGAAAGAGTAGTTATTTACCTGTAACAGGTATTCTCCAGGAGCAGCAGGAATCAGTTCTGACAACCCTCCCTCCTCCCCTGGGAGTTGCAGTTGTGCATAGTTCATTTTGTTTTTTGTGCTGTCTTTTAGCTATGTCATCTGACTGAGCAAGATGGCACCTTTGGGCGGGAAGGGGACCGTGCATGCATGGGTTTATTCCCAAAGGCTTTCTTAGAAAGCTGGGGAAATGTCCGCATGGGGGCTCCATCGACGTCGATGTCACCCATATGTGAGGACTGATTCCTTCTGCTCCTGGAGAACACCTGTTAAAGGTGAGTAACTACTCTTTTTCCTCATCAGGCATACATTAAGGACCTGACATTAATTAAGCTTCAGGTGAACAAAGTACATTAACCATATTAGGTATAGTTTTATTAGTATAAGTATCCCCAGCAACCCTTAGTAAGTAAAGAACTTAAATATCTAAACACAACCTTAAAACCAAGATGCAGACAGCAGTCCAGCAGCGAGACGGGGGCTTTCCTGTCTTTTGCATTGAGTGTCACATGTATGATTTTCTCCCAGTTGGTGAGGAGTCTTACATGTGCACTAGGTGCAAGGAGCTCTTTGCTCTCAGGGAACAAGTCCGATCTCTGCAGGCTAGAGTAGAATACTTGGAGGAGATAAGGAAGACAGAGAGGTACATAGACGAGACATACAGGGATATAGTCCTGAAGTCCAACCTCCAGTCTGGCAGCATCCCTGTTACAATGGAGGAGAGAGGTCACGTGACAGGAGAGCATCACCTTGGTATGGCAAGAAGTGATACTGTAGCTAGGACCTGTCCTCCAGGTGATGTAAAACCCTCTCGCACCGAGGAAGTTTCTCCAGGGCCATGTGCCCATGAGGGAAGGGTTAGGACAGCCATTATAGTTGGTGATTCGATCATTAGGCATGTAGATAGCTGGTGGCTGGTGGACGTGAGGATCGCCTGGTAATATGCCTGCCTGGTGCGAAGGTAGCAGACCTCAAGCGCCACCTAGACAAGGTCTTAGACAGTGCTGGGGAGGAGTCTGCTGTCTTGGTACATGTCAGTACCAATGACATAGGAAAATGTGATAGAGTGGTTCTGGAGGCTAAATTTTGGCTTTTAGGTAGGAAGTTGAAATCCAGAACTTCCAGAGTAGCATTTTCCGAAATGCTTTCCATTCCATGCGCAGGACCCAAAAGGCAGGCAGAGCTCGGGAGTCTCGATGCGTGGATGAGACAATGGTGCAAGGATGAGGGTTTTGAATTTGTTGGGAACTGGGGAACATTCTAGGGAAAGAAGGGGCTCCTCCGAAGAGATGGGCTTCACCTTAACCGGAATGAAACCAGGCTGCTGGCATTAACTTTTAAAAAGGAAATAAAGCAGCTTTTAAACTAGATAATAGGGGAGAGCCAACAGTCGCCCAAGAGCGCATGGTTCGGAACAATGTATCCTTGAAGGATACTACCAAAAGAATGAAGTTAGGGCATATCAGCAGAGAGGTTCCAATAAAGACAAAAGTAGCCCAAATGCCCTTGAGTACGGACCAGAAAGAGATTAAAGATTCCAAATTACCCCTGCCTACTGATAGCCAGAATAATATGAATAAAATACAGTCTCTAAAATGCTTATATGCAAATGCTAGAAGTCTAATAAATAAGATGGGAGAATATATAGCACTAAATGAGAGGTTAGATATGATTGGTATCTCAGAGACATGATGGAAGGAGGACAACCAGGACACCATGATACCTGGGTTCAAACTATATCATAATGATAGAGATGATCAAATTGGTGGAGAGGGTTACGCTCTATGTTAGAGAGGGCATTGAGTCACAAAGAATTAAAGTTTTGCAGGAAACAAAATTTCCTGTAGAATCTCTAAGGATTGAAATTCCATCTAAAAAGGGGAAGGCGAAGACAGTGGGGGAGTACTATCGACCGCTTGGCCAGAATGAACAAATGGATGATGAAATACTCAAAGAAATCAGGGAAGCTAACAAAAGTTACAAAACTAATAAAAATGGGTGATTTCAATTACCCAGGTATTGACTAGGCAGTGTCACGGCAGGACATGCCAGGGAGATAAAGTTTCTAGTTGAAATAAATGACTGCTTCTTGGAGCAGTTGGTTCATGAACCAACCAGTGGGAAAGCCATTTTGGACCTAGTCCTTAGTGGAACACCATATCTGGTGCGAGAGATAAGGGTGTTGGGGCTACTTTGCAATAGTAATCATAGCATGATCACATTTGATTTAATTAATGGAGAAGGGATGTTAAGGAAATCCACAGTACTACCTTTTCACTTTCGAAAAGGAGACTATGATAAAATGAGGAAAATAGTTAAGAAAGAACTAAAAGGAGCAGTTGCAAAGGTTAAAGACCTACATCAGGCTTGGGTGTTTAAAAATACTATCTTGGAAGCCCAGACCAGCTGTATTCCACATTAAGAAAAGTGAAGTCCAAAAAACTGCCAGCATGGTTTAAAGGTGAGGTCAGAGAGGCTGTTGTTGCCAAAAAAGCATCTTTCATGAAATGGAAAAAAGAGCCAAATGACGAAAACTGGAAACAGCACAAGTACTGGCAAGTTAAATGTAAGGCATTGATAAGGCAGGCAAAGAGAGAATTTGAGAAGAAGCTTGCTGTGGAATTAAAAACGCGTAATAAAGACTTTTTAAGTACATTCGTAGCAAAAAAAAACTGTGAGAGAGTCAGTTGGACCATTAGATGAATGAGGGGTAAAAGAGGCACTAAGAGGGGACTTGGCCATAACGGAGAGACTGAATGAATTCTTTGCTTCGGTCTTTACTGATGAAGATGTAGGAATGTTACCATGACTGAAATGGTATTTAAAGGAGATGCTACTTAAGAATTGAAAGAAATATCAATACACCGGAAAGATGTATTACAACTATTTGATAAATTGAAGAGTAGCAAATCACCTGGACCAGATGGTATACATCCAAGGGTGTTGAAAGAACTGAAATATGAGATTGCAGACCTACTATTAGTAATCTGTGAACTATCATTAAAATCATCTGTAATACTTGAATATTGGAGGCTGGCCAATGTAACGACAATTTTTAAAAAGGATTCAAGGGGTGATCTGGGAAACTACAGACCGGTGAGCCAGACGTTAGTACCAGGAAACATAAAAACATAGAAAAATGATGACAGAAAAAGACCATATGGCCTATCTAGTCTGTCCTTCCATATCAATAACTACAACAGTCCCCTTTTTTCCTTTAGAGATCCTCTGTGTTTGTCCCATGCTTTTTTGAATTCAGACACTGTCCTCATCTCTAACACCTCCACTGGGAGACTATTCAATGGATCCACCACTCTTTCCATAAAGAAATATTTCCATGTATCACTCCTGAATCTATCCCCTTTCACCCTCATCCCATGTCCCCTCGTAGCAGTACTTGCTTTCAATCGAAAGAGGCTCTCCCCCTGTGTATTTATGCCACGGAGGTATTTAAACGCCTCGATCATATCACCTCTATCCTGCCTTTCCTCTAATGTGTACATATTGTCACGCCCCAGCCCTCTGCCTAAGGCTTAGAGGGGTAGGGTTGCCATTAACCTCTCTTATAAAAGGTTGAATAAACTATTTTTCCCAGTGAAGCATGCTGGGAGTTGTAGTTTTGGCCTTCTAAGATGAAGTATAGTCATGAAACCGAAAGTAAAGGCAAATGACAAAATTTATTCCCCAAACGCAAACAAAGTCCATGTAGACTGTAACAGGATACTTCTCCATTCATTCGCTCAAGGTTATTTACAACTTAGGCTGGATGAGCTTCACAGTCATTAATTATATGCAGCTGCTTATCAATATAACGGATAAAGAAAACACAGCTTCTTCATTCAACAAAGTAAAAATATCTTCTTTTTACCTTTGTCTTCATTAAGCATTCAAATGTACATGCAACAGGTATCTTCCCATTAAAAGAGCAAGTTCCTACCTTCAGTTCAGGCTAGGTTTCATTACTCTACTTTTCAGGAGACTTTATCTTTTCAGCTATTCTTTAGCAAAGGGACTCAATGCTAACAGCTTGACATAGAGTACAGTCCATGAGTACTTCTGGAGGCAATAAATCCTGCTCCATAGGCTCAACCTGCATTTCCTCTGGCTCCGGTAATGCAGTGCCCTGCTCTGAGCTTTTAACATATGTCTCAGGGTATACTCTCTCTGTGGATCCCTGTGTCTCTCTTGAGCACAGCTCCACCCGGTAAGGATAAATTGTACCTGAAGCTGTGGACTCTTCTCCCTGGCGGTGTTCACCAGTCTCCCTCCAGCTTCTGGGAAACAGACATAAGAACATAAGATATGCCATACTGGGTCAGACCAAGGTCCATCAAGCCCAGTATCCTGTTTCCAACAGTGGCCAATCTAGGTCATACGTACCTAGCAGTTTCCCCAAAAGACACAGGTTCCGCAATGCTTGTACTGGGTCAAGCATTGATATCCTGGGTCCCTTCTTAATAATGGTTTATGGACCTTTCCTCCAGGAACTTGTCCAAACCTTTTTTAAACCCAGCTACACTAACAGCCTTTACTACATCCTCCGGTAACAAATTCCAGAGTTTGATTACACGTTGAGTGAAGAAATATTTTCTTTTATTAGTTTTAAATAATTTACCCTGTAGCTTCATTGCATGTCCCCTAGTCTTTCTATATTCTGATAACGTAAACAATCGATCTACGTTTACCCGTTCCACTCCGTTCATTAATTTATAGACTTCTATCATATCTCCCCTCAGCCGTCTCTTTTCCAGGTTAAAGAGCCCTAACCTTTTTAGCCTTTCTTCATAGGAGTATCCTTCCATCCCCTTTACCATTTTGGTGGCTCTTCTCTGAACCTTTTCTAATAACGCTATATCCTTTTTAAGATACGGCGACCAGAATTGCACACAATATTCAAGGTGCGGTCTCACAATGGAACGATATAGAGGCATTATAATATCTTTTGTTTTATTTTCCATTCCTTTCCTTATGATACCTAGCATTCTATTTGCTCTCTTGGCTGCCGCTGCACACTGGGCCGAGGGTTTTAACATGCTATCCACAATGACGCCTGAATCTTTTTCCTGGGTGGTGGTTCCTAATGTGGAACCTTGCATCGTGTAACCATAGTTTGGGTTGTTTTCTTCCCTGGGTGCATAACTTTGCACTTGTCCACATTAAATTTCATCTGCCATTTTGATGCCCAGTCTTCCAATTTATCAAGATCCTCTTGCAATTTTCCACAATCCTCTTGGGTTTTAACAACTTTAAATAGTTTTGTGTCATCTGCAAATTTGATAACCTCACTCGTTATTCCACTTTCCAGGTCATTTATGAATATGTCAAAATGCAGCGGACCCAGCACAGATCCCTGGGGTACACCACTATTCACTTTTCTCCATTGGGAAAATTGGCCATTTAGCCCAACCCTCTGCTTTCTATCTTTTAACTAGTTCTTGATCCACAGTAGTACACTGCCTCCTATCCCATGACTCTTTAGTTTTGCCAAAAGTCTCTGATGAGGGACCTTGTCAAAGGCTTTCTCAAAGTCCAGATACACTATATCAACCGACTCACCTTTGTCCACCTGTTTGTTCACACTTTCAAAAAAACATAATAGATTAGTAAGACAAGATCTTCCTTGTCTAAAGCCATGTTGGCTGTCTCCCATTAGGCCATGACTATCTACATGCTGAGTAATTTTATTCTTTATGATGGTTTCTACCATTTTTCCCGGTACTGACGTGAGGCTCACCGGTCTGTAGTTTCCCGGATCACCCCTGGAACCCTTTTTAAACATTGGCGTTACATTGGCGATCCTCCAATCTTCAGGTATTACGGATGATTTTAATGAAAATTCACAGATTACTAATAGCAGGTCTGCAATCTCATATTTCAGTTCTTTCAACATCCTTGGGTGTATACCATCCGGCCCAGGTGATTTGCTACTCTTCAGTTTATCTAATAGTTGTAATACATCTTCTCATTGTATCGATATTTCCTTCAATTCTTCCGCACCTTTAAATACCACTTCAGTCATGGGTAACATCCCTACATCTTCCTCAGTAAAGACTGAAGCAAAGAATTCATTCAGTCTCTCTGCTATCGCCTTGTCGCCTCTTAGTGCCCCTTTAACTCCTCTATCATCTAATGGACCAACTGACTCTCTCACAGGTTTTTTGCTCCCTGATTCACTTCCCTGAGTTCCTTCATGGAGCTCTGCTGCGGCTCCCTGTTCCAGGCTTGGCTCCTTTGACTCCTGTGCTGAGTCCTGGGCTCCCACCTCTGAACTCTCTGAACCTTCTGAACAGGAACTGGGGTTTGAAGCCTTCCGTGCTCTCTCCTTCCGTGCTCTCTCCTTCCGTGCTCTCTCCCTCCGGGCTCTCCTCCTCTGGGCTCTCCCCTCCCGGGCTCTCCTCCCTGCTTTCTCTCTAGCCAAGGTTTATATCCCTGCTTCCCGGGCAGTGTCTCCCCTTCTCTGGACAGGTGCTTGCAATTATCTTTCAAGCCTGCAACTACGTCAGCAGAGCTTGGGTGTGGCAGCCTAGGTTCACTTTCTCTCTGCTTGCTTTCTTTAGGCAAAAGCTGAAACCTGTGCATTGCAGGGATGTCACTTTTCTTAAAAGCAAAATCATTAGTTTCTCCTATTTCCATAGGCTCACCACAGGCTTCCTTATCACAATATTAAGATCTTTAAGTCTGTCCACATATGCTTTATAATGAAGACCACTAACCATTTTAGTAGCCACCCTCTGTACTGACTCCATCCTATTTATATCCTTTTGAAGGTGCAGTCTCCAGAATTGCACACAATACTCCAAATGAGGCCGCACCAAAGACAGAGGCACTATCATCTCCTTTTTTCTGCTAGCCATTCCTCTCTGTATGCACCCAAGCATCCTTCTAGCTTTTGCTGTTAACTTTTCTAACTGTTTAGCCACTTTAAGATCATTAGACACAACCACGCCTAGGTCCCACTCTTCTTTAGTGGACAAAAGTACTTCACCCCCCTATACTATATTGCTCCCTTGGGATTTAATGTTAAAAAAATGCAAGGTCATGCATTTGGGCTGTAGCAATCCAACTGCAAAATTCTAGACCATTCTTCAAGCTTAGCTAAAACCCTCCTGTTATCTACACCTTCCTGGGTGTCTACTCTATTGCAGATTTTGGTATCATCTGCAAAGAGGAAAACATTACCCGACAGCCCTTCTGCTATATCACTAACAAAGATGTTAAAAAGTACTGGACCAAGGGCAGATCTTTGGGGCACACCACTGGTAACTTCCTTCTCCTCAGAATGAGCTACATTTACCCGTACCCTTTGTCGCCTCCCACTCAACCAATTTCTAACCCAAATAGTAACTTTAGGGTCCATCCCTAGGGTGCTCAGTTTGTTTATAAGTCGCCTGTGAGGAACAGTGTCAAAGGCTTTACTGAAATCTAAATACACCACATCTAGGGCTCTCCCTCGGTCCATCTCCCTTGTCACCAAGTCAAAGAAATCAATCAGATTTGTCTGACAAGACCTGCCTCTGGTGAATCCATGCTGCCTCGGATCCTGTAATCCGCTGGACTCCAGAAACCTCACTATTTTCTCTTTCAGCAGCGTTTCCAATAATTTACTCACCACCGAAGTTAAACTAACCAGCCTGTAGTTTTCAACCACATCCTTACTTCTGCTTTTGTGTAAAGGCACCACATGAGCCTCTCTCCAGTCCTTTGGCACCACTCCCGACTCCAACGAGGCATTGAAAAGGTCAGTCAGTGGAGCTGCTAGAACGTCCCCAAGTTCCCTCAGTATTCTAGGGTGTATCCCATCCGGTCCCATCGCTTTGTCTACTTTAAGTTGAGCTAGTTTCTCATGAACACAGTCTTCTGAAAATTGTTCAAGATGTCCCTCGCTTCTGTTCCTGTTTGTGGGTGTTTTCTGAGGTCCTGCTCCTGGTTCTTCATCTGTGAACACAGAACAGAAATATTTGTTAAGCAATTCCGCTTTATCCTTATCAGCTTCTACATATTCCTCCCCTGCACCCTTGAGTCTGACAATACCACTGGGCATCAAAATGGCAGATGAAATTTAATGTGGACAAGTGCAAAGTTATGCACCTAGGGAAGAACAACCCAAACTATGGTTCCACAATGCAAGGTTTCACATTAGGAACCACCACCCAGGAAAAAGATTTAGGCGTCATTGTGGATAACATGTTAAAACCCTCGGCCCAGTGTGCAGTGGCGGCCAAGAGAGCAAATAGAATGTTAGGTATCATAAGGAAAGGAATGGAAAATAAAACAAAAGATATTATAATGCCTCTATATCATTCCATGGTGAGACCGCACCTTGAATATAGTGTGCAATTCTGGTCGCCGTATCTTAAAAAGGATGGTGAAAGTGTTTCTGATGTTGTAGAGGGAGATCATTTTGCATCCAGTGATCACCAGATGGTGTGGTTCAGTATTAGGACTAGGGCTGTTAGAATCCATTCAAAGCTGAGGATCTTAGACTTTAGGAAGACTAACTTTGCCAAGATGGGCCAATACCTCAGGGAGTCGTTAGTGGGATTTATTTATTTATTTATTTAACATTTTTTATATAAAATCAGGACGGTTTACATAGAACAATTTACAGGGATAAATATGTGTGCTAGAAAATAGAAACAAAACGTGGAACTATTTACACAATAACTATGTACATGGTATATACAGGATAAGAGATACTACATGGTTTTTGATCAACATTGAGATAGCATGGGTAAGAGGAGGGGGAAGCAAAGGGCTAAGAATTAAGGTGGTTGGGAGAAGTGCTCCAGGAATAAGTAAGTTTTTAACTTTTTCCGAAACTCGGAGTGGCTGGAGCAGTTTCGCAAGATATGTGGAAGGGTATTCCATAGGGATGGGGCATAGAGGGAGAAAGGCCCTGTTACTAGTAAATTGTTTGCTATGTCTCTTGTTTATTGAGATAGTAAGTAGGTTCTTGGTAATGGAGCGACGTGTTCTTGTGTTGTTGGTGGAGGAAAGGAGAGGGGAGAGGCATGGGGCGGACTCATTGGAGATAATCTTATGTGTAATGGTAAGCACCTTGAATTTAACTCTGTATTGAATAGGGAGCCAGTGGAGATTATAGAGGACAGGTGTGATGTGGGACCGTCTAGGGCTGTTGGATAAAATTCTGGCTATCGTGTCCTGGGCCAGTTGGAGGGGTTGTAAGCAGTGCTTGGGAAGGCCATGGTATACCAAGTTATAATAATCAAGAGAGGGGATTGTGAGAGCCTGGCATACGGCACGAAAGGAGCCAGGACTTAAGAGAGGTTTGAGGTTCCGTAGAGTGCGTAGCTTAGTGTATATTGTGTTAGTGTCCTCTTAATCTGATCTGTGAAGGAGAGGTTCTGGTCAAGGATGATACCAAGATATTTCACTTGGTTTTTTATGGGGAGGGAGAGATCACCGATAGTAAGGGTTAGAGGTGGGGTGTATGAAGTATTGGAAAATACCTGAAGGACCTCGGTTTTAGATTGATTAATTATGAGGTTGTGCTGGGAGAGCCATGATTTTAGGCTAGTTAGGCATTCACTTAACTTAGAGAAATTGGGGTTTGTAAGGTTAAATGGGATGAAGCACATCATGTCATCTGCATAAAGCTGGTATTGGATTCCATAGCTTTGGAAGATTTTGCAGACTGGCTGCAGGAAGATGTTAAATAGAAGGGCAGATAGGCTGGATCCTTGGGGGACGCCCTGTCTTAAGGTAAATGGAAGGGAAGTGTCATTTCCGATGCGAACTTGCTGTGTTCTACTGTCTAAGTAAGAGCAGAACCAGTTTAGGGTTGTGCCTCTCAGTCCTATTTCATGGAGTCTGTTTAAGAGTTGATGATGTGGGAGCGAGTCGAAGGCAGAGGATAGGTCGAGGAATATGATAAGGCATCCCTGAGTGGGATGGGAACAGCTGGGGGATGTAGAAAAACAGTGGGCAAAACTGAAAGGGGATATTTTAAGGGCAACCAATCTTTTTGTTAAAATGGTAAATAAAGGTAAAAGGAAAAGGAGACCGCTATGGTTTTCGAAAGAAGTAGCTGAAAAAGTGAAGAAAAAGAGGGAGACCTTCATGAAATACAGGAGATCACAGAGAGAAGAAGACAGGCATCTATATTTGGAAAAACTTAGAGAAGCTAGCAAAGTAGTCAGGAAGGCAAAGATTCAAATGGAGGGGGAAATAGCCAATGCAATAAAATGGGGGGATAAGACATTTTTCAGATATGTTAGTGAGAAGAGGAAGGGCAAAAGTGGTATTGTCAGACTCAAGGGTGCAGGGGAGGAATATGTAGAAGCTGATAAGGATAAAGCGGAATTGCTTAACAAATATTTCTGTTCTGTGTTCACAGATGAAGAACCAGGAGCAGGACCTCAGAAAACACCCACAAACAGGAACAGAAGCGAGGGACATCTTGAACAATTTTCAGAAGACTGTGTTCATGAGAAACTAGCTCAACTTAAAATAGACAAAGCGATGGGACCGGATGGGATACACCCTAGAATACTGAGGGAACTTGGGGACGTTCTAGCAGCTCCACTGACTGACCTTTTCAATGCCTCGTTGGAGTCGGGAGTGGTGCCAAAGGAGTGGAGAGAGGCTCATATGGTGCCTTTACACAAAAGCAGAAGTAAGGATGTGGTTGAAAACTACAGGCCGGTTAGTTTAACTTCAGTGGTGAGTAAATTATTGGAAACGCTGCTGAAAGAGAAAATAGTGAGGTTTCTGGAGTCCAGCGGATTACAGGATCTGAGGCAGCATGGATTCACCAGAGGCAGGTCTTATCAGACAAATCTGATTGATTTCTTTGACTGGGTGACCAGGGAGTTCGACCAAGGGAGAGCCCTAGATGTGGTGTATTTAGATTTCAGTAAAGCCTTTGACACTGTTCCTCACAGACGACTTATAAACAAACTGAGCACCCTAGGGGTGGACCCTAAGGTTACTGCTTGGTTGGGTGGCAGGCGACAAAGAGTACAAGTAAATGGAGCTCACTCTGAGGAGAAGGATGTTACCAGTTTTGTACCGCAGGGATCTGTCCTTGGTCCAATTCTTTTTAACATCTTTGTTAGTGATATAGCGGAAATGCTGTCGGGTAAGGTTTGCCTCTTTGCGGATGACACCAAAATCTGCAATAGAGTAGACACCCAGGAAGGTGTAGGTAATATGAGGAGGGATCTAGCTAAGCTTGAAGAATGGTCTAGAGCAGCGATGGCGAACCTATGGCACGCGTGCCAGCTGTGGCACGCGAAGGCCTTGCAGCTGGCACGCGTGAAGGTCCGCAAAAAAAGAAAAAGCGGGCTCTGGCTGCTGCCGCGGACGCGGCAGCATGCAGTGTCCCGCGGGGCCCCCTCCGCCCGCTAAGCCCCTCTGCAAGGGCTTTCAGATTCGCGAGGGAGACAGCGTCTCCCTCGCGTCTCTGTTAAGCCCGTAGGGGTTAATGGGAAATTTCCCATCAGCCCCTTTAGACGCGAGGGACTGATGGGAAATTTCCCATTAGCCCCTGCGGGCTTAACAAGAGACGCGAGGGAGACGCTGTCTCCCTCGCGAATCTGAAAGCCCTTGCAGAGGGGCTTAGCGGGCGGAGGGGGCCCCGCGGGACAATGCATGCTGCCGCATCCGCGGCAGCTGCATGAGCCCGCTTTTTCTGTTTTTAAATTTGCCGGGGGGGGGGGTGTTAGGACTGCTAATGGGCTGGGGGGGGGGTGTAGGACTGGTAATGGGCTAGGGGGGGGGGTTAGGACTGCTAATGGGCTAGCGAGGGGGGGGGGTTAGGACTGCTAATGGGCTAGGAGGGGGGGGTTAGGACTGCTAATGGGCTGGGGGGGTTAGGACTGCTAATGGGCTAGGAGGGGGGGTTAGGACTGCAAATGGGCAAGGGGGGGGTTAGGAAAGCTAAAGGGCTAGGGGGGGTTGGGACTGCTAATGGGCTAGGAGGGGGGGGGTTAGGACTGCTAATGGGCTGGGGGGGTTAGGACTGCTAATGGGCTAGAGAGGGGGGGTTAGGACAGCTAAAGGGCTAGGGGGGGTTAGGACTGCTAATGGGCTAGGAGGGGGGGTTAGGACTGCTAATGGGCTAGGGGGGGTTAGGACTGCTAATGGGCTGTGGGCTGATGGGGGCTGTCTGGAAATGGGGTGATGGGGGTTAGGACTGGTAATGGGCTAGGGGGGGGGGTTAGGACTGCTAATGGGATAGAGAGGGGGGTTAGGACTGCTAATGGGCTAGGGGGGGGTTAGGCCTGCAACTGGGCTGATGGGGAGGGGTTAGGACTTGAGGTGGGCTGTTGGGTGGGGTTAGGACTGGAAATGGGCTGATGGGGGGTTAACACTGGAGGTGGTCTGATGGGGTTAGGACTGGTAATGGGCTATGGGGGGGTTTAGGACTGATAATGGGCTATGGGGGGGCTGGGACAAGAAATGGGCTGATGGGGAGGGGTTAGGACTTGAGGTGGGCTGATGGGGTTAGGACTGGTAATGGACTGTGGGCTGATGGGGGGGTTAGGACTGGCAATGGGCTATGGGGGGCTGACTGGAAGTGGGGGGTTAGGACTGGTAATGGGTTATAGGGGGGGGGCTTAAACTGAAAATGGGGTGATGGGGGGTTAGGACTGGAAGTGGGTTGATGAGGGGGGATAGGACTGGTATTGGGTTGGGGGGCTGCTAGGACTGGAAATGGGCTGATGCAGGGACTAGAAGGGAATGGATGCTGGGTGAGGCTGGAACTAGAAGGGAGCTGGTGTTGGGGGAGGATTAGAATGGGATGGGGCTGGGAGAGTAAAATGGAGAGGGGAAAAATATTTTGTGTGGGAGGGATAAAAAATCTACAATTGGCCGGGTATTGGGAGAGTAAGTGGGGATTGAGGATGGAGGGGTAAATTTTGAGTAGATGAAAAAGGAATGAGGAAAGAGCCAAAGGAGAAAGATTAGTATGTTAAAGCAGATGTAGAGAGAGAATGGAAAAAAAAAACAAGAAGACAGAAGAAAGGACAAATGGACAGCAGATGGAGAGTTAGCAGAAGACACGAAGAAACCAGAAGAAAGTGGCTGGAACAATTGCAACTGAAAAAAAATGCACAAAAGGTAGAAAAATATCTCTTTATTTTGAATTTATTAACTGGAATATGTCAGCTCTGGGAAATGTGCATCATTAATTTTTGCGCTTTGTTTAGTACAAGAGGAAATTAATATATAGTTTTATTTCTACAGTGTTGTTGTATATTCCAAGTTTGGCTTTTGGGGTTCCCAGTTTAATTATTGTCTTCCTGTTTCTAAATTGTGATTCCTTGTTTGGTGATGGTCTGTTCTGCATGTGTAACTGAGCTGAGGTATTCTGTTTATATAATTCCTATTTGACATTGCCACTTGTTCTTTCCCCAGTAGGTCATGTATTGTTGTTCTCTGAGATGTATTGGTTTAATATTTGCAGTGTTGCCTTTTGATAGGTAGAGTATGGTGCTTTGTGAGTCTGGTAGTGCTGTTAGGATACGGCGGGTTTGCTATGGGTTCTAAATGGGCAGCGTTTGTAGTAGTTCCTAATGTGCCTGGCGGTTGGTACTGGATTATAGTAATGTAGAAACCTTTTAGTCTTTCTTTATCCATATACTCATTAAGAGGCATGTTTACTAAAAGTTAGTGTATGGTAACATTATGCAAATATTTATGCAAATGAAGCACCTTATGCAAATGGGGCTTTAATTGACGTGCTGGCACTTTGAGGAAATTCTTTGGTTTTGTGCGGCAGTTTGGGCACTCGGGCTCAAAAAGGTTAGCCATCACTGGTCTAGAGTTTGGCAGCTGGGATTTAATGTTAAAAAATGTAAGGTCATACATTTGGGCTGCAGCAATCCAAGGGAGCAATATAGTATAGGGGATGAAGTACTTTTGTCCACTAAAGAAGAGCTGGACCTAAGTGTGGTTGTGTCTGATGATCTTAAATTAGCTAAACAGTAGAAAAGGCGACGACAAAAGCTAGAAGGATGCTTGGGTGTATACGTAGAGGAATGACTAGCAGAAAAAAGGAGGTGATATTGCCTCTATATAAATCTTTGGTGCGACCTCATTTGGAGTATAGTGTGCAATTCTGGAGACTGCACCTTTAAAAGGATGTGAACAGGATGGAGTCGGTGATTAGTGGTCTTCATTATAAAGAATATGAGGACAGACTGAAGGATCTTAATATGTACACCTTAGAGGAAAGGCGGGATAGAGGTGATATGATTGAGATGTTTAAATACCTCCGTGGCATACATGTTTAGAGAGAGGGCCTCTTTCAAATTGAAAGCAAGTTCTGCTACGAGAGGACATGGGATGAGGGTGAAGGGAGATAGATTCAGGAGTGATATGCGGAAATATTTCTTTACAGAAAGAGTAGTGGATCCGTGGAATAGTCTCCCAGTGGAGGTGGTAGAGATGAGGACAGTAACTGAATTCAAAAAACCATGGGACAAACACAGAGGATCTCTAAAGGTAAAAAGGGGACTGTTGTAGTTGTTGACATGAAAGGACAGACTAGATAGGCCATGTGGTCTTTTTCTGTCATCATATTTCTTTGTTTCTATGTTTCTATGATATAGCGTTATTAATTTTCCCATTGGAGAAAGGTGAATAGTGGTGTACCCCAGGGAACTGTTCTGCATCAGCTGCTTTTTAACATATTCATAAATGACCTGGAAAAGGGAATAACAAGTGAGGTTATCAAATTTGCAGATGACACAAAACTACTTAAAGTTGTTAAAACCCATGAGAATTGTGGAAAATTGCAAGAAGATCTTGATAAATTGGAAGACTGGGCATCAAAATGGCAGGTGAAATTTAATGTGGAAAAGTGCAAAGCTAGGGAAGAACACCTAGGGAAGAACACCACAAACTATGGTAACATGATGCAAGGTTCCATATTAGGAACCACCACCCAGGAAAAAGATTTAGGCGTCATTGTGGATACCATGTTAAAACCCTCGGCCCAGTGTGCCACGGCGGCCAAGAGAGCAAATAGAATGCTAGGTATCATAAGAAAAGGAATGGAAAATAAAACAAAGGATATTTTAATGCCTCTATATCGTTCCATGGTGCAACCGCACCTTGAATATTGTGTGCAATTCTGGTCACCGTATCTTAAAAAGGATATAGCGTTGTTAGAAAAGGTTCAGAAAAGAGCCACCAAAATGGTAAAGGGGGTGGAAGGATACACCTATGAAGAAAGGCTAAAAATGTTAGGGCTCTTTAACCTTGAAAAGAGATGGCTGAGGGGAGATATGATAGAAGTCTATAAATTAATGAACGGAGTGGAACGGGTAAACGTAGATCGATTGTTTACGTTATCAGAATATAGAAAGACTAGGGGACATGCAGTGAAGCTACAGGGTAAACTATTTAAGACTAATAAAAGAAAATATTTTTTCACTCAACGTGTTATCAAACTCTGGAATTTCTTACCGGAGGATGTAGTAAAGGCTGTTAGTGTAGCTGGGTTTAAAAAAGGTTTGGATAAGTTCCTGGAGGAAAGGTCTATAAACCATTATTAAGAAGGGACCCATGATATCAATGCTTGACCCAGTACAAGCATTGTGGAACTGTGTCTTTTGGGGAAACTGCTAGGTACGTATGACCTAGATTGGCCACTGTTGGAAACAGGATACTGGGCTTGATAGACCTTGGTCTGACCCAGTATAGGATATCTTATGTTCTTATGTAGAGATCTTAGATAAGCGGCTATGACCGCCATGTACTTTGTGACGACTCTTGGGGCAGAGATAAGTCCAAAGGGAAGGACTCTGTATTGATAATGTTTTCCTTGAAAAGTGAAGCATAGATATTTTCTGTGTCCTGGATGGATGAGGATATGTATTTGCTTCTTTTAGATCTAGAGAACAGAGCCAGTCCTGACTCTGGAGGTAGGGAAGAACAGTCCCGAGAGAGATCATCTTGAACTTTCATGGACTAGAAACTTGTTGAGGTTTCTGAGGTCCATAATGGGCCTGTATTCTCTGGTTTTCTTTGGAATGAAAAAGTACAGAGAAGTAGGAGCCCATTACCTGTTGGGATGTTGGGACATCTATGGCGCCCTGAGACAGAAGAGAGGACACCTCATCTTGTAGGCGAGCTGTGAGTGGGGGTTGCATTTGATATTCCACCGTGAAAGTGGAGGGAGGCAGACTTTGCAGATGAAGTCTGTACTTTCCTGAACTATGGTGAGTGTCCACTGCTCTTTGAAGAGGTGCCATCTGTGGGCATAGTGACACAGTCTGCCTGCTATGTGGAGATGATGGTGGTCCTCCAGAGGCAGGGGGGCAATGTTCTCTAGAAAAGAGTCAAAAACCAGGCGCAGACTGCGGTTGCGGATCCGGTGAGATTTAGACACCTGTGGTTTATTTTGTTGCTTAGGAGGCTGCTGCCTCTTCTGTGTGGCCAGACCCTGATACTGGGATGCAGGAGGATATGTAGAGAAGAATTTCTTATTATTATTGTAGAAAGACTTCTTTGTGTCTTTTTCCTAGCAGGATCAGCTGTTACTTCTGACTCTAATTGAGAGGCCTTATCTTGCCAGTTTCTGCCAAAGAGATTTTCCCCTGTGCAAGGTATGTTGCCCAGCTTATCTTGAACCAACTGTTCAAGATCTGAGGCTTGAAGCCATGCAATTCTATGTGCAGCAATACATATTGTTGAGGCCCTGCTTGTTGATTCAAAGGCATCGAAGGTAGCCCTATTGAGAAACTTCAAATATTTTGGCTATGCTTAACTAGGGCAAGATAATCTGCCCTCTTGCCATCTGGGAGGAGAGGGGGCAAAGGCTTTATTTATTTATTTATTTTATTTAACAGGTCTTCTATACTGCCTTATCATACATTCAAGACGGTTTACATGGAACAGTTACAGCAACGAGCTTTACATCGAACAGGCTTTGAGATCCCTGGAGACCTATTTGAGGAACATCTCCATGTAGAGGATTTGGAGTTGATCCTAGCCAAGAGCGTGGATGCTTGGAAGCATCGACACCCAAAGGCATTGAGAGTTCTCGATTCTCTACCTGGAGGATTAGAGGAATGAGTTTCAAGCATTTGATTCAGCGCATCACCAATTCAACAACCATGGAATGGTGGGGAAGCTGCGGTTTTTGGAAGCAGGGACACTCCAGTCCCTGATACATGGTATCGAGACGTTGACTTTAAGGTGAGACCGTGAGAGCTGTCCCCCACGTATGGAGCATAAGGTCATGAAGGATACAGTGCACCATTAAAGTGGCTGTCTCTGGGTGCTGTTGGGTATTGGAGGATCTCCAATTCCTCCGCCCTTGGCTCCTTCTCCGATGTTAATGTGATAGAGAGGCACTTGGCTTGGTCTCAAATTAATTCCTGGAAGGACATGTCTTCTGGAGGCGACATGCGTCACTGTTGAGGCAGGGAAGGATCCGAAGGAAGGTCCCGGGGCAAACATCCAAATGGGGGAATTGTAATCAGAGGACTCAAAGTATCGATGGGCATGGTGTTCACCCGAAGCTAAATGCCGGTACTGATACTCCGAGATATCAGCCTTGGTGAGCCAGTTGGACTTGATACCGGTGTCGGTGATAGTTTCAAGGGAGGGTACAGGTGGGAGCGATGTCAATGTCATCTGTAGCAGCCCTGATGTTGTGACCGCAACAGGTGTCGACATCAGTACTGTAACCAGTATCGACGGGGTGGCGCCTGTAGCCAAGGGTTTTATAGGTACCGAGGTTGCAAGGAGAGCTGCCAAGCTCCACTCACTGGCCAATTTGGGTTTTTCTTTCCTAGGTGCATAACTTTGCACTTGTCCACATTAAATTTCATCTGCCATTTGGACGCCCAGTCTTACAATTTATCAAGATCCTCTTGCAATTTTTCACAATGCTCATGGGTTTTAAATAGTTTTGTGTCATCTGCAAATTTGATAACCTCACTCGTTATTCCCTTTTCTAGGTCATTTATGAATGTTTAAAAGCAGTGGACCCAGCACAGATTCCTGGGGTACTTCATTATTCATCTTTCTCCATTGAGAAAATTAGCCATTTAGCCCTACCCTCTGTTTTTTATCTTTTAACCAGTTCCTGATCCACAGTAGTACACTGCCTCATATCCTATGACTTTTTAGTTTTGCCAAAAGTCTCTGATGAGGGACCTTGTCAAAGGCTTTCTGAAAGTCCAGATACACTATATCAACCGACTCACCTTTGTCTAGCTGTTTATTCATACCTTAAAAAAAACATAATAGATTAGTAAGACAAGACCTTCCTTGGCTAAGGCCATGTTGGCTGTCTCACATTAAGCCATGACTATCTACATGTTCAATAATTTTGTTCTTTATGATGGTTTCCACAATGTTTTAACAGATACCTAAGCTCCACGAACAGAACAATGGCTGGGAAAAATTGTATTGCTAAAGCTGTTGCCCCCGTTACAGCTTCTGCCTCAATCCAGACAGAGGTCCTAATGCCAGTTGAAGGACCATTTTCATGTGCAGGGTGCCTGCATGCTGAAGCTCTGAGGAAACAAGTGGAGGAACTCGGAGAGGAGGTGGCGAGGCTGAGGAGCATTCAAGACAGTGAGAAGTACATTGATGAGATGCTTCTTGCAACAACCAAACCCTTCAGCAGAAGAGAAGATGGGTGCCTACAGAATGACAAAGATTGGACACAAGTCACCAGGGCCTGCAGAATCACCAATCCAACTTCTCCAGCCCTTAAATGAAAAACCATTATGCAGCCCTGGACGTGGAGGAGGTGAAAGCATCCCTGGAAAGGGAAGAACTAGAGCTCAAGTACCCCAAAGTTGCAGAATCAGTGACAACAAGGAAGCAAAGGGTAGTGGTGGTTGGTGACTATCTTCTGAGGGGGTACTGAGGCGTCCATCTGCCGACCAGACTTGATGTCAAGAGAGGTATGCTGTCTGCCAGGTGCCAAACTCCAAAACGTTAGAGAGAGTTTACCGAGCCTCATCAAGCCCACTGACTATTGCCCAGTGTTGCTAATCCATGTCGTAACAAATGATACTGCCAGGAATCCCTCTGAGCATATCAAATGTGACTTCATGGCTCTGGGACAGAGGGTGAAGCAGATAGGTGCACAGATGGTGTTCTCTTCAATTCTCCCTGTTGAGGGTAACGGCCAAGGCAGAGAGGCTCGCATCCTGGAGATGAATGCATGGCTGCGTGGATAGTGTCATCGAGAGCCTTTTGGTTTCCTGAACCACGGGATGCTGTTCCAAGGGTTGCAGAGTAGAGATGGCGTCCATCTGTCCAAGAAAGGTCGACACATCTTCAGTAGTAGACAGGCTAATCTACTGAAGAAGGCTTTAAACTAGATTCGTTGGGGATGGGTGAAGTGGTATTGTCAAAAAGCAGCGGACCCAGCACAGATCCCTGGGGTACACCACTATTCACCTTTCTCCATTGGGAAAATTGGCATTTAGCCCTACCCTCTGCTTTCTATCTTTTAACCAGTTCCTGATCCACAATAGTACACTGCCTCCTATCCCATGACTCTTTAGTTTTGCCAAACGTCTCTGATGGGGGACCTTGTCAAAGGCTTTCTGAAAGTCCAGATACACTATATCAACTGACTTACCTTTGTCCACCTGTTTATTCACACCTTCAAAAAAACATAACAGATTAGTAAGACAAGATCTTCCTTGTCTAAAGCCATGTTAGCTGTCTCCTATTAGGTCATGACTATCTACATGCTGAGTAATTTTTTTCTTTATGATGGTTTCTACTATTTTTCCTGGTACTGATGTCAGGCTCTTCGGTCTGTAGTTTCTTGGATCACCCCTGGAACCCTTTTAAAAAATTGGCGATCCTCCAATCTTCAGGTGTTACAGATGATTTTAATGAAAGTTCACAGATTACTAATAGCAGGTCTGCAATCTCATATTTCAGTTCTTTCAACTCCCTTGGATGTATACCATCCGGCCCAGGTGACTTGCTACCTTTCAGTTTATCTAATAGTTGTAATACATCTTCCTGATGTAGCGATATTTCCTTCAATTCTTCCGCACCTTTAAATACCACTTCAGTCATGGGTAACATCCCTACATCTTCCTCAGTAAAGACTGAAGCAAAGAATTCATTCAGTCTCTCTGCTATCGTCTTGTCGCCTCTTAGTGCCCCTTTAACCCCTCTATCATGTAATGATCCAACTGACTCTCTCACAGATTTTTTGCTACGAATCTACTTGAAAATGTCTTTATTTCACGTTTTTGCTTCTGCAGCAAGCTTCTAAAATTCTCCCTTTGCCTGCCTTATCTCTGGGAATATTCATTTTCTCTTACTTAAATGACTGGCTAATAAAAGCAGACACCTCCCAAGAGGTACTGCTTTCCTTGAATCGTACCATCACAGTACTACAACACTTGGGATTTATGATAAAATTCCCAAAATCTCAGCTCACTCCATCTCAAAAGCTAGAGTTCATCAGAGTCCTACTAGACACTTAACAGTCCAAGGTGTTTATGCCCCAACTCCGTTGTGCCCATCTTGTCAAACTAACATCCCAGATGCTCCTACGAGACCATCTGACCATCCGAGAGATGCTAAACTCCTTGGGCACATGGCCTCTACAGTATATGTAGTTCCAAATGCCTGACTACATATGCAGACAGCCCAGTTGACTCTTGCCTCCCAGTGGAAGCAGGCCCCAGGCCATCTCCAGGATAGGCTCCAAATCACTGCCCCTCTAACCACACCCCTTCAGTTGTGGTGTTCTCCAGAAATTCTGCTCATAGGATCACCTTTTCAGATGCCTCCACTTTAATGCATCTTGATGACGGATGCCTCCAAATTGAGTTGGGGAGTCTACCTATGAAACCTGACTATACAGGGTCTACGGACAATGCAAGAGTCACTAATCCAGACAAATCTCCTGAAACTTCGTGCTATCTCGAATGCCCTCCAGGTGTTTCACCACCACCTCAGAGCACAACAAGTCCTAGTCAGGATTGACAATCAGGTTGCTATGTTCTATGTGAACATGCAGGAAGGAACAGGTTCTTGGGCCTTCTGTGAGGAGGCTCTACACCTGTGGTCTTTTGCCATTGCTCCTCAAATACACCTCCAAGTGGTGTGCATACCGAGGGAGTTCAATGTCTTTGCAGATAGACTCAGTCACATCCTTCTTCATCACAAATGCTCTCCATCTGGATACAACGTCCTACATCTTCCACACCTGGGGAACTTCACGACTCCACAAAATGCCAAGCTGCCTCGCTTCTGCACAAGAATTCCAACATCCAGCAACCAAGAAGTGGATGCCTTCCACCTATACCAGGTTCAAGGTCTTCTTTATGCTTTCCCTCCTATACCCCTCATTCCCAAGACACTTTTCAAGTTTCAGTCCAATAAGGGCTCCATGATTCTCATAGCTCCTCACTGGCTGTGGCACCTGTGGTTTCCACTGCTACTACATCTAGCTCAGGCTCATCCTCTGCCATTGGGATATGAACCCAATCTCTTCTCCCAGGACGACGGCTCATTACTCCATCCCAATCCACACTCTCTCTTCCTCACAGCTTGGCTGCTGAGAGTATAAGACTTTGACCTTACTCAAGAGGTTAGGAGATTCTTTTGGCTTCTAGAAAGCCCTCCACCAGACATTCATATACTTTTAAGTGGCATAGATTTTTTGTCTGGTGTTCCCAGAAAGATCTCAATCCCTTCTCTGCTCCAGTGCAGTCATTCCTCCAGTATCTCCTCCACCTGTCCTCGACAGGTCTAAAGACAAACTCGGTGAGAGTCTACCTCAGTGCCATTGCGGCCTCTCACCACCTACTGGATGGACAGCCCATCTCCATGCAACCGATAGTAGCATGTTTCATGAGAGATCTCTTACTGTCCAAACTGCCTATTAAGCCACCTCCAGTAGCTAGGGACCTCAATGTTATTCTAGTGCAGCTTCCCAAGCCGCCCTTTGAACCAGTAGCCAGGACCTCACTAAAGTTCCTCTCTTGGAAGGTAATTTTTCTAATTGCCCTCATTTCAGTTGGATGAATTAGTAAGCTTCAGGCTTTGTTAGCGAATCCACCCTATACCCGCTTCCACTATGACAAAGTATTCCTTTGGACGCACTCACACTTTATACCAAAGGTGGGGTCACCTTTCCATTTAAACCAGTCAATTTACCTTCCAGTATTCTTTCCTAAACTGCATGTGTCTCAAGTGGAAGCAACTCTGCACACTCTAAACTGCAAATGTGTATTGGCTTTCTATCTCCAAATGACTCAAGATCATCATAAAGCCTCGCAGTTGTTATATCTCATTTGACCCTAGTCACCTGGGATTACATGTTTCTAAGCATACGCTGTCCAAATGGATTGCGGACTGCATTTCATTTGCCTATGACAAAGCAGGACTCTCCCTGGAAGGGCATGTCACTGCTCACAATGTTCGCGCCATGGTCACCTCGAGGGCAAACCTACACTCTGTAGCAACTGACGAAATTTGCAAAGCAGCGTGGTCTTCTTTCCATACATTTGCTGCCCATTATTGTCTGGACAAGGACTCCCACAGGGATGCCATGTTTGGTCAGGCTGTACTCCAGCACCTCTTTCAAACTTAGATGCAACTCCTACCCTCCTCTACACTGATCTCTGTCCCCGCCCCCCTTTTATGTTACACCGCTTTGACCCGGTGAAAAGCGGTATATAAATGCAGTTAAATAAAAATTAATAAATAAATAAATAATACCCTCCATCCCGGACTCTGAAGATACCAAAAATCCATGTAGGATCCATGACCTCTTTATGCTTGATGAAGTGACCTCTACCGGTTCTGAGGTCACTTCATCAAGCATCTGGGAGCTAGGGAATCCCAGATGTGAAGAATACATTCCTGCTTGTTCCTTGAGATAGCGTATCTACTCACCTGTAACAGGTGATCTCCGGGAACAGCAGGAATTTAGTCTACACAACCCACCCTCCTCCCCTAGGAATTATAGTGTTTTATTTACTCAACTGAAGAGAGGTAGTTGGGAAGAACATAAGAACATAAGATATGCCATACTGGGTCAGACCAAGGTCCATCAAGCCCAGTATTCTGTTTCCAACAGTGGCCAATCTAGGTCATACGTACCTAGCAGTTTCCCCAAGGGACACAGGTTCCACAATGCTTGTATTGGTTCAAGCATTGATATCCTGGGTCCCTTCTTAATAATGGTTTATGGACCTTTCCTCCAGGAACTTGTCCAAACCTTTTTTAAACCCAGCTACACTAACAGCCTTTACTACATCCTCCGGTAACAAATTCCAGAGTTTGATTACACGTTGAGTGAAAAAATATTTTCTTTTATTAGTCTTAAATAGTTTACCCTGTAGCTTCATTGCATGTCCCCTAGTCTTTCTATATTCTGATAAGGTAAACAATCGATCTACGTTTACCCGTTCCACTCCGTTCATTAATTTATAGACTTCTATCATATCTCCCCTCAGCCGTCTCTTTTCCAGGTTAAAGAGCCCCAACCTTTTTAGCCTTTCTTCATAGGAGTAGCCTTCCATCCCCTTTACCATTTTGGTGGCTCTTCTCTGAACCTTTTCTAAAATTGCTAGGGAAGGCAGTCACACAGGCGCAATGGAGTGTTCCCAAAAGCCTTCCAATTGGACGATGGAGAGCGTTCCTGCTCGAGTTCCATTAGTACTGGCATCCCCCATATATGAAGACTAAATTCCTGCTGTTCCCAGAGATCACCTGTTACAGGTGAGTAACTACACTTTCTGAACTTTTCCTCCAAGAGAACTTGTCCAAACTTATTTTAAACCCAGCTACATTAACAGCTTTTACTACATCCTCCAGTAATGAATTACAGAATTTGATTACATGTTTAGTAAAAAAAATACTTCCTATTAATCTTAAATGTGTTATATTGTGTGTTATATTATATTGTGTGTCTCCTAGGCTTTCTGCTTCTTGAAGGAATAAACAACCGATCTATATTCACCCGTTCCACTCCATTTATTAATTAATAGACCTCTATCATATCTCCCCTCAGTATCTCTTTTCCAACTTCAAGAGCCCTAACCCTAAAAGCCTTTCCTCATAGCGATATCCTTCCATCACCTTTATCATTTTGGTCACTATTCTTTGTATTTTTTCTAATTCTACTATATCCTTTTAACAATATGGCGATCACAGATCACATATAGTCAAGGTATGGATGCACCATGGAGCAATACAGAGGCATTATAATATCCTTGGTTTTATTCTCCATTCCTTTCCTTATGATTCCTAGCATTCTATTTGTTTTCTTGGCCACGGTGCACATTGGGCAGAGGATTTCAACATATTATCCACAGTGATACAGTGACACCTATTATCCACAGTGACACCACTTTTCTAGGGTGGTGATTCCTAATGTGGAACCTTGCATCATGTAACTGTAGAACAGTTCAGACTTTTACTACTGACCTACAAACACAGAAGATCTCTAAAGAAAACAAAAAGGGACTATATTATTTAATATGGAAGGGCAGACTAGATAGGCCATATAGTCTTTTTCTGCTGACATTCGGCTGCTCCTCACTGCCTTTCCACTCTTATCTCTCGCTACATCCCTTCTCGGGAGCTCCGCTCTTCTGGCAGATCCTTTCTATCTGTGCCCTTCTCTTCCACTGCCAACCCTACTTTGATCCTTCTAACTTGCTGCTCCTTATGCTTGGAATAAACTACCCGAGTCAGTGCATCAGGCTCCATCTGTGGCCCTGTTCGAATCCAGGCTAAAAGGTCACTTCTTTGAAACTGCTTTTGAATCCTGATCCCTTAGTCTCCTGTTCACCTCCTATGTGTTTCCTGACCATTCCCCTAGATATATTCTAGCCCACAGTTGTTGTGTTGTCTGTAAGATCTTAGGAGTAGGGACTCTTCGTAGCGCTATACAAATGTTAAGTAGTAGTAGTATTTAGCCCTACTCTCCGTTTTCTATCTTTTAACCAATTTCCAATTCATGACTTTTTAATTTCCTCAAGAGTCTCTCATGACGGACTTTGTAAAAGGATTTTTGAAAATCCAGATAAACTATATCAGCCAGCTCACTTTTATCTGCCTGTTTATTCACACCTTCAAAAAAATATAGCAGATTAGTGAGACAAGACTTGGCTAAATCCATGTTGGCTATCTCCCATTAAACCATGACTATCTATATGTTCAATTAATTTTGTTTTTTATAATGATTTCTATCTTTTGCCCATTATTGACATCAGGCTCACTGGTCTGTAGTTTCCTCTATCACCCCTGGAACCCTTTTTAAAAATTGGCATTACATTGGCCATTCACCAATCTTCAGGTATCACAGGTGATTTTAATGATACTTCACAGATTACTACTAGTAGGTCTGCAGTCTCATATGTCAGCTCTTTCAACACCATCTGGAATAGTTATAATACATCTTCCCGGTTTATCGATAATTCTTCCAATGCATCACCTTTAAATTCCATTTCAGTCATGGGTAACTATCATTAAAATCATCTGTAGCATGTGAGGATTGGAGAGTAGCCAACTTTAAGAAGGGTTCCAGGGGTGGTAAGCACGAAGTCCAGTATGTCCCTTCACATGTGGGTTCTGTTACCAGTTGCCTGAATACCTCTTCCTTTAAGGAATCCAGGATCTCCTTGCTTCTAGATGACACCTTATCAGGAATGCACCAATCAACATCCAGCATATTGAAATCCCCTATCAGTAGCACGTCCCCTTTCCTGGCAATGCTGCATATGTCTTCTATTAAATCTCCGTCCACATCTTCTTGGTATATCACGCTAGTGCAAATGGATTTTCCCTCTTTCTAGTTTAACCCCACTGCCTCCTCTTTCCCTTTTAAGCCCTGTATTTCCATAACTTAAATATTATTTTTTACATATAGTGCCACTCCTCCTCCCCTTCCTCCTACCTTGTCCTTTCTGAATAACGTATAGCCTGGTATAGAGCTATGTTTATGTTTATTACATCTGATATACCGCTCAAGCCAAAGCATCAGAGCGGTTTACAATATTACATAAAAGTTACAGAAAATATGAAAAGAATGCCATTAATTAGATAGGACAGAATAAGAGATACAGTGAAAGGAATAGAGGAGACAAGAAGAAATGCTCCACATAGCATCTGAAGAGGTAGATATCATACCACCAGGTGTTTAAACTCCCACTCACAACCTCCGCTGTCGACATCACCCCTCCACCGCTCCGATCTCCACAGTAACCAGAACCAATGTAGCAGCATTTTAAACGGCCCCGCACGGTCCTACGCCTAAGGGCCACGCCATGTCTCTGTAACTGCCACTAAATCCAAGTTACCCTCTCCTATTAAAGCCTCAACATTTGGGATCTTATTTCCAATGCTACGGGCATTTATAGACACTGCTTTCCAGATGTTGTCCCTTTTACCTATTTTTAGAAAGGTAAGTGAAGGTAATCAAATTTCCAGATGACACAAAATTATTCAAAGTTGTTAAACCCCAAGAGGATTGTGAAAAATTGCAAGAGGACCTTAATAAATTGGAATATTAGACATTCAAATGGCAGATGAAATTTAATGTGGGCAAGTGCAAAGTTATGCACTAGGAAAGAAAAACCCAAACTACACGATGCAAGGTTCCATATTAGTAACCACCACCCAGGAAAAAGATTTAGGCCTCATTGTGGATAACACATTGAAACCCTCCACCCAATGTGCAGCAGCAGCCAAGAAGGCAAATAGAATACAAGTAATCATAAGAAAAGGAATGGAGAATAAGACAAAGGATATTATAATGCCTCTGTATCATTCCATGGTGTGACTGCACCTTGAATATTGTGTGCAATTCTGATCGCTGTATCTTAAAGAGGATATAGCAGAATTAAAAAAGGTACAGAGAAGAGCCACCAAAATGGTAAAGGGGATGGAAGAATACCCCTATGAGGATAGGCTTAAAAGATTAGGGCTCTTCGACCTGGAAAAGAGACGGCTGAGGGGAGATATGAATTAGGTCTATAAATTAATGGAGTGGAACGGGTAAACGTAGATCGATTGTTTACGCCATCGAAAAGTAAAAAGACTAGGGGACATGCAATAAAGCTACATTGTAACCTGTTTAAGACTAATATGAGAAAATATTTTTTCACTCAACACATAATCAAACTCTGGAATTCGTTACCAGAGGATATAGTAAATGCTGTTAGTGTAGCAGGGTTTAAAAAATGTTTGGACAAGTTCCTGGAGGAAAGGTCCATAAATCATTATTAAAGAACATCCAGGAAATCCATTGCTTGCCCCAAAACAAGAATTGTGGAACCTGTGTGTCTTTTTGGGAAACTGCCAGTTACTTGTGACAAGGAATGGCCACTGTTGGAAACAGGATACTGGACCTTGGTCTGACCCAGTATGGCATTTCTTATGTTCTTATAGATTACTAATACTAGGTCTTCAGTCTCATTTTGGGGGTTTTCAGCACCCAGTCCAGATAATTTTCTACCCTTTAGTTTATGAAATTGCTGTATTGCATTTTCCTGGTTTATCAAGTTTTCTTTCAATTCCTCTGATCTATCATCTTTAAAAATAATTTCTGGCATGGGTAACTTTGTTTTTCCTTCTTCAGTAAAGACCGAAGCAAAAAAATTAATTCATTCTTTCTGCTATGGCCTTGCCCTCCCTTACTGGCCCCTTTTACCTCTCTGTCATCTAATGGTCAAACTGACTGTCTCACAGGCTTTTGCTATGAATGTAGTTAAAAAAGATTTTGTGAGTTTTTCCTTCCACAGCAAGCCTCCTTTCAAATTCTCTCTTTGCCTGCTTTGCATCTAACTTGCCAGTGTTTATATTGTTTCTGTGTTCGTCATTAGGCTCCTTTTTCCATGTTCTGAAAGATGTTTTTTTGACTACAACAGCCTCTCTGACCTCACCTTTATTTCATTCTGGCAGTCATTTCGCCTTTCTTCCACCTTTATTAAAACATGGACTACATCTGGTCTGGGCTTCTAAGATACTATTATTAAACAACACCAGGCATGATGTAAACCTTTAACCTTTGCAGCTGTTTGTTTTATTTTTTTCTTAACCACTTTACTCATTTTATCATAATCTCCCTTGTGAAAGTTAAAAGCTAAAACTGTGGATTTCCTTGTTGTCTTCCCTTTGTTTATTACATCAAATTTGATTGCATTATGATTACTATTGCCAATGGCCCTAACACCATTGTATGTGATATATTAAGTTAGGTCAATAAAAAAGGTATGAGGTCCAATATCACCTCCTCCCATGTCAGTTCCTGTACCACTTAGCAGAGCAGTAATCCTTAAAATTGAATACTGATAGCATTTGCATTACCTTGTGCTAGAATAATGTTGCATTACCTGTCCCTTGTGTTTGCAGGCTGCAATGATGGCAGAAGAGTTGAAGAAGGAACAGGATACTAGCGCTCACCTGGAGAGGATGAAGAAGAACATGGAACAAACTATCAAGGACCTACAGATGCGCCTGGATGAGGCTGAGCAGATTGCTCTCAAGGGAGGCAAAAAACAAATTCAGAAACTGGAGTCCAAAGTACGTGCAACAGATCTCACCAGCCTCCCTTTGCACCTCTTTCCATCCCTTACTATAGAGAACTCTTCATCATCAGCACCCACCCTCTGTGATCCTCTCAATCTCCTCCCCATCCACTTCTCTGCTCCAGATTCTCTACTATCCACCCCTTCCTCAGCTACCCAAATATTTCTTCTGTCCATCCATACTCTGCCACAAACTCCTGGAGCATTTTAGACAGGTGGTTAAAAAAAATGGAAGAAATAAACTCCTCTGCTACCTTCTCCATCCTTCTCTGTTGTCCAGTGCCATCCTGCACCCTCTTCTTCTTTGTCTGTTTTCAGTCTGTCAACTTCTGCCTTCTACTTCATTCTCTGCCATCAAAATCAGATTCAGAAAATTTCTTTGGCATGATCGGTTTGTATGTCACCAAGTAATACAATGAGAAAGTAATTTTGTAAGTGTGTAAATGTCAGCCAAACATCCAGAAGGTGTGGAGAAGGTGGTACACTTACATCACTTATATTTTCCAGGTCGATAACAAACACTAACGAGTAATTAGGGCTCATGTTTTAATTTTGCTATGCTGCTGGATGTTCCCATATGAAATCATGCATGAGATGGACATCCCGAGCCCATGGTTTTGTAGCAGGAATGTCTATGGGGTATGTTTACTAAATAGCGGTAGCAGCTTCCATGCGATATCGGAGCCACGGCCCCATTGAATTCGCACGGAAGCCGCTACCACTTTTTAGTAAACAAGTTTATGTCAGTGTTTCTAAAAATCCATGAAAATAGATGTCCCCAGTGGTTTTTTTGCACATTTTTCCCTGGAAATTCCAGATTGCACTTAGATGCTCCTTCTAAAATGTCACATCACATCTGCAAAATATTCAGGAAGAAGACTCTTCACAGCCTGACTTTTTGTGAAAGAGAAACAGCATGGTCATGGGGAGTTCTTCTTTCAAAATCTGTTTGCAGGACTATGGATACCAAACACCAGCGGAACTGCAAGGGCTGAAAATTGCTCTCTTACCGAAGATCATTTTTAACTTTTTACATTTCTTGATGACTTTATGGAGAAAGCCTAGAGTGTGGGCCCCTATAAATGCATACTTGTCATCTGCAGGTGCGAGAACTGGAAGGTGAACTAGAGGTGGAACAGAAGAAAAATGCAGAGACTTTGAAAGGTGTTCGGAAATATGAGAGAAGGATAAAAGAGCTCACATATCAGGTACCAATGGAAAACAATTCTACCTTTGTTGGTCACTCAGAACCCAGGTCCCCTTAGCAAAGATCCAATACAATGCTCCTCAGCCAATGTACCATTGTAAAGTCTTTCTTGTGCTGCAGAGTTGGCAGCCCCAACTGATTGCCCCACCTTCCACCCTCATTCTGAGCCCTATGCCCTGATTCTATTGGACAATGCCTCAATACTTTGCTTGCTGCTCTTGCTGTTCCAGGGCAGAACTGAAGAAGACAGGAGGGAAGATACCCAATGAATGTCAAATCCCCAAACAACGTAAAAGGTCTCAAAATATAAAAGTTCTTGAGATATGGTGACCCAGAAAATCAAGCTAGAGACACCATAAACTGGGAACTTTTATTGCCTGAAACAGAATATTAGTACATCTTTTAGGGAAATGTACAGCCTTCATCCTCATGGCAAATTATAATCATCAGCAATGAAAACAACATAAATTGAAACAAAACACATGAAAAAAAGTATAAAACTAATAAAAGCATCAAACATAAAACACCTCAAACACAATACATAAAAATATACATCATATTATCCTTCAGGCTCTACAAATATTAGTCAACTCTTCTAGTCCCAAATACAGATCCATTATAGAGCATATGCTTCCAAAAAAGCTGTGACCTATTTTCAGCCACAACTAGGAGCCTTGATTTTCAGCTGAAAAATCATTCCAGTTTAGGAGTTTAAAATGTATGCTCCTAAATTTACACCTGCCCTTCATTTGCCTAGATGTGCCTAGTGCTGAAAATCAGTGCTCAGCTCCTAACTTCTTTTCTTCACCCTAAATCTGCCCTGTTGCCACCCACTTGTTATGCTCTTAAATGTAGGAGTTTAGTGAAATTTTAAGAAAATATTTAGGCACGTAGCTCTAGAAAATTTTGAAAGAGGCCAATTTAGGAGCATAACTCTCAAAATAGGAACATAAATCCTTTAAATATCAGGCTCAATGTCTTCAATTGTTTTACAGCAGATAAGAAAATCTCTTTCCACTTTTGAGGTACTTTGTTCCACATTACTGAGCTTGTAACTGAGAAAGCCTGAGCTCACATATCTGATAAACTAACCTCAGATCAAGAAGGGATATTAACCAGGAATCAGCTAAACAAAGTGCCCAGGAAGGACATGCATTGACACTATATACTTTAGAGAAACTAGCACAAGCCATTAGCACAAGCTAATGGGTTGACATTTAAGTCAACCCATTAGCAATAGCCATTGCATTCTGTACAATTTGTAGTAGTTTATTCAATGCACTTGGAAGCTCAAATACACTGAATTGTAATAATCTAGCATTAATAAGACCAAGACCAGGAGAGCAGATAAAAACCTTCCCTCCAGGGATAGATTAGCACAATTTTCCACAAGCCCCTTCCTCACCAAACTGTGTCCCAGGCTCACTCCCTAGAAATCTGGTAACTTTACCTCTCCCCTCTTCTTGCTGTAAAGGGAGAAGTAAAAGATTGTTGCATTGCTTTACCAATAAAGCAGGGCAGAGATGCAAACAGCGTGCTTCTTAGCTCTATTAGCTTCAATATGACATCTGAATGTGTGAAGCTGTGTAATATTGGGTGACCCACTGGCCCCACATGTTCAGATATAAAATTAAAGCCAGGAGTGCTTTTCTCCTTCTGCCAGTGGGACTAAAGGGAGGAGCAGAAAGAGTAAGGACTCTGCAAAATTTGGTTTGGTGGGTCACAAAGACAGAAAACTTGAAAGTGCCACAAACTAGTAAAGGTGGAGAAGCATTCCTATAATATCGTGAGAATAACTGTAGATTTCATTTGCTAGAATGAAGAAGACAGGAAAAACCTGGCTCGTATGCAGGATCTGATTGACAAACTCCAGATGAAGGTGAAGAGTTACAAGCGTCAATCCGAGGAGGCGGTAAGTGCTAAGGACTAGAATGGTAACTTCAACATAGCTTATATATCTACCACTTTGATAAAGGTTGCATGGTCTGGCTAGTATAATTCATGGAAGTGCTGGTATCTTTAGAAACCCCTAAGGAATGTCATGTTTTTCCAGAGGGTTGAACTCCACTCATAGAGGGGTTATGGAGCTTTCATTGTGCCTTGGTGAAATGCAGATCTTACTTAGCAATGCAAATCTCTCATCTCTATAATGACCATTTCCTCTCTAGAGTACGTTCCATGGCAGAATATGGAATCTGAGAAATTTTGCATTTAGATTTAAATTCTTAATCGTTGTAGAAAATGTGGGCACCAAAGGCTGTCCCTTGCTTGCTTTCAACTCTCCAACAGCTAACAAAGTAGGGTTGGCTTATATTTTTGAAATAATGAAAATATTTAAAGAGCTGAAAGGAATAAATAATCCCCAAGAAACAAATATTTCTCATTTGAAGGAAACTCTAGGACAAGAAGTCATGTTATGAAGCTAGAGAAGGAAAACTAAGGAATAACATAAGGAAACAGGGTAGTGAATAAACTGAACAGTTTTCCAGTAGAGATGGTGAAGGTGAAAACAGTAACTGAATACAAGAGGGAATGGGTTAAGCAGAAGGTGATTCTTAGAGGTAGGGTAGGGAAAGTGAACTCTGAGATCAAGTTGAGCTTGAAATATTTCAAGAGGAAAGGAGAATAGGAAGGAAAGATGAAATCTGTGGTTATTACATATGTTGTTTCTCCAGGAACAAGCAGGAAGTCAGTCCTCAGATATGGGTGATGTCGGCACTAGCGGAGTCACACCTCTCTCCAGCTTTCAATAAAGCCTTTGGGAGATCTACCACGTATGTGTGGTTCCTTTCTCACTTAAGGACGCCATCTTGCCTCAGTCTCTTTTTTCCTCAGAGCCCATCAGACATGCGTCTCTTCCCCCCCCCCCCAGAAAAAGTTGATTTTTTTTTCCTCTATGTTTTTCTGGTTTTCGGATCAATTCTCTCCTCCAGTTTGCATACTGGTACCCTTTTCACCTCCCAGGTCCGCTCATCTTCAGTGCTGAGGTTTTTCCTCAGGTTCTTCTTTTTTCCCTAGGGTTTTTCTCCTAGTGCATGGGTTTTTGCACCCTTTCTGGCCACACCAGTAGAGTTTGACCTCATGGGGACTGTATTCCCCACTATGACCTTGACCAGTGGTTTCAAGCTTTGTGACTGATGTGCACATAACATGTCGTGCACAGGCCCACATGACTGTTGCCTTCAGTGCCTTGGGGCAGACCATGATGCCTCGGCTTGTGGTTTCTGCCAATAGATGACCCGCCCCCACCCCCCCAAGGCCCTCTGAGGCCATAAGAAGTAGCATGAGTCTTTTCTCCCCAAGATCAACTCAGCCCCGGAGTCCTCTGTGGGACCAGTACCCTCAAGGGCTGCCTTACATGGTGACAACACTTACTCAGAGCCTCAAGTTCTTTGAGGCATCAAGCTGGAGCTCTGTCATGAAGGGACGTCCCTTGAAGAGCCAGACATCGTCAATGGCCTCATCGGGTGATGACACTAGGCCCATGGGCAAGTCCCATGGCCACCGGGCCCTCAACAAGGCTGAGGGCGATGACTGGGAGCAGCCCTCAAAGCTGCTCCAGCAGGAGAAGATGCCATCAGCATCTAGGGATCAGCTTCGGTTCTCCGAGGCCATCTCTTTGAGGTCCTCAGTGCCTACACCAGTAACTGCAGAGCCTTCTGATATGGTGAAGGCCCTTGCTTTACTACAGAGTCCAAGGAGAAGCCTCAAGTGTAGGACCTCAAGATCCTCCAGTATGAAGCCCCCCTAAGGAGGAAATCATGGTGCCCATTCCCCCCATCCTGGAATGGCTGCTCTTCCATATATGGGAGACCCCAGCCTCTGTGCCCATTGTGAGCAGGTGGCTGGACTTGATGTACGGGGTCTGCTGGAGCTTTGGCTTCAAGAAACTGCCTCACAACTCCATGGTGGTGGAATCGGCCATGCATAGGCTCTAGAGCCAGAAGATGCACTCCTCAGTGTCCCCTAGCAGGGAGGTCCATGCCATGGATGCCCTGGGCAGGAAGTGCTTCCAGGGCTCGATGCTCATCAGCCAGATCCAGGCCTACCAGTTGTACATGGGCATGTACTTGTGGGACATGGCGAGGGAACTTGACGGGTTCTCGGCTGGCCTCTCACTGAGAATGCACTGAGGTGTACTCTAACGGAGTTGGACTTCAACCCTGCCTGAAACAGGTGAAGCAGGTACTGCGGCACCCACTGTGCACCACACAGAGAATCTCCACCACTTAAAGGCATAGGCCCGGCAGGAGGAAGCCTTGTGGGAGGCCAGAAGTACCTCCTCCACCTCATTTGACAGACTGAAGGAGGCCAAGGCTAGCCTTTCAACAACCAGGCCATCAGATTCAGGGACCCCAGGTTGGGGTGCAGGAGAGAGCCATCCACCTGTGAAAGCAGGCCCAGGGCACATTCCAGAGGAACTGGGAGCACCTGAGACAGGCGGAGGAGCAAGGGAAACCAAGGCTGCCCAGGCCACCAAGGAGCCACCAGCATCAATCAAGTAACCCCAACAGGATACTCAGCATTTAACTGCATCAGAGCACAAAAGAGAGGGGGAGGAGTACTAATACTTACCTGAAAGGAATTCAGATTCAAAACAATCGCCACCACTAACACAAGCGAAGCCAACACACTAACCAACAAGTATCTAACCATCTCCCTCACATACAGACCACCTGGAACCACAACTGAATACTTATCCACAGTAATTGAAATGATATGCGTACACAACAGAAAGCACAAACTCCTCGTTGCACTAGGAGACTACAACCTAACATCCGCACCCACCAGAGAAACTGCAACGTTCCTAAAAGCCATGAAGTCATTAAAATACTGCCAGACAATTAACGCCCCAACGCACCAACATGTTTCAACTCCGGACATGGTATTCATGCCAACACAACTAGTGGAACAGAAAAAAAACCACAAAACCAACAATCACCCCAGTCCCTTGGTCGGACCACCATGTAATTGAATTCACCATGACCCTGAATAGCCCCGCCCAACGCAAAGAAGAAGAAAGAATAACCAGACGGCAGGGAAAAGTCCGTGCACAGCTCTATCAGGATGGGGTTTAAACCTCAGAGGTTTTTCTCTGTATTCTGGCTGCTCACCTTCTTCCTCTGACATACAAATGTCTTGCACCGTATACTTTTCACTCCTTGGAGCTTGTAAGTGCTTCCCAGCTATCCTTACTGGTAACTTTTGCCTCTGTGTGCCTTCACCATAGGATAAATGCCTGGAGTTCTGGCCAAAGGGTTTTTGTGCCCTGCTCCTCCAGTTATTCCTGCCAGTTACTCTCTGTCTTTCTCTCTCACACTCAGAATCAGAATCCACTGAGTCATTCACATACGTTTTCCTTTCACATCGAGACAGATGCTGTTTCCAAGACCCAGACTTCAACTCACACAATCCTTCCAGCTGGTTCTGCTCTCTCTCATCTTCTCTCTTCTCCTTGTTCTCTCCGTCCTCCCTGTTCTCTCTTTCAAACTGTAATGAACGTTTCTTATACGTTTGCTTGGGAGCTAATCTAGCCCTTCCCCCTCCCAGGTGAAATCTATTAAGCCCAGGAGATGGGGATTGTTTGCTAGCTGGGCGGGGTTCCTGCCCTCGTGGCTGGGATTGTTTATGTTGCTCCTGGCAACTGGGAGTCCTGAGCTTTTCCTTCCTGCCAGCAACAGACCTACTGCTCTCAGGTTCCTCTGTTTCCATAGCACAGGATGTCTCTTCCCCATTACAGTACTCACATGAAGTCAGAGTCGCAAAGCGCACACTAAGAAGAATAGAAAGAAAATGGAGACGGAACAAATACACTACCTCCTAACACAATACAGAGACAAACAACAGGAATACAACAATCTAATAAATTAGAGTAAACAGCAATACCATACCAACCTAATCATGAAATCTACCAACAGACCAAGAGCTTTTCAGCATTGTACAAAAGCTCACCAAGGATGACACGCAACAAAGCATCCACCATCTTGACCCACAAAAATATGCAGACTACATGAAGTCAAAAAACACTAACCAAACATACTCTGCTTCACCACAAATAAATGACCACACAATAAAAAAGCAACACCAAGCATGGGAAAGCTTCAATATACCAACAAAACAGCAAGTAGAAGACATCATATCTGGACTAAACACAACAACTTCACCATCAGACCCATGCCCAGTGTCATGGATCAAAGCCACAAAAAGTCAGCTCTCTCATCACATTCAAAAAATTGTCAAAGATTCACTCCAACAAGGATACATGCCACAACCCCTAAAGCACGCAATGATACGACCAATACTTAAAAGTAGCAATCTGAGCCCATCTGAACCAAAGTCATACCGTCCTATCTCCAGCCTGCCATTCCTTGCTAAAGTCGTGGAAAAAGCAGTCCAAAGGCAACTTCAAGACCACATAGATATCAATGCCCCACTGGACATACATCAGCATGGATTCAAGCCCCAACACGGAGTGGAAACACTACTCACCTCCCTCTTTGACAATCTCCTAAGAGGCATAGATAACATAAAAAACTGCTTCCTGCTAGTGTTCATGGACATCTCTGCGGCCTTCGACACTGTGTCACATCCTAAGCTATTGCAACACTTACAACAGATAGGATTTTGCAAGAATACCCTGAAATGGTTCACATCATACCTGGAAGGGCGAACGCAACAAGTCAAATGCGATCAAAAGAAATCCCTACAATTCCCTGTCACGCAGGGAATACCTCAAGGCTCAGCCCTATCCTCAATGCTCTTCAACATCTACATACAGCCCATATGCAATATCATCAAGCACCACAAATTACACTACCACATTTATGCTGACAACATCATGGTGTATGCTCCAATCAACTTACTAGCACTAAACACTACAACAATAACAAAATGCTCATGCGGTTGAAGGACCCAGCTGTGCCGGTCCGCCAAGGTGTTGTCCTGGCCTGGGAGATAGACAGCCCACACGAATATCCCGCTCTTGCTGGTGAAGGAGCAGAGGCTCACCGCCTCCTAGCACAAGAGAGATGACCCCATCCTCCCTGCTTGTTGATATAAAACATTGACACCTGGTTGTCGGCCTGGATCAGTACCGTATGATGTTGTAGGTGGTGGTGAAAGGCCTGGAGGGGCTCCAGGAGGTTGATCTGCTGGAGGCTCTCCACCTGCGACCAATGGCCCTGAGTGCAGAAGTTGCCACAAAGTGCTCCCCAGCCCAGCTTGGAGGCATCCATAGTGAGGATTTTCTGGGGAGTGGGGGTCTGGAAGAGCATCCCGGCCCACAAGTGCTGAAGCTGCTGCCATCAGCCAAGGGAGTCAGCCAGAGGACAGGTCACGACCACTCTGACTGGCAGGTACCCTGTTGCTTGAGACCACTGGGAACAAAGGACCCACTGAGCCGGCTGCATGTGTAGGTGGGCCTCTGGGGTGACATGAACTGTGGAGGCCATGTGGCCCAACAGGCGAAGCAGGAAGGGTGACCCTCGATGTTCCCCACAAGTGCCATGAGGTGCTGGGCCCTGTCCAGAGGGAGGAAGGCCTTGGCCTGGATGATGTCCAGCAGTGCCTCTATAAACTCCAGGTGTTGTGATGGATACAGATGTGACTTGGGGTAGTTTATGATGAACACCAAGTGCTCCAGAATGAGGATGGTATGGGACATTGCCTGATGAGTTTCAGTGGCAGTGCTGCCCTTGATGAGCCAGTTGTCTAGGTAGGGAAAGACGAACGCCCTCTGGAGATGAAGGAGGGGGGTGACAACTGCCAGGCACTTGTTGGACACCCTTGGAGTGGAAGCCAGACCGAAGGGTAGAAGCCTGTACTGGTAGTAGCAGCCTCCTACCATGAAGCGGAAGTACTGCCTGTGTTGAGGATGGATCAGAATGTGCATATACACACCCTTTAGATCCAAGGAGCATAGTCAGTCTCCCTGCCAGAGGTAGGGCAGCAATGTTCCAAGTGACAGCATCTTGAACTTCTTCCTTACCAGGAACCAGTTGAGGTCCTGCAGGCCTAGAATGGGCCGAAACCCTATGGTCCTTTTGGACATCAGGAAATAGCAGGAGTAGAACCCCTTGCCCCTGAGGTGGGAGAGGACAGGTTCTACCACTGTTGGCCAGAAGATTTGCAAGTTCCTGCTGAAGGAGGCCCCGGTGAAGGAAAGTCATAGGGAGCTCCTCTGGAAAGAATGGTGGGGGCATCTGTTTAAGGAGGTAACCCTCCTTCATCACCTGTAGGGCCCAGGTGTCGGTGGTTATGAGGGACCACCAGGTGGTGTAAAACATGTTGCACCGGGGGTGAGGTCTAGGGCTTAGGGGTCTTAGGCTTATGAGGGCCGTGCCCTTGTTCCTTGGTCTGCTGGCCCTGTTGGGGAGCTGGGAAGGCCGAGGGTAGTTTCCTTAAGCCTTTCTCTTCTTTGGGTATAGGGGCTTTTTACCCAAAGCCTTTTGTCGGAATGGATCAGTGGTCTTTTGGGAGAGCCTGGTCCTGGTCATGAACTCGGACTCCAGCTCGGTGGCTTTGTCCATCATAGGCTTACTGAGAAGGTGCTCTCCCCGGCAAGGGACATCAACCAACTTGTCCTGCACCCATTGTCCTCCATGGTGGCTACTCTAGCTCCTCAATCAAAGCTGTCATTGGCCACTCAAGTCATAAATTTGGAGCACTCTTTGACTGTGGAGGTCAGGGTCCAGAGTCTCCCTCTGCAGTTTGTAAGATGTTACATAAATAGGTAATTTATCAAGATGTGCTTGGAAGTTTTTCTTAATCAAGCCTGTGGCGCCCAACAAAATGGGAAATATCTCAGTATGTTCTTCCACATTTTCTTGCATTTCTTGTTACTTATTATTTATTTATTTAACAGATATTTTTATACCGCTTTATCATTTCAGTCAAAGCACTTTACATTGCAACTAAAACTTGGGAGAAGGACACTGATAACTTGGGTTTTTCATAAGGCAGTGGAGGGTTAAGTGACTTACCCAAGACCACAAGGAGTGCTACTGGGAAATGAACTTTAGTCTCTTGGTTCCCAAGCCAGTGCTCTAACCATTAGTCTACTCCTCCACTCCTACTTGAAGATTTTCTCCCTCTCAACACGATTCACAGAGTAGTCGCTTGAAAATGCCACCTCTAAAATCAATGCCATTCCCCGGGAACAAGCAGGAAGTTAATCCTCACATATGGGTGACATTGGCACCGATGGAGACCGCGTGGTAACCTCTCCCCAGCTTTCAGGAAATCCTTTGGGAGATCCACCATGCATGCATGGTTGTCTTCCTGCCCAGACCTTGACCACAGCAACCACGAAGCCTCGGAATTGACCTCAGACTTCCAGTCCAATTGGGAGACCAAGGACGAGGAGCCCCAGATATTCGGCACCACTGAAACGTCCCCTTGGACCTGTCCTCCTGGCGTCCCAAATCTGGTCCCCACCCAAGGATGATGCCTTCCTCGACTTTGTGCAGGAATGGCTAAAGCGCTCGCCATTGAGACTGAGGTGAAGGAGGACCTTCGCATGGAAGAACTGGAGACCCTCTAGTATGAAGCCCCTCCAAAGGAGGCCCCTCATGGTGCCCATTCATCCTATCCTCGAGCACCTCCTTCTCCATATGTGGGAGACATCAGCATTGGTGCCCATTGTCAGCAGGTGACTCGACTCCATGTATCGAGTCCACCGAGGGGTTCCAGAAAGCCCAACTTCCCCACAACTCAATGGTTGTTGAATCCACCATGCGCAGACTCAAAAGCCAAAAGACCCATTCCTCGGTGCCCCTCCGGCAAGGAGGCCCAGACCTTTAATGCCCTTGACCAGAAGGCCTTTCAGGGCTTGATGATGACTGCTTGGTCCAGTCCTACCAGCTCTACATCAGCATGTACCTCAAAGAGCTGTCAAAGGAGTTCAATGGGTTCTCAGCAGGCCTCGGCAAGGAACCCCTCCAGAGGTTCTTGTCACTGACCTCGGTGGTGTAAAGAGTGCTCGAAGTTCCTGTCTCAAGCTGCTTACAATGGCTTCAAGTCGTCAGCCAGGGTTGCTGCCACCGGCATCAGACGTCCAACGCCAGCCATGGCTGCAATCATCTGATCACGAACAATGGGTTCAGGACAAACCTATTGATGTCCCCTGCAATGGAGAGAACCTCTTTGGGAAACCCATAGCAGACAAAACAGCAGAGATCAAGACTGAGTTTCTAATGATGACCAGACAAGAAGGCCCCGGGAAAGAAGCCCAAGGAAAAAGGGCGGCTTTGGCAATGCCTAACAGTTCCAGGCCTTCTCGGCCCACAGCACAGCCAACAGCACAAGGGGCAGGGGCAGCCCCCCATAAGCAAAAGACCGCCAAGTCCCAGGTAATGGCCCCAACTCAGCCTGGGGGGAGCTTTTGACTCCCTGGGCATGACCTCCTCTCCCCCAGGTGGTCCCCTACAGCCCACAGGAGGGCATCTGGCTCTGCCCACAGGTGGTCCACCATCACCACCAACACCTGGGTTCTACAAGTGGTCAAGGAGAGCTATTTCCTCCATCTATGGCAGACGCCACGCTCATACTTTCCAGGAGAGCCTGTAAGACCTCTCTCCTCCACCAGACCCTGCTCGCAGGTCTCCTCGAGGACAAGGCCATGGAACGAGTGCTGAAACATCTCTTTGGTATTGCTTCTACTCCAGATATTTCCTGGTAGCCTAGTGGTTAGAGCAACTGCCTAATACCCAGAACATCAAGGGTTCAATTCCCACTGGCACTCCTTGTGACCTTAGGCAAGTCAATTTACCCTCAATTGCCTCAGAAGAAAAGACCTAGCAATCTATTTCTGGTGATACATTGCCAAGAAAACCCAGAGGCAGTTGGGTCGCCAGAAGTCAGCACTGACTTGATGGCACTACAAAAAAAAAAAAGAGAACAGGGGTTCTCAGGCCCATGTGGGATCTGAACAAGTTCCTGATAAGGGAAAAGTTCAAAATGTTCTCCCTTGGAACATTGATGCCACTCCTCCAGCAGGGAGATTGACTATGCTCCTTAGACCTAAAGAATGCCTACACACACATCCTGGTCCATCCCAGCAACAGAAAATACCTCCAGTTTGTGGGGAAGGAGAGTACTTTGGGCTGGCATCATCACCAAGGGTCTTTACCAAGTGCCTCGTGGTGGTCGCAGCCCAACTGTCTCCAAGGGGCCTTTATCTTTCCCTTCCTGGAAGACTGGGGGAGGCACAATGCGCCATAGGGCGCACCATCAAAGCCCTGCAGCATCTGGGGTTCATCATCAACTATCCCAAGTCCCACCTCTCTCCGGCTCAATGCCTGGAGTTTATAGGGACTCAGCTAGACACTCACCAGGCCAAGGCCTTCCTTCTTCAGGAGAGGTCAGAACGCCTCAGGTGGCTAGCCACAGAGGTACAGTGATGCTGGTTGCTATCTGCCTGGCTTCTCCTCCACCTGTTGGGCCACATGGCCTCCACGGTTCACATCACCCCATACACTTAATTGCACATGAGAGCGGCCCAATGGTGCCTCTGCTCTCAGTGGACACAGCTGGCGGAATCCTTCGGATGGTGGCAGATCCCTCATCACCTTCAGGCCAGGATGTCCTTCCAGGCACCCACCCCCCAGAGGGTCCTCACCACGGACTCCTCCTTACAGGGCTGGGGAGTGCATTTCGAGGGCCTCCAGACACTAGGCAGCTAGTCCCAGATGCAAATCAATCTGCTGAAGCTCCGGGCGATATTTCTGGCTCTCTGAGCCTTCTGCCACCAGTTGCAGCACCAGTCAGTGCTGTTCCAGACCGACAACCAAGTCGCAATGTTCTACATGAACAAACAAGGAGGGCACGGGGTCATATTCCCTCTGCCCGGAGGTAGTAGCCCTCTGCTCCTGTGCAACACGGAGAGGGATGCTTCTAAGAGTGGTCTACCTCCTGGGCCAAGACAATGCCCTGGCGGACAAGCTGAGCAGAGTCTTCCAACCACATGAGTGACACCTGGATCCCGAAGTGGCCTCTTGGCTGTTTCGACTCTGGGGTATCCTCCTGGTGGACTTGTTTGCATCCCAGATAACACGTAGTCGCTCCACTTCTGCTCCTGCCAGCAGACACATTCCTCATTCCGTGGCTAGAAGGCCTTCTTTATGCCTTCCCACTGACACCGCTGGTTGTCAAGACCCTCTTCAAGGTCCAGCGTGACAGGGCATCACTAATACTGATAGCTCCTCGATGGCCCAGGCAATCCTGGTTCCCACTACTCCTTTCCCTGTCGGCGGCATCGCTGATTCTCTGGGCAAAGCCCCAGGACTACTCTCACAAGAGCAGGGCTCTCTCTTACACCCCAACCTGGGGTCCCTGTCACTCACTGCTTGGCTGCTGAAAGGGTAGCATTAGCCCCCTTCAACCTCCCACGAGACATGGAAGAGGTTTTTCTAGCCTCTCGTAAGGCTTTCACAAGAATGGCATACGCCTTCAAGTGGCGCCAGTTCTAAGTGTGGTGTGCCAAAAGACGGGTAAACCCATTCTCCTGCTTGGTACAAGTGGTACTCCAGTACCTGCTCCACCCTTTGTAGGTGGGACTAAAGTCCAACTTGGTCAGAGTGCGCATGAGCGCTTTCGCAGTGCACCACCATTCCATTGAGGGCAAGCCCCTCTCAGCTCAGACCCTTGTATCTCAATTCTTGGGGAAACTCCTGCTATCCAAACCCCCTGTCCCCCCTCCAGCAGCAGAGTGGAATCTCAATGTGGTGCTCTCGCAGTTCACTAAGCTGCTGTTTGAGCCCCAGGTTATCTGCCACTTGAGGTACATCTCCTGGAAGGTTGTCTTCCTTGTGGCACTCAAATCAGGCTTTGATGGCAGAGCCCCCATATATGAGGTTCTACAAGAACAGGGTGGTGCTCTGCACACACCCCAACTTTTTGCCAAAGGTGGTTTCCCCATTCCACCTCAGTCAGGAGGTGGTGCTCCCCCACCTTCTTTCCGAGGCCTCATACCGACGGCAGGGCAGAGACCATCCTCCATACTTTGAACTGTAAAAGGGCCCTGTCCTATCTACAACAGACTCAGGGCCACCACAAAGCACCACAGCTTTTCGTATCCTATGATCCCAGTCATCTGGGGCTCTCAGTGACTAAGCAAACTCTATCCGCTTGGGTGGCAGACTGCATTACCCTTGCCTTTGAGCAAGTGGGGATCTCACTGCAACCTGGTGCACAGCGGCAGAGTCATGGCTACTTCCTTAGCAAATCTGCATTCCATCCCCATGACAAAAATCTGCCAGGCTGCCACCTAGTCTTCGGTCCATACCTTCGCAGCTCACTACTGCCTGGAGAGGAAGACCCGACAGGACAGTACCTTTGGCCAGGCAATACTCCGTGATCTCTTCGGGGTGTAGGCAACTCCTGCCCTCCGACCCTTTCAGGCTACTGAAGTGCTGGTTCCCCGCTGAACACTTGGGTCTTGCAAGAGTCAGTAGGGACTCAACTGCTGCTGCTCAAGGCTCACCCTTTTCAGGTCATCATGGTGTTTTTACAGGTTCTCGTTAGCTTGCAGCTGGGGATTCCCATATGTGAAGACTGACTACCTGCTTGTTCCCGGAGAAAGCATAGTTACTCACCTGTAACAGGTGTTCTCTTGGGCCAGCAGGAATTAATCCTCTCAACCCTTCCTCCTACCCTTGGAGTTGCTTCTTTACTGTATTTTAATTTTTTGCCATTTTAGCTATTTATTTATTTATTTAATAGTATTTCTATGCTGCCTTATCTTACAATCAAAGCGGTATAACAGCAAAACAATCAAAAGAGGTGATGGTGTAATCATGCAGTGAGGGTTATATCGTAGTTTGAGAGTATGATGTGTTGTGTATTAGAATAGATTGAGCTATGTACATTGTGCGCTATTATACAACATGTGCTATAATACAATCTTCTATATGTTTAGTGTTAAGAAACAACAAGTGCCGTTATATATTCTCTGTCCGTGTGTCTGAGGGTAGGAAGTTGGTCGTTCCTGGTATATGAATTGATCATGTAACGTGTCCATAGTGTTCTATGAACAGCGTTGTCTTCAGCTGTTTGCGAAAGTCCTTGAGGTCCAATGCTGATCTCAGATCGTCTGGGAGGGTGTTCCAGATTGTTGGCGCAGCCAGAGAGAGTGCTCTTTCTGTAGTGTCCTTGCGTGCTTTTCTGAAGTCATTAGAGGTGATGACTCGGTTGGAGGTTCTTTTTCTTCTTGGGCGTGTGCTGGTGTCTGTCTGTATGAGTGAGTGCAGGCTGTTTGCTGAGGTGTGTTGCTTGATCTTGAATATGTTTATGATTGTTTTATATTTGATGCGTGAAATGATTGGTAACCAGTATAGCTCTTTCAAAATGGGTGTGATGTGCTCATGTCTTGACGATCCAGATATTATGCGGGCAGCCGTGTTTTGTGCTAGCTGTAGTGGCTTGAGTGTCTGTTTTGCTAGACCAAGGTATATTGGGTTGCAGAAGTCCAGTAAGGGGGTAATTAGAGCTTGGCATACATTACGGAAGTGGTCGGTTGCGAGGAGGGGTTTAAGTCTTCTAATGATTCTCATCCTGTAGTATGCATTTTTGATTGTCTTGTTTATATGTGCTTTGAGATTCAGTTCATTGTCCAGGGTCACTCCGAGATATTTTACTTCTGATTTTATTGGTATAGTTGAGTTTTTTATCTTGATGTCCGGTGGGTGGGCGAAGTCAGGGTTACGAGTGATGAATAGTGCCTCGGTCTTGCTGTAGTTAATTTCGAGGTTGTTGTGTTTACACCATATGGACATTTGTGTGAGGCAGTTTATAATTTTAGAGTAATCAGGGTTGTCAACTGAGATGGATGTGTATATCATAATATCATCTGCATATATTGTATATTGAATGCTGTTTTTCTTCAGGATGTTGCATATTGGCTGGATGTAGATGTTGAACAGAAGAGCTGATAGGGCAGATCCTTGTGGAACTCCTTGGAGGACTTTATGGGTTGAGAGGTGTTGTGACCTATCTTTACCTGTATCTGCCTCTAGGTTAGATATGAGTGGAACCATTTTAAGGTGGTTCCATATAGCCCAATGTTTTCTAGTCTTTCCAGTAAAGTTTTGTGTTCTACTGTGTCGAATGCTGCGGATATATCAATGAAGATCATTATGATTCCATTCCTAGTGTTGTCTAAGATACGGAGGATGCTGTCGAAAAGGTAAATCATTAGTGTTTCGACTCCATGGTTTGGGCGAAAACCGTGTTGGTTGTCATCCAGTGGTGCATGATTATCAATGTGTTCTTGTAGTTGGTGTTGTACTGTTTTTTCGATGATCTTTGCCACAAAGGGTATGCTGGATATTGGTCGGTATGCTGCCGGGTTGTTCTTGTCTAAAGTTGTTTTCTTTGGAATCGGTCTTACTGTGGCGAGCTTTAATTGTTCTGGCATCAGTCCTTGAGTGAGGGAGTCGTGCACCATGTTGTGTATGATGTGTATGAAATTTGATTTTGTTGCTTTGATCCATGAGACTGGTCTGTGGGAGAGGTGCTTGTATTTATTGAGGAAATGATGTGGGAGAGCTGCTCAGTTGATGGTGTGCTGAATGTGTCCCAAGTCTTGGTATGCGAGATGGGCTTCTTGTGTAAGCTGTATCTTGTTTGCTCCCCAGAGTGAAATTTTTCTTCAATATAGTCAGCAAATTTTTGCGGGTCAATTTGTGCTTCACATTCTGTCCTTTGCTCTTTTGTGAGGATTTTCACAATTTTGAAAAGCTCTCTGGGCTTGTTGATGGATGTGTTTATTATGTTTGTATGGTATTCTCTTTTTGAATGTTTGATGTATTCGCAGTATTGTTTTTGCTTTGTTATGTATAGTTGCTGGATGTCAGGTGCTTTGTATTTTCTCCATTTTCGTTCTATCCTTCTGAGCTCCCTTTTCTTTTGTCGTATGGCTATTGAGTACCACGGCTTGTGTTGTAGTCTGTTGTGCCGGAGTTTCTTGGGTCTCGTATCTGCTGCTTTGGCGGCGTTAGATATAGTGCAGTTCCATTTGGTTATTTGTGCCTCCAGGTCGACTGCTTCTGTGGTCAGTTGTTGTAATGTGTCTTGTAGAAAAGTGTCCATGTCGAAGTTCTTGAATCGTCTTTGAATGGTTGTGTTGTCTAAGTGTTCGATTAGATTGTCCTTTTGTAGTAATATCCCTATCTTGATTATGTAGTGATCTGACCATGGGACTGGGGTGATGGAAGGTGTTGAAATTAGACCTCTTGATGTTAGGTCATTGGATGCGAAGATGAGGTATGGAGAAGAACCGTATCTGTGCGTAGGGGCATCGACTATTTGGGTGAACTGCAGGGAAGTCATTGCTTGCAGGAAGGCCTCTGAGTCTTTGTTGTTGATTGACTTGAGGTTGAAGTCTCCTAGCAATATTGAGGGCTTGTTAGTTGAGGTGGTGGTACAGACTGCTTCGAGCTTTGAGGCTAGTTCGACAGGTGAAGCTTTAGGCGCTCTATAGGTTAGGCAGAGTGCCATGTGTTTGTTCTCGATGCTGATAGTATTACATTGTTGTGTTTCTGAGAGACTTCAAGCTCTGAATCTTAGGTTCTTTTTTGCAATTATCAGGACTCCTCCTCCACGTCTGAGGGTGCATGGGCAGTTGTATGCGGAGTATGTGTCTGGGACCAATTGGTTGAGAATTACATTGTCGGTGGGATTTAGCCATGTCTCTGTGATGCAGAGTACATCGGGCTGACTGTCTTCTATATGGTCTGCTATCGTGTGTATCTTGTTGCATATGGATCTGGCGTTTATGAGTTCAATGGTGATAAGCTTTGAAGACCTTGTTGTAACTTGTGTTTCTTTTGTGCTGGTGTGAGAGTTTGTTTTGTGGTTGGTTAGCTTTTTTGTCCCTGCTGTACTGCTTGTGCCGTTATGCGTGTGCTGTGGTACTATGTATATATATATGTATGTATATATCCAAGTGAGTGGTGGGTGCCATGTTGAGTTGGATTGCAGGTATTGTTGTTGTGTGGTTGATGGCAGTAGTTGTGTGCAGAGGAGGCAGATTGGGAGAAACAGTGTTGCTTGCATGTTTGATTTTATGAAGCCCCGTTAGAGCTTTTACTTGCGTTTCTGTTGTCTGAGTCTTCTTTCTCTGTTTGCAGTCTGATGTTCTCCTCTTTGATATTGTTGGCTTGGCTGTGTCTCTTATTTAGCTTTCTTCACTTCGCCTATGTGCCGCGCCTAAGGGCCATGCCAAAGGGCCCTCAGGCGCGGGCCTGCAAGGCGGGGGCGCGCCTCCGGAGCGGCGGTTTTATTGCCGTTGAGCAGGGCAAGTGATTGGCAGGCAGGGAGGTGAAGAGCAAGTCCCGCCCACACACTCAGCTGTTGACTGCTGCTTTCCCCGGTCCAAGATGAGTCTCTGGAGTTGCGGTTTTATTGCCGTTGAGCAGGGCAAGTGATTGGCAGGCAGGGAGGTGAAGAGCAAGTCCCGCCCACACACTCAGCTGTTGACTGCTGCTTTCCCCGGTCCAAGCTATGTCATTGGACTGAGGCAAGATGGCATCCTTGGGCAGGAAGGTGACCGCACATGCGTGGTGCATCTCCTAAAGGCTTTCTTTGAAAGTTGGGGAGATGCTTCCTCACAGGCTCCATCGGCGCCGATGGAGCCCATATGTGAGGATTGATTCCTGCTGTCCCCAGAGAACACCCGTTACAGGTGAGTAACTACACTTTTTTCAGGTCTTTTTGCTCTTCTGGGGTCTTTTTCTCAGTGCGTGGGAATTCCTTGTGCCCTCCCTAGCAGAGACACTTGAGTTGATCTCGTGGGCACTGTCATCCCTGCTATGTCCTCGGCCAGTGTGTTCAAGCAGTGAGACCGCTGCAGGTGCACCATGTCCCACATGGTCCCGCACGACTGTTGTCTTCATTGCCTCAATGTGGACCACAATGACTCTTCCTGTGTGCTGTATTAGCAGATGATGAGCAAATGACATAAGAACCATGCTACACAGCGAGAGTTAATGTTTGGGAAGACCTCCATTCTCTGCCCCAGCATCGCTCACATGATGGCCCTGTATGTTCTGAGCCCCAAGGTCGCAGGGCATCAGACAGGAGATTCTCTTCTGAGGACCGTCCCCCGAAGTGCCGTGCATCATCGGTGGCATCAATAGGAGACACCGAAACTCCTGGTAAGTCCCATGGTCACCAGCATTGGAGCCCCCGGCCTGATGCTGAGAATGATGGCTGGGAGTTGCCCTCAAAGCTGCCCCGAACCCATCCTCTTAGAGAACACCCCCTTGACGGAGTCGATGTTGGACATGAAATCCTTGGGACCCATGCCAGTGACTGCAGAGCCTCTGGACCTCAAGGTCAGAATGGTGTCCCTTGAGCACAGCATCGCTGCCTTCTTGGCACAGGAGCGCAGACCGATTTCCAGTTCCTCTAGGTCATCAGTCACAAACATTGAGTTGGCCATGTGTAGGTTCAAGAGCCAAAAGATTCACTCCTTGATGCCCCTTGACATGGATGCCCTGGGCAAGAAGCACTTCCATGGCTCAATGCTCACTAGCCGGATCCAGGCCTACCAGCTCTATCTAGGCATGTACTTATGAGACATGGTGAGAGAGCTCACTGGGTTCTTGGTGGGGCTGACAGAGGATCCTCTTCTGCAGTTTTGGACCCTGACCTTGATGGTCAAGGAGTGTTCCAAATTCATCACTCATGTGGCCTTCACAGAGACTTGCTCCACCAAGAAATTGCTGGGCTTCTGGCCGATAAGGTGGTGGAGCTGGTTCCACCCCATCCCAAGGATGACGGGTTTTACTCCCAGTAGTTCTTGGTTCTCAAGAGGACTGGCTGCTTTTGCCCTATTCTGGATCTTTGTGATCTCTACAAGTTCCTAAGTGAAGAAGTTCAAGATGCTCTCCCTTGAAGCATTGCTGCCTTACCTCCACCAGGGAGATTGGCTATGATCTTCAGATCTCAAAGACATGTACATGCACATTCCCATCCATCCGTGATACTGGCAGTACCTCAAGTTTGTCATCAGAGGAAGCCACTACCTATACAGGGTTCTGCCCTTTGGCCTGGCCTCGGCCCCAAGGGTCTTCACCTAGTGGGCTGCAGGGGGATGTTCATTTTTCCCTACCTAGATGATTGGCTGGTCAGATGCGGCACAGCCGTCGAGGTGCAGTGGGCAGCATGCCGTACCATTCTCACTCTGGAGTACCTGGGGTTTGTCATCAACTACCCCAAGTCCCACCTGCATCTGACCCAGAACCTGGCATTCATAGGGGTATTGCTGGACATGCTCCAGGCCTGAGCCTTCCTCCCCCTCAACAGGGCCCAGCACCTGGCAACCCTCACAGGGGAGTTTCAGGGCCAAACCTCGGCCTCCACCCGGCTCATGCTGGACCTCCTGGGACACATGGCCTCAATAGTGCACATCACAGCCGATGCCAATCTCACATGCAGCCAGCCCAGTGGGCTCTCTGCTCCCAGTGGTCCAAGGTGATGGGGCGCATGCAGGACAGGATGACCATCACCCTTCACCCATCCTCTTGGGTTTTAACAACTTTAAATAGTTTTGTGTCCTCTGCAAATTTGATAACCTCACTCGTTATTCCCTTTTCCAGGTCATTTATGAATATGTCAAAAAGCAGCGGACCCAGCACAGATTCCTGGGGTACACCACTATTCACCTTTCTCCATTGGGAAAATTGGCCATTTAGCCCTACTCTCTGCTTTCTATCTTTTAACCAATTCCTGATCCACAATAGTACACTGCCTCCTATCCCATGACTCTTTAGTTTTGCCAAAAGTCTCTGATGAGGGACCTTGTCAAAGGCTTTCTGAAAGTCCAAATACACTATATCAACTGACTCACCTTTGTCTAACACAACAGTCAATATACCGCAAAATACGGACACTTCGTCATTTACGTCCACTACTTGACTACACAGATTTCAGAACAATCTAACAAGCCCTGGTGATGCCACACATTGATTTCGCAAACGCAATACTGTATTGGCTTCCACAGGCAACCCTAAACCCCCTCCAACTGGCAATGAACACGGCTGCTAGGGTGCTAGAAGGAATACCAAGGTCTGACCACATCACTCCAATTCTGAAAAGACTTCATTGGTTACCAACCCAAGCCAGAACTCAATATAAAATCATAATTATGACCTTCAAAGCCCTGAACAATCAGATCTCCTCAGCCATCTCTGAGCTGATACACACCTTACCCCCCAATAGAAGCAGAAGATCAGATGCAGTAAACACTCTGACAGTCCCGAAAGAAATAACAAAATACACAAAGACAACAACTAACAGAGCCTTCAGCATTTGTGCCCCCAAAGCCTGGAATGCCCTCCCCCCAGACATTAGAGTTATCACCAACCTGACACAATTCAGGAAAGCCCTACTACTTATTCACAAGATACTTCCCTACATAGACATGTTAGGGAAATACATTCACCATGTAAATAACTGTAAATAATTGACAATGTAATAACTGTTGATGTTCATCCCTGTTTATCCTAGTTCTACCCCTGTTCATATGTAAATACATTGTAGTCTGCCTGCAATGTATATGTTTGGTTTGATGTACACCGCACTGATGCTAATATTGTGGTATAGAAGAAATATTAAATAAATAAATAATAAATAAATACCTGTTTATTCACACCTTCAAACATAAAACATAACAGATTAGTAAGACAAGATCTTCCTTGTCTAAAGCCATGTTGGCTGTCTCCCATTAAGCCATGACTATCTACATGTTCAGCGATTTTATTTTTTATGATGGTTTCTACCATTTTCCCGGTACTGACGTCAGGCTCACCGGTCTGTAGTTTCCCGGATCACCCCTGGAACCCTTTTTAAAAATTGGCGTTACATTGGCCATCCTCCAATCTTCAAGTATTACAGATGATTTTAATGATAGTTCACACATTACTAATAGCAGGTATGAAATCTCATATTTCAATTCTTTCAACACCCTTGGATGTTTATCATCAGGTCTAGGTGATTTGCTACTCTTCATTTTATCAAATAGTTGTAATACATCTTCCCAATGTATCGATATTTCCTTCAATTCTTCCGCAACTTTAAATACCACTTCAGTCATAGGTATCATCCCTACATCTTCCTCAGTAAAGACCGAAGCAAAAAATTCCTTCGGTCTCTCTGCTATCGCCTTGTTGCCACTTAGCGCCCCTTTAACCCCTCTATCATCTAATGACTCTTTCACAGTTTTTTTTTTTTTTGCTATGAATGTACTTGAAAACATCTTTTATTTACATAAACCTGGTAGAAACATAGAAACATAGAAATATGATGACAGAAAAAGACCACATGGCCTATCTAGTCTGTCCTTCCATATCAACAACTACAACAGTCCCCTTTTTACCTTTAGAGATCCTCTGTGTTTGTCCCATGCTTTTTTGAATTCAGTTACTGTCCTCATTTCTTCCACCTCCACTGGGAGACTATTCCACGGATCCACTACTCTTTCCGTAAAGAAATATTTCCCCATATCACTCCTGAATCTATCTCCCTTCACCCTCATCCCATGTCCCCTCATAGCAGAACTTGCTTTCAATTGAAAGAGGTTCTCTCCCTGAACATGTATGCCACGGAGGTATTTAAACATCTCAATCATATCACCTCTATCCCGCCTTTCCTCTAAGGTGTACATATTAAGATCCTTCAGTCTGTCCTCATATGCTTGATAAGGAAGACCACTGATCATTTTAGTAGCCACCCTCTGCACTGACTCCATCCTGTTCACATCCTATAGAATTGCACACTATACTCCAAATGAGGTTGTACCAAAGACTTATACAGAGGCATTATCACCTCCTTTTTTCTGCTAGCCATTCCTCTCCGTATGCACCCAAACATCCTTTTAGCTTTTGCCATCGCCTTTTCTACCTGTTTAGCTTCTTTAAGTTCATCAGACACAACCACGCCTAGGTCCCGCTCTTCTTTAGTGGACAAAAGTACTTCACCCCCTATACTATATTGCTTCCTTGGATTGCTGCAGCCCAAATGCATGACCTTACATTTTTTAACATTAAATTTCAGCTGCCAAATTCTAGAGCATTCTTCAAGCTTAGCTAGAGCCCTCCTTATCTATACCTTCCTGGGTGTCTACTCTATTGCAGATTTTGGTATCATCCGCAAAGAGACAAACCTTACCCGACAGCCCTTCTGCTATATCACTAACAAAGATGTTAAAAAGAATCGGACCAAGGACAGATCCCTGGGGCACACCACTGGTATCATCCTTCTCCTCAGAGTGAGCTCCATTTACTTGTACTCTTTGTCACCTCCCACCCAACCCAATTTCTAACCCAAGCAGTAACTTTAAGGTCCATCCCTAGGGTGCTCAGTTTGTTTATAAGTCGCCTGTGAGGAACAGTGTCAAAGGCTTTACTGAAATCTAAATACACCACATCTACACCCAGTCAAAGAAATCAATCAGATTTGTCTGATAAGACCTGCCTCTGGTGAATCCATGCTGCCTCGGATCCTGTAATCCGCTGGACTCCAGAAACCTCACTATTTTCTCTTTCAGCAGCGTTTCCAATAATTTACTCACCACCGAAGTTAAACTAACCGGCCTGTAGTTTTCAACCACATCCTTACTTCCGCTTTTGTGTAAAGGCACCACATGAGCCTCTCTCCAGTCCTTTGGCACCATTCCCGACTCCAACGAGGCATTGAAAAGGTCAGTCAGTGGAGTTGCTAGAACGTCCCCAAGTTCCCTCAGTATTCTAGGGTGTATCCCATCCGGTCCCATCACTTTGTCTTCTTTAAGTTGAGCTAGTTTCTCACGAACACAGTCTTCTGAAAATTGTTCAAGATGTCCCTCGCTTCTGTTCCTATTTGTGGGTGTTTTCCGAGGTCCTGCTCCTGGTTCTTCTGTGAACACAGAACAAAAATATTTGTTAAGCAATTCCGCTTTATCCTTATCAGCTTTTACATATTCCTCCCCTGCACCCTTGAGTCTGACAATACCACTTTTGCCCTTCCTCTTCTCACTAATATTTTATTTATTTTATTTATTTATTTGTGCGCTTTTCTATACCGCCCCTTCCAGAGATCAGGGGCGGTTTACAGAGTATGTGGTAAGACATTAAACATCAAACATTAAAATTAAAAAAATACATAGAACATTTAGTGCATAAGTAACTATCATTTAAAGAACATATTAACTATTTACATAGGTTGAGAAAATTATTCCTTGTTTACAGATGGTAGTATAGTATGGAAAACTATAATATGAAGAAAAACTATTTACAATAACCATTATAGAAAATACTAAAAGTATGGAATTCTATAGTACGCAGAAAGACTATTTACTATAGCCATTAAAGGTCTGACTATCATTCAGTGGGGATAATGTATCAGGGTTGTCAGTGAGAACATGCAATGGGAGTGAGTTTTGAGTTATGTAGGGTAGACTTGTGTTAATTGAGTTGTGTAATCTTGTGCCATTTGCTCGAGGGTGGGCTGTAAATTGTGATAGTGCTGGGTGAAAAGGTATGTTTTAAGCTCCTTCCTGAAAGATAAAAGGTCTTTAATCTCTCTCAGGCTGCATGGTAGCTTGTTCCATTGACTGGGTGCACAATAAGAGAAGGCAGTATTAGTTGTTACCTGCTTCAATTTTCTCACAGAGTCAGGAATTAGAAGCATGTTGAGGTTTGTTCTTCTTCTCATTCTGTTTTCTGAGGGGGTCTGGATTAAGGTTGATAGATGTGACGGGGCTAGTTCATTAATGAGCTTAATAATAGCAACTAGTGTTTTATATTGAATCCTATTGGCAACAGGTAGCCAGTGGAGAGCGTATAGAATTGGGGAGATGTGGTCGGATAGTTTGGCTTTAAAAATAATCCAAGCAGTAACATTCTGGGCCCTTTGTAGAATGTGCAGATTCTTCTTAGATGTACCTTGAAGTAATCCATTACAGAAATCTAAATGTGGCATTATAAGAGCCTTGACAACTGTTCTGAAATTCCCAATGTCGATGAGGGGTCTAAATTGCTGAATGGTTCTGAGTTTAAAGAATATTGTTTTAGTAGTCTGTTTTATGTGATGTGTCATGCTTAGTGTTTTGTCAAGGGTAACTCCTAGATATTTTACTTCAGATTTGACTGGAAGGGTGATGTCCATCAGGTTGACAACAGATGGGGGGGTGAAATTTGGGTTTCTGGATACAAAAAGTGCTTCAGTCTTTTTGAAATTAATATCCATATGTATTGATCGGAGCCATTTTTCGGCTTCAGAGAGACAAGTTGCGATTTTGTCATAATTAGGGTTATCTATGTCACAAGGGGCGAACAATATGATGTCGTCTGCGTAGATGAAATAGTTTAGATTGTGGTATTTAAAGATTGTGCAAATAGGTTGGAGATAAAGGTTAAAGAGTAGAGCAGAGAGAGAAGATCCTTGAGGAATACCTCGCTCTTGTGGGAATGGTAGAGAAGGGGATTGATCTATTTGAACATATTGGAATCGGTAATAATTGTGGTGAAGACTCCCTTCCAGAGGAAATGGAGATAGGGGAAAATCCTGATAGAAGGGATGACACACACAGAATTTCCAAAACTGACTTGGAAAAAACACAGTTATCGGCTGAGCTGAAGACAAGCCCCAGCCCAGGGGAGGAGTTAGGCTTCAGCACTGATTGGGCACGCCCAGGGGACCGACAGGGAGTGCCAGGAAATGAAGCCCTTTTTAAATCCTCAGACAGGATTGACAGAAGAGGCAGCAAGGCTGGCAAAGGATGGCAAGGCTGGCAAAGGCAAGCAGCAAGGCTGACAAGGAGAGCAGCAAGAAACGAAGCGGACGAGAAGCAGCTTCCAGTGCATGTTGGTCTTCAGGAGGAACTTGGAATCAAAGGGGAAAAACGCTAGAACCCTGGGAGAAGGCAGAACCCTGGAACAGTAAACCTTGGAGCCCAATATACTCTCAAGGAGATCCTTACTACACGGTAGAGCCTAAACATGGGAAGGCTAGCAAACCCAGCTCTTGGAGAAAAGGTATTTTGTCTGGTGGCGAGCAGTGCTATAAAAGCCAGGAACCAAAACAGGAAAGAAGTTTTTCTGAGAGAAATTCCCCTAGCAGAAGAACTAGCCATAAGGCTCCTGAGTTTCTAGAGAGGAGAGAGTCCTGGAAGAAAGGTGCCTGTTCTTATGCCAACGTCTCTGATAAACGTAAAGCTGAATTTCCTAATTTTAATGCCTTGCTGGAGAAACCCTTTTATTGTGCTGACCTTCCTAAGCCAAACTCTGCAACAGGAGCAGATAGTGAGTGGGGGAAGGGTGTGACCCTTACCGGAGACTATCAAGCAGCTAAAGAGCAGCTACAGGCTGAATTGCTTCTAAAAGAGTTTCAGCAATTTCTGGAGTTAAAGTCAGGGAAACATAAGAAACCTGATGAAGAGAACAATTGCCTTAGCCCAGATGAATGTATGCAGATAGATAATGATGTGCCTACCTTGAGTTATGATCCTTGTGCAATGGATTGCTCTTTATGTTTTAGAGAGTAACAGTGTAAAGAAGCATCTGGAGTTTATATGAGAAGAATACAAAACGTTTGCTATACCTGTTGCCTAGCCGTGAAAGTTCACAAATTGTTTTCACCTGTTTCTGTAAAGCCACGCTGTGAGGAGAACAGCTGTTACTGTGAGGCTGCAATAAACCCAAGCAACGACACGAGGCAAAGCTGAGTAGAAGCTACCGTGACTGTGTAAAGCTGAGTTAAAGCTATTTGATTTCAGTTGTTTTCCTGACCTCCTGATTTCACCTTTATGTTGAAAGTTGCACCTTTACGTTATGCACCTTTGAATTGTAATGCGTTGAAAATATCCCCACAACAAATAAATTTCTTGCAAGCCTTATCACTCGAGTCACAACTACAACTTTCATCCCTAAAGGAAAAAAACAAGTGTACTACAAATCCCAGCATTCAGAGGGATTAGTACCACCTTTATTCATAAGGGACATTGTATAAGGCCACTCCTGCCTGTAAGCTCTAGGGCCCAGGCAGGAGCGTCTTATAATATATCTGAAAAATGTCTTATCCCCCCATTTTATTGCATTGGCTATTTCCTCCTCCTTCTGAATCTTTGCCTTCTTGACTACTTTGCTAGCTTCTCTAAGTTTTTCCAAATACAGATGCCTGTCTTCCTCTCTCTGTGATCTCTTGTATTTCATGAAGGCCTCCATCTTTTTCTTCACGTTTTCAGCTACTTCTTTTGAAAGCCATAGCGGTCTCCTTTTCCTTTTACCTTTATTTACCATTTTAACAAAAAGGTTGGTTGCCCTTAAAATATCCCCTTTCCGTTTTGCCCACTGTTTTTCTACATCCCCCAGCTGTTCCCATCCCACTAACGACTCCCTGAGGTATTGGCCCATCTTTGTAAAGTTAGGGGCTTGTTTACAAAGCCGCGGTAGCGGTTTGCGATCGTAATCGGAGCCGCGGCCCCATTGATTTCAATGGGGCCGCGGCTGCGATCACGATCGCGAACCACTACCGCGGCTTTGTAAACAAGCCCCTTAGTCTTCCTAAAGTCTAAGATCCTCACCTTTGAATGGATTCTAACAGCCCTAGTCCTAATACTGAACCACACCATCTGGTGATCACTGGATGCAAAATGATCTCCCACTACAACATCAGAAACACTTTCACCATTGGTAAGCACCAAGTCCAGTATGGCCCCGTCATGTGTGGGGTCTATTACCAATTGCCTGAATAGTTCTCCCTGTAGAGAATCCAGGATCTCCTTATTTCTAGATGATACTGCAGCAGGAATGTGCCAATCAACATCTGGCATATTGAAATCTCCTATCAGTAGCACTTCCCCTTTCCTAGCAATGCTGGGAATGTCTTCAATTAACTCTCTGTCCACCTCTTCCTCTTGTGAGGGAGGTTTGTATATCACACCAATGCAAATAGATTTCTCTTTCCCTCTTTCTAGTTTAACCAACAATGCCTCCTCTCTCCCTTTTAAGCTCTGTAATTCCAAAACTTTAATAGTAATTTTTACATATAGTGCCACTCCTCCTCCTCCCCTTCTTCCTACCCTGTCCTTTCTGAATAAAGTATAGCCAGGTATAGTTACATCCCAATCATGGTTTTCTGTGAACCATGTTTCTGTAACTGCCACTAAATCCAAGTCAGCCACTCCCACCAAAGCTTCAACATCAGGGATCTTATTTCCCATGCTACAGGCATTTATGCACACTGCTTTCCATATGTTACCCATTTCCATAAAGGCATTTAATGTATCACCTACCTGGGGGCTTTCACTTACCTGGGGGCTTTCTTCACCCATCCCCAATGAATCTAGTTTAAAGCCCTCTTCAGTAGATTAGCCAGTCTACTACCGAAGATGCGTTGACCTTTCTTGGACAGATGGATGCCCTCTCTGCTCTGCAACCCCTGGAACACCATCCCATGGTCTAGGAAACCAAAACGCTCTCGATGACATCATCCACGCAGCCATGCATTCATCTCCAGGATGCGAGCCTCTCTGCCTTGGCCTTTACCCTCAACAGGGAGGATTGAAGAGAACACCACCTGTGCACCTAACTGCTTCACCCTCTGTCCCAGAGCCATGAAGTCACTTTTGATACATTCCAAGGTATACCTGGCAGTATCATTTGTTCCAACATGGATTAGCAACATTGGGTAATAGTCAGTGGGCTTGATGAGTCTCGGCAAACTCTCTGTAACGTCTTGGATTTTGGCACCAGGCAGACAGCATACCTCTCTGGACATCAAGTCTGGACGGCAGATGGACGCCTCAGTACCCCTCAGAAGAGAGTCTCCAATCACCACTACCCTTTGTTTCCTTCTGGTCACTGATTCTGCAACTTTGGGTACTTGAGCTCTGGTTCTTCCCTTTCCAGGGATGTCTTCACCTCCTCCACTTCCAGGGCTGCATAATGGTTCTTCAATTCAAGGGCTGGAGAAGTTGGATTGGTGATTTTGCAGGCCCTGGTGACTTGTGTCCAACCATCGACATTCTGTTGGCACCCATCTTCTCCTGTGCTGGAGAGCTTGGTTGCTGCAAGAAGCATCTCATCAATGTACTTCTCACTGTCTTGAATGCTCCTCAGCCTCGCCACCTCCTCTCTGAGTTCCTCCACTTGTTTCCTCAGAGCTTCAGCATGCAAGCATCCTGGCACATGGAACCGGTCCTTCAACTGGCATTAGGACCTCTGTCTGGACCGAGGCAGAGGCTGTAACGGGGGGCTTTAGTGATACAATTTTTCCCAGCCATTGTTCTGTTCGTGGAGCTTAGGTATCTGTTAAAGCAAAAGAGAGAGATCTACCAAGTACCAGCCGGTTTCCCAGCCGTCCTTTCATAGAAAAAGCAGTTAAATCTCTTTAATTATATTCAAAATGTGCTGGTCCAATTCTCTGTGATTTGTTAAATGGGGAGGTGCCCTATAAAGCAAGACTGCTCACTAGGGGTGGGTGGAAGTAGGGGTGGGTAGGGAGGGAACTAACACCTGATTAGGTGTTAGCAGTTTCCAAAACTGAGGAGGTTACTAGAGTTCAGCAACCTACTGTGCTCAAGGAAAGTTCCACTAAAGTACCAAAAAGAAAGTAATCTTGCTTTAAAAATATACAAAAAACCCTTTTAAGAGCTCCCAGTCAGAGAGCTAGCAATTTAATATAATAAAACATACATTAAACAGGGACATTGATAACTTGGATTTTTCTGAGCAATGGAGGGTTAAGTGACTTGGCTAAGGCCACAAGGAGTGCACGTGGGAATCGAACCCTGATCCCAAGCCAATGCTCTAACCACTAGGCTACTCCTCCACGTTTATGTGTTTTTGCTTCCGCAGCAAGCTTTTTCCCAAATTCTCCCTTTGCCTGCCTTATCAATGCCTTGCATTTAACTTGGCAGTGCTTGTCCTGTTTCCAATTTTCGTCATTTGGCTCTTTCTTCCATTTCCTGAAAGATGATTTTTTGGCAACAGCAGTCTCTCTGATCTCACCTTTAAACCATGCTGGCAGTTTTTTGGACTTCCTTCCACTTTTCTTAAAGCGTGGAATTCAGATGGTCTGGGTTTCCAAGATAGTATTTTTGAACAACACCCAAACTTGATTTAAGTCTTTAACCTTTGCAACTGCTCCTTTTAGTTTTTTCTTAACTATTTTCCTCATTTTATCATAGTCTGCCTTTCGAAAGTTAAAAGGTAGAACTGTGGATTTTGTTACCATCCCTCCTCCACTAATTAAATCAAACGCGTTCATGCTATGATCACTATTGCCAAGTGGCCCCAACACCCTTTTCTCTTGCACCAGATCTGGTGTTCCACTAAGGACTAGGTCCAATATGGCTTCCCCTCTAGTCAGTTCATGAACCAGCTGCTCCAAGAAGCAGTCATTTATTTCATCTAGGAACTTTATCTCCCTAGCATGTCCTGACGTGACACTGACCCAGTCGATACCAGAGTAATTGAAATCACCCATTATTATTACTGTGCTGTAACTTTTGTTAGCTTCCTTGATTTCTTTGAGCATTTCATCATCCATTTGTTCATTCTGGCCAGGCGGTCGATAGTACATGCCCACTGCCATCGCCTTCCCCTTTTTACATGGAATTTCAATCCATAGAGATTCTACAGCAAATTTTGTTTCCTGCAAAACTTTAATCCTTTCTGACTCATTGCCCTCTCTAACATAGAGCGCAACCCCTCCACCAATTTGATCAGCTCTATCATTACGATATAGTTTGTACCCAGGTATCACAATGTCCCACCTCCTTCCACCATGTCTCTGAGATTCCAATCATATCTAACCTCTCATTTAGTGCTATATATTCTAACTCTCCCATCTTATTTTTTAGACTTCTAGCATTTCCATACAAGCATTTTAGAGACTGTATTTTATTCATATTAATCTGGCTATTGGTAGGCATGGGTAATTTGGAATCTTTAAGCACGGTCTGCTCCATACTCCAGGGCATTAGGGCTACTTTACTCTTTTTTTGGAACCTCTCTGCTTTTGGTAGTATCCTTCAAGGATACATTCTTCCAAACCATGCGCTCTTGGGTGACTGTTGATTTCCCCTATTATCTAGCTGCTCTATCTCCTTTTTAAAGGTTAATGCCAGCAGCCTGGTTCCATCCCAGTTAAGGTGCAGCCCATCTCTTAGGAAGAGCCCCTCCTTTCCCCAGAATGTACCCCAGTTCCTAACAAATCCAAAACCCTCATCCTTGCACCATTGTCTCATCCACGCATTGAGACTCCGGAGCCCTGCCTGCCTTTTGTATCCTGCACGAGGAATGGGAAGCATTTTGGAGAACGCTACCCTGGAAGTTCTGGATTTCAACTTCCTACCTAAAAGCCTAAATTTAGCCTCCAGAGCCTCCCTAACATATTTTCCTATGTCATTGGTACCAACATGTACAAAGACAGCAGACTCCTCCCCAGCACTATCTAAGACCTCATCTAGGTGGTGCGTGAGGTCCACTACCTTGGCACCAGGCAGGCATGTTACCAGGTGATCCTCACGTCCACCAGCCACCCAGCTATCTGCATGCCTAATGATTGAATCACCAACTATAACGGTTGTCCTAACCCTTCCTTCATGGGCACATGGCCCTGGAGAAACGTCCTCGGTGCGAGAGGGTTTTGCATCACCTGGAGGACAGGTCCTAGTTACAGGATCACTTCCTGCCACATCATAAGATGTGCAATACTGGGTCAGACCAAGGTCCATCAAGCCCAGTATCCTGTTTCCAACAGTGGCCAAACTAGGTCATACGTACCTAGCAGTTTCCCCAAAAGACACAGGTTCCACAATGCTTGTATTGGGTCAAGCATTGATATCCTGGGTCCCTTTTTAATAATGGTTTATGGACCTTTCCTCCAGTAACTTGTCCAAACCTTTTTTAAACCCAGCTACACTAACAGCCATATTCCAGAGTTTGATTACACGTTGAGTGAAAAAATACTTTCTTTTATTAGTCTTAAATAGTTTACCCTGTAGCTTCATTCCATGTCCCCTAGTCTTTCTATATTCTGATAACGTAAACAATCCATCTATGTTTACCTGTTCCACTCCGTTCATTAATGTATAGACTTCTATCATATCTCCACTCAGCCGTCTCTTTTCCAGGTTAAAGAGCCCTAACCTTTTTAGCCTTTCTTCATAGGGGTATCCTTCCATCCCCTTTACCATTTTGGTGGCTCTTCTCTGAACCTTTTCTAATAATGCTATATCCTTTTTATGTCTTCCAAGTCTGCTACTCTAGCTTCTGAACCTTTTCTAATAACGCTATATCCTTTCTTATGTCTTCCAAGTCTTCTACTCTAGCCTTTAGAGAACGGACTCGTTCCCTGAGAGCAAAGAGCTCCTTGCACTTAGTGCACATGTAAGACCTCTCACCAACTGGGAGAAAATCATACATGTGACACTCAATGCAAAAGACTGGAAAGCCCCCATCTCGCTGCTGGACTGCTGTCTGCATCTTAGTTTTAAGCTTGTGTTTAGATCTTTAAGTTCTTTACTCACTAAGGGTTGCTGTGGATATTTATACTAATAAAAGTGTACCTAATATGTTTAATATACCTTGTTTGCCTGAAGCTTAATTAATTTCAGGTCCTTAATATATGACTGATTTGGATAAAGAGCTGCATCTGAAAGCAGCTCCTTTCCTTTAAGATGTGTACATACCTATAAAGCTACGATTATCCCAGCGGTGGTGGTTGTTGGGGAGGGAGGGAGGGAAATAAGACTTATTAAAGGAGGGCTGCTACACAGTACCCTGTCCTGTGCTTCTGAGATAAGCTGTGACCAACTTCCAGGGTGATTAACAGTCCTTGCTTGGATAGAAGGAGTCTTTCAAAATGGCCTTTTGACCTGCCACCTGGCTTTAGCACCTTTTTAAAAAGTTTCACAGGTCTCTTGTCCCCTAGGTAGAAGGCCTCTTTCTAAAGGTCTCTAGAAGACTTTATTTATTGCTCAAAGAATACTGACCCTTTTTTGCTAAATTATATTCTGATTTGATTTAAATTAAAGCTCTTTGCTGCTGCTAGGCCCTGACTTAGTATGATATTTAAACTAGAAGCTCTCTGCTGGGTTCTAAATTTAACCAGAAAGCTTTCTTGTGTGTTTTAAATTTAAACTTAAACTGCTGCAACTAGGCCCTGACTGATTTAACAAATACATTGGGTTCACAGATTAATCAGCTTTAATCCAAAGAATTCCCTTCAGAAAAATTCCCAGAAGTATATACTCACTATTGCAGATCTCTCTCCAGAAGTAGCAGTCCCCTTTTGTAGTCCTTCAAGACTGTTCCAGAACACTGCACTTCTCCAGGGTGGTGGCCAATATGTTTCTCATTCCATGGATGGAAGGATTTCTTTATGCTTTCCCTCCCAAGCCACTCATCTCCAAGACCCTCTTCAAGGTCCAGCTCGACTGGGCAACCTTGATTCTCATAGCTCCCCAGTGGCCCGTCAGCCCTGGTCCCCGCTGCCCCTCAGCCTGTTTCGGGCATGCCCAGTCCCCCTAGGGAATGCCCCGGACCTGCTCTTGCAGGAGGCAGGCTCTCTTCTCCACCCCAACCTGGGGTCCCTGGCCCTGGCTGCTGAAAGGGTAGCCCTTGTCCAGTTCAACTTGCCCAGAAAGGCGAAGGAGGACCTGCTGGCTTCATGCAAGGACCACCCGGTGGGTGTATGCCTTCAAGTGGTGCTGCTTCTTGGTTTGATGTGCAGAGAAGAGTGTCAACCCCTTCTCTTGTTCTGTCCAGCTGGTGTTGCTGTACCTGATGCACCTGTCTAATGATGGTTTGAAATCTAACTCCATCAGAGTTCATCTCAGTGCACTCTTGGCGCACCACCACCTTGATCAGAAGCCCCTCTCCATCCACCCTCTCATGGCTCACTTTCAGAGGGGCCTCCTGCTCTCTCAACCACCAATTCACCCACCGGTGGCAGCATGGGATTTCAATGCGGTCCTCTCGAAGCTCATGATTCCACCCTTTGAGCCACTGGCTTCCTGCCACCTCAAGTATCTGTCCTGGAAGGTGGTCTTCCTTGTGACACTCACGTCTGCCTGCAGTGTCAGTGAGCTCCAGGCACTAGTGGCTCATGCCCCCTATACCAGGTTTCACAGGAACAGGGTGGACGCACCCCAAGTTCCTCCCAAAAGCAATGTCCCTGTTCCACCTCAACCAAAAGGTGGTGCTTCCCACCTTTTTCCTGTATTCTCACACCAGTAGAGTGGAGGTTGCACTCCATACACTGGACTGTAAATGGACATTGGCCTATTTAGTGTGGACCAAGCCCCATTGCCACTCCTTGCAATCTTCATTTCCTATGAGCCTAATCACCTGGGTGTAGTGGTTTCCAAGCGCACTCTGTCCACCTGCGTGGCAAACTGTATAACCTTCACCTATGGTCAAGCCGTTGTCTCACTGGAGTGTCCCGTAATGGCGCACAGTGTCTGCACCATGGTGGCTTCTGTGGCGAACCTTCGCTCGGTCCCCTTAATGGAGATCTGCCTGGCCGGCACCTGGTCTTCAGTTCACACCTTCGCAGTGCATTACTGCCTGGAGGAGGGAGTCCCAGCAAGACAGTGCCTTCAGCCAGAAAGTACTCCGTCATTTGGGGTTTAAGGCCCTTCTGCTACCAGAGATCTGGTTTCCCTAGTCAATGCTGGGGTCGTTGCTGAGGTCTTGCAACTGAACTGTACTCTCTGCTATTCCTCCCATTTCATTTTTGGTGGTCGCCTATGGCTTACAGGTTTTTTCGATAGCCTATAGCTGGGGAGTCCCATATGGGAGGACTGACTTCCTGCTTGTTCCCAGAGAAAGCATAGTTACTCACCTGTAATAGGTATTCTCCGGGGACAGCAGTAATCAGTTCTCACAACCCTCCCTCCTCCCCATGGAGTTGCTTTTCTTTTTGTTGCTGTCTTGAACAATGTCACCATACTGAGGCAAGATGGCATCCTTGGGCAGAAAGGCAAAAACGCATGCATGATGGATCTCCCAAAGGCTTTCTTTAAAGTTGGGAAGAGGTTACTGCGTGTGCTCCATTGGTGCCAACATCACCCATATGTGAGGACAGATTCCTGCTGTTCCCAGAGAACACATGTTACATGTGAGTAATTATGCTTTCTAGGGATCTTCTCCTTTATCACTAAATCTGGCTTCCTCGCATCCAGCTTCTTATCGGTCGGAATGGGAGTATTCCAGATGATCATAATCTCTTTTTTATGTGTATTCCTTTTTTCTGGTAATCTGACATAGGTTTGCTCCTCCTCCCTGTATTTCTTTTTCAATGGAAGCCCTTAGTTGATTCAAGATGTTATCAGTCACATATTTCTTTACTTTGATCTGTGAAATTAAAAATCTTAAATTTGCATCCGTCACTTTTTGCAGTTTTTCTTGTGGCAATTTTCCTCTTTCTTCCAGTTTTTGGCAAATTCTCTTTGAATACCCTCTTGATTTAAATATAGAGTTTGTAGCATAAAAAGTAGAAGTACATTATCTCTTTATCTGCAGAAATCCATTTAATTCTCTAACATTTTTATTCATTTTTGCGGTTTGTCTCCCACCAAAGTGGGTCCATGAACATGCTCAACACGGCCTTTATCCATGGCAGGGATGTTACCTGCATCTGCAGTGTCTGCACCAACGTTGGCCCTAGTGCGGAGACTATGGATGGGCATCTTTTTATCGTATGCGACATGTGGCCAGTATTTCTTTTCCTTTCCTACCATACTTCAATAGTAGTGTTGTCTGACTGGGATTTAGTATTGATTTTGTACAACGGGGTCAACACGTGAAGGTACCCAGCAAGACTTGGGGAGGGAACTATATTCTCACCCCCTAAGAGATGCACAGCAACTCACCAACCACAGCTAGTGAATTTTATGCTGCACGTCCCTTTGACCCCCTTCCCTTTAGGATAAATATTTTGATCCTACTAGTGTGGGAAGCCCAGCATTCTGCATGTGTGGTATTTCTTTAATGCTTCCTCTGACATCTGATTCTTGTTCACCTAGCGCATCACATACTGACATAGTGGACGAGGACAGAAGGGCTGCTAAGCAGTACCTGCCACACAGTGCAGGTCGCTTTCCCCATGATTTCCTAGGAGAAACAAAACAGTCATTTCACAGCTGATTTCAGTTGAGGTTCTCCATTCTTGATTAACATCTCTTTGCCATTTAGGGATCCCTCATGTTTATCCCTCTTCTTTTTGAATTTCAGCAGTTTTTGCTTCATCATCTCTTTTTTTAAAGAAATATTTCCTGATGTTGCTTTTGATTCTACCTCCTTGTAGTCTCATATCACATCCTCTAGTTCTATAGATGTTCCTCATTTGAAAAAGGCTTGCTTGTTTTGTAATACCTTTCAGTATTTAAAGGTCTGTATCATATATCCTCTCCTAGGGCAGAGGTTCTCAACCTAGCTCTTGAGACCAACTTAGCCACAGTGAATATTCAAAGGAGAGCCTCCATTGTATGCAAATCAGTCTCATGCATATTCATTGTGGTAATCCTGAAAACCTGACTGGCTAGGTATGTCCCGCAGACTGGGTTGAGAACTGCTGCTCTAGACTATACGTATTTAAGGCCTCTAGCCTCTTCTCATATGTCTTCTGATGGAGACCTTACTGTTTGGTTGCTTTCCTCTGTACTAAATCCAGCTTCCTTATGTCCTTGGAAGGATAAAATAAATAAGAAATGTTGTTGAGTCAATGCTGACTCCTGCAACCCTGCATTCCCTGGGTTTTCTTAGAAACACGGAAACATAGGAATATGACGACAGAAAAAGACCACATGGCCTATCTAGTCTGTCCTTCCACATCAACAACTACAACAGTCCCCCTTTTTCCTTTAGAGATCCTCTGTGTTTTTCCCATGCTTTTTTGAATTCCATTACTGTCCTCATGTCCACCACTTTCACTGCGAGACTATTCCACGGATCCAGTACTCTTTCCGTAAAGAAATATTTCCGCATATCACTCCTGAATCTATCCCCCTTCACCCTCATCCCATGTCCCCTCATAGCAGAACTTGCTTTCAATTGAAAGAGGCTCTCCCCCTGAACATTTATGCCACGGAGGTATTTAAACATCTCAATCATATCACCTCTATCCCGCCTTTTCTCTAAGGTGTACATATTAAAATCCTTAAGTCTGTCCTCATATGCTTTATAATGAAGACCACTAACCATTTTAGTAGCCACCCTCTGCACCAACTCCATCCTGTTCACATCCTTTTGAAGGTGCGGTCTCCAGAATTGCACACTATACTCCAAATGAGGTCGCACCAAAGACTTATACAGAGGCACTATCACCTCTTTTTTTCTGCTAGCCATTCCTCTCCGTATGCACCCAAGCATCCTTCTAGCTTTTGCCGTCGCCTTTTCTACCTGTTTAGCTATTTTAAGATCATCAGACACAACCATGCCTAGGTCCCGCTCTTACATTTTTTAACATTAAATCCCAGCTGCCAAATTCTAGACTATTCTTCAAGCGTAGCTAGATCCCTCCTCATATTATCTAAACCTTCCTGGGTGTCTACTGTATTGCAGATTTTGGTATCATCCGCAAAGAGGCAAACCTTACCCGACAGCCCTTCCGCTATATCACTAACAAAGATGTTACGAACTGTGACCAGAAGTAGATTGCCAGGCCTTTCTTCTGAGGCAGTGGGTGGTAAAGTAACTTGCCTAAGGCCACAAGGAGTGCCAGTGAAAATCAAGCCCTGGTTTCTTGGTCACCAGGCTGCTGCTCTAACCACTAGGCTATTTCTGCACTTCACCTTAGAAAGATACAGCCTCCAAAACCGAACACAGCACGCCAAGTGAGGAGTGACAGATGCACAATATAGAGGCCTTATCACTGCTGGTTATGCCTCTCTCTATGCAGCATCCTTCTGGCTTTGGCCACTGCTTTGTTCATTGTTTCCCCACCTTGAGATCCTCAGCCTGTGGATGCTGAGTTGGAATTGAGCGCTTTGTACAGTATGACTCTTCTGAGAAATTTTATGATGTTGTTCTCCACAGGAGACACAAGCGAACTCCAACCTGATGAAGTACCGTAAAGTACAGCATGAACTAGATGATGCTGAGGAACGTGCCGATATAGCTGAAACACAAGTGAACAAGCTCCGCACTCGCACCAGAGAGGCCGTGGCTAAGGTAAGGCTAAGCATGCAGGATCACACTGGCATGATAAGTTCTAGACTTCAGCAGTACAGAGTACGTTTTATATAATTATTGTTAGAATGAGCTCTAGGTCATGCTGAGGTGAATTCTAAACCTCAGAAATGTAGCTCAAACTGACACAGACTGAATTCTAGATCTCAGTGATAGAGGATAAGCTCAAGAGCACATTCAAAAACAGAGTAAGCATCAGATCATGGTACTGCAGACAAAATCCAACACCATCTGTTGTATAAAATTAGATTTTAGTGTATGTGTATTTTAATTTGTTCTAATAGTGTTTCTATGTTTTAATAGGATGCTTTTATTTTATTCTATAACCCACCGAGGTTAGGGTTTCTACTCCCTAGACTAATGGGTTATAAATAAATATCAAACTATCAAAGACAGCAGTAGAATAGCACGCTAGTTTCAGGTGATATATATATATATATATATATATATATGTGTGTGTGTGCACACGTATAGACAGTCCCTAATTCTGTTCTTTTCCCCTGCAGCATGAAGAGTGAACAGTGCTTCCTTCTGCTCCTGTTTGCCTATGGGTTTGTTTTTGTGTAGCACTACTGCTAACAGCTGCAACAGCTGTACTGTGTGAATAAAAGCAGTAATTGAGTCCTTGTCTCCTGTCTGTTCCATGATATTAATCTAAAGCTCATCAGCTTCTCACAGATTTTTCAGTTGAATATCTTGGGTGTCAGTTAGGTCATACTGCCTACATTCACTGAGCATGCCTGTGATTTCACTATGACAAGTAGAGAAGTCTGTGAAATCTTCGTTAAAATGAACTTTGCAACATGGTATCAGATCAACATGACAGGTAGAGCCAGTCCTGCAATATGTATGCCACTGTATGTAGGAGTGTTTACAGTAGTTCTGAATATCTAATGAAGAAAAAACTCTACATCCAGAAAATTCATATTGAACTTTAAATAGCTCTCTTATCCATTTAAAGTTAACTTACACATTTAGTAGCTGAATATCACCACGCTTGCTCTCCCCCAAACAACTCCCCTTATCTAAATGTACATTAGGGCTATTTTCAGAGTAAAATTCAGCTTGTGTCATGATAAAGAAGTAACAGGGAAAAAACTGCAAGGCAGACACACCACACCACAGCACAGAGAAAGCAGGAGGAAGTGCACTAGAGGGAGGAAGGAGCAAATGGCAGGACAGAAGGGGAGAAGGAAGAAGAACAGTAGATGCAGAGGGGGTACTTCCATCCTTCTGTGTCAATGCAGGGTATGGGGCACACTGCAGGGAACGTTGTCATTTAAAATAATATGAAAAGATCAACCACCTAAACTATTCTATCTCATATGTAAACATCCCCCCTTGAAATCTATGGGGGAAAGCAATGTATTTTTTAACTGAGTGAGACCGGCAAAGGAGAAACTCTTCAAGAAAAGTATTGACAGGATTTTTCAGTCAGTTTTTCCTAGATAGCCAGATTTTTAGTGGGGGAAGTGTTACCTGAGACTCAAAGAGCATATAGGAAACGAAAGAAAGGTTTTTTTCAGTTACTTATGTTTTAGAGGAGGAATATAAGATATGCAATTCTGGATCACATCAAAGGTCCATAAAGTTTACATTCTTTCTCCAACAGTGGCCAATCCAGGTCAGTAGGGAGATCCCAGCAGATTCCAACGAATAGATCCATTTCTTGCAATTCCCTCACAGGGATGCGTAGGAGCATTCTGAGATCTACCTGGCTAACAGTTGTTCATGAGTTTCTCTAGAAATTTATCCAAACCCTTTTAAATCCAGCAATGTTAGATGCCTTGACTACAACTTGATGATTGTTGAGTGAAAAAATACTTTCTCCGGTTTCTTATAAATCTGCTATTAGTTTCATAGAGCACCCTCTAGTCTTGGTACAGTTTGAAGTAATAAATAACTTTTCACTTTTTACCTGTTCCATCCCATTAATGGTTTTGTGAACCTATGCCATATCTGCTTTCACTCATCTCTTCTCTGAGCTGAAGAATCTTTATCTGTTCAGCCTTTCTTCAAAAAGGAGACTTCCAAATCATCCTGCTAGACCAGTCCGGAGTAGTGCATTATATCCACCTGCCAGCAGATGATGGAGACAAAGAAAGAACCAATCAGAAGCTTCAGTAACATCAGTGACATCATCACTGGCATATATACCTGCTCCCCTAGGGATAGCTTCAGAATTTTCTCTGTCTCAGCAGATGGTGGACTTCGGCTATTCTGCTCCTGGCAAACACTTTGAGAGTGGCAATTCAGTGTAGTTCTTTTTTGGTACTGGACGACCCCAGGGCGCAAAAGAGGTGCCCTCTGAGGTTTCCCAGGATTTCACCGGGTGTTTCTGATCAGGTGAATCAGTTTGAGCTGCCTGGAGGGAGGGAGCCTGCTCGAGAGGAGCCGTGCAGCCCTCAGGGGTGAACCTGAGTTCCTGACTGCTGAGAGGAGCTTTTCTGTCAGGCTTATATTTCTTTGTTTTTCATTAAAAAAAAAAAAAAAAGGCACAGGTCGGTTTGTGTCAGTGGAGCAGTTTACCTCAGCCAGTGGCTGGTTCCTGCAGGCCTCGGGCGGTAACTGTGAGTCTTACTGCAATCCTTCCCCTCTCTTCACTTTATTTTTGGACATATGATGGCTCTTCTGCAAGATGTTGTTGTTAAGTGCCGTCGAGTCGGAGTCGACTCATGGCGACCCTCTGGATAGCTATCCTAAATTGTGTTCGATCTTCAGTCAGGCGGCTCATTGTTGACAGTCTGGTACCCGTAGCTGCTGTTATTGTATCGATCCATCTCATTGCTGGCCTTCCTCTTTTGCGTTGACCTTCTATCTTGCCAAGCATAATGTCTTTCTCTAATGATCTCTCTCTTCGCATGATGTGTCCAAAGTATGAAAGTCGAAGTCTTGTCATCTGAGCTTCTAAAGAAAGCTTAGGTTTGATCTCCTCTAGTACCGACTGGTTTGTTCTTCGGGCAGTCCATGGTATACACAGTATTCGCCGCCAGCACCATAATTCAAAGGCATCAATTTTCTTCCTGTCTATCTTTTTCACTGTCCAGCTTTCACATCCATATGATGTTATTGAAAATACCATGGCTTGAACAAGTCGAATCTTTGTATGGAGAGAGACATCTCTGCTCTTGAGAATCTTATCTAAGTCTTTCATAGCCATTCTGCCAAGAGCAATGCGTCGTCTGATTTCTTGACTGCTTGTTGCTTCTTTATTGATAGTTGATCCAAGTAGGTTAAAGTTGTTCACAATTTCAATTTCTTCTCCTTCAACGATGAACCTGTTGATTATGCCAGTTGTCATGATCTTTGTCTTCTTTACATTAAGGTGCAGGCCCTTTTTGAGACTATGTTCTTTGATTGTGAGAAGCAAATGTTTCAGATCATCTTCACTTTCAGCCAGTAATGTGGTATCATCAGCATAGCGAAGGTTGTTGATGAGTCTTCCACCAATCTTCACACGTCTTCATACAATCCTGCTTCTCTGATGATTTGTTCTGCATATAAATTAAACAGGTAGGGGGAAAGTATGCAGCCTTGTCTTACACCTTTGTTTATTTTAAACCATTCTGTTTCTCCTTGTTCCATTCGAACTGTTGCTTCTTGATCAATGTACAGATTACGCAAGAGAACGATCAGGTGTTCTGGTATACCCATGCTTCTTAATGTGGCCCAGAGTTTCTCATGATTTACACAGTCAAAAGCCTTGCTATAGTCGATAAAGCACAAATAGATATCCTTTTGGTATTCTTTAGTCTTTTCAAGGATCCATCTCACATCCGCAATGATGTCTCTCGTTCCTCGCCCTTTCCTGAACCCTGCTTGCACTTCAGGTAGTTCTTGTTCCAGGTATGGTTGTAGTCTCTTTTGAATAATCTTCAGTAGAATCTTGCTGGCATGTGGGATCAGAGCGATTGTGCGATAATTTCAACAGTCAGTTGGATCACCTTTCTTTAGTATTGGTATAAACACAGATCTTTCCAGTCAGTTGGCCATGATGTTGTCTTCCATATTTCTTGACAGAGCCTTGTGAGTACGGTAACAGCTGCATCAGATTGCTGCAATACTTCTATGGGAATGCTATCAATGCCTGGTGCTTTGTTCTTTGATAAGGCTTTCAATGCTGCTTCAACTTCTTCTTTCATCACCAATGGTTCCCGATCATAAGGTACAGGTTGAAACGGCTGTTGGTCCACTTGATCTTTATCATATAAAAACTCTGTATATTCCTTCCACCTTTTCTTGATCTTCTCAGCATCATTCAACATAGAACCTTGAGCATCTTGTAACATTCCAATTCGAGGCTGGAACTTTTTCTTTAACTCTCGTAGCTTTAGGAAAGCCGATCTTGTTCTTCCTCTAATAGTTTCTGCTTCTATTTCCTTGCAAGTGTCATTGTAGTACTTTTCCTTGTCCTGTCTTGCTGCACGTTGGAAATCTCTGTTGAGTTCTGCGATTGTCTTTCTTTCTCCTCTGGCTTTAGCTTCTCTGCGTTTCTGGGCAATTTTCAGCGTTTCTTCCGTCATCCATTTTGGCCGTTTTTGCTTTTTCACCTTTTGTAGAGACTTCTCGCTTTCTTCCAACACAACCTTCTTGATGTCATTCCATAATTCTTCCGGAGCTCTGTCATTTGTATCTAAAGCAGCAAATCGATTTTGCAGGCAGTCTTTAAATTCCAGTGGTATATTCTCAAGGTCATATTTTGCTGCATTCAGGAGTGGTTTGCTCTTTTTCAACTTTAGCTTGAGTTTGCATACTAGTAGTTGATGATCTGTACCACAGTCAGCTCCAGGTTTTGTCTTTGTTGATGTTACAGAGCTTTTCCATCGTTGACTTCCACATATGTAGTCAATTTGATTTTTATATAATCCATTCGGTGAAGTCCATGTGTACAGTCGCCGCTTGTGTTGCTGGAAGAAAGTGTTTGAGATGAATAGATCATTGGTCTTGCAGAATTCTATCAGTCTTTCTCCAGCTTCATTTCTGTTGCCAAGTCCATATTTTCCAACTACTTTGCCTTCTTCTTTGTTGCCAACCTTTGCGTTCCAGTCACCCATGACTATCAGGATATCCTGTTTGCATGTTCTGTCAATTTCGGCTTGTACTTGTTCATAGAACTCTTCAATTTCATTCTCTTCAGCAGCTGTTGTTGGGGCATATACTTGAATTATAGTTGTGTTGATAGGCAATCCTCGTAGACGAATAGAGATTAAGCGTTCGCTGACTGCATTGTATTTCATTACAGTTCTTGCAAGTTTCTTCTTTATTATAAATGCAACACCATTTCTTCTTTGTCTTTCATTTCCAGCATAGTAGACCATGTGATCATCTGATGCAAAGTGCCCCATGCCAGTCCATTTCAGTTCGCTGACACCCAACAGATCAAGTTGTACACGTTCCATTTCATTCTTGACCACCTCCAACTTCCCTTGGTTCATGCTTCGTACGTTCCATGTTCCAATGTGTAAGACATCTTTACAGCTTCTGACTCTCATTTCATGCGCAGATACCTCTCATTTCTGCAAGATACCTGCCTTCCAATTGGTTTCAAAAAAGCTTCTGACTGAAGGAAAAAAAAAAGGCAGTTGGGTTTAAAAAAGAAACCAGCCAGCTGTGCCATTTTTTCTCTTCAGCCTTTTAACACAGTTCTTCCCGCCTTTTTTCCTGTGCTGTTTCTTTATTGGGCCAGCTGGGGTTTTTTTAGCTTCCTTCACTCGCAGTGTGCCTCTCGTATCAATTTTTTTCACCACGGGAGCCCTTTTTTCACTGTTTTTGTACCACGTTCAATTTTTGGCCTACCCGCTCTTTTTCTCTGTGAAACAGCAGTGAATCACGTTTTTTTTCTGTACAGATGCCCTCTTCGCTTCAGTGCTGCCTTGGCTGTGGCCGCAAATGAGCCAAGAAAAAGAGCCTAGTCTATATATATATAATGTTTATTATGAGTAACAAAGTAGAAAATTATACAGACTTATATAGATATATATATTATTAGGAATACGAAGTAGAAAGTTATAGCAGTGCAATGATTACAGTTGGAGTGGAGGAGTAGCCTAGTGGTTAGAGCAACTGCCCAGTATCCAGAAGATCAAAGTTTCAGTTCCCACTGGCAATCCTTTTGACCTTTGGCAAGTCACTTTACCCTCCATTGCTTCGGAAGAAGAGGCCTGGCAATCTACTTCTGCTGATACATTGCCAAGAAAACTCCCACTTAAGGGAACTAGCGCCAGGCTCAAGTTCCTCGGTGTCTGCACCAATGGCTGCAGAGCCTTCTGGACTGGAAACCAGAATGGAAGCCCTGGAGTGCAGTCTGTCTGCCTTCATGGACCAGCAGCAGGCGTTGCTGTCCAGTACAACTGGTTCCTCTGCCCAGACCAGTGGGCCATTGATATCGAGGACGTCCCCAGAGGTCAAGCTGATCCTTGAGACCATACAGCTTTGAGTCGTTCCTCGGTTGAGGTCTAAATCTGAGTCATGTTCCATGGGACCGAGGTCTTCCCTGGCTAGTACACTTGGCACCAGCCACAGAGCCTCTGAGGGATGCGGTCAGGGCTCAGGTCCGGAGCCCACAAACTTCCCTTCCCTCAAGTCTTCGACCAACTACTTGGAATGGGAGACTAAAGATGAGGAGTCCCTGGACATCGTCACCCCTGCGAAGTCCCCTCAGACTTACGAACTTCCGAGCCCCGCTTGAGGACATGGTGTTCCTCAACTTCGTGTGAGACATGTCAAAGGCTCTAGCATTCCCAATGGAATCAGAGGAGGACCCTCGGAACTAGAAATCCTCCAATATTAGGCCCCCCTGAGGGAATCGCTCATGGTGCCCATTCCACCCATCTTGAATTGGCTAATCGCTCTGTATGTGGAAACACCAGCATCAGTGCCTATTATGAGCAAGCAGCTCGACTCAATGTATTGGATCTGCCAGAGCCCTGGCTTCCAGAAGGCACAGCTGCCACATAAATTCATGGTGGTGGAGTCGGTCATGTGTCAGCTGAAGAGCCAGAAGACACACTCCTCGGTGCCCCCGGGTAGGGAGACCCACACCTTGGATGCAGAAAGTGCTACCATGACTCGATGCTCCTTGGCCGGATCCAGGCATATCAGCTGTACATGGACATGTACTTGAGAGTCCTGGTGAAGGAACTCATAGTGTTCTCGGCTGTCTCTCCAAGGAACCCCTGCAGCAGTTCAAGAACCTGGCCAATACCATCCGTGAGTGCTCCAAATTCATGACTCGAACAGTCTATGATGGCTTCGAGTCAGCGACTAGAGTAGCTGCGGCAGGCATCGGTGCCCAATACCAGGCTTGGCTACAGTCTTTTGACCTCGAGAAATGGGTTCGGGACAAACTGGTTGATGTCCCATGCCAAGGGTAGAACCTCTTTGCATGGAAAAGGCTGCCGAGTTGGAGACCGAGTTTGTGACGAGGACCATGCTCTCCAAAAAGACTGCTGGCCTTCCCCGATGGAAGGGCTCGGGCAAAAAGTTTTTTTTACCAGAGGAAGGGGGCTGCTTACAAAAACTACCCACAATTTCAGGCCTCCCCAGCTGGGTCAGCAGGCCAAGGGACATGGGCAAGGCCCTCGTAAAAAAGGATCCCAAGCCCCAGGCGTTGGCTCCGGCCCAGCATGGGGGTAGTTTTTGACTCCTTGAGCATAGCCTCAATACCCCAAGGAGGGCAGCAGCTCACAGGCGGCATCTGATCCACTATACCCACAGGTGGCCAACCATCACCACTGCTGCCTGGGCACTTCATGTGGTCAAGGAGGGCTACCTCCTCCACCTGGTACAGTCACCTCCCCTTTTCTTTCCAGGAGAGACCCCAAGGTCTCCCTTTCACCAGGACCTCCTACTGCAGGAACTCGTAGGCTTTCCTGAGGACAAGGTGGTAGAACCAGTACCCCAACATCTCAGGGGCAAGGGTTCTACTCCAGGTATTTCCTCATGCCAAAACGAACAGGGGGCCTAAGGCCAATCCTCAACCTGCACAACCTGAACAAGTTCCTGGTGAGGGAGAAGTTCAAGATTCTCTCCCTTGGAACATTGCTGCTCTACCTCCAGCAGGGAGATTGGCTATGCTCCTTTGGATCTGAAGGATGCTTATACCCACATCCTCATTCACCCCAACCACAGGCAATATCTTCTCTTTATAGTGGGGAGAGGCCACTACCAGGTACAGGGTACTACCCTTCAGCATGGCATCCGCCCCCAGGGTCTTCATCAAATGCTTGGCAGTAGTGGCCACCTACCTTCATCTCCAAGAGATATTTGTCTTCCCCTATCTGGACGACTGGCTTATAAAAGGAGTCATGGCTGCAGAGGTGCAGCAAACTACAGCATGCACCATCCATATCCTGGAACATCTGGGGTTCATGATAAACTACCCCAAGTCCCACCTCCTCCCAACTCAATGTCTGGAGTTCATAGGGGCAAAGCTGGACACCATTCCTGGGGCTCTTGTCTCAGGAGGAGGGCTGGACCCCTACCTGGGTTCCCTATCACTGACAACGTGGCTGCTGAAAGGGTAACCTTAGCCCCTTTCAACCTCTCGGGAGAAGTGGAAGAGATCCTGCTGGCCTCTTGTAAGACCTCCACCAGAAGAGCTTATGCCTTCAAATGGTGCAGATTCTTGGTGTGGTGCATGGAGCAACAGGTAAACCCATTCTCCTGCCCAATGTAGATGGTGCTGCAGTACCTTCTTCATCTCTCACAATCTGGGCTCAAATCAAACTCCATCAGGGTACACCTCAGTGCCCTAGTGGCGCACCACTACCCTGTCAAGGGCAAATCCCTCTTAGTCCAGCCTCTAGTGACTCGCTTCTTGAGAGGACTTCTGCTGTCCAAACCCACCTTCTTACCAAGACCTCACTCCAGCAGGGCGGAGACCGTCCTTCACACCTTGGATTGTAAGAGGGCCCTGTCCTTCTACATTCAACAAACGTAGGGCCACCACAAAGCTTCACAGTTCTTTGCTTCTGTTGTACCCCCTTGCCTAGGCCAGAGGCTTAGGGCAAAAAGGGCTGCCTTATTTGTCCTTAAATAAAGAGTCACTGATTTTCTCCACCAGGGAATTCTGGGAGTTGTTCTTACATAAAGACAAAGTAGTATGACCACTCGGGTTCGTTCAGGCAAAACAAGATTATTTATTTTGGGTTCCCCTTTCGCATCAAATTCAAACACAAGGCAAAATAGGATTATGCTCCAAAGATAACAGGAACAAAAATTGCATTTGGAACCTCAGAACTGAAAATACCTTTTCACATCACAGCTGTTCCAAGCTAATTCTTCAGCATGTTAATTCACAGCTACCTCTTGTCATTCAAACCAGGTAAATTCATTCCATTTATATCCAATGTAGCTTTAGTTAATAAACTCAGGGTTCAGTGAATGTTCTTTAGTTTAACAGAAGGTCTTAGCTTTCTCCTAGCTAAGAACAATATTGCTGTTCAAAGACTTCCTGTCTCAGTCCTTTTTCTTAGCAATAATTAAACTTCCCTTCTACATAGAGAACAATCCATCGGTGCTTCATTACACCCAGAATCTTCCTCACAAGGATCAATCTGCATGTCCTCTTGCACCACACATTGCCTTATCTTCCCTTGGGTTTTCAACAACACGTTCAAACTTACTGTTTTGTAGAAACTTCTGGAGTTCCTCTAAAAGCTGTTCTCCTTGATAAGAACTGGTTGTACCTCGAGAGTAGGCTTTTCTGTCTTGCAACAGTTTCTTTAATACTTTAATTGTACTCAGGTTTATCTCTCTGCTCGAGGCTGGGTTCTGGTTATCCTTGTCTATAACTGCTTGCACCCACCTCCTCTCAGCTTGGGTTCCTGGAACTGGGTTTTGCACACTCTGCTCTGCAGTCTGGCTCAGCTCATTAGCAACGTCCCCAGCTATCCATCTGCTGGACTCTGAAGCAGGCGTACCTTTCACCTTAGAACTGCTTCTTTGGTTGCTAAAACCTTTTTCCCATGTGGAGTAAAGCTTTCCACGTCTGCCTTCTCTTGGCTTCCTTGAACCAGGCTTCACTGCTCCTGAACCCTCTGGCTTCACAGCTGCTGGACTCTCATCTTCTCTTTCTCCTTCTCCTCCCTCTGCTCTCACTGAGGCCGGCTTAAAAAGCTGCCTTCCTGCTACCACTCCCTGCTCCCTGCACATGTGCCTGTGATTAGAGCTCAAACCTGCACCTACGTTAGGGCTTGGGCGTGGCTCAGCCTCAGCTAGTATGTGTTTCTTTAGTTTATCTGAAGCTTGAACCCTGTGGAAACCTTGCCTGTCTCTTGTCTTAAAGGCATATTTCCTATTTTCCTCTGTTTCCATCTGTTCAACACCACTCTCATCGTCACACTTCCTACGACCCCAGTCAGCTGGGGGAAGTGGTGACCAAGTGAACACTGTCCATCTGGGTGGCGGACTGCATCGCCCTTGACTATGAGCAGGCTGGGCTCATGCTGGATGGCCGGGTCATGGCACACTGTCAGGCCTCTATGGCAAACCTGCACTCCGTCCCGATGCTGGACATCTGCCAGACCGCCACCTGGTCTTCAGTCCATACCTTCGCAGCTCACTACTGCCTGGAGAGGGAGTCCCAATGGGATAGCGCCTTCAGCCAGGCCATGCTTCATAATCTTTTCAGGGTCTAGGCAGTGCCTACCCTCCAACCCTTCTGTGTTCAGGCTGCCAGAGTGTTGGTTTCCATCGGACACATGGGTCCTACTGCAGTATGTACTGCAGACTAAATTGCTGCTGCTTATGGCTCCCCTTGTGGGTGACTGTGGTTTTTTGTACAGGCTTTAGCTAGCTTATAGCTAGGGAGTCCCATATGTGAGGAGTGACTTACTGTATGGTCAGAGAAAGCGTAGTTACTCAACCATAGCAGGTGAACTCTGGTGACAGCAGGAATCAGTCCTCTCAACTCTTCCTCTTCCCTTTGGAGTTGCTTCTTTACCATCTTTTTTTTTTGCCGTCTTTTAGCTATGTCATCTGACTGAGCAATATAGCATCCTTGGGTGGGAAGGGCACCACGCATGCATGGTAGCATCTCCCAAAGGCTTTCTTTGAAAGCTGGAGAGATGCTTCCGTGAGGGCTCCATTGGCGCCAATGCCACCCTTATGTGAGGACTGATTCCTGCTGTCCCCGGAGAACACCTGCTACAGGTGAGTAACTACATTCCCAAAAAGACACACAGGTTCCACAATGCTAGTATTGGGGCAAGCAGTGGATTTCCTGGTTCCTCTTTAATAATATTTTAAGGAACTTTCCTCCAGGAACTTGCCCAAACCTTTTTTAAACTCTGCTACACTAACAGCTTTTACTACCAAGTTTCTGATACAGCATCAGCATGTCTTCTACTAGTTCCTTGTAGTTTTCTGCCCTAACATTCCCGAGAAAGTTTGTTGACACTAGGCGAAAAGCATTCCATGCTTGTTTCGCATCACCCTGCAGCAAGTTGTTGAACCGGGCATCTTTGAAGAGCTCTCGAATCTGAGGCCCCACAAAAACTCCCTCTTTAATCTTTGCTTCGCTGAGTCGAGGGAATTTTTCATGCAGGTATCGGAAACTAGCAAAGTGTGGTCCATGGCTTTCATGAAGTTTTTCATCAAACCTAGTTTGATGTGAAGGGGTGGTAGCAGGATTTTGTGAGCCTCAACCAGAGCTGGGTGCTGAATATTCTTCTCTCCAACTGTTACATTTTGTCTGCGATTCCATTCCTTCCGCAAGTAGTGCCAATCCCTTGCTCGGCTATCCCACTCACATAAGAAACACATGTATTTTATATATCCTTGCTGCAGTCCCATTAAAAGGGCAACTACCTTCAAGTCACCACAGAGGTGCCAGCTGTACTTATTATAGTTAATGGAAGTCAGTAGATGCTTTAAGTTATCGTATGTCTTTTTCATGTGGACGGCATGTGCTGCTGGAATAGATGGAAGACGGTTTCCATTGTTCAGAAGCATAGCCTTTAGACTCAGTTTCGAAGAGTCTATAAATAGTCACCAGTCTTGTGGGTCGAGTGATTTTTAAGGCATTCATGAGGCTTTCAATATCGGAACAGAATACCAGATTACTTTCCGACTGCGTAAAGTACACTGCTAACGTCAGATGGCTTCAGCAGCCGTCTGGCAATAGTATTGCATTGCATCAGAAAATGATTCAATCAACTCTGGATGATGTGTGCATGCTGGTATTATGCAATGTGATGCAATATTACATCATTCAAGGCATATTTGGGATGTTGTTGATGTCCTATTGGATAAATTTACACGGTGAAACGTCAAAAATGAACTACATGCAATATCTTCAAAACAAGAGCCAATAAATTTTTTTAAATGTTATATTTGTGTTCAGCTCACCAAGATACTACAGATTAGGGCCTTTTAAAGTCAGTAACGATTTCAATGTTGACCAGTGTAATCGATCTACATTTACCCGTTAGAACATAAGAACATAAGATATGCCATACCAAGCTCCATCAAGCCCCATCAAGCCTACTATCCTGTTTCCAACAGTGGCCAATCTAGGTCACAAGTACCTAGCAGTTTCCCCAAAAGACACATGCTTGTATTGGGGCTAGTAGTGGATATCCCGGGTCCCCTTAAATAATGGTTTATGGACCTTTCCTCCAGGAACTTGTCCAAAACCTTTTTAAACCCAGCCACACTAACAGCTTTTACTACATCCTCCGGTAACGAATTTCAGAGTTTGATTACACGTTGAGTGAAAAAATATTTTCTCTTATTAGTCTTAAATAGTTTACACTGTAGCTTCATCACATGTCCCATAGCAATTCTATATTTTGATAGTGTAAACAATCGATCTACGTCTACCCGTTCCAATCCATTCATTAATTTATAGACCTCTATCATATCTTTCCTCAGCCGTCTCCTTTCCAGGTTGAAGAGCCCAAACCTTTTTACCCTCTCTTCATATCCTTCCATCACCTTTACCATTTTGGTGGCTCTTCTCTGTACCTTTTCTAATTCCACTATATCCTTTTTAAGATACGGCAAACAGAATTGTACACAATATTCAAGATGCGGTCGCACCATGGAATGATACAGAGGCATTATAATATCGTTTGTCTTATCCATTCCTTTTCTTATGATTCCTAGCATTCTATTTGCCTTTTTGGCCACTGCTGCACACTGGGCGGATGGTTTCAATGTGTTATCCATGATGATGTCTAAATCTTTTTTCCTGGCTGGTGGTTCCTAATGTGGAACCTTGCATCGTGTAACCATAGTTTGGGTTGTTCTTTCCTAGGTGCATAACTTTGCACTTGTCCACATTAAATTTCATCTGCCATTTGAATGTCCAGTCTTCAGATTTTTCATAGTCCTTATAGTCCAGTAGATAGTTCAAGGCTTCAGCGAAGTTAATCTCATGACCTAAAAACAAATCCAGCATCTGGATCTCCGTAAAAACAAGATTGGAATCTAGATAAAACAGGGAAACTCCACGAATATTAACAATGGAGTTCTTAGGAACATCAGTCAGGTGAATATTACAGGCAGAGGAACTCTATTATTGATGCCGTGTTTATTCATGGTAACCATAAGTTCACTCAAAGGGGTACTGACTAGCCAAACATTATTTACAACAGCAATCCTTGTTTCAGAAAACTCATCATACTTAGTCATGGTCTGCATGTCTCCTGAATATTTTCAGTAGATAAAACACAAAGAGCTTCAGTAGTGTCCTTCAGGAAAGGTTTACCTGGGCACAACCAATGAATGTTCTCAATGCACATGCCTAAATTAGGTACAAGATATTATTGTGGATCATCATGGTGGTAGGCAATACTCAGGAGTGTAGACATACAGATAAAGGTCCTCAGACCAGATGCCAACATTAATTACTTGTTTCAACTGGTACACATTATCAAGTACACTGAAAGACAAATTCAACAGATAAGCAATTTCCACATTCTGTACATCTACATATAGGTGAATAGCATTTCCCATGTGAAAGGCAATCTGGATCTGGAGTGGCTCAAAGCTATTTCTGGTTGTTTTAGCAAAGGCTTCAGTAATAATCTGCGGGTACCAGGTATGGAGGAATCTGAACTTGTATCAAGTTACTGATGCTATTATCTAGTTCCCTAAACAAATAATAGATAAGTTCACGTATTGGTTGCAGAAAATTAGGCTCATCAAGGAGACCTTTAAGCATAGTTAGTGCACACGTATCATCCCTCACCAAGTGGGAGAAAATAATACATATGACACTCAATGCAAAAGACTGGAAAGCCCCCATCTCGCTGCTGGACTGCTGTCTGCATCTTAGTTTTAAGGTTGTATTTAGATATTTAAACTATACCTAATATGTTTAATGTTTAATTAATCTCAGGTCCTTAATGTATGCTGATGAGAATAAACAGCTGCTCCTGAGAGTGAATATGGCACCTCCTTTCCTTTAAGAGGTTTAAGTACCTATAAAGCTACGATTATCCCAGGGGTGGGTGGGAAAGAAAATTCTCTGCTGTGTTTGAAATTTAAACGGAAAACTCTTTGCTGCTACTAGGCCCTGACAGATTTAACAAATACACTGGGTTCACAGATTAATCAGCTTTAATCTAAATAATTCCTTGTTTACCCAGAATTAGAAAAATTCCCAGAAGCAAATACTTGCAATTGCAGATCTTTCTCCTGAAGTAGCAGTCCCCTTTTGTAGTCCTTCAAGACAGATAGAAGGTGGAGCACAAAATATCCTTAGAAACTGGTTATTCTTGAGACTACAAGACTGTTCAATCAAGCAAAACACTGGAAAGCAAAAGAACGCCCATTGAGCTAGAAAGCTCAAAGTGGTTTCAAAGGCTCCATAAGCTCATAACAGAATGGATGGACTCTAGAAGGACCATAGTTCAGCTTTCTGTTGAAGGAAATCTGCTAAGAATGTGTGAAAAGTGCTGTATCAGCAGAATTTTGTTAGGGAGAGCCCAAAATACCCTTAGAAACTAGGTATTCTTGAGAATACAGGACTGTTCAACCAAGCACATCAAGAGAAAACCATAAAACTCACCTTGAGATAGAGCGCTCAAACTAGTTTCAAAGGCTCCATAAGCTCTTAACAAAATAGATAGACTATGGAGGAACTGTGGTTCAGCTTTCTCTTGAAGGAAATCGGTTCAGAATGTGTGAAAAGTGCTGAATCGAAGTATGTTTTAGATAGAGCCCAATATACCCTTAGAAACTGGTTATTCTTGAGAATAGAGGACTGATCAACCAAGCAAATGAAGAGAAAGCCAAAAAACTTGCATTAAGATAGAACACTTAAACTAGTTTCACAGGCTCCATAAGCTCATAGCACAATGGATGGAGTATGGAGAAACTGTGAATCAGCTTTCTATTGAAGGAAATCTATTTGAATGTTTGAAAAAGTACTCAATCAGCGGAATTTTGGTAGGAAGAGGCTCAAAAGCTCTTAAAAACTAGTTATTCTTGAGAATACAGACTTGTTCAACCAAGCAAACCAACAGAAAGTCAAAAAAATCACATTGAGAGAACACTCACACTCTGTTATGTTTTATGTTTTTCTGAAGATGTGAATAAACAGGTGGACAAAGGTGAGTCAGTTGATATAGTGCATCTAGACTTTCAGAAAGCCTTTGACAAGGTCCATTATCAGAGACTTCTGGCGAAATTAAAAAGTAATGGAATTGGAGGCAGTGCACTATTGTGGATCAGGAACTGGTTAAAAGATAGAAAGCAGAGGGTAGGGCTAAATGGCCAATTTTCCCAATGGAGAAAGGTGAATAGTGGTGTACCCCAGGGATCTGTGCTGGGTCCGCTGCTTTTTAACATCTTCATAAATGACCTAGAAACAGTAGTGAGGTTATCAAATTTGCAGATGACACAAAACTATTCAAAGTTGTTAAAACCTATGAGGATTGTGGAAAATTGCAAGAGGATCTTGATAAATTGGAAAACTTGGCATCCAAATGGCAGATGAAATTTAATGTGGACAAGTGCAAAGTTATGCACCTAGGCAAGAAAAACCCAAACTTTGGTTACATGATGCAAGGTTCCACATTAGGAACCACCACCCAGGAAAAGATTTCGGCATCATCGTGGATAATATATTAAAACCCTCTGCCCAGTGTGCAGCAGCGGCCAAGAGAGCAAATAGAATGCTAGGTATCATAAGGAAAGGAATGGAGAATAAAACAAAAGATATTATAATGCCTCTGTATCGTTCCATGGTGTGACCGCACCTTGAATATTGTGTGCAATTTTGGTCGCCGTTTCTTAAAAAGGATATAGCATTATTAGAGAAGGTACAGAGAAGAGCCATCAAAATGGTAAAGGGATGGAAGGATACCCCTATGAAGAGAGGCTAAAAAGGTTAGGGCTCTACAACCTGGAAAAGAGATGGCTGAGGAGAGATATGTTAGAGGTCTATAAATTAATGAATGGAGTGGAACGGGTAAATGTAGATCGATTGTTTACGCCACCAAAATATAGAAAGACTAAGGGACATGCAATGAAGCTACAGGATAACCTATTTAAGACTAATAAGAGAAAATATTTTTTCACTCAATGTGTAATCAAACTCTGGAATTTGCTACTGGAGGATGTAATAAAAGCTGATAGTGTAGCTGGGTTTAAAAAAGGTTTGGACAAGTTCCTGGCAGAAAGATACAGAAATACTTCTCATCGTGTTGGATGTCACAGGCATGATAAAGAGGAATTTACAAGCCCATCTTGACAAACTACCCATACATGTTACATATTACGAATTCCAGCAGGAGGCTCTCTTTGGCACAATGTGAGTACTATGCCAGGCCTCAGCAGTAAATTGGAGAGACTGAGATCATACTCCCCATGCCCTGGCTTAGAAGTGAGGTTCATGACTGTCATGTTATGCACAAAACTAACCCATTTGGAGAAACTGCCCCTAAACAACTATCTTGCCTTAGTTCTGACATGGTTATTTAACAACTGCCTGAAGTTAATTCCAACTAAAACCTCCGCACTTAGGCTAACAGGTCATCTAAGTTCTCCAAATGTTTCTCCTATCATAGATGGTTATTCTATTCCTCTCTCCCAGTCACTTTGTTACCTTGGAGTTATTCTTGCTACTCAAACTTCCTTCTGTGATCATATTAATTCAGTTGTAAAAAGGTGCTGCTTTTCTCTTCTAATAAAGACTTTTACAAGTATATTTGTAGCAAAAAAACTGTGACAGAGTCAGTTGGATCATTAGATGATAGAAGGGTAAAGAGGGGACAAGGCCATAACGGAGTTGTTAAAACCCATGAGAATTCTGAAAAATTGCAAGAGGAACTTGATAAACTGGAAGACTGGGCATCCAAATTGCAGATGAAATTTAATGTGGACAGCTATACTCCTAGGAGAGAACAACCCAAACTATGGTTACACGATGCAAGGTTCCACATTAGGAACCACCACCCAGGAAAAAGATTTAGGCGTCATCGTGGATAACATGTTGAAACCCTCTGCCCAGTGTGCAGCGGCGGCCAAGAGAGCAAATACAATGCTAAGTATCATAAGAAAAGGAATGGAGAATAAAACAAAGGATATTATAATGCCTCTGTATTGTTCCATGGGGCGACCGCACCTTGAATATTCTGCGCAAATCTGGTCATCATATCTTAAAAAGGATATAGCGTTATTAGAAAAGGTATATGTCAGCATACATTAGCATGACATTATGCCTAGCATAGGTGTCATGGCTTTTCCCAGACCTTGGATTGCAGGCAGCTCTGATCCCCTGGTGATGTCAGTCTCCAGACTTAATGAGCGTAGTTTACCTGATGAGATTAGTTTGCAAGCCAACATCCCCTCCTTGCTAATCAGGAGAGAACTTGATGGGCCTAGTTTGCCTGATTAGTCTGCAAGACAACAGCCCCTCCTTGCTAATCAGGAGAGATCAGACCAAACAGACCAAATTATGACAAAGGGAGGTGCTGGGGAATTTCCGATCTGTAGGAAGTGGAAGTTTCTGTATCAGCTCTATCCTCTGAGAATCTACAGATTTACCATCCTGGCCAATTGTAACCCCTATAAAGGACACCTGTGATTTACACAGTTGAGCCTTGGCAGGATTAACTTTAAGACCAGCTTGTAAGAGGGCTTTTAAAACTTCTCTTACATGATTCCAGTGTACAGCTTCATTCTCAGACTGAATCAGAATGTCATCTACATACTGAATTATATTATCTCTGCAAGACACTAGTGACAGGGCTTCCTGCATGTATTTATGAAAGATTGATGGTGAATCTTTATAGCCTTGTGGCAGCACAGTCCATGCATATTGTTTATTCAGCCACTGAAAGGCTGTTTTGTACTGGCATTCAAGGGCCAGGGGCAGACTCCAAAACCCATTGGATATGTCTAAAACAGAGAAAAATTTACATTTGGGATTCAGTTTAGAGAGCATTTCAGGGTATGAGGCTACCACGGGCACTACAGATTTTGAAACTTGATTCAGGGCACGGAAGTCCATAGTGAGTCTGAAGGAACCCCCGGTATAACTATTGGCCAGAATGGTGAATTGCATGTGGAAGAAATAGGTCTAATCAGACCCCTCTCCTCCAGTATCTTCACAATTTTAGTCACTGGTTCTATAGCCTGATGAGGTACTGGGTACTGTTTCTGTGGTGGAGGATCCTCGCCTTCCAACAGTATTTCTGTGTGCATTTTCCCACAATCTAACTTGTCTTGTGCCCAGACTGGAATATCAGCCACCTCTGAGGGAATTACACGCAGATCATACTGCAGAGCTGCCTTGGTGCACTGAGTTGCTAACTGCATGGGAATGACTTCATGCACTGAAGTTTTAGAAGCACTTGAAGTTACTGAATAATGCCACAATTTAAGATTAGCCATATCCACCACCAAATTTAACTGGTTGAGAACGTCAATTCCAATTATTTCTTTTGGTGTGTTCACTATAGTGGAGGCAGTGGTTTCCAACATTTCCTTGTTTTGTTCACTGTGCACAGGGATACCCCATTTAACTGGGATAGCCACACACTTGGAAGCTGTGTCATTAATTCATTGAATTTTATAAAGTTCCATATTTTTCTGATCTGCAGTGGGAGAAGCTCTGTTTGTAAAACTAATTCTAGCCCCTGTGTGAAATCAAAGCTAGTTTATCCTGACCCCCTATTCTACTGATAATATTGGGGTGTCCACAAGAGTCCACTATCAGGGATGTTACAAGCCTTAAACTGTATTCTGGGCCTGTATCTGTTTCATCATCCAGAGGCTCTGGAATCGAGTCCTCTGCTGAGGGAACGGAGGCAGGCTGGGCTATGAAGGCTTGAGACATTTTGATATCTGAACCCAGGAGGTCAGGACACCCCTATGCACTAGCCTTGTGTTTGTCCTGTGTTGCTTGTAAGTCCTGTTTTAATTTATCTAGTTCTACCTGCAGTATGTGTTTGTCCTGTTCCCATTTAATTTTCTCCTTTTCTAATCCATCTCTCTGTGCTTTGAGCTCTTGAAAGGGAATGTAACCCGAGGAATTTCCAAAGGTACCTCTGCCTTGTCCTCTCCAAGGTGTGTGTCCTCTGTATCCTTTGTCTGTGTTTTTTGTGTATTGAGAGGATCCCTCAGCTTGCCACTTCCGTGCTTCTGATACTGTTATGACCTGTGAGGGCTGGGTCTTCTAAACAGACCCAATTCTGAGCATTAAAGTATCAAAAGGGGTTGCCTTAGGTTCTTCAGAGAATAACAGAAGGTGTTTTGTAATCACAGGGGATAGCAATTCTAATAAAAATGCCTTATGCGTACTCTCCCCATAATCTTCTGCATTGGGCCAGGACTCCTGCTCATTAAGAACTGCTTTTAAAATCCAGGCTCTATATGCAAACTGTTCCAGTGTATCATTTGGTAGAGGTGAAATAATTTTAAATACTTGCATTGGGGAACAGTGAAATAGTTTCTCAATACCCCTTTTAACCAACTGGCATGGGTGAGTGAGAGAGCCAAGTTTATAATAGTGTGGCCCCAGAGCCAGATGCTTAAGTCTATCAAAGTCTGATTGTTTTCTTCTGTATTTCCATAGACCCCAGTGAATCAGAATATCAGTGACCCATTTGCACCATTCATTTACATTAAAAGGCATAGGGCCAGCTTTCTCAACTATCCTTTCAATGTCCCTATCTTTTAATGAGTTCTGCAGCATCACTTTAACTGGTGCTCTGAGTTCGGTACTGGGTGCCGGGTCTGAGTCATCTGAATTATCCTCCTGACACAGGTCCTGGTTATTGCTCTGTTCTGGCTGAGATAAACTATTAGGATTTTCTTCCTCTGTGCTGTTTTCCTCTTTATTTTTCCCATTCCTAAGCCCAGCTATACATACTTCTGTATTCTTTTGTTTATAGGGTGTGTCATAGGCAGGGGGGGCTGAGGGTGAAATAGTGGTTGGCCAGAGCTTATATTTCTTTTGTCTTTCAGAGCCCAATTCATCCTTAACGTGCCTCAATTCAAGTTTAAGTGCTTCTAATTGCTCACTAACAGTTATAAAGGAATTTGTGGCTTGTATCACCTGAGCACGTTGCATGGAGATGCAAATTTGTGCCTCCTCTAGGTCTTTGGTTAATTGTGTACACTGAGTAGTCAGTTCAGTATTGTCCTGTTTCATGCTAATGAGCCCCCTGCACATGCCTTGGATAAAAAGGCATTTTATTTTATTTGTTTTCTTTTTGAATTCTTGATAATTGTTTAACATTTGTCTTTGAATATTATACCATGATGCCTCAGGGAATTCTCCTTCAAAGGGACCACCTTTTCTCTTACAGTATGTCAGTACAATTTCTTTCAGTTCCTTAAAATCAAAGGCATCCATATCTGAGACTGCAGAAAGACTGTAATTGGTATGGGGGCCTACGCTTATTATGTTTTTATTTGGTTTTATGCGACTATCTCAATGTGCAACCTTGGAAGGAGAAATGCTCACTTTTATGAAGAAGTGAGACTTAGAATTATAGTTGGAATCGCATAAATTTTATGGGTGTTCAGTAGAGAGTACTGGCATAAAGACCACGCCTTAAAATTATACCTGAATAAAAAGTGCTTACCACCTTTTAGCAGGGTGGAAGTTTAGGGTGAAATTATAGTAAGAAGGTTGTTAGGAGATTAACAGAATTGTCAGATACTGTATCAGTTGCAGCAAACTTTAAGCCTGCTCTCACCAAGATACCTGACAGGAGACTGAGAAATAAAAGGCAAAGGGACAGGAGGTAAATTAGTGTTACCAGGAAAGATGTATATTGTATTCAATGAGGGAATGTTTAACTGTGTAACTCTGTCTTTTCTTAGCAGCTCAAATACTATAGAAAAATCTGTAGCAAGCCTATACATAAAAATAAGACAATTGCAAGCCACCCTATGTAATGTCCCTAGGTGTAGGTAATAATAAAATCCAGGATTCTTACAGAGTCTTTTGACAATGAAAATCTCACCTTGTCTAAACCCACAAAACAAAGGTATCACTGGAACTTTTCACTAAATAGTGGCACTCTGCCTGTCTACAGAGTCTTTTCACTAACGTGTCATCCAGCCTGTAACCAAAATTGTCAATTGTAAATGGTCACAAGGGCTTTTGATTTTCCTGTCACACCCTGTCTGAAATCTACTTTAATGTATTAGACAAAACTATTTCTTACCCAACTGGAGATCTGCTGCGAAATCCGAAACGGGCCCCCATAAAATATAATCTTTACCAACCTATTAAGGATAGTCTGCATTTCTTCTGCTTTAGGGTGTAGTTAGCCCAACCAATTCCGTGCTTTCTTCAGGTGGTACCTGAAAACAAATAACAAGACAACCAAACAGGTGTGGCTTGGAAAAAGGTTTTTATATAGAAATAGGCTTATTACATAGGTACAGAACAGAGGTAGAAGGTTCTTATAAAGCTGCTTTAGTGTACTTCAATGAATCTGTGTGTCTGTCTGTGTGTGGGTGAGAGAGAATAGGAAGAGAGAGAGAGAAGGGGGGTAAGGAGTGTGTGTTCAATGAATAGGAAGAGAGAGAGAGAAGGGTGGGGTGTGTGTGTTCAATGAATAGGAAGTGAGAGAGGGAAGGGGGGTGTAAGGAGTGTCTGATGAAATAGGAAGAGAGGTAGAGAATAAGGGGGGGGGGTGTAAAGAGAAGTGTGTGTGTCCCATGAATAGGAAGAGAGGAGATATTTTTGTGTTTCTCTGTATTTATAGTGAAATTCTCCAGCACCTCCCTTTGTCATAATTTGGTCTGTTTGAGGTCTGCTATCACTTGATTAGCAAGGAGGGGCTGTTTGTCCTGCAGACTAATCACATCAGGCAAACCAAGACCATCAAGTCTAGAGACATCCTATCTGACATCACCAGGTGGTCAAAGCTGCTTGCAAACCCATGTCTGGGAATGTCATGCTGATGTATGCTGACATCTCCCACACCTTTTTATTTTTATTTATTATTTGTGCCTGGAAATTGTGGAAGCAAACCTGTGGTACCTGTCCCAGCTGCAATTACATGATAGTAGGCAGCTTGTCTAATACCTCCTGTATTAAATACCTTGCTATGTCCAGCAGGTCCCCTGTCCTGCACAGTACTGTCTCTAGTGTTCTAGAGATAAGCACGTCCCATTATGAGTCCAAACTTTGTGTCTTAGGTAGGGCAGCCACTACTGGGTGGGGAAACCCAATATGCCACCTCAGTGCCCGTCTTAGAGAGAATGAACAGTGCATAAGGGCTGCAGGAATTTCTGAGGAGGTTAAAGCCAAAAGGTACCAGGATGCTATGAGTGAGGGTAGGATGCAATACTAGACTGCAGCTGACTCTGGTATTCCATGTAGTAGGAAATGCCCAATTAGCCGAATTAGCAGGCCAAATGAGCCTGGATGTAGAGGTAGATGCTGGAGAAATTAAGTGTAACTTCCTTAAAATGTTGAAGGTATTCTGTAGGACATGCGCTGCAAGGAGATGTACATTTGTTTCATTTTACAACACAGGAAAATTGTGATAATGCATAGCAATATTTGTACAGCAGTTAAATAATAATAGGGTGAATAAAAACATTAAAGACATGATCAGTAGTAGGTGAGTAACCAAATAACAATTCCCACACAGACACATGAGCATCTTGTAGCAAGTGTTCAACAGTTTGTCGAAAGTGACCATTCTCATAAGTGATGGTGTGATTCACTTCGGTGGATGTTGTTTTAAGGTGATCAATATAGGCATGGAGTTCTGTAAAGTTGAGCAATTTATGTAATGTCTCTTCTCCCATGCCAAGTGGTAATGGATGCACAGCATATGAGATAAAGTCTGGAATGTCCATAGAGTCATTGGTAACCAGTGGTGTGGAATAAGTTGTCCCGTTAATGGTGATGGAGACCAGTGGTGTATGACTGCACCAGGTATTGTTTAGTAAATAGTTTGAACTGTACAACAAAGTGTTCTTAGGAAGGCGGATGTCATGCATTCTGGGAGCAACTGGGGAAAGAACAGATGAAAACAAAAGTGTCCAGCTCCAAGGTAATACAAACTGTGTGAGGTAGTCAGGGAATATGAGAGTTAACAGTCAGGGAGCAAGAGGAGGAATTGTTCCAGCAGGAGGTATCAGCCTCCTTAAAATGGTGAGGTTGACACTTCAACTGAAATGTAGTCTGCTCACATAAACTGGGGTCCATCGGCTTGAATGAAGTCCAGGTATCGTCCAGTGGCTGCACCCAGGTGAGATGGTCCACAGGATACATAAGCATATTCTCCAGGACCAAGCAAGAAGTCAGTCCTCACATATGGGTGATGTCGGCGCCGACGGAGCCCTGTCACAGGGCCTACCTTGGTAGCGTACTGGACCGAGGTAGGTGGGACATAAAAACATTTAAGGTTGGGTTTGGCCAATATCAAACAGGGCCCAGGGACTTTCAGCCCTGGTAGTGTCCTTTGGTACCAAAATCCCACAGAATACAAAAGGTCCGAGTGGAGGGAAAACAAAAGGCATTTATTTCCCCTTTCATGCAAAAAGGTTCATATGCTTGGATACAGAACATCAAACACAAATTCCTTACTTCAGGTAAAAGAAAAAGAAAGCATTAAAGGAAAACTGTTATCTTCACAGTAAATGGAATAGCAGGCAAACAAACAGTCTCTATTCCCAAGACAGAGCTTAGTGGCTTAGTAAGGACTCCAAGCTTCCTGTCTTACAGAAGCTACAGTCCATCTCAGTGTCTGATGCAAATTCCACCTGCATCGGTTCCCCTTCTGAAGCCTCTGAGCCTAAGTCAGTACTTGTGGGTAAGTTGTAATAAGGCTTTTTATATATCTTCTGCACAACCTCCCAATGCTCAGGGTTGAATACAGGGCGTCGGTCCTGCGCCCACAGATACTGGGAACTGTCTTCCTTTTGCAGGTATTTTATCTTAGCTTTCTGTAAAGCTTTGTCCTTAACAAGTCTCTTAGTTGGTGCCTGTTTCTTGCACCTTATCTCATAAGCCTTCTCACAAGGATAATATTCCTGTGCTCCCTGTACTCCCCATACATTAGCAGTTTGTACCCTGCTTTTAGTTAAATATGGGTTACCTTCTCTCCTCGGCTTGACTGCTCCCGGTGAGGTTTGAGGCCTGCTCCTGTTGGAATCCTGCCTGGCCTGAGCAACAGCCCTTGAGCTCTCCAACCGTCTTGCTGTTGGCTTTAGACCACAGTCACAGCCACGCCTTTGCCTCTCGGTACAACAAACACTCACTGGCTGGAGTTGTCCCACCTTCTCCACGGGATCTCCTTTCTCCAAGCCAATGCGGCTGCTGTTGCCTCCTGCGGAACCGTGGTTCAGGGATTACTGCTCCTTCTGGATATCTAGGCCATTCACTCGGATGTCCTGCCCAACCTGCTGGTTCTGCTGGTTCTCCTGGCAGTCCTCCTTTCCCAGGCCGTCCTGCCTGTGCCTTTCTCCAGGGCTGTCCTGTCTCCCCAGGATATCCTCCTTTCCAGGGCTGTACCACTTTCCCAGCCTGTTCTCCTTTCCCAGGCTGTTCTGATTCCGCCTCCACCTGTTCCGGTTCTCCTTGTTCTGAATCTCCTTGTTCTAGTTCTGGCTGCTCTGCCTGCTCTGGCTTCCAACCTTCCAAATTCCCTTTAAGAGGCACTCCTCTCTTTCTTGATTGGAAGTTGTGGCATTACCTCATGACCTAGGAGGTGTGGTTCCTCTGTTCCTCGGAGGTCCCTCCTGCTCCCCCTATGTGGTTCCTCGCGATATTGCAGGTTGTGCTTGACTTTTCCTGCATTTAAAACATTTTCTTCTCCTCTCAGAGGGTCTGCAGCATCACAGCCCCCAAGCCTTTGGGAATGCAGCCACGCATGCGCGGTCCCCTTCCTGCCCAAAGGTGCCCTCTTGCTCAGTCTTCTTTTTTCCGCGGAGCCCTACGGACGTGTGTCCTTGTCACCCATGGAAAAAGTGGATTTTCCTGCATTGAGATGAGTTTTTTTCCTTCGGTTCGACGTTGGTTCCCTTTCCCGCCTAGACTCGGTACACCGGTGCTGAGCCCGGATCTCTTTTTTTCGTTTTTTGTCCTTGGAGACTGCGTTCGCGCCAATTTTTTCTTTTCCCTGGCAGCCCGATTTTTTGATCTTGCAGGGGCCCTTTTTCCCCCGATGGCTGCCAGTGGCTTTAAGAAGTGCGATCGGTGCAAGAAACTGATGTCTCTCACCGACACACATGACTGCTGCCTCCGGTGCCTGGGGCCTGACCATGATCCTAAAGTCTGTAGTCCCTGTGGCAAAATGTCCTCGAAGGCACTGAGGAGTCGTCAGCACCAGCGTGAGAGAATCTTCTCCGACTCTGCGTCTGGACGGGTCCGGACTTCGTCAGAGGCCTCGACGTCTCGGGAGTCTGAACCCTAGCATCATCGGGGCTCCTCTGAGAGGGAGTCCTCCTCGAGGGAGCACTGAAGGAAGAAGAAACCCGCGAGGGCGGCATTGGTGGACACTCTTGGCCCCTCGAGGGCCAGGTCGCATAGCCCCGATCGCCGTCCCAGGTCTTCGGAGTCGGAGAGGCCTGCAAAGCATCCTCGTGTAGAGTCAGAGGCCCCGAGTCACGTGAGTACTGTAGTCCTCGTAGACTCTCCTCCGGGGGAGACGCCGTCAGGGCCCGAGTCAGAGGCTGCTGGATCTCCTGAGCTTGGACTCAGGTTGACGGCCTTGGAGAGCAGATTGTCTACCATCATGGAGCAGCAGCGGGTGCTGATCGCTGGCCTCACCGATGCATCTGCCCCGACCACCGGGACCTCAACGTCCAAGTCGACCCTGGAGGCCGAGCCAATCCTTGATACCATGCGAACTCGAGTTGATCCTCGGCCGAGGTCAGCCTCGGCCGCCTGTTCGGGACCGAGGTCATCGACGCCGGTACCCTCGGCGTCGGGGCGGATGGCGTCGGTGCCCGCCCACTCGGAGCCGCTCGATTCCTCCTCGGAGGAATCGGCATGGGAGACAGGAGGAGGAGTCCCTGGACACCTTCCGGACTCGGTGCGTCCCTTCGGACTCACCGGGATCCGAGCCTCGGACGAGGTCCCCCCCGGAGGATACCCGGCTCTCGGATTTCGTACGGGACATGTCCAAAGCTTTGGCCTTCCCGGCGGACCCCGAGGAGGAGCCTCGAGCCGAGGAGCTCGAGGCCCTGCAGTATGACTCTCCTCCCAAGGAGGCCTTTACTGTACCGGTTCCTCCGATGCTATTGCAGTTGCTCTTCCGCATGTGGGAGGCGCCGGCCTCGATGCCGGTTCTAAGCAAGTGGGTCAATTCCATCTATCGAGTCCGCAAGAGCCCCGGGTTCCAAAAGGCACAGCTACTGCACCACTCCATGGTTGCGGAATCAGCCATGCATCGCCTGAAGAGTCAGAAGAGGCACTCCTCGGTGCCTCCTGGCAGGGAAGCCCGGAACCTGGATGCCCTCGGTAGAAAGTGCTTCCAGGGCTCTATGCTTGCTTGCCGCGTCCAGATCTACCAGCTGTACATGGGCATGTACCTTCGAGACCTGGCAAGGGAGATTGCCGGGTTCTCTGCTGGTCTGTCCGAGGAATCCTTGCAGAGGTTCAAGGCCTTGTCTTCTGGTATTCGAGAGTGCTCGAAGTTTATCTCTTGAGCAGTCTATGATGGATTTGAGGCTTCGGCCCGAGTAGCAGGGGCCGGCGTCGGTGCACGCCGCCAGGCCTGGCTACAATCCTCGGACCTCGAGCCATGGGTACAGGGCAAGCTGGTCGATGTCCCCTGTCGAGAAGAAAAACTCTTTGGCAAGCCCATGGCTGAAAAGGCTGCAGAACTCGAGACAGAGACTCTTACCCGGACAAGGCTGTCCAGGAAAACCTCTGCCCCTTCTCAGAAGAAGAAGGGCTCAGGGAAAAAGGCCTTTTACCTGAGGAGGACCACTGCCTACAAAACCTACCCTCACTACCAGGCCTCTGCAGCTCCCCAACAGGGCCAGCAGGCCAAGGGGCAGGGTCAAAGGCCCCGTAGGCAGAAGGCTCCCAAGCCTCCTGCCTACGGCTCCTGCTCAGTAGAGAGGGGGTTTTTGACTATGCCAGCATAGCCTCTCCTCCTCTCCAGGGCACAGGAGGTCGGCTGACCCTGTACGCAGACAGGTGGCCAGCCATCACGGGTGTTAAGCATCATCAAGAGGGGCTATCTGCTCCACTTCACCCAGATACCCCCCCCCTCCTACTTTCTAGGGGAGCCTCCAAGACCCCCTCTGCACAGAAACTTACTCCTTCAGGAGTTGGAAGGTCTGCTACAGGACCAGGCGGTGGAACCGGTGCCTCACCACCTGGAAGGGCAAGGCTTCTACTCGAGGTACTTCCTGGTACCAAAAAGAACAGGAGGCCTCAGACCCATCCTAGACCTGAGAAATCTGAACAAGTTTCTGGAGAGGGAAAAGTTCAAGAGGCTTACCCTTGGAATCTTACTGCCCTACCTTCAGCAGGGAGATTGGTTATGCTCCTTAGACCTGAAGGATGCTTATACTCACATCCTCATCCATCCAAGTCACAGGCAATACCTCAGATTTGTGGTGGGAGGGAACCACTTCCAGTACAGAGTGCTTCCCTTTGGCCTCACCTCTGCCCCCATGGTTTTTACAAAGTGCCTGGCGGTGGTTGCGGCCTACCTCAGGAACCAGGGGATCTTTGTGTTCCCTTACTTGGATGACTGGCTTATCAGGGGCCAGTCTCCACAAGAGGCCCAGCAGGCCACCTTTAGAACCATATCCCTGCTTCAGCACCTGGGGTTCGTTATAAACTTCCCAAAGTCCACTTTAGTCCCCTCACAGGACATGGAGTTCATAGGGGCGAGGTTGTATACCATTCATGCAAAGGCCTATTTGCCTGTGGACAGAGCTCACAGGCTGATGAAGTTGGCCGGCCAGTTTCAGGCAAACTCTCTGGTCTCTGCCAAACACTTTCTCCGGCTCTTAGGTCACATGGCTTCCACAGTGCATGTCACCCCAAATGCCCGTCTGCACATGAGGCTGGCTCAGTGGTGCCTCAGGGCACAGTGGGTACAGGCCACAGGGAAGTTGTCAGACAGGACAAAGGTGTCCAAACCCTTGGTGGACTCCCTACGCTGGTGGAGGCATCTCCCAAACCTGGTCGGGGGAGTTCCTTTTCGAGCCTCCCCACACACTCAGGTACTGACAACCGATGCTTCCCTGCAAGTCTGGGGGGCACATTGCCAGGGGACCTGCACCCAAGGCCTGTGGTCTCCATGGGAGGCCACCCAGCAGATCAACCTGTTGGAATTGAGAGCCATTCGACTAGCCTTATGGACTTTCTCTCGGGTCCTCTCTCACCAGTCTGTCCTAGTTCAGACGGACAACCAGGTGGCTATGTTCTACGTGAACAAGCAGGGAGGCACAGGATCCCGACTTCTGTGCCTGGAAGCACAAGCTCTCTGCTCCTGGGCTATCAATCAGGGCATGACCCTCAGGGCGGTCTACCTCCCAGGAAAACTACCTGGCGGACACGCTAAGCAGACTCCTGCAGCCTCACGAGTGGAGGTTGGATCCTTGGGTAGTCCAACAGATCTTTCTGAAGTGGGGACTTCCAAACATGGATCTTTTTGCCAGTCCGCTGAACAGGCAACTATCCAAGTTCTGTTCCAGGCAACCGCATCCTCTGAGGGCAGTGGCGGATGCATTCCTGATCCCCTGGTCAGAAGGCCTGCTGTATGCGTTTCCTCCCACACCTCTGGTGGCCCGGACTCTATTCAAAACCCAGCAGGACCGAGCCACGGTGATCCTGATAGCCCCCAGGTGGCCCAGGCAGCCGTTGTTCCCTCTTCTTCTGCAGTTGGCGGTGGATGCTCCACTTCCTCTGGGGCTGCAACCTGACCTTCTGACTCAGGATCAGGGGTCCCTCTTGCATCCCAACCTCAAATCCCTCAATTTGATGGCCTAGCTGCTGAAAGGCTAGTCCTTGCTCCCTTGCTCCTACCAAAGGAGGTTGAAGAGGTGGTTCTGGCCTCCAGGAAGCATTCCACTCGGAAGGCCTATGCTCTGAAGTGGCGTAGGTTTTCCACTTGGTGTTCTCAACTGCAGGAGGATCCCTTCTCCTGCTCGGTCCCGGTGGTACTGCAATACCTGCTCCACCTGTCCAACCTGGGACTTCAGTCCAACTCTGTCCGGGTCCACCTCAGTGCCCTCTCAGCTTACCACTCGCCGGTGGATGGACAATCCCTCTCGGGCCACTCTCTGGTGTCTCGCTTCCTCAGAGGCCTGCTTCTGCTCAAGCCTCTTATTCGTCCACCGGCCACTGAGTGGGATCTCAATGTGGTCTTGCAGCAACTGACTCGCCCACCTTTTGAGCCTATGGCTACCTGCCACTTACGTTTCCTATCCTGGAAGGTGTTGTTTCTTGTGGTACTCACCCCGGCTAGGCGTGTGAGTGAGCTTCAGGCCGTATACCAGGTTCTATAAGAACAGGGTAGTCTTGAGGACTCATCCTAAGTTCCTTCCCAAGGTAGTGTCCTCCTTCCACCTTAACCAGGAGGTGGTACTTCTGACGTTCTTTCCCAGGCCGCACACCAGTAGGGCCGAAACTGTCTTGCATACCCTGGATTGTAAAAGGGTGCTGTCCTTTTACCTAGAACATATGCAGGAGCATAGAAGGGCTTCTCAGCTCTTCATTTCCTTTGACCCTAATAAATTGGGGTTGCCTGTCACTAAGTGTACGTTGTCCATCTGGGTGGCAGACTGTATCGCATGGGCGTACAGGGAAGCCGACCTCTCCCTGGAGGGTCGAGTCACGGCCCACCGGGTCAGGACGAAGGCCGCATCAGTACCTCACTTCCATTCTGTTCCGTAGCCGGGCTGCTACTTGGTCTTCAAGCCAGACTTTTGCGGAACACTACTGCCTCGAGAGGGAGTCCCTTAGGGACAGTGCTTTCGGGCAAGCGGTACTCCGTAATCTCTTTGAGGTTTAGGCAACTCCTACCCTCCGGCCCTAGTGTTGGGCTACCGTTCAGGTGTGGTCTCCGAGAAGATTCTCTCACTGTTGCTGAGGCTCTAGAGGGAGCTCTATTTTTCAGCCTGGGTTCCTGGTAGCCCAGAGCTAGGGAGTCACCCATATGTGAGGACTGACTTCCTGCTTGGTCCTGGAGAAAGAATAGTTACTCACCTGTAACAGCTGTTCTCCAGGAGCAGCAGGAATCAGTCCTCATGACCCTCCCTCCTTCCCTTGCAGTTGTATATAGTTCATTTTCTTTTTTCGTGCTGTCTTTCAGCTATGTCATTGGACTGAGCAAGATGGCACCTTTGGGTGGGAAGGGGACTGCACATGCGTGGCTGCATTCCCAAAGGCTTTCTTTGAAAGCTGAGGAAATGCTCCACATGGGGGCTCCGTTGGCACCGACGTCACCCATATGTGAGGATTGATTCCTGCTGCTCCTGGAGAACACCTGTTACAGGTGAGTAACTACCAGGGGCGGCCCAAGGGGGGGTGCAGGGCCTCATTTGCATAAGGGGCCTCATTTGCATAAATATTTGCATAATGCAACCATATACTAACTTTTAGTAAACATGCCTCTTAATGAGTGTATGGATAAAGAAAGACTAAAAGATTTCTACATTACTATAATCCAGTGCTAACCACCAGACACATTAGGAACTACTACAAACACTGCCCATTTAGAACCCATAGCAAATCCGCCGTATCCTAACAGCACTACCAGGACTCACAAAGCACCATACCCTACCTGTCAAAAGGAAACATGCAAATATTAAACCAATACATTTCAGAGAACAACAATACATGACCTACTGGGGAAAGAGAACAAGTGGCAATGTCAAATAGGAATTACATAAACAGAATACCTCAGCTCAGTTACACATGCAGAACATAGACCATCACCAAACAAGGAATCACAATTTAGAAACAGGAAGACAATAATTAAACTGGGAATCCCAAAAGCCAAACTTGGAATGTACAACACTGTAGAAATAAAACTATACATTAATTTGCTCTTGTACTAAACAAAGCACAGACGTTAATGATGCACATTTACCAGAGCTGACATATTCCAATTAATAAATTCAAAATAAAGAGATATTTTTCTACCTTTTGTGCATTTTTTTTCAGCTGCAATTGCTCCAGCCACTTTCTTCTGGTTTCTTCGTGTCTTCTGCTAACTCTCCATCGTCTGCTGTCCATTTGTCCTTTCTTCTCTCTTCTAGTTTTTTTCCATTCTCTCTCTACATCTGCTTTAACATACTAATCTTTCTCCTTTTGCTCTTTCCTCATTCCTATTTTATCCACTCAAATTTTACCCCTCCATCCTCAATCCCCACTTACTCTCCCAATACCCGGCCAATTGTAGATTTTTTATCCCTCCCACACAAAATATTTTTCCCCTCTCCATTTTACTCTCCCAGCCCCATCCCATTCTAATCCTCCACCAACATCAGCTCCCTTCTAATTCCAGCCTCACCCAGCATCCATTCCCTTCTAGTCCCTGCATCAGCCCATATCCAGTCCTAGCCCCCCATCAGCCCATTTCCAGTCCTAGCAACCCCCCAACCCAATACCAGTCCTAGCCCCCCCATCAACCCACTTCCAGTCCTAACCCCCCATCACCCCATTTTCAGTTTAAGCCCCCCCTATAACCCATTACCAGTCCTAACCCCCCCATCATCCCACTTCCAGTCCTAACCCCCATCAACCCATTTCCAGTCAGCCCCCCATAGCCCATTGCCAGTCCTAACCCATCAGCCCACAGCCCATTACCAGTCCTAACCCCATCAGCCCACCTCAAGTTCTAACCCCTCCCCATCAGCCCATTTCCTGTCCTAGCCCCCCCATAGCCCATTATCAGTCCTAACCCCCCATAGCCCATTACCAGACAGCCCCCATCAGCCAACAGCCCATTACCAGTCTTAACCCCCTCCATAGCCCATTACCAGTTCTAACCCCCCCCAAGAGCCCACAGCCCATTACCAGTCCTAACCCCATCAGCCCACCTCAAGTCCTAACCCATCCCCATCAGCCCATTTCCTGTCCTAGCCCCCCCCCCATAGCCCATTATCAATCCTAAACCCCCCCCATAGGCCATTACCAATCCTAACCCCCCCAACAGCCCACAACCCATTACCAGTCCTAACCCCATCGGCCCACCTTCAGTCTTAATCCCCCCAGCCCATTTCCAGTCCTAGCAACCCCCCCCCAACCCATTACCAGTCCTAGCCCCCCATAGCCCACTCCCAGTCCTAATCTCACCAGCCCATTTCCAGTCCTAATCCCCCATCACCCAATTTTTAGTTTAAGCCCCCCCATAGCCCATTACCAGTCCTAACCCCCCATCAACCCACTTCCAGTCCTAATCCCATCAGCCCATATACAGACTTAGCTCCCCCATAGCCTATCACCACTCCTAACCCCCCCCCCCAGCCCATCACCACTCCTAACCCCCCCAGCCCCCCCATAGCCTATCACCACTCCTAACCCCCCCCCCCCAGCCCATCACCACTCCTAGCCCAGCCCAGCCCAGCCCAGCCCAGTCCAGCCCAGCCCAGGGAATATTTTTTTTTTAAAAAGCTGTCTGCTGCCGCTGCCGGGGCCGCCGCGGCAGAATCGAGTGTGCCGCGGGGCCCCCCCTGCCCAGCAGAGCCTGCCCTCCCCTGTATCACCTCTCTCTTTGCAGCTGCAGTCACACGCGCCGGCTTTCAGAGCGCGAAGGAACTAGTTTCCCTTTCGCGGCTCTGTTAAGCCCGCGGGGGCTGATGGGAACTTCCCATCAGCCCCCGCGTGCTTAACAGAGCAGCGAGGGAGAAACTAAAATTGTATCAATTAATTCACGCTTGTGTCAAAATTGCTTGGCTTGGGGTGTTACTGACTGCATATCAAACCAAGTATTGAGCATTTGTATGTGGTTGGCAATAAACTGAGAGCAATTTGGATATTTGTGAGTAACTAGAAACAATTTGGGAAATAGATGCCAAGTAAGGAAATGGTATTCTACATCATATAAAACATCGTGTGTGGTGCATCATATTTAATCTGAAAGGGATGTCCTTCCTGAAATGGGTGGATATCAGAAAGGTAGAGTACAGGAGGAGCAGAAGTGGTGGGAGGGGTGGGATGAGGGGTGGTAGGTAAACAAGATACATCCAAAAGGAATGAAGTCTCAGTGATGTGCTGTTGATCACTCAGAACCCATGTATAAGTTATTTTCCAGGTACCTCTGTCCTGACAGGAAATATTGTACAAAATCAAGGCAGGAGGACCTAGAAAGTAATGTTCTGGAGGTGCCCTCAATTCTTGTGTCCTTTCTAGAGAAGTGGAAACTGGTGGCGCCCACTGTACTTGAGTGATGTTTAATGAATAGAACACTGGTTTGTCCTGTACGGAACAGAAACTCAGGATGGCCAGATCCTTTCCTTCAAGAAAAGGTGGGGGTATTTCTTGATAGCGATATACCCCATCTGTGGAGTTAGCCCAACCAATCGTGCATATTCGGATGATAGTTCCTGTAATGAGACTTGGGTAGAGGAGAGCAGATACAAGAACAACAGGAAACCGAGACATAATAAAAGCTAACTCGTTTTACTCTACTAGGGAGTAAACTAGTGCTCCCCACTTATACTATGCAACAACAGAAATAATGTTTACTACTTATTTACATAACTATTAGACACATGTTCAGTATATAGGACACATCAACTATACAGCAGAAGTAAATAGTTACCATCCTCAAGCGACTTTTGTTCAGAAAGCAGCTGTCCGTGCTGTCTTCAGAAAGCAGCTGTCTGTGCTGTCTTCAGGTGGTACCTGAAAACAAAGACTAATAAAAACATGTATTACCCATATGGTTTCAACTGGGTGATGTGTTTCCAATACTGCTGGTTGTCGGGCATTAGGATCTGGTATAGGCTTAACGGAAGAGGGCCCACATGATCTATTTGCAATCACTCAAATGGGCCACGAGGAGGTGCGCTCATTAACTGTCCCCTTCTCTTTTTAGGTTGCCTCCCAAATGAAGCACAGATTACATAGGAGGAAACATGATCCTGTATATCATGTTTCATTTCTGGCCACCATACCAACCTATTAAGGATAGTCTGCATTTCTTCTGCTTTAGGGTGTCCCATAGGGCCTGCACCATGAACCCAATGCATCCACTCTTTACCTCGAGCTCTGGAGATAGCTATAACCAAGCCTTCCTCTCTTTTTGCACATAGAATGTCTTTCTCTATAGTGAGTGTGAGAAAGGGTGTGTGCTGATATAGGTTATCTGGGGCGACCTGCACAAGCTTCCTCAAATTGGAAAGTTCAGGGTCCTTTGTCTGCAGTGCTATGAAGTAATCTGGTGGTATTATCTGATCATAATCTGTGGAACGTGTAGCAATAGCAACCATGCGTGTCTGCTCATACCAGGGCCATATGAGGCCTACATGGCATGCTTCCTTGGCTAGTGAGTCTGCTAATGTGTTTCCTTTCACTAAAGGGCCTTTCCTCCTACGTGCCTTCACTTTAATTAAATGTACTCTCTGAAACTTCTCACTCAATTCTTGTACCATAGTCCACAGTGATGAATTTTTCACTGTGGACCCATCCGTAGATTTAAATTTATTTGCCAGCCACCAGGGTAACAGGGCAATGGCACTTTTAAAGACATAATCAGAATCTAAAATGATTTGTATCTGGATGTGAATCCTGATATTGTTGCATACAAGCCACAAAAGCAGCCAGCTCACAGTACTGTGCTGACGCTGACCCACAGGAATACTGTCTCTGCAGTACCACTTGGTTATTTGGGTCCAATTGTACAATTGCAAAACCTGCTAGTCGCCTGCCTCCTTCACATTGGCTACTACCATCAATATATACTGTAGGAAGAAAAGGTGAAATTTTGTCTAGTCCCAGTTCCCTAAAGATCATGTGATTGGGGGCACTGGGTGAGGACTGACAGTCATGAGGTTGCCCCTCCAGCAAGATTCCAGCCACTTGCACTTTAGGTTCTTTCAACAATTCAAACTTTACATTCTGTGCCTGCAACATGAGAGTCCATCGGACTATTCTCTCAGTCCTAATCTTGCTACATGCTAACTTTCCCTCTACAATGAATTTGAGTGGGGTGTGGTGGCTGCATATGTATGTGGTTTGAGCACCAATGATGTAGGTAAATTTCTGCATAGCAGCATAGGAAGCCAGTACATGTTTTTTCACAGTTTCCCATTTTTGAGTTCAGGAGAAGTGAGGACTCTGGAACAGAAAGCAATAGGGTGATCTACTCCTCCTAGGCGTTGTGTTAGAGCTGCACCTATACTGTTCTCTCCGACTACAGGGTACAGGAAAAAATGTTGTGTGTGATCTGGGTGTGCCAGAACCGGAGCAGAAGTCAAAATGTGCTTTAATTTAGTTACAGCCTCTGTATGTTCTTCCTCCCAAACATAACCTTTACTTTTTTAGCAGGGAGTAAAGTGGAGCTGCCACTTCAGCATAGTTGTGCATGAAGTCACGACAGAAACCAGTGAGCCCTAGAAATGACTGGAGTGATTTCTGATCTGTCAGATACTGTATTAGTTGCTTCCGTGTACTTCAATGAATCTGTGTGTCTGTCTGTGTATTTCCTGTGTTGTAAAATGAAACAAATCTACATCTCCTTGCAGCACATGTCCTACAGAATACCTTCAACATTTTAAGGTAGTTACACTTAATTTCTCCAGCATCTACCTCTACATCCAGGCTCATTTGGCCTGCTAATTTGGCTAATTGGGCATTTCCTACTACATGGAATACCAGAGTCAGCTGCAGTCTAGTATTGCTTCCTACCCTCACTCATAGCATCCTGGTACCTTTCGGCTTTAACCTCCTCAGAAATTCCTGCAGCCCTTATGCACTGTTCATTCTCTCTAAGACGGGCACTGAGGGGGCATATTGAGTTTCCCCACCCAGTAGTGGCTGCCCTACCTAAGACACGAGGTTTGGACTCATAATGGGACGTGCTTATCTCTAGAACACTAGAGACAGTACTGTGCAGGACAGGGGACCATACAGGAGGTATTGGACAAGCTGCCTACTATCATGTAATTGCAGCTCGGACAGGTACCACAAGTTTGCTTCCACCATTTCCAGGCACAAATAATAAATAAAAATAAAAAGGTGTGGAAGATGTCAGCATACATCAGCATGACATTCCCAGACATGGACTTGCAAGCAGCTTTGATCCCCTGGTGATGTCAGATAGGATGTCTCTAGACTTGATGGTCTTAGTTTGCCTAATGAGATTAGTCTGCAGGACAAACAGCCCCTCCTTGCTAATCAAGTGATAACAGATTTCAAACAGACCAAATTATGACAAAGGGAGGTGCTGGAGAATTTCACTATAAATACAGAGAAACACAAAAATATCTCCTCTCTTCCTATTCATGGGACACACACACTTCTCTTTACACCCCCCCCCCCCTTATTCTCTATCTCTCTTCCTATTTCATCAGACGCTCCTTACACCCCCCCTTCTCTCCCTCACTTCCTATTCATTGAACACACACTCCTTACACCCCACCCTTCTCTCTCTCTCTTCCTATTCATTGAACACACACTCCTCACCCCCCCCCCTCTCTCTCTCTTCCTATTCTCTCTCACCCACACACAGACAGACACACAGATTCATTGAAGTACACTGAAGCAGCTTTATAACAACCTTCTAACTCTGCTCTGTACCTATGTAATAAGCCTATTTCTATATAAAAACCTTTTTCCAAGCCACACCTGTTTGGTTGTCTTGTTGTGCTACAAACCCTACTGTCTCTGTGAAATGAACCCAGGACCAAACGGAGAGTAACCAAAAGTAGAGAGTACTCTCGAAAGATTACAGTATACTGTAGAGAAGAGCCACCAAAATGGTAAAAGGAGATGGAAGGATACCCCAATGAAGAGAGGCTAAAAAGGTTAGGGCTCTTCAACCTGGAAAAGAGACGGTTGAGGGGAGATATGATAGAAGTCTATAAATTAATGAATGGAGTGGAATGGGTAAACGTAGATCAATTGTTTACGCCATCAAAATATAGAACGACTAGGGGACATGCAATGAAGCTACAGGGTAACCTATTTAAGAGAAAATATTTTTTCACTCAACGTAATCAAATTCTGGAATTCATTATCAGGGGATGTAGTAAAAGCTGTTAGTGCAGCTGAGTTTAAAAAAGATTTGGACAAGTTTCTGGAGGAAAGATCCATTATTAAAGGGGAACCAAGATATCCACTGCTTGTCTGCTTGTCCCAATACATGCATTGTTGAACTTATGTCTTTTGTGGAAACTGCTAGGTACTTGTGACCTAGACTGGCCACTGTTGGAAACAGGATACTGGGCCTGAGGGACCTTGGTCTGACCCAGTATGGCATATCTTATGTTCTTATGAAGTGGTCCCTTCACATATGACCTTCATCCTTCCATATCAAGTGAGTCTCTGGTATACAAACCATCTCCCATTGCAACCCTTCCACTTCCAAAGATAATTGCTGCCTCTTATAGGCAAATTAAGTCTCTTGGCATTAATGGAACCTATCCACACCACTTTTCTTGTTAAGCCTCCCCCCACTGCCCCCTTGTGTTCCTCTCTGCCCATCCCACCATCCCCTACTAGATCTGTTCCCATGTTCCTTAACCCTCCCCCCTCTGAACCCTCCTCCTCCTACTTCCCGCCATGGGAAGCTCCTTTCCAGGAAGTTATCTTCTCCCAACCCCGCTGTCTCCATCATTGTTTTCCTGTCTGCCCATTCTCTCCCAAAAATACCACTCTGACAAGCTCGCTTGCTACTTACTCTGCTTCGCACCACTCACCCCAACCTCCATTTCAACCTCTCCCAGCCAACCTCTCTCCCCCAGTACTCACACACATTCTCCACTCTCTTCTCCCCTCCCTCTCTCTCCACTTCCCCAGGTCCGTCGCCCTCTCACCGTATTCCACCAATAACCCAATCTCATCCCCCCTCCCTTTCCATCTATAACATACCCCACCTCCCGTCCAACCCACCTCTTGCCAGCCTCAACACAAGCAGCCAACACAGTCCCCAAGTTGATTCATTCCAAAGAAGCCTAGAGGCACTCAGTTCACTTAAGTTCTATGTCAGCCATAACTTCCAGAGTCGTCCCCTTCGATATCCTCCTCAAGCATTTCCCCTTGGTCATTGAAGTCTAGGGTTGTCCTCCAGCATTCCTCTCCTTTTTCCCATCCACTGTAGGGCTTACCATAACCATAATCTCTATTTTGATCCTCTGGGTGGCACTCTTAGTGGTGAAAAGAAGTCCCAAGAGGTGCAATCACTTATACCACACTCTCTCTTGTCTAAAGAATTTGGTGACCTCCCGTAGAGCCTTCCACCCTGTGACAAGTCGTTATATAGCTCCACTGGGCAATTTTTCCCATGAAACTGTCAATGCTTCCATGCTGCTGTCAGTATTTTCTCCTTCATGCTGTATGATTGCAGACATGTGATTATGTCCCTTGGCCTGTTCTCCCACACCAGGCCCCAACTCTGATAAGCCTGGGTCCACATCTGACAGGAGATGCGTGAACAAATGCTGCAATACCCCAGGACAGCCTCTGAACCAGTCCTCCTCTGGTATACACACACCCTTAAATTGTTTTGGCGTTTCCGGTCTTCCATGTCTTCCATTTTCTCTTGTTGATGTTCCTGCTCACGTTTTAAATTTTCCTAGCCTGAGTTCAAGTTGGGCAGCACCTCCGAGTGGTGCTCCATGTATGTCTCCATGTTCTCCATCCGTGATCTCAGCTCAGAGAAGTCCTACTAGATTGCGGTCAGTGCCTCTTTGAGCTCGGTCTTAATCAATCCTCCAGTTCTTGCTTAAATGCAGTTAACCATTTTTTTTAAACTCCTGCCTGTGCAAAGATCAGCTCTGTCTAAAGCTCCTCTTCTGAATCTCCAGAGCTCTCCGCCGCCATTTTTAGTCCTTCCCCATCATCCTAGAAGGCTCGCAGCGCATGTAGGGGGATTGAAATTCCTTCAACTTTTACAGATTAACATGCTCAATGTTATCTCTGCTACCTCCTCCTCCAATAAGGGAAAAGGGAATGAACAGCTGTTATTTCACCACTTTTAGTTGGATCAGGATGCAGCTCCCCTAAGCTCCATCGCAACCACAGATATTTTGCTTTCCAATTAGGAGGCAAAAAATCTGTGAAGGCAACACCACACACGCCACCTAGATAAGTGCTGAAAAGGAGTCTGCTGTCTTGGTACATGTTGGTACCAATGACATAGGAAAGTGTGTAGGGAGGTTCTGAAGGCCAAATTTAGGCTTTTAGGTAGGAAGTTGAAATACACAACTTCCAGGGTAGCATTTTCCGAAATGCTTTGCATTCCACGTGCAGAACCCAAAAGGCAGGCAGAGCTCCGGAGTCTCAATGCGTGGATGAGACAATGGTGCAAGGAAGAGAGTTTTGGATTTGTTAGGAACTGGAGAACATTCTGGGAAAAGGAGGAGCTTTTCCGAAGGGATGGCTCCATCTTAACAGAGATGGAACCAGGCTGCTGGCATTAACCTTTAAAAAGGAGATAGAGCAGCTTTTAAACTAGATAATAAGGGAAAGCTGACAGTCACCCAAGACCGCATTGTTCGGAACAATGTATCCTTGAAGGATACTATTTCAGAGACATGGTGGAAGGAGGACAGTCAGTGGGACACTGTGATACCTGTGTACAAATTATTTTGTAATGATCAAATTGGTGGAGGGATTGCAATCTATGTTAGAGAAGGCACTGAGTCACAAAGGATTAAAGTTTTGCAGGAAACAGAATTCACTGTAGAATCTCTATGGATTGAAATTCCATGTTAAAAGGGGAAGGGGAAGGCAATGGCAGTGGGGGTGTACTATCGACCTCCTGGCCAGAATGAACAAAGAGATGATGAAATACTCAAAGAAATCAGGGAAGCTAACAAAAGTTACAGCACAGTAATAACAATGGGTGATTTCAATTACCCCAGTATTGACTGGGACATTGTCACGGCAGGACATGTTAGGGAAATAGAATTTTTAGATGAAATAAATGACTGCTTCTTGGAGCAGCTGGTTCATGAACTGACCAGAAGGGAAGCCATTTTGGACCTAGCCCTTAATGGAACACATGATCTGGTGCAAGAGATAAGGGTGTTGGGGCCACTTGGCAATAGTGATCATAGCATGATCACGTTTGATTTAACAAATGGAGGAAGGACAGCAAGGAAATTCACAGTACTACCTTTTAACTCTCAAAAGGGAGACTATGATACAATAAGGAAAATAGTTAAGAAGAAACTAAAAGGAGCAATTGCAAAGGTTAAAGATTTACATCAAGCTTGGGTGTTGTTTAAAAATACTATCTTGGAAGCCCAAACCAGCTGTATTCTACGCTTTAAGAAAAGTGGAAGGAAGTAAAAAAAAACTGCCAGCATTGTTTAAAGGTAAGGTCAGAGAGGCTGTTGTTGCCAAAAAAGTATGCAGATGACATTATGATATATACCCCTATCAACCTTGACGGCCCAGACTACTCAAGCATAGCCGACTGTCTTCAACAAATGACAAGCTGTCTTCTAGAAAACAACTTGTAGATAGTAATGGCTTAATGGGAGACAGCCAACATGGCATTAGCCAAGGAAGGTCTTTCTTACTAATCTATTATGTTTTTTTGAAGGCGTGAATAAACAGGTAGAGAAAGGTGAATCGGTTGATATAGTGTATCAGGATTTTCAGAAAGCCTTTGACAAGCTCCCTCATGAGAAACTCTTGGTAAAATTAAAAAATCATGGGATAGGAGGCAGTGTACTATTCTGGATCAGGAGCTGGTTAAAAGATAGAAAGCAGAGGGTAGGGCTAAATGGCCAATTTTCCCAATGGAGAAAGGTGATAGTGGAGTACCCCAAGGATCTGTGCTGGGTCCGCTGCTTTTTAACATATTTGCAAATGACCTGGAAATGGGAATAATGAGTGAGTTAATCAAATTTGCTGATGACACAAAACTATTCAAAGTTGTTAAAACCCAAGAGGATTGTGAAAAATTGCAATAGGACCTTGATAAATTGGAAGACTGGTCATTCAAATGGTAGATGAAATTTATTTTTTTATTTATTTTATTTATTTATATTCTCTTATATACCGCGCTATTCTGCATCAGTGCGGTTTACATTGAACAAACTGAAATTACATTGAACAGGGCATTATAACTTGGAGATAACTATTTTACAGGGAACATGGGCTATGGAGGGTTAAGTGGCTTGCCCAAGACCACAAGGAACACCTGTGGGACTAGAAACCCCAGTCCTTCCAGTCCAAGGTTGCTGTCCTCTAGTGGGATTTGAACCCCCGACCTTCCGGCCTGAAATTTAATGTGGAGAAGTGCAAAGTTAAGCACCTAGGAAAGAAAAACCCAAGAAAAAGATTTAGGTGTCATCATGGATAACATGTTAAAACAATCCACCTGGCGTGCAGCAGCAGCCAAGAAAGCAAATAGGATGCTAGGAATCAAAAGGAAAGGAATGGAGAATAAAACGAAGGATATTATAATGCCTCTATCATTCCATGGTGCGACCGCACCTTAAATATTGTGTGCAATCCTGGTTACCATAGGATACTCCTATGAAGAGGTTAAAAAGGTTAGGGCTCTTCAACCTGGAAAAGAGACGGTTGAGGGGAGATATGATAGAAGTCTATAAATTAATGAATGGAGTGGAACGGGTAAATGTAGATCGATTGTTTACGCCATCAAAATATAGAAAAACTAGGGGACATGCAATGAAGCTACAGAGTAACCTATTTAAGACTAATAAGAGAAAATATTTTTTCACTCAAAGCATAATCAAACTCTGGAATTCGTTATCAGAGGATGTAGTAAAAACTGTTAGCATGGCTGGGTTTAAAAAAGGTTTGGACAAGTTCCTGGAGGAAAAGTCTCTTAAACATTATTAAAGGGGACCCGCAAAATCCACTGCTTGCCCCGATACAAGCATATTGGAACCTGTGTCTTTTGGGGAAACTGCTAGGTACTTGTAACCTAGATCGGCCACTTTTGGAAACAGGATACTGGTCTTGAAGGACCTGGATCTGACCCAGTATGTGTTTCTTATGTTCTGATAAGCTCCGTCATCGAAGAGGTATATCAGCATGGTTTTGACACTGTGTTGTGGGCGGAACCCGTGTTGATGTGGGTCTAGAGGTGCATAGTTGTCAATGTGGTCCTGGAGCTGGTGTTGTACAGTTTTTTCAAAGATCTTAGCCAGGAGGGGAAGACTAGATATAGGTCTGAAGGCAGCTGGGTTTTCCTTGCTCAGTGTAGTATTCTTTGGGATGGGGCGGATGGTTGCTAGCTTTAAGGCATCTGGCATTTTCCCGTGGGTGAGGGAATTTTTCACTATATTGTGGGTGATGTGGATAAGCTCGTCCTTCGCTGATTTGATCCATACTACTGGGCATGGGTCTGTCAGGGCAGTGCTGGTACATAAGAACATAAGATATGCCATACAGGGTCAGACCAAGGTCCATCAAGCCCAGTATCCGGTTTCCAACAGTGGCCAATCTAGGTAATACGTACCTAGCAGTTTCCCCAAAAGACACAGGTTCCACAATGCTTATATTGGGTCAAGCAGTGATATCCTGGGTCCCTTCTTAATAATGGTTTATGGACCTTTCCTCCAGGAACTTGTCCAAACCTTTTTTAAACCCAGCTACACTAACAGCCTTTACTACATCCTCCGGTAACAAATTCCAGAGTTTGATTACACGTTGAGTGAAAAAATATTTTCTTTTATTAGTCTTAAATAGTTTACCCTGTAGCTTAATTGCATGTCCCCTAGTCTTTCTATATTCTGATAACGTAAACAATCGATCTACGTTTACCCATTCCACTCCGTTCATTAATTTATAGACTTCTATCATATCTCCTCTCAGCTGTCTCTTTTCCAGGTTAAAGAGCCCTAACCTTTTTAGCCTTTCTTCAAAGGAGTATCCTTCCATCCCCTTTAACATTTTGGTGGCTGTTCTCTGAATCTTTTCTAATATCGCTATATCCTTTTTAAGATACGGCGACCAGAATTGCACACAATATTCAAGGTGCGGTCTCACCATGGAATGATATAGAGGCATTATAATATCTTTTGTTTTATTTTCCATTCCTTTCCTTATCATACCTAGCATACTATTTGCTCTCTTGGCCGCCACTGCACATTGGGCCGAGGGTTTTAACATGTTATCCACAATGACGCCTGAATCTTTTTCCTGGGTGGTGGTTCCTAATGTGGAACCTTGCATCGTGTAACCATAGTTTGGGTTGTTCTTCCATAGGTGCATAACTTTGCACTTGTCCACATTAAATTTCATCTGCCATTTTGATGCCCAGTCTTCCAATTTATGAATATCCTCTTGCAATTTTCCACAATCCTCTTGGGTTTTAACAACTTTAAACAGTTTTGTGTCATCTGAAAATTTGATAACCTCACTTGTTATTCCACTTTCCAGGTCATTTAGGAATATGTCAAAAAGCAGCAGACCCAGCACAGATCCCTGGGGTACAGCACTATTCACCTTTCTCCATTGGGAAAATTGGCCATTTAGCCCTACCCTCTGCTTTCTATCTTTTAACCAGTTCCTGATCCACAGTAGTACACTGCCTCATATCCCATGACTCTTTAGTTTTGCCAAAAGTCTCTGATGAGGGACCTTGTCAAAGACTTTCTGAAAGTCCAGATACACTATATCATTATACACTATACACTATATGCTGGTGTTGAGCTTGATGATTATTTGGGAGATCTGTTCTGTCGATGGGATGCTGAACTTGTCCCAGCTTTGGTGGTGTGCTGAGGGTTCTGAGGGGGTTTTCAGGGTTGATCTTGTGGGGGTAGAGAATTTGACTTGGAGGTAGTCGGCAAAGGTCTGAGGATGTACCATCTCATTTTTGATAGGTTTTGGTTCGTTTATCTCGAATAGTTCTCGGGATTTGTTTGAGGACTTGAGAATGAGGTTTGTGTAGTATTCTTTTTTCTGCCGGTTGCTGAGTTCGTTGTATTTCTTCTGTTTTGTCTGGTAGCACTTCTGGATGTTATCTGAACTGGTTCGTCTCCAACGTCGTTCAAGTCTCCGTAGTGTTCTCTTCGCTTTCCGAATCTTTTGTGAATACCAGGGGGCATTTTTGGTTTCCGAACAGTGAGTTCTTGAGGTCTTGACTTCTGGGACTTTGGCAGCGGAAGATATGATGTCATTCCAATTTTCTATTTGGCTGTTTGAGTCGTTTTCTATTGTGCTCAGTTGGGTACTATGTCCTGGAGGAATGTGTCCTTGTTGAAGCTTTTAAATCTCCTGCCTGTGTGAGGCCTATCTTGATGATCTTTTAGGCTAGTTGACAGTATTTCGATTTTTATTATGTGGTTGTCCGACCAAGGTACAGGTGTGATCAATGGGCTTGTGATGCTGTCCTTTTCTATGAGGTAGTCAGGTGCAAAGATGAGATCTGGCGAGGATCCGTGCCTGTGGGTTGGGGCTGAGATTATCTGAAGTATTGCAGTGATCTCATAGCAGTTATGAATGATTCTGCATCCTTGTTAGAGGCTGATTTGAGGATGAAGTCTCCCAGCACGATCATAGGTTTGTGCAGGGTATTGACTGCGCAGACTGCTTCCAATATTGAGGATAGTTCTTCAGAGGAGGCATTTGGAGCTCTATAGGTGAGGCATTGGGCTAGTTGCTTGTTCTCTATGAGGATTGTCTCGCATTGCTGTGTATTTGTAGTGGTCCAGGTCTTGAATCTCAGGTTGTTTCTGGCTAGGATCAGGACTCCTCCTTCTTTTTTGTGTGTGCGTGGGCAGCTGAAGGCGGTGTGCGTTGGGGATACTAGCTGGTTGAGGAGCACAGTGTCAGAGGGTCTGAGCCATGCCTCTGTGATACATAATATATCGGTCTGCTGTTTTTCTAGGTAGTCTAGGTACTAGGTAGTTGATCTTGTTCCTTATTGACCTGGCATTAATAAGCTCTATGTTGATTGGGAGCAGATCTTTGTGGGTTTTGGGTCCCCGCCTTGCGAGAGTGCAGGAACCTGTGTTTGCATTGATGAGGTTCCTTTGGCAGGGTTTCTTGTGTGTGGGTTGCAGGGTTTCCAGGTACTGCGGTACATATGTGTAGCTCCAAGGAGGTGCCTGCATGGTGCTTCTGCATATTGTGTGTGTGGGGGGAAGGGGGAGAAGCGGCTGTGTAATGAGGAGAGCTATGAGAAGAGCTCTCAGCTGCAGCCCTTTATCCAAATCAGTCATACATTAAGGACCTGAGATTAATTAAGATTCAGGTGAACAAGGTATATTAAACGTATTAGGTAAACTTTTATTAGTATAAGTACCACAGCAACCCTTAGTAAGTAAAGAACTTACATATCTAAACACAAGCTTAAAACTAAGATGCAGACAGCAGTCCAGCAGCGAGATAGGGGCTTTCCAGTCTTTTGCATTGAGTGTCACATGTATGATTTTCTCCCAGTTGGTGAGAGGTCTTACGTGTGCACTAGGTGCAAGGAGCTCTTTGCTCTCAGAGAATGAGTCTGTTCTCTAGAGGCTAAAATAGAAGACTTGGCAGACATAAGAAAGAGAGGTACATAAACAAAACCAACGGGGATATAGACCTGAAGTTTCACCTCCAGTCTGGCAACATCCCTGTTGCCATGGAGGAGAGAGGTCACGTGACAGGAGAGCATCACCATGGATGACAGGAAGTGATTCTGTAACTAGTACCTGTCCTCCAGGTGATGTAAAACCCTCTCGCACTGAGGAAGCTTCTCCAGGGCAATGTGCCCATGAGGGAAGGATTAGGACAGCCATTATAGTTGGTGATCCAATCATTAGATATGTAGATAGCTGGGTGGCTGGTGGACGTGAGGATCGCCTGGTAACATGCTTACCAGTCCTAACCCCCCCAACAGCCCACAGCCCATTACCAGTCCTAACCCCATCAGCCCACCTCCAGTGTTAACCCCCCCATCAGCCCATTTCCAGTCCTAGCCCCCCCCCCGCAGCCCATTACCAGTCCTAACCCCAACAGCCCACAGCCCATTACCAGTCCTAACCCCATCAGCCCACCTCCAGTCTTAACCCCATCAGCCCATTTCCAGTCCTAGCCCCCCATAGCCCATTACCAGTCCTAACCCGCCCCAACAGCCCACCTCAAGTCCTAACCCCTCCCCATCAGCCCATTTCCTGTCCTAGCCCCCCATAGCCCAGTACCAGTCCTAACCCCCCCCAACAGCCCACAGCCCATTACCAGTCCAAACCCCATCAGCCCACATCCAGTCTTAATCCCCCAGCCCATTTCCAGTCCTAGCAACCCCCCCAACCCATTACCAGTCCTAGCCCCCCATAGCCCACTCCCAGTCCTAATCCCACCAGCCCATTTCCAGTCGTAATCCCACCACCCCCTTTCCAGTCCTAATCCCCCATCACCCCATTTTTAGTTTAAGCCCCCCCTTCTGCCTTTTCCTGTCCTTCCCTCCTGATCAGCCCCGTACCTGTCCTAATCCCCCAGCCCATTTCCAGTCCTAATCCCCCATCACCCAATTTTTAGTTTAAGCCCCCCATAGCCCATTACCAGTCCTAACCCCCCATCAACCAACTTCCAGTCCTAATCCCATCAGCCCATATACAGACTTAGCTACCCCATAGCACTACACCACTCCTACCCCCCCCAGCCCCCCATAGCCCATCACCAGTCCTAACCCCCCCAGCCCAGCCCAGCCCAGCCTAGCCTAGCCTAGGGAAAATGTTTTTAAAAAAAAGCTGTCTGCTGCCGCTGCCCGCAGGCTTAACAGAGCAGCGAGGGAGAAACTCTCCCCTCGCGCTCTGAAAGCCAGCGCGTGTGACTGCAGCTGCAAAGAGAGAGGTGATACAGGGGAGGGCAGGCTCTGCTGGGCAGGGGGGGCCCCACGGCACACTCGATTCTGCCGCGGCGGCCCCGGCAGCGGCAGCAAACAGCTTTTTTAAAATTTTTTAATTTTACTTTTAGATCAGAATGTTTTTTGCGCGGGGCCCCCTGAAACGCGGGGCCCTGTGCAAAAAACATTCTCGCTCAATGGACGGGCCGGCCCTGCTGTGAACCATCATTAAAATCATCTGTAATACCTGAAGATTGGAGGATGGCCAACGTAACGCCAATTCTTAAAAAGGGTTCCAGGGGTGATCCAGGAAACTAAAGACCGGTGAGTCTAACGTCAGTACCGGGAACAATAGTAGAAACCATCATAAAGAACAAAAGTACTCAGCATGTAGATAGTCATGGCTTAATGGGAAACAGCCAACATGGTTTTAGACAAGGAAGATCTGTTATGTTTTTTGAAGGTGTGAATAAACAGGTAGACAAAGGTGAGTCGGTTGATATAGTGTATCTGGACTTTCAGAAAGCCTTTGACCAGGTCCCTCATCAGAGACTTTTGGCAAAACTAAAGAGTCATGGGATAGGAGACAGTGTACTATTGTGGATCAGGAACTGGTTAAAAGACAGATAGCAGAGGGTAGAGCTAAATGGCCAGTTTTCCCAATGGAGAAAGGTGAATAGTGGTGTGCCCCAGGGATCTGTGCTGGGTCCACTGCTTTTTGACATATTCATAAATGACCTGGAAAAGGGAATAACGAGTGAGGTTATCAAATTTGCAGATGACACAAAACTATTTAGTTGTTAAAACCCATGAGGATTGTGGAAAATTGCAAGAGGATCTTGATAAATTGGAAGACTGGGCATCAAAATGGCAGATGAAATTTAATGTGATAAATGCAAAGTTATGCACCTAGGGAAGAACAACCCAAATTATGCTTACACGATGCAAGGTTCCACATTAGGAACCATCACCCAGGAAAAAGATTTAGGCGTCATTGTGGATAACGTGTTAAAACCCTCCGCCCAGTGTGCAGCAGCAGCCAAGAGAGCAAATAGAATGCTCCCTCCATCTTCCTCAGCTCTCCCCAGTCGGGGGATTGAGCCGCCGGAAAGCAGGACCAACCCAGGAGCCATCTCTGCCCAAGCGGGGCACGTGACAGTGCAAATTTAAGTTCGCGCCGGCAGGCGCGCGGTCCTTTCTGCTCCCTCCATCTTCCTCAGCTCTCCCCAGTCGGGGGATTGAGCCGCCGGAAAGCAGGACCAACCCAGGAGCCATCGCTGCCCAAGCGGGGCACGTGACAGTGCAAATTTAAGTTCGCGCCGGCAGGCGCGCGGTCCTTTCTGCTCCCTCCATCTTCCTCAGCTCTCCCCAGTCGGGGGATTGAGCCGCCGGAAAGCAGGACCAACCCAGGAGCCATCTCTGCCCAAGCGGGGCACGTGACAGTGCAAATTTAAGTTCGCGCCGGCAGGCGCGCGGTCCTTTCTGCTCCCTCCATCTTCCTCAGCTCTCCCCAGTCGGGGGATTGAGCCGCCGGAAAGCAGGACCAACCCAGGAGCCATCTCTGCCCAAGCGGGGCACGTGACAGTGCAAATTTAAGTTCGCGCCGGCAGGCGCGCGGTCCTTTCTGCTCCCTCCATCTTCCTCAGCTCTCCCCAGTCGGGGGATTGAGCCGCCGGAAAGCAGGACCAACCCAGGAGCCATCGCTGCCCAAGCGGGGCACGTGACAGTGCAAATTTAAGTTCGCGCCGGCAGGCGCGCGGTCCTTTCTGCTCCCTCCATCTTCCTCAGCTCTCCCCAGTCGGGGGATTGAGCCGCCGGAAAGCAGGACCAACCCAGGAGCCATCTCTGCCCAAGCGGGGCACGTGACAGTGCAAATTTAAGTTCGCGCCGGCAGGCGCGCGGTCCTTTCTGCTCCCTCCATCTTCCTCAGCTCTCCCCAGTCGGGGGATTGAGCCGCCGGAAAGCAGGACCAACCCAGGAGCCATCGCTGCCCAAGCGGGGCACGTGACAGTGCAAATTTAAGTTCGCGCCGGCAGGCGCGCGGTCCTTTCTGCTCCCTCCATCTTCCTCAGCTCTCCCCAGTCGGGGGATTGAGCCGCCGGAAAGCAGGACCAACCCAGGAGCCATCGCTGCCCAAGCGGGGCACGTGACAGTGCAAATTTAAGTTCGCGCCGGCAGGCGCGCGGTCCTTTCTGCTCCCTCCATCTTCCTCAGCTCTCCCCAGTCGGGGGATTGAGCCGCCGGAAAGCAGGACCAACCCAGGAGCCATCTCTGCCCAAGCGGGGCACGTGACAGTGCAAATTTAAGTTCGCGCCGGCAGGCGCGCGGTCCTTTCTGCTCCCTCCATCTTCCTCAGCTCTCCCCAGTCGGGGGATTGAGCCGCCGGAAAGCAGGACCAACCCAGGAGCCATCGCTGCCCAAGCGGGGCACGTGACAGTGCAAATTTAAGTTCGCGCCGGCAGGCGCGCGGTCCTTTCTGCTCCCTCCATCTTCCTCAGCTCTCCCCAGTCGGGGGATTGAGCCGCCGGAAAGCAGGACCAACCCAGGAGCCATCTCTGCCCAAGCGGGGCACGTGACAGTGCAAATTTAAGTTCGCGCCGGCAGGCGCGCGGTCCTTTCTGCTCCCTCCATCTTCCTCAGCTCTCCCCAGTCGGGGGATTGAGCCGCCGGAAAGCAGGACCAACCCAGGAGCCATCGCTGCCCAAGCGGGGCACGTGACAGTGCAAATTTAAGTTCGCGCCGGCAGGCGCGCGGTCCTTTCTGCTCCCTCCATCTTCCTCAGCTCTCCCCAGTCGGGGGATTGAGCCGCCGGAAAGCAGGACCAACCCAGGAGCCATCTCTGCCCAAGCGGGGCACGTGACAGTGCAAATTTAAGTTCGCGCCGGCAGGCGTGCCCGCGCCTGGCGGGCCCGCGCCTGAGGGCCTCGCTAGAGGGCCCTTTGGCGTGGCCCTTAGGCGAGGACCACTAAAAGTAATCTGCCTATAGTCCGTTACCTCCTATCCAACTGCTCCATACCCACTGCTCCCTTTAGTCGGTGTGGGTTTGAGCAGGAAACGACCCGATACCGACACCGCAAGCAAGGACTAAAGACACTCAACAATACTCAAGGAAAATCTACATAAGCATAAAGCTTGAGCTCCCTCGAGGTTGAGCTCGCTCCCATCTTCCTCCAGACAACCCGCTGATACAGCAAGTATACCACAGCTATATGTTCAGTTGTTGTTTGAATCTGCCAACACACCTAGTCATCACGTTTCTTCTCATATGGCTGTTAAAATCTAATTAAAGTATCCATTCATCCTTGCTACAATTAATAGTATCTATAACCCTTTACCTGCTACATGCTTCTCTGATGCATTGATGCCAGTAACTTTCACACACGTATACTAATTGTCACTAATATATGCTTAATTACATACTGTTGTCAGTATTCACTAATTCTGTTCTTTCTTATATACTGTTGTCAGTATACAATAATAATTTCATTTCTTGATTTAACAATACTGTTGTCAGTAATCTAACTTCTTTATTCCATATACTTGATTCCATATACTGTTTGTCAGTAGCTAATTAATACTACTTGATTCCATATACTTTTGTCAGTAGCTAATTAATACTACTTGATTCAATATACTGTTGTCAGTAGCTAATTAATACTTGATTCCATATACTTTTGTCAGTAGCTAATTAATACTACTTGATTCAATATACTGTTGTCAGTAGCTAATTAATACTACTTGATTCCATTTACTGTTACCAGTACCTAACTACTTTAATCCTATTGTTGTTAGTAACTCTCATTTTTACAGTCAGTAACCTGCATTTCTTACAGTCATCGGAAATTCCAACATGAATTATAAAAAAATGCTACTTTTTACCTTGAATATCACCTTATACATCGCCAGCCTACTATTCTCTCTATACCCCCTCCCTGCTAACGCTTTCACCCCACCATTGAACCTCCCAGAGTTCTCTCACATTCATGTTATCCCTCATCGTCAGAGACATAACACTCATCAACTATTCTTAGGAAATTCTAAGATAAATCACCACAGACTGATTCAGATAAAGACATCTTCTAAAACCGACCACATAAATACAGGCAATGCTTTCACACACATATCCCTCATCCTCATCAACGCTAGGTCAGCTAGAAATAAAACACCTATCATTACAGACCTAATTAATACAGAAAACCCAGACCTACTATGCATTACTGAGACATGGTTAACAGAATCTGACTCAGTCTTGTTAAATCAATTAAAAGTTCAAGGATACTCCATCTTCGCCTGCAATAGAAAACATACAAGAGGAGGAGGTGTTCTTATATTAGCTAAATCTAATCTCGGGTTATCCTCTGCTATATGTGAAAACCCTGATGACACAAATATACTCAAAATTGAAAATAAGGACATAGCAATCTGCTTGATATACAGACCTCCGACCGCAAGTAATCAAAACGTTGACTCCATACTAGAATTGGCTTGCAACTCTACAATAAGGAAACCTCTCATCATGCTAGGTGATTTCAATCTGCCATCTCTCTCTAACAATCAAGAAACAGCTTTCTTAGAAGCGATGGAAGAAATGGGCTTCAAGCAAACAGTTAACCAACCAACTCACACCAAAGGAAACACTCTCGACCTAATATTCATTCCTATCCATTACACAACCTCAGCTCATTATGTCTCACCTTCCACATCTCAAGTCCCATGGTCTGACCACTATCTGATTAGGTTCTCTTTCCACCTCCCACAATACACCAAAGCACCCCTTGTCAATCATCATCAAGGTCAAAGATTTCGACCATTCAATAGAGAAGAGTTTCTTGAATCAGTACTCCCTAGATTGGATCCTCATATCTATAACCTTGATGACGCAATATCCAGCTGGAATACCATTATTGGATCTGCATCAGAACCATATTCAACAAAGATTTACCATAAAATGAGAAAGAATGAAAAATGGTATACTATTGAACTTGCAATTCTGAAGAAAGGTCTTAGAAAAATGGAATCTACTTGGAGAAGGAAAAAAACTCACGAACTCAGAATACAATACTTCTCACTACTCAAAGATTACAAGGATGCGATTAATAAGGCTAAAAAACAATATCACTCTAAAACTTTATCTAAAGCTATTAATCGACCTAGAGAACTATTTGAGATTGTCAAATCGTTAACCAAATCCCCATCCAACAATTCTCACAAAATCTGTATTAACCCGCAATTACTTGCTGATCATTTTGCAAATAAACTCAAACTAAACAGCCATTTCACCCCACCTAGCCTAACTCTTTCAGATAATAACCACCTGGAATGGAAAACCTTCCACCCTATTACCAACAAACTACTACTTCAGACAATCTCCAACCTAAATACAACAACCTCTCTTCTTGATCCCTGTCCAGTGACTTGGATAAAATCAACAAAAACAGAACTTGCCTCAGACTTACTAAACATAGTCAACCAATCTCTTCAACAAGGACGTATAGCAGATGTCCTCAAAAGGTCAGCAATTCGACCGCTGTTAAAAAACAAAACTCTAGACGACCATGACCCAACTTCATATCGTCCTATTGCAAGTATTCCATTTCTTGCTAAGATTATTGAAAAGATTGTGCAAACACAACTGCAAGATTATATGGACTCATCAGCTCCATTAGATGAGCATCAATATGGATTTCGCCCTTATCATGGTGTAGAAACACTCCTAACAGCACTATTTGATACAATCATCAGAGGTATCGATAATACCAAGCGAGCCTTTATTCTCATATTCATTGATATTTCCTCTGCCTTTGACACTGTAAACCATAACACGCTCATTTCAAGACTCTCTCAAATAGGCATCAAAGATAAAACCCTTGAATGGTTCACATCCTATTTTACTAACCGGACCCAATATGTGCAAATAGATCGAAATGCTTCATCCCCATTTCCACAAGAACAGGGCATCCCTCAAGGCTCTGCCCTTTCGGCACTTTTGTTTAATCTCTATCTTCAACCCATCTGTTCCATATTTAAACGCTTCAAAATCAACTACCACATCTACGCGGACGACATCATGTTATACTCGCCATTTGATGTGTCAAACCCGGATTATAGTAACATATGTCGTTGCCTCTCTGAAGCTGAACTGTGGCTGAAATCAAGGAATATGAATATTAATTTTAAAAAAACAGAAGTTCTATTTATAACAAGAAACACAAGCTTCACTCCCCCACTTGAAATCAAGATTGGAAAAAACTCTCTCCCAGTCAAAGATGAGATCAAATACTTGGGAGTCACTCTGGATAAAACCCTCAGCCTCACCAAACATATAAACAATCTGTAAGAACAATATATTTCAAATTGAGGACAATCCAACAACTTAGACCACTGATAGATAACACTGATTTCAGAACCATAGTACAAACACTTATTACACCACATTTAGACTACTGTAATGGTATTCTTCAAGGGACCTCTAAGAAAAATATTCACACTCTTCAATTAGCCCAAAATGTCACCGCAAGGATTATCTACAAAGCGAAAATTTCAGATCATATATCTCCGATCCTCTACGCTCTCCATTGGCTACCCGTCTCATGCAGAATCATCTACAAGTCCTTAGTCAATACGTTTAAGATCTTTAATAATATAGCACCATCTTTCTTATCTACGCTGATCACCATCCCACATGATAATAGATCGAGACGAAGAATAAACCTTCACACGATACAAGTTCCTGATTCTATTCGAAAAACAAGTCAGAAGACAAGTAACACAGCTTTCTCATACTTCGCTCCTACGCTATGGAACAACCTCCCGATTGAAATCAGAGAAATCAAAGATCTTCAATTATTTAGAAAAAATCTAAAAACCCATCTATTTACTCTGCACTACAATAACCTCCACATTGAAGATAATCCTAACACAGAAAAAAACACCGTTCATCAATCACTCACTGACCCTACTTAGACAAAGCATAAACCTTTCTCACACATTCACATTACTCACCTAGATTAACCTTACCCTTAGAAAGCAATTTGCTTGTCGCTAATGTGAATAACTGTAATTTAATGTAAATATTTGACTTTACTGTTGATGTACTGTTGGTACTATGTTTTGAAACATTATCTAATTAATACCCAGTTCATATGTTCCTACCCCTCCTGTTATCTCATTGTATTTTTAAGTTACACTTAATAGTTGAATGTTCTTTGTTCTAAATCTGTTCTATGTAAAATAGTTCTTTGTTCTAAATCTGTTCTATGTAAAATAATAGTGCTCTATTATTAATGTTTGTTACCTGTAAACCGCCACTGATCTCTGGAAGTGGCGGTATAGAAAAGATGTATAAATAAATAAATAAATAAATGAAATTTAATGTGATAAATGCAAAGTTATGCACCTAGGGAAGAACAACCCAAATTATGCTTACACGATGCAAGGTTCCACATTAGGAACCATCACCCAGGAAAAAGATTTAGGCGTCATTGTGGATAACGTGTTAAAACCCTCCGCCCAGTGTGCAGCAGCAGCCAAGAGAGCAAATAGAATGCTAGGTATCATAAGGAAAGGAATGGAAAATAAAACAAAGGATTTTATAATGCCTTTGTATTGTTTTATGGTGCAACCGCACCTTGAATACTGTGTGCAATTCTGCTCGCTGTATCTTATAAAGCAGGCATGTCCAACAGGTAGATCGCGATCTACCTGTAGATCGCGGAGGGGTCAGAGGTAGATCGCCAGCCCCACTTGACTCCATCTCTCCAGAAGCTTGCCCCGTCGCTAGGAGAGTGCTCGTGCCGGCAGGTCGTCTGCCGAGGGCTTGCTGTCGCTGCTGATCCTTTGCCTGCCTTTTTTCCCTGCCTGCGGGAATCTTGCCTGCGGGTCTATTGGGGGCGCTTGTTGTTTTTGTGCCAATAGTTGTGAGTACCCCAGGGGGCCGCTGCCCGCGCCCCGTGACGCGACACCACAGGCCTGGCGTCATACCTGGTCTCCTGCCTCTCAGAATCACCCATTCCTGCCCCCGCCCAAACACCCCTTAGAAATGTGTTATATATACCGGGCGATATCCATTCGCCCGGGCTTTACCTGAATACACTTACCATATTAGTTGTGTCGTGTGCTGGTCATTGGTCACTTTATAGTTCGCTTTCATTAAACGTTTTTAGGCAGACAACAAAGTGTCAAGAATATGGTGATTTTGGTGGGCTTTTCCAATTTTGTTCTTACTTGCCTATGCCTTGCCTTCGAATTGGTTCAAACCACTGTGACGTTTGCTTGCCTCTGCAATTTTATTTTGCCTAGCCTTTGCGTTGATTCTACACTGTAATTTTATTTCGCCTTGCCTTTGCTTTGATTCTACACTGTGTACAGAATTTATTAAATCGCGTGTGGTGGTATTTGAACTTGTTTGGCGGTATTTGATTTTATCTGGTTTGCTGGACAGATGTGGTTTGCTGGACAGATGTTTGAGTTTTTTTGATGATTGTTTGGTGGTATTTGATTATTGGTGCCTGGATAATGAATTCTTATTTTTACTTTTAGAACTGCATGTGTGGTTTTGGCATCTCCAGTCCTTGTATTGCTCATCATCCAGAGGTCTTCAGTTCCTGTTGATCTTTAATACTTTGGGACAGTGACAGTTTTGGACCCGATTCAGCCAATGTTTATACTAACTTAGCAGATTTGGCCTTCTTACATCCAGCCACCCCAGTATAATGAAGATGAGTGTTCCAAAGAAGAGCAAAACCCATAACTTTCAAGATGAATGGGAAATGGACTACTTCTTCATAATGGTGAAAGACAAGTGGTGTTGTCTAATTTGTAACGCCCCCGTATCCTTGCCCAAAAAGGGTAATCTGGTACGTCATTATAAGGCTCTGTATAGCAATAAGTTTGATGCTGATTTTCCACCCAAAGGTAAAATTCGTAAACTGAAGCTCAAAGAACTTAAATCGAAATTGGCTACTCAGCAACAGTTGATGGCGAAGCCAAGGTCACATTCGTTCAATGCAACCATAGCATCCTTCAAGGTCAGCAACCTGATCGCAAAGAAATGCAAACCTTTCATTGAAGGGGAATTTGTAAAAGATTGTTTTCTTGAAGCAGCTGACAATCTTTTTGAAGGATTTAAAAATAAGAAAGTTATCATAGCTGCTATTCAAGATGTACAATTGTCAAGAAACACCATAGTGCCATGGAGGTGGAGCCTGAAGCAGAGCGGAATGGTCGCATAGAGCAGATCTCCGGAGGGACTCCTGCAGATTTCTGAGACTACATGGTCAAAATGCTCTCAGAAGAGTCTGACGCCGATAATATTAAGGCAGGAAAGCTATTTGGGCCAAAGCTGACCCGACTAGAATTTGTGGCAATACAAAATGCTAGCGCGAAGAGCTCAAAAACGGAGCCCTTATCCACGCAAAAAATAGCCACCGTACATGAGCACCCTGGGGCCCTTCAAGAACTATTAACAGAGGTGTGGGCAGTAAAGGAAATGGTAAAGGCCAACGGCGAGTCGCTTGCTTGCATTCAGGAAGACATTGGATCGCTCAAAGGCAGAATGGAGGCGCGCGCCTTGAGCCAGGACAAGATCGAGCAAAGATTAAATGTGCACGAGGAGCGGTTAAGGGCGCTGGATAAACAGGCCAAGCAAATCAAAGCAATGCAGAGGGACATCGAGGACAGTAACAATAGGGCGCGCAGAAACAATATAAGACTTGTGGGAGTCCCGGAAGGTGCAGAGGGGAAAGATCTCTTTGCATTCCTACTGAAGCTGATTCCTACGACCTTAAAAATGAATTTTGATATGCCGTTTGAAATAGAACGTGCACACCGGGTTCCCTCACAGATTTCTCCAAGCAACAAACGCCCACGTCCAATTATCATGAAGATCCTTCGATATCAACTGGTCGCCCAAAGTTTGGCCGTGGCCCGGTCACGAGCGCGGTTGGACTCCGAAGGACATAGATTAATGCTGTTCCCAGACTTCGCGAAAAGCACCGTTGATCAACGAAGAAGTCTATTGGCCCTGAGACCACAGCTGCAGCAGATACAGGTGAGATACTGGCTTTTCTACCTGGCGCGAATGAGGGTCACGCTACATAATCAGACGCATTCCTTCGAGGCTCCTGAGGCCTTGCAAGCATTTTTGGAGGAAAAAGAACTGCTGCAAATGCGTTGATGCCCTGTTGGAGGTGGGCATATTCCAAGCGGCCTGAACGGGCAGGCGAGTAGCAGTGAAGTTAACTGCCATTTGCCATGCCCAAAATGGTTAACATCAGTCAGCTGTGATCTCTGTTAGTTCTGATATTGATAAAAGGCTTATATGTTTAGAGATAATGTGTTAGTATAATGCTTGTGTTATGTTATACTTGACAGTGTAGCCAAAACGGGTGTTGACTTAGTCCCTCTGTGCCCATTCTGTCCACTCTGGGTTCACCCATTACTTTTAAAACAGTGAGTATTCCTCCAGGGTCCACCAGGTCTATAGCTGCAGCTTCTTTGATATGTTTAGTAGTATATTTGGCCGAGAGGGGTAACAGACGCATGCATTCTATTGCAGTTACCTTATTGGGAGATACAGTTACTCAGTGCAAGAAAATGTTTTGTGATATTCCACATAAAGGGTTTACAATGTTTACATCAGGTAGGATAAATCCCAACATAAAGTGTTGGAGATATGTCAGCAGGAAACACAAATCTCAACTTTTAAAATTCTCTCGCTGAATGAATGTAAAAGGGATCAATAACCCCATAAAATGGAAAAAAATAATCCTGTATGGGAGGCAAGAAAAGGCAGATATTTTTCTCTTGCAAGAGACCCACTTAAACTTGAGGGAATCCCTGAAACCTAATCTAAAACCCTTCATGCTGGTGGCGTTTTCGGCTGCTACACATAAACATAATGGTGTGGCCATATTGGTCAGGAAATCCCTCTCCCCAAAAGTGATTCAAACTCATTCGGATCAAGAAGGGAGATGGGCCAAAGCATGGCTTAAGATCGGAATGTTAGACTTGGTTCTTATGAACATATACACCCCCAATAACGATAACCAGAATTCTTTAAAATCATTGCTGAAGAAATACACAGATCTCACCCCATTGTCAATCCTAGGAGGGGATTTTAATCTTGTTTTGGATTCCTTAGTTGATAGGAAACCCACAAGGACAACCAGACCTCCTAAAGCTCACTCAGTTCTCGCCTCGCTGATGCAAGAGGCTGGTCTAGTGGACATATGGAGATTGTTGCAGCCTGTAGAGCAAGAGTTCACTTTCTTCTCTTCACTTCATCAATCCTTATCACGTATTGACTTGTTATTAGTCTCCAAAGCTTTGATCCCCCATTTTATATCTGCAAGTATACATGCAGCTCACATATCGGACCATGCGGCCATTTCTATATTGTTGCGAGATGGCACCCAGAACCCAATGCCCACGGGATGTTTTTTTGACAGATCACTCCTGGATAATATGGAGTTTCGTCTTAATATCCAATCAGCCATTGCAAAATATTTCCAGTTTAACTCCCCTCAAGCAACCGCAGGCTGGGCCAGATGGGAAGGCTTTAAAGCCTCAATAAGAGCTACTATCACCAGCTTTGGTATAAGGCAGGCCAGGCTGCGGAAAGAGCAAATATGAAAACTAGAAACACAGATAAAAGCTGGGGGGCAGATCCTCGCCAAACACTCAGACCCTAGCATTTTGTTACGCCTGCAACGATTAAGGCTTAAATTTAATTAGATATTATCGTTTGAAGCCTCGCAAAATATTAAGGCTCAAAAAAACTTGTAATATATGGAGAGTAACAAGGCGGGCCGCTTATTGGCCAATTCTCGGCGGGCCCGCAGAGAGGCCGGTCGAATCTCTGCTGTGCACGACCCGCATAATCAAGTGCTGTTGGTTAAAGACCCCAACATCGCAGAAACTTTTAAATCTTTTTTTGAACAGCTATATACAGCGGAAACAGAATTCTCTCCGGTGTTATTTGAAAAACTAGTGGATAAGGTCAGTAGACTAACATTGAACAAAGATACAGCAGAAGAGCTAACAAACTGATTTCCCTTGATGAAATTAGTCAAGCGATAAGTTCCCTGGCAGGGGGGAAAGCTGCGGGACCAGATGGACTCCCAACGGAATTTTTTAAGACCTTTGCCAAGGATCTAGGCCCGCATCTTCAGCAATATTTTCAGTTGTTATTAGATGAGAGTCCCCAGCTGGGCACCTTCGCTTCAGCAAAGGTCATAGTCCTAGAAAAAGCAGGGAGGGACCCCCAAGTTGTAGGTAATTACCGGCCAATATCCCTTTTAAATGGTGACTACAAAATCTACGCTACTGCTTTGGCACGTCGTTAGACTGGGGTAACTCCCTTGCTGATCCATCCGGATCAGTGTGGATTTGTGGAAGGCAGGTCAACATTGGATAATGCCAGACTTCTGTGCCATGTCCTGGTAGAGGCGGAGAGTAGGGAAACCCCGCTTGTGGGATTATCCCTAGATGCTGAAAAAGTGTTCGACTGATTAGAATGGGACTTTCTTTTCGCGGTTCTCAAGTGGTTCGGCTTAGAGGATGGTTTTCTCAACCTCCTGAGGGTAATGTACACCAGGCCACTTTAGAGTTAATCCCGGGACCTGCTGTTGGGTCGGGGTACCCGTCAGGGCTGCCCTCTCTCACCAATGTTATTTAATCTTGCACTTGAACCCCTGACTCTTCTGCTGCGCCAAAATTCTGAGATTCAAGGCATAATCATCACAGGTACAGAGATTAAATTTTTGGCATATGCCGACGACCTTCTGCTTTTTTTCAGACCGTGAATCAGTGACGCACATCCTAGACCAGATAAACCAATACTCGCTGCTGTCGGGCTACAAGATCAATTGGTCTAAATCAGTAGTCTTCCCTCTCAATCCTCACGTGCATAAACCAGATTTGCAGAAGTTCCCTTTCATCTGGGAATCTAAAATGGTTAAATATCTAGGGGTGCATTACTGCTATCCATTAGAAGAGGCAATCAGGTTCAATACAAATACCATATTATCCAATATTCAGGTCATGGTTAACAAATGGTCCCCGTTACTCTTATCTTGATGGGGTCGCTTGGAGACAATCAAAATGACCATTGTTCCAAAAGTTAACTACTTTCTAGAAATGTTACCATCTTACTTGCCACAACAGTTTTATCGGCTGTTGGAGAGGATACTGACACAATTCTTGTGGAATAATAAGCCTGCAATAATAGCTCTCAAAAAGCTCAAGGCCTGCAAGGAGAAAGGGGTTATTTGCTTCCCGGACATCCGGAGGTATCGCAGTGCTTTCTTGTTGAAGCAGGGCTCCCGATGGACCGAACAACTAACTGCGCAGAGCCCAGTATGGCTAGCAATAGAGGAGAAAATGGTGGCTCCTTTTCCTATGAATTTTCTCCCTGGGATGCTTATGAGGGATAAGTTTGAGAAAGTGCAAATCGTGAGGGATACACAAAAGGCCTTTCAATAACTACTTCAAATACTTGAACCAAAACAAAGGACTTCCATGCTCCTACCTCTATGGCATAACCCCCTTTTTAAAATACAATAGGAGACCTTCGCCTGGAAGCAGTGGTACTGCAGAGACATATAGACCTTAGGGCAATTGCTTAACGATGGCAGATGGAAGAACTTTAATAGGCTAAAGCAGAAGTTTAACCTCCCGAGTTCACAGTATTTCCAGTGGATGCAGTTGCGGGACTGTGTGGAGAAATCGGTAGTGAATATTAAATCCCTAGAAGAGGAATGGGGGGTGTATACAAAAATCCAAGAAGCCCAGATGGTCAAAGGAGTGGCTTCCTTTTTTTATAAACTAATGAATCAGCCTCCCCAAGTGCAACTAGTAGGCATACAACGAGTGTGGGAGCATGGCACTGGGTGCATGATCTTGCAACAAAACTGGGACAAAGTTTGGTCAAAACAAATTAGAATAACCAAATCCGCTTTGATTACCCAGTCTTTATTCTTCGCTCATAGAGCGTACTACACCCCAGTGAGAGTGGCCAAGTGGGACAAGACTGTTAGTAATTTATGTTGGGCCTGTCAAAGAAGCACGGGGACTCTGATGCACGTTGTTTTTGAATACCACCAGGTGCAGACTTTCTGGCACCAAATCTGGTAAAGTATACAAGAGATGCTGGGCTTTAGGGCTCATCTTACCTGGAAGATCATAATTTTCCAATCAAGCATAAAGATCCCTTCCTTAGGAAAAGAAGGCCAGTCCGTAACTGGAAACAGACCACTGAGCTCCATTGGCAAGCATGGTGGAATAATGTATGTCTATAAAGTAAATTTGAGCAAATACCTTGTAAAGGTATAATTCACAACCCCCTCAGTCGACGTACGTGGAAGGCTTTAATAGATTTTGGTGCTGCAGCATGTTGTTACAATGTCTGAAAGTATATACAATTGCGTTTTTGAACTTTGTCAAAGGAAGCACACACTATTGTTTACTGTACACTCCATATCTATATTGTGGAAGGAAACATATTGGAATTGGAACGGAACCTGGTGGACCAAGGAGGGTAAGGGGGGAGGGGGTGGTTGGGATACTTGTTGTCTTTTTTTGTATATTTTCTTTTCTTTGTAATTATGTGTTATGTTGGTTGATGTAAATGGTTGGAAAGCTAAATAAAGATATTAAAAAAAAAAAAAGAAACACCATCGTGCGGCGAATAGAAAAGATGTGTGGAGACACAACTGAACAATTGGAGGATGTTTCAAATTGTGTTGCTCTCTCCCTCCAACTGGATGAATCTACAAACATAAGAGACATAGCCCAGTTACTAGTCTTTATCTGGATGGTTTTTGAAGACTTCAGTGTTAAAGAAGAACTACTTGGAATGATTTCTTTAAAAGGGAGAACTACCGGTCAGGAAATATTCAGTTCTTTCCATTCTTTTGTGACAAAGTGTAATCTTCCATTGCATAGACTTGTTTCCATCACTACTGATGGAGCAAGAGCAATGACAGGTGAGGTTAACGGTTTCATAGCCCTCTGTAGACAGCATGATGACTTCCCAGATTTCCTTTCTTACCACTGCATCATTCACCAGCAAGTTTTGGCAAGCAAAAGACTCAATACAAAGACTGTCATGGACATCACTTTCAAAATTGTAAATTCAGTTCGTGGAAGATCACTTCAAAGATGGCTTTTCAATCTTACTCTTAATGAAGGGGCAGCGGAAATCATTTTGCACACAGATGTAAGGTGGCTAAGTAGGCACAAATTTCTGCAAAGATTTCGTGATTTGCTGAATGAAATAAGAAGTTTTTTGAAGGAGAGGGAAGATGACCAAGCAGAGTTGGAAGATGAGGAGTGGTTATGTGATCTGGCATTTCTCGCTAACTTTACAGGCAAACTAAGTGATATGAACCTTGAACTACAAGGTAAAAACAAATGCATTGGCAAGATGATGAGTACAGTTTATCCCACAAGAGCAAATTTGAGCTAATGATGACTGACCTTGCAAACAAAACTTTTGATCATTTTCCTAATACGCAGGACCATCTGGGACAATATCCAAATTGTGTTTTTCAGAACGAGAAGTATCTGACAGAAATCTGTTCTGTTATCCAGGAATTTGAAAATAGATTCTGTGAATTCCAAAAAATTGGAACAGTTGTGGAGTACTTGTCATACCCATTCAAAGTAGATGTGGACATTAAAGAAACTGCAGCTGCTATCAGTAAAAATTATTCATTGAACAAGCCATCTCTTGAAAATGAAATATTAACCCTTAAAATGACATTTTTCTCAAGACCCATGCTGAGCAAGAATCGTTTTGGAAGCTAGTGCCTAGAGACAAATTTCCCAACTTGAGAAGATGCAGTGAAGCTGTACACTCCTGTTTCGGTTCAACTTATTTGTGTGAATCTGTGTTTTCCCTTCTGAAAATGACAAGAGTACATACACAACGTTCCAACATGACAGATGAACATCTCCAGGATTCCCTGAGACTGGCCCTCATGCAATATTCACCCAACTTCAAAAAGCTGGTGGATGAAATGCAGGCTCAGACGTCTCACTAATGCGCAGGAGCGAAATATTATAGATTGTGCAAGATCAGCCTGGATCAATACTTGACCTAAATTTAACACACACTACTCAATAAAAGTTAAAGAAAGTTATTAAGACAGTTAAAGAAAGTTATTGCTCAATAAAACTTTAAGAAAAAATGTACTTTCCATTTCCCCTCGCAGTTCTTACTGGATCTTCATCTCTCTGTTTTGTTTTTGCTTAATTTGCTTAACAGCTGATCACATCCAAGTAAATGACAGAAGGTTCATTAAAAATGGGGGGGGGGGAATCCTCCAACTTTATTGGGTTAAAATTTAATTTGAAACTAATCTGAAACTTAATTTTCATGGTGGTAGATCACCGGCACTTTTGGCCGGAAAAAGTAGATCACAACCTGCTCGAAGTTGGACATGCCTGTTATAAAGGATATAGCGTTATTAGAAAAAGTTCAGAGAAGAGCCACCAAAATGGTAAAGGGGATGGAAGGATACCCCTATGAAGAAAGGCTAAAAAGGTTAGGACTCTTTAACCTGGAAAAGAGACGGCTGCGAGGAGATATGATAGAAGTCTATAAATTAATGAACTGAGTGGAGCAGGTAAACGTAGATCAATTGTTTACGTTATCAGAATATAGAAACACTAGGGAACATGCAATGAAGCTACAGCTATTTAAGACAAATAAGAGAAAATATTTTTTCACTCAACGTGTAATCAATCTCTGGAATTTCTTACCGGAGGATGTAGTAAAGACTGTTAGTGTAGCTGGGTTTAAAAAAGGTTTAGACAAGTTCCTGGAGGAAAGGTCCATAAACCATTATTAAAAAGGGACCCAGGATATCAATGCTTGACCCAATACAAGCATTGCGGAACCTGTGTCTTTTGGGGAAACTGCTAGGTACGTATGACCTAGATTGGCCACTGTTCGAAACAGGATACTGGGCTTGATGGACCTTAGTCTGACCCAGTATGGCATATCTTATGTTCGTATGTTCTTATGAGGTAGCATGTGGCATGCATTGTGTCGGTAATGGTGAATACCTTGTGCGTTGTCGGCTGAAGTTAGATATTCTAGTGCTGGGTGTGGCTACGTTTTGTTGCTTCATTGCTGGAGTGTCACCTTTGTTGTGGTTGTTGGTTTCCGTTGCGGAGTTGGGTCTTCGTTGGTGCACACTGTTTGCTGGAGGGCTCCGTTCTTGTTGGTCCCCTTTGGAGAGGTGTACATCTTCCCGCCTCCGTGCCCCGCCTAAGGGCCACGCCAAAGAGCCCTCAGGCGTGGGCCCGCAAGGTGCGGGCATGCCTGCTGGAGCTGCTGCTTTATCAAGTGTCCTAGTGGGCCCTGATTGGCCATGCGGCAGAGAGCGGGAGGAGTTAGGGCTTCCCGCTCTCTGCTCCAATGCCGATTGGGACTGGAGGTGGTAGTTCGTCGCCTGCTGGAGCTGCTGCTTTTTCAAGTGTCCGGGTGGGCCCCGATTGGCCTTTTATGCTTTGTTCAGGTATTTTCCTGTGCCTATTCAGTATCTAGCTTATTGTTTACATATTTATTGTTTTGTCTATATTTCTGTTTTGTCAGTATGCTTCTGCCCGCTGCAGTGCTGTGGCTTCCTTCTCACCACCTTATTGCCTCTGTTTTCTGACTAGTTCTATCTGACACATATTTTGGTATGCTCTCGCTTCTCTCTATTCCTCTACTAGGCCTCCCTAGTTGGTATTTTAAGTCCTCAGTTGTTTGATCAGAGCACCTTCTGTAGACTGGCTGCTTTCACTTACTTGCATTCAGCACTTTCCTCTCCCCTCTTGTTCAGCTCTGCCTCTCTCTTTTCAGCTGTGTCTCTCTCCTCTTTCTCATTATCCTGCCCTCTTACCCCACAACCCACCCACCCCATGGCTTTTAGTCTCTTATAGGTGGCCTGTGCTCATTACCACAATCACTCACAGGTGCACCTTATCTCCTGCAATCTCTCCCACCTATCCTTTTACTTCCTCTGTCTTCTGTGCTTCATCTCTCTCTTTATGGCTTCTCATCACTTTCTCTTCCTATTGCTCATACTCTCTAATTGTCTCTCCTTCTACCAACATCTTCAAGCCCCTTCCCCTTATCTCCCCTTTACCATACTCGCTTCCACCACTATCTTGACAGCTACCCTATCATCAGCTCTTAAGCTTCACCACTTTCTCCCTCTCATTCAGCCATCTCCTCTCTCTCTGAAACAACCTGTCAGACGGCTGCCTGGGTGAGAATGTTCACAGTCTTGGCAAGTGCATATATCAATATGATTTGCAAGGGATTGTGGGAAATGCAGTCCATTCACACCAGACACAGCTGCTCACAATAATTAGTTGTGCTTGAGTGTAAAGCCAATAAGATATTTATTTATGGGGTTATTTCTCCCAACACAGATATGCTTGGTAGCACATAAAACAGGATACTTGCTTTCAGTGTTAAATTTAGAAAAACAAAATCAGGAAAACAACAGATGAACTTGTCAGGCAATCAAATGAAAAGAATAAAGACCTGGTTGGTAACAAACTGGTCTTTTCTGTAGGCTTTAGCTAATATTTTCTTAGCAGTGTTTCAAACAACAAGCAAAACCCACAAAGAAGGGAAAAACTGTTCTTTTCAGGTTAACTTCTTATATCTTCACACATAGATTCAGAAGTGATTCCCTCAGATCTCACAAGCAATTAGGTAAGGCTCAATTGCTAGCAGTTACCCAGCTGAAACCCCTTAGCTGGCTTGCTTTCTACTGCGTGGCTCAAATCCTACTTCAGGAGCTTTTCTGAGTAGATTAAAGAACACGTTTGTATTTCTTTGTGATGGTTGCTGTACTTTGTAACAGAAAATTACCAAAGGAGTTTAGACAGAGAGCAATCCATATATTCACAGCCTGTATCTAAGACCGCTCCTTCCCCTTCTTCAACAATCATGGGTTCAATATCAGGGATTGGCACAGAGGAATTTCTCAATGGAGCACTTTCAGGAGAATACTTGTTTCCCTGCTGTCTTTCAAGGTTATAGCTAGGGCATAGATCAGTGTTCATACCTGAGCTTCCATTGCTGTTAGAGTTCCTCTCTATATAGCCTGGCCAGTATGTAGTCCAGTTCTTATGTCCAGCCTTCCAATCCAGATCCCTGGACACTGGATCTCTCTTCACTTACCTTCTGGCACGGGTCTTAGGGTCCCTTCCACATGCAGCCGTCTCCCTCACAGGTACCGTCTGGAGATTCCTAGCCCTGCAGCACCATTCCTCTGGCTTTCCCCAGTCCAATGGTGTATGCTGGCCTTTTGAATGTCTCCCAGTATACGTACTGCTCTGGACTCCTTTAGACCTTCCAAAGGCTTTTCTCTTCTTTCTTCCAAAGGGTTTCTTGCCCTCTCTGTCCGTCCGGTTTGGCTTCTGCTTCTGATGATCCTCCCGATGATGAAGATGTCCAAGATGAGGATCTCCAAGCTGATCCTGAGGATGAGGATATCCAAGCTGATTCTGAGCATAATTCTCTGTAGAATAAACTCTACCCTTATTCTGCTTTGATGAGTGCTCCACCCTAGCACAGCGCAGCTGTGCTGAATCAGGCCCTGCCCTTTAAGATAAGTGCTTGGGGATTACCTCATAGCCCTCCTGATTGAACACACGTTTCCCCACTTCAGCTCCTCTAATGGCTGTTGGAAACCTGGTGCATTCTGGGACTGGTAGTCTTTTATGGGAAAATTCTGTTTTCTTATTTCTACCAGAACTGACAGGTTGCTTGTTCAGAGTCACTTCACCTTTTCTATAGCTCCTTCCTGAGCTATGATAAGCTTCCTTATCACAAACCTCACCCTCATTACCGCCGTGCTGTCTCCTCTCTGCCCCACACTCTTCTACTCCTCCTCCCTCTCTTTTCCGGAGATATCTACCCCAACGTTGGCCCCCCTAGATTTCGGTCACACTCCCAAAATAGATCCTCATGCACCAGCTCAAATCTTATTCATATCCCTCTCCTCTCCCCCTCCTCTCTCCCTTTCTCATGTGCCTTGTGGAACGCATACTCCATCTCAAATAAACTTGTTTTTACTCATGATCTCTTTATCTCTAATGATTTCCATCTCCTTGCTCTAACTGAGATCTGCCTTCATTCACTGCTCTCTGTCATGGTGGCTATCAATTCTCCCACACGTCTCGTCCCACTGGCCGTGGTGAAGGTGTTGGGCTTCTACTCTCTCCTTCCTGTCAGTTTCAACTCCTCTTTCAGCCTCAGTCTCACTCCTTTCCCTTCTTTGAAGTCCAATCCATGCAGTTTTTTACCCCACTACCTCTCCAACTATCTGTTATTTATCAACCTCCTGAAAAGTCCACCTCTATCTTTCTGACTTTAACTAATGGCTTTCCTTCTTTCTGGATTCATCTTCTCCCTCCCTCTCTCTCTTATTCTCATGGATTTTAATATTCATGTTGATAACCCCTCTGACCCTTCTGCTTACCTCATCATTCAACCTCTAGCTTTGTTCTACTGCCTCTACTCACCTGCAAGGCCACCACCTTGACCTTGTATTCTTCTCTAACTGCCTACCCTCAAACCTCTGTACCTCGTTCTTCCCTTATGGGCTATCACTGCTAAGCTTCATCACTTGCTGCCTCAACCTCGCCCTGTCTCCTCCAATCTCTTTAGAAATCTTCAAGCTATTGACCCATTGGCTCTCTCACCTCTTTCCTCCACTATGACATCTGAGTCTGTTGATGAGGCAGTAGCTTCCTAAAACATTGCACACTTCTATGCTCTGGATGCCCTTCTGCTGCGCATGCCACGTCCTGTGAGGTGCAATGTACCTTAACGCTGGCTATCTTCCACTATCTGCTATCTCTGTTCCTACACCCACTCAGCTGAGCTTGCTTGGCTCAAATCCCAAACCTTTGCAGACTTTCTACACTTCAAATTCATGCTTTTCTCTTTCCAGCCAGTGATAGCACTCACCAAAGAATACTATTATGTCAATCTGACTAACTCTCTTGCCTCTGACCCTTGCCTTCTCTTTACAACTCTCAATTCTCTCCTCAAGGTGCCTCCGCCTCCAACCCCTCCCTCCCTTTCTGTCCAAACCCTTGTTGACTACTTCCATGACAAAACCGACAAGATCACACACCAATTCCCCATGAGAGGAGCTTCACTCCCAACTTCCGCCCCCCCACCTCTGCTACCCTTTGTTCCTTTTCTATGATCTCTGAGGAGGAAACCACTCTCCATCTTTCCTCATCCAAACTCACTACCTGCTCTCCTCTGATCCTATTCCCACCCATCTCCTTAGCTCCATCTCCTCCACTGTAGTGCCTTCCATTGCCAATAATCTCAACCTATCGCTCTCCACTGCAACTTTTCCTGCAGTCTTCAAGCATGCTGCGGTCACTTCTCTCCTCAAGAAACCCTCACTAAACCCTAGTTCTTCCTCTCATTATTAACCCATTTCCCTCCTTCCCTTCATTTCTAAATTACTTGAACGTGCAGTTCAATGCCATTGCCTCGATTTTCTCTCCTCTCAAGCCCTTTTGGATCCTCTACAATCTGGTTTTCATCCTTTACATTTGACTGAAATGGCTCTTGCCAAAGTCTCCAGTGACCTCTTCCTGGCAACTCCAAGGGCCTTTACTCGATCCTCATCCTTCTTGACCTTTCTGCGGCTTTTGACACTGTTGACCATGCCTCACTTGGTTTTAAGGGCTCTTTGCTTTCCTGGTTCTCTTCTTAAATTTCCCATCATTATTTGTTCTGGTGGATATTACTCTACTGCTATCCCGCTCTCAGTTGGTGTACCTCAAGGATCAGTCTTGTGTCCACTCCTTTTTTCTCTCTATACCCAGTCTCTTGGTGTACTCATTTCTTCCCATGGTTTTCAATACCATCTCTACACTGATGACTCCCAGATCTATCTCTCTACGCCTGAAATCTCTCTGGCAATCTAGGCATGGATCTCTGCCTGCCTGGCTGATATTGCTGCTTGGATGTCTCACCGCCGTTTGAAATTGAACATGGACAAAACTGAGCTTCTTATTTTTCCCCCTAAACCCTCCTCTCCCCTTCCTTCTTTCTCAGTCTCTGTGGATAACTCTCTACTCCTCCCTGTCTCCTCAGCTCGCAACCCTGGGACGTCTTTGACTTCTCTCTCTCCTTCTCCACACACATCCAACCGATAGCTAAAACCTGCCGTTTCTTTCTCTACATCAATAAAAATCACCCTTTCCTTTCTGAAGACACTACTAAGACACTTATTCACTCCTTAGTCACCTTCCATCTAGACTATTGGAAACAGCTCCTTACTGGTCTCCCTCTGAGTCATCTCTCTCCCCTTCAATCTGTTCAACACTCTGCTGCGCAGCTAATCTTCAGCCAGCCTCGTCATGCTCATATTAACCCTCTTCCCAAGTTTCTTCATTGGCTACCTATCCATTTCAGCATCCAGTTCAAACTTCTCCTGATGAACTATAAGTGCATTCACTCTACAGCTCCTCACGACCTTTCCTCTCTTATCTCTCCCTACATCCCTCCTCAGGAACTCCGCTCTTCTGGCAAATCACTTCTATCTGTGCCCTTCTCGTCTACTGCGAATGCCAGACTTCGCTCCTTCCACCTTGCTGCTCCTTATGTCTGGAACAAACTACCTGAGTCTGTACGTCGGGCGTCTTCTCTGACCCTTTTCAAATCCAGGCTGAAAACTCACCTCTTCACTTCCACTTTCGGATCTTGACTCACCTGATGTGCTTTGTGTTCCCTTGCCATTACCCCAAGCATGTCTACAGGTACTGTGTTGTCTTTGTCAACTAGATTGTAAGCTCCAATGAGCAGGGACCATCTTTTACATGTAGCACATATAGCACTATACAAATGTTCAGTAGTAGTAGTAGCCTTGTGTATGGGGGCACTGAGTAAGAATGGGATCTTACTGTATCTAGACTCTTTTTTTCTGTGCCGTCAAGTCAGTGCTGACTCTTGGCAACCCACCTGTCTCTGGATTTTCTTGGCAATGTATCGCTGGAAGTAGATTGCCAGGCCTTTCCTTCCAAGGCAATGGAAGGTAAAGTAACTTGCCCAAGGTCACAAGGAGTGCCAGTGGGAATTGACCCCTTGATCTTCTGGTACTAGGCAGTTGCTCTAACCACATAAGTCTAATGATGGTGAAGTTGGGGACAACAGGGTACATGCTGAAGTAAGAGCAGGATATGGGGGTGACTCAGGGGGAAGGATGAATGGGAACACATTCTAGAGTCTATCATTCTATCAGTCTTCCCTTGCCCACTGATCCCTCTCTCCATATCTTATCCCATCCCCCCCCCCCCCACCCCACTTACCTTATGGTTCCTAATCCCTGTCTAGTTATCTGCTCCTCTCTCGCTCTCCGTTCCTGTCGAAAAATTGTCTTTTTCCTGGCTCTTATACAATTTTATTATAAACTACATAGCTTTTGCATAGATTTGCATCCAGTTTCATTGTTTTTTTCTCATTAGTTTCTCAATGTTTTTGAGTTTTAATGTTAATTCTGTTCTAAAATTGTTCTCTGTAAAATAATAGCCTCCCTATTATTAACATTTTTGTTTCCTGTAAACCGCCACTGATCTCTGGAAGTGGCGGTATAGAAAAGATGTATAAATAAATAAATAAATAAATTTGCATACAAACATAACAAACAGAGAAATATCCAAGCTGTCCCTTGCAGTAAACTTGGTGGAGAATGGTTACAAGGTGCTGCTTATATGATATTTGACTCCAGAAATATTGTTTAAAGCAGGGGTGGTGAAGTCAGGGAGATAGGCACCCTGTTCCATATATGGTGGGGCTGCAGGGAAATGGAGAGATACTGGGGGGGAGGGGAGTAATTTCTCTTATGTAAGAGATTCAAGGCCCTCTCCAAAGACTTTGGGATTCCTGAGTCTACAGTTTGCAATGTTATTAAGAGGTTTTCTGCTCATGGAACTCTCAAGAACCCCCCAGGATGTGGTGGGAAGAGGAAAATTAATCCAAGAAGTCTTTGAAGGTTAGTGCGCACTTTTGGAAAAACACCACATACAACATCCAAAGAGGTTAAGGCTGACCTGGAGCAATATGGCGTGGTGGTTTCAACATACCATTTGCCACGCACTAAACAAAGAAGGACTTGAAGGACAAAGGCCAAGGATGGCCCTACAGTTCAAAGACAGACATAAAAAGGCACGCCTGGGAGGACACTGATTTCCTACTTTGCTGTCTATTGGACTGTGAGTGATTTTTGCATTCGTGCAGCGCTTCAGGGTGCTGACGTCAGCTGAGGGCTACTGAAATTTAGCCCAACCATGGGCTCTCTGGGACACCGATTTAATACTTTGCTACCTATTGGTCTGTGAGTGATCTCTGCACCTGTGCAGTGCTGACGTCAGCTGAGAGGCTATTTAAACGTAGCCCCACCATGGGCTATCGGGAATGCCGATTTCCTGCTTTGACGCCTATTGGACTGTGAGTGACCTCTGCACCCACACGGTGCTTTGGCGCAATGATGTCAACTAAACTCAGTCCCGCCATGGCATGCAGCCTCATGCAAATGCCTGAAGCATGACCAAAGCAGCAGGCACTGTCCCTTTGGGGTCCCTTCAGAGCACGCCAGGGGTTGGAGTTGTGAGGTGATTCTTTGGGTATTGGGGAGCAGAAGAAGAGAGGCCTTGAATCTTTAAGCTTAAAGATGGCTAAGGTTGTTGGTCCTATAGAAACATAGAAACACAGAAATATGACGACAGAAAAAGACCACATGGCCTATCTAGTCTGTCCTTCCATATCAACAACTACAACAATCCCCTTTTTACCTAGAGATCCTCTGTGTTTGTCCCATGCTTTTTTGAATTCAGTTACTGTCCTCATCTCTACTACCTCCACTGGGAGACTATTCCACAGATCCACTACCCTTTCCGTAAAGAATTATTTCCGCATATCACTCCTGAATCTATCTCCCTTCACCCTCATCCCATGTCCCCACGTAGCAGAACTTGCTTTCAAATGAAAGGGGCTCTCTCCCTGAACATTTATACCATGGAGATATTTAAACATCTCAATCATATCACCTCTATCCCACCATTCCTCTAAGGTGTACATATTAAGATCCTTAAGTCTGTCCTCATATGCTTTATAATGAAGACCACTAATCATTTTAGTAGCCACCCTCTGCACCGACTCCATCCTGTTCACATCCTTTTGAAGGTGTGGTCTCCAGAATTGCACACTATACTACAAATGAGGTTGCACCAAAGACTTATACAAAGGCATTATCACCTCCTCTTTTCTGCTAGCCAGTCATCTTCGTATGCACCCAAGCATCCTTCTAGCTTTTGCCGTCGCCTTGTCTACCTGTTTAGCTACTTTAAGATCATCAGACACAACCACGCCTAGGTCCAACTCTTCTTTAGTGGACAAAAGTACTTCACCCCCTATACTATATTGCTCCCTTGGATTGCTGCAGCCCAAATGCATTTACATTTTTTAACATTAAATCCCAGCTGCCAAATTCTAGACCATTCTTCAAGCTTAGCTAGATCCCTCCTCATGTTATCTACACCTTCCTGGGTGTCTACTCTACTGCAGATTTTGGTGTGATCCACAAAGAGGCAAACCTTACCCGACAGCCCTTCCGCTATATCACTAACAAAGATGTTAAAAAGAATCGGACCAAGGACAGATCCCTGGGGCACACCACTGGTAACATCCTTCTCCCCTCCCCCAATTTAGCACCCTCTATGTCTCAATCATCCATACCTTTGGTCCCCACTCTCCGTTATTTAGGCGTAACACTGGACTCTGCCCTTTCTTTCCACCATCACATCTCTACTGTCGTGCGTAGTTCATTCTATCACCTTCGTAGGATCCGGGCTGTACGGTCATTTCTTCCTCTTGCCTCTCTCACAACCCTGGTTCTGTCCCTGGTGATCACTCGGATCGATTATTGTAACTCTCTCCTTGCAGGTCTCCCCCAGTACCAACTCCGTAGGCTACAACTGATACAGAACACTGCAGCGTGCCCTATCACCTTCACATCCCACCGGGATCATATCACTCCCTGCCTTATCTCACTTCATTGGCTTCCTATCAAGGTCCGTTTCGTCTATAAGCTCCTCATCATCACTCACAGGGCCCTTCACACCAGCACCCCTCAGTATCTTTCTGACCTCATCTTTCTTCAACCCACTCCTCGTCTGCTCCGCTCCGCGCACGGAAACCGGCTCTTCTTACCCTCCCCCACTCAGGCCCGCTGCTTTTTTCTTTGTTGCACCCACTTTGTGGAATTCCCTCCCGCTCTCTCTACAGATCGAATCATCTTTTTCTGACTTTAAAACACTCCTTAAGACTATCTTTTTTTGCCAGGCCTTTGACCTTCCCTTCCCCCCAGTTACCCCTAGCTAGCTAACATCCCTCCCACTAATGAACCTTGCCTCCTACCCTTATTAATTACCATAACTAGTCTGTCTTCCGGTTACCCTAGTTAGTCTGTCATTTCTCCTATCAGCGCACCTCTGTCCTTTATTCCTGTCACCCTCCCCCTTCCCTTTCTTCCCACTTCCATTCCTTCCCCGCCTCCGTCCCATTTTGGTTGTCCATAGTTTGTCTTAATGTATTGTCAGTCCGATTGGTTTATTTGTTGTTTGTTCGACTCTTTTCTGTCTCTTTCTCTTTTCTTGTTTTTCTTTTCTTTCCTGTCACAATACTGGCGTTCTCTTTCTGTTTCCTTTAAGCAGTGCCATTTTGTTTTATTGTACACCGCCTTAACACTTTGGTATTAGGCGGTATATCAAGCACACTGAATAAAGATAAAGATAAAGAAAGCTCCATTTAGCTGTACTCTTTGTCGCCTCCCACCCAACCAATTTCTAACCCAAGCAGTAACTTTAGGGTACATCCCTAGGGTGCTCAGTTTGTTTATAAGTCGCCTGTGTGGAACAGTGTCAAAGGCTTTGGGCTCTCCCTCGGTCCAACTCCCTGGTCACCAAATCAAAGAAATCAATCAGATTTGTCTGACAAGACCTGCCTCTGGTGAATCCATGCTGCCTCGAATCCTGTAATCCGCTGGACTCCAGAAACCTTGCTATATTCTCTTTCATCAGCGTTAACAATAATTTACTCACCACCAAAGTTAAACTAACCGGCCTGTAGTTTTCAACCACATCCTTACTTCCGCTTTTGTGTAAAGGCACCACATGAGCCTCTCTCCGGTCCTTTGGCACCACTCCCGACTCCAACAAGGCATTGAAAAGGTCAGTCAGTGGAGCTGCTAGAACGTCCCCAAGTTCCCTCAATATTCTAGGGTGTATCCCATCTGGTCCCATCACCTTGTCTACTTTAAGTTGAGCTAGTTTCTCACGGACACAGTCTTCTGAAAATTGTTCAAGATGCGCCTCTCTTCTGTTCCTGTTTGTGGGTGTTTTCTGAGGTCCTGCTCCTGGTTCTTCATCTGTGAACACAGAATAGAAATATTTGTTAAACAATTCCGCTTTATCCTTATCAGCTTCTGCATATTCCTCCCCTGCACCCTTGAGTCTGACAATACCACTTTTGCCCTTCCTCTTCTCACTAACATATCTAAAAAATGTCTTATCCCCCCATTTTATTGCATTGGCTATTTCCTCCTCCTTTTGAATCTTTGCCTTCCTGACTACTTTGCTAGCTTCTCTAAGTTTTTCCAAATATAGATACCCGTCTTCCTCTCTCTGTGATCTCTTGTATTTCATGAAGGACTCCCTCTTTTTCTTCACTTTTTTAGCTACTTCTTTCGAAAGCCATAGTGGTATCCTTTTCCTTTAACTTTTATTTACCATTTTAACAAAAAGGTTGGTTGGCCTTAAAATATCCCCTTTCAGTTTTGCCCACTGTTTTTCTACATCCCCCAGCTGTTCCCATCCCACTAATGACTCCCTGAGGAATTGACTCATCTTGACAAAGTTAGCCTTCCTAAAGTCTAAGATCCTCACCTTTAAATGGATTCTAACAGCCCTAGTCCTAATACTGAACCACAACATCTGGTGATCACTGGATGCAAAATGATCTTCCACTACAACATCAGAAATACTTTCACCATTGGTAAGCACCAAGTCCAGTATGGCACCTTCACATGTGGGGTCTGTTACCAATTGCCTGAATAGTTCTCCCTGTAAAGAATCCAGGATCTCTTTACTTCTAGATGATACTGCAGCGGGAATGTGCCAATGAACATCTAGCATATTGAAATCTCCTATCAGTAGCACTTCCCCTTTCCTAGCAATGCTGCGTATGTCTTCAATTAACTCTGTCCACCTCTTCCTCTTGTGAGAGAGGTCTGTATATCACACCAATGCAAATAGATTTCTCTTTCCCTCTTTCTAATTTAACCCACAATGCCTCCTCTCTCCCTTTTAAGCTCTGTAATTCCAAATCTTTAATAGTAGTTTTTACATATAGTGCCACTCCTCCTCTCCTTCTTCCTACCCTGTCCTTTCTGAATAAAGTATAGCCAGGTATAGTTACATCCTAATCATGGTTTTCTGTGAACCATGTTTCTGTAACTGCCAGTAAATCCAAGTCAGCCACTCCCACCAAAGCTTCAACATCAGGGATCTTATTTCCCATGTTCCAGGGGTAATCCGGGAAACTACAGACCAGTGAGCTTTACGTCAGTACCGGGTGAAAATGGTAGAAACCATCATAAAGAACAAAATTACATAGCATGTAGATAGTCATGGCCTAATGAGAGACAGCCAACATGGCTTTAGACAAGGAAGATCTTGTCTTACTAATCGGATATGTTTTTTTGAAGGTGTGAATAGACAGGTAGACAAAGGTGAATCGGTTGATATAATCTATCTGGACTTTCAGAAAACCTTTGACCAGATCCCTCATCAGAGACTTTTGGCAAAACTAAAAAGTCATGGGATAGGAGGCATTGTGGATCGGGAACTGGTTAAAAGATAGAAAGCAGAGGGTAGGGCTAAATGACCAAGTTTCCCAATGGAAAAGGTGAATAGTGGAGTACCCCAGGGATCTGTACTGGGTCCGCTACTTTTTGACATATTCATAAATGACCTGGAAAAGGGAATAACTAGTGAGGTTATCAAATTTGCAGACAACACAAAACTGTTTAAAGTTGTTAAAACCCAAGAGGATTGTGGAAAACTGCAGGAGGATCTGGATAAATTGGAAGACTGGCCATCCAAATGGCAAATGAAATTTAATGTGGACAAGTGCAAAGTTATGCACCTAGGGAAGAACAACTCACACTATGGTTACACAATGCAAGGTTCCACATTGGGAGCCACCACCCAGGAAAAAGATTCAGGAGTCATCGTGGATAACATGTTAAAATCCTCCGCCCAGTGTGCAGCGGCGGCCAAGAAAGCAAATAGAATGCTAGGTATCATAAGGAAAGGAATGGAAAATAAAACAAAAGGATATTATAATGTCTCTGTATCGTTCCATGGTATGACCGCACCTTATATATTATGTGCAATTTTGGTCGCCGTATCTTAAAAAGGATATAGCATTATTAGAAAAGGTACAGAAAAGAGCCACCAAAATGGTAAAGGGGATGGAAGGCTACTCCTATGAAGAGAGGCTACAAAGGTTAGGGCTCTTCAACCTGGAAAAGAGACGGCTGAGGGGAGATATGATAGAGGTCTATAAATTAATGAATGGAGTGGAACGGGTAAACGTAGATGGATTGTTTACGATATCAGAATATAGAAAGACTAAGGGACATGCAATGAAGCTACAGGGTAAACTATTTAAGACAAATAAGAGAAAATATTTTTTCACTCAACGTGTAATCAAACTCTGGAATTTGTTACCGGAGAATTTAGTAAGGGCTGTTAGTGTAGATGGGTTTAAAAAAGGTTTGGACAAGTTCCTGGAGGAAAAGTCCATAAACCATTATTAAAAAGGGACCCAGGATATCAATGCTTGACCCAATACAAGCATTGTGGAACCTGTGTCTCTTGGGGATACAGCTAGGTACGTATGACCTAAATTGGTCACTGTTGGAAACAGGATACTGGGCTTGATGGACCTTAGACTGACCCAGTATGGCATATCTTATGTTCTTATACACACTGCTTTCCATATGTTACCCTTGTTACCCATTTCCATAAAGGTATTTAATGTATCACCTACCTGGGGGCTTATAGATTCACATGTGAATGTTTTGGATTGTATGAACCAGGATGATCGAGTCCTTGGTGTCAAAGCTATGTCATCAACTCTCTGATAAACATAGTAAAAAGTGCCTAAAACCATAAACTGTATGTACTCTCTCACCAACTCCACCCTTCCAAGCTATGGACGTTGAAACCCTGCCCAGTCAGCGTGATTCAGTTGTTGTAGACGCTTCCTCTCTGAAGGAGGGAGGAATTTCCTCATCAGCATTTCTTCTGTTGGAATCCTCCTGTTTTGATGATGATAGTTTGCTGTGAAGAACATGTCCCATTCCTATAGACTTTTCTTTGGATGGAATGGAAAAACCTACAGCATAGCATCCCAGGACACTTCTGTTAGAGATGTAGGGGACATTGTTACTTGTACTGAACGGTCTATTCATTTTCCTTGGGTGGAAAGATGGTATTCCAGTGCTCTGCTGTCCCCATGCTGCAGCCAACCATGCCCTACCGTATATTGTCATGCTTTTGCTCATCTTCCCAGTATGCCCTTCCACCTCCTGCCGCCTTGGCATGCTCTGCTCATCACTCCCCTTTGAAGGAGACCCACAGGGTTGCTGACACTTTTACTTGCTGCGCAGTACCCTCCTGCTCCTGCTAATGCCCAAGCTCTATCCTTTCCTGGCATTCTTACTGGTACAAAGTCTCAAGGATTTATTTATTTAACAGGTTTTTGGTATACTGTTTTTCTACCAGGAAAACAGTGTACAATTAGCAAGAGTCACAATGAACGAGGGTATAAAGGGCACGGGTTATAATTAACTAAGGTACAATGAAAAAGGTTATAATAGGCATGGGTTACAATTAACTAAAACAAAATAAACAGGGACAGGAAATGCAGTGAAACAAAACTCATTAATTAGACAGGGATAGGTGAAGGAGAGCATATACATCGTGTGCGAGGAAGGGTCGATAGCTATTTACATAAACATTGACATAGTGAGAGGGAACTAGTTCAGTTATTACGGAGGAGGAATGGAGGGGTGCTGTGAGTCGGATGGGGGTGGTCAGCTTGTGGATTGGTGGGTTGTTCAATGCCGTAGTGCTCTTGGAAGAGGTATGTTTTGAGTGCTATTTCAAGTTCTGAGGGGATTGGATGTTCTGAAGTGTAGGGGGTAATGCCATATCACATTCACGTCTTGCTGGTTGGGTGATCTAAACAGAGTGGGTAGAGGAGGTCGTTGTTCACGAGCATGAGGCAGCATAGCTGTTTCGTCTTCGCATGGGAGAAATTGGGGAGCCTGCCTGACATGGTACCACCTTCTCCGCTGGGCATCATGCTCCCTGTTTGTGTATCATCACTTGTTTGTGTATCAGCACTTGCGCCTGGGTAGCCATGAGTATGTGTAGCTGGACAGCACCTTAGGTGTCCTCGCCACTATACTAAACATGGGCTGGACATACAGCTGCTCTGCCTGCCATGTGTGGCTTGGATGTTCCCAAGCCCAGTTCCACAATCGCATACATTTCCTGCATGTCTCCCTTTGGATGTCTTTCTCGTGCCCATTAGAACATAAGAAATGCCATACTGGGTCAGACCAAGGTCCATCAAGCCCAGTATCCTGTTTCCAACAGTGGCCAATCCAGGTTACAAGTACCTGGTAGGTTCCCAAAAAGGACCAGTCCAGAGCGAAGTGTAAACCAAACCGTAGATTGTGAGCACTTCGAGGACAAGTGAAATATATATATATACACAGTACCTGAATGTACACTGCTTTGACTCATAGAAATGCGGTATATAAGCCTAGCTAAATAAAATAAAATTCAGGGGGGCACTCTCCAATACCTCACCAACCCAACACGGCCGTGTTTCAGCACTGCCTTCATCAGGAGTTTGGTCTGTATAGGCGCTATTATAAACAGAAAACATAAATTAAAATGATTCATATTGCATACTGATTCACATAAAATTAGATAAAAAATTAAATAGAAATGAAAATTAAACAATGAACCAATTGTAAGCCATTCGTTTAATGATATCATCCTAATGAGTAAACTAAAAACATAAGTATTAAAATGAATAAAATGACATAAAAGAATGTAAAACAGCATAAAAAGACAAATAAGAAACATAGAGAGTTGCCAAAATGTAGATGAGGACAAGGAAAAGCCCTATTCAATAAGGATCCAATGTTAGCTAATGAACATTACAACAGAGAGAGCACATCAAAACCATCAAACATGTAATAAAAGGTCTCATAGTTCAAACAAAATTTAATATCCTAAAAGAAAGTGATACAAAAGGAGGAAACACATGTGGATCAAAAATTAAAGGTAAATACCGGGTATATCACGCTATTGTATTCACTGTGTATATCTGATCAATGGTTATGCGCTACTTCTAAAACAAAAACAAAAAGAAGAGAGAGCATATTATAATTACATGAAACGTTATCATGTGGCAAGGGGGCAAAGGGTACTAAAAGTCCTGCTTTAATGTCGGTTTTTAATATACATTCATTGTGCCATACTCATACTTAAGAAGGTTGAGAAAATCCCATTTTTGGATTCCTAAAGCTTTTATAGGAAAAATGCTCACCTTCACAATAAGGTAACATTTCAATTGTAAAGTGAAACTAGAATCCTAAATACACAAATTCTCTTTAATAGCAGTGTCCTTGAACAGCTACCATTCACTGCATAAAAGCCGGCAGAGGCTGCGCCAGCACTTTTAAAGGTCTTATTTTGGTGCGAATGTGAACTTCCCTGCCATGACGAAGTAAATAAACAACCCTATCTACTAAACCATAAAAACATTATATGGAGAGAAAAATTATGATCCAGCCATTGATATAAGTGCGGTGGAAGCAAAGCTAATGACATGTAAATTAAATCATATAAGATATTTCTTCATTGCAGGTGAATAAAAATGTCCATTACTTCCGAGCACGAAGTCCTGGAGGTGTTATAAAAATCCAGTAAAACCATAAATACAGTAAAAGGTTACAAAAATAGGAAGAATAATAATAACAATAAAAGTAATAAAAACAGTAATAAAAGGCAGCGGGGAACTCATGGAGGCAGTGATGAATTGAAACAAAGGAGAGGGGGAGGGATAGAGGGAAATTTAGGGGGGGGGGGGTTGAAGGAAGAAGGGGGGGAGTGAGGGAGGGAGGATCGGAAGGAGCAGAGCCAGCAGTATCAAACTAATTGAAACATATGTAACCGTGACCATACCCTCATCATCAAGGATATTGTAGCGTTGCCGAGACTTCTGATATAAATAAGGAATAAAAGAAATAAGGAAAATAAAAGTATTTATTAAACAATTAGGAGATTAAAAACTGAAAACTAAAAACAATGAAAAACAAGAGATAAAAAAGCTGAAAGGGGGGGAGTGGGGAGAGGAAGGGAGAAGGAGGGAAGGGGCAAGCAGCTGTCATTGTCATTAGTATCTTGGTAAAATAAAACCCTCTATCTTTCTAAATATGTACCCATCAAGGTACACAGCTTCCACAGTGCTTGTCCAGGGGTAAGCAGTGGATTTTCCGGGTCTTCTTTAATAATGGTTTATGGACCTTTCCTCCAGGAACTTTCCAAACCAAGCTACGTGAACAGATTTTACTACACCCTCCGGTAACGAATTCCAGAGTTTGATTACGCGTTAAGCAAAAAAATGTTTTCTCTGTTTAGTCTTAAATGTGCTACATTATAACTTCATTACGTGTCCCCTAGTCTTTCTACCTTTTGATGGCGTAAACAACCGATCTGCATTTACCTGTTCCACTCAATTCATTAATTTATAGGCCTCTATCATATCTCCCTCAGCTGTCTCTTTTCCAAGTTAAAGAGCCATAACCTTTTAAGTCTTTCTTCTAGAGCAGGGGTGGACAACTCTAGTTCTGGAGAGCCACGATCCTGCCTGGTTTTCAGGATGCCCCTAATGAATATTCATGAAGATATTTGCATACAATGGGCAGTGGATGCAAATATATCTCATGAATATTCATTAGGAGCATCCTGAAAACCATGCTGGTTTGTGGCTCATCAGGACTAGAGTCGGCCACCCCTGTTCTAGGGGCATCCATCCATTCTCTTTACCATTTTGGTGGCTCTTTGTACCTTTTCTAATTCTGCTATATCCTTTTTAGGATAAGGCAACCAGAATTGCACACAATATTCAAGGTGCAGTCGCACCATGAAACAATACAGAGCATTTTAATAGCCTTGATTTTATTTGCCATTTCCTTCCTTATGATTACTAGCATTCTATTTGCTTTCTTGGCTACCGCTGCACACTGGGCAGACGGTTTCAATGTATTATCCACCTACATCTTTTTGCTGATTGATAATTTCTAATGTGAAATCTTGCATTGTGTAGCCATAGTTTGGGGTTTTCTTTCCTTTGCATGTGTCCACATTAAATTTCATCTGTCATTTGGACGTCCAGTCTTCCAATTTATCAAGGTCCTCTTGCAATTTATCACAATCTTCTTGTGTTTTAATACTTTTGTGTCATCTGCAAATTTCATCATCTCATGCATTATTCCTATTTTCAGGTCATTTATGAATCTGTTAAAAAGCACCAGGCCCAGCACAGATCCCTGGAATACTCCACTATTTACCTTTCTTGGCTACCGCTGCAACTGGCCATTTAGTCCTACCCTCTGCTTTCTCTCTTTTAACCAGTTCCTGATCCACAATAGTAAACTGCCTCCAATCCCATGACTTTTTAATTTTGTTAAGAGCCTCTCATGAGGAACCTTCTCAAAGGCTTTCTGAAAATCCAGACACTCTATATCAACCGGCTCACCTTGGTCTACCTCAGTCTTGAAGGACTAGAAAAGGGGACCGTTACTTCTGGAGAGAGATCTGCAATTGTGAGTATATACTTCTGGGAATTTTCTAAAAGGAAATCTTTCTATTAAAGCTATTTAATCTGTGAACCCACTATTTTTTGTTAAATCAGTCACGGCCTAGTAGCAGCAGTTTAAGTTTAAATTTAAAACACAGAAGAGAACTTTCTGGTTACATGTCATACTCAGCAGAGAGCTTGTAGTTTTAATTTAATAGTCACTCAGGGCCTAGTATCAGCAAAGTACTTTTAGTTTACATTTAAAACACAGAAGAGAGCTTTCTGGTTAAATTTAGAACCCAGCAGAGAGCTTGTAGCTTAAATTTCATAATAAGTTAGAGCCTAGCAGCAGCAAAGAGCTATAATTTAAATCAAATAAGAATATAGCTTACCTCAGCAGCACAGGATAGGGTATTGTGTAGCAGCCCTCTTTTAATAAGTGTTATTTCCCTCCCTCCCAACACCCACTCACCCCTGGGATAATCGTAGCTTTATAGGTACTTACACATCTTAAAAGACAGGAGGTGCTCTCAGGTGAAGCTCGTTACCCAAATCAGTCATACACTAAGGACCTGAGATTAATTAAGCTTCAGGTGAACAAGATATATTAAACGTATTAGGTACAGTTTTATTGGTATAAATATCCATAGCAACCCTTAAGTAAGTAAAGAACTGAAAGATCTAAACAAAAACTTAAAACTAAGATGCAGAGAGCAGTCCAGCAGCGAGATGGGGGCTTTCCAGTCTTTTGCATTGAGTGTCACATGTATGATTTTCTCCCAGTTGGTGAGAGGTCTTATGTGCGCTCTAGGTGCAAGGAGCTCTTTGCTCTCAGGGAACGAGTCCGTTCTCTAGAGGCTAGAGTAGCAGACTTGGAAAACATAAGAAAGACAGAGAGGTACATAGACGAGACCTACAGGGATATAGTCCTGAAGTCCCACCTCCAGTCTGGCAGCATCCCTGTAGCAATGGAGGAGAGAGGTCACGTGACAGGAGAGCATCACCCTGGTGTGGCAGGAAGTGATCCTGTAACTAGGACCTGTCCTCCAGGTGGTATAAAACCCTCTCGCACCAAGGAAGTTTCTCCAGGGCCATGTGCCCATGAGGGAAGGGTTAGGACAGCCGTTATAGTTGGTGATTCGATCATTAGGCATGTAGATAGCTGGGTGGCTGGTGGACGTGAGGATCGCCTGGTAACATGCCTGCCTGGTGCGAAGGTAGCGGACCTCACGCGCCACCTAGATAAGGTCTTATATGGCGCTGGGGAGGCGTCTGCTGTCTTGGTACATGTCGGTACCAATGACATAGGAAAATGTGGTAGGGAGGTTCTGGAGGCAAAATTTAGGCTTTTAGGTAGGAAGTTGAAATCTAGAACTTCCAAGGTAGCGTTCTCCGAAATGCTTCCCGTTCCACGTGCAGGACCCAAAAGGCAGGCAGAGCTCCGGAGTCTCAATGCGTGGATTAGACAATGGTGCAGAGATGAGGGGTTTGGATTTGTTAGGAACCGGGGAACATTCTGGGGAAAGAAGGGGCTCTTCCGAAGGGATGGGCTTCACCTTAACCGGGACGGAACCAGGCTGTTGGGATTAACCTTTAAAAAGGAGATAGAGCAGCTTTTAAACTAGATAATAGGGGAAAGCCGACAGTCACCCAAGAGTGGATGGTTCGGAAGAATGTATCCTTGAAGGATACTACCAAAAGCAGAGAGGTTCCAAAAAAGAGTAAAGTAGCCCATATGCCCTCGAGTATGGAGCAGACAGAGCTTAAAGATCCCAAATTACCCATGTCTACCAATAGCCAAATTAATATGAATAAAATACAGTCTCTAAAATGCTTGTATGCAAATGCTAGAAGTCTAAAAAATAAGATGGGAGAGTTAGAACATATAGCACTAAATGAGAGGTTAGATATGATTGGAATATCAGAGACATGGTGGAAGGAGGACAACCAGTGGGACACTGTGATACCTGGGTACAAACTATATCGTAATGATAGAGCTGATCAAATTGGTAGAGGGGTTTTATTTATTTATTTATTTACATTCTCTTATATACCGCGCTATTCTGCATCAGTGCGCTCTATGTTAGAGAAGGCATTGAATCAGAAAGGATTAAAGTTTTTCAGGAAACTAAATTTGCTGTAGAATCTCTATGGATTGAAATTCCATGTAAAAAGGGGAAGGCGATGGCAGTGGGGGTGTACTATCGACCGCCTGGCCAGAATGAACAAATGGATGATGAAATGCTCAAAGAAATCAAGGAAGCTAACAAAAGTTACAGCGCGGTAATAATAATGGGTGATTTCATACCCCGGGAGATAAAGTTCCTAGATGACATAAATGACTGCTTCTTGGAGCAACTGGTTCATGAACCGACCAGAGGGGAAGCTATATTAGACCTAGTCCTTAGTGGAACACCAGATCTAGTGCAAGAGATAAGGGTGTTGGGGCCCCTTGGCAATAGTGATCATAGCATGATCGTCTTTGATTTAATTAAACATAGAAACATAGAAATATGATGACAGAAAAAGACCACATGGCCTATCTAGTCTGTCCTTCCATAACAACTACAACAGTCCCCTTTTTAACTTTAGAGATCCTCTGTGTTTGTCCCATGCTTTTTTGAATTCAGTTACTGTCCTCATCTCTACCACCTCCACTGGGAGACTATTCCATGGATCCACTACTTTTTCCGTAAAGAAATATTTCTGCATATCACTCCTGAATCTATCTCCCTTCACCCTCATCCCATGTCCCCTCGTAGCAGAACTTGCTTTCAATTGAAAGAGGCTCTCTCCCTGAACATTTATGCCATGGAGGTATTTAAACATCTCAATCATATCACCTCTATCCCGCCTTTCCTCTAAGGTGTACATATTAAGATCCTTCAGTCTGTCCTCATATGCTTTATAATGAAGACCACTAATCATTTTAGTGGCCACTCTCTGCATCGACTCTGTTCAGGGGGATGTAGTCCATATCCGGGGCAGAATATGCCCCCTGTCCAGTTTGCTGGCCCCAGGCATACAGGGCTAGCCACTGAGATGGCCCTGTATGTCTAGGTCAGTGAACAGCCCATCAGCCACCCCAACTCTGTATCGCCCTGTTCCGCCCCCATCAACGTCTCCCCATACAAACCCCTTGTCTGTATGGGGAGGCAATCGTAGGGATGGCAAGGGGGGCGAATAGCGTGGATGGATGTCCCAACAGGATGTCCATCCCTGCTCTCTGCATGTCAGAAGATACCCCATAATGTGGCTGTGACATGTCCGCCATGCACCCCCATGTACTGCCACTGATGTATTCACCTTATATACCCCACAGCCATCCCAGTGGATGACACCCCACCCCCTGCACCAAAGGAGGCCAAGGAAGAGGAGGTGGGGATGATGGTGAGAAGGCTGCAGAGGATATGGCCAGAAAGGCTCGGGGGGCGGCTGTGGACATGGGTGGACAGAATCCACTGGGGCCACCACAACCACAACCACAGACAATCCCATTGTTCTATCCAGCTCCCCCTTCAGGGGGGAGTGGGGAGGAGGAGGGGGTTCAGGGTGAACCCTGACCCTCACAGTGGTACCCAGCTCCCTTGAGGTGGAGGGGCGGGATAGCACACTGGGGGATGTAGAGGGAACCACACTGTGGCAGTCCCTGTGCCATGCCAGTAAGACAGCATGGGCTGAGGGTAGTGAGTTGGGGCCATATCTGTGAGCGCCCCTGAGATGGCAGAGTGCGCCATGGAGATGGATTCCCTTGAGGAGGATGAACTGCATCTTGGAAGCCCAGACCAGCTGTATTCCACGCTTTAAGAAAAGTGGAAGGAAGTCCAAAAAACTGCCAGCATGGTTTAAAGGGGAGGTCAGAGAGGCTGTTGTTGCCAAAAAAGCATCTTTCAGGAAATGGAAAAAAGAGCCAAACGACGAAACCTGGAAACAGCACAAGCACTGGCAAGTCAAATGCAAGGCACTGATAAAGCAGGCAAAGGGAGAATTTGAGAAGAAGCTTGCTGTGGAAGCAAAAACGCGAAATAAAGATTTTTTCAAGTACATTCGTAGCAAAAAACCTGTGAGAGTCAGTTGGTCCATTAGATGATAGAGGAGTTAAAGGGGCACTAAGAGGCGACAAAGCAATAGCGGAGAGACTGAATGAATTCTTTGCTTCAGTCTTTACTGAGGAAGATGTAGGGATGTTACCCATGACTGAAGTGGTATTTAAAGGTGCGGAAGAATTGAAGGAAATATTGATACATCGGGAAGATGTATTACAACTATTAGATAAACTGAAGAGTAGTAAATCACGTGGGCCGGATGGTATACATCCAAGGGTGTTGAAAGAACTGAAATATGAGATTGCAGACCTGCTATTAGTAATCTGTGAGTGATATAGTGTATCTGGACTTTCAGAAAGCCTTTGACAAGGTCTCTCATCAGAGACTTTTGGCAAAACTAAATAGTCATGGGATAGGAGGCAGTGTATTACTGTGGATCAGGAACTGGTTAGAAGATAGAAAGCAGAGGGTTGGGCTAAATGGCCAATTTTCCCAATGGAGAAAGGTGAATAGTGGTGTACCCCAGGGATCTGTGCTGGGTCCGCTGCTTTTTGACATATTCATAAATGACCTGGAAAGTGGAATAACTAGTGAGGTTACCAAATTTGCAGATGACACAAAACTATTTAAAGTTGTTAAAACCCAAGAGGATTGTGGAAAATTGCAAGAGGATCTTGATAAATTGGAAGACTGGGCATCAAAATGGCAGATGAAATTTAATGTGGACAAGTGCAAAGTTATGCATCTAGGGAAGAACAACCCAAACTATGGTTACACAATGCAAGGTTCCACATTAGGAACCACCACCCAGGAAAAAGATTTAGTCGTCATTGTGGATAACATGTTAAAACCCTCGGCCCAGTGTACAGCGGAGGCCAAGAGAGCAAATAGAATGCTAGGTATCATAAGGAAAGGAAAGGAAAATAAAACAAAAGATATTATAATGCCTCTATACCATTCCATGGTGAGACTGCACCTTGAATATTGTGTGCAATTCTGGTCGCCGTATCTTAAAAAGGATATAGCGTTATTAGAAAAGGTTCAGAGAAGAGCCACCAAAATGGTAAAGGGGATGGAATGATACTCCTATGAAGAAAGGCTAAAAAGGTTAGGGCTCTTTAACCTGGAAAAGAGACGGCTGAGGGGAGATATGATAGAAGTCTATAAATTAATGAACGGAGTGGAACGGGTAAACATAGAACGATTGTTTACTTTATCAGACTATAGAAAGACTAGGGGACATTCAATGAAGCTATAGGGTAAACTATTTAAGACTAATAAAAGAAAATATTTTTTCACTCAACGTGTAATCAAACTCTGGAATTTGTTACCGGAGGATGTAGTAAAGGCTGTTAGTGTAGTTGGGTTTAAAAACGTTTGGACAAGTTCCTGGAGGAAAGGTCCATAAACCATTATTAAGAAGGGACCCAGGATATCAATGCTTAACCCAGTACAAGCATTGTGGAACCTGTGTCTTTTGGGGAAACTGCTAGGTACGTATGACCTAGACTGGCCACGGTTGGAAACAGGATACTGGGCTTGATGGACCTTGGTCTGACCCAGTATGGCATATCTTACGTTCTTATGTACCTGTTTATTCACACCTTCAAAATATACAACAGGATAATGAGATAAGAATTTCCTTGGCTAAATTCTTGTTGACTTTCTCCCATTAAGCTATGACTATTTATTTATTTATTTATTTAATAAACATTTTTATTCCATGCTTTCCCAAGATCAAGCGCGGTTTACAAATAACATAGTCTGAAATGTAGTAAAAGCTTATTCAATACATAGAACTCAAACTATATACATAGAATAAACGAGTACTAGTAAAGCACAGTTACTTACCTGTAACAGGTGATCTCTGGGAACAGCAGGAATTAGTCCTCACATATGGGTATGTCAGTACCGACAGAGCCTGCGCGGGAATGCTCCCCAGCTTCCCAGAATGAAAGCTTTTGGGGCATCCCACAGCGCATGCGTGCTGCCTTCCCTCCTTTCCCACCAACTCTCCTCAGTTCAAGATTAAAGCTGAGACAATAGAGAGAGAGAGTAAAGGAAAGACAAAGAGAGAGATACAACTCCTAGGGGAGGTGGGTGGGTTGTGAGGACTAATTCCTGCTGTTCCCAGAGATCACCTGTTACAGGTAAGTAACTGTGCTATCTCCAGGAACAAGCAGCAATAAGTCCTCACATATGGGGACTCCCTAGCTAAGATGCCTGGGAGATCCCCAAGGGTATGAGACCCTGGAGGGTTCCTCGTCTTCCTATGGATCTCAGGCATCCATTCAGGGAAGGAGGGCAGGAGTTGTTCAAGAATGGAACAGGTGTCTGAGGACAGCCTGACCAAACAAGGCATCCCGGCGGGAGTCCTTGTCCAAACAGTAATGGGCTGTGAAGGTATGAACCGAGGCCCAGGTGGCTGCTCGACAGATCTGATCGATGGACACAGAATGAAGATGAGCCATAGAGGTGGCCATGGCCCTCACATTGTGAGCTGTGACATGGCCCTCCAGAGAAAGGTTCTTACTCTGGTAAGCAAAAGAAATACACTGAGCAATCCAATTGGACAGTGTTCTTTTAGAGACTGGAAGTCCTAAATGAGAAGGATCAAAAGCAACAAAAAGCTGGGAAGACTTTCTATGTTGCTGTGTCCTGTGTAAGTAAAAAGCAAGAGCTCTTTTTCAATGTAGAGTATGAAAAAAGACAGGTAAATATACCTCTTGATTAAGATGAAAAGGTGAGACCACTTTAGGCATAAAGTGAGGATTTGTCCTAAGGACTACCTTATCATGATGGAACCTTGTATAAGGTGGATTAGCCCCTAAGGCCTGCAGTTCACTGATGCGGCGCGCAGAAGTGATTGCAATAAGGAAAATAACCTTCCAGGAAAGGAATTTCAAGGAGGTAGTGGCTAAGAGTTCAAAAGGTGGCTTCATAAGCTGACCAAGAACCAAATTTAAATCCCATGCCACCGGGGGAGGTCGAATGGGAGGTTTAGTTAAAGTTAGGCCTCTCATGAATCTTGCAATAAGAGGATGAGAGGAAACAGGTTGTCCATTGATAGGCTTAAGTGATGCTGCAATAGCACTTAAATGGACCCTTACTGAATTTGTCTTAAGGCCTGCATTGGAAAAATGCAGGAGATATTCTAATAGAGAATTCAGAGGAAGTGCCAGAGGGTTAAGACCCTTTTGAGCACACCAAATGGAAAATCTCTTCCATTTAAAAGCATAGGAACGCCTAGTGGATGGTTTCCTGGAAGCATGAAGGATATCCTTCACTTGCTGCGAAAGATTGAAGTCTTGAAGGTCTAGGCCTTCAGTAACCAAGCTCTGAGGTGAAGGGACTTGGGGTTGGATGCCACAAAGTCCCCTCTTCCTGAGACAGAAGGTCTGGAGCAGCTCCCAAGTCCAGGGAGGGGGCTTGGGAGAGATGCAGAAGTAGAGGGTACCACACTTGGCGTGGCCAGCGTGGAGCTATGAGGATCATAGATCCTTGATCCCTCTGAAGTTTGAACAGAGTCTTGGGAATCAAAGGAATGGGTGGAAAGGCATACAGGAAGTCCTGACCCCAATGAAGGAGGAAGGCATCCTTGGCCTGAACTCCCTGACACGGAATTCTGGAACAGAACCGGGGAAGTTTGGCATTCCACGGACTTGCAAATAGGTCTATGTCCGGGGTACCCCATTCCTGAAAGATTCTAAGTACCTGATCCATGTGCAGGGACCATTCGTGTGGAAGCAGAACTCGACTGAGTCTGTCTGCCCAAGAGTTTTGAATTCCTGGGAGGTATACTGCCAGGAGATGGATTTGATGCTCTCTGGCGAAGGCCCATAATCTTAGAGCTTCGTTGCAAAGCGACAGAGAGCCAGTTCCTCCTTGCTTGTTTATGTAAAACATGGCCACCTGATTGTCTGTTTGAATGAGGACTGTCTGGTAGCTGAGGAGGGTATGAAAGACCTTGAGAGCTAGGAACACTGCTCGAAGTTCCAAGAGGTTGATATGAAGGGAGGTCTCCTGTGGGGACCAAGTGCCTTGGGTGGATAGGTCCTGTAGATGAGCTCCCCAACCTGTTTGGGAGGCATCTGTTGTGAGGATTGCTTGGGGCAACAAAGGTTGGAAGGGGGACCCCAGCAACAGATTTTGAGTGGACATCCACCATTGGAGAGACCAAAAGAGACGTTTGGAGTTGGTTATTTGGTCTGAGAGAGCTCCTGAAGCTTGAGTCCACTGGGTGGACAAAGTCCACTGAGCTGCTCTCATGTGTAGGCGAGCATAGGGCACCACATGTACTGTGGAAGCCATGTGGCCTAGTAGTTGTAGCATCTCCCGGGCAGTTAAGTGGTTCTTTGACTGAATCTGGGAGGCTAACTGCACTAGATGTTGGCAACGAGCCTGGGGAAGATAGGCTCTTGCAGTAGTGGTGTCCAACCAGGCCCCTATGAATTCTAGGGACTGAGTAGGGGTGAGCTGAGACTTTGGGAGGTTTACCACAAGTCCCAGATACTGCAGAATGTGCCTGGTGCTGTCCAGGGAAATTTGGGCTTCTGACTGAGATGGAGCTCGGATGAGCCAGTCGTCTAGATATGGGAAGACAAAGATTCCCAGAGTGTGTAGAAATGCAGCAACTATTGCCATGCATTTGGTGAACACTCTTGGAGCAGAGGCTAGACCGAAAGGAAGGACTCTGTATTGGTAATGTTTTCCCTGGAACAGAAAACGTAGGAATTTTCTGTGGGATGGATGGATGAGTATATGAGTGTACGTATCCTTGAGATCTAGAGAACAAAGCCAATCTTGACTCTGTAGGTATGGAAGGAGAGTGCCTAAAGAAAGCATCTTGAACTTCTCCTTGTATAGAAATTTGTTCAATTCTCTGAGATCTAGAATGGGTCTGTATCCCCCTGTTTTCTTTGGAATGAGAAAGTAGGGGGAGTAAAACCCTGACCCCTGTTGAAGAAGAGGAACTTCTTCTATGGCCCTCTGGGCCAGAAGGGAGGTTACCTCCTGATCCAGAAGGTCGAGGAGAGATGTGGGAGAATTGAAATGTCTCACCATGGTGTAGGGAGGAAGGTCTGAGAAATGAAGTTTGTAGCCCTCTCTGATGATGGAGAGGGTCCACTGCTCTGATGTGATTTGCTCCCATCTGGGAGCAAAATGAGCTAACCTTCCTGGAATGGTGAGAGGTTCTGGCTGTTGTAGAGCCAGAAAGGTTAAGTTCTCTAGTATCAAGTCAAAAACCCTGAGGGGCTTGGGACTGCTGGGTTGCAGCAGCCCCTGCAGGTTTAGGCCTGGCCTGTTTAGGTTGCTGACGCTTAGTAGCAAAGCGACCTGTAGAAGACTGTTGACCAGAAGTGGAAGGAAATCTGCCCTTCTTGTAAAAAGACTTTTTAAAAGATTTTTTCTTGGCTGGAGTGGAGGTAGACTTAGAAAGTCTATCCAGAGCAGCATTTTCTGCATCCATTTGAGTGGCTTTAATTTGCCACTCCTTGCCAAATAGGTTTTCACCTGTACAGGGCAGATTTCCTAAGCCGTCTTGAACCCAGGGTTCTAGATCAGAAGCCTGGAGCCAAGCAATTCTACGAGCAGCTATAGCAATGCCTGAGGCTCTGCTGGCACCCTCAAAAGAATCAAAGGCTGCCCTGTTGGAAAACTTTGAAATGTCTTGAGTATGCTTAAGCCAAAGAAGGAATTCATCCCTTTTATCTTTTGGAATAAAAGGGAGAAAGTTGTGCAGCTTTTCTGCAACCTCCTTCAGAAACATACCCATATAAAGGCTGTATGAATTGATTCTGGCAATAAGCATGCTAGCTTGGAAGATTTTCCTACCAAAAGCATCCAAGGTCCTGCATTCTCTTCCTGGAGGAGTAGAAGAGTGTCTTTTGGTACTCTTTATCCTCTTCATAGCTGACTGCACCACAATGGAGTGGTGAGGAAGCTGAGTTTTTTGAAATCCAGGAGAAGGAGGGACACGGTACATAGTGTCCAATCTACGAGAATGAGGAGAAAGGGTGAGAGGAGTCTCCCACAAGTCAATCAAATGTTCTTGAAGAATTTCATGAATTGGCAAGGTGACTGCCTCTCTGGGAACCTTAGAGTATCCCAAAATATCTAATTTTTTTGCTCTAGGTTCTTTTTCAGAGGTTACTGAAATAGAGAGTCCTTTAGCTACTTCTAATATGAAGTCTTGAAAGGACAAATCCTCTGGAGGAGACATTCTCCCTTTTGGAGAAGAAGGCTCCTCAGGAAGGGTGACAGATACTTCAGGGGACTCATCCGATGACTCAGAATCATCAGAAGAATCGAAGTATCGTCTGCCCGATTCCAAAGATCGATAAGCGTATCGATCGGTACCGACATCGGGTGTCCCCGGTAACGGGTCGGTACCGAGAAAAAGCCCAGGACAGGGAGCAGGAATCGGCATCCTGGCCGATGTCGATGCAGCCGGTACCTCGCACTCTGCTCATCCTGCCACCACTGCACCCACCCATCAGTTCCCGCATGATTCTTCACTCCCTAGGGGCCTATCTTGAGGTAAGTGTAATAGTGTTTCCTTCTCTGCCTGCACCCCTTGCGTCCTTTTATCTTTGCTCCTTCTGATTGTCATGGCTTAATGGGAGACAGTCAACATGGCTTTAGCCAAGGAAGGTCTTTTTAATTTTGCCAAAGGTTTTTCATGAGGAACCTTGTCAAAGGCTTTCTGAAAGTGCAGATACACCATATCAACTGACTCATCTTTGTGTACCTGTTTATTCACACCCTCAAAAAAAAATAACAGATTAGTAAGACAAGACCCATGAGGATTGTGGAAAACTGCAAGATGATCTTGATAAATTGGAAGACTGGGCATCAAAATGGCAGATGACATTTTAATGTGAAGAAGTGCAAAGCTATGCACCTAGGAAAGAAAAACCCAAACTATGGTTACACAATGCAAGTTTTCACATTAGGAACAACCACCCAGGAAAAAGATTTAGGCGTCATCATGGATAACATGTTAAAAGCCTCGGCCCAGTGTGCAGCGGCGGCCAAGAGAGCAAATAGAATGCTAGGTATCATAAGGAAAGGAATGGAGAATAAAACAAGGGATATTATAATGCCTCTGTATCATTCCATGGTGTGACCGCACCTTGAATATTGTGTGCAACTCTGGTCGCCATATCCATAAAGGATAGAAAGTTATTAGAAAAGATACAAAGAAGAGCCACCAAAATGGTAAAGGGGATGGAAGGATATCCCATATGAAGATAGGCTAAAAAGGTTAGGATTCTTCAACCTGGAAAAGAGAAGGCTGAGGGGAGATATGATAGAGGTCTATAAATTAATGAATGGAATGGAATGGGTAACAATTGATCGATTATTTACGCCATCATAATATAGAAAGACTAGGGGGCATACAATGAAGTTACAGGGTAACCTATTTAAGACTAATAAGAGAAAATATTTTTTCACTCAATGTGTAATCAAACTCTGGGATTTGCTACCGGATGATGTAGTAAAAGCTGTTAGTGTATCCGGGTTTAAAAAAGGTTTGGACAAGAGGAAAGGTCCATAAACCATTATTAAGGTGGACCGAAAATATCCACTGCTTGCCCCAATACAAGCATTGTGGAACCTGTGTCTTTTGGGGAAAATGCTAGGTACTTGTGATCTAGATAGGCCACTATTGAAAACAGGATACTGGTCTTGATGGACCTTGGTCTGACCCAGTATGGCATATCTTATATTCTTAAGCTCTTATGTTTGTTTGTTCATTAATACTTTTAAGTTTTTAAAGGTCTGAATCATATCTCCCCTATCCCTTCTCTCCTCCAGGGTGCACATATTTAGGTCTTCAAGTCTCTTCTCATACATCTTCTGATGCAGGCTCCAAATCATTTTGGTCACCTTCCTCTGAATCGCTTCCAGCCTTTTTATATCTTTTGTGAGATATGGTCTCCAAAACTGAACACAATATTCCAAGTGAGGTCTCACCAGCGACTTGTACACTGGCATTAGTACCTCATCCTTTCTGCTGGTAATTCCTCTCTGTATTTTATTTATTTTTTTTTAAATTTAATTCTCTTATATACCGCGCTATTCTGCATCAGTGCGGTTTACATTGAACAAACTGAAATTACATTGAACAGGGCATTATAACTTGGAGATAACTATTTTACAGGGAACATGGGCTATGGAGGGTTAAGTGGCTTGCCCAAGACCACAAGGAGCATCTGTGGGACTAGAAACCCCAGTCCTTCCGGCCCAAGGTTGCTGTCCTCTAGTGGGATTTGAACCCCCGACCTTCCGGCCTGAAGTACCTTGCCCAAACCATTAGGCCACTCCTCCACTCCAACCCAGCATCCTTCTGGCTATTGCCACAGCCTTGTCCCACTGTTTTGCCACCTTGAGATCCTCAGAGGTCCTTCTCCTGGTCCGTGCACATCAACCTCTCACCTACTAACGCATACAATTCCCTTGAATTTCTGCTTCTCAAGTGCATTACGTTACGCTTCTTCACATTACTGTAAATCTTAACTGCCAAGCATTAGACCATTTTTCCAGCTTTTGTAGATCTTTCCTTATGTTATCCACTCCCTCAGGGGAGAACATAAGAACAAAAGATATGCCATACTGGGTCAGACCGAGGTCCATCAAGCCCAGTATCCTGTTTCCAACAGTGGCCAATCTAGGTCATACGTACCTAGCAATATCCCCAAAAGACACAGGTTCCACAATGCTTGTACTGGGTCAAGCATTGATTATCCTGGGTCCCTTTTTAATAGTGGTTTATGGACCTTTCCTCCAGGAACTTGTCCAAACCTTTTTTAAACCCAGCTACACTAACAGCCCTTACTACATCCTCCGGTAACAAATTTCAGAGTTTGATTACACGTTGAGTGAAAAAATATTTTCTCTTATTTGTCTTAAATAGTTTACCCTGTAGCTTCATTGCATGTCCCCTAGTCTTTCTATATTCTGATAGCGTAAACAATTGATCCACGTTTACCCGCTTCACTCCATTCATTAATTTATAGACCTCTATCATATCTCCCCTCAGCCGTCTCTTTTCCAGGTTGAAGAGCCCCAACCTTTGTAGCCTCTTTTTATAGGAGTAGCCTTCCATCCCCTTCACCATTTTGGTGGCTCTTCTCTGTACTTTTTCTAATAATGCTATGTCCTTTTTAAGATACAGTGACCAGAACTGCACACAATATTCAAGGTGCGGTCGTACCATGGAACGATACAGAGGCATTATAATATCCTTTGTTTTATTTTCCATCCCTTTTTTAATGATACCTAGCATTCTATTTGCTTTCTTGGCTGCCGCTGCACACTGGGCAGAGGGTTTTAACATCTTATCCACGATGACTCCTAAATCTTTTTCCTGGGTGGTGGTTCCCAATGTGGAACCTTGCATTGTGTAACTATAGTGTGGGTTGTTCTTTCCTAGGTGCATAACTTTGCACTTGTCCACATTGAATTTCATCTGCCATTTCGATGCCCAGTCTTCCAATTTATCCAGATCCTCCTGCAGTTTTCCACAATCCTCTTGGGTTTTAACAACTTTAAACAGTTTTGTATCATCTGCAAATTTGATAAACTCACTCGTTATTCCATTTTCCAGGTCATTTATGAATATGTCAAAAAGTAGCGGACCCAGTACAGATCCCTGGGGTACTCCACTATTCACCTTTTTTCCATTGGGAATATTGGCCATTTAGCCCTACCCTCTGCTTTCTATCTTTTAACCAGTTCCCGATCCACAATAGTACATTGCCTCCTATCCCATGACTTTTTAGTTTCGCCAAAAGTCTCTGATGAGAGACCTTATCAAAAGCTTTCTGAGAGTCCAGATACACTATATCAACCGACTCACCTTTGTCTACCTGTTTATGCACACCTTCAAAAAAACATATCAGATCTTCCTTGTCTAAAGCCATGTTGGCTGTCTCCCATTAGGCCATGTCTATCTACATGCTGTGTAATTTTGTTCTTTATGATGGTTTCTACCATTTTCCCGGTACTGACGTCAGACTCACCGGTCTGTAATTTCCCGGGTCACCCCTGGAACCCTTTTTAAAGATTGGTGTTACGTTGGCGACCCTCCAATCTTCAGGTATTACAGATGATTTTAATGAAAGTTCACAGATTACCAATAGCAGGTCCGCAATCTCATATTTCAGTTCTTTCAACACTCTTGGATGTATACCATCCGGTCCAGGTGATTTGCTACTATTCAGTTTATCAAATAGTTGTAATATATCTTCCCGGTGTAGCGATATTTCTCTCAATTCCTCTGCAGTATCACCTTTAAATACCACTTCAGTGTTGGGTAACATCCCTACATCTTCCTCAGTAAAGACCGAAGCAAAGAATTCATTCAGTCTCTCTGCTATAGCCTCGTCTCCTCTTACTGCCCCCCCCTTTTAACCCCTCTATCATCTAATGGCCCAATGGACTCTCTCACAGGCCTTTTGCTACGAATGTACTTGAAAAAGTCTTTATTTCGTGTTTTTGCTTCCGTAGCAAGTTCCTTCTCAAATTCTCGCTTTGCGTGCCTTATCAATGCTTTGCATTTAACTTGCCAGTGCTTGTGCTGTTTCCAGTTTTCTTCGTTTGACTCTTTTTTCCATTTCCTGAAGGTTGCTTTTTTGGCAGCAACAGCCTCTCTGACCTCACCTTTAAACCATGCTGGCAGTTTTTTGGACTTTCTTCCACTTTTCTTAATGCGTGGAATACAGCTGGTCTGGGCTTCGAGGATAGTATTTTTAAATAACACCCAAGCTTGCTGTAAGTCTTTAACCTTTGCAACCGCTCCTTTTAGTTTTTTCTTAACTATATTCCTCATTTTATCATAGTCTCCCTTTTGAAAGTTAAAAGGTAGTACTGTGGATTTCTTTACTATCCCTCCTCCACTAATTAAATCAAACATGATCATGCTATGATCACTATTGCCAAGTGGTCCCAACACCCTTATTTCTTGCACCAGATCTGGCGTTCCACTAAGGACTAGGTCCAGTATGGCTTCCCCTCTGGTTGGTTCATGAATCAGCTGCTCCAAGAAGCAGTCATTTATTTCATCTAGAAACTTTATCTCCCTAGCTTGTCCTGCCGTAACACTGACCCAGTCGATACCAGGGTAATTGAAATCACCCATTATTACTACTCTGCTGTGACTTTTGTTAGCTTCCTTGATTTCTTTGAGCATTTCATCATCCATTTGTTCATTCTGGCCAAGCGGTCGATAGTATACTCCCACTGCCATCGCCTTCCCTTTTTTACATGGAATTTCAATCCATAGAGATTCTACAGCAAATTTTGTTTCCTGCAAAACTTTAATCCTTTCTGACTCAATGCCCTCTCTAACATAGAGTGAAACTCCTCCACCAATTTGATCAGTTCTATCATTACGATATAGTTTGTATCCAGGTATCACAGTGTCCCACTGGTTATCCTCCTTCCACCATGTCTCTGAGATTGCAATCATATCTAACCTCTCATTTAGTGCTATATATTCTAACTCTCCCATCTTATTGTTTAGACTTCTAGCATTTGAATACAAACATTTTAGAGACTGTATTTTATTAATATTAATCTGGCTATTGGTAGGCATGGATAATTTGGAATCTTTACGCTCTGTCTGCACCTTACTCAAGGGCATTTGGGCTACTATACTCTTTTTTGGAACCTCACTGCTTTTGGTAGTATCCTTCAAGGATACCTTCGTCCGAACCATGTGCTCCTGTGCGACTGTCGGCTTTCCCCTATTTTCTAGTTTAAAAGCTTCTCTATCTCCTCTCTGTTGCAAATTTTTGTGTCATCTGCAAAAAGTCAGACTTTTCCATTCAGTCCTTCAGCAATATTACTCACAAATACACTGAAAAGTACTGGGCCCAGAACTGAACCTTAAGGCATGGAGGAGTGGCCTAGTGGTTGGAGCAAGGTACTTCAGGCCGGAAGGTCGGGGGTTCAAATCCCACTAGAGGACAGCAACCTTGGGCCGGAAGGACTGGGGTTTCTAGTCCCACAGGAAGCATTTCAGAGAATGCTACCCTGGAAGTTCTGGATTTCAGCTTCCTACCTAAAAGCCTAAATTTAGCCTCCAGAACCTCCCTACCACACTTTCCTATGGCATTGGTACCGACTTGTACCAAGACAGCAGAATCCTCCCCAGCACTATCTTATGTAGCCCATCTTATACCTGTCCCCTCTGCCATTATGGTTCAGCATCTCCCTTTCCCCTTTTCTACTCTGCCCCAAATAGTGCAGCATCTCACTTCTTCCCCCATTAACCAACAGTGCAGTATCTCCTCTCTTCTCTTCCCAACCCAGTTGTCTTGATAGCGGCTTCATGAGCCCCGGCATTATTTTGTATATTTTGAACTGCGCTCTTTCCTTGGCCCGCAGTAGCAAGCGGCACTTAATACAATTTCACTTCCAAATGTGCAAAGTATACCCAAACTGAAATCATAAATGCCCCAGGTGCTACGATGCGGAGGAGGGGCATTAGTTAACAAAAACTAAATGAGAATGCTGGGGCAGGTGCAGCCACATCTCCTGTCCCTGACGCTGCATGCTCTGGTTGAGAACTGCTGGTCTAAGTCAAAGAGGATGATTCTTGTCTGAGTCTTATTTAAGTGGGTGCCTGAACTCGTAGATGAACAATCACCCAGGCAAGCAGAGTTAAAGGAGACAAGTAAACAAGATTTTCTTTGTGTGTGGGTCCCACACTGTAGAATCCCTTACCATGTATTCTGTTTTGATCTTGCTACATATATGATTTTACTATATTTCTATTTGTTGCTGTATTATATTTTATATATAAAAAAAAAGAAATCAAAAACAAGTAGAAAGAAAACGTCTCACTCTCACAACCCGGCCATGTCTATTTTAATTGATAAGGTTCTAAAAACACTTGAAAAGCACTTATCTGTAAACTTAGGTGTGGCTGTGGAAGCCGCTTGTCAGCGAACAGATCTGGAACAGGAAGCTGCATGACATGCACGTTTCGAGTTGACCAACGACCCTGTTTCAAGTGCCGCTTAAAACTCCATCCCACCATTCATTAAAGCCGAACTGCCAACAACCACCTCAGTCATAAAAATTAGGCTTTTGAGATACCAATTGTTGAACTATTGGCTGATCCAAGATGCTGCTGTCAAATAGAACCGCCAATTAGAAAGGGAAACATCCCATCATCAGCGGGGAATTCCCTCTCTCATTGGATGAAATCAAATCAGGCTTAACTAAACAATCTCACAGTTCAAGCCATAAGGATGTACTGAATTGAGAGTGTAAATCCAACGTTCTTCTAACCACTGTAAATGGGAAATTCTGTTGCCACCATGGGGGTCATATGGAACATAATATATGATCCTCCAATTGAGATCATGAAATTGATGTTGACAAGCCAAGCAGTGATCCATTATAAGGGCCGAGTAGACACACAACCGCAATCGGGAGGCATGTTCACTTAGTCTGATCTTAATAGGATGGATAGTGAGGCCAACATATAACAACTTGCACGGACATTGCAACAAATAAACTGCAAAAATGGATGTGCAAGATGTTGGCCCACAGGAACGATATGTCCGTCCAGAAACAGGATATTCCCAAGTGTTGCCAAGCAAAGTTGTAGGACAGTGGTCATTTCTTATTCTAAAGCACAGAGCCATCTATACATCCACCCCGCTGTATTTATGTAACCTCATCTCTCTCCACTCACCTTACTGCCAGCTTCGTTCCTTGCATGCAAATCGCCTGTCCTTACCCTCTCTGTCTCAGGCACATCTAGAACAAACCCGTTGCTCGGCTTTCTTCTTTTTCAGCCCCACTCTTTGGAATGCCCTCCCATCCTCCCTCTGTTTGGAATCCTCTTACTCAAAGTTTAAGGAGTTATTGAAAACCCACTTATTTCAACAAGCCTTCAACCTCCCTTCTGCTGTCCCTCCCTGAGTTTTGTTTTGCTACGTCTGATATACTTATTGTGTGTTTTGCACTGTCCTTTTCCCCCTTTCCTATCTTACTATGGCGCCCCTTCTTCCTATAGTTAGGGTGCGTAGTCTTTTTTATTATTGTAAACCGCTTTTATGTTTCGACCAAAGCGGTATATCAAATTAAGAAATAAAAATAACGATAAAGATAAAGATACTGAGAGACCAGAATCCGTTCCTAATGCCCGCACAGGACCATCTGTGGGAACAGCCAACTTGACGAGAATGTTCCGTAAATTAGACCCCCATGAATATGCAGTCATAAGTGGTTTGGAAAAACATGAATGTAAACCCAAGACTGGCCAATGCTACCTCAATAATTTAGCCACCAAAATGGAATTTTGCATGAAAGGTAAAACTCCTACCAAAGAATCCTCAACATTGGGGCTCACAGAGAACTGGTCTGACAACAACCAGTCACGATGAACTTGATGTGCCCTCTGAAAGGCCCTGTTGATCACCATCATAGGATAGCCCCGAGCTTGTAAGTGGATTTTAAGAACCATAGCGTGCAGCTGAAATTCCACTAAAGTGGAACAAATCCGTCAAAGTCTTAAAAATTGACCAAAAGGAAAGCCCCTATGAAGGGGCCAGGATGGTAGCTATGATAACACAATAAACTATTCCGTTGAACAGGTTTTCTAAACGAAGTTGTCGCCAAGCCCCCAGAGTCTATAAATTGTGATATCCAAAAAATCCATAGTATGCTGGTGTATATGTGCAGTAAATTATATATTGGGTTTTATAGTGTTCAGTCATGATATAAATTTGTTCAACATGTCATAAGATGACATCCACATGAAAAAAATGTCATCTAAGAACCTGCGCCAAAAACGTACATGGCCAAATAATTCAGATGGATAAATAAACTTTTCTTCCAAGTCCGCTATGTATAAAGTAGCAATGGAAGGGGTTGCTGTTTGCCCCCATTACAATGCCAAATGTCTGTAAAAAATAAGTTCCATCAAACAAAAAATAATTCTGTGTCAATACCAGCTGAATCAAATTTAACAAAAAAGATTTGGGAATATGTGGAGGAGCATACATAAGTGAGGAATTTAACAACGACAAAGCCTCATCCTGATTTTTGTTGGTGTATAGGGCAGCCATGTCCAAAGTAACTAACAAAAAATCGTCAGTGGGAAACAGTAGATCTGATAACTGACTTAAAAAATGTGTAGAGTCCCTAATGAAAGGAGCCTACCCAAGCTGCTGCTTTTTTAAAAAACAAACAAACCCCAGAATGGTTCCAAAAGAGAACCCCTACACAAAACAATAGGTCTACCTGCTGGATTGGTGATTGATTTGTGGATCTTAAGCACCATGTAGATGGTAGGTATTTTAGGACGAGAGACAATCAAAAAATGTTGTTCCTTGGATGTAATCCAAATGGCCTGGTAAGTCTGAGATACTATTGATGAAATTTTAGATTGTAAAGCAAGAGTAGGGTCCTCATTAAATTGTTTATAATATTGGGTATTTAGCAATTGCTTGGTTTGCAGCTTGTCGTGCTGTGAGGGCTTGTGCGCATCAGTGATGCTGAGAGCTAAACTATCGGTAGTTTAACTACTGGCAGGGTCTCCCAAGATGGACAGGTCTCAGCTGAGATGCCAGACCAAGACAAACCACCCATCTGGGCAGCAACAGAATGGGATAGTGTTGACGGCGGAGGATCACATTTCTGTGACAACGGCAACAACACCAAACTTAAACTGCGCGGAAGAAAGGCCCGGCAATCTACTTCTGTATCTTGCCATGAAAACCCAATGGATAGTTACAACAAAACAAATTGTGCTGTAGTGCTGGAAGATGAGACCCCCAGGTTGGAAGGCACTCAACTAGCTACTGGGGAAGAGCTGAAGACTTTTCAGAGTAAAGCCAGCATTTATGATATGGTTGGATCAAAGCCCTCGGGACGTCTGACTGCTGATGTAGCTGTGCATGAAATGAGAGTCAGAAGCTGTAAAGATGTCTTACACATTGGAACATGGAACGTACGAAGCATGAACCAAGGGAAGTTGGAGGTGGTCAAGAATGAAATGGAACGTGTACAACTTGATCTGTTGGGTGTCAGCGAACTGAAATGGACTGGCATCGGGCACTTTGCATCAGATGATCACATGGTCTACTATGCTGGAAATGAAAGACAAAGAAGAAATGGTGTTGCATTTATAATAAAGAAGAAACTTGCAAGAACTGTGATGAAATACAATGCAGTCAGCGAACACTTAATCTCTATTCGTCTACGAGGAATGCCTATCAACACAACTATAATTCAAGTATATGCCCCAACAACAGCTGCAGAAGAGAATGAAATTGAAAAATTCTATGAACAAGTACAAGCTGAAATTGACAGAACATGCAAACAGGATATCCTGATAGTCATGGGTGACTGGAACGCAAAGGTTGGCAAGAAAGAAGAAGACAAAGTAGTTGGAAAATATGGACTTGGCAACAGAAATGAAGCTGGAGAAAAACTGATAGAATTCTGCAAGACCAACAATCTATTCATCTCGAACACCTTCTTCCAGCAACACAAGCGGCGACTGTACACATGGACTTCACCCAATGGATTGTATAAAAATCAAATTGACTACATCTGTGGAAGTCAACAATGGAAAAGCTCTATAACATCAACAAAGACAAAACCTGGAGCTGACTGTGGTACAGATCATCAACTACTAGTATGCAAACTCAAGCTAAAGCTGAAAAAGAGCAAACCACTCATGAATGCAGCAAAATATGACCTTGAGAATATACCACTGGAATTTAAAGACTGCCTGCAAAATCGATTTGCTGCTTTAGATACAAATGATAGAGTTCCTAAAGAGTTATGGAATGACATCAAGAAAGTTGTGTTGGAAGAAAGCGAGAAGTCTCTACAAAAGGTAAAAAAGAAAAAACGGCCAAAATGGATGACAGAAGAAACTCTGAAAATTGCCCAGAAACGCAGAGAAGCTAAAGCCAGAGGAGAAAGAAAGACAATCACAGAACTCAACAGAGATTTCCAACGTGCAGCAAGACAGGACAAGGAAAAGTACTACAATGACGCATGCAAGGAAATAGAAGCAGAAACTATTAGAGGAAGAACAAGATCAGCTTTCCTAAAGCTACGAGAGTTAAAGAAAAAGTTCCAGCCTCAAATTGGAATGTTACAAGATGCTCAAGGTTCTATGTTGAATGATGCTGAGAAGATCAAGAAAAGAAGGAAGGAATATACAGAGTTTTTATATGATAAAGATCAAGTGGACCAACAGCCGTTTCAACCTGTACCTTATGATCTGGAACCATTGGTGATGAAAGAAGAAGTTGAAGCAGCATTGAAAGCCTTATCAAAGAACAAAGCACCAGGCATTGATTGCATTCCCATAGAAGTATTACAGCAATCTGATGCAGCTGTTACCGTACTTACAAGGCTCTGCCAAGAAATATGGAAGACAGCATCATGGCCAACTGACTGGAAAATATCTGTGTTTATACCAATACTAAAGAAAGGTGATCCAACTGACTGTGGAAATTATCGCACAATCGCTCTGATCCCACATGCCAGCAAGATTCTACTGAAGATTATTCAAAAGAGACTACAATCATACCTGGAACAAGAACTACCTGAAGTGCAAGCATGGTTCAGAAAAGGGCGAGGAACGAGAGACATCATTGCGGATGTGAGATGGATCCTTGAAAAGACTAAAGAATACCAAAAGGATATCTATTTGTGCTTTATCGACTATAGCAAAGCTTTTGACTGTGTAAACCATGAGAAACTCTGGGCCACATTAAGAAGCATGGGTATACCAGAACACCTGATCGTTCTCTTGCACAATCTGTACATTGATCAAGAAGCAACAGTTCGAACGGAACAAGGAGAAACAGAATGGTTTAAAATAAGCAAAGGTGTAAGACAAGGCTGCATACTTTCCCCCTACCTGTTTAATTTATATGCAGAACAAATCATCAGAGAAACAGGATTGTATGAATACAACAGAGGTGTGAAGATTGGTGGAAGACTCATCAACAACCTTCGCTATGCTGATGATACCACATTACTGGCGGAAAGTGAAGATGATCTGAAACATTTGCTTCTCACAATCAAAGAACATAGTCTCAAAATGGGCCTGCACCTTAATGTAAAAAAGACAAAGATCATGACAACTGGCATAATCAACAGGTTCATCGTCGAAGGAGAAGAAATTGAAATCATGAATAACTTTAACCTACTTGGATCAACTATCAATAAAGAAGCAACAAGCAGTCAAGAAATCAGACGACACATTGCTCTTGGCAGAATGGCTATGAAAGACCTAGATAAGATTCTCAAGAGCAGAGATGTCTCTCTCCATACAAAGATTCGACTTGTTCAAGCCATGGTATTTTCAATAACATCATATGGATGTGAAAGCTGGACAGTGAAAAAGATAGACAGGAAGAAAATTGATGCCTTTGAATTATGGTGCTGGCGGCAAATACTGTGTATACCATGGACTGCCCGAAGAACAAACCAGTCTGTACTAGAGGAGATCAAACCTAAGCTTTCTTTAGAAGCTCAGATGACAAGACTTCGACTTTCATACTTTGGACACATCATGCGGAGAGAGAGAGATCATTAGAGAAAGACATCATGCTTGGCAAGATAGAAGGTCAACGCAAAAGAGGAAGGCCAGCAATGAGATGGATCGATACAATAACAGCTGCTACAGGTACAAGTCTGTCAACAATGAGCCGCCTGACTGAAGACCTAACACAATTTAGGATAGCTATCCAGAGGGTCGCCATGAGTCGACTCGGACTTGACGGCACTTAACAACAAACAACAACAGTCAATGCCCCTAAAATAATCATCCTTACTTTGGAAGACCACAGCTCCCCCTTTATCATCCCCTCTGATGATGATCTGATCATTCTCTGCCATTTGCGCCAGGGCTGTCCTTTCCATCCTGCTGATGTTGGAAAAATTGTGCCTGAATGTGGATTACAAAGCCTGAAGTTCCTTCACTATCAATGCCTGAAATGTGGTTATGGTTGGGTCCACAGAACCAGGAGGTATCCACTTAGAGGAAGCCCTGATCACCAAGGTGTCACTAGAAACGGTCTTGTCCTCAAAAAATTTTACAACTTGCAATTTCCTGAAAAATGTATGTAAACAAACCCTCATTTTGAAGGCATCATATTTAACTGTAGAGACAAAAGATAAGCCTAAATTCAACACCCGCTCTTGCTGAGACGTAAGAGGACAATGGGTTAAGTTGATAACTGTTTTTGCGGTCGCTGCTTGAACCGTTGTCTGGTGTTGGGAGGATCTACCCAGTGGTCGTCTAAGTAGGATCTCCGTGGACGGCAGCCGTATGCAGGACCTGACCGAAAATCCTGGTGCCCCTTCAAAGCATTATCCAAACCTTTACGGCGAGTATTTCTATCAGTAATGCCTGTGCTGTCATCAGTATCTTCAGAGGAAATGTCAAACGAAACCCATTTCAAAGGCTCATCCCCTCCCTTCTCATACATCCATCTATAAACCTTTGCGGTATCATAATCAGTTTTGTCTTGGTTGAATTTCTTCAACTTAAAGCTCTTCAAATATTAAAAAAAACACAATTGTCTTTCGATACCATCAATCTTGTTCTGATACAACTTCTCCTCCGTAGATTGTTGTAATGTGTGCTTCATCTCTTCAATCTGTTGGCCCAAAATATCTTCCTCAAGTATTTTATGCTCTAATATTAATGCTATGAGATCAAAATTGCATTTATTAAGTATCCCATTCCATTTAGAGATGAAATCGGCATCCGACAAAAATCTTAGGGGCCTGGGTCATCCGTAGGCTCCTGGTGATGATGCAAGATTTTAAATATTGAGTCATTGAAGCCCCATGCAACTGGGCCTGAATTAGACATTTCCTAAGGGCCTTTAAGTCCAAAAAGGAAGGGTTATGTGCATCCTCATGCTTGACCTGCGTGTCAAAAAAAAGGCAATCATTGTGGCGCTTGAAACAGGGTTGTTGGTCAACTCGAAATGTGCACGTCATGTAGCTTTCTGTTCCAGAACTGTTTGCTGACAAGCAGCTTCTGCTGCCACACCTGAGTTTACAGATAAGTGCTTTTCAAGTGTTTTTAGAAACTTATTGATTAAAATGAACATGGCTGGGTTATGAGAGTGAGACGTTTTCTTTCTCCTCTCACTGGCTTGTCTGACAAAAAAATATAATTTTGAGAGCCTTGTTTTTGTCACTTTGGTGATTTCTTTCTTTTTTTAAATTGATTTTGTCACCATTGGGGGTTTATTTTTGGATTGTATTCTATTTTATGGAAATTTCTTTTGTTATTGTGTGATTTATACCTTGTAAGATTTTTGAGCAGTTTACTGAGAAAACATCATATAAAAGTAAATAAAAATAGTGGAACTGATTAAGTAAAGGCGATGGGATCCTTGTACTTGGTATTATTGTGCCTGGGGGCAGAGACTTGAGGTCAATATTAGTTATCAGTTCCACCAGATTCACCTTCAATATCATTGCAGTTTGAATATACTTGTATTACTCGTGTCACTTAAAATTAAATGACTACCTGAACAACTCTAAAATAACCATGTGCACAGTGCACTTTTACTTGTTATGTTCACTTGGCCAAAGTAACCAACTGCTGACAATATACAACCAAATTAATTGTAGCATGCAAATTACATTTTAACATTTCATGTAATCATAAAATCCTGTGTCATCTGGACAGAAAAATGCACAAAAGCAGTGCAAAGTTAAAATTATATAATTTTCTTTTACAATAACACACTATAAAGTGATTCAGATGTTTACAAAATCATGAAGCAAACACTATGAACAGGCAGCAATTATTGCAAGCTGATGAGAGATGAGAGGGACTGACAACAGCAAAGGTATAGTTATTATCAGAGATTTTTGAATTTTACAAGTAATTGTCAAAGATCTACAAAATATACCCAAAGTAATATTAACAAACACCAAAAATCATGAAAAAATAATAAATGCTCATGCGCAGGTTATAAACAGAACTGTTGATGCCATTTTGATGGAGAAAAGACTTTGCTTCCAGTCGAAGTATAGGTTGGAAAAGTGTAGATGAACCCCTCTGAATACGAGGTGCTTAACAGGATACCTCCATGGTATGAGCAGTGCCTTGAGTCTCATCTGCCTTAGATGCTTTGGATGTCCTTTCCACCTCGGTAGTCGTGGTTAGGGAGCACCTTTGGAGGGCCTCTATAGATCCTTCCACCATGGTATTGCTGGTGTGCTGGCTGCAGGGGACATCTATAGAGCCTTTGTTCTGGTGTGGGAACAGCTGCGGGGGCCCTCTACAGATCCTGCACTAGAAGAGGAGTGAGGTCGGGATCGCATTAATCTGGTCATGCTAGCTGTTGACACTGTAACAAAAAACAGTATATGAATAAGTCTGTTTATATCAAAGATTACTAAGACACAGTAGATCTATAAAAGGAGCTAAGTGTTAATTTATTTCAGAAATTCCCACATTTGTATCACAATAAACAAAATAATTCACAGAATCTGGATAACTCAAGTGGGTTTGCCAGAATTTGGAAGAATAAAGTCACTTCTCATCAAATATTCAATAAAAATGAGCATTCTCCCCTCCTAATTTCCCCATTCACAATTTCAAGCATTCACGTCTTTTCAGTTTAAAAATAGAGGTACCCAGATCTTGAAGGCAGCAAAAAACTGTCTGATTTTCAGATATTGCTATGCAAAAATATAAATCTGCATACAGGGGTGGCTCAAGGCAATCTGCTGCCTGAGGCAAAGAATAAGATGGCGCCCCCCCCCCCCCACCTTAGAGAGGGTGGGGCTTTTTCAGAAATCCAATCAGAGACTGAACCAAACCAAAAAGCCGATTAGATTATATGGAGGAAATGCAAAATGTTTGCACACAGGGCCGTAACAAACTGCAATCGCACCCTGTGCGACTTGCAGCTCGGGCGCACACCCTCCTCTTCCCCCCATACCTCCGTCCAGCTCTGCCTGCTCTTTCCCTGCTGCTGCCGCCCTCTGTTTTTTTCAAGGCGGCAGGGAAAGAGCAGGCAGCGCTGAATGGAGGTATGGGGAGGAGGAGGGGGGCATGCGTCCGATCTGAAAGGCACCGGCAATTTAAGCAGATCTGTCCCTCCCTACTCTGACATTGCGTCGTCGGAGGGAGGGACCAGACCTATTAAAGAGCTGCGAAAAGGCTTGGGGGGCGCATTTCAGCTGCTTGCTATTGTCCTGCCAGCGGTGGCAGGGCAACAGCAAACAGCCAAAATGAGCCCCCCAAGCCTTTGCGCCCTGTGCGCTTGCACAGGGCTAGGTACGTTCCTGTTTGCACACCAAGGAACTAAAAGACAGCAAGAACCATCAGCACAGTTTATAAAACTTAATTATAACTCATTTTTATGTTGTTGTTATAAACTGCGTTATGGTTCTTGCTTTTTCTTTTTCAATATATATTTTGCATCCACAGCAGCTGCAGAGCAGAACCAGGACATTCACCCACAGAACTCAATATTTAAAAAAAACATTTGATTCTGATCATCTCACTAACAACAACCACCACCACTATTCTCCAGTATCAGGCATATTGTGAACTAATACAAAACTCTACAACAACGAGCAAACCTAACATACCATATCGGCACAAACTTCCAAAACTCACATAAGGAGCCCATCCAAAAAAAGTGTCACTGTAAATACTACAGTGGGCCCTGGAACATCCATACACTTATTTGAAAAGCTGAACAAGTCAAATTACTACAGTACAGTATAGATCTTTATGTACAAACTCCATTTTAACAGAACACCTGACTGCAGTCACACACTCACAACATTGCCCACGTTCCCATGTAAAATTGCCCACGTTCCCTGTAAAATAGTTATCTCCAAGTTATATTGCCCTGTTCAATGTAATTTCAGTTTGTTCAATGTAAACCGCCTTGATATCGTGAAAGGCGGTATATAAGAAGTGTTAACTAAAAATAAAATAAATAAACAACATCGACCCTCACCAAGTACAGAAGAAGTAAGCACAATCTAAAGTAAAAATAAAAATATGTAGGCAAAATTTAAACTGAAATCCCAGGAAGCCAGAGTCCACATACAAACATCAGATAAATAAGAGATGCAGTTCCCCAATACAGTGTAAAATATAAAGATAGCACAAAGTCCAATCACTAAAATTAAATAAAATTATTTTTTCTACCTTTGCTGTCTGACCATTTTATTCTCTGATCATGCTGGTCCCAATCTGAATCTTCTGCTTTCCTGTCTTCTCTTAGCTCTCTTTCTGTGGTCTATGATCCATCTGCCATTTCTTATCTCTTCTTTTGTTTTCTTCACTTCCATCCATCAGCCCATTTCCAGTTCCAGTAACCCTCCCCATTATCAGAACTTCCAGTCCTCTCCTCCCAGTACCATCCAATATCAACCACCTGGCATTCCCATGCCTGCCACTGGTGTCCATTCCCTTCCAGTCCCCCTCCTTCCCCACTGTCCAGCCCCTTCTAGTCCAAATACCATCCCAGGTATCGGCCCACATCCGTTCTCAGTGCCACCCTCCCAGTCAGCTCCCTTCCAGTCACCCTACGCTCTATCCATCCCCCTTTCAGTGCCATTTGCATGTCAGCTCCCTTTCAGCCTTCTCCCCATTACCCAGCCACCTACTACTCCCATCCCCAAGTGTCAGCTCCCTTCCATTCCCCATTCAGTACATCCCAGGTGTCAGCTCCTTTCCAGCCCCCTCCTTCCCCCGTGTCAGCTCCCTTCCTGCCCCCTCCTTCCCCTGGCAGACCTTCTCAGTATCTGCTCCCTTCCAGTCCTATTCTACCATCCCCCCGCATCAGCCCATTTGTAGCCCTAGCCCCTAGTTTTCTTCAAGGGCCAGCAGCACCCTTCTCCCCTCCCCCATTAGCCCATTTCCAGTCCTATCCCCCTTATCAGCCCATTCCAGTCCTAGCCCCCCAATCAGCCCATTACCAGTCCTAGCTCATTTCCAGTACCAGCCCCCCATCAGCCCATTACCAGTCCTAAGCCCCCTAATAAGTCCATTTCCAGTCCTAGCACCCCAATCAGCCCATTTCCTGTCCTAGCCCCCCTAAACAGTCCATTTCCTGTCCTAGCCCCCCCTAAACAGCCCATTTCCTGTCCTAGCCCCCCTAATCAGCCCATTTCCAGGCCTAAACTCACCAATCAGCCCATTAGCAGTCCTAGCCCCCTCCCGATCAGCCTATTTCCATTCTTAACCTCCCATCAGCCCATTTCCAGTTCTAACCCCCATCAGCCAATCTTAGCCCAGTCTTAGCCCTCCCCCCAATCTGTCCATTGCTATTTCCTGTGCAACCCCCCCCCCCCTCCACCAGCCCAGTTCTTCTTTAGGGAACTGGAAAAAAAAACTGGCTGCAAATGCTGCTGCCACTGCTGTCGCCACAGCAGTAGCAGCATGAAGTGCCCCGCGGTGGCTGCCTCCCCGGAAAAGCCCTCACCAACCTCCCCCCTGCGCCGGCTCAGCTTTACAGAGCTGCACAAAGGAAGAGTGTTTCCTTTTCGCGCAGCTCTGCTAAACCTGAACCCGCGGCGCTGGTGGGAAACAGGAAGCGCTGCGGGCTCAGCTTTAATAAAGCCCCGCGAAAGGGAAACACTGTCCCTTTGCGTGGCTTTGCAAAACTGAGCCGGCGCGGGGGGGGGGAGGTTTGTGAGGGCTCTTCCGGAGAGGCAGCCGCTGCGGGGCACTTCATGCTGCCGCTGCAGCAGCATTTGCAGCTGTTTGTTTGGGGTTTTTTTATTATTTTGAAGGCCGAGTGAGGCTGTCTTTTTGGGGGCAATTTTTGCCATCCCAAAAAGATGCCGCCTGAGGCTACCGCCTCACTCGGCCTCATTATAGAGTCACCCCCATCTGCATACTACTGAATCTGCATGCATGCAAGACTCTCATCTGCATATTTGGAGTTTAGATTTAATTACTTGCATTTCCAAACCTAAAATCAAGGTGAGTTATAATCAGGCCACTTGGCAATAGTGATCATAGCATGATCGCGTTTCATCTAATTAATGGAGGAGGGATGGTAAGGAAACCCACAGTACTACCTTTTAACTTTTGAAAGGGAGACTATGATAAAATAAGGAAAATAGTTAAGAAAAAAACTAAAAGGAGCAGTTGCAAAGGTTAAAGACTTACATCAAGCTTGGGTGTTGTTGAAAAATACTATCTTGGAAGCCCAGACCAGCTGTATTCCACACTTTAAGAAAAGTGGAAGGAAGTCCAAAAAACTGTCAGCACGGTTTAAAGGTGAGGTCAGAGAGGCTGTTGCCAAAAAAGCATCTTTCAGGAAATGGAAAAAAAGAGCCAAACGACGAAACCTGGAAACAGTACAAGCACTGGCAATCTGCTGCCTGGAGCTGGCAATTCCTGTCCTCTCATACAGTTTTGGGATTGTGGACTGACCTCATAAAGAGCTTGAAAAAACTGGATGTGCGAACAAGAAAACTCCTCCATGCTCATGAAGTAATTTACCAAAATCAGTGTATGCCAAGATTGTACATTCCTAGAGCTGAAGGAAGGCTAGGACTTATATAGATTGACTACACCTACAGAGCTACTATCGTAGGCTCCAAGCCTATCTGACAGCATCATCGATCCAAATACGCAAAAAGTGCTGAAATATGAAAGTAAACGTCCAGAATCTGTCTCCATCTTCAAACTTGGACAAGCGTTACAAAGATTAGAAGGAAACAGTGAGAATCCACAGGCGTACATGGGAAAGGAAGTAACAGAATTTGCAAAACAAGAGAAAAAAAAACTCTTCAAAGAATTAGATCAGCAGGCAAGGAAAAACAAGTGGCATATGCACAAATACAGTGGAAAATACAGAGTGTTATTCAAGAACCTTATGTCGATCAAGAACGGACTCATGAATGATTGAGGAGAGGTGAACTGAAACTAAAGGATGAAGGATTGATAGTTGCAGCCCAGGACAGCGGATTACAGATGAGATAATTTACAGCGAGTATTGAAAAAACTGGCACAACAGACATATGCCGATTCTGTAAGAAAGAGCTGGAAACAGTGACTCACTTAAAGAGTAGTTACTCACCTGTAACAGGTGTTCTCCAGGAGCAGCAGGAATCAGTCCTCACATATGGGTGTCATCTCATTCAAATGACATAGCTAAGAACAGCACACAAAAATGAAAAATAAACTATGTACAACTGCAACTCCAAGGGGAGGAGGGAGGGTTGTGAGGACTGATTCCTGCTGCTCCTGGAGAACACCTGTTACAGGTAACTACTCTTTCTCCAGGACCAAGCAGGAAGTCAGTCCTCACATATGGGTGACTCCCCAGCTCTGGGCTACCGAGGAACCCAGGCTGAACAAGAGAACTCCCTCTAGTCTCAGCAGCAAAGAAAGGCTTTTCAAGGACAAAACCTCCACCGGTAGCCCAACAGAGGGCAGGAGTTGCCTAAACCTCAAAGAGATTCCGGAGTACTGCCTGGCCAAAAGCACTGTCCCTACGGGACTCCCTCTCCAGGCAGTAATGGGCCGCAAAGGTCTGGCATGAAGACCAAGTTGCAGCCCTGCAGATGTCTACCAAGGGCACAGAGCGGAGATGAGCCACTGAGGCAGCCATTGCCCTGACACGATGGGCCGTGACCCTACCCTGCAAAGGAAGGTCAGCCGCCTTGTAAGCCCAGGTGATACAGTCAGCCACCCAGATGGACAAGGTACGCTTGGACACAGCCAACCCCAACTTATTGGGGTCAAAGGATACGAAGAGCTGAGTAGCCCTTCTATGCCCCTGCGTACGGTCAAGGTAGAAGGATAAGGCCCTCCTACAGTCCAGGGTATGCAGGACTGCTTCAGCCTGGCTAGCATGAGGCCTAGGGAAGAACTTTGGAAGAACCACCTCCTGATTGAGGTGGAAAGAGGAGACAACCTTAGGGAGGAACTTTGGATGAGTCCTGAGGACTACCCTGTTCCTATAAATCCTGGTGTAAGGCCTGTCACAGACCAGGGCCTGAAGCTCACTTACTCGCCTAGCCGAGGTAAGGGCTATCAGGAAGAGGGTCTTCCAGGAGAGGAAGCGTAGTGGACATCGGCTCAAAAGGTGGGCGAGTCAGTTGCTGCAAGACCACATTCAGCTCCCACTCAGGGGCAGGAGGAAGGATGGGAGGCTTGAGCAAAAGCAAGCCCCTGAGAAAGCGGGACACCAAGGGGTGACCAGATAGAGATTGCCCCTCTACCAATGAGTGGTGACCTGCTAGAGCTGAGAGGTGGACCCGAACAGAATTGGACTTAAGTCCCTGATTGGATAAATGCAGTAAGTACTGAAGAACTACGGGCACAGTACAGGAGAAAGGATCCTCTGTATTGTAGGTGACACCACACAGAAAACCTCTTCCACTTGAGAGCATAGGTTTTCCTAGTGGACTGTTTCCTAGAGGCTAGGACAACCTCCTCAACTTCCTGAGGTAGGTCCCAGGGAGCCAAAACTACCCTTGCAGCCTCCAGGCCATCAAATTGAGAGATTTGAGATTGGGGTGCAGAAGGGAACCCTGGTCCTGTGTGAGAAGGTTGGGTTGCAACCCCAGAGGCAGTGGAGGATCTACCGCCAGTTGAAGCAGCAGAGGAAACCAAGGCTGTCTCGGCCACCTGGGAGCTACCAGCAGGACCGAGGCCTTGTCCCGGAGAATCTTGAGTACAGTTCGGGCCACCAAGGGCGTGGGAGGAAACGCATAGAGGAGGCCCTGAGACCAAGATATCAGAAAAGCATCCGCTGCTATCCGCAGAGGATGTGGTTGCCTGGAGCAGAACTTTGGTAGTTGCTTGTTCATGGGGCTGGCAAAGAGATCCATCAAAGGGAGACCGCATTTCAGGAAGATCTTCTGAACCACTGAAGGATGCAGCTGCCACTCGTGGGGCTGCAGTATCCTGCTTAACCTGTCTGCCAGGTAGTTGTCCTGGCCTGGAAGGTACACAGCCCTGAGGAGCATGTTGTGCTTGAGGGCAAAAGAACAAAGGTCCTGAGCTTCCCGACAAAGGATCCTGGACCCAGTTCCGCCCTGTTTGTTCACATAAAACATGGCAACCTGGTTGTCTGTCTGAATCAGGACAGACTGATGAGCCAGGGTAGGAGTGAAAGCTTTGAGTGCTAATCGAATAGCTCTGAGTTCGAGGAGATTGATCTGCTGTGCAGCTTCCCAGGGAGACCAGAGGCCCTGGGTGCACTTGCCAAGACAATGCGCTCCCCAGCCTTGCAGGGAGGCATCTGTTGTTAGCATCACTGTGTAACCTGGAATCTGAAAGGGCACCCCTTTCAGCAGACTGGGTGGGTGTAGCCACCAGTTGAGGGAGTGCAGAAATGGTCTGGACACCCTTAAAGACTCTGGGGGCAGAGGTGAGGCCAAAAGACAGTACTCTGTACTGATAATGGTTTCCTCCCACGATGAACCTTAGGTACTTTCTGTGGTCTGGATGAATGAGGATGTGAGTGTACGCATCCTTTAGATCTAAGGAGCATAGCCAATCTCCCTGCTGGAGGTAGGGCAGAAGGGTTCCAAGAGTAAGCATCTTGAACCTTTCTTTCACTAGGAACTTGTTGATGTTCCTGAGGTCCAGAATGGGGCGAAGGCCACCGGTCCTTTTGGGCACCAGGAAATACCTGGAGTAGAATCCGTGACCTTGCAAGAGGGGAGGCACAGGCTCCACCGCTCTGTCCACCAACAGACCCTGAAGCTCCTGACGGAGGTCTGTGTGCAAAGGAGGCCTTGGAGACTCCCCTGGAAAATATGGGGGTGGCAGTTGGTGGAAATGGAGGGCATATCCCTTGTGGATGATGTCCAGCACCCAACTGTCCCCGGTGATAAGGGGCCACTGGTGGGCAAAGAGGGCGAGACGACCTCCTGTGCAGGGTTGGGAGAGCAGTGGAGGAGAGGCTATGTTCAAGGAGTCAAAAGCCCCCACCCTGCTGAGTAGTAGCAGGGGCCGGAGGCTTGGGGGTCCCTCTGCCTACGGGGCCCATTACCCTGGCCCTTGGCTTGCTGACCCTGGGGGGCAGCTTGAGCAGCTTGATATTGTGGGTACTGTTTGTAGGCAGTGCCCTTCCTTGGGTAAAAGGGCTTTTTACCCGAGCCCTTCTTTTTATGAGAAGGGGCAGAGGTCTTCCTTGACAGCCTTGTCCGGGTGAGGTGCTCGGTCTCGAGCTGAGTGGCCTTCTCGGTCATGGGCTTGCCAAACAGGTTTTCACCTCGGCAAGGGATATTGACCAACTTGTCCTGAACCCATGGCTCAAGGTCCGATGACTGCAGCCATACCTGGCGTCGAGCCGTGATGCCGGCTGCCGCAACTCGGGCCGAAGCCTCGAAGCCATCATAGGCGGCATGGGACATGAACTTCGAGCAGTCCCGAATCCCCGAGGACAAGGACTTAAATCTCTGCAAGGGTTCCCCGGAGAGACCAGCAGAGAATCCGGCTAAACCCTTGGCCAGATCCCACAAGTACATGCCCATGTACAGCTGGTAAGACTGGACACGGCATGCAAGCATCGAGCCCTGAAAACACTTTCTACCGACGCCATCTAGGTTTCGGGCCTCCCTGCCAGGAGGCACCGCGGAGTGCATCTTCTGACTCTTCAGACGATGCATGGCCGATTTCACAACCATGGAATGGTGTGGTAGCTGTGCTTTCTGAAAACCAGGGCTCTTACGGAGCCGATAGATCGAATCGACTCGCTTGCTAAGAACCGGCGCCGAGGCCGGTGCCTCCCACATACGGAAGAGGAGCCATTCCAGCATCGGAGGAACCGGGACAGTAAAGGCCTCCTTCGGAGGATTGTCATATTGCAGCGCCTCGAGCTCTTCAGTTCGAGGCTCTTCCTCGGGATCCGCCGGAATAGCCAAGGCAGTGGCCATATCCCGGACGAACTCCGAGAACCAGGTGTCCTCCGGAGGGGACCTCCTCCGGGGCTCAGACTGCGGTGAGTCCGAAGGGACGCACCGAGTCTTAAAGGTGTCGGGAGACTCCTCGTCCTCCGTCTCCCAAGCCAACTCATCCGAGGAAGAGTCGGGGTCCGACCCTGCGGGGCCCTGGAGCACCCGCCCCGACGCCGGAAGCACCGGCGTCGATGCCCTCGGTCCCGAACGGAAGGTCGAGGTGGACCGCAACCGAGGTCAACTCCGAGCCACGATGGACTCAAGTATCGGCTCGGTCTCCGGGGTCAACTTTGACGTCGATGTCCTGGTGGTCGGGGCAGATGCGCCAAACAGGCTGGCCATCAGTGCCCGCTGCTGCTCCATGAAGGCAGACATTCTGCTCTCCAAGGCTGTCATCCTGAGACTCAGCTCGGGAGACGCAGCAGCCACCGACTCGGGCCCCGGCGGCACCAGGCCCGACGTCGGCTCCCTGGGAGACGAGCCACGAGGACTACGGGGCTTACATGTCCAGGACGAGCCACGAGGACTACGGGGCTTACATGACTCCGGCTCCACACGAGGAACTTTGGCAGGCTTCTCCGGTTCCACAGGCCCAGGGCGGCGGTCGGGGGTCTTAGACCTGGCCTTCAAGGAGCCAGGGACCTCTTCCGACAATGCCCTCGCGAGCCGTTTCTTCCCCTTGCATTCCCAGTCGGGGGACCCCCTGTCCGAGGAGCTTTGATGGCGCTCGGGATCGGTATCACGAGATGTCGAGACTTCAGACGAGGTCCGGGCCCGGCCGGAGGCTGAGTCCGAGAAAAGCCTTTCCTTTTGCTGCTGGCGACTTCGTAGTGCCTTGGAAGACATTTTTCCACAGGCCCCGCACGACTTAGGATCGTGGTCGGGGCCGAGGCACCGAAGGCAGCAGTCGTGTGTGTCGGTGAGAGACATTAGTTTCTTACACCGATCACACTTTTTAAAACCACTGGAAGCCATCGGGGAAAAAAGAGTCCCCGCGAGGTCAAAAGACCGGCCTTCCGGGGAAAAAGAGAAAAAAGGGCGCGAACGCCAGCCACGAAGGGCAAAAAACGAAAAAGAGGAATCGGGCTCGATACCGGTGTACCGAACCCGGCGGGAGGGGAACTGGCGTCGAACCGGAAGAAAAAGAGCAAAAAATCGCTGAAAAATCTAATTTTAACCGGGAAAACTGGACACACGTCCGGTGGGCTTCACGGAAAAAAAGAGACTGAGGTAAGATGGCACCTTTAGGCGGGAAGGGAACCGCGCATGCGTGTCTGCATTCCCAAAGGCTTTCATAGAAAGCTGGGGAAATGCTCCGCTGGGGTTTCATCGGCGCCGATGACACCCATATGTGAGGACTGACTTCCTGCTTGGTCCTGGAGAATAGCAGGCTGTGAAGTTCTGATGGTGAAAAATTTCTATACAGAAAGACACAACAAAGTAGTACACCTCCTCCATTGGAAACTCTGTAAACACTATAACATCACTGTCCCTGAAAAGCACTGGGATCATGACCCTAAGAGAATAACAGAGAATGAAGAAGTTAGATCACCTGGGACATTCCCATTCTGATGGATAAGAAACTGGATGCCAGGAAACATGAGATAGTGGTAAAAGAGAAGAATACCAGAAAGGCATTGATAATAGAAGTGTCAGTACCAAGTGATTATTCTGTGAATCGCTTGGAGAGGCAGAAGATCCTGAAGTACCAAGAAATGCAGTCAGAGACCAAGAAAATGTGGCAGAAAGGTTCAGAAATATTTCCCATTGTACTGGGAGCCACAGGCTTGAAAAAGAAGAATTTCCAGGCACATCTTGACAAACTCCCTGTACATGTTACATCTTACGAACTCCAGCAGGAGGCTCTCTTTGGCACGATGTACATACCCATACAATGCAAGTATTATGCCAAGTATTAGTAGTAAATTTGAGAGACTTAGATCATACTCCCCATACCCTGGCTTAGAAGTGAGGTTCACAACTGCCATAGTATGCGCAAAACTAACCCATTTGGAGAAACTACCCCAGAAAGACCTGGAAAGAGTGACTCATCTCATAGCTGGCTGTGAAGTTCTCAGGGCAGAAAATTTCTATACAGAAGGGCACAACAAAGTAGCATGCCTTGTCCATTGGAAAATCTGAAAACACAACAATATCACTGTCCCTGAAAAGCACTGGGATCATGAATCTAAGAGAATTACAGAGAATGAAGAGCTTATGATCACCTGGGATATTCCCATTCTGACAGATAAGAAACTGGATGCGAGGAAACCCAACAAAGTGGTAAATGAGAAAAACACCAGAACAGCATTGAGAATAAAGGTGATTATTTTGTGAGGCAGAAGATTCTGAGGTACCAAGAAATGCAGTCAGAGATGAAGAAAATGTGGCAGAAAGATACAGAAATTTCCCATTGTATTGGGAGCTTGATAATGAAGAACTTCCAAGCACATCTTGACCCATACTTGTTACGAACTCCATAAGGAAGCTCTCTTTGGCACGATGTAAGGACTACACCAAGCATTAGCAGTAAATTTAAGAGACTGAGATCACGCTCTACATATGCTGGCTTAGAAGTGAGGTTCATGACTGTCTAGGTATGTGCAAAACTAACCCATTTGGAGAAACTGCCCCAGGTGATTAGTGCTTATAGTCCCTTGTATTGGAGAGGGTGTGGGGCAGAGGGAAGCATTGGCATTTGTTTTGGGGCTGCGAGAAGATGAGGAAGTATCGGGGTATGGTTTTGGAGCTTTTTGCAGCCACATCCGGTTTTAGGGTACAACTCTCTCCTGTCATTCTTCTGCTTTTCTCTTTTCCCACTATGATTGTTTTTCTTGCATCAAGCTATTTATCATTTCAAATGGGGGTGTTTCAGATCATCATAATTTCTTCATTCTATTAGGGATATGATACCTGGGCTTTTCTGGTACAGCAGTGATTTAATATTTGCAGTTTGCAGTGGATGAGACATGCTACTTTATTGTGTCTTTCTGTATACAGATTTTCTTCCATTAGACATTTGCAGCATGCAATGAGATGAGTTAACTGTTTCAGCTCTTTCTTACAGAATCTGTATTTGTCTCTTTTATCAGGTTTTCTATGCTGGCTGTGAACAAAATCCACTGTTTTGGGCTGCATCATCAACCTCTCATCTTTACAACTTTATTTTTTCACCTCTCCTTAACTATTCCTGTGTTCAGTTTTCATCAATGTAAGGGTTCCTCAAGCAGTGTTCTATATTTGTCATGATATTTATGCATTTGTCACTTGTTCTTTTTTGTTTGATGATCTAATTCTTTAAAAAGTGCTTCCTCGTTTTGCAGATTCAATTGTTTCTGCCCCTATTTTGTGCTCATAGATTGTCCATCATTCTTTCTGTTTTCGGAATGCTTGGAAGGATAGAAACTAACTGTGAATGTTTTTTTCTTCAGTACCTTCTGCATGTACATAAGAACATAAGACATGCCATACTGGGTCAGACCGAGGTCCATCAAGCCCAGTATCCTGTTTCCAACAGTGGCCAATCTAGGTCATACGTACCTAGCAATATCCCCTAGTAGATCCATTGATGCTGCTTGGAGGCCTATGATTAGATCTTGGAATGTAGCTGAGCTTACATGGATTCTTACCAATTATCTCATGGACATGGAGATGTTTTCTTGTTCTTCCATCCAAATTTTCAATATGAGGCCCATCTAGAATTCCAAGCCAGTATAAAACTACATGGATTCCAAGATGATTAATGGCTTGTATCATATTCTGTGCTGTTAAGGCTGATCTCTTTTCTCAATAATTTGCTTTGGATTGTGCTCCTTCCTCCACTCCTAAATATTTACATATAGCTTCCTGTGCAAGTTTCTTTATGTCACAACCGTCAGTCAGAGAGATGTTTGTAGTTTTACTTGGCCTCCTTTAAGGAAGGCTGCTTTAACACATTTATCCAACCCAAAAGATATCTTGATGCCATCTGAATTTTTTTTTACCACTTTATTGATGATCACTGGAGCTATGAAGAATGTTACCAGTGTGTCTTTTGTATTTCGAGTTTTTAGGCCAGGGTCCCTATCACGATTCCATGGCCATCATAGGGGTTGCATGTTTCTGCCCTTCCAGCATAGCCAAGCAGTCCTCACGGAACTGCCATGGTTCGCCCAGACCGAAGTGCAGCGATGGTAGGTGACTGCAGCAAAGACATTTCTTTCTCTGTTCTTTTTCCCACTCTTACTCCCTCTCCCTCTCCCTTCCTTCTTCCACACTTCAATCCTCTCATGTCATCTGGGGTCTTCAAGGGAAACAGCAGCAACACACCACACTGGGGAACATCCTACCTGTCCAGAGACCAAATACTGTGCCTCACATAGGTGTACAAAGCAGAACACATTTGCACACATGTGAGAGGCACACCTGGGATTCAGACAGGAAAGGAGGAGGCATGGCTACCATGAGAGCCCACTGGCAGTCCTGTGGATGGAGTACACTCAACCAGATATCCTATATGCTGACAAAACTCCAAATTACAAATGCCTTCTTTCCTTTCAGAATCTATAAATAGATGTACCAGTGAAATTGACCCTCTATTTCATGGCATTTTCTCTTACATTCCCAGATTTGGGGTCAGGCAGTGGGGAAAAGGACACATTCAGGAGCCTCACTGAGGTAGCCAGGGAGGTGGTTGTGCATGCAGGCTGATCAAAATCGGGACCTGGCCTGTACGTACAGGCCCTAGACCCAATTCTGATCCCACAGGGCACATCTAGCCCACGCAGGATCAGAATCGGGTCTACCTCTGAGTGTCCTGATTCTGATCAGCCGCATAGGGGGCTGGACAATCACATTGAAATGTGCCTCATACTGAATGAAGGCAGATAAAGACCAACATAGTCCATCTAGTCTGCTCAGTAAGGTGGCTAGAGTCATAGAGATGCACCTGCCCCTCTGGGCAGGTTACTCCCTCCATGCCTTTAGGGTTGTACCTGACATTCCAGACAGGTTGCCCCACTCTCTTTAGAAGTTATTTACGTTCACTTTGATTCCATCCTCTTGCTATGTACCGTGACCTCCTATACCAAAGTACTATTAGGAGACTGTTTCACCATAGAGCTTAAATGAACGGGACAACGTTTTGCAGAGTCATAAAAACCAAGGAATATGATCAACACTACTAACGGACTACAGAGAGAAAGGTTGTGCAAACTAACCCATTTTGGGGCACTACCCCTGAGAGAAACAAAATGATCCACAGTGCTGACCATACTTCATTGGAGTAGATAATTGAAATCACTGAACATATCTGATGGAAATCTGACACCTTTTTGTCAGTCCAAGAAGAAGGAAGCAACTGGAAATTATTCAGCAGAGAAGCCAGAGATCAATCCTGTATTCTTCCATTTGATTTAGTTGATATAGAAATTTGTAAAGATCTGGATGTGGAAGTCCATTATGTACCTCATTCTACAGGTATTGAGTCATTTCCTCATTTTGTGCTGTCAATGAAACTAATAAATATTACAGTTTGGTTAACTGGCTATGCACACAACGAGGAATTTGTCTGACGTTGCTACTGGCAAAGGGATTGCAGCAAGTGATGTTGGCCAGTGACAGATTTACAAAGTTTACTATTGCTATGAAGACCATTTATTAATGCATTACTTACTGTAGCCGATTCCCTGTACAAAGTACTTGAAGGCTTCTGTTAGCTTCCCAGGCTGAAGGAGAAAACAAAAATGCATAATTCCAGTTTTAGATTTGCTATTCTTAATAAAGCATAGTTACTCACCTGTAACAGGTGATCTCCGGGAACAGCAGGAATTTAGTCCTCACATATGGGTATCGTCGATACCGATGGAGCCTGGACGGGAACGCTCACCAGCGTCCAATTAGAATGCTTTTGGGAGCATCCCACAGTGCCTGTGTGCTGCCTTCCCGCCTTTCCCAACTGCCTCTCTCCAGTTGAGTTTTAGAGCTGAGACAAAGAGAGAGAGAGGGAAAGGAAAAGAGATAGATAGAGAGATACAACTCCTAGGGGAGGTGGGTGGGTTGTGAGGACTAAATTCCTGCTGTTCCCGGAGATCACCTGTTACAGGTGAGTAACTATGTTATCTCCAGGAACAAGCAGGAATGTAGTCATCACATATGGGGACTCCCTAGCTTTAGATGCCAGGGAGAGACCCCAGAAGTTGTGTGTCCCTGAGAAGGGCTCCACCTCCCCCCATGGATCTCTGGCATCCTACCAGGGATGGTGGGTAGGAGTTGATTAGGTATGGAACAGGTGTTGAAGAACAGCCTGACCAAACAAGGCATCCCGGCAGAAGTCCTTGTCCAAGCAGTAATGGGCTGTGAAGGTATGAACCGAGGCCCAGGTGGCTGCTCGACAGATATCGTCGATAGACACAGAGTGCAGATGAGCCATTGAGGCTGCCATGGCTCTCACATTATGAGCAGTGACATGGCCTTCCAGAGAAAGGTTCTTACTCTGATAGGCGAAGGAAATACACTAAGAAATCCAGTTAGATAGAGTTCTCTTGGAGACTGGAAGTCCCAAATGAGAAAGATCAAAAGCAACAAAGAGTTGAGAGGACTTTCTGTGTTGCTGTGTTCTTTGCAAGTAAAAGGCTAAAGCTCTTTTACAATCCAAGGTATGAAGATTCCTCTCTGCATTTGATGCATGAGGACTTGGAAAAAACACAGGTAGGTAGACTGCTTGGTTCAGATGAAAAGGCGAGACCACCTTTGGCATAAAGTGTGGATGAGTCCTAAGGACTACCTTGTCATGATGGAACCTTGTATAAGGTGGAGTAGCTACTAGCGCTTGCAACTCATTAATGCGATTGCAATATGAAAGATAACCTTCCAAGAAAGGAATTTTAAGGAGGTGGTAGCTAAAGGTTCGAAGGGTGGTTTCATGAGCTGCCCAAGAACCAGGTTTAAGTCCCATGCCACCGGTGGAGGCCTAATGGGAGGCTTAGTTAGAAGAAGGTCTCTCATAAATCTTGCTGTAAGAGGATGAGAGGAAATAGGCTGTCCATTTAGAGGCTTAAAGGAAGCTGTAATAGCACTCAAATGGACCCTTACTGAGTTAGTCTTAAGTCCTGCATTGGATAAATGAAGGAGATATTCCAGCAAGGATTCCAGAGGTATCGCAAGGGGGTTAAGACCCTTTTGCGAACACCATATGTAAACCTTTTCCACTTGAAAGCATAAGAGCGTCTCATGGAAGGTTTCCTGGAAGCAAAAAGAATATCTTTTACTTGCTGAGGGAGATTGAGATCATGGAGATCTAGGCCTTCAGCAACCAAGCCCTGAGATGCAGAGACTGGGGAATGGGATGCCATAACATTCCGTCCTCCTGAGATAGGAGATCTGGAGCAGACCCTAACTCCAGGGAGGGAGCTTGAGAGAGATGTAGAAGCAGAGGGTACCACACTTGCCGTGGCCAATGTGAAGCTATGAGAATCATATGGCCTCTGTCTCTCTGAAGCTTGAACAGGGTTTTGGGAATTAGGGGAATGGGTGGAAAGGCATACAGGAAGTCTTGACCCCAATAAAGGAGGAAAGCATCCCTGGCCTGAGCCCCCTGAGCCGGAATTCTGCAACAGAACCGGGGAAGTTTGGCATTCCACGGACTTGCAAAGAGGTCTATGTCCGGGGTTCCCCAAATTTGAAAAATCTTGGCCACCTGGTCTGCATGCAGAGACCACTCGTGTGGAAGCAGAACTCGACTGAGTCTGTCTGCCCAAGAGTTTTGTATGCCTGGAAGATACACTGCCAGGAGATGAATCTGATGCTCTCTGGCGAGGACCCATAATCGCAAAGCTTCATTGCAAAGCGACAGAGAGCCTGTTCCCCCCTGCTAGTTCACATAGAACATGGCTACTTTATTGTCCGTATGGATGAGGACTGTCTTGCAGCTGAGCAGGGTATGGAACACTCGAAGAGCAAGGAAGATTGCTCTGAGTTCCAGAAGATTGGGTGGAGAGGTTGTGTAGATGAGCTCCCCAACCCATTGGAGAAGCATCTGTTGTGAGAGTTGCTTGGGGTAGAGGTTGTTGAAAAGGGGACCCCAGCAACAGGTTTTGAGTGGACTTCCACCACTGGAGGGTCAAAATAAGGCGACTTGTGTTTGCTATTTTGTCTGACAGGCATCCGGATGCCTGGGTCCATTGGGTGGATAAAGTCCACTGAGCTGACCTCATATGGAGGCGAGCATAGGGAACCACATGCACCGTAGATGCCATGTGGCCTAGTAATTGTAACATTTCTAGAGCAGTTAGATGAGACTTTAGCACTGCTTGAGAAGCTAACTGCACCATGCAAAGGCAACGAGCCTGGGGGAGATAGGCCCTTGCCCTTGTGGTATCCAACAAAGCTCCTATGAACTCCAGAGACTGAGTAGGAGCTAGACTGGATTTTGGGATGTTTATTACCAGCCCTAAATACTGAAGGATACGCATCGTGCAGGATAGAGAAGTCCTGGCCTCTGACTCTGTTGGTGCTCGAATGAGCCAATCGTCTAAGTAAGGGAAGACGAATATCCCTAGAGTGTGGAGAAATGCTGCTACTACAGCCATGCATTTCGTGAACACCCTTGGTGCTGAGGCCAGGCCAAAAGGAAGCACCCTGTATTGGTAGTGCTTTTGCTGAAAAAGGAACCAAAGGAACCTTCTGTGGGTTGGATGGATGAGGACATGGGTGTACGCATCCTTGAGATCTAGAGAACAAAGCCAGTCCTGACTCTGAAGGTATGGCAGCAGAGATCCGAGAGAAATCATCTTGAAATTCTCCTTGACAAGGAATTTGTTCAATTCTCTGAGGTCTAGGATAGGCCTATAACCCCCTGTTTTCTTTGGGATAAGAAAATAAGGGGAATAGGGGAGCGTCTTCATCTGCCGTCCGGGCACAGTGGAGGAGAGGAGGCTGGTTCCGTGGCTGGCGGCTCTGCGGGCAGTCGCCTGACGTCACCCCCAGGTCCTGGCTTAAAGCCCTTGCCTTGCTGCTTTTCACCGGGAGCGTCTTCATCTGCCGTCCGGGCACAGTGGAGGAGAGGAGGCTGGTTCCGTGGCTGGCGGCTCTGCGGGTAGTCGCCTGACGTCACCCCCCAGGACCTACTATAAATTTGCTTTTGCACGGCGCCAGCCGTCGGCGCGTCTTCTAAGGGGCGTGTTTTCAAAGGGGGTTGCATGCCCCGTGTGAGCCCCTTTGGAGCCGTTTTGGAGTTATTTGCAGTGCTGAGGAGGTATGCCAGGTGGCAAGCGCAAGAAGAAACCTCCTGCTGACGACTCTCAAGCAGGTGCAATTGAGAAACATTTAGTTTCTACGCCGCGTCCCGTCGTTCCAGGTACTGTTTCTCTTGATCCTATCACTGAAGGAGTGAGCTTGAGCTCAATCGAGCGTACCCCCCCCGCTTCCCCCTGGTTTTCTTGAGTTATCTGGGGAAGCCTCCCTTGTTATGTCCTCATCACAAGTTCTTCCCAAAGAGGTTGTCTGGAGTCGTCCTTCCCCTTTGTCGCCTAAACCGGCCGCCTCCACAGTTTCTCTCTCGGATGTTTGGACTATTGTCTCGCGTACGGAACATATGCTTATAGAGACTGTTCCCAAACTATGCCAGTTTACTAAGGATTCGGTTCAAAAGTTTCACTCTCTGGATTCCCAGATCGGAGATTGCAGCTTGGCTCTGGCGAAACTAGAGCCTCAGGTTAGTAGGTTTGCAGATTTTACAGCTCCTCATGCCAAGGACAGTTTTCTTTTGCATCAGAAGCTGGAGAATCTGGAAAACCTAGCTCGTAAGATGAATCTTCGTTTGTTGAATTTTCCCACTTGTTCAATGCTGTCTCCAATAATGCTCTTTAGGAAGTATCTGAAAGACACTCTCCTTCTTCCTCAGGCTGATTCTTGTTCGGTGATTAAATGTTATTATCTTCCTATTAATGTTTCTTCTAGTCCTGAGGATGGGGAGGTGTTACCAATATCAATTAAAGTTGATTTCAATTTAACAGCTTTTTTAGAAGATACACACGATGTGATCACTACTAGGGCCACTCTGTTGGTTACTTTATCCTCTGAGGATCATAAGATTTCTATTTTGAAGTCTTATTTCAAGAGGAGGGAGTTCCAATTTTGTGGGGATAAAGTATCGATATTTCCAGATGTATCACGTTCTACCCAGCTTCGTAGAAAGGCATTTCTTCTGTTAAAACCTAGGGTGCTTGCTTTGGAGGCCACTTTTTTTCTAAAGTATCCTTGCAAATGTTGTATTTCATTGCATTATGATAAATTTGTCTTTTTTTCCTCATCCGATTTGGAAAAGTGGATAGCTGAGTGGGAAAAGGCTCGTAATGTATCATGATTAAAACAGGAGGGCGGTCTGGGTACCTAAATTCGCCCGGCTAAAGTTGGCTACATCCTTTCAAGGTCTGGCCTTGTTTACTTAGTATGCTTATAGTTTTTCTTAGCTTTGTTTAGACTTTCCCCGAGACGTGGGCTGATTATTTGTATGGGTTTCTAAAATATTATTTTTCATTGTAATATTTGCTGTATTATTGGTTGTAATTGTTTTATACAATATGACTATGTAAAAGGTATCTTCATAAATAAATAATTAAAAAAAAAAAGAAAATAAGGGGAATAGAACACTGTACCCTGCTGATGAATGGGTACTTCTTCTATTGCCCCTAGGGCAAGAAGGATAGCGACCTCCTGACCTAACAGGTTGATGAGAGAGGTCGGAGAATTGAACTGCTTTACTATTGTGTGAGGAGGCATGCTTGAAAAATGAAGCTTTTACCCCTCCTTTATGATGGAAAGTGTACAGTGCTCTGCTGTTATTTGCCCCCATCTGGGGGCAAAATGACATAACCTTCCTGGAATGGTGGAAGGCTCTGGTCCCTTTAGAGCCAGGAAGGCTAAGTTCTCTAGTTGAGAGTCAAAGGCCATGTGGAGGCTGAGCCTGCTGAGCCAGCTGAGGCCTAGCAGTCTTTGCTTTTTTCTGTTTGGGTGGTTGCTGACTTTTCTTGGGAAGCTGACCTGCAGAACGTCCCTGCTGAACATAAGCAGGAAAAAATCTTTTCTTTTTAGAAAAGAATGGTTTCTTGAACAATTTTCTTCTAGCAGGATCAGCAGTGGACTTGGATAATCTATCCAAGGTGGAATTTTCAGAATCCATTTCATTGGCCTTTTCTTGCCAATCTTTACCAAACAGGTTCTCACCAGTACAAGGGATATTTCGCAATTTGTCTTGTACCCAGAGCTCTAGATCAGATGCCTGGAGCCAAGCAATTCTACGTGTACCTATGGCAATAGCCGAGGTTCTGCTTATGCACTCAAAGCAGTCAAAGGCTGCACGGTTGGAAAATTTAGAAACATCTTGGGCATGTTTGACCAAAGTGAGAAAGTCTTGCCTTTTATCCTCAGAAAGAAAAGGACTTAAAACCTCTAAATGATCTGTGACCTCCTTCAGGAACATTCCTATGTAGAGACTATAGGAACTGATCCTGGCAGAAAGCATGGAAGCTTGGAAGACCCGACGTCCAAAAGAATCCAGGGTTCTGCACTCACGTCCTGGAGGATTAGAGGCATGCCTCTTTGCACTCTTGATCCTTCTCATAGCTGATTCCACTACAATAGAGTGGTGAGGAAGCTGAGTCTTATGAAACCCAGGACAAGGAGGGACTCGATACATAGTATCGAGCCTGCGAGAATGAGGAGAGGTGGTAAGAGGTGTCTCCCACATTCTTAACATGAGATCATATAAAATCTCATGGATAGGCAAGGTAGCTGCCTCCTTAGGAGTTTTGGGATATTGTAGAATTTCCAACTCCTTGGCCCTTGGCTCTGTTTCAGGGGCCACAGTAATGGACAGGCCCCGAGCCACCTCCCTGATAAAATCCTGGAAGGAAATACCCTCTGGAGGAGAGATCCTGCGTTTAGGGGAGGAGAGCTCCTCTGGGAGAAGCATCGGTGCATCGACAGAACTATCAGAATCCTCAGATTCTTCTGAGGATGCGAAGTACCGTCTGTCCGGATGCTCTTGAAGGGCCCGATACCCATACCGACCAAAGTCAGTACCGGGAGTAACCGGTACCAGGGTATCGGTACCGGAGGTCATCGGATGACTGGGTACCGGCAAAGCAGGCATTGATGCCAATGTCAATGCTATCGATACCGGTGGAATTGTCTGTCGCGGTTCCGAGGGCGTCGATGCCGCAAGGAAAGCCGCCAGACTGCGTTCCATAGCCAGAACTCTCTTGTCTATCGACGCCACCAATGTCTGGATGTCGGTACCGGAGGAGACCGCCGGTACCCCAGAGCATGGCATCAGTAGTTCTGCCGAGGTCGAGGCCTCGAGAACATCCTGGAACCCCGATAATGCTTTGGAAGCCGAAGCCTCCCGCCGCGGTAATTTTGCCGGTGCAGAATCCTCGAGGGCAACAGCAGAGGCATCTCAATGCTTAGAAGGAGATCTACCCTTCGAGGACCAGCTGGATTTATGTTTAGTTACCTGAGATCCACGGGAGGAAGAAGCAGCCCTGGAAGACGTCGATGCCACCGAAGCTGCATCAAAGGGAAAAAGGGTACTGAGCTTAGCAGCTCGGTTCTGCCGACCTCTTTTAGACATCATGGCGCAGGACATACAATCCATGATGGAGTGGTCAGGACTTAAACATTTTAGACACCATTCATGGGTGTCGGTGACAGAAATGGTACCGCCACACTTGGTGCACTTTTTGAAACCTGAGGCAGGTTTCTCCATGGTAAGAAAAGATTTTGGGCCTAAGGTCCAAAAAAACCCCCGCATGCACCTGAAGAAAAAGAAAAACTTTTTTTTTTTAAAGACAGAAATAAGAAGAGAAATACCGGTGGTACCAGTAGAGCGTCGAGGAAGGCAGGTGCGACCACAAAAAAGAAATAAATAAAAGAGAATTCTTCTGCGGTGACAGGAACACGACCTGCTGGCTCCGCGGAAAAAGAAGAACTGGAGAGAGGCAGTTGGGAAAGGCAGGAAGGCAGCACGCAGGCGCTGTGGGATGCTCCCAAAAGCGTTCTAATTGGACGCTGGGGAGTGTTCCCGCGTAGGCTCCGTCGGTACTGATGATACCCATATGTGATGACTACATTCCTGCTTGTTCCTGGAGATATGTATACTGAATTTATCTAATTTAGCCACTGTGGATTGTAACAATCATCTTATGAAATACCAGACTGCAGTTGACAGCAATTTGACTAAGCATATCTTACCACCTCTACAATGGGCTTATTAAACAAGTCTTCAGCTGGGAGCTAATACCAATATTAATATTGCAAAATAGTCTGCAAAAATCATGGCAGTCTCTTTAAACACAGGGAAACTGCAGAAGTGTTTACCCCAGGAACCACATTCTTAAAACAATATTTCCCCTGCCACACAAGACAAAAGGTTTTTAAAAATTTTCTCAGTTTCTGATCTGCGCTATGAGAAATTAAGGCAGGCACAGGAAGAACTCTGTATGCCATAATCTTGACTTCAGCAAGAGTGGAGGGCTGTAGTTTCTCAATTTAACCTTCTGTAGCAAATAACATGAAGATACAGTTTGTGCCTACGAAAAGCACACCTGCATATTTACAATCTTTAAGTGGAAAGAAGTTGGAAAACGCACACCTGAAGTGGCACAACAGCACATTGTTGCTCCCATCACACTCTCTCCCTTCTTTCCCTGCAAACATACACAGACCGATATCCAAAAGGACTTATACGTTCATTGGGTATTTGTGATCGCTATACAAACAGAGGGGTCTGTTTACTAAGCGGCGCTAGCGGCTTCTGTGCGAAATCGGAGCCACAGCTCTGATTTTGCACGGAAGCCACTAGCACCACTTAGTAAACAGACCCCAGTGTTGGGCTGAAATCCTTTCAACTACCGACACTATTAGTATAGTAAAAAGGCAGGGGGGGGGAGGAGAGAAGGAAGAGCAGAATAGCAAAATTATCCACCTAGTGGTAATTTTCAGTCATATCTAGATAAGCTATCCATTTATTCAGGCCTGCAAGTGCCCCCCTCTCTCTCTCTCTATACCCAGTTCCTTAGTGCACTCATCTCTTTCCATGACTTTCAGTATCATCTTTACACTGATGACTCCCAGATCTACCTCTCTACATCTGAAATCTCTGCCTGCCTTTCTAACATCGCTGCTTGGATGTCTCACAGACACTTGAAATTGAACATGGCCAAAACTGAGCTTTTTATTTTTCCGCCTAAATCTTCCTCTCCCCTTCCTCCTTTCTCAGTCTCTGTGGATAACTCTCTACTCCTCCCTGTCTCCTCAGGTTGCAACTTTGGGGTCGTCTTTGACTCCTCTCTCTCCTTCTCCACACACATCCAACTGATAGCTAAAACATGCCGTTTCGTTCTCTACAACATCAACAAAATTTATCCATTCCTTTCTGAACACACTACTAAGATACTTATCCACTCCTTAGTCACCTCCATTTAAACTACTGAAACCTACTCCTTGCTGGTCTCCCTTTGAATCATCTCTCTCCCCTTCAATCTGTTCAACACACTGCCGCATGGCTAGTCTTCCGTCAGCCTCGTCATGCTTTAATTACCCCTCTTCTCAAGTCTTGCTATTGATCCCTTAGCCTTCTCCTCCTCCCCTTTCCTCCTCTCTGTTATCCAAATCCATTGATGAGGCTGTGACATCCTATAACTTTGCACTCTCCTCTGACTTGGATACTCTTGCTCCCCTTACCTCACGCCCTGTAAGGCGTTCTTCTCCCCAGCCCTGGCTCACACCCACTGCCCGATATTTGCGTTCCTGTTCCCGCTCTGCTGAGCGTCTTTGGCTTAAATCCTGCTGCTGTGCTGACCTTCTTCACTTTAAATTCATGCTTTTCTCATTCCAATCAGCCATAGCACTTGCCAAACAAGCCTACTTCACCCATCTGACTAGCTCTTTCACCTCTGATCCTCGTTGTCTCTTTAATATCTCAATTCTCTCCTCAATGTGCCTCCACCGCTGATTCCTCCCTCTTCCTGCCCAAACACTAGCTGATTTCTTCCATGATAAAATCCATAAGATTACCCTCCAATTCCCCATTACCCCTTCTACCTCACCTTTCTCCCATCTCTCTCCACTAACTTCTGCTACCCTCTCCTCCTTCCCTGTGGTCTCTGATGATGAAACAGCACTCCTTTCTTCCTCCAAACCCACCACCTGCTCCTCCGACCCCATCCCCACCCGTCTCTTATGCCTCATCTCATCCTCTATTGTCCCATTTCTCATAGCCTCAACCTATCCCTCTCCACTGCTACCTTCCCTCCTGACTTCAAGCATGCCATAGTCACACCCCTCCTCAAGAAACCCTCATTCGATCCTACCTATCCGTCAAACTATCGATGCATCTCTCTCCTTCCCTTTATCTCTAAACTACTTGAGCATGCTGTCCACCTTTGCTGTCTCGATTTCCTTTCGTCTCATGTCCTTCTTGATCCTTTACAGTCCGGTTTCCGTCCCTTGCACTCCACTGAAACAGCTCTCACTAAAGTATCAAATGACGTGTTCCTAGCAAAATCCAAAGGTCTTTATTCTGTTCTCATCCTTCTTGATCTTTTTGCTGCTTTTGACACGGTGGACCACAACCTTCTACTTATCACCCTATCATCACTTGGCTTTAGAGGCTCTGTACTGTCTTGGTTCTCCTCTTATCTTTCCCATCGCTCTTTTAGTGTGTGTTCTGGTGGCTCCTCCTTCTCCTCTGCCACCCCGCTCCCAGTTGGTGTTCCCCAGGGTTCTGTCCTGGGACAGCTCCTCTTCTCTCTCTATAGCCAATCTCTTGGTGCTCTTATCTCTTCCCATGGCTTTCATTACCATCTCTATGCTGATGACTCTCAAATCTACCTCTCTTCGCCTGATATCTCTCCAGCAATCCATGACAAGATTAGTTTGCCTTTCAGACATTGCTACTTGGATGTCTCACCACCGCTTGAAATTAAATATGGCTGAACTCCTTATCTTTCCCCCCAATGCCTCCCCTCCTCTACTCCCTTTCTCAGTCTCTGTGGATAACTCTTTAATCCTTCCTGTCTCTTCGACCCATAACCTGGGTGTTCTCTTTGATTCCTCTCTCTCTTTCTCCACTCATATCCAACTCTTAGCTAAGACTTGCCGTTTCTTCCTTTATAACATTAACAAAATTCGCCCCTTGCTTTCTGATGACACTACTAAAATGATTGTCCACTCCTTGATCACCTCCCGTCTTGATTACTGCAATATTCTCCTTGCTGGCCTTCCTACAAACCATCTCTTTCCCCTTCAATCTATTCAACATTCTGCTGCTCGATTAATTTTCTGTCAGCATCACTTTTCCCATATCCCTCCTCTTCTCAAGTCCCTTCATTGGCTTCCCATCCACTTCCGGATCCAATTCAGACTCCTCCTCTTGACCTATAAATGCATTCACTCTTCAGCCCCCCATTGCCTATCATCTCTTATCTCTCCTTAAACCCCCTCTTGCATTCTTTGCTCTTCGAACAGCCTTCGTCTATCTATGCCCTCCACTCGTACTGCTAATTCTAGACTTCGCTCCTTTCACCTGGCTGCACCCTTTGCCTGGAAAAATCTACCTCTGTCTGTGTGCAATGCACCCTCTCTGGACCTCTTCAAGTCCAGATTGAAAACCCATCTCTTCTCTATTGCTTTCTGTTCTTGATTCTTGTTTTGGCTCTTCTTGTTTATTGTTTACTTTGTCTTACTTGATTGTATTTGTTTTTTGTGATCTTCTTGACTAGATTGTGAGCTCTGATGAGCAGGGACTGTCTTTTCTTCATGTATGTACAGCGCTTCATACGTTTGAAGTGCTTTATAAATGTTAAATAGATAGATAGAAGTCACTTCATTGACTCCCTATCCATTTCCGCATCCAATTCAAACTTATTCTGTTGACCTATAAGTGCATTCACTCTGCAGTTGCTCACTACCTTTCCTCTCTTATCTCTCCCTACACCCCTCCTCGGGAACTCCACTCTTCTGTCAAATCTCTTCTATCTGTGCCCTTCTCTTCTCTATTGCTAACTCCAGATTTTGCTCCTTTCACCTTGCTGCTCGTTATGTCTGGAACAAATTACATGTGTCTGTACGTCAGGCACCTTCTCTGACCCTTTTCAAATCCAGGCTGAAAACTCACCTCTTCGCTGCTGCTTTTGGATCTTGACTCACCTGATCTCCTTTGTGTTTCTTTACCATTCCCCCTAGATGCATCCCATGTCTGCAGCTACTGTGTTGTCTGTCTTGACTAGATTGTAAGCTCTGATGAGCAGGAACCATCTTTTACATGTGTCTGTGCAGCACTGCATACGTCTTGCTGCGCTATACAAATGTTCAGTAGTAGTAGCAAGTGGTCGCAGCAACTGTACAATACTGCATATCTAGTGCTGCTGACTAGGGAGGTTATTTTAGAAGCATACTCATGTCTAAATAGCATAATTTGCATGTGTAGGGGCTTTATAAATGTGGGGATGCTTACCACTTTACATTTCCTTGAGGTTTGGTGAAGGCAGGGAGAGGGAGTAATTTCAGCAGAATTCACACAGGGAATTTGCGTCTCTAGGGACAATTAGACCTTGGCATTTACAATTGCTCTGAGGCAGGGGCAGCTGTCAATGTCAAGGTTTGCTGGCCCCCAGATCCCCTTCAACCTCAAACCCATTCCTGATTAACTGTGAAGCCATCTGATCTCCTCCTGACTGACAATTCCTCCCAATACATCTGACCCTCTCTTCCTCCCCAGAAGCATCAAATTGCTCTACAGGCAAACTCTCCATCACGAAGGCCCCCATTCCCCACAGGAAGGACCCCTGAAATCTCCTTCAGCAGACCTCCCTCCCAACCCCTGATCTCAAAGGTGCCTGGTGTCTAGTGGGGCAGGAGCCATCCATTCTCACCGTGGGTTGAAAAATGGTGCTGGAGACCATGACCCTAGCAGTAATCTTGCAGTATTGGCAGCCTGACTGTTCTGGCAGTACCACAAGATTGTTGCGAGGAGTCAAGGGCATCATTTTGGAACCCATGGCGAGCCAAGCAGGAGTGAGTGGGGATTGCTCTTACTCCACTAGACACAGGGACCCCTGGTAAGGCCAGGAATGGGGATGGAAGATTGCTTAGGAGGGGGGGGGGATAATCTTGTGGGGGGGGGTAGGTTAGATGGGATCAGATGACCACCAGTAATTAGGGTAGGAACCGAGGTCAGAGAGGTGATTGGGGGGGGGGGGGGGACTGCCTGCTTGCTCGGGCTGTCTGTGTACAGCAGGAGCAGCAATTTTAGAAAGCTGCTCCCATGCATATGTGGGGCTATTTCTATGTTTTAAAATTGCTACTCCCGCTGAATATGGAGAGACATACATATGTAGTTCTGCAACGATTCTAGAAGAAGCTCCATATTTGGCAGAGTCAGTTGTAAAAACATGGGTATTCTCCACATCTTAACCTGGATGTGTGAATTCCCCTCTCCACGTACTATCTAAAATCTGCATTTATATGTCAGGGATGGTGTATAACACAATCATAATGGTAGTGGACAGCAGCAGGCTTTTAAAAGGTCCAAGGCCATCAGTGCATGTCACTCTCCCCGGTCCTGCCTCTTGACAGAATCTAGGAGGGTGTGAAGCTTAGCAAAGGAGCCTGTTAGGACAGCCCCATGTACCTTAACAGTCTGCTACTGTCACTAAATTGGCCCCAACTTTAATAATTATATGTCCCCCGGAAGCTGTCAGTGGCTGAGAGGGTTTGTTTGAAGCAGCTGTTGCCACCTAGCTCCTGCCCACCTGTCTGTGCATTTGTTCATCTGCAGATGCACAAATATTTCCATGTGCACAGACCGACAGATGGACCACTGACAACAGGCAACTTCACCTGTTGTGAAATGTGCCTAATAGAAGAATTATCACCAGGACAATGTAAATGTGACAGCTATACTGTACCTGAGATGAGACAACCAACACTGAAGAAGTGCAGATTAGCCCTTTTCTTCATTTGTTGCAGTAACAAATGGGATTTTAAGAAATGTATCAAAAATGAGAAGGTCCAAAATTAAGGTAATTGGATGATTCATGTCAGTCTTCCCCATAAGCTCAAACCATGCAATCTTTAACTGTCTTCGATACAGAAGTTCCAGTCTAAGATACCATTTAATGTTGAATATAGCACTGATGTCAAAAGGCATTACAGAGCAGGGAGTCAATCAGACCCCCCCCCCCCCAAGCCCCACCAACACCACAAATGAAGAGTGAGAACATCATAACGCAAACCCAGTCCTGGAAGCACTTCCACAAAATTGGAACCAAGCAAATCACAACCATTGTCTCAAACCTGAAAAGCACCACCTCCCCTCTAGACCCCTGCCCTGCAACCTGGATCAAGACGGTAAAACAAGACATAGCACCCCACATCACACACATAGTTAACCTATCCCTGCAACAGGGACTCATGCCCTCAGAACTAAAGAGATCAGTCATTAGACCAATACTAAAAAACAATACACTCAACAAGGAAGACCCAGCCTCATACCGTCCCATATCAAGCATCTCCTTCCTGGCAAAGATCATAGAAAAAACAGTCCTTCTACAACTCCAAGACCATCTGACAGACAATGCTCCTCTAGATGACCAGCAATATGGCTTCAGGCAACATCATGGAGTGGAAACCCTATTACTAGTCCTACTTAACAACCTCCTAAAGGGCCTTGAAAACAAAAAGAAAATGTACATTCTTGTATTCATCGACATCTCAGCTGCCTTTGATACAGTTAACCATGAAACACTCATAAACAGGATAAAATCAATAGGAATAACTGGAACCCCCCTAAAGTGGTTCACCTCCTACATATCCAATCGAACACAGCAGGTTCAATTCAACGGAGAACAAGCAGAACCCTTCACCCAAACACAGGGAATCCCCAAGGGCTCTGCTCTCTCGGCGCTTCTATTTAACATATATATGCAGCCTCTATGCAAAATTTTCACTCGGCACAAAATTAATTATCACATCTATGCCGATGATATCATGCTATACTCGCAACTAGACACTGAAAACCCAAACTACAGCCCACTGGAGACATGCATTGAAGAGATGCAAGACTGGTTACAACAAAGTAGTATGTCGATAAATCACAAAAAAACCGAAGTAATGTATCTCTCCAAAGAACCGAACTTTGTCCCACCCCCATCAATCACACTATGTGACAACACTTACCAAACGAAAAAAGAAATAAAGTATCTAGGAGTCACTTTTGACTGTGACCTAAAGATGGAGAAACACCTCCGAAAGACCAACAGAGCAGTTTTTCACAAGCTTAGAGTCCTCCAACCCATCCGGAGTATTATTGATCCCCAAGATTTCAGAACCGTGGCCCAAGCACTCATCATGCCACATTTTGACTACTGCAACGCCATCCTACAAGGTCTACCTAAAAAAACCCTAAACATATTACAAATGGCACAAAATGTAGCTGCCAGGGTCATAATGAAGAAAAAACTAAACGACCACATCACACCAGTACTAATTCAACTACACTGGCTACCCATAACAGCTCGCACTAAATATAAAATACTAACAACTACATTTAAACTCATCCACAACTTAGCACCTTCTTTCCTCAACAACCTAGTCAGAATGCAACCTCCTACCCGAAACAGGAGAACCCACAACGCCAACATCCTCCACACTCCAACAGACATAAGATCTACCAAAATTAACACCAGCCACAGAGCTTTTTCATATGTGGCACCAACGCTGTGGAACCAACTACCAACAGAGCTACGAGCTAGCAATGACCTTCCAGACTTCAGAAAGAAACTCAAGACGCACATTTTCCAAACCCACTTCAACCTGAATTAAACCTTCAGTTGGGGGCAGCCCCCTGCCCACATTGAACAAGAAACCTATCCTGTGTATATGTATCTATGTATATATGTAAACATTATGTGTATATGTATCTATGTATATATGTAAATATTTCCTCCCCATAGCTACGATTTGTTAGCTCTGTGTGACGTGTTGTTCTGATAATCTGAAACTCTGTGTGACGTGCTTTTCTGATAATCTGTATGTAAACAAAATTTGTACCTGCTTTGATCTGGCAGTTTCATAATAATAATCTTACCGCTTCTGATCGCTGGAAGGAGCGGGATTCAAATACTCTCTAAATAAAATAAATAAAAAAATCTAGACAGTCCAAGCCCTTTAAACAGGAGAGCTCCAACTAAGGAGAGAGAAATCACAAAATGTGAAGACAAATCTACCCTCTATTAACTTGACAGCTCTCTTAATCATTTCCATATAAGCCACGGAAGTTTTAGAACAAATTTATTTTTGAATGGGCTTGTTTAACAAATTTGGTTGTGCATATTGGGCATCTTTACTAACTGCAGACCCTATAACATAAAACAAAGTTACTCACCTGTAGCAGGATAAGTCCTCACTTATGGGTGACATCATCCGATGGAGCATACACGGGAACTCTCTCAACTCCCATTTTAGAAGCTTTTAGACAGCTCAAATGAACATGCACACCTGTTCACGCCTGTTGCTACCGCACCTGAGGAACTCAGTCTAATTACAGAGCTTAACAGGCAACTCCAAAGGGAGGTGGGAGGGTAGTGAAGACATAACCTATTATTCATGAAGAACACCTGCTATAGGTAAGTAAAGTTGTTTTCTCTGTGGACAAGCAGGGTAAGTGCTCACTTAAGGGAATCCCTAACTATAGGTTGCCTCAAACAATGGTAAGAACTGTGCTGCAACAAGCCGACATGAAGACAATATTTTTGTTGCCAACAGGTATTTTGAAAAAAAGGTTTTAGGCAACCGGAAATCAGAAAAAGAAAAGGGCTTAGGAGGGAGTGGAGTTGGATCCTAACCCTCAAAGAGATTTCATAGGACTGACTGATCGAATCTGCTGTCACATCAGGAATCCTTTTCCAAACAATAGTGAGAGGTGAATGCATGAACAGATGTCCAAGCTGTAGTTTTGCAAATCTCCTCCATGGAGGCCGATCTTAACTGAGCCACTGATGCAGCCATGGCTTGGACATTATGAGCCATAACATGACCCTCAAACATCAGGCCTGCCTGTGCATAAAGTGAAGGAGATGCAATCTGCTAGCCATATTGACCATTTACGCTTCATTACAGCAGTCCCTGCTCTGCTGAGATCAAAAGAAACAAAAGGATTGTTGGATTTTCTAAGGGTTTTAGTCCACTCCAGATAGCAGGGCAAGGCTCTTTTGTGTGTGTAGTACTTTTTTTTCCTCATGATGGGAATGAAGCCTGGGGAAAAACATTGGAAGGACAATTGACTGGTTAAGATGGAAGTCCAACACCACCTTAGGAAGAAATTTTGGATGAGTATGTAGCACCACCCTATTGTGAATAAACTTAGTGTAGGGTAGATCCACTACTACTTAGAAAATCTTGCAAACTGGTTGGAGGAAGATGTTGAATAGAAGTGCAGATAAACTAGATCCTTGGGGTACCCCTTGTTTTAGGGTAAATGGTAGGGACGTGTCGTTCCCTATATGGACCTGTTGAGTTCTATAATCTAAGTAGGAGTGGAACCAACCATTTTAGAGTTGTATCTCTCAGTCCTATTTCATAGAGTCTGTTTAGGAGTTGATGATGGGAGAGGGAGTCAAAGGCTGAGGATAAGTCAAGGAATATAAGGAGGCATCCTTGGGTGGGATTCTGGGTGTATAGGTACCGGGAATCTGGAAGAGAGGCAAAAAGGGTTTCGACTCCGTGGTTCTTTTTGAAGCCATGTTGGAACAGATCAAGGAGAGTGTGTTCGTCTATATAGTTCTGCAGTTGGCTTTGGACTAGTTTCTCTGTTATCTTTGCAAGGAAGGGAATACTAGAGATGGGTCTGTAGGATGTTGGGGAGGTGGGGTCAAATTTTGCTCCTTTTAGGATTGGACGGATTGTAGCACATTTTAGGGGTGCTGGTACGGAGCCAGTCTGGAGGGAAGCTTGTACAATGTGAAGGATATATGGGCTGATGGGGCTTCTTGTGGATTTAAGGCAGGAGACAGGGCAGGGGTCAAGAGCAGAAGTAGAGGTGTTTAGTTCTTTGATGACATTAGCTACGTTTTCCAGTGAGAGGGGTTCAAAGTCATTCCAGGTGTTTGAAGGGGTAGGTGCCTGAGGTTGGGTGCAGGAGTCGTCTAATGAATAGGGATTGGTTGTTGAGGGGGGTGGAAGGAATTTTGAGAAAAGATGGTTGGCTATAGTTTGGGGGGGTCATTTTTGGTGGCTGGTCTTACTGTAGGGGCTCGCCCATTAGAGATTTAGCATTGGAAAAGAGCTCTCTAGGTTTATTGAGGGAACGTTGGATCATATTTTCATTATATTCTCTTTTGTGGTTCAGGGTTTCAGTGCAGTAAGCTCGGAGTTTCGTTGTGTAGAGCATATGTGTATCTGGGTCACGAGAACGTCTCCATTGATGTTCGAGGCGTCTGAGTTCTCTTTTGAGGTCTCTTAATTTTGTAGAATACCAGGGCACTCTTCTGCAATGTTTTTGGGGATATTGTTTTGGTGGTAGTAGGGAAGCTGTGGTGAGGATTTCGTTCCATTCGGTGATGTGGGACTCTTGGTTCAGGTTTTTGCTGCTGAGTAGGTCAAGGGATGGAATTATGTGCTCAAGGAAGTTGGCAGCATTAAATTGCTTAAATTTGTGGGGATGTTGGGGAGGGGCGGTTTGCTGTTTCTTATGTGGCGAGTGGGGAATTGAGAGGAGGATAAGGGAGTGGTCCGACCAGGGGAAAGGTTGAATGGTGTGTATGATTTGTTCGGGGGATAATGTTTGCTGTGGGATAAATATAAGGTTAAGGATATTACCTTTGGAGTGAGTGGGTTGTTCTAGTATTTGGGTAAAGTGAAGGGAGTTCATTGCTTGTAGAAATGTGGTTGACTGTTTTGAGGTTGTAGAGTGTAAGTTTAGATACATATGACCTAGACTGGCCACAAGTTTAGCTGCTAGGTACATATGACCTAGCACGGCCACTGTTGGAAACAGAATACTGGGCTTGATGGACCTTGGTCTGACCCAGTATGGCATATCTTATGTTATGTTCTTATGTAGGTCTCCTAGGATTATGAGTGGGCGTGAGATGGGTTGGGGGGGGAGCAGGCTGTGTCAAGTATCATAGAAAGGTCAGTTGAGTCAGACTGGGGCGCTCTGTACAGGAGGTGCAGTGAGAGGGTAGGGTTGGAAACTCTGATAGAGTCCATGCCTGGGGTGGAGATAGATTCCACCGTAGAGAAGTGCAAGTTGGATCGTGATATAACAGCTACTCCTCCTCCTCTGTTGGCTATTTTGTTGCAAACATTGATTGTGTATGTATTAGGGCATAATTGGTTTATTAGAACAGAGTCAGATTCTTGGAACCAGGTTTCAGTGAGACAAAGTATGTCTAAGTTATGATTGGATATAAGGTCAGCAATTAGGGGGATTTTATTTCTAGCTGAGCAGACAATGAGTAGGGCACATTTGAGGGGGGGTGGGGGTTGTGTGGGGGAATATTAAGGTTGAGATTGGGGTTTAATCTGATTGGTTTGAGTTTGCATGCGCGAGGGTGGGGGTTAGTATGAGTGTGAAACAGAATATGTGGGGTGTCAGGGTGTCTGAGTGAGTGGATTATTGGGATAGGTGCACTATGGTTTACTATCAGCGCATATGAGAGGAAGAGTGATGTGATGTATAGTATGAGGAGGCTGGTCCATAGAGTTGATAGGCGAAGTTTAGGTGGCTGCATTTTGGGGAGGGTTGGTTAGAGCTTAACGGTGTAGTTATTGGGTAAGTGGTGTGTTATAAAATTGAGGGTAAAGGTAGGAATAATAGAAAGCTTGGGTGATGCGTCTAAGACAAACAGATTTAGGTAGGTAGCATAAGGTTATCACAGTATTCAAATACATACAGTGGAGTTGTGATTTGCATAAGAGGTAAGAGGTCAAAAGCAGGTTTAGGTAGGTAGCATATAGTTATCACAGCATTCAATATGATTTGCATAAAAGGTAAAGAATATATATGGTTTTGCTTACATTCAGAGCGGGTGTGAGCATAGAGTACAGTCTGTGTTGCGGTTACTGTGTCCTTCGGTATGTGCTTGCTGGAAGGGTTGGACGATGGGGGGGCTTCCGGGCACAGTGGACGGCTGACGTGTTCTCTGTTCTACTAGAGGGTAGGTGATGCACAGCGATGTGAACAGTCAAGTTGTCGGGATAGTTCCTGGCCTATCAGCGTAGTCCGCTTGCCCTGCGTGCCCCGCCTAAGGGCCACACCAAAGGGCCCTCTGACGAGGCCCGCCAGGTGCGGGCGCGCCAGATGGCGCTTCCTTTTTTTTTTTTAAATTCTTTATTTTCGTTTTACAACAACAAAGGAAAGGAAGACATACAACTAAAAGACAATACATACATGGAATGTGATACATACACCAAAGTAAACCCCTGACACCCCCCTCCCCCCTGCTTCTTCTCTAGAAAACTAAATCGTTCTCGAAGCGGGCGTATACTGACATTATTGTGTTACAAAACCTAACGGCGATCTGAAACATGATGAGTGTACATTAAACAGACATGTCGAAGCAATAAGCAGATTGTACATGATCATTGAGCATCTGCCATTTAGACAAGCGAGAATGAATTTGGGCATGGAAAATAGCTCTCCGAAATATCTGCTCATATTTACTATATAAGCAGACAAGGTTCCACTATTCATTGACAGTAAGTCGAGAGCTATCCTTCCAAGTCCTCGGGATTAAACATATGGCTATACCCAGCATGAAATCAGGAGAGAGCGACCCTTCTTAGGAAGAGAGGGGACCTCCGCCACTGAGCGGAGTCCCACAGTCTTCCAAGAAAGAGGCTCGTGAAGGTGTAAGATAAGTGAAATACGACCCCAGACCCGCCCCCAGTAAACCTGTAATTAAGAACATTCATAAAGAACATGAGCAAGGGTTCCCACATCAGTATAGCAAGACCTACACTGGTCCCTGGCAGTTGTGTTCCATTTGGCTATTTTCCTGGAATATAAGAACAGCTATGTGCAAAAAGACGAGAGTTGAGTTTGGGTAACTGAGGCAGATCGGGAAACCCGCACTATTTTGCTCCAGAAAACGCTCCAATGCACAGGGGTTAAAGTGGTTTGCGGTTAGCGATCCCAGGCTTGTTGGGCTCTACAAGTGGCAGTATCTGTACCCTGACATAATAGTTTATAAAAGTTAGAGGCTATCCCATGTGTACTACTAATAGAGTGAATTAGTTCTAATAGCCCATCCTTAGTAAGGACAGAAGGCGGCATGATTGGAGCACTTTTGAGGCAGCATGGAAACTGCATCAATTGAAAGTAATGTTGCGCTAGTAACGCAAATTCTCTATATAAATCAGAAAAGGTTTTCCAACGAGCTGCAGAGAAGAGCTGTTGGGGTGTCCAGATCCCCCTGGAGTACCAGGGTCTGGAAGTAATCATGTATGGCTGCTCGAATTTCTAACCGGAACTCTGGCTGAGTTAATAGGGCTCTATCAAAGAACCAGGCCCCCGGATTCCCTTGAAGTGCAGTAGTGTGGTATTGAAAAGAAATAACAGCATGATCTGAAATATGCTGGGAGTGAATCTTTACAGCGTCCACCTGAGGAACTAACAGTGTTGATATTAGAAAGAAATCTATGCGAAACTGGGATTTGTGAGGGGAAGAGAAGAAGGTAAAGTCAAGCTCATTGGGGTGTAGTAACCTCCATAGATCGACTAGAACAATATCTTTGATCACAGAGGTAAGCGCGATGTGACTCTTGGGGGGATCACTTGTCCTAGGCGGCTATTTGTCAATCAGGGGGTCAAGAACTAAATTGAAATCCCCCCCAATATCAATGAAGTATTAGCAGAGGCCTGCGCAACCTGAGCAATAATAGCAAAAGGGGCAGGGTCATCCACATTAGGAGCATGAAGGCATATACATGTAACTTTAAAGTTACCTATCTTGAGGTGAACTCTGGGCATCTACCCGCTGTATCTGAGCAAGTCGCAACAATAGGAGCATGCAGAGATTTCCTATCCAATATGGCAACCCCACATTTCCTAGAAACGGCTGGGGAATAGGCGGCCACCATGTAAGGTTTAATATTGAGGTTGAGAGATTCCTTCGAATTGAAATGTGTTTCTTGGAGGAAAATCAGGTCCGCAGCTTCATGACTTAGATAGCTTAGGAGTTTCCTCCGTTTTATCGGATTATTGATTCCTTGTACGTTCAATGAGAAAATCTGACATGGTGCCATCAATCAATAATAGACATTTTAGGTAAGGGCGCTGGAAAACTTACAACATAATCAGAATCTGTACGATAATGACATAAACACCAAGTATGCTGGCCAATACACCCATATTGAAAAGTATGTACCAAAGTAACTTCCATGTAGTATGTTTTGTAAATAGTTACCCCGGTTATCCAAGTTATCCAAGTATGTACCAAAGTTATCCAAGTATGTACCAAGTTATCCAAGTATGTACCAAAGTAACTTCCATGTAGTATGTTTTGTAAATAGTTACCCCGGTTATCCAAGTTATTTATACCCTGTTACCTGTAAACTCATACGTGTTAAATGTACTGAGCATTTTGTTCCATGTAAACCGCGCTGATGATGAATAGTGCGGTATATAAGAGACTGTAAATAAATAAATAAATAAATAAATAACTTAGAGAAGAAGCAAAACCCCCAATGAATATGGCGACCAGATGTCTGCGGGAGGAGGCCCTAGAGAGGAAGATATAGACATAATAAAAGAAAAGAAACACCAGAGTCCATAAGAAACACTGTCTCTGATACTCGTCGAGGCTACTATGGGTAGATGGAGTCGGGTCCCAGATATCTTCAAAATAAGGCAACAAACCGCCCTCGACAGACTCTTCACTGCGCTGCGGTAAATCCAATATGGCAGGTACAGCGGATGTGAGAGTACTGGCAGGAATATTCTGGAAGTCAGCGCATCAAGTCGGCTTCTTTAGAGTCCAAAAACTCCGCTAGTAGATCAGGGTCCTCAAATGTTCTTGTCTGGTTGTGAAGCGTGACTCGGAGCTTGGCCGGGTACATCAGGCCATAGCGTGCTTGTAGTTGTTGAAGCCTCGGCCGAAATTCCAGAAAGCGCTTTCGGCGGTCGACCGTGGGTTTAGCCAAGTCAGGATAGAAGGAGACCTTGTGGCTCTCAAACTCCATATGGCCCTTTGCCCGGGAGGCACTGAGAATTTGTTCCACATGTTGATATCTCAAAAGTCGAAAGATGATAGGCCGCGGGGTCTTCCTGTTGAGCGTTATGTTTGTGGGTACACGATGAGCGCGATCGATCTCCAATTCTTTGGTAAAGGTGATTTGGAGCAGGGAAGGGAGGATTTTACTTAAAAACTCCTTCATGTCTCCCAATTCCGCTCCCTCCGGTATGCCCACGAGTCGTAGGTTGTTGCGGCGCGCTCTATTATTGCCATCTTCCACTTCTTTCTGCAAGGCCCGCACCTGACGTTCAACTTTGTCGAGTTTGGACAGCCGGACCGCATGGGAGTCTAATATACTCTCCATTTTGTCCTGACGCGAAGAGAGCCCCTCTAGCCTGCCTTGCAGTACACCAAGATCTTCCCTCAGCGCTCGAAGTGCTTCACCGTTTGACTGCACGAGGTCCTTAACCCCTCTAATTTCTGCGAGGATTTCCTGCTGCATTCCGGGGCCCTCGCGCAAAGCCAGCCCCTTCTGCGGGGACGGGGGTTCAGTTTTGGAGCGTTTACCGTGAGAAGCCGCTGGAGATCCAAATTCCAGGCGCGTGGGTTTGGTCCCCGCCATCTCACCAATATGCCCCGGCAAGATCAGAGCAGAAATTCAAGTTTGTCCGGTGTTAATTCAGGATTCTGAGTAGGCCTCTCGGGAGCCTCAGCGTTATGCGACCATCCCGCTGGACATCGGGCTCCGCCCCCCCGGCGCTTCCTTTTTCAAATGGTGGCTGTCTGCCCCGATTGAGCAGATCAGCGGCGGGAGGAAGGCCGGGTCGGGCTCGTTGGAGCTGGCTTGAGCCGGCTCAGTCCCCAGAAAGAGATGGCATCAGGGTCTGGTGCTGGGGCGTCTGAGTGAGCGCCGGATGGCGTTTCTTTTTTCAAGTGGTGGCTGTCTGCCCCGATTGGGCAGATCAGCGGCGGGAGGAAGGCCGGGTCGGGCTCGTTGGAGCTGGCTTGAGCCGGCTCAGTCCCCCGAAGGAGATGGCGTCAGGGTCCGGTGCTGGGGCGTCTGAGTGAGCGCCGGATGGCGCTTCCTTTTTCAAGTGATGGCTGTCTGCCCCGATTGGGCAGATCAGCAGCGGGAGGAAGGCCGGGTTGGGCTCGTTGGAGCTAATTATATAATAGAACTCAACAGGTCCGTATAAGGAATGACACGTCCCTACCATTTACCCTAAAACAAGGGGTCCTCCAAGGATCTAGTTTATCTGCACTTCTATTCAACATCTTCCTCCAACCAGTTTGCAAGATTTTACAAAGCCATGGAATTTCATACCAACTTTATGCAGATGATATTATGTGCTTCACCCCATTCAACCTAGCAACCCCTGACATCACCAACTTAAACGAATGCCTCTCAAACCTAAAATCATGGCTCCTACAGCACAACCTCCTAATTAACCAATCTAAAACTGAAGCTCTCCAAGTATTTACCAATTCATCATATACCCCACCAACAACCCTTACTCTCGGGGACCTTACCCACACCATAAAAAACCAAGTGAAACACCTTGGTATTATCCTCAACCAGAACCTCTCATTCACCGAACAGATAAAGAGGACTGTTAACACAATATACGCAAAATTACGTACCCTTCGGAACCTCCAACCTCTCCTAAATCCTGACTCCTTCCGTACTGTCTGCCAGGCCCTCACAATCCCCTCTCTAGACTACTGTAACCCCATCTATCAGGGCCTACCCAAGACCAGCATTCAACCTATCCAAATGGATCAGAACACAATAGCTCGTCTCATCACAAACAACCCTAGACGATCACACATCACTCCAATCCTACATGACCTCCACTGGCTTCCCATTCAGTCCAGAGTTAAATTTAAAGTTATCACCTTCACTCACAGAATCATCTCCAACGAGTCAGCTCCATGCCTCTCCTCGCTCCTAACTCCAACAACAACAGAACACGCCGAACCATCACCAAAAATCTACTCACCATCCCAACCACCAAAAGACATAACAAACAAACCACTTGTAACCGAACTTTCTCCCTCTATGCCCCCTCTTTATGGAACGCCCTACCATATGAACTACAGATCTGCGCTGATCACATTGAGTTCCGAAAGAAACTAAAAACACATCTCTTCCAAGAGCATTTTTCCCTACCACTATAGCCCTATTCTACACCCCACCCCACCTCCCCTACCCAACCTCTCCTTCCACCCTACCCAATTCACTCCTTTCAACCTTCTGTAACCTGTACGAACCTATGAAAATAGTTGGATTTTGTAACCTGTACGAACCTATGTAAATAGTTGGATTTTGTAAATATACAAACCCATTTAAAAAGTTGGTTATTGTAAAAAGTTCATTGTTATATCTATATACATTTCTATATTCATTGTAAACAGTTGAAATATAATGCCATGTTGTGTTCTCTGCAAACCGTCTTGAATTGCAGAAAGACGGTATATAAAAACGTTTAAATAAATAAATAAATAAATAAATACTAAGGCTCATTTACTCTGCATGCTGAGGTAATTACCACAAAAACCAATATCTTCCAGGTGAGAAATTTCAGTCCAAGGATACTCAGTGCTCGAAGGGAGCTTTCATTAGCTGAGTCACAACCACACTGAGGTCCCATGACATTATGGGTGGTTTGAGGGGAGGATTCAATAGAAGCAAACCATGCATGTAGCAGACAACTAAAAGCAGTAAAGAGATGGTTTTACTCTTTACATGTTGATGATAAGCTCCAGTTGCACTGAGGTGGATGCTTACAGAGTTAGTCTTTCGAGTACTCTGTGAAAGGTGTAGAAGGTTTGCAAGCAGCTTTTGTGTGGAACTGAAGAAGGGATCTAAGGCCTGACCCTCACACCAGATGGCAAACCTCTGACATTTGAAAGAGTAAAATCTTCTGGTAGAAACTCTTCTGGAAGCCAAGATGACCTACCCCAACTAGTAGGTTCAGGGAATTGGCCTCTAACTTCTCAACTTCCAAGCTGTGAGGGCTAGGGACTTGATATTGGGATGCAAATGCCTCCACTGATCCTGCAAAATCAAAGTTGAGAAGTCTTTCTGATGGATGGGTTCCCTTATAGAGAGGTCTTATAAAAAGGGAAACCATGGCTGTCTGGGTCAACAAGGGGTGCTGAATATTATGCTGCCTCTATCTTGTTGAACCAAGGAAAGTTGGAGGTGGTCAAGAATGAAATGAAACGTGTACAACTTGATCTGTTGGGTGTCAGCGAACTGAAATGGATTGGCATCGGGCACTTTGCATCAGATGATCACATGGTCTACTATGCTGGAAATGAAAGACAAAGAAGAAATGGTGTTGCATTTATGATAAAGAAGAAACTTGCAAGAACTGTGATGAAATACAATGCAGTCAGGGAATGCTTAATCTCTATTCGTCTATGAGGAATGCCTATTAACACAACTATAATTCAAGTATATGCCGCAACAACAGCTGCAGAAGAGAATGAAATTGAAGAGTTCTATAAAGAAGTACAAGCTGAAATTGACAGAACATGCAAACAGGATATCCAGATAGTCATGGGTGACTGGAACGCAAAGGTTGGCAACAAAGAAGAAGGCAAAGTAGTTGGAAAATATGGACTTCTTAACAGAAATGAAGCTGGAGAAAAACTGATAGAATTCTGCAAGACCAACGATCTATTCATCTCAAACACCTTCTTCCATCAACACAAGCGGTGACTGTACACATGGACATCACCCAATGGATTGTATAAAAATCAAATTGACTACATCTGTGGAAGTCAACGATGGAAAAGTTCTATAACATCAACAAAGACAAAACCTGGAGCTGACTGTGGTACAGATCATCAACTACTAGTATGCAAACTCAAGCTAAAGTTGAAAAAGAGCAAACCACTTATGAATGCAGCAAAATATGACCTTGAGAATATACCACTGGAATTTAAAGACTGCCTGCAAAATTGATTTGCTGCTTTAGATACAAATGACAGAGCTCCAGAAGAGTTATGGAATGACATCAATTAGGTTGTGTTGGAAGAAAGCGAGAAGTCTCTACAAAAGGTGAAAAAGCAAAAACAGCCAAAATGGATGACAGAAGAAACTCTGAAAATTGCCCAGAAACGCAGAGAAGCTAAAGCCAGAGGAGAAAGAAAGACAATAACAGAACTCAACAGAGATTTCCAACGTGCAGCAAGACAGGACAAGGAAAAGTACAACGACGACGCATGCAAGGAAATAGAAGCAGAAACTATTAGAGGAAGAACAAGATCGGCTTTCCTAAAGCTACGAGAGTTAAAGAAAAAGTTCCAGCCTCGAATTGGAATGTTACAAGATGCTCAAGGTTCTATGTTAAATGATGCTGAGAAGATCAAGAAAAGGTGGAAGGAATATACAGAATTTTTATATGATAAAGATCAAGTGGACCAACAGCCGTTTCAACCTGTACCTTATGATCGGGAACCATTGGTGATGAAAGAAGAAGTTGAAGCAGCATTGAAAGCCTTATCAAAGAACAAAGCACCAGGCATTGATAGCATTCCCATAGAAGTATTACAGCAATCTGATGCAGCTGTTACCGTACTTACAAGGCTCTGCCAAGAAATATGGAAGACAACATCATGGCTAACTGACTGGAAAGATCTGTGTTTATACCAATACTAAAGAAAGGTGATCCAACTGACTGTGGAAACTATCGCACAATCGCTCTGATTCCACATGTCAGCAAGATTCTACTGAAGATTATTCAAAAGAGACTACAACCATACCTAGAACAAGAACTACCTGAAGTGCAAGCAGGGTTCAGGAAAGGGCAAGAATGAGAGACATCATTGCAGATGTGAGATGGATCCTTGAAAAGACTTAAGAATACCAAAAGGATATCTATTTGTGCTTTATCGACTATAGCAAGGCTGTGTAAACCATGACTGTGTAAACCATGAGAAACTATGGGCCACATTAAGAAGCATGGGTATACCAGAACACCTGATCGTAGTCTTGCACAATCTGTACATTGATCAAGAAGCAGCAGTTCGAACAGAACAAGGAGAAACAGAATGGTTTAAAATAAGCAAAGATGTAAGACAAGGTTGCATACTTTCCCCCTACCTGTTTAATTTATATGCAGAACAAATCATCAGAGAAGCAGGATTGTATGAAGACAACAGAGGTGTGAAGATTGGTGGAAGACTCATCAACAACCTTCACTATGCTGATGATACCACATTACTGGCTGCAAAGGAAGATGCTTCTCACAATCAAAGAACATAGTCTCAAAATGGGCCTGCACCTTAATGTAAAGAAGACAAAGATCATGACAACTGGCATAATCAACAGGTTCATCGTTGAAGGAGAAGAAATTGAAATCGTGAACAACTTTAACCTACTTGGATCAACTATCAATAAAGCAGCAACAAGCAGTCAAGAAATCAGATGACGCATTGCTCTTGGCAGAATGGCTATGAAAGACCTAGATAAGATTCTCAAGAACAGAGATGTCTCTCTCCATACAAAGATTTGACTTGTTCAAGCCATGGTATTTTCAATAACATCATTTCGGATGTGAAAGCTGGACAGTGAAAAAGATAGACAGGAAGAAAATTGATGCCTTTGAATTATGGTGCTGGCGACAAATACTGTGTATACCATGGACTGCCCGAAGAACAAACCAGTCGGTACTTGAGGAGATCAAACCTAAGCTTTCTTTAGAAGCTCAGATGACAAGACTTCGACTTTCATACTTTGGACACATCATGTGAAGAGAGAGATCATTAGAGAAAGACATCATGCTTGGCAAGATAGAAGGTCAGCAATGAGATGGATCAATACAATAACAGCAGCTACGGGTACCAGTCTGTCAACAATGAGCCGCCTGACTCAAGACTGAACACAATTTAGAATAGCTATCCAGAGGGTCACCATGAGTCGACTCCGACTTGACGGCACTTAACATCATCTTGCTGAAGTTTCAAAAGAGTTCTGGCTATCATAGGAAAGCGCAGATATTCATACAGAAGTCCCTCTCCTCAAAGGAGGAAGGTATCCATGGCTAGTTTGCCATCTGCCCCAGACCTGGAACAGAATTGAGGGACTTGTCTGTTGTGGGGAGATGCAAAGAGGTCTCCAGAGGGGTTGCCCCACTCCTGAAAGATGCCCAATGCTACTTTCCGGTCTAAAGTTCATTCATGAAGATGAAGGACTCAACTCAGCTTGTCTGCCAAAACATGTTTCTCTCCATGCAGATAAGTGACACAATGCAATATCCAGTGAGAGATGACAAAGTTTCACAGTCTGATGACTTCCCAACACAGGAGGTAGGAACTTGTTCCTCCCTGCTTGTTGATATAGAACATGGCTACTAGTTGTTTGGATCATGACAATTTTGTTTGCTACCTAATCTCTGAAAGCCTTTACAGCATTCACTCAGTTCCAGGAAGTTTATCTGAGGGAGACTCTCCTGGGTGGACAACAAGCCATATATAGTTATTAGCTTTTGGCAAGATGGTTCCTGAAATGAGAAACCCATGACCAAACGTTTGGGGAGCATTCACCAGGAGTGACTCCTGCAGAGGCCTTGTGATGGTGATGAGATTGGGTGCTCAGGATCCACTGAGAATTTCTGAAATGGGCAAGGGAAGGTGCTGTGGAGCCCGACAATGATGGTCACCTGATTCCATGCTCCGCAGGATACTGAAATGATTATCTACCTTTTCTGATGTTGTCGGCCTTGCAGCTGTTTGGGAAATCTGTTAAATATGTCTGAAAAGAAACCACAAATGTCTGAAGTGCAATTTTCTCTGGTGTCGGAATTAAAAAGGCATAAAAAGAGCCCGCCAAATGCCGCTGGACAAGATGGTGAAGCCGCCAACAGATGAAACGCTGAAAGAAATAGTGTCCTGAAGAACATGATTGCAGATTGAAGCAACGCTGAGAATTTGAAAGGAATTAGAGATGTTAACAGCACAGCTAAAACTTTCACAACAGCGGCTGGACAGCCTGGAGGACCGGTGAGTATGCCTGAGCATTTCATCTGTGCTGCACTTACAGTACAATACGACTTTGAGGATATGCTCAGTTTTAACAAACGGCAGAATTTGCACCTCATAAGGCTCCCAGAGGGTGCAGAAGGAGAACGTTTAATGGGTTTCTTGATCCCATTTCTAACATGGATGTTGGATCACCATTTCCAACTGCTGTTAAAAATTGATCAGGCATACTGCGTTCCATCGCAGCTGTCTGCAGTTGCTGGAAATAATCCCAGGCCTGTAATGGAGCACTTTAATAGCTTTCCCCAAGCTTTGCAGGTCCCTGCACGATTGTGTGCGAGAGAATAGCGAATCTAATTTTAACAGGCCAAAGGATTTACATCATGCCAGATCTGGCCCAGGCAACGGTTCAATGTAGAAAGAGTTTCTTGGTGCTCTGACAGCCCTTAAAGGAAATGGGTGCAAAATACGGCCTCCTATATCCTGCAAAGATGAAGGTGACTTTTGAAAACCAAACACTTATGTGGATCCAGAAAAACTAAGAGAGTTTATAGAATCTTGAAAAATGAACTAGAACTTTTGGACTCGATGATGTTTGCTTAGATAAATGTGGTCAACCAGGAAAAGAAAAAAAAGGAGGGGAGGTTAGGGTACCTCTATGTTTCTGCAGTTTGCTGTTGTTCGTTACATGAATTTGTGGGTTTACGTAATGTGATGACCTGTTAGTATGTGTGCGCACAGATGAATGATGGGGGGAGTAATAATATGTATGCCAGTATGGGCATGAGTATGAGTATGGAGGATTGTTAACAGTAAGTTTGCTGTCTACTTTGAGTGATTACGATAAGGTTCAGAATCTGTGGGTCTATGACCTCTTCCTGTCTATAGGATGATTCCTCTCTGTAGAAACTCTATGCGCATGAATATGGTATGTGTTAGACTTTTCATTTTTAAATGATTTTGTAGGGCTACGTGCTATACTGACCTGTTTTATGTCTGTCTCTATGAGACTTAAGGGAAATAGTAGTGTGTGTGGTGGTGTGAAGAGAAGAATGTGGAGGACTGGTAATAGTGAGTTTGCTGAATACTACGAGTAATTTTGATGATAGTTCTGGGGCTGGGCGTTTGTGATTTCTGCCCATCTGTAAGGTGTCCTTTCTATGCAGACATTGTGTATGTAGATGTGTGGTGTATGCTGGGATTTTTCATTTTAATGTTATGTCTTGTGAATGGGTGGGTCATTTTGCTATGACCTTCAAAAACCCATATGTTGGATGTGAGGTTGGGTATGGGATTTTTTATTATTTCTTTGGTTCTTTTTTAGTATTCTTTGGTTTTACTTTTACATCATTTTTATTCTCCTTTTGGTGGACATCATGTTGAGTTACCCATTCTTGCATCTTAACCATGAGTCTTCTACTTATCTCTTTGAATGTAAATAGATTGAATCATCCTACAAAGCATAAAAATATTTTGCCATCTTAAAAATTTGAGGAAACTTTTCAGGAAACACATATGCTATTTGAGTCCTGTGTCAAGCTTAGGGTCAAGTGGTTAGACAGCCATATTTTTTCACCTCGGGTGAATAAGAAAGATGAAGTCTCCATATTATTTAGGAGAGGACTTCCACTGCAAACCCTGAAGTAAAGTATTGATGTTGCTGGGCAGTGGACTTGTGTGGACGTTTATGGGTGACTGAAAATGCCTTTTGGTGAATGTGTTTGCACTCTCATGAGATGCCCCAGATTTCTTTGATGACTTATATCAAATGTTGTCATTTGGTAATGGTGAGATAATATTGGGGGGGGATTTCAACATGGTTTTGAATGACATTGTGGATAGAAAATCATCTTGCAGCGCCCCTGGTCTGAGGTCTCGTAGAGCGCTGTTCTATTTAATGGAGAGTTTCAGCCTGGTAGATGTCTGGCACCATCTCCACCCTAGGGGATTTACATTTTACTCCATTCATCATCAAACTTACTCACAGATAAATTTCATTTTGATGTCCAAGTCTCTCCTATCAGATATGCAGGAATGCTTGATTAAATCTATTCATACATCAGACCATGCTGTAGAGGTGCTTCAACTCTTGCCTTGGTCTGGGCCAGTGGTAAGGCTGGCGTGGAGTTTTCAAAACAGCCTCTTATTGGAGAAGACCTTTGCAGCTAAAACGAGGCAAGCTATAGATGATTTTTTTGAAAGAAATGAGAGAGACTGTACAAATTCTAGTCTTATCTGGGAGGCTTTTAAGGCCACCTTGCGTGGACAAATCATTAATTTTTCACTCAATGCCTAATCAAACTCTGGAATTTGTTACCAGAGGATGTAGTAAAAGCTGTTAGTGTAGCCGAGTTTAGAAAAGGTTTGGAGAAGTTCCTGGAGGAAAAGTCCATAAACCATTATTAAAGAAGACCCAGGAAATCCACTGCTTACCCCAGAACAAGCAATGTGGAACATGTGTCTCCTTTTAGGAACCTGCCAGGTACATGTGACCTGGATTGGAAACAGGACACTGGGCTTGATGGACTTTGGTCTGATCCAATATGGCATTTCTTATGTTTTTATGTTCCTGACTCCATAGATGTGAGATGGAGAAGATCCAGAGGTTGGAGTTGGACATTGCATGTTATGAAGCTGTCCATGTGTAGACAAATGATAATGTAGCATATAGGCATTTAACCCAACTTAGATAAGATTATAAAAGGGCCTTGACTCGACGAGCTGAACAGGAAGTGCTTGTGCAGAGGACTGGATACTATGTTGGAGGGAAAAAAAATCTGGGTGGCTGTTGGCACAGCTTCTGAAGATTCAAAAGAAAAAACACTTTATAGCATCTATGTAAGAAGGGCAAGTAAATGTTTTAACAAAAACTGAGAGTATTTCCACTTTATGTGTTTCTTTCTACAAACATTTGTTTTTGTCTGCTGGAACAGCTGATATTGGGATGTGGGAATCATTCCTGGTAATGGATGATCATCTGAGGCTATCTCAATAAGTCAGAGAGAGGTTGGAGGTCCCTGTGCAGGTCAGTGAGAAACTGGAAGCCATTAGAGATTTGTCAAGGAATAAAACCCCGGCACCTGATGGATATATTGTAGAGTTTTATGAGCAATTTACGCCAGTCCTTGCCCCTAGATTGCAATGTCTTTGTCAGTATTTATTTATTTAACATTTCTTATATACTGCGCTCTTTGTCATCAGTGCGGTTTACATTGAAACAATATAACACTCGGTCAGATAAAGTTGGCCATCGTTTATATAGAACAGGGATTTAACATGGAGGTAAACACATGGGGAAACTATATCTAAACACACATTTGCAGGCAGTTACTAACTTCTCAGAAGCTGACATCTGACATGGTGTTAATACCTAAGCCTGAACGGGAATCTACTCTGGTGGGTAATTATCAGCCTATTTCATTTTTAAATGTAGACTATAAAATACTTGCAAAGGTACTGGCCACCAGATTGGGGCAGGTTAGGAGTGAGATCATAGGAATGGAGCAGGTGGGCTTCAAGAGAGGTAGGTATATTGAAATAATGCCTGAGTCGTTTATGACTTGTTTCTGCTGGCGCAGTGGATGTCAATGTTGTTTTCATGGATGTAATAGGTAATAGTGTTTGTTTTGTTGCATATTGATCTTGCGTTTATCAGGCCTATGGTTATGAGGGTGGTATCTGGAGAGTGTGATTGAGATATGGATGTGTGTGACCATGGCTCTATTTCAATGTATCTGGTAGGTCTCTTGCTGGGAGGTTTGTAGTAAGCAGATGTGTGGATAGGTTGGTATATGGAAGGAAGGTATGATACATATATGGGGGGAGCTTTTAAGGCTGTAAAGTAGGTAGTGTAGTAATATGCATTTGTTTGGTAAGAGCATAGGGTAAGAATTTGTATAAAAGCATACATTTGTTGGAGGAATGTTCTTTTGTACATTTGATGTCCCCCCACCATTCGAAAGGGAGACTATTATAAAATGAGGAATATAGTTAAGAAAAAACTAAAAGGAGCGGTTGCAAAGGTTAAAGACTTACATCAAGCTTGGGTGTTGTTTAAAAATACTATCTTGGAAGCCCAGACCAACTGTATTACATGCTTTAAGAAAAGTGGAAGAAAGTCCAAAAAATTGCCAGCATGGTTTAAAGATGAGGTCAGAGAGGCTGTTGCTGCCAAAATAGCATCTTTCAGGAAATGGAAAAAAGAGCCAAACGATGAAAACTGGAAACAGCACAAGCACCGGCAAGTTAAATGCAAAGCATTGATAAGGCAGGCAAAGCGAGAATTTGAGAAGGAAATTGCTACGGAAGCAAAAACACGAAATAAAGACTTTTTCAAGTACATTCGTAGCAAAAGGCCTGTGAGAGAGTGAATTGGACCATTAGATGATAGAGGGATAAAAGGGGCAGTAAGAGGAGACAAGGCTATAGCGGAGAGACTGAATGAATTCTTTGCTTCGGTCTTTACTGAGGAAGATGTAGGGATGTTACCCAAGATTGAAGTGGTATTTAAAGGTGATACTGCAGAGGAATTGAGAGAAATATCGCTACACCGGGAAGATGTATTATAACTATTTGTCAAACTGAATAGTAGCAAATCACCTGGACCGGATGGTATACATCCAAGAGTGTTGAAAGAACTAAAATTTGAGATTGCAGACCTGCTATCAGTAATCTGTGAACTTTCATTAAAATCATCTGTAATACCTGAAGATTGGAGGGTCGTCAATGTAACGCCAATTTTTAAAAAGGGTTCCAGGGGTGATCCGGGAAATTACAGACCGGTGAGCCTGACGTCAGTACCGGGGAAAATGGTAGAAACCATCATAAATAACAAAATTACACAGCATGTAGATCGTCATGGCCTAATGGGAGACAGCCAACATGGCTTTAGACAAGGAAGATCTTGTCTTACTAATCTGATATGTTTTTTTGAAGGTGTGAATAAACAGGTAGACAAAGGTGAGTCGGTTGATATAGTGTATCTGGACTTTCAGAAAGCCTTTGACAAGGTCCCTCATCAGATACTTTTGCCAAAACTAAAAAGTCATGGGATAGGAGGAAGTGTACTATTGTGGATCGGGAACTGGTTAAAAGATAGAAAGCAGAGAGTAGGGCTAAATGGTCAATTTTCCCAATGGAAAAAGGTGAGTACCCCAGGGATCTGTACTGGGTCCGCTACTTTTTGACATATTCATAAATGACCTGGAAAAGGGAATAGCTAGTGAGGTTATCAAATTTGCAGACGACACAAAACTGTTTAAAGTTGTTAAAACCCAAGAGGACTGTGGAAAACTGGAAGAGGATCTGGATAAACTGGAAGACTGGGCATCCAAATGACAGATGAAATTTAATGTGGACAAGTGCAAAGTTATGCACCTAGGAAAGAACAATCCACACTATGGTTACACGATGCAAGGTTCTACATTGGGAACCACCACCCAGGAAAAAGATTTAGGCGCCATTGTGGATAACATGTTAAAACCCTCGGCCCAGTGTGCAGCGGCAGCCAAGAGAGCAAATAGAATGCTAGGTATCATAAGGAAAGGAATGGAAAATAAAACAAAAGATATTATAATGCCTCTATACCATTCCATGGTGAGACCGCACCTTGAATATTGTGTGCAATTCTAGTCGCCTTATCTTAAAAAGGATATAGCGTTATTAGAAAAGGTTCAGAGAAGAGCCACCAAAATGGTAAAGGGGATGGAAGGATACTCCTATGAAGAAAGGCTAAAAAGGTTAGGGCTCTTTAACCTGGAAAAGAGACGGCTGAGGGAAGATATGATAGAAGTCTATAAATTAATGAACGGAGTGGAAGGGTAAACATAGATTGATTGTTTACATTATCAGAATATAGAAAGACTAGGGGACATACAATGAAGCTACAGGGTAAACTATTTAAGACTAATAAAAGAAAATATTTTTTCACTCAACGTGTAATCAAACTCTGGAATTTGTTACCGGAGGATGTAGTAAAGGCTGTTAGTGTAGCTGGGTTTAAAAAAGGTTTGGACAAGTTCCTGGAGGAAAGGTCCATAAACCATTATTAAGAAGGGACCCAGGATATCAATGCTTGACGCAGTACAAACATTGCGGAACCTGTGTCTTTTGGGGAAAATGCTAGGTACGTATGACCTAGATTGGCCACTGTTGGAAACAGGATACTGGGCTTGATGGACCTTGGTCTGACCCAGTATGGCATATCTTATGTTCTTATGTTCACAGTGCAGCTCTAGAGCCCATGGTGACCAAAGCGTCTGATGTTGATGCCGAAGGACCAGTCTTCAAAGTGCCAAAAAGTTGTGTGCACTTTAACTCACAATCTTTATAAACTCTTTTTGTCATCTGTAAACAAAAAGAACAAAGAGAGGTCTTATGGTTGGTTCCCATACTTTAGGTACAGCTTATGGGTGACCGTGATGGACATGAGCCTAAAGCATTGAGCGCACTTCTTGAATCCGCTTGCTAGTTTCTGGGACATTTTGGCCAGATAAATAACCTCAGTAAAATCATACAACTCAATAATGAAGTAATACAAAAATAAAAGAAAGCTAACTTTGGCCGGCTGTGTCGGAGGCCTAAGGGGACCTTAGCAACGCCAGAGAAAAATTTAAGGAAACCTGAAAACAACTGCTAATGCTAAGAGGAAAAAAAAAGCAGCTATGGTAGGTAAAATTAAACAGGAATTACCCACTACTGTAGAAAAATTGCATGAGTAAAATGAAGAACGAATCCTGTGGTGCAGGCACATCTGACTGGCTCAGGAGCGGTGGCAGCAGGCAGGAACAGGTGCGCATGCGCAGTTGAGTTCTCTAAAAGCTTTCAGAAAAGGAACTGAGATGACATCAGCCACAAACAAGCAACTATCCTGCTTGTCCCATAGAGAATTACTCTATAAATCATTACTCTGACAATTTCCATGTACTTGATGATAAAAGTGGACCTTGGCTTCAATTTGTTGTGAAATATGCAGATGAAATCCTAGGCACTGGAATGATCAAACAAATCTGCTCCATTTATTAATAGAGAAACAGAAAACCTACTTGAACTGCTTGTGGCAATCCTCCGCAGTCTGCCATCTGAAAAGTAAGAAAATTTGTTAGTGACCATTAAATTAGAAATAAAAATTCATGGAAGCACACCAGTGTAGCAGTGATGTTGTCATGTAATTTGGTTTCAGGAAATAGGAAACTGGTGATAAGAAAAATTCTTTATGAATGCTCACAGTTAGATCTGATGAGTACAAATGACTTTCAGGAAGAACCCAGAAGCCTTTAGAACAGAGGCTTCTGGACTAGGCTCTCTGCAATTCCAGTTTTGTGGACATAGCTTAAATACATATGTTGTTTTATGTGTAACCCCTTTTATGTATGGTCCCTGAGTTACTTCACCAACTGCTTGGCAGACAACAGAGCACACCAAATCTAGGCGTTCTTATTCCTAGTCTTGCTCTGAACTCCTAGATTAAAAAGCTTTAGGGTTATCTTGGTGAGGACAGGCAATAGACAGGAGACCCTTGACACGCTCACACACTCACTTCTGAGAAAAGAATGAATTCAGGCCAGAAACTGTGTTCTGAACCTAAGGTTTACATAAAATTCAGGGTCACTGAAAAAACAATTGGCATTAACCATACAATATGATACAACCTAGGATAAATCTCCCCTCCTTTATTCAATGTAATTCTTTTTTTTATAAATTTTTCCATTTTCCATCCATTTTTATACACTTTCAAACGTGGACATTTCCACTCTGTCCCCAATCTCCAATAACAGATCATGACAATAGTTCCCTTACCCCAGCCCCCTACCCCCTGACAACAAAACCAAAAAAAGAGGAAAATAACACGAACAAAAATATAAAAGCTTAAATTGGCATTGAAAGAAACAGAACTGTACATAAGCACACAAAGCCTGATAATCAGCAGAGGCAGCTAGCATGATTACAGCTCCTAGGCACTAAACCTGGATATTCAGGGAGGAGTGACCTAGTGGTTGGGACATGCTACCTCAGGCCGGAGGTTCAATTCCCACCCGGGGACAGCAATCTCAGGCTGGAGGGACTTGGGTTTTTAGTCCTATAGACACTCCTTGTGGCCTTTGGCAAGCCACTTAACCCTCCCTTGCCTCAGGTACACATAGATTGTGAGCCCTTTGGGGACAAGGGAATGTATCCAGTATCTGTTTGTAGTGAATATATAATATAAACTCTTTGATTGAAGGATAAGGCAATATAGAAAACTGGTTAAATAAATAAATAAATAAAATCTAGTGCTGGGGCCATATCTGGCCATCGGCATGTGGTCCCTTTACACAAAAACGGAAGTAAGGATGTGGTTGGAAACTACAGGCTGGTTAGTCTGATCTCTGTGGCAAGTAAATTACTGGAATGCTGATTTTGCTCCCCCGGGAGATAAACCGACCAAAGAGAAATGTGATGAGCTATTGAGAAAGTCCAGAGACAGATTGCCTCCTTGCAGAGGTGGTAAAATCCTGTCCCCCCCCCCCTGTTTGTTGATGAAGTACATGGCTACTTCGTTATCAGTTTGAATGAGAACTGTCCGTCCTATAAGGTGAGGACGAAACACGTGAAGGGCATTGGCAATTGCTCTGCGTTCCAGCAGATTGATGTGATAAGAGGCCTCTCTTGGGAAACATAGGCCCTGTGTGGTGAGACTGCGGAGATGGGCTCCCCAGCCCTGTTTGAATGCTTTCGTTGTTAGGGTACACACAAGGGTTGGGATTAGGTATGAGTGGTTTTGAGCAAGTGTATCTGGCAACTAATATGGAGAAACCAAAAAAAGGAGGGGTGGGTATAATGATTGCTAGAGGCATAGTCATTGTGGAAAAGGACGTGATAAAGGACCGGGAGGGGCGATTTATAATATGGAAAGGGCTCTTAGATGATAAAGCTCTTATCTTATGTAGTATTTATGCAACCAACACAGCCCAGGGAAAATTTTATAAGAAAGTCTTGCAATATTTGGAAGAACATCAGGATGGACCCTTAATTATTGGGGGAGATTTCAATCTCATTATAAAACCCAATCTGGGGGGGGGGGGAGACCGGAGAAGTAGAGTGCAACTGAAGAGGCTGATGGTAAAATTAGGAGTGGTGGATACCTGGAGACATTTAAATTGGACATGCAGGGAATATATTTACTTTTCATACCCACATAACACATATAGCAGAATTGATATGCTCTGGGTGGATGGGAGACTAATGGATCAAGTTGAGAAGGTAGATATAGGACCTATAACATGGTCTGACCACTGGCCAGTTATAGTAGATATAGCCATTCACAGAGATTCTGGGGGCCTGCCAGAGCATAAAAGCAGTCCTTAAAGAATATTTTGGGGAAAATGTAACAGAAGAAACATCTCGAGATGTGGTATGGGATGGCATGAAGGTGGTGATAAGAGGGCGCCTCATTGCTTTAGCAACCAAAAAGAAAAGTTGGAAGCAAAATTATGAACTAAATTGCAATCATTATTAAAGGAAAATAAAACTAAGGGGGGAAAGCAGCTATTAATTCAAATAGAACAAACTCGTCGGGAACTAGATCAGATGCAGGTGGCAAACCGGGTTTTTCAAATGACAAAATTAAAACACGCATATTTTGTTGGAGGAAAAAAAGCGGCAAGTATCAAGCCAGACAATTAAGAGAGAGATGCATCCAGCATCAGATACTCAAACTGAAAAATTGGCAGGGACAGTGGGAGTATGGGAATATCAATATTCAAGAATTATTCTGCAACTTCAACCAAAATCTCTACAAATCAGAGCAGGGGAAGGGGAGGTGGAACAGTATGTGTGGGAAGTGGGGTAAAACAGATTGAGTACAGAAGAACAAAAGTGGCTTGTTAGAGAAATTGAAGGTGTAGAAATTAACAAAGCCATATGCAAATTAAAAGAGGGAAAGGCCCTGGGGCTAGATGACCCTGACAGCAAAACTTTATAAAACCTTTCAAGCTGAAGTGGTAGGCGAAATGAAAGAGATGGTGGTAGACTGCCAAAATCAATGGCTGTGGCAGGGATAGCTGTCCTGCGAAAGCCAGAAAAAGATGTGGGGGTGTGCGGGTCGTATTGACCCATTTCTCTGATTAATCTGATGATAAAATACTGGTATATATACTAGCCACAAGAATTCAACAGTTTCTTCCACAGTTAATAAGACAGGATCAAATGGGGTTTTATAACCGGGAGAAAGGTTAGTGATAGTATTCTCAAATTATTAAATCTCATTTGGATAGCCAGAAGGGATAAATTGGTCTCTTTGTTAATGGCTGTGGATGCTGAAAAAGCTTTCAACAGAGTCAAATGGACATTCATGTTTGAGGTGCTAAGGGGAATGGGTTTTGGAACAAATTTTCAAATATGGATTTAGATGCTTTATGATAACCCAAGAGCGAGTATACGGGTCAATGGATCTTATTCCAGAGAGATACCATTAGAGAGAGGCGCCAGACAGGGATACCCCTTATCTCTATTGTTCGCTCTGGTGACAGAACCAATGGCTGAAAGAATATGATGTCAGCAGATATTGGGGGCATAGTTGTGGGAACAGAGGAGCACAAATTGTCACTCTTTGCAGATGATATAATCTATATATTGAGCAGACCATTAACATCTCTGCCAAGTCTTTTAAAGGAAATACAAGTTTACAGTCAAGTTTCCAATTACAAATTGAAAATAGGGAAAACTGAAATACTGAGGCTTCATATGGAACCAGAATTAGAAACCCGATTGCGAGCAGCATACCCATTCAAATGGGCTAAAAAACAGATTAGAAATCTTGGAGTTCAGGTGGGTCAGGACTGGTGTGAAGTGAAAAGCATGAATCCATTAGTAAAAACGTCTTGAATGACCTATTCAAATGGAAAAAAATCAACTTTTTCCTGGTTAGGCAGAGCAGCTATTGTCAAGATGAATGTTCTTAAGAACATAAGAACATAACATATGCCATACTGGGTCAGACCAAGGTCCATCAAGCCCAGTATTCTATTTTCAACAGTGGCCAATCTAGGTCATATGTACCTAGCAGTTTCCCCAAGGGACACAGCTTCCACAATGCTTGTACTGTTCAAGCATTGATATCCTGGGTCCCTTCTTAATAATGGTTTATGGACCTTTCCTCCAGGAACTTCTCCAAACCTTTTTTAAACCCAGCTACACTAACAGCCTTTACTACATCCTCCGGTAACAAATTCCAGAGTTTGATTACACGTTGAGTGAAAAAATATTTTCTTTTATTAATCTTAAATAGTTTACCCTGTAGCTTCATTGCATGTCCCCTAGTCTTTCTATATTCTGATAAGGTAAACAATCGATCTACGTTTACCCGTTCCACTCCGTTCATTAATTTATAGACTTCTATCATATCTCCCCTCAGCCGTCTCTTTTCCAAGTTAAAGAGCCCTAACCTTTTTAGCCTTTCTTCATAGGAGTATCCTTCCATCCCCTTTACCATTTTGGTGGCTCTTCTCAGAACCTTTTCTAAAATTGCTATATCCTTTTTAAGATACAGCGACCAGAATTGCACACATTGCGGTCTCACCATAGAACGATATAGAGGCATTATAATATCTTTTGTTTTATTTTCCATTCCTTTCCTTATCATACCTAGCATTCTATTTGCTCTCTTGGCCGCTGCTGCACACTGGGCCGAGGGTTTTAACATGGTATCCACAATGACGCCTAAATCTTTTTCCTGGGTGGTAGTTCCTAATGTGGAACCTTGCATCGTGTAACCATAGTTTGGGTTGTTCTTCCCTAGGTGCATAACCCTGCACTTGTCCACATTAAATTTCATCTGCCATTTTGATGCCCAGTCTTCCAATTTATCAAGATCCTCTTGCAATTTTCCACAACCCTCTTGGGTTTTAACAACTTTAAATAGTTTTGTGTCATCTGCAAATTTGATAACCTCACTCGTTATTCCACTTTCCAGGTCATTTATGAATATGTCAAAAAGCAGCGGACCCAGCACAGATCCCTGGGGTACACCACTATTCACCTTTCTCCATTGGGAAAATTGGCCATTTAGCCCTACCCTCTGCTTTCTATCTTTTAACCAGTTCCTGATCCACAATAGTACACTGCCTCCTATCCCATGACTCTTTAGTTTTGCCAAAAGTCTCTCATGAGGGACCTTGTCAAAGGCTTTCTGAAATCCAGATACACAATATCAACCGACTCACCTTTGTCCACCTGATTATTCATTCCTTCAAAAAAACATAACAGATTAGTAAGACAAGATCTTCCTTGTCTAAAGCCATGTTGGCTGTCTCCCATTAGGTCATGACTATCTACATGCTGAGTAATTTTATTCTTTATGATGGTTTCTAGCATTTTTCCCGGTAATGATGTCAGGCTCACCGGTCTGTAGTTTCCCGGATCACCCCTGGAACCCTTTTTAAAAATTGGTCTTACATTGGCGATCCTCCAATCTTCAGATATTAGAGATGATTTTAATGATAGTTCACAGATTACTAATAGCAGGTCTGCAATCTCATATTTCAGTTCTTTCAACACCCTTGGATGTATACCATCCGGCCCAGGTGATTTGCTACTCTTCAGTTTATCTAATAGTTGTCATACATCTTCCCGATGTATCGATATTTCCTTCAATTCTTCCGCACCTTTAAATACCACTTCAGTCATGGGTAACATCCCCACATCTTCCTCAATAAAGACCGAAGCAAAGAATTCATTCAGTCTCTCCGCTATCGCCTTGTCGCCTCTTAGTGCTCCTTTAACCCCTTTATCATCTAATGGACCAACTGACTCTCTCACAGGTTTCTTGCTACGAATGTACTTGAAAAGGTCTTTACTTCGCGTTTTTTCTTCCGCAGCAAGCTTCTTCTCATATTCTCCCTTTGCCTGCCTTATCAATGCCTTGCATTTGACTTGCCAGTGCTTGTGCTGTTTCCAGGTTTCGTCGTTCGGCTCTTTTTTCCATTTCCTGAAAGATGCTCTTTTGGCAACAACAGCCTCTCTGACCTCACCTTTAGACCATGCTGGCAGTTTTTTGGACTTCCTTCCACTTTTCTTAAAGCGTGGAATACAGCTGGTCTGGGCTTCCAAGATAGTATTTTTCAACAACAGCCAAGCCTGATGTACGTCTTTAACCTTTGCAACTGCTCCTTTTAGTTTTTTCTTAACTGTTTTCCTCATTTTATCATAGTCTCCCTTTCGAAAGTTAAAAGGTAGTACTGTGGATTTCCTTACTATCCCTCCTCCACTAATTAAATCAAAGGCAATCATGCTATGATCACTATTGCCAAGTGGCCCCAACAACCTTATCTCTTGCACTAGATCTGGTGTTCCACTAAGGACTAGGTCTAATATGGCTTCCCCTCTGGTCGGTTCATGAACCAGCTGCTCCAAGAAGCAGTCATTTATTTCATCTAGGAACTTTATCTCCCTAGAATGTCCTGGACGTGACACTGACCCAGTCGATACCGGGGTAGTTGAAATCACCCATTATTATTACTGCGCTGTAACTTTTGTTAGCTTCCTTGATTTCTTTGAACATTTCATCATCCATTTGTTCATTCTGGCCAGGCGGTCGATAGTACACCCCCACTGCCATTGCCTTCCCCCTTTTACATGGAATTTCAATCCATATAGATTCTACAGCATATAGATTCTTCCCTGCCTATTGTTTCTATTTCTCTCTCTGCCCATTGAGATACCATCCCAGATGTTACAGTTTTTACAAAAAAAACTTTTCCTATATCTGGAGGCATCGCACCCCCTAGGGTGAGCAGGATGGTGATGTGCCAAAGAAGGGAAGAGACGGGAGTGAGTGCTCCGGATATAATACGATACTATAAGGCAGCGCAGCTGAAAGCAATATTAAATTGACATAGGGGTCCAGCTGACTGTTAATGGGTGCAGATTGAGCAGGAAAGGTGGGGTCAAGCACCTTTAACGGACAATTTGTGGGAAAGTAAGATTAAGAGATTAGTGCACAGTGAACATAATCTGTTCATGGCCCATACTTTAAACATTTGGCAAGAAGACTCAATTGATTGGTAGAGGGGGAAAGATTAGACTACATGTATCATAACATGTGCAGATTTAAAGAAGGTGGTCTATTCCAGCAGTTTCAGAGGTGGGCGGTGTAGGGTCTACAATATGCAGGGCAAGTGTTAAAGGTAGGAGGAAAGATGCAAACATTTGAAGAACTGCAGAAAGAATTCTCACTAAACGAGGGAGATTGGTACGGATACCACCAGTTACAACATTTCCTCCGACAAAAGGGAATGGGGGTGGACCTTAACAAAGAAGAAACACCTTTTGAAAAATTGTATCGCAAAAGCGGTAAAGTGAAGGGCCTTATTACACAACTTTATAAGGAGCTGGGGCAGGAAAACATATGGGAGACAGAGGTAGGAGGAAATTGGGATGGAAATAGATGGGAAAATTTTTATGCAGCTATAAGGATCCCCTCAGCCTCAACGGTAATGCAGGAATATAGGTATAAGATGCTATATCGTACGTACTTGACACCACAAAGGTTGTCCAAAATGAGTGGACAAGGGAGTCCTCTATGTTGGAAAGGATATGGAGAACTGGGGACCCATATATGCATGTTTGGTGAGCCTATCCCGCTATACAACCAATATAGATGTGGATGGCAGAGATAGTTCAAGACATGATAGAGTGGACTGAAGTTATAGGGCCAACGGAAGCTTTATTAAATGAATGGGGGGAAATAGGGGATGATAGGGGATACATACTTAACCAATTGGCCACTGCAATCTGTATGGAGATTGCCTGTAATTGTAAGGAGGTTAAAGGCCCAGAAAAGGGAAAGATCCTGCGATGTTTAGATTATTTATCAAATGTCGGAAATAAGTGCAAGGCAGGCGCATAAACTGACCTCATTCCATACGTGTGATGGAAACAGAGGGATGTGAGAACCGGGAAACAGAGTACTACTGCACATTGAGGTGGCAGTAAACATAACCTAGTTTAACAAAGAAAAACATAGCATGCCATTATATCTTAAGAAGTCTATGCTAAAATGGCAGAAGTACAAGGATTTAGGTATGCCATCCATGCAACCTTCCCCATTAAGGAGGAAGAAGATATTTGTGAACAATTTACCCAGGAGTCATACAAAGGCAACTGGGGGAAGGGGAGGTGGAGGTGGTGGGGGTGAGGGGGATATAAGAGGAGAATTAGTAGTGAGAAAAGTATGAGAAAGGGGAATAGGGGAATTCAAAAAAATGAGTAGAATTCTAAGATGGTACGGCAGGAGATCAAAGTGCTACTCCAGGGAAAATGCTTGGGGGTTATTGGTTTGAATCAAGTATTGTTAAGAAATGTAACTATTACATAAGAAGATTAAAAATGGTGTATGTATATCTTCAGTGGATGGCAGAGATATGTTTGATTTCACTTTTATGTATACCAAATCTCTGTAGAAGAATACTTAAAGTTGATAATTATTTGCTGAATAAAAATTTCAATTACAAAAAAATAAAGAAGGGCCGCAACTGACGTACCAAGCTTAATTTTCCCTACGCCACCCAAAACAGATTTAAAGCCACCTTGAAAACATGTTTTTTCAGTCAGGCCTTTGAAGCAGATTGCTGTTAAACTGACCCAAGATTAGGTGGATGTTGAAAAGTGGTATAAGTTTGCTGCTCTGTCAATTCTTGTTGTCTTGGTGTTCATACATCATCTTCTACTGTTTTATTTGCATCTTGTCTTGTTTATTGTTTTACTATTTTCTGTATTACAGATTTTGTCATATGAGATTATAATGTCATATTTATTATTTTGAGGATATTGATTGCAGTATGTATGTGTTATATATACTTTTATCTATTTTATTTTGTTTATCTTGTGTGTTATATATTTGTTATTTATATTATTTATTGTATTGAATAATATGCACACCGCCTTGGTATTTTTATGAATGATGGTTAAACAAATAGATTAAACATTAAATATTAAATGTGGAAAAATAAAAAATGAATTAATAAGAAAAGGCTAAAGAAATGAAAATAAATCCAAATAAAAAGAGAAACAAAGGAAAATGATAAGAATAGATTAAGAAATACAAAGGTCTGAAAATATTTTGCTGTATCAGGTTACTATAGCTAGAAGTGAACAGTAGGGAGGGATGAGATGGTGGCAGCAAGCCTGTGAGGAGGGTGAGAGAGTGATGAAGTATGCGTACGTACAGGGGCGGCCCAAGGGGGGTGCGGGGCCATGTGCGGAGACTCGGTGCGGGGCCTCATTTGCATAAGGGAACTCATTTGCATAAATATTTGCATAATGTTACCTTACACTAACTTTTAGTAAACATGTCTCTTAATGAGTGTATGGATAAAGCAAGACTAAAAGATTTCTACATTACTATAATCCAGTGCCAACTGCCAGGCACATTAGGAACTACTACAAACACTGCCAATTTAGAACCCATAGCAAACCCGCCGTATCATAACAGCACTACCAGGACTCACAAAGCACAAGACCCTACCTATCAAAAGGCTACACTGAAAATATTAAACCAATACATTTCAGAGAATAACAATACATGACCTACTGGGGAAAGAGAACAAGTGGCAATGTCAAATAGGAATTACATAAATAGAATACCTCAGCTCAGTTACATATGCAGAACATAGACCATCACCAAACAAGGAATCACAATTTAGAAACAGGAAGACAATAATTAAACTGGGAATCCCAAAAGCCCATCAACACTGTAAAAATAAAACTATAAATTAATTTCCTCTTGTACTAAACAAAGCGCAGATGTTAATGATGCACATTTCCCAGAGCTGGCATATTTCAGTTAATAAATTCAATAAAAAGATATTTTTCTACCTTTTGTGCATTTTTTTTCAGTTGCAATTGCTCTAGCCACTTTCTTCTGGTTTCTTCATGTCTTCTGCTAACTCTCCATCGTCTGTTGTCCATTTGTCTTTTCTTCACGCGTCTAGTTTTTTTCCATTCTCTCTTTACATCTGCTTTAACATACTAATCTTTCTCCTTTTGCTCTTTCCTCATTCCTATTTCATCCACTCAAATTTTACCCCTCCATCCTCAATCCCCACTTACTCTCCCAATATCCGGCCAATTGTAGATTTGTCTTCCCTCCCACACAAAATATTTTTTCACTCTCCCAGCTCTGTCCCATTCTAATCCTCCCCCAACATCAGCTCCCTTCTAGTTCCAGCCCCACCCAGCATCCGCTCCCTTGTAGTCCACGCATCAGCCCATTTCCAGTCCTAGCCCCTCATAAGCCCATTTCTAGTCCTATCCTAGCCCCACCATCAGCCCATTTCCAGTCCTAGCTCCCCCATCCGAGTCCCTCCATCAGCTCATTTCCAATCCCAGCCCCCCATCAGCCCATTTCTACTCCTTTCCTAGCCCCACCATCAGCCCATGTCAAATCCTAGCTCCCCTCCATTCAGCCCATTTCCAATCCAAGCCCCCCATGAGCCTACTTCCAGTTCTAACCCTCCATGAGTCCATTTCAATCCAAGCCCCCCAACAGCCCATTTCCAGTCCTATCCTAGCCCTCCATCAGCCCATTTCCTGTCCTAGCCCCCTCACTCAGCCCATTACCAGTCCTAGCCCCCCCATAGCCAATTTCCTGTCCTAGCCCCCTCACTCAGCCCATTACCAGTCCTAGCCCCCCATAGCCCATTACCAGTCCTAAGCCCCCCTAACCCATTACCAGTCCTAAGCCCCCATCACCCCATTTTGTCTTAGTTCCCCATAGCCCATTACCAGTCCTAACCCCCATCAGCCCATTTCCAGTCATAGCCTCCCCACAGCCCAGACCCGTCCTAACCCGCCCAATAGCCCATGTCCAGTCCTAGCCCCCCCATAGCCCATTCCAGTCCTAACCCCGCCATCAGCCCATTTCCAGTCCTAGCCCCCCCCATAGCCCATTACCTTTCCTACCCCCCCATCAGCCCATTTCCAGTCTTAGCCCCCCCATAGCCCATTACCAGTCCTAACCCCCCTCCCCATCAGACCACTTCCAGTATTATTCCCCCCTGTAGCCCATTAGTAGTCCTAACCCCCCCATAGCCCATTACCAGTCCTAACCCCCTCCCCCCATAAGCCCACTTCCAGTCTTAGTCCCCCCATCGATCATTTGTCTACCTAACCCCCCCTTAGCCAATTACCAGTCCTAACACTCCTCCCCCCACCAGCCCAGATAGATTTAAAAAAAAAACGGCTGCTGCTGCTGCCGCTGTGGCAGTGGCAGAATCAAACGTCAACGCCACGGGGCCCCGACTGCCCGGCAGAACCTCCCTCGAGCATCAGCTCCCAAGTCCCTCCCAAAGCGTGGGCTTTCAGAGCCGTGAGAGTTTCCCTTTCTTCTCGCAGCTCTGTTAACCTCGCCGGGGCTGATGGGATTTTCCATCAGCCCCGGCGGGATTAACAGAGCCGCGAGAGGTCAGAGAAGCTCTCGCGGCTCTGAAAGCCCGCGCTTTGGGAGGGAATCAGGAGCTGATACTCAAGAGAGGTTCTGCCGGGCAGTCGGGGGCCCCGCGGCGTTGACATTTGATTCTGCCGCTGCCATGGTGGCAGTAGCAGCAGCTGTTATTTTTTTTAAATGTACTTGGGCTAATGAATGTTTTTTGTGCGGGGCCCTGTGCAAAAAACATTCTTGCTCAATGGACGGGCCGGCCCTGTGTACGTACAAAATTTAAGAAAGGGATCAAACCATGGCTCCTTCATAAATCTTTTACACATTGACATATGTAGATTTTCAGTGGACTCCTATTAGATGCAGGGTTGGTCTCATTTCCTTTATTTCTGTTAATTTTGCGTTATTGTGATTTTATCTACATATTTTTAAATATTGTTGGGAAAATACACAAGTATTAGAACACTGCACAGTAATAACATTCCCATTGTACAGAAGACGCCACAACATTGTAAACACAAATTTCACCCCTGTACATCAAAACACTATGACAAAGTAACATTCCCCAACTATTTTCCTCCCTTTTCTCCCCATTCATTCTGATACACTCATCCAACTATCACTCCTCATACATACAGTATGCACCCACTATCTTTTCCAAAGTAGAAATAGGCTTCTACAGCAAAGACTCCTCCTTACTTCTTCTCTGCTCCCAAGACTAATCTCAATAAGTAGCTCTTAATGTAAGTTACATTTGAGCACAAGACTTCCACCAAGGCGTGATCTTCACATCACAGTCTTTTAGGTCAAAATCTCTCCACTCCTTGATAATTTACATCCATTCTAAATAGGCAGGGGCAGTCACCCATCCAATGTTTCAGAATTAGCTTGCTCAGCATCAGTAAAGCAATCAGTACAAACTGTTACTTGGTCTTGGGCAAGTGTATTTCCTGGAGGGGCCAAAGGTCCCCCAGCAAAAGCAGTTTATATGTTCAGCCAATTTGTGCTTGGGTGATTTCTTCAATAACTCTCAAACCTCTTCCCCACAGGTCTCTTAACTTGATGCATGCCAAAAAAAATGTATTATAAGTACCTTCTCTTTATCTGCATTGCTGACAATCACCACAAGCTTAAAGTTGCATTTTTTCCCCCTTGACTGACGATATAAGTCTGATGCAAAAACTTGAATTGCATTTCATACAGACTTACATATTTTTTATCCATCTAGGGTTTCCAAACTTCTTCTGAAGATCATCCTCTTTCTTCCTCCAACTTCCACACTTGGGCTGACCCTTCCGAATAACTGTCATCTAATATGTTTTTCCCAATTACGTAGATCGCTGTAGAGAGTTAAACTATATACTGTTCTGTTAACTACTCTATGTTTATGTTTATTATAATACTTGATATACCGCACCTCATCAGTCCAGGGCGGTTTACAAACAACTACAAACACAATGGCCATAGGTCGAGGAAAAGAAAAGTACTCCATTAAATGACAGGAAAGAGAAAAGGAGAAGGAGAACAAAAAAAGAGTAAGAAAGAGAGAATTTGGGGGAGTGGGGGATAGTAGGAGAGGTATCTTTTTTTTTTTTCGAAACTTTATTTATAAACCATCAACCATAAACGGCAAATACACAACTAATAACATTCGCTCTCCGGGGTGGACTCTGATCCCCAGGAGGGCGGAATACATGGATGGTTACATGGTTTTTGAGAAATGTGTTCCCCATCCCCCCTCCCCCACCCAATCTCCTCCCAGTAACCCCCCCCCCCCCAAAACATTGCCAAACAGGACCAGTGTATACACCCTTATGGAACATCCAGAGGTCTCCCCTTGCCAGTAGGGCTATTAATAGTCTAGTTGCAGGATTACATTGCGAGACCGAGGGCTCAGTTTTTGAATATAAGGCTCCCACAGTAGCCAGAAAGTGGACCATCGCTTAACATGGCCTCGGGCAGCCCTACACTCCAGGAGCATAAGTTGGTGGAAGGATTTCCGCCACTCCCAAAAAGAGGGAGGGTGGCTGTCCCTCCACCCACGTAGAATTGGCCCTTTACCCACCAGACATGCCTTCCGCACCAGCCAACGACTCCATTTCCCCTTCGGGGTGGTAAGGCCCATGAGGTCGAGAGCAATCAAGGCAGCATCCCAGTAGACAGGTTGTCCAAGGAGGTCGGCCATAAATGAGGCAATTCTCTGCCAGTAGGGGCGTATCCGTCGGCAGCCCCATCACATATGGTACAGTGTCGCCATAGGCTCTGCGCACCGCGGGCAGCGACCATCCGCAGTCAAGTGGCAGCGAAGGGCCCGCCGCGGGGAAAAATGAACCCTAGTCAGGCACTTAAGCTGGATTTCCCGCCAGCGGGCACCATCCGCCAGGCTCGCCACTCTCCGAAGGGCCACCAGTATCGTATCCGGGGGGATCTCCCGCCCCATTTCTGCCCCCCAGGCCCGTTCCACATCGCGATAGTCCGGCTGCGGTCGAATCTGCTCCAACCTAAGGTGAAAGGTCCGAATGGACGGCCGTTCGACTTCGCTAAAACCAAAGAACGCTATTATCTGGGCCGAACGGTCGCTGCATAGTTCCGTCCGTGAAAGGGAGGCCACGTAGTGGGCCACTTGCATGTACGCAAAAAACTGCCGGGGCCCCAACTCATACTCGCGGGATAACGCGAAAAAGGGCTTAGGTTTGCCCTCCAAGTCCACCACATGGCCCAAAGTATGTATACCTCTCTCTCCCCACAGACGGAACGCGGCGGTTTCAGTGCCCGGGGTGAAATTGGCATTGCTCTGAATGGGTAACCAGCTCAACACCTGCCAACGACGACCCCAGTAAGCATTCAAGTGCCGCCAAGTCTTCCAAATCGGTGCCAATAACACGCTGTCCGCCAAGTGCGCTGGCCACCTACGTACCTCCAAGTGCAAAAGGGCTCTTAGGGAGTGAGGTGCCACGCATGTCTCCTCAAAAGCTCGAGGGGTATAAAGCTCGGTGTCACCCAGCCAGTCCCCTAGGTGACGTGCCTGGCAAGCTAGTGCATAGGTACCAAGGTTTGGGAGCCCCCACCCCCCAGCGCGGACCCTCCCCACTAATCGACGATAGGAAATGCGAGCTCTCGACCCCCCCCCAGAGAAGGCCCCGAAACTCCGCCTCAAATCGCCAAATATCCCGTCGGAGGATCCAAACCGGGAGGGTCTGTAGCCAGTATAATATCCGCGGCAGAATAACCAGCTTAATCGCCGCGATTCTCCCCATAAGGGACAGGGGGAGAGGCAGCCAGGCCTGTAGCTGAGTTCTCACCTTGTTCAACATCCGTCGCAAGTTACTCCCATATAGTTGACCTGGCTGACAGGACAGTACAATCCCCAGGTATATGAACTGGCGCTCAGCCCATCGGAGGGGGAACTCGCCCGACCAAGTGTTCCGAAGTTGGCCAGAAACATCCAGGGCTTTGGATTTATCCCTGTTAACACTAAACCCCGCAAATTGCCCAAAGGCTCGAAACTCCTGCAAGAGAAGAGGCAGGGAATCCCCAGGGGAAAGCAAGTGCACCAATAAATCATCAGCAAAGGCTGAAATCTTAAATTCTTGATTGCCAATACCTACCCCCTGAATTTATTTATTTATTTATTTATTTATAGTCTCTTATATACCGCACTATTCGGCATCAGCGCGGTTTACATGGAACAAAAATGCTCAGTACAGTTAACATGTAAGAGTTTACAGATAACAGGGCAAGTAACTTGGATAACAGGGGTAAGCTATTTACAGCATTTGCTACATAAACTTGTATAACAGTGGCAAACTATTTACAAATATTGCTACATAAAGTCGTATGATCATGAATACCATAGAAACAAATGCACCACTAAGGGTTAGGGAATCTTTCTTAGCATGTTGTTGGGAAACCATATAATTGCCTAGCGGGTTGCATCTCTGTCTCAGTGGGTGAGGTTGGGTTCTATGAGGTACTTATTGAAAAGATGGTATTTAAGGGCTTTCCTAAACTGTGTGAGGCTCTTAATCGCCCGGATATCTGGAGGTAATGCGTTCCAGCATCTTGGTGCACTGATACTAAACGCCCTATTGGCTGTAGATGTTGTGCACGCTGTTAATGCTTTCGGGACTTTTAGGGTGTTTGTAGCTGTGGATCTCCTTGCTCTATTAGGAGATGTGATATGGATGAGGGCCGATATTGACTCAGGGGAGAGCTTGTTAATAGCTTTAAAAGTGATTAACAGTGTCTTGAAGACGATTCTAGCCTGGATAGGTAGCCAATGTAATTGTATCAGCAGAGGTGTCACGTGGTCACTTCTGGAGGCTCCATGGATGACCCTTGCTGCAGCGTTCATGGCGAGCTGTAGTGGATGTAAGGTGGATAGGGGCAGGCCTTGAAGGATGGCGTTGGCGTAGTCAAAATGAGGTATGATCAACGCCTGGTATATAGTCCTGAAGTCATTTGGTTCTAGCATGGATCGTAAATGCCTAAGTGAGCGGATCTTATAGTATACTGCTCTGACAGTGTTCGCTATGTGGACTTTCATGTCCAGGCGTTGATCCAAAGTGACTCCTAGGTAGCGTATTGAAGGTTTAGAATGTAACTCTGCTCCTTTTACTTTAAGGAATGGTGGTGGGGTGAAGTTAGGGTTCCTCGTAATGAAGAGTACTTCCGTTTTCTTATGTTGTATTCGGAGGTTTTGGGAGGAAAGCCAGTCAGATATTGCGTCGAAACAGCTCGTCAATGAGGAGAGGTCCGGATGTTCAGTAGAGAAGGGTATGTACAACAGGACATCGTCAGCGTATAGCATGCAGTCGACATTGAAGGATCGGATGATCTTGCAAATTGGCTGCATGTAAATGTTAAACAGGAGGGCTGAAAGGGAGGAACCTTGTGGGACTCCCTGGCTTTGGTGGAAAGGTTCGGATGTCATGCCTCCGGAACGCACATGTTGCCATCTTCCGGACAGGTAAGATCTGCACCATTCAAGAGCTCTACCAGTAATGCCTTTCTCAATTAGTCGACCTACGAGAAGCTCATGACTCACTGAATCAAAAGCTGCAGCGATGTCCAGAAAGATGAGAGCAAAACCTTGACGGATGTCATCGATGCCAGTGATTATCTTGCAGAAGAGGGTGGTAAGAAGAGTCTCCACACCGTGGGATTCCCTAAAACCATGCTGGCAGGGGTCCAATGGTGCGGCAGTGTCGACGTGATCCTGTAGTTGTCGTTGTACCTCTTTTTCGATGATCTTCGCAAGCAGAGGTATACTGGATATAGGTCTGTATGAATCTACTTTTTGGGGGTCGAGTTTGCAGTTTTTCAAAAGAGGTCTGATAGAGGTGTGCTTAAGCGCTGAGGGGAAGGAACCTGTTATGAAGGAGAGGTTCATTATATTGGATAGTATTGGGCTGAAATGGCTGCGGAGCTCCTTAATCCAGAAGGCTGGGCAAGGATCGGACTGAGATGTGGTGGTGTTAAGGGCCATAATAGAGTCTTCAATTCCTTTCTTGGTAGGGGTAGAGAATACGGTTAGGGCTGCAGGGCAGTCTCGTTCTGGGGTGGTGGTTGTAGTCAAGATATTGATAGTCCGGCATATCTTGGATTGTGCATAGTTAGCAAAATCTTGTGGGTGAATCTCAAATTGAGGTCCGGTGGTTGGTTCCTTTGATAGAGTCTTGACTAGGTCAAAGAGATCGTGGGGTTTATTAAGTGATCTTTTTAAGGTCTCTGAGTAGTATTGTTTCATTGCATCAGTGATTGCCTTGCGGTGTGCAGCCAGATGACAATTGTATGCTGTCTGGTCAACTGTAGAGTGGGATCGGCGCCAGCGCTTCTCGAGTTTCCGTAATTGGGTAAGAGAAACTCTAAGATCTGCTGTGTACCATGGAGCGCTCGTTCTTTTCCCTAGGGGCTTGTCGGTTGGTGTGCGTAGGGCGATTGTACTGAGGCAATTGTTCCAGTGAGTAATCAGGTCATCAAGGTTCGAGGTGGTTTCGCTAAAGAGTTGTTGCGTTTCGGTGAGGATAAGGTCTCTGTTGAAAGGCTTGAAACATCTGGAGTGAGGTCTTGTAGTGTTGTTTGGTTTCTTATTGAGCTTTGAATCGCTTTTGTGCAAAGGAATCTGGAGGATGATCAGTTTGTGATCTGACCATGGCACAGGAGTTACGGCCATTATGGGGTCATGTGATGGGTTAAGGGATATCTGAGGGGCGAATACTAAGTCCAGAATATTTCCCTTAGTGTGGGTAGGTTCCATTACTAGTTGTTTGAAGCCGAGATTTGTGAGGGCCTCAAGGAAGGATAACACTTGATTGTCCTGCAGTGTTGGCAGGTTGAAATCGCCTAGGATCCAGTTTGGGACGTTTGGGTTTTGCGTGTTGGAGGCGAGATCAATTATTGCAGCAAGATCATCCGGGGAAGCTGAGGGTGCTCTGTAAAGCAGGCTGATTGAGCATCGTTTATTGGAGATGGTGACGGATTCAAGGTGATTAGTGCTGGTGGCGTCAACTGTCTGGAAATGAAGGTCTGTCCTGGTGAGGATGAGCACCCCTCCTCCTCTTTTGTCTCGTCTATGACTTGTATGAGCTGTGAAGTTCAGTGGTAGGAGCTGGTTGAGTATGACGTTGTCTTCATCGGATAGCCATGTCTCAGTGACCAAGAGTATATCAAGGTCGTGGAGGGAAATCATATCAATGACAGCTGGCCACTTCTTCCGGATAGAGCGGGCATTAATGAGGGCACATTTTAGGTTATGAGGATAGGAGTTTTCCACCTTCTTGGAATTCACAGAGTGCTGAAGCGCAATGTGTAGCAGATGTGGGTGATGTGCTCGGGTATCCCAATTTACATTGTTATGGGATGCACCAGACCATCTCCTTCCATGGCTTTGTAATATTGGGATATGATTGGAAGGCGGGGTTAAGGTAAGAGAGCAAGAGAACCAACTAGCAAGGATGATATAACATCCTATTAAGGTGGGGAAGGGGGAACCCATTGTGGCAAGGTACTGTGTAATTGTGAAATGGGTAGGTTAGGGCAGAAATACTTGTGATTGTGGGCATGTATTGTGAGAATTAATGACAACGGTGCAATGGTAACTAGCTAGATAACATTAGGAGTTGTTGACAGTAATACAGTGGTTAGATAGCAGTGAGGAATAATTGACTACAGTACAATAGTAATAGTTACTGACTACAGTAGAATGGTAACAGTACAGTGTCTAGCTGGCAGTAAGGAATTACTGACTTCAGTACAATAGTAACAATTACTGACTACAGTAGAATGGTAACAGTACAGTGTCTAGCTGGCAGTAAGGAATTACTGACTACAGTACAATAGTAACAATTACTGACTACAGTAGAATGGTAACAGTACAGTGTCTAGCTGGCAGTAAGGAATTACTGACTACAGTACAATAGTACCAAATACTGACTACAGTAGAATGGTAACAGTACAGTACGGTACAGTGGCTAGATGGCAGTGAGAGATTACTGACTACAGTACAAAGTAAACTGTCATTGATAAGGCTGTCGATGGTAGTATACAGAGGTTATACTTATGATACTATACTTGCGGCAAGCAGCATGAGATCAGGAACATCCGATGCAAGAGGCTTGATCGGTTCGCATACCCGCCACCCGCCGTAGGAGAGGATCCAGCGAGAGAACGAAGAGAAGAGGAGAGAGGGGGCAGCCCTGGCGAGTCCCCCTTTGCAGCGGAAAATTCTCTGATAAGACCCCATTGCAAAGTATTGCTGCAGTCGGATTGGCATACAAACTCGCGACCATATTACAAAACAACGGCCCTATACCATATTGTGGGAGGATAAATTTCAGATATTGCCAGTCCACCCTGTCAAAAGCTTTTTCCGCGTCAAAGCTAACCAAGAGAGAGGACAGATGTCTATGCTGGACCCACTCTAAGGACGTGATGATCTTGCGTAAGTTACGGACCGCGTATCGCCCCTTAACGAAACCGACTTGTGACTCGTAGACCAGCTGCCCCAGGAACTCTGCCAGGCGATCTGCCAAAATCTTAGCCTTTAATTTAAGGTTGAAATTAAGTAAGGAGATAGGACGGTACGAGGCCGCAGAAAAAGGGTCCTTTGCCGGTTTAGGGATAAGAACAATGTGAGCATGATTAGCCCCCCACCGAAAGTAGCCTTGCTGTGCTCTCCGATTATATACGGCGGCCAGTGTTGGGGAAATCTGTTCGTTAAGAATTTTGTAGAATTCGGCACCCAGGCCATCGGATCCAGGGGATTTATAGCAACTGGCTTTGGAGATAGCTCCTTGCAGCTCAGCCACCGAAATCGGCCGGTCCAACTGTGCTCTTTGCGCTATTGATAGGCGAGGTAGGTCCAGTCCCCTCACATAATCCGCCATCCGCGTGGGAGAGGTCTCCTCCGCAGCATATAGGTTCTGGAAAAAGGAACGGAAAATACGCACTATGGCCGGGCTCTCCCTATGTAAGGTCCCCAGTTCATCTCACAAGGCTGGTACCAGTTTAGAGCCCCTGGGTCCCCGAAGGCACCGAGCCAATAACTTCCCGGGCTTGTCCCCAAATCGGTACAGTTGGTAACGGTAATACATTACTGACTTCTTAGCCCTCTGGTGTAGGAGTTCATTTAATTCTGTTTGAGAGTCCCACAACTGTTTTTTAAGCCCTACGGTGGGAGTTTGGGCCCAGCGGCGTCTTAGCCTCGTCACCAATCCCTCTAGGTCAATGATACGTTCGGCCCTCAATCTTCTTTTCCTGGCAAAGAACCCGATTATATCTCCCTGCAGTACGACCTTCGCCGTTTCCCAAAGCAACTCTGGGTCATCCTGATGACCCCAGTGATCAGCTTCGAATTCCTGCCACCGCCTCTGAATAAAGGAACGAAATTGCGCGTCTCTATATAATTCCAGTGGAAAACGCCATTGAAAGCTTTGAAGAGTACTCCCACCCCAGAGGACCTCCAGCCAAACAAAGGCATGATCGGAGATCTCTACGGGCCCTATCTGGGCATCCCCAACATTGGCAAACAGCCCGGTGGACAGCAACAGATAATCTATACATGCGCTCGTGCCATGAGCCCGGGACTGATGCGTGTAATCCCGCTCGGCCGGGTGTAACAATCGCCAGGGGTCTACCAGCCCCAGCCTAGAGCAGAGACGTCGTAATGCTCGAACCGTCGCCATCCTGTCTCTTTGCTCCCCCCCTTTTGAGGTATCGAGGTCAACATCCATGACCCCATTGAAATCTCCCCCCAGAATAACGGGGATCTCCGGCAACGTCTCAATTTTAGAGGCAAGGCGTGCATAGAGGGACAGATCCAGCACATTAGGACAATACACGTTACCGAGAATTACAGGCCTCCCCTCAAGGACTCCCTGCACCAGTACAAATCTGCCCGACGGATCGACCAAGTCCTTCACCACCTCCATCCTGACGCGTTTGTGTATCAAAAGTGCTACCCCTCCCTTCTTACCAAGGGCTGGGGCCCCCCAGACCTGTCCCACCCACTCTCGGCAGAGTTTACGGTGCTCTTCGGCAGTCTGGTGGGTTTCCTGGAGCATAGCGATGTCCGCCCCCTGCCTTGCCAGGGCCTGCAGAATTTTTGCCCGTTTAATCGGGCTGCCCAGGCCACACACATTCCAAGAGATGATCTTAAGCGGCATATATTACTAGACTTGGCCCAATAGTATCTGTGGTGTACCATACAGAATATAGGGAAGACACCCCCCCCCAGCCTGAGGTCCTCCCCCACTACCCTCCCAGTATGAACCTCGCACCATCCCCTCCTCAACTGGTCCCCTAAGATACAGCTCGCCTTCTCCACCCCCTTCCCCTCTCTCCCACCCCCCCTCTCTACCCCCTATCCCCTCCCTCCCCCCTCCAAGCCCACCCCCTCCCCCTCTCCTTCCCACTCCAGTGCCTTGTTTCTACTACCATCCTCCTCACCCCCTCTATGTATTCCTAGATGCGTGAGGAACCCCCCCCCCACCCCTCCGGTGTGCTGGCTCTGCTACAGGCCGTCCGGGGTCCCCCCCGGTGCATCCCCCCCCCCAGATTCATTCCCCCTCCCCACTCCCCCCCCCTCCGCCAAACACCCCCAACTACTCGGGCCACCCCCCGCCCGCCACCCGCACCCAAAGGAAACAGCCAACAACCCTACTTAAGGTGATTTGAACAGACCCTTTACCCCCCCTCCCCCACCCCGGTTACCATCACCAGCTCTTTACAGTCCAAAGTGGAAACTCCTGGCTCGTTCTTCACAGCAATAGTCCTCCCCTCCGGTCCTCAGGACTCAACCGCCACCGCAGCCCTCCGCCGTATCTCCTCCACGTAGGGCGCTGCTGCTGTCGCGGAGTCAAAGGACCGGCGGGTCCCACCATGAGTGAAGATCAACCGGGCGGGATATTGCACCATAAATTTGATATTATTGTCTATCAGGATCTGGCACAGAGGTCCGTACTCTCGTCGTCGCTGTCCCAGGGCCGCTGAGTAATCCTGGACGATACGTAGCCGGGCATTGTCCTTTTGAATGGTCCCTTTCTTTCGCGCAGCACGCAAGACTGCTTCTTTCTGTTGGAATCTCAGGAACCGTGCTAGGACCACCCTGGGTCGGCCGTCACTGGTTCTTCTAGGCCCGACCCGGTGCGCCCTCTCTATTTGCACTAGGGTGCCTTCGGGATCATTCGCCAGGATTTGTTTCACCAGGTCTTCGACGTAGGATTGTAAGTCCCGATCCTCTATGGCATCCGGGATCCCCAGAAATCTCAGGTTATTACGGTGGGACCTGTTTTCAAGGTCGTCTAGCTTGGCATTGATAAGGCAGGCAAAGAGAGAATTTGAGAAGAAGCTTGCTGCGGAAGCAAAAACGCGAAATAAAGACCTTTTCAAGTACATTCGTAGCAAAAAACCCGTGAGAGAGTCAGTTGGTCCATTAGATGATAAAGGGGTTAAAGGAGCACTAAGAGGCGACAAGGCGATAGCGGAGAGACTGAATGAATTCTTTGCTTCGGTCTTTACTGAGGAAGATGTAGGGATGTTACCCACGACTGAAGTGGTATTTAAAGGTGTGGAAGAATTGAAGGAAATATCGATACATCGGGAAGATGTCCTACAACTATTAGATAAACTGAAGAGTAGCAAATCACCTGGGCCGGATGGTATACATCCAAGGGTGTTGAAAGAACTGAAATTTGAGATTGCAGACCTGCTATCAGTAATCTGTGAACTATCATTAAAATCATCTCTAATACCTGAGGATTGGAGGATCGCCAATGTAACACCAATTTTTAAAAAGGGTTCGAGGGGTGATCCGGGAAACTACAGACCGGTGAGCCTGACATCAGTACCGGGAAAAATGGTAGAAACCATCATAAAGAATAAAATTACTCAGCATATAGATAGTCATGACCTAATGGGAGACAGCCAACATGGCTTTAGACAAGGAAGATCTTGTCTTACTAATCTGTTATGTTTTTTTGAAGGAGTGAATAAACAGGTGGACAAAGGTGAGTCGGTTGATATTGTGTATCTGGACTTTCAGAAAGCCTTTGACAAGGTCCCTCATGAGAGACTTTTGGCAAAACTAAAGAGTCATGGGATAGGAGGCAGTGTACTACTGTGGATCAGGAACTGGTTAAAAGATAGAAAGCAGAGGGTAGGACTAAATGGCCAATTTTCCCAATGGAGAAAGGTGAATAGTGGTGTACCCCAGGGATCTGTGCTGGGTCCGCTGCTTTTTGACATATTCATAAATGACCTGGAAAGTGGAATAACGAGTGAGGTTATCAAATTTGCTGATGACACAAAACTATTTAAAGTTGTTAAAACCCAGGAGGATTGTGGAAAATTGCAAGAGGATCTTGATAAATTGGAAGACTGGGCATCAAAATGGCAGATGAAATTTAATGTGGAGAAGTGCAAGGTTATGCACCTAGGGAAGAACAACCCAAACTATGGTTACACGATGCAAGGTTCCACATTAGGAACCACCACCCAAGAAAAAGATTTAGGCGTCCTTGTGGATACCATGTTAAAACCCTCGGCCCAGTGTGCAGCGGCGGCCAAGAGAGCAAATAGAATGCTAGGTATGATAAGGAAAGGAATGGAAAATAAAACAAAAGATATTATAATGCCTCTATATCGTTCCATGGTGAGACCGCACCTTGAATATTGTGTGCAATTCTGGTCGCCATATCTTAAAAAGGATATAGCAATTTTAGAAAAGGTTCAGAGAAGAGCCACCAAAATGGTAAAGGGGATGGAAGGCTACTCCTATGAAGAAAGGCTAAAAAGGTTGGGGCTCTTTAACCTGGAAAAGAGACGGCTGAGGGGAGATATGATAGAAGTCTATAAATTAATGAACGGAGTGGAACGGGTAAACGTAGATCGATTGTTTACCTTATCAGAATATAGAAAGACTAGGGGACATGCAATGAAGCTACAGGGTAAACTATTTAAGACTAATAAAAGAAAATATTTTTTCACTCAACGTGTAATCAAACTCTGGAATTTGTTACCGGAGGATGTAGTAAAGGCTGTTAGTGTAGCTGGGTTTAAAAAAGGTTTGGACAAGTTCCTGGAGGAAAGGTCCATAAACCATTATTAAGAAGGGACCCAGGATATCAATGCTTGAACCAATACAAGCATTGTGGAACCTGTGTCCCTTGGGGAAACTGCTAGGTACGTATGACCTAGATTGGCCACTGTTGGAAACAGAATACTGGGCTTGATGGACCTTGGTCTGACCCAGTATGGCATATCTTATGTTCTTATGGCTTCCTGTCCCTGGAGTAACTTTTTCACCCGGGCCATCTCCTGCTGTAGCTCCAACACATGCTCCTCCGACCTCTCTATCCGGTGCTCCGCCTCCTGCACGCGGCTGCCCAGGGCCTCCATTGTAGTTTGCATTAGGTCCATGCGGCCCCGCAGATCTTCAAACTGCGCAGACAGCGCCCCTGCCACGGCCATGGAGATTTCGTCCACCATCCCCGCCGTGGCCTTAGCCTCCCCCTTCAGTGGCGAGGATTGCTCCCCCCCCCTTGGCGGCAGGGGGGTCTTCTCCTTCTCCACCCGACGGCCTCCCTTCGCCGCCATCGCCAAGTCCGCTGCTGTGGTCCGCACGGGAGGGGGGGTCCCAACCCCCTTCCCCTCTCCTCACTGCCAAGCGACGAAGGCCTTAATTGCTTTCCTCCGAGGTGTGCTGTACAGGCCTCGTCCAGAGCCTCAGGCGCCACCAATTCTTCTCAGGTTCCTGTGCGCTGGAAGTAGGGTGCCGGTCTCAGGCTGCTATGCGGTAGAGGTAGGGCATGTGTCTCAGGCGTCTATGCACTGGAGGCAGGGCAGGGGTCTCCAACTCCCGTGCACCAGAGGCAGGGGCAGGTCTCAGGCCTCCGAGAGCTGAGGGGTAGGGCAATGGTCCCAGGCTCCTGAACGCTGGAAGAAGGGCGCAGGTCTCAGGCTCCTATGCGCCGGACGGGAAGCACAAGTCTCAGACTCCGGTGCGCCGGGGGGAGGGCGCAGGGTGTAGGTCACTGACTTCTGTGCGCCGGTGATAGGGCGCCGGTCGGAGGCTCCGGTGTGCTGGAGGCAGGGGGGTACAGCTCAGGCTCCCATATGTTTGAGAGAGGGCGCAGGTCACAAGCCCCCATGTACCAAAGGCCAGGCACAGGTCCCAGGCACCCTCAAGAATCTCTCGGGGGGGCAGGTAAGGTAGGCGGTGGCCCAGACCAAGGCCCAACAACAGTTCTCGGCCTCCCCCGACAGCTGCTGTGTCAGCCCCCCTCTCAAGATCCACACCGTAGACACGCGGGGGGCGGGGAGGGGCGAAGTGCACCGAGCGGAGAGCCACTGCTGCCGCGGGACCCCGCTCTGACCGCCGCTGAAGTCTTCAACAGGCTGGCTCACCTTACAGCGTGGCTCCTCCTACAGCGCGGTGTCTGCCGTCCGGGTCCGGGCCGCCTCCATAAATCATCGTGTGGGGAGCGCCGGGGCACCATCTCCTGCATCGGTCCAGTCGGGGGAGCCCGGGGGGGGGGGGGGTGGAAAAACACCGAGAGCAGCCCCGGTCACCGCATGTCTCTTCGCCGGAGGGGTGAAGGGGCCCAGAGCTCGAGCAGCGTGCGACTGCCCCGGCTCACCGCATCACCGGAAGTCCTAGGAGAGGTATCTTAAAGGGTCTGGAGGACAGAGTTTAGGTAATGGTGGATGGCAAATCAAAAGCAAATTGAAAAAGATGAGTTTTTAGAAGGGTTTTGAATTTCACAAAAACTGGCTCCTGCCAAGTCGCAAGACACCCCTTTATTATCTTCCAAGTTGATTGACCCTCTTCAATGTACATTTCTTGTTCATGTTGTAATGTAAACCACATTGAATCTATGATAAGGCAGTGTAAAAACCTGTTAAATAAAAATAAATAAAATAAAAAAAATGTAGCTTCTCAAAGGCTTCACTAAACTCTGTGGCCTGCAATCCCTTAGCGTTCATTCTCTGCAGTGAAACACAATAGTGCCTCACCTGCAAATACCATAACAAATGATAGAAACATAACGGCAGAAAAAGACTATATGGCCTATCTAGTCTGACCTTCCATATCAACTACAATATTCCCCTCTTACCTTTAGAGATCCTCTTTGTTCGTCCCATGAATTTAGATACTGTTCTCCTGTCCACCACCTCCACTGGGAGACTATTTCACACATCTACCACTCTTTCCATAAAGAAATATTTCTGCATATTATTCCTAAGTCTATCCCCTTTCACTCTCATCCAATGTCCCCTCATAGTAGAACTTGCCTTCAATTGAAAGAGACCCTCCTTGCAAATGATCGCTTCCGTACAGTATGCCAAGCGCTGATTACTCCTTTACTGGACTTCTGCAATCCTATCTTACTTGGGCTAGCAAATCAATCACTCAAACCTCTTCAATTAGCTCAAAACACTGCAGCCCGCATTATATCTGGATCAACTAGTCATGACCACATTACTCCAGTTTTGAAAGACCTACACTGGCTCCCTATTCGCTCACGTATTAAATACAAAACAATAATTAATATTTTTAAAATTAAACACCATATTTCAGCCAACAGCCTGCACTCCCTCATTCATCCAGAGATCAGCACTCGACCAAGAAGAAGGGGAACTTCAAATAGAGTTAACACTTCAAGTGACTTCAGAAATTCACGAAAGGACACAACTGAGAGAGCACTCTCTCTGGCTGCTCCAATAATTTAGAACTCACTCCCAGACGATTTGAGATCAGCTACGGACCTCAAAGACTTCCGTAAACAGTTGAAAACAATGCTTTTCATTGAAAATTATGGTCCTGTCATTTAATTTTTGTACAGTGAGCCTTGATATTTTTATTGTATATAACCTTGTATTTTAGCTCATGCTGTATTATATAGCGCTTAATATTCTTAGTTCATTGTAATCTAATACACTTTCTTCTCTCTTGTAATTCTTAAAACCTCCTTCACTGCATGAATCTCACTCTCACTACTTTTGTTTATTGTTATTTCACCGCCTTGATTGTACGATAAGGCGGTATATAAATACTGTGTTAAATAAAAAAATAAATAAATGAATATCGCCCTTATTCTGCCTTTCCTCTAAAATATACATATTAAGATCTTTAAGTCTATCCTCATATGCTTCATAACAAAGACCTCTAACTACCACGGACAACCAGCCACCCACACCAACCCACTTCGAACTGCCTTAAATACCACAGCAAGGATTATCCAGAAAGCAAAAAAACAAGACCGCATCACCCCAATACTGAGGGAGCTGCACATACTCCCCCTCGAAGCAAGAATCAAATATAAATCAGCCCTACTTACTCACAAGGCTCTCTACCAAACTCAGACTTCCCCGCTCTGCGCACTACTGCCCCGACCAGCCCACAACAGAACAACCAGACAAACCATCAGCAACTCCCTCACCATCCCCCATAAACGAACCAAATACAACCAACGGACCTGCAACAGAGCCTTCGAACTATACGCACCATCCCTCTGGAACTCTCTACCAAGTCACATCAGAGGCAACGGAGATCCCCTATCATTCAGGAAACAACTAAAAACCGTCCTATTCCAGGAATACCTCGGACCAGAAACAAGCACCCACCACTGACTACCTCCCAACCCCCTCAACTACCCCCCTGAACATATTTTCTAAGAGACTGAAATACAATGTCTATGTCTATGTCCCAAATATTTGTTGAAATCATCAATGTTGGCCACCCGATGATAGCCCCAACCCCAGAATTTGATTATTGTCCACCCCCCCCCCCCTTTTAATGTCATGCCGCTTTGACCCGGTGAAAAGCGGGATATAAATACAGTTAAATAAAATAAATAAATAAATGTAAGTAATCACCCTCTGCACTGATTCCAATCTGCTTATATCCTTTTGACGGTGCGGTCTCCAGAATTGCACACAATACTCCAAATGAAACTTATATAGAGGCATTATCACTTCCTTTTTTCTGCTGGCCATTGCTCTCCCTATACACCCAAGCACTCTTCTTCGCAGTAGCCTTTTCTAACTGTTTAGCTATTTAAAGATCATAGAAACATGACGGCAGAAAAAGACCACAAGGCCTATCTAGTCTGCCGTTCCATATCAACCACTACAACAGTCCCCTTTTTGCCTTTAGAAATCCTGTGTTTGTCCCATGCTTTTTTGAATTCAGATACTGTCCTCATCTCTACCACCTCCACTGGGAGACTATTCCAGGCATCTACCACTCTTTCCGTAAAGAAATGTTTACGCATATTACTCCTGAGTCTATCCCCTTTCACCCTCATCCTATGTCCCCTTGTAGCAGAGCTTGCTTTCAATCGAAAGAGGCTCTCCTTCTATGCATTTATGCCATGGAGATATTTAAATACTATACTATATCGCTCCCTTGGATTGCTGCAGCCCAAATGCATGGCCTTGCATTTTTTAACATTAAATCTCAGCTGCCAAATTCTAGACCATTCTTCAAGCTTAGCTAGATCCCTCCTTATGTTATGTACGCCTTCCTGGGTGTCTACTCTATTGCAGAGTTTGGTATCATCCGCAAAGAGACAAACCTTACTCGGCAGTCCTATATCACTAACAAAGACGTCAAAAAGAATTAGACCAAGGACAGATCCCTGGGGCTCACCACAAGTAACCGCCTTCTCCTCAGAGTGAGCTCCATTTACCTGTACCCTCTGTCGCCTCCCACTCAACTAATTTCTTACCCAAGCAGCAACTTTAGGGTCCATCCCTAGGGTGCTCAGTTTATTTATTAGTCGCCTGTGAGGAACGGCATCAAAGGCTTTACTGAAATCTAAATACACCACATCTAGGGCTCTCCCTTAGTCCAACTCCCTGGTCACCCAGTCAAAGAATTCAATCAGATTTGTCTGACAAGACCTGTCTCTGGTGAATACATGCTGTCTCAGTTCCAGTAATCCATTGGACTCCAGAAACCTCTCTATTTTCTCTTTCAGCAGTGCTTCCAATAATTTACTCACCACAGAGGTTAAACTAACCAGTCTGTAGTTTTCAATCACATCCTTACTTCTGCTTTTGTGTAAAGGGACCACATGAGCCTCTCTCCAGTACTTTGGCATCTACTCCTGACTCCAAAGAGGCATTCAAAAGGTCAGTCAGTGGAGCTGCTAGAACGTCCCCAAGTTCCCCCAGTATTCTCGGGTGTATCCCATCTGGTCCCATCGCTTTGTCTACTTTGAATTTAGCTAGTTCCTCATGAATAGAATCTTCTGAAAATCGGTCAAGATGCCCTTCGCTTCTGTTCCTGTTTATGGGTGTTTTCTGAGGTCCTGCTCCTGATTCTTCATCTGTGAACACAGAACAGAAATATTTGTTAAGCAACTCCACTTTATCCTCATCAGCTTCTACATATTTCTCCCCTTCATCCTTGAGTCTGACAATACCATTTTTGCCCTTCCTCTTATCACTAACATCTGAAAAATGTCTTATCTCCCCATTTTATTAAATTGGCTATTTCCTTGTCTTTTTGAATCTTTGCTTTCCTGACTATTTTGCTAGCTTCTCTAAGTTTTTTCCAAATATAGATGCCTGCCTTTCTCTCTCACTCTGATCTCTTGTATTTCATGAAGGCCTTCCTCTTTTTCTTAACCTTTTTAGCTACTTCTTTCGAAAACCATAGTGGTCTCCTTTTTCTTTTACCTTTATTTACCATTTTAACAAAAGTTTGGTTGCCTTAAATTATTCCTTTTGAGTTTTGCCCAGTTTTTCTACATTTCCCCAGCTGTTCCCATCCCGCTAATGACTCCTTGAGGTATTGGCCCATCTTGGCAAAGTTAGTTTTCCTAAAGTCTAAGATCCTTGCTTATGAATGGATTTTATCAGCCCTAATCCTGATACTGAACCACACCATCTGGTGATCACTGGTTGCAAGATGATCTCCCACTATAAAGCGTAGTTACTCACCTGTAGCAGGTGTTCTTCAGGAACAGCACGAATCAGTCCTCACTTATGGGTGATGTCAACGCCAAAGAAAGCCTTTGGGAGATGCCACCATGCATGCGTGATTCCCTTCCCGCCCAAGGGTGCCATCTTGGTCGGTCAGATGACATAGCTAGAGCAGACAAAAGGGATGGCAAAACTTACAGCAAATCCAAGGGGAGGAGGGAGGGTTGTGAGGACTGATTCCTGCTGTTCCTGGAGAACACCTGTTACAGGTGAGTAACTATGCTTTCTCCAGGAACAAGCATGAAGTCAGTCCTCAAATATGGGACTCCCTAGTTACAGGCTACCGAGGACCTGTAGAAAACACATGGCCCAGCTGTGAGCAGCCATAGGCGAATCTGAGGATCCCAGTGTCCAGGGAGAACCATAGCTCCGGTAGCCTGAACAAGAAGGGTAGGAGGGCAGGACTTTCCTAAAAACTGAACAGATTATGGAGTATGGCCTGGCCGAAGGCACTGTCCCATCGGGACTCCCGCTCTAGGCAGTAGTGAGCTGCAAAAGTGTGGACCAAAGATCAGGTGGTGGCCTGGCAGATGTCTGCCATGGGAATAGAGCAAAGGCTCGATACTGAAGTTGCCATAGCTGACATTATGCGTCGTGACCCGGCACTCCAGCGGCAGCCCAGCTTGGTTGTGGGAGAAGGTGATGCAATCCACCACCCAGATGGACAGGGTCCACTTAGAGACAGCCTCCCCCAGACTACTGGGGTCGTATGAGACAAAAAGCTGCAAGGCTTTGAGGTGGCCTTGAGTACATTCTAGATGTAAGGCCAGGGCCCTTTTGCAGCCCAGAGTATGAAGAATGCCCAATGCCTTGTCAGTGTGTGGCTATGAAGAGAAGGTATGGAGTACCACCTCCTGGTTGAAGTGGAAATTGGACCCCACCTTCGGAAGAAACTTTGGGTGAGTGCAGAGCATGACCCTGTTCTTGTGAACCTGGTGTAGGATGGCTCGGCCCCAGGGCCTGGAGCTCGCTGACTCTGTGTGCAGAGATGAGTGCCACCAGGAAGGCCATCCTATAGGACTGGTATCTCTGGTGGCAGGTAGTCAAGGGTTCGAAGGGTAGTTTGGTAAGCTGTGCCAGGACCACATTGAGATCCCATTCTGCCGGGGGCGGATGAATGGGACACTTTAAGAGCAGTAAGCCCACATGAATCTGGTAATGAGGGGCTGCACAGAAAGAGGCTTGCCCTCAATGGAGTGATGGTTCGCTAAGAATTTTATTTATTTATTTATTTATTTATTTAACATTTGCTTCTATACCGCGCTATTAAAATCAGCGCGGTGTACATCAAACAAGCATACTACAATGTATACAAACAACATTGAGTTTTATAGAGAACAGGAAATTGAACATGGGAAGGAAACCAGGGGAACTAAATACATATTAACTCAAACTATGTACAATACTTTAATTTAAATGGGTGTTGCATTAGTTTTGTGAAGCTAACCATTATCTGAGGAGATGATGTGCAGGGGCGGCAGGTATATGGGGGAAGTTTGCAGGTTGTTGGATGTGCTTCTATTACTGGAGGTTTCTGAGTAATATTTTGTGAATAGGTGGAGTTTTAAAGCTTTTCTGAATAGTATGATGCTTTTTATTCCACGGATTTCATGGGGGATTTCATGGGATTTTCATGGGGGAGAATGACCTCAGGTGCACCCTGACAGAGTTGGACTTAAGTCAGGACTGTGAAAGGTGGAGCAATTACAGCAGCACTGCATGCACCAGGAAGGAGAATGGGTTCACCTGTTGCTCTGTGCACCATAAGGAGAACCTGAACCATTTGAAGGAATAGGCCAGTCTCATGGAGTCTTTATAAGAGGCTAGGAGGACCTCTTCCACCTCCTTGGGGAGGTTGAGGGGTGCTAAAGTGATTTGTTCAGCAGCCATGCCGTAAGGGACAAGGATCCTAGGTTGGGGTGGAGGATTGAGCCCTCCTCCTGAATCAAAAGTCCCGGTGAGCTCCCGAGAGGGACTAGGGACTCCGTGGAGAGACGAAGCAGTAGAGGAAATCAAGGCTGCTTGGGTCACCTCAGGACCACTACAATCAGGGAAGCCTTGTCTCACTGGACCTTGAAGAGGGTCCGCGCTATCAGTGGTGTGGAAGAGAAGGCATACAACAGACCCCCGACCACAAGATGAGGAAGGGTGTGGCTGTAAGCAGCAGAAATGCAGTAGCTCAGCAATTGTCGGGCTGGCAAAGAGGTTGAGATTTGGGGCGCCCCACAACCTGAAGAGCCACTGGGTCACCCCGGGGTCTAGGTACCACTCGTGTGGTTGGAGGACCCTTCTCAGCCTGTCCGCCAGGGCGTTGTCCTGGCCCAGGAGGTATACTGCCCTGAGGAGCATACCCTGCTTGGTCGCATATGAGCAGAGGGCCACTGCCTCCTGGCAGAGGCGGTAGGAGCCTCTGCCGCCTTGCTTGTTCAGGTAGAACATCATAACCTGGTTGTCCATCTGGACGAGCACAGACTGATATTGCAGGCAGTGCTGGAAAGCCTTGAGCGCAAGGAAGACAGTCCTGAGTTCCAGCAGGTTTATCTGCTGCTGGCTCTCCTCGAAGGACCAAATGCCCTGGGTGCATAATTCTTTGCAATGGCACCCCAGCCAAGCAGGGAAGCATCTGTTCTGAGGACCCTCTGCGGGTTCGGGAGTTGGACGGGCATGCCCTTCTGCAGGTTTTACGGATCCTGCCACCAACTGACACCGAGACTCTGTCCTGGAGCCTATGCGTGGCTTGGGTTCACGGCGAGCAGAGACACCACTGAGCTGCCCACATGTGGAGGTGGGCATTGGGGATCACATGGACCGTGAAGGCCATGTGGTCGAGGAGGCGAAGCATGGACTGCAATGACACGGTGTGGTGGCATTGCACTTTCCTGGAGGCTTCTTCCTCGGAAGGGTAGAAGTCTTCCTCAAGAGTCGAGTCCGAGTCACATACTCAGTCTTGAACTTGGCAGCCTTGTCTTCCATGGGCTTGCTGCTCCCTGAGGCATGGGACGTCAAGGAACTTCTCCTGCACCAATTGCTCGAGCTTGGATGTCTGGAGCCAAGCCTTTATTATTATTTTTTTTTTAAATTTACTTCTCTTATATACCGCACTATTAAAATCAGTGCGGTTTACAATTGAACAAAAAACATACTGCAATGTCACACGACAATTGAGTTTTTACATTGAACATGGACGAGATAACCTGGAGGTAACAGGGGTAACTAATTACAGAGTAATTATTCATGGAGTATGGTGAGAAATTATACATATAGTATGGTGAGAAATTATACATATTGTATAGCTTGGTTTCAACATATTTATAAGAGGTTTAATCAATAAGATGTGTGATCAGTACCAATAATAAATAAGAGAGGGGATATGGTGGTAGAGCTAGTCATTTTCTTTATGGTGTTGGATTTTGGGTGGGGTGGAGTAGGGTGTAGGATGTGAGGATGTGTGGTTGTTTCTGGGATTGGATTCTGGGTAATGGATGAGGAAAAGGTGTTGTTTGAGGGCTTTTCTAAATGACAATAGGTCTGGGGTGGAACGGAGCTCAGTGGGGAGGGCATTCCAGGTCATGGGTGCAAATAGGGAGAAGGCTCTATTGGCAGTAGCCTTTCTGCACTTAGTTCAAAACACTGCTATTCGTCTTTTAACCTACGCCTCTCGTTTCGATCATGTCACCCCTCTTCTTCTTCATCACCACTGGTTACCTGTCTCTTTCCATGTTCACTATAAAATTCTTATCCTTGCACACAAGGCTGTTCGCACTGGCACCCCTTCTTACCTCGCTGATCTGATATGCTTTCGTACCCCACATCGCCTATTGCGTTCCATTCATACAAATCGGATGTCCCTTCCCTTCCCTCCCCCTCCCAGGCTCATCTTGTCTCTACCCGCTCCTCCGCTTTTTACTTTCTGGCTCCCAGCCTCTGGAACTCGCTCCCCCCCTCGCTCCGTGCAGAAGAATCCTACCAGTCCTTCAAATCCCAACTCAAAACCCATCTCTTCAACCTAGCATTTGACCTCCCACCCTCGTCTTCCCCTTCCCTCCCTGCCCCATGATGTTATATTGTAATTACTAATTGGTCTGTTTTATCTTCTTTCTTTCCTTTTCTTTCCTCTTTCTATTGTTTTTAATTGGCGTTCCTTTTCTTTTTCTCGCAGCCTTATTTTTAAATTGAAAAATGTTTTATTGTAAACCGCTCAGGTACCTCTGGTGTTGGGCGGTATAACAAGTTTATTAAACATAAACATAAACATAGTTAGAATGTTGGGGATCTCTAGAGTGTTTGCTTGATTAGATCTCCTGATCCTGTTGCCGGCAGCAGCACCCTCATGCTAGACTCAAAGTTGTCGTAGGTGGCTCAAGATAAATACTTGGAGCACTCTCCGACGGACTTCATAAGTGTCTGGAAACACCAGAGGTGGTCTCTATCGAGGCCAGCCATGAAGCCTCAGAGTTCCTTCGCCAGGTCTCGGAGGAACATGCCGATGTAAAGTTGGTAAGTTTGAATGCGGCATGCTAGCATTGAGCCCTGGTAGCATTTATGCCCCAGGGTGTCAAGGGTGCAGAACTCCCTGCATGGGAGCACCGACTGGTGTGTCTTTGGGCTCTTCTGTCCACGCATAGCCGACTCCACCATCATGGAGGTGTAAAGGGTTTTTTGGAAGCACGGCCCACGCTGGACCTGGTACATGGTATCCAGATGGCAGCTACCAATTGGCACAGATAAGAGGGCTTCCCAAATCTGGAAAATGAAACGATTGAGGATGGAGAGGACCAGGAATGTCAGGGTCTCTTTAGGTGGTGCCTCATACTGGAGGATGTTGAGCTTCTTCATAGGGGGTCCTCCTCTGACTCCATAGTGAGGGAGAGGGCTCACGCCATGTCCTAGATGAACTCGAGGAACGAGGTGTCCTCAGGGTGGGGATCGGCACCAAGCCGCTGGTGGAGACAGATCTGAGGGGAGGTCTCAGTGGGCCCGAGACTCCGGAAAGTCTCAACATCAGACTCCCAAGCCAAGTAGTCCGAGAAAGACTCAAGATCCAACAGCTCCAGAGACGTTGTTGGCTCCAGTCTTCGGTGTTTCGAGGCCAAGACATGGCCGGAGCCAGAGGCACTTGCCTGCGAAGACCTTGACCCCGAGGAGCAGGACCGAGATTGAGACCCTTGCCAAGGATCTACCCAAGGCATCTGGCTCTTGGGGATCACTTCGGCAGCCCAGGGAATCCTTGGCAAAGAGGTCCCTGCGGTCTTGGCGTGAGCACCGGCAGGGCTGGGCATCGATGCTTGTTGGGATGTGAAGAATGGAAAAAGTCTGCGTTCAAGCACCAACATATGAGTTGACCACTCTGGGATGGCTGTCACTGACACCGGGGTTACTGGGTCTGGTGTCAAGGAGGAGAGGGGGTCCTTGACGGGATGGCCTTCAAGAGACTGGGGTCCATTACCAGAAGCCTCGAGTTCTATCCTGGGTACCTTCCATGGCCGCTCATGCTCCTCAGAAGACCATCAGGGAGTGAGGGACCGCGCACGGGATTTCCCATGCTTGTCCACCTACAAGGACGAGGCCCTCGCGGTCTTCTTTTTCTTCTCATGTTCTCGCTCTGGGGACCCTTGTTCGGAGTGTCTGCGAGCCCACTCAAGAACCGTGGGAGCCTTACGTGATTCTGAGGATCCGTGGGGGTCATTTGAGCATGAGGCTACCAGGGAAACTGGGGTGGAGTCTGCCCTTAGAAGATGTCATCTTGCTTTAGCCAGCGGCTCTGGATGGCCTTGGCGGACATCATTTTGCACAGGAGGCATTCCTCTGGGTCTTGTTGGCACCCAGACACCGGAGGCAACAGTCCTGAGTGTCAGTGAGGGACATGTTTTTGAAGCACTGATCACATTTCTTAAAACTGGTGGCCATTGGGGCAAAAAGGACCCCAGCGAGGTTGAAGACCTTCAGCGCAGCCAGCCCTGGAGGAATCTAATAAAAACAAAACTAAGTTTCAAGATCCGATGCTGGGGCAGCGGCCCTCAAAGGCGGGAAAGGGACCAGAGCGAGCCAGGAAGATGTATAATGTATGAGAAATCAACATTTTTCCAGAGGAAACAAGACAGACGTTTGTAAGGCTGTGCGGAAAAAGGGAGACTGACCAATATGGCACCCTTGGGCAGAAAGGGACCACACATGTGTGGTGGCATCTCCCAAAGACTTTCTTTGAAAGCTGGAAATACTTCCGCGAGGGCTCCATCGATGTCGACGTCACCCATATGTGAGGACTGACGTTTTACTTGTTCCTGGAGAATATCAGAAACACTTTCAATTGGTAAGCACCAAGTTCAGTATGGCCCCTTCAGGTGTGGGTTCTGTTACCAGTTACCTGAATAGGTCTCCCTGTAGAGAATCTAGGATCTCCTTACTTCTAGATGATACTGCAGTAGACATGTGCCAATCAACATCTGGCATATTGAAATCCCCTATCAGTAGCACTTCCCCTTTCCTGGCAATGCTACGTATGTCTTCTATTAACTCTGTCCACCTCTTCTCCCTGTGAAGAAGGTCTGTATATCATGCCAATACAAATATGTTTATGTTTATGCAATTTTCTTGAAGGGCAATCACTACAAGCAGATACTGAATACATTCCCTCGTCCCCAAAGGACTAACAAAATATGTGTTCCTGAGGCTTGCCCAGGAAGGAGGTGGCTTGCCCAGGTCACAAGGAATGCCTATGGGACTAGAAACCTCAGTCCCTCTGGCCTGAGATTGCTGTCCCCACGTGGGTATTGAACCCTCGGGCCTCTGGCCTGAGGAACCTTGTCCTAACCACTAAGCTTTTCCTCCCTCTTTCCCTCTTTCTAGTTTAACCCATAGTGCCTCCTCTTGCTCTTTTAAGCCCTGTATTTTCATAGCTTTAATATTACTTTTTACATATAGTGCCACTCCTCCCCTTTTTCCTACCCTGTCGTTTCTGAATAAAGTATAGCCTGGTATAGTTACATCCTAGTCATGGTAGTCTATGAATCATGTCTCTGTTACCGCCACTAAATCCAAGTCCGCCTCTCCCATTAAAGCCTCAATATCTGGGAACTTATTTCCCATGCTACAGGCATTTATACACACTGCTTTCCATATGTTGCCCCTTTTACCCATTTCCAGAAAGGTATTTAATGTTTCACTTAGCTGGGGGCTTTCTTCACCCATCCTCAATGAATCTAGTTTAAAGCCCTCTTCAGTAGGTTAGCCAGTCTGCTACTGAAGACATGTCGATCCTTCTTGGTCAAATGGACACCATCTCTGCTCTGCAAGCCTTGGAATAGCATCCCATGGTCCAGGAAACCAAAATGCTCTTGAAGACATTATCCACGCAACCATGCATTTATCTCCAGGATGCGAGTTTCCCTGCCTCAGCCTTTACCCTCAACAGGGAGGATTGAAGAGAACACCACCTATGCCCCTATATGCTTCACCCTCTGTCCCAGAGCCATAAAGTCACTTTTGATATGCTCAGAAGGATACCTGGCAGTATCATTTGTGTCGACATGGATGAACATCGGGTAATAGTCAGTGGGCTTGATGAGTCTTGGCAAATTCTCCGTAACATCTCGGATTTTGGCACCTGGCAGACAGCATACCTCTCTGGACATCAAGTCCGGTTGGCAGATGGACACTTCAGTTCCCCTCAAAAGAGAGTCACTAACCACCACTACCCTTCAGTTCCTTGTGGTCACTGATTCTGCAACTTTGGGATGCTTAAACTCCGGTTCTTCCCTTTTCTAGGATGCTTTCACCTCCTCCACTTCCAGGGCTGCATAATGGTTCTTCAATTCAAGGGCTGGAGGAGTTGGATTGGTGATTCTGCAGGTCCTGGTAACTCGCGTTCAACCTTCGTCATTCTGTAGGCCCCCATCTTCTGCTGGAGAGCTTGGAGGTTTCAAGAAGCTTCTCATCTATGTACATCTCACTATCTTGAATGCTCCTCAGCTTCGCCACCTCTTCTCTGAGCTCCTCCACTTGTTTCCTGAGAGCTTCAGCATGCAGGCATCCTGCACATTTCCGTCCTCCCCACATTACTTAGGAATAACATGTCACAGGACCATTCTAATTCCACCCCCAATATTTGACATATATCACTCTACGCCTGCTCCCAAAGATACCTTAATTCTATACACTCAAGGGAGGTATGTATCAAAGTATCTTTTGGCCCACTGCACTTCCCACATGTATTATTTGATCATAATTTCATGCATGTGACCTCTCCCTTGTGATAAATGTCCTGTGTAACAGTCGGAATTGGCTTTCCTGATGTGAGGCATTAGACAGGTACTTATACACATTGCTAAACAGCTCATCCTTCTTCCTTACCCCAACATTTTGTTCCTCCCCTCCCCACCCCCCCCCCCCCCTTGGACCATGACTGCACCAATAAATGTATCCAAGGTCTCTTCTTAGCCAACCTAGATCTGGCTAGTTTATTGAATCTGGGTCACAGAGTCTGAAACTCTGTCTATGGATCCCCTTCTCAGACCTCCCTGCATAGACTGATGATAGTGTCTTTTCTGCCAATAATAGAAGTGTGTGTTAGGCAGTTCCCATTGCTCTTCTATCTTTGCAAAATCCTGAATTTGAAAGTCTGTCCCTCTCAAAGTATGTTCTATACAACAGCAGCCCAACTTCTCCCATTGTTGGAAAACTGTGTTCCTGATCCCTGGTAGAAACTCTGAGTTGACACACAGACAGAGATAGGGGGAAACCTTCGCCAATGCATCCTCCAGTTTCCACAACCAAAGTCCACACTTTTTTAAAGGATGTCAACATCAACATGCCCCACTCCCGATCCTCCAGACTATCCTTAATATACAGGCGCTATGCATTAAATTCACAAACCTATAAGGGGCATATGTCTCATACAACAGATCCTCTGGAACATACTGAGCAGTTCTAGTGTACAACTCATGCATCCACCTAAGCATGGCTGCCCCATTATACATTCTGAGATCTGGCAGACCTGATCCCCCCATCCCTTTTTAAAATTACTTTTTTAGGACTTACTCCAGTCCCCTTACCTTCCAGATAAACTGTTATAAATTATCCCTTAAAAGAACTTTTCTTCTTTGGGTCTCACCCACAAAGGATCCATCTGAAGAACATAGAGTATCTTTGGTAGTAACACCATTCTCATCATGGCATTCCTTCCCAACAATGATAGAGGGAGATCTTTCCACTTGTCACACAATTTCCAAATCTCTAGCACTTTATCCACAATATTTGCTTTATAAAAAAAACTAACAATTGGGTCCAAGCTTAAATAAATTCCTAGGTATTTTAACATATGTTTGGTCCATTGTAGCGGTAAGTCCTTCTCCTTTGGCTGCAAGACCCATTTTCCTATTGGTAATACCTCAGATTTCCCAAAGTTTGTCTTAAAACCTGGAAAGGACCCAAATTGCTCCACCAAATCTATTTACCTAGGTATATCCCTCTGTACATTTATTTATTTATTTAGTTAACTGTGTTTATATACTGCTGATCTACGAGTCTAAGCGGTTTACAAATAACAACCTGGCCAGGTTGGCTTACATGGAACACACAGGCAGTGAGGTACATAGAACTAGCTTTTATGTAACAGTACGAACTTAGTATAAACACAGAACTAGAACTATATGCATTAAACATTACTTGGTATCTAAAATAATAAAACAAGAACATCCAATGGATATGAATTTGCTGCATGTAGGGGTGTGGAGGGGGTGGGCTTTGGCTAGGGGAGGGTGGTGGGGGAGAGTCGGGGGGGGGGAGGAGGGGATTGATATGGTTGGTATGGGATGGCTAGGCTGGTGGTACTAGTTATGTATTATCATTGGTGAAATGTTAAAGGAATAAATGAATTTTTAGGCTTTCGTTGCACAGAGATGGTCCGTTATGCGTTTCACAAAGCTGGAGCGAAGAGTGAGAAGGCTCTTTTGGATGTTGTGGAGTTGGTTTTCATGTTTATAGATGGTATGTGGAGTGTGTTGATAGAGCTTGTTCTTATGGACCTGTTATTGCGGGTTTCCTGCATTAATACTTGTAGGTAGGTGGAAGACATTCCATGGAATAGCTTGAAGATTGTATAGATGGCCTTGTGTTTGATCCTTTGATTGATGGGCAGCCAGTGCAATTGTTTGAGTATTGGGGTTATATGTTCAGTCCTTTGAGAGTTGTTAAGAATGAATGCATCAGTATTCATGGCTAGTTGGAATGGTTGGAGAGTGGATTAGGTAAGTCTTGCAGGATGATGTTACAGTAATCAAAATGAGGGAATATGAGTGCTTGAAGAACTGTGCGGAAATCGTTTGGCTCCAGGAGTGGTCTTAGGTATTGCACGGTCTTGAGTTTGTGATAGATGGTTCTTGTGGGGTGTGGGAGGTTGCAGTCTCTGAGTAAGGATGGTGGAAGGAATATCAGGTCTAGCGTATTACCCTTGTTGTGAGTAGGTCGTTTGATGATTTGTATTTGTCCAAGAGCGTCCACTGCGCTGAGAAAGGTTTTTGCTGTTTTAGGGGCAGTGAAAGTGAGGTTAAAATCACCTAGGACCAGTAAGTGGTTGAAGCTGGATTTGTGCTTGCAGGCTGTTTCTAGGATGACATCCAGGCCGTTTGGGCTGGCGTTTGGAGATCTTTACACCAGGAGAAGAGTTGTGTCATTGTTCATGATAGTTAAGGTATAAAGGCTTCCAGAGGAAGTTGAGGTGTTAGAGTAGTTACCTATAACAGATGTTCTCCAGGAGCAGCAGGAATTAGTCCTCACATATGGGTGACGTTGGTGCCGACAGAGTCCCCGTGAGGAGCATTTCCCCAGCTTTCAAAGAAAGCCTTTGGGAATGCAGCGCGCCTGCGTGGTCCCCTTCCCGCCCAAAAGTGCCATCTTGTTCAGTCTGATGACATAGCTAAAAGACAGCAAAAATCAAAATAAAGCATATGACTGAAACACCAGGGGAGGAGGGAGGGTCGTGAGGACTGATTCCTGCTGCTCCTGGAGAACACCTGTTACAGGTGAGTAACTACTCTTTCTCCAGGACCAAGCAGGAAGTCAGTCCTCACATATGGGACTCCCCAGCTCTAGCTGAAAAAATGGCTCCCTCTGCAGAGCCTCAGCATCCGTGATAGGAATATATTCTGAGAACGCTCCCGTACGGTAGCCCAAAACAAGGGCTGGAGGGTAGGAGTTGCCTATACCTCAAAGAGATTACGGAGTACAGCCTGTCCGAAAGCACTGTCCCTTCAGGACTCTCTCTCAAGGCAGTAATGGGCTGCAAAAGTCTGGCTTGAAGACCAAGTAGCGGCACGGCAGATGTCAGCCAACGGAATAGAGCAGAGATGAGCTACTGACGCGGCTTTCGCCCTGACACGGTGGGCCGTGACTCGACCCTGCAAGGAGAGGCCGGCTGCCTTGTACGCCCAGGCGATACAATCTGCTACCCAAGTGGACAACATACGCTTGGAGACAGGCAACCCCAGTTTATTAGGGTCAAAGGAGACGAAGAGCTGAGTAACCCTTCGGTGCCCCCGCGTACGCTCTATGTAAAAGGACAACGCCCTCTTACAGTCCAGGGTATGCAAGATTGTTTCAGTCCGGCTGGTATGCAGCCTGGGAAAGAATGTCGGAAGAACCACCTCCTGGTTGAGGTGGAAGGAGGAGACAACTTTTGGGAGGAACTTTGGATGGGTCCGTAGGACCACCCTGTTCCTAAAGAACCGAGTATATGGTCTATAAGAAACCAGAGCTTGTAGTTCACTCACATGTCTGGCCGAGGTAAGAGCTACCAGGAAGAGGGCCTTCCAAGAAAGGTAGCGTAAATGGCAAGTAGCCATCGGCTCAAACGGTGGATGAGTAAGTTGTTGCAAGACCATGTTCAAATACCACTCAGTGGCAGGTGGACGAACCGGAGGCTTGAGCAAAAGCAGACCTCGGAGGAAGCGGGACACCAAGGGGTGAAGCAGGTATTGTAATACTACTGGCACAAGGCAAGAGAAAGGATCTTCAATGTGCTAAGCACACCATATTGTGAACCTACGCCACTTGAGGGCATAGGACTTTCTGGTGGATTGCCTCCTAACGGCCAAGACCACCTCTTCAACTTCCCTAGGTAGAAGCAAGGGAGCTAGCACTATCCTTTCAGCAGCCAGGCCATCAGATTGAGGGATCTGAGATTGGGGTGTAAAAGGGAACCCTGATCCTGAGACAGGAGATCGGGTTGCAACCCCAGAGGGAATGGAGTTTCCACTGCCAACTGCAGAAGAAGTGGAACCACGGTTGCCTCAGCCATCTGGGGGCTACCAGAATCACCGAGGCCTTGTCCCGTAGAATCTTGAAGAGAGTTTGGGCCACCAGGGGCGTGGGAGGAAACGCATACAGGAGGCCCATAGACCAAGAGATCAGAAACGCATCAGCTGCCAGGGGATGCGGCTGTCTGGAGCAAAACCTGGGCAGCTGACAGTTCAGTGGACTTGCAAAGAGATCAATGGATGGAAGTCCCCATCGTAGAAAAATCTGCTGGACCACCAGTGGATTCAACTGCCATTCGTGAGGCTGGAGAATCCTGCTTAGTTTGTCGGCCAAGAAGTTCTCCTGACCAGATAGATACACTGCTTTGAGAAACATGCCTTGTTTGACTGCAAAGGAGCAAAGGCCCTGCGCCTCCTGACACAGGAGCCTGGACCCCGTGCCCCCTTGCTTGTTCACATAGAACATTGCCACCTGATTGTCTGTCTGAATTAAGACAGACTGGTGAGAGAGGGCATGAGAAGAAGTCTGTAGAGCAAAGCGGATTGCTCGCAGATCCAAAAGATTGATCTGCTGTGTGGCCTCCCGAGAAGACCAGAGGCCTTGAGTGCACACGCCCTGGCAATGTGCACCCCAGCCCTTTAAGGAAGTATCGGTTATCAGCACCCTTGTATGTGCTGGGGCTTGAAAGGGTACCCCCTGAGAAGGTTTGGAAGATGTAGCCACCACTGCAAGGAGTCCAAGAGTTGTTTGGACACCTTTACTCTGTCTCGGAGGTCGCCTGTGGCTTGCGCCCACTGAGCCCTGATGCACCACTGAGCCGCTCGCATGTGCAGACAGGCATTCGGGGTCGCATGTACCCCGGATGCCATGTGGCCCAGGAGCCGCAAAAAGTGTCTGGCGGAGACCTGAGGATTGCTTTGGAACTGGTTGGCCAAGTCCATTAGCCTGTGGGCCCTGTCCTCGGGCAAGTATACTGTTAAATAAATAAATAAGTAAGCTCTTGCTTGCAGGGTGTCTAATCTTGCCCCTATAAACTCTAGGTTCTGTGAGGGGAGCAAAGTGGCCAGAGCTGCGTAGTTTATGACAAAGCCCAGATGCTGAAGAAAAGAGACAGTGCGAAGAGTGGCTTGTCTGGCCTCCTGGAGAGACTGACCTCTGATGAGCCAGTCGTCCAGGTATGGGAAGACAAAAATTCCCTGATTTCTGAGATAGGCCGCCACCACCGCCAGGCATTTGGTGAAAACCCAGGGGGCGGAAGTTAGGCCAAAGGGAAGTACTCTACTGAAAATGGTTTCCTCCCACCACAAATCTGAGATATTGTCTGTGGTCTGGATGGATGAGGATGTGAGTATAAGCATCCTTTAGGTCTAAAGAGCATAGCCAATCTCCCTGCTGGAGGTAGGGCAGCAGTATCCCAAGGGTAAGCATCTTGAACTTTTCGCTCTCCAGAAACTTGTTTAGGTTTCACAAGTCTAGGATAGGCCGGAGGCCTCCTGCCCTTTTTGGTACCAGAAAATACCTGGAGTAGAAGCCTTGCCCTATCAGGTGGTGAGGCACCGGTTCCACCACCTGTTCCTTTAGAAGACTTGCCAACTCCTGAAGGAGAAGATTTCTGTGCAGAGGGAGTCTTGGAGGCTCCCCTGGAAAGTAGGAGGGGGGTATCTGGTGCAAGTGGAGCAAATAGCCCTTTTGGACTATGCTGAGGACCCAGGTATCCCCTGTGATGGCTGGCTACCTGTAGGCGTACAGGGTCAGCCGACCTCCTATGCTGAGTGGAGCCAGCTGTGGAGAAGAGGCTATGCGGTGGGAGTCAAAACCCCGCTCCCTGCTGTGCAGGAGCCGGAGCTGGCGGCTTGGGGGTCTTCTGCCTACGGGACCCATGCCCCTGCCCCTTGGCCTGCTGGCCCTGTTGGGAAGCTGGAGAGGCCTGATATTGAGGGTAGGTTTTGTAGGCAGCACCCTTCCTCAGGAAAAAGGGCTTCTTTCCCGAGCCCTTCTTTTTCTGAGAAGGGGCAGAAATCTTCCTGGACAGCCTTGTCCTGGTGAGAGTCTCAGTCTCGATTTCTGCAGCCTTTTCAGTAATGGGCTTACCGAAAAGGTTTTCACCTCAGCAAGGGACATCGACCAACTTGTCCTGCACCCATGGCTCCAGGTCTGATGACTGTAGCCAGGCCTGACGGCGTGCACCGATGCCAGCTGCTGCTACCCGGGCCGAAGCCTCGAAGCCATCACAGGCTGCCCGAGAGATAAACTTTGAGCACTCTCGAATCCCTGTTGACAAAGCCTTGAACCTCTGCAAAGTTTCCTCGGAGAGGCCAGCTGAGAACCCGGCAATCTCCTTTGCCAGGTCTCGTAGGTACATGCCCATGTACAGCTGGTAGGTCTGGACATGGCAAGATAGCATACAGCCCTGGAAGCACTTTCTACTGAGGGCATCCAGGTTCCGGGCCTCTCGGCCAGAGGGCACCGAGGAGTGCATCTTCTGACTCTTCAGACGGTGCATGGATGATTCCACAACCATGGAGTGGTGCGGTAGCTGCGCCTTTTGGAACCCAGGGCTCTTACGAACTCAATAAATGGAATCGACCCATTTGCTAAGAACTGGCGTCGAGGCCTGTGCTTCCCACATACGGAGGAGCAGCCGTTCCTGCATCGGAGGAACCGGTACAGTAAAGGCTTCCTTCGGAGGAAAATCATACTGGAGGGTATCGAGCTCCTCGGCTCGAGGCTCCTTCTCAGCGTCCACAGGGAAGGCCAAGGCCTTGGCCATGTCCCTCATGAAGTCCGAGAACCGGGTATCCTCCGGGGGGGACCGTCTCCGAGGCTCGGACTCCGGTGCGTCCGAAGGTACGCACTGGGTCCGGAAGGTGTCCGGGACTCCTCGTCCTCCGTCTCCCACTCCGACTCCTCCGAGGAGGAATCGAGCAGCTCTGGCCATGTGGGCCTCGGTGCCAAGGGTATCAGCGCTGATGACCTCGGCCCCGCACGGGAGGTCGAGGGGGACCTTGACCAAGGATTGACTCAAGACTTCATCGACTCGAGGATCGGCTCGGTCTCCGGGGTCGACTTAGACGTTGAGGTCCCGGTGGTCGGGGCAGATGCACCGGTCAGACCGGTGATCAGCACCCACTGCTGTTCCATGAAGGCAGCCAAGCTGCTCTCCAAGGCCGTCAACCTGAGTCCAAGCTCAGGAGACTCAGCAGCCCCCGACTCGGGCCCCGATGGCGTCGGGCCCGATGTCGGTTCCCCCGGAGGAGAATCTACGAGGACAACTGCACTTACGTGACTTGGGGACTCTGGCTCCACACGAAGTAGCTTAGAAGGCCTCTCCAACTCCGAGAGCCCGGGGCAGTGGTCAGGGCTACGCGACCTGGCCCTCGAGGAACCAGGAGCCTCCACTGACGACACCCTTGCGAGCTTTTCCTTCCTTTTGTGCTCCCGGGAGGGAGACTCCTTTCAGAGGAACCCCGACGGCGCTCGGGGTCAGACTCCGGAGATGTCGAGGCCTCTGACGAATTCTGGGCCCGGCCGGACGCGGAGTCAGAGAAAATTCTCTCACGTTGATGCTGACGGCTCCGAAGCGTCTTCGATGACATATTGCCACATGGGCCACAGGCCAGCGGGTCATGGTTGGGCCCGAGGCATCGGAGGCAGCAGTCATGTGTGTTGGTGAGAGATATACGTTTCCTGCACTGATCACACTTTTTGAACCCGCTGGCAGCCATGGGGGGAAAAGGGTCCCTGCAAGGTCAAATGACTGGGCTGCTAGTGAAAACACCAAAAGAGCGCGAACGCTAGTCATGAAGGACAAAAAACGAAAATCACAACTCCAGACTTGATACCGGTGTACCGAGCCCAGGCGGGAAGGGGAACCGGCGTCAAACCGGATAAGACAACGCGAAAATCACAGAAAAAAAATCAACTTTTTCCCGGTGACACGAACTCACGTCGGGCTCCACGGAAAAAGAAAGACTGAGCAAGATGGCACCCTTGGGCGGGAAGGGGACTACGCAGGTGTGCTGTATTCCCAAAGGCTTTCTTTGAAAGCTGGGGAAATGCTATGAACGGGGGCTCCATCGGCGCCGACGTCACCCATATGTAAGGAATGATTTCCTGCTTGGTCCTGGAGAATCTTTGTTATGATGGTTATCCCGCAGCCTCTGCGTTCGGTTCTTATACAAGTGAATATCAGGTCTGAACCAAAAGTAATGAGAATGATTTTTTTGTGCAGCACAGAAGGGCCAGGAAAGGAAAGTGGGGGTCGAGGCAGGTGGAGGGGGAACCCAGGTATACAGTTTGACCTTCCTTAATTGAGTCTGCGCCTTTGTAGCAGTTGGTACGTTAGCAAAGTGCATAGTAGTTTTTGTGTCTTATCACGGGCGAAAATGCAGAGGAGTCTGGAGCAGTGTTACATGATCAAATTCTGTGCGAAACTCAGAAAATCTAGTTCCGAAACGTTGCAGTTGTTGAGGACAGCTTGTGGGGATGCTGTTTTGTCCTCAGCCCATTTCTTCAGGTGGCACAAGGCGTTCAAGGACGGAAGGGAGAGCGTTGAGGACAAACAGTGCGCAAGGCATCCTTCAACTTCAAGAACTGAGAGCAATGTGGCTCATGTGAAGGCTGTTTTGGATAGGGACAGATGTTTAAATGTGCGGTTAATCGCAGAGGAGGTAGGACTACCGAAAACGGACACCCACCAAATCATTATGGAAGATCTGCACATGAGAAAAATTTGTGCGAAACTGGTCCCAAAGAATTTTTCTGATGAACAAAAGGACAATTGTGTGTTGGTTTCTCGGGAACTCTTGGATCATGTGACAAATGAGCCTGACTTTCTGCAGCGAGTGATAACCAGAGATGAAACTTGTGTTTTCGAGCACGATCCCACAACCAAAAGACAGAGTTCAAAGTGGCACACTTCCCTGTCACCTCAACCAAAGGAGGCCTGAATGAGCAAATCAAGAGCGAAATCCATGCTCATCATTTTTTTTTATTCAAAGGGAGTTGTTCACAAGGAGTTTGTGCCACCCAGACAGACTGTGAAACAAATATTTTACCTACAGGTAATCGAGCGTTTGAGAAACAGATTTGTGTGCGTCCGCCATGAAATTGCAAAAACGTGGTTCCTTCACCATGACAATGCGCCAAGTCACACATCATTCGCTGTGAGGGAATGTTTCGCTCAAAATAATATCACAACACTTCCCCACCCACCTTTCAGCCCTGACTTAGCTCCGTGCGATTTCTTTTTATTCCCCAAGCTCAAAACCCACCTCATAGGACATAATTTTGAAAATGTCCAAGCAGCTGCGATGAGGGCTTTGAACAACATCTTAAGTGAAGACTTCCTCCACTGCTATGAAGAGTGGCAGCAATGCTGGAATCGCTGTATTCGATCACAAGTAGCCTATTTTGAAGGGGATAAACTGTAATTACATGTATGTTCAATAACATTTTTTTTTTAAAATTCTCATTACTTTAGGGACAGACCTCGTAGATCATAAGAGGGTGATATGAGTTGATTCATTAGCACATTGTCGGAATCTGAAAACCAGGTCTCAGTGATGATTAAGATGTCTAGCGGGTTGTCTGTGAGGAGGTCAACAATTATTTGTGTTTTGTTACATGTTGCGCAGGCATTAATGAAGGAACATTTTAGGTGTGAAAGAGTAATTAGGGAGCATTGTGTGCTTGTTGTAGTTGTATGTGGGTGGGGTTTGATGCGTATGAGGTGTTGGTATGTGTTGAGTCTGGGCTTGTGTGTGCAGTGAAGTGTTGGGGTAATGGTGTGGGAATGTATAATGGGTTTGTAATTGGGGAGGGGAGGGGGGGTTAGTGAGATGGTGGTGTTTAGGAGATAGGCCAGGTAGAAAAGTATGAATAGGGTGTCTCTGGTGGCTATGGTGTATCTGAGATGAGTAACTTGTTGGAGGGTAGTTTCAGCAGAATGTAAAGTGGGTGTGGTGGATCCTGTGGTGTGTGTGATGCGACTGTATCTGGAGGAAGTATTAGAGGGCGGCTGGTATAGTTATCTTTAACAGTAGTTGAGACGTATAAGGAGGTTTGAGGAAAGAGCCTGGTTGCGGTGTTTAGCATGCAGGGAGAGTTACTGGTGTCAGCAGTCTTTTGCAGGATTTGTGGTAGGCTTTGGTCGCTGTGTTAGATACTTCAGAAGTCGACGGAGATCTCAGATGGTGTGTAGGTCCAAGGATTGGTTTCATTGGTGATCAGATGGTGCCTGGATGTTGTGTTACTGGGTCCGTGCCAAAGGGCCCTCTGGTGAGCCCTCTGGCGCAGGCCCACCAGGCACAGGTGTGCCTGAGCATGATCAATTTTAAATATGCCGGCAGCTGGTTGATTGACCCGGTAGTGGGGAGGAATTCACCTCTCCCGCTCTATGCTGCTACTTCAATTGGCTGACTGGTCGGCTGGTGTTGGGGCCTGAGCATGGTCTTTTTTAAATATGCCAGCAGTTGGCTGATTGGCTGAGCAAACATATCAAGGCGAAGACACACCTTTCCCAAGGCTTCACTGATGCTAAACCTTTGTAACACCCAGAATATATAACTCCAGAGCACTTTATCAAAGACTTTTTCAGCATCTAGGCTTACTATTGCAGCTCCCTTGCCCTTAAATTTGCCAACTTCTAGCGCCATTCATCTCAGTGTCCTTTTGAGTGAATCTGACTCCTGGTAACCAAGCAGCAATTGGGTTTTCTTGAGAGTGTCTGGAAGAAGATTGCAAGGCCTTTCTTCCAAGAAAATAGAGGGTTAAGTGACTTGCCCAAGGAGTGCTAGTGGGAATTAAAGCGACTTGATTACCAATCTAGTGTTCTAACCATTAGGCTACTCCTCCACTACTCCTCCTAGAGCCACTATGGTTGGGGCAAGGTACTTCAGGCCGGAAGGTCGGGGGTTCAAATCCCACTAGAGGACTGCAACCTTGGGCCGGAAGGACTGGGGTTTCTAGTCCCACAGATGCTCCTTGTGGTCTTGGGCAAGCCACTTAACCCTCCATAGCCCATGTTCCCTGTAAAATAGTTAACTCCAAGTTATAATGCCCTGTTCAATGTAATTTCAGTTTGTTCAATGTAAACCGCACTGATGCAGAATAGCACGGTATATAAGAAAATGTAAATAAATAAATAAAATAAATAACTATGCCTTTCAATTATGGTGCTGGCAAAGAATACTGTGTATACCATGAATGTACCTACTCCACCCTGCACCTGGCAACAGAACGTGGGCTCTTGGGATTCAATCCCTTCAAAGCAATGGGAGAAAGAGAAGTAATATTAAGTAATAAAACAATTCACACACAGAGAATTATGTTAAAAACACAGTACTCTTAAGGCCTTAAGGGAAGGGGGTCAACAGTCCTGCAAACATGAGCAGTTCCTGTAAATCACCTCCATCCTAACTAGGCCAGAGCACCTCCTTTATTGAGAGAAAGCGTAGTTACTCACCTGTAACAGGTGTTCTCCAGGGTCAGCAGGAGTCAGTCCTCACATATGGGTGATGCCGGCGCAGGCGGAACTCTGTAGAAACATCTCCCTAGATTTCAAAGAAAACCTTTGGGAGAAGCCACTACACATGCTTGGTTCTCTTCCCGCCCAAGGGTTCAATCTTACTCAGTCAGAAGACATTTTATTATTTATTATTTTATTTAACATTTCTTATATATCGCCTTTCATGATATCAAGGCGGTTTACATTGAACAAACTGAAATTACATTGAATAGGGCATTATAACTTGGAGATAACTATTTTATAGGGAACATGGGCAATGGAGGGTTAAGTGGCTTGCCCAAGACCACAAGGAGCACCTGTGGGACTAGAAACCCCAGTCCTTCCGGTCCAAGATTGCTGTCCTCTAGTGGGATTTGAACGACCGACCTTCCGGCCTGAGGTACCTTGCCCCAAACACTAGGCCACTCCTCCACAAAAGAAGATGACAAAAATTTTACAGCAACTCCAAGGGGAGGAGGGAGGGTTGTGAGGAATGATTCCTGCCTGGAGAACACTGGTGAGTAACTACGCATTCTCCAGGAACAAGCAGGAAGTCAGTCCTCACATATGGGACTCCCTAGCTAGAAGCTACTGAGAAATTCACCTCTTCGCCAGAGAAGTACATTGCTGACCTTATTGCCACCATCAACACTACCACAGCTCCGAATGATCCTTGTCCTGCTCATTGGATTAGATCGATGCGTGTAGAACTCAGTTCAACTCTATCCTACATCATGGCGCTTTCCTTCACAACAGGAACATTCCCAGAAACCCTGAAACAAACTTCAATACGCCCTCTCCTGAAAAACAACAAACTTGACCCAACAAAGACAGACTCATACCGCCTGATTTCAAGTATACCCTATCTAGCCAAACTTATAGAGAAGGTGGTTCAAATGCAACTACAACAACACATTGATATATCAGCCCCTCTTGATCCTTGTCAGCATGGTTTCCGAGAGTCACGTGGTGTAGAGACCCTACTCACTATACTCATCAGTACATTATCCAGAGGTATTGACAAAATTGAGAATGGGTTTGTACTCATATTTCTTGACATAGCAACTGCATTCGATTCCGTTAACCATGTACAACTCCTCTGCCGCCTCCAGGAAAAGGGAATTCATGGTCTTGCCTGGGAATGGTGCAAATCCTATCTCACGAACTGCTGGCAACAAGTACGGATAGGTTCCTCAACTTCGGAACCATTCAATCAGCAACAAGGAGTACCCCAAGGATCATCCCTTTCGGCTCTACTCTTTAACATTTATATGCAACCCATTTGTGATATCATACGTTCTTTTAACATCTCCAGTCTGATCTATGTGGATGATGTACTTATCTTCGCTCCAATTAAAATCAAGCACCCAAACCTTGTTTCACTTATTGAATGCTTCAATGCAATTACTGATTGGCTCCTGTCCCAAAATCTTCGCATAAACTTTAAGAAAACTGAAGTCCTTTTCATAACCAGGAACGGAAATTTCTCTCCTCCTGCCTCATTGAAAGTTCGTGACGCCGAGCTCCCATGCAAGTCTGTAATATGATATCTAGGGGTTACAATTGACCAGCAGCTCAACTTAAAAGAGCATATAAAGAATACCACCAAATCCATTTACAACAAAATACGAACTCTACGACATCTGAGACCTCTACTAACCCCAGACGACTTCAGGACAATATTCCAGACACTCGCAATGCCACACTTTGATTATGCCAACATTATCCTATATGGACTCCCCAAGAGCACCCTCAATCCCCTTCAGATGGCGATGAACACAGCAGCCCGTATTCTCTGCGGCATTTCCAGGAAAGACCACATAACACCATACTTATGGATCTACACTGGCTACCATTACAATGCAGAATCACCTACAAGGTGTTAATCCTATCATTTAAAGCAATTAACCGGATATCTGCCACATCCCTCTCTTCACTCCTGATCAGTACCCCGACTAACAGGTTAAGAAGTTCAACAACTAGCAACACGCTATCTATACCACCTGAGTCCACTAAATGTACCCAAACAACTAGAAACAGAGCATTTACATTATATGCTCCTAAGTGCTGGAACAATCTCCCACCTCATATACGAGCAATAGCTGACCTCTCACAATTCAGAAAAGCTATTAAACATCACTTATTCTGTCTTTACTTTACCCACCCTAACCTAACACATTCACATCCAACACCTCATCTCACCCACACAGCATCTGACGTACTGTGATAAGGAAGCTTATCATAGTTCAGGAAGGAGCTATAATAGAGGTGAAATGACTCTGAACAAGCAACCTGTCTGTTCTGGTAGAAATAATAAAACAGAATGTTTCCATAAAAGACTACCAGTCCCAGAATGCACCAGGTTTCCAACAGCCATTAGAAGAGCTGAAGTGGGGAAACGTGTGTTCAATCAGGAGGGCTATGAGGTAATCCCCAAGCACTCATCTCCAAGGGCAGGGCTTGATTCAGCACAGCTGCGCTGTGCTAGGGTGGAACATTCATCTAAGCAGGATAAAAGAAAAGCTTATTCTACAGAGAATCATCAGAAGCCTCATCTTGATCATCAGAAGCACCTTGATAATCCTGACCATCATCATCAGCAGAAGCCAGAGCTGACGGACAGAGAGAGCAAGAAACACTTTGGAAGAAAGAAGAGAAAAGCATTTGGGAGGTCTAAAGGAGTCCATAGCAGTACGTATACTGGGAGGCATTCCAAAGGCAAGCATACACCACTGGACTGGGGAAAGCCAGAGGAGTGGGGCTGCCGAGCCAGGAATCCCCGGACGGCACCTGTGAGGGAGACGGCTGCACTTGGAAGGGACCCTAAGATCAGTGCCAGAAGGTATGTGAAGAGAGATCCAGTGTCCAGGGATCTTGATTGGAAGGCTGGACATAAGAACTGGACTACATACTGGCCAGGATATTTAGAGAGGAACTCTAACAGCAATGGAAGCTCAGGTATGAACACTGATCCATGCCCTAGCTCTTCACTGGGAAGACAGCAGGGAAACAAGTATTGTCCTGAGAGTGTTCCATTGAGAAATTCCTCTGTGCCAATCCATGATATTGAACCCATGATAGTTGAAGAAGGGGAAGATGTTATAAATGGGGATTTTGAATACATGGATTGCTCTCTGTCTAAACTTCTGTGGTAATATGCTGTCACAAAATACAACAACCATCACAAAGAAATATAAACTTGTTCTTTAATCTACTCAGAAAAGCTTCTGAGTAGGATTTGAGCCACGTAACAGAAAGTAAACCAGCCAAGAGGGTTTCAGCTGGTAATGGTTAGCAATTGAGCCTTGCCTAATTGCCAGTGAGCTCTGAAGGGACACTTCTGAGTGTGTGTTAAGATACAAGAGGTTATCCCTGAAAAAGAACAGTTTTTTTCCTACTTTGTGGGGGTTTTGTTTGTTCTTTGAAGCACTGCTAAGAAGATATTAGCAGGTGCCTACAGAAAAGACCATTCTGTTCCCATCCAGGTCTTTATGCTTTGATTTGATTGCTTAACAAGTTCAGCTGTTGTTTTTCCTTATTTGTTTTTCTAAGTATACTACTGAAAGCAAGTATTCCTTTTTATGTGCTACCAAGTATATCTGTGTTGGGAGAAATAACCCCATAAATAAAATATCATCTTTGCTTTACATTCGAGCAAGCACAACTAATTTATTGTGAACGGCTGAGTCTGTTATGAATGGACTACATTTCCCACAATCCTTTGCAAGTCATATTAATATTTGCCTTTGTCAAGACTGTGGACATTCTCACCCAGCGCCCCCGTTTACAGTACCAACAACATAATTCTCATGATTTACAAAAGAAACTCAACAGCAGGCACATTCTCAATGAGCACGATTACATTATGACTCTATTAGATAATATTACTTAAATAACTATAAGCTCCTTTGTTTTGAACTGTATATAGTTACCCTGTTACTTCCAAGTTACAATCCCTGTTACAATGTAAGCAAAAGATCTTGTTTCTAATGCAAAATGTTGTAATTATGTAAACCACACTGATACTAAATAGCACGGTATATAAGAATTTGTAATAAATAATAATAAACCTGTAGAAAAACATGGCCCAGCAGTGAGCAGCCGCAGGCGAGTCTGAGGATAGACTCTAAGGACCCCAACGTCCAGGGAGAAGCATCGCACTGGTAGCCTGAACAAGAAGGTTCGAAGAGTAGGAGTTGCCTAAACCCCAAAAGGATTACAGAGTACGGCACTCTCCAGGCAGTAGTGAGCAGCAAAGGTGGCGGCCCAGCAAATCTCTGCATTGCGACAGAGCGTAGGCTTGCAAACAAAGACGCCATAGCCCTAATCCGGGGCTCAAACGAGAACCCAGCCTGATTGTGGGTGAAGGCTATGCAGTCCACCACTCAGGTGGACAGGATCCGCATGGTAGCAGCCTTCCCCAGTCGACTTGGGTCGTAGGAATTGAAAAGCTGCAAGGCTGTATGGTGGCACTGGGTATATTGTAGGTAGAAGGACAGGGCCCTCTTATAATTAAGAGTATGGAGAATGGCTGCTGCCTTACCGGTGTGGGGCCGTGGGAAGAAGGTGGGGAGCACTAAGAACATACAAACATATACCATACTGGGTCAGAGCAAGGTCCATCAAGCCCACTATCCTGTTTCAAACAGTGGCCAATCTAAGTCACAAGTACCTAACAGTTTCCCCAAAAGACACAGGTTCTACAATGCTTGTATTGGGCCAAGCAATGGATATTCTGGGTCCACTTTAATAATGGTTTATGAACCTTTCCTCCAGGAACATGTCCAAACCTTTTTTAAAACCAGCTACACTAACAGCTTTTACTACATCCTCCGGTAGCAAATTCCAGAGTTTGATTACACATTGAGTGAAAAAATATTTTCTCTATTAATCTTAGATTACCCTGTAGCTTCATTGCATGTCCCCTAGTTTTTCTATATTTTGATGGCGTAAACAATCGATCTACATTTACCCTTTCCACTCCATTCATTAATTTATAGACCTCTATCATATCTCCCCTCAGCCGGCTCTTTTCCAGGTTGAAGAGCCCTAACCTTTTTAGTTCTCTTAATAGGGGTATCCTTCCATCCCCTTTACCATGTTGGTGGCTCTTTTCTGTACCTTTTCTAATAACGCTATATCCTTTTAAAGATATGATGACCAGAATTGCACACAATATTCAAGATGCGGTCGCACCATGGAATGATACAGAGGCATTATAATATCCTTTGGTTTATTTTCCATTCCTTTCCTTATGATACCTAGCATTCTATTTGTTCTCTTGGCCGCCACTGTACACTGGGCGGAGGGTTGTAACATGTTATCCACGATGACACCTAAATCTTTTTCCTGGGTGGTGGTTCCTAATGTGGAACCTTGCATCGTGTAACCATAGTTTGCGTTGTTTTTTTCCTAGGTACATAACTTTGCACTTGTCCACATTAAATTTCATCTGCCATCTGGATGTCCAGTCTTCTAATTTATCAAGATCCTCTTGCAATTTTCCACAATAGTGCACTGCCTCCTATCCCATGACTTTTTAATTTTGCCAAAAGTCTCTCATGAGAGACCTTATCAAAGGATTTCTGAAAGTACAGATACACTATATCTCCAGTAACACTATAACTCCAGTAATGAAAAACCTACACTGGCTGCCACTACAAGCCCGAATTCAATACAAGGTACTGGTCATGACCTTCAAGGCACTGAAGAATCAATCTCCCACACCAATCAGTAAACTGCTCAACAACACACCCAACATCAGAGTCAGAAGACCTACACTACTGAACATGCTAACTGTACCTAAGCTCACCACAAGATGTACAAAGGCAACTACCAATAGAGCTTTTTCAATTTATGCCCCGACAGCCTGGAATGAACTTCCCGCTAGTATTCGATCCATAGCCAGCCTCACCTCCTTCAGAAAGGCAATAAAACACCACCTTTTTCTAATTCACTATCCTGAAACCATGCCCGAAAAACATAAGTCATTTGCACTCACACCACACATTAACTGCCCTATCACACAACATGAAAATGGCTAGGTGCTCCTCTCCCTTAGATCTACACATTCTCCCACCTGACCTATAAATGCCCACGGTTTACTGGAATACTTAACTCTATGTAAATACTTGTATATACCATGTGAATAGTTTCCCTGTTATCCCAGTTTGATTATGCCATGTTCTATGTAAGCACATTGTGATATTTAATGCATTGTTGCTCTGTTCAGTTTTAATGTAAACCGCGCTGATTTCAATAGCGCGGTATATAAAAAATATAAAAAATAAAAATAAATAAATAAACTATATCAATTGACTCACCTTTACCTGTTTATTCACACCTTTAAAAAAACATAACAGATTAGTAAGACAGGACCTTGCTTGGCTAAAGCCATGTAAACCGCACTGATTTTCAAAGAGCGCAGTATAGAAGAGACATTAAATAAATTAATAAATAATAAATGACTATTTCTCCCCATACTCGACTACCTGATACCATGTACCGAGTTGTCTCGGTTTTCAAAAGACGCAACTTCCACATCATTCAATGATAGTGGAATCGGCGATGCGTCAAATTACGAGTTCTAAAACACATTCTTCTAATCCTCCAGGTAGAGAATCGAGAACTCTCAAAGCTTTTGGATACTGATGCTTTCAAGCTTCCATGCTTTCAGCCAGAATAAGTTCCTATATACTCTATATGGGTATGATCCTCAAAGAGGTTACCAGAGATTTCAAATCAATGGCCCCTCTTCTCTCTGATGACAAGAGGGCTGACTACTTTACACTGGTCAGACATATCCAGAATGTCTCAAAGTTTGTCAATAGGGCGACCTTTGGCTTCAAGCATTAGATGTTGAACAATGGTTCAAGATAAATTGGGTAATGTTCCCTGCACAGGTGAAAACCTGTTTGGCAAAGACTGGCAGGATAAAGCTTCTCAGTTAGAATCTGAGAACACCACTCTGAATAGTCTGTCTAAGACTACAGCCAACCCTGCAAGGAAGAAAGCAGCTGCAAAGAAAACTTTCTTGGTAAGAAGAAAAAGTTTTACCCTTCTTACACCTGTGCTTCTCCATACCATAACGAACATAAGGGAGCTCATAGCCGAAAACCATTATTAAGAGGTGACCGAAGATATCAATGCTTGACCCAGTACAAGCATTGTGGAACTTGGGTCTCTTGGGGAAACTGCTAGGTATATATGACCTAGATTGGCCACTGTTGGAAACAGAATACTGGGCTTGATGGACCTTGGTCTGACCCAGTATGGCATATCTTATGTTCTTATGTTCTTATGAAACAGAAGCAAACAAGATATGGCTTCTTTGCTGGATTTTGTTAAATAACATTAAATTAACTGCATAAATGACCAAAATGTCTTTAAAATAATTATGTGGCTACAGGTGTTGTTCAAACTATTTGTATGTTAAAAAAAAATATTACTTAATTTCCACATATTTCAACTGTGATTTGATGAGGTAAGACGCACTTTAAGCAGTTTCTGAAGATAGCTTTAGATTCAGCATGCAAAACTCCATAATTTGGTCACTAATAGTTTGTAAAGTTTGGAAAAATAAAAATCTACTCCTAAAATTTACACGCCCTAATGCCCCAAGTGTGTCTTAAAGAACCCCTCCAGGCTCAAAACAGGACTCTGATGGCTCCCGCCACCAAATTAATTTTGACAAGATGCTTAGGGAAGCATACCAGATCTCACATGTATACTTTTATTGCCATTCTTTGGGGGCTCTCTTCTCAGGCATCCACTCACAGCATGTTTATCACATGACCTGTTGTGGTGTTATTTTTGGCTATTCATTCCTCTCCCCTTGTATCTTGTCCTGTCTTTTTTGTTTTTATTCTTGGACCATATATATTTGTGCATCTTCCTTTGCTTCCTGTTATTGTAAAATGCTTTGATATCTAGGCTTCGCAGTCGAGGAGCAGTATATCAAATGTCAATTAATCAAGAAAGAACATGAGTGTCGGATGGGGGAGTGGGAGAAAGCTAATCAATGCCAGTCTGAGCTCCCTACTCCTTGTCTCTTAAAGAAAGCAAGCAAACTACATCTATATTTTCTTCATAAAGGAGCTGATCCATACTCTATCATTTTTGTTTGTAGTTCTCTGTAGACTTTCCAGTTCCGCTATCCCATCATTGGTTCTTTGAAAAAGGCAGAATACTTCCAGCATATGCAATTAATCCACTGCTTTACCATTTTATTTTGAAGGGTTGTGATAGGTACTCAAGAATCTCTGAATGTCATCTGAGTGTTAAGGTCAGGAGTGCTTCTCACATTGATGTTACATAGTAGGCTGAAAGATTTGATTGCATTACCTTCTCTGAGGAGGGAGGCAGTTGCTCTTACTTATCAGCCATGCAATCTCTGCTTCCTCACACTGCACAAAATAATGGCTGCAGGAGGCAAGATGCTGCTGCATGAACACCCTGGTGCTATACCAACGATGAATGCTGGCTCTGCCGCTCAGCTCTAGGCAGCCTCATAGTGCAACCTAAGCAGCATCTGGAGAACTGATAGCTTTTTGGAGTTGAGGAGGGGAGAAATAACACTTGCCACTAACGTGTGCTAGACTGGTTTGGAGAAAGAGTGTCCAGCAGGAAGTAGAGGAACCTAATGTGTGCATGTGCTTATTGGGATTTTCTATACCATCTTTCCCTGGGAAAGCAGCAAAGCGTTTTACAGTTCTTATTGAAGTAGAAAAGGAAAGGACTATATCATATAATCTGTATAGTTCTACTTGCAGCTGATTTGTTATATTATCAGAGAAGCATTACAATCAGAAGTAGAATAATTCACTGAGGAACAATCTGTGTTTGAATAATGAGAGAAAATATTTTTTCACTCAATGCGCAATCAAACTCTGAAATTACCAGAGGATGTAGTAAAAGCTGTTAGTGTGGATGGGTTTGGACAAGTTCCTGGAGGAAAGGCATTTCTTATGTTTTTAATAAAAACAGTCAAGCATTTCTGAAAGTGGAGCATTGTCTGTACTTATCATAGATGTGCTGGGAACAAAGGAGAAGTTGCAATCAAATGCGAGAGTTACCTTCAGAAAGGTTGTTCTTGTTGGATCAAGTCTTGAGTTACATTCCACCTAAAATGAGACAGTAAAAATCTTGTTTCAATTTGTAAAACTAATATTCAATTATAATAAGTTTCTATTAACAAACAACATCAGCAATTAGAATGCAGGCAAGTATTTGTTTATTTAGATTACCTTCTGGATCCTCCAAATAGATGAGGAGCTGCTCTTGTAATACGACCCCCCCCCCCCAACTTATTTGGAGCCATTTTCAAACCATATACCTAGCCTGCACATTCAAAGGTTAATGCACAAGCTCATTTTCAAGAAGTTCCCTTTTGACAATTTGCAGCCAGGAATACAGTAATATACTGTACCTGCTTTGAAGAAGTTAGTGATTTAGAAACATAGAAACATGACGACAGAAAAAGACCACAAGGCCCATCTAGTCTGTCCTTCCATAACAACAACTACAACAGTCCACTTTTTACCTTTAGAGATCCTCTGTGTTGGTCCCATGCTTTTTTGAATTCAGTTACTGTCCTCATCTCCAACACCTCCACTGGGAGACTATTCCACGGATCCACTACTCTTTCCGTAAAGAAATATTTCCGCATATCACTCCTGAATCTATCTCCCTTCACCCTCATCCCATATCCCCTCATAGCAGAACTTGCTTTCAATTGAAAGAGGCTCTCTCCCTGAACATTTATGCCACGGAGGTATTTAAACATCTCAATCATATCACCTCTATCCTGCCTTTCCTCTAAGGTGTACATATTAAGATCCTTAAGTCTGTCCTCATATGCTTTATAATGAAGCCCATTAATCATTTTAGTAGCAACCCTCTGCACCGACTCTATCCTGTTCACATCCTTTTTGAAGGTACGGTCTCCAGAATTGCACACCATACTCCAAATGAGGTCGCACCAAAGACTTATACAGAGGCATTATCACCTCCTTTTTTCTGCTAGCCATTCCTCTCCGTATGCACCCAAGCATCCTTCTAGCTTTTGCCGTCGCCTTTTCTACCTGTTTAGCTACTTTAAGATCATCAGACACAACCACGCCTAGGTCCCGCTCTTCTTTAGTGGACAAAAGTACTTCACCTCCTATACTGTATTGCTCCCTTGGATTGCTGCAGCCCAAATGCATGACCTTACATTTTTTAACATTAAATCCCAGCTGCCAAATTCTAGACCATTCTTCAAGCTTAGCTAGATCCCTCCTCATGTTATCTACACCTTCCTGGGTGTCTACTCTATTGCAGATTTTGGTATCATCCGCAAAGAGGCAAACCTTACCCGACAGCCCTTCCGCTATATCACTAACAAAGATGTTAAAAAGAATCGGACCAAGGACAGATCCCTGGGGCACACCACTGGTAACATCCTTCTCCTCAGAGTGAGCTCCATTTACTTGTACTCTTTGTCGCCTCCCACCCAACCCATTTCTAACCCAAGCAGTAACTTTAGGGTCCATCCCTAGGGTGCTCAGTTTGTTTATAAGTCGCCTGTGAGGAACAGTGTCAAAGGCTTTACTGAAATCTAAATACACCACATCTAGAGCTCTCCCTCGGTCCAACTCCCTGGTCACCCAGTCAAAGAAATCAATCAGATTTGTCTCACAAGACCTGCCTCTGGTGAATCCATGCTGCCTCGGATCCTGTAATCCGCCGGACTCCAGAAACCTCACTATTTTCTCCTTCAGCAGCATTTCCAATAATTTACTCACCACCGAAGTTAAACTAACTGGCCTGTAGTTTTCAAACACATCCTTACTTCCGCTTTTGTGTAAAGGTACCACATGAGCCTCTCTCCAGTCCTTTGGCACCACTCCCGACTCCAACGAGGCATTGAAAAGGTCAGTCAGTGGAGTTGCTAGAACGTCCCCAAGTTCCCTCAGTATTCTAGGGTGTATCCCATCTGGTCCCATCGCTTTGTCTACTTTAAGTTGAGCTAGTTTCTCACGAACACAGTCTTTTGAAAATTGTTCAAGATGTCCCTCGCTTCTGTTCCTATTTGTGGGTGTTTTAGAACCAAGATGGCTGACATTAGGGAGTACTCACTCTGAGCTCCACTGTTTTGTGTTTTGTCTCTATTTGCTATTTATTTATTTATTTTATTTAACATTTCTTATATACCGGCTTTCATGATATCAAGGCGGTTTATATTGAACTGAAATTACATTGAATAGGGCATTATAACTTGGAGATAACTATTTTATAGGGAACATGGGCAATGGAGGGTTAAGTGGCTTGCCCAAGACCAACTGGAGATTATCAGGTAGAAGGGGACGAGTGAGAACTGCCTTACCCTCTGTCTCCTCAGGGAGGGAGCCAAAGGAGAAGGGCAAACAGCAAACATCAATAAGCAGGAGTGGAGAGGAACCACAGCCATACAAAAGAAGTCTTCTAGCTGCACACTTTATTGAAGACCCAAATTGATTAAGTTTTGGCAACTGCATCTACATCAAGAGTGAACACATAATCCAACCGATGCAATATTAAACGAAAAAGCATCAAGGTCAGCACCAGGAACAAACAATATACAACAACAATCACTGGATTGGCAGGTAACTGCTGGGAAATATGATACTTAAAGCTTTGGACTGAAGACAGAATTTATCAATCAACCCAAAACTATGTTTTAATTTCATTAAAAATCTAAAATTATTTATTAGTATATTTAAATGGTCTAAAATCTATTTGTCTTTGGTTTATTTAATTTTTAAAGCCTTAGAACAAAAACAATAAGTATTAGCTTGTTTAAATTGTTTAAAATCAATTTACCTTATTTGCTCTTTCTTTCCCCCATCCCCCCCCCCAACTCCCAACCTATCTCAGGTACTTTCAGGCTTCAGAAAGTTCCAATTTTGGGGCATGATTACTAAACAGTGGTAAGAAGCATGGGACTAAGACATGTTTAGTGCAGCAGGAGATACAGCCGCAGTAGGAAGGCATGGCCACATTAGGCACATGGCATGTGGTAGTAGCAATTGTGCATCAAGTGCACATTAGCGCTGTGAAGGCATGCATTCCTTGTCCCTGCATCAAGCACACTTGATTGAAAGATAAGGTGGTATAGAAAACTGGCTAAATAAATAAATAAATAAATACCAATATGACCCCCCCTCCCCTCCCCTCAGACAGCTGTATGTCACTGGGGCCACAGCACATGTCAGATACCTGCAGGATGGGAGAGGACACAGCCAGGTAGTTGCCATGTGCCATGGAACCAGAGGGTCCTGACAGCAGATATGCTGTATATGTGACCTCATGTGATAGCAGCACTATATGAGGGTGCCACAAGATCATCTGTGTGAGCCAGTGGAAGAGGATGTTCATGTTCAGAAACCCTCTGTCCCTTTGAAGCAGGGCTGTGAGTAGTCCAGGAGTCAGAAACACTGACATGGAGGAAGTGACATCATCGAGCAGCATGGCTGCCTAAGGGAGAGGCTCTGATGGAGATGCATTAAAACCCCACTGTAATTAATGTTTGTTGTGATACCCTTCACTTCCTAGTTGATGAATTGATGTGAGATAGAGCCCAGGAAGATGACAATGAAAAAGGCTGCTGCAGACTCTGCATTTAAGGGTGTGGATCCCGAGGGAGCCAGTTTAGGCAAGATGATAGAGGGCCGAGATACTGTGGAGCTGGGCCTGGCTGATGATGTGGGCATTGCGAAGGATCCCAAAGTCAGTGAAACAGCTGAAGGACAGAAATTCACCATGGGTTTTCAGATATAAAGAGTAGTGTTACAGCCTTTAGGCAGGAAGCACAGGCATGGATAGCAATCTAAGAGCAGATATGAGTGACTTGAGCCAACAAGTTGATGACACAGAATCATGGTTTGAAGATCAAGAGGAAACAATCAGTGACCTGAAGACAAAAACTGAGGTCTTGTCAAAAGTTGAGACTGAAACATTGCTAAAGTTGGAAGATCTTGAGAACCACTCCCGCTGGTGCAATGTGCACATAAGGGGCTTACCAGAGTCGGAGGCGTCTGTTAATTATGCCAAGTTGATGAAGTAAATATACAAAGCAGTTATCCAAACAGTGGACACTGATGCCGACACTTTGTGCTTCAAAATTGAAAGGGCTCACTGAGTAATGAGGCCTCTGCTGAAGGGGTAGCCCCGTGATGCCCTTGTCTGCTTTCACAAATATGCTACTAAGGACCTGGTTTTGCAAGCAGCCCATAAGCTGGGAAAGATTCAGTGGGAAAACATGATGATTGAACTATATGCTGATTTATCTTCCATTACAATGGGGAAAATACAGGAGTTCTGTGAGATGACAAGGAGACTGCACTCAGAAAATGTGCACTATCGCTGGACTTTTCCATTTGAATTACAATTGATGATTTCAGGTGTGACCACCACGGCAAGGACACCAGAGGGGTGGTGGTCAAGGTCATGCTTAAAAGCTGGATGGTTGAACGTCCCCACCATGCCATCATCTAATGATCAGGAGAAGAAGAGAATGTCTTTGCCAAGGCCACAATGGCAGAAGTCTTGCCAGACCGGGAAGAGGTTGAAACATCAAGCAGACCATCGGGCCTCAGGATAAGAAGATGCAGCCTGAGAAATGGGCTGTCGAGCCTAGGGACTTAATAATCTGGACGTTGGTTAGGTCTTTATGTTGACCTTGTGGGAAGGTTGACTTGTTGGATGTTTTGCTGTCATGTTTGATATGGGTTATGACTGTTGCTGGAGGGTGAGTAGGGTGCGAGGGGTGTCTAATAGGTCCATGGCGGGTGGGGGTATGATTGTTGAGTAGCTTGGGGGTCTGCTGGGATGTCATGCCTTCTGAGGGGGCCAAGGCAGGAGTTGTGGGGAGAAGGATGGAGGGGGAGTAGAGAAGGATGGAGGTATGAGAGAGGAAAAAATTGTGCTTAATGCCTGTATGTCTGTGGTCACAGTGTGTGTGGTAGGGTTTATTTGATTCCTTGTGGGGGGAGTTAGGATTGGATCCATGAATGTGTGTGTGTTAAACTTGCCAATGAAAAGGCAGTTATTATTCAAGGAATTGACCTGCCTATATTTACAGATTGCCTGTATTCAGGAAACGCATCTTGTGAACCGTGATAAGTTTAGGGTTGCTCATAAGCAGTACTCCAATATTTGGTTTGCAACCAACAAAATCCATAGGCAGGGAAGCAGAGTGGCGGTGATGATAGCAAATAATGTGCCAGGACAGGTAATGTATTTTTATAGGAATAAACAGAGGAACTTTCTATTTGTCAATTTCTAAGTTGCAAATGCCAATTTGACAACTGGATCAGTGTATGATCCTAAGGTGGACCTGGGTGACTTTTATGTAAAGTTAAGAGAGGCACTGGGTAGCTTTGCTCTTGGGCCAAACTGTACCAGGGGATGACTTCAATCTGGCATATAATTCTAAACTTGACAGCTCTAAAGGGGTTGGGGGAAATTTGAGTGCACCATAAGAGCTTCCATGGAATGCTGCACTCCTTTGATTTGGTGGACATTTAGTGTGAAAGCCAGGGCAAAGATTTTACTTTCTATTCTAAAGTTCATTACTCTTTCTCCCATATAGATTATCTGTGGGTGGAGAAAGCTTTAGCTCAGAAAATGTTAGGTAGTGAGATAGCATCACATGGTCTGACCATGTGCCAATCTGGGGGGAGATTGATATTAATATATTAGCAAAGGGAGACCTCTTTTGGTGCTTTAATGATTCCCTACTAGATGATGCCCAAGGCTGTACTAAGCTGAAACAATTTATCCATGGTAATTTTAGAGTGAATGATAATGGGGAAGTAGATGAGGGGACCTTGTGGGACGGTCTTAAATTGGTTCTTAGGGGGAAATTGATTTCTTTAGATTCTTACTGTAAAGGGGAAAAGTTGGATATATCTGTCCTATGCAGTAAATTGACTTTCTTGGAGGAAAAGCATAAAAGAGGGATGGGGCAGGAAAATTCTTCAGGAGACAGAGAAAGTGAGGGGAAAGCAATATGATTATAAGTTAAGGCATTTTAAGCACAAGATGGATCGAGTAAAGCAATTACATTTAGAGTATGGGAATAAAGCTAGCTATTTATTGGCCAGGAAACTAAAAAAGATACAGGCAAGGAATCTAATTCTAAAAATAAGAGACAAAACTGGAAAGGAGACTGTGGATGTATCTGGCATCAGAGATAGGTTTGTTAAATTTTACAGAGATTTGTACACCCCAGAAAATCCTGCAGAGAAGGTGGAAGAGGGGTACCTGAGTGAGTGCGAACTTCCTCAAATAACGCAAGAGGAACAGGAGTTTCTGAGTAGGCGAACTTCGGCAATAGATATCCTAATAGTAATCAAATCCCTTCCTAAAGCTAAAGCCCCTGGGTTTTAACGAGCTCTCTATTTAATTCTATAAGGTTTTTGGTGAGGGCATATAATAATTTTTTAAAGGACATCATGATGCCCCTATTGATGAGAACAGATGGCATGACAATCTGTCACAAGGAAGGGAAGGACCCTGCACTGTGCAGTTTGTATCGTCCTATTTCCCTTTTAGGAATTTATTAGAATATTTTTATGAGAGTATTGGCCAATCATTTGCTATCCTTGCTCTCCAAATTAGTACATATTAACCAGTCTGGATTTATCCCGGGGAAGGTTAACATAGCAAATGATGGCAGATAAAGACCAGCATGGTCCATCTAGTCTGCCCAGCAAGGTGGCAAGAGTAGGTGTGCCCACCACTCCGTGCAGGTCACTCCTCCCCATGCCTTTGTTTAGGGATGACCTCACTGCTCCGTGCAGGTCACCTCGACCTACGTTTATTTTGATTTTATCTTGTTTCTATAAAGGGATCCACTGTGTCTGTCCCATGCCATTTTGAATTCTGTCACTGTAGTTGCCCCCACCACTTCCATCGAGAGGGCATTCCAAGCATCCACCACCCTTTCAGTGAAAAAATATTTCCTGACATTGCCTTTCAGTTTACTCCCTTGCAGCTTCGTGTTCTGCTCCCTAGTATTACAGCTTCCCCATCTTTGAAAAAAGGTTTGTTTGTTCATTAATACTCCTTAAGTATTTAAAGATCTGTATTATATCTCCCTTGTCCTTCCTCTTCTCTAAAGTATACATATTTAGGTCTTGGATTCTCTTTTCATACGTCTTCTGGCGCAGGCTCTAAATCATTTTGGTCGCCTTCCTCTGAACCATTTCCAGTCTTTTTAATCCTTTGTGAGATATGATCTCCAAAACTGAACACACTATTCCAAGTGAGGCTTCACCAGCAACTTGTACAGGTTGGAACGGATAATATTAGGAAAATTCTTAATTTGCTGTGGCATGGTAAGAAGGGTGGGAAGTCAGCTTTATTTTTTGTCAGTCAACACTGAAAAAGCATCTGACCATGTCTTCTGGCCTTTCCTTTTCAAGGCTTTGGATAAGTTTGGTTTGGGGGAAACTTCCTAAAATGGATACAGGTGCTGTATATGAAGCCTTATGCGTGACTTACAATTAATGAGGGTATTCACGTGTTGGCAAGAGAAACCAGACAGGGATGAACGTTATTTCCCTTGCTGTTTGCCCTGTTTATAGAATTGTTGGCTTATAGATTCTTGATACAATTCTGTATGACATCCAGGTTACAGAGAACAGGACTCTCAAACTCCAAATTGCTTAGCGTACCACTCTGTGTGACATTGGGAGACAGAGAAGTGAAGAGTGGCAGCAATCTTGACACTGATGATATGCAACCTGCTAGCAGAAGGAAAACTGCACCAGGTATGTGAGTGGAGAGACAGATAGTGAAAAAAGTTCCTCTTATTGGGGAAGCAGAGGAACCGTTCCAAAACTGGAGGCCATGTTCTAAGAGGTATTTAAATGTCTCTATCACATCTCCTCTCTCCTGCCTTTCCTTCAAAGACATATGGACATTAGTACATCACTGAGGTAGAAGAACTTGAATTTATTCTTTGGTTCACCTAGAAACCATGAGGAGAAAGGTGTAAGGCATCTGACAATCTTCCAGATGAACCACATGAAAGACTTCCAAATATGAAACTTCTATTAAGTTTTCCACAAAGCTAGATGAATGATATTTGTAGGTGGATGAACCAACAAGAAATAAAACTGTCATTGCAACATGTGTGATGAAATTTGAGTATAGTGACCCTCCCCTCCCCCCTATTTCTAGTGGTTGTGCTTTGGCTTCATAGTACTGAAGTCCATGCATTGTGAAGAAGCAAATATATGACCTTGTGGTATCTTCAAGCCTTAGTCCTCCTGAAACAAAGATATAAGTCATGGTAGAGGTACAGACCACTACTACTACTATTAATTATTTATATAGCACTACTAGACATACACGGTGGTCAATGTTTAAAAAACAAATAGGTGTAAACTGGAGAATAAGGGACTCAGGATTCAATAGACATCTTGAAAAGATGAGTGTTTAGCCTTGATTTGAAAGGCCGCAGTCTGTGCCTTTAATCGGGACAGCTGGGGCCTGATTGAATGCACACCTTCCTTTTTTTTTTTTTTATAACAGTTGAGAGGTTGTTTTGTGATTGGCCAGTTTAAATTAAGAATTCATGGAAGACTCAACGGTATTACACTGTCTTCTTCCTGTCAAAGCAAATTTTTAAGTGATGCAAACAATTGTCAAGCATAGGTCTGTTTAAGCTTGTGCTCTTTGTGATAGAGGGCCTGGCTTTCCTGGAGGAGCTGTTCTGCCTTTTTCTAGATACCGTGGAAGGGAATCCCATAGAACGGTAAGATTGAAAGCTGAGAAATGTTAGGGCTGCTTTTCTGAGTGCTTATTTAGAATATCTAGCAGGAGATCCATTCATGCTCCATTCACACTAACTACCTCTTCCTCCCCCTAGCTATCCGTGCTTATCTTGAAACCACCTGCCATTTTGCCTTCCTCTAGAACTCGCTCCATCTCCCGCTTTGCCTGGAGCCCTCTTACAATAAATTCAAGGCTATGCTGAAAACACACTTGTTCCACCAAGCTTTCAACCTCCTCCTACCTGAATGTTAATCCTACCTGTTCTCTATTCTTTCTCTACCTTTTCCCCTCTCTCTCCTTCCCTCCCGAGTGCTTGCCTCTTCTGTCCTATGATAAAAAATGGCATTCCATTTTTTATCATAGGACAGAAAATGGCATTCCATTCCAGGAGTGGAGGAGTAGCCTAGTGGTTGGGGCAAGGTACTTCAGGCCGGAAGTTCAAATCCCACTAGAGGACAGCAACCTTGGGCCGGAAGGACTGGGGTTTCTAGTCCCACAGGTGCTCCTTGTGGTCTTGGGCAAACCACTTAACCCTCCATAGCCCATGTTCCCTGTAAAATAGTTATCTCCAAGTTATAATGCCCTGTTCAATGTAATTTCAGTTTGTTCAATGTAAACCGCACTGATGCAGAATAGCACGGTATAAAAGAGAATGTAAATAAAATAAATAAATAAATTCCTTTTCCTACCCTTTTGTTTCTGCAGCTATGTATTTTTATGCATATGTATGTATTTTTATGCTGATGCTATTTGTGTGGTGCAGTATACCAAATGATAAATAAAGATAAAGAGGGTGGTTTGAAGTCATGTACCTGGAGAAGTTCAGATGCCCACTGGCAAGTCTGTTAGGGAAAATCTACTAGCTGCTCCGGACTCGGAGGATATGAAGGTAGGAAGGCTTCAAAAGCAGTTGTCTTGGGGCTCTGGATGAGTGTTCTAGTCTAAGGAAATTGGTCGTTTCAGTTGATATCAACTGGGTTTAAAATTAATTGCTAAATGGTGCTGGCAAAATGTTTTCCTAGCCGTGATGATTTGGAAGGAGGGAAAGGGATGATTTTATCCTTCTGTCCCTTCTTGGTTTATCTTTTATCTGCTTGAAGTGCTAGAGCTACGGCAAGCCAGAGAGAGGTGACCTCATTTAAGCCCACCATGAGGCGATATCGCTACAGTATGCAAAGTGATAGAACTTGGAGGAGTAGTGCCCTAACAGAACTCTGTAATAGCATAAGTGAAAGTCATCTTTTTTTTATAATTAGAAGCTTGCAAATGCATTAGTGCCACTGAATATCCTGTTCACCGCAATTAATGTGCTTAGCATGTCTGCTAACCATGTTAAGCTCATTGAATATCAGGCTTGTAGTCTTAAAATGGGCCTGCACCCTAACATGACGAAGACAAAGATCTGAAAACTGGCAAAATCAATATTTTCATCCTTGATGGGGAAGAAATACAAATTAATTTTATTAATTTATTATCAAGACGTTTATGCTGCTTTATCATTTTAGTCAAAGCAGTTTACATTGTAACTTGGAACTAGTAACATAGTAACATAGTAAATGACAGCAGATAAAGACCGGCATGGTCCATCTAGTCTGCCCAGTAAGATGGCAGGAGTAGGTGCACCTGCTGCTCCGTGCAGGCCACCCCTCCCCATGTCTTTGTTTTAGGGGTGAACCCACTGCTCCGTGTAGGACACCCCTGTTTGTTGAGAAATTAGATAGTTAAGTTTATTTTTATTTTATCCTGTTGCTGTAAAGGGATCCACTGTGTTTGTCCCATGCCATTTTGAATTCTGTCATGTATTTACCCCCATCACAAACAGGGACATTGATAACTTGGATTACAGATAATGCCGCTGAATATTGTGGTGAGCACTCTCAGCCAGCCAACCCTTCTATAGCCAACTGAGACTTTAAATATCTGCTCCACAGTGTCCCATTGCCTATTATGTCTACCTCTTCATTCAGTGCAATATATTCTAACTCTTCCATCTTATTTTTAGGCTTCTAACATTTGTATGTAGACATTTCAAAATAGGCTTATAATTTGCAGTCTTTCAGTAAGAAAGAAATATTGCAGCACAAGCTGCATGGAGTATGAGAACAGGTTTACCTGTTGCGCCGCACACCACGCAGAAAATCTGCGCTATTTGAAGGCGTAAACCGTCTCATGGAGGTCTTGCCTGAAAGGTCAAAAGGGGCCAAGTTTACCCTTTTAGCAGCCAACCTGTTAGCGCCAGAGATCCCAGGTTGGGGTGCAGGAGGAAGCCCTTCTGCTGCAACAGTAATCCCAGGTCGCTCCCCAGGAGGACCGGAGGTGCTATGAACAGGCAAAGGAGCAGTGGGAACCAAGGTTGCTTGGGTCACTGAGGGTCCACCAATATCAGTGATGCCCCATCCCATTGAGCCTTGAAGAGAGTCTTGGAAGGCGCACAGAAGGCCCTCCATCCATGGGATGAGGAAGGCATCTGCTGCCACCTGGGATAGGTATGGCTGGCGAGAGCAGAAGCGGAACAACTGAGAGTTGGCAGGGCTGACGAAAAGATCCAGCCATGGAGCTCCCCAGAGTCAGAAGAGCCAAGAGGCCACTCTGGGGTTCAGTTGCCACTGGGTGGATGAGGATGCGAGTATACGCATTCTTTAAATCAAAGGAGCATAGCCAGTCTCCCTGCTGGAGGTATTGCAGTAGTGTTCCAAGAGAGAGCATCTTGAACTTACCCCTCCCTCCATATGTTTTTGGCTCTTAAGACGACACATGGTCGACTCCACCAACATGAGGTTGTGAGGCAGCTATGCTTTCTGGAAGCCAGGGCTCCGGCGGACCCGGTACATCAAGTCCAGCAGTCTGCTAGCTATAGGCACAGACACTGGGGTCTCCCACATGCGGAGGAGCCTTAGGACCCCTGTCCTTTTGGGTATTTATTTATTTATTTGTTACGGTTTTCTATACCGCCCCTTCCAGAGATCAGGGGCAGTTTACAAATAACTTAACATGTTACATGGAACAGTTTTGGAACTTTTACATTATAACATTTGAATTTTTATGTTAAAACTATTTACATTATATTTTTAAACAGTTTGGAGTCTTAACATGTTCGAATTATGTACAGTCAGGTTGTGGCAAGGGATGCCTGGTTAGTAGTAGGGTGGGGTTCAGCTCTGGGAGAGGTTAGGAGGTAGTCTGTCAGGACTATGTGTGAGGCTAGGATATGAGGAAGTACCTGGAGTAGAACCCTTTGTCCCAGAAATGTAGAGGCACTGGTTCCACTACCCTGTCTTCCAGAAGACCCCTGAGTTCCTGCAGTATCAAGGTCTGGTGCAGGGGAGTCCTGAGGGACTCTCCTGGGAAGAATGGAGGGGCGTCTGCAGCAGGTGAAGGAGATAGCCCTCCTTGACCACCTTCAGTGCCCAGGTGTCAGTGGTGATGGATGGCCACCTGTGGGCAAAGAAGACTAGACATCCCCCTGTGGGCTGCTGGGGTGGGCCTCCTAGGAAGGGAGAGGCTATGGCCAAGGAGTCAAAAGCTTCCACCAGGCTGGGCCAGGGCCGGAGCCAGTGCCTGGGTTTTGGGACCATGCCCTTGTCCTGCTGACCCTGTAGGGGAGCTCGGAAAACCTAATACTGAGGGTAGCTTCCATAAGCCTTGCCCTTCCTCGAGTAAGGGAGCTTTTTACCCAAGTCCTTCCATCGGGGGAAGGGAAATCGTCTTCTTGGAGAGCCTGGTCCTCATCAGGAACTCGGACTTCAACTCTGCGGCCTTATCCATCATGAGTTTGCCAAAAAGGTTCTCACCCTGGCAGGGGACATTGACCAATTTGTCCTGAACCCATTGCTCCATGTCCAAGGCCTGTAGCCATGCCTGGCGTCGGGCACCAATGCCCACCACAGCTACTCTAGCCACTGTCTTGAAGCTGTCATAGGCTGCCCAAATCATGAATTTGAAGCACTCTCTGACATCTGAGGCCAGGGTCTAAAACCACAAGGGAGGTTCCTCAGAGAGGCCAGCCAAGAATCCTGTGAGGTCCTTCGCCAGGTCTCTCAAGTACAAACTCATGTACAGCTGATAAGCCAGGATCTGGCTGATGAGCATTGAGCCCTGGTAGCATGTTTTGCCGAGGGTGTCCAAGGCATCCCTACCTGGGGGCACCGAGGAGTGCATTTTTGGCTCTTAATACGACACATGGCACATTCCACCAACATGGAGTTGTGAGACAGCTGTGCTTTCTGGAAGCCAGGGCTACGGCGGACCCAGTACATCAAGTACAGCTGTCTGCTATTATGGGCTCAGATGCGGGGGTCTCCCACATGCGGAGGAGGAGCCATTCCAGGATCAGGGGAATGGGCACCGTAAGTGCATCCATTGGTGGAGCATCATACTGGAGGATCTTGAGATCCTTGGTCCACCAAGTCAGTCTCGAAGGCCAGGCTGTGTACTCGGGCGGGGACTGATGCTGGGTTTCAGGGGGAGACGGATCGGAGGGTATGTCCCAGTGCTGGTGGGTATGCAGGGACTTTTTGTCCTCAGTCTCCCAATCGACTCATAGTCGGTGGAGGTGTTGAGGGCAACCCTGGCTCTGGGTTTTCACCCTGAACCCAAAGGCCCCTGGGCCTTGGAGGCCCTGCGGTTGGAGCCAGGGGCACTCCTTAGGGAAGACCTCGGTCCCAAGGAACGGGATAGGGACTGATGCAGAGGGATCTCTTGAGGCTGGTGGCACTTGAAGATCGGCTCGATGCGCAAGGAGATCCTCAAGGTCGAGGGCCCGGTGGTGGGGGATCAATGGCCCGGTGGAACCAGGCGTCAGAGCCCACTACTGGGCCATGAAGGCAGATAAACTGTGCTCCAAGGCCACCATCCTGGTCTGGAGCTCCGACGAGGGAGAGTCTTCGACCAGGATGGCCTCGGGGGCTCAGGCCAGTCGCCAGACTGCTATTAATTATATGATTGAGACGTTTAAATACCTCTGTGGCATAAATGCAAACCTTTTTTAAACCCAGCTACACTAACAACTTTACTACATTCTTCGGTAACAAATTACAAATTCCAGAGTTTGATTACACGTTGAGTAAAAAAATATTTTCTCTTATTAGTCTTAAATAGTTTACCCTGTAGCTTCTTTGCATGTCCCCTACTCTTTCTATATTGTGATGATGTAAACAATCGATCTACGTTTACCTGTTGCACTCTGTTCATTAATTTATAGTCCTCTATCATATCTCCCCTCAGCCGTCTCTTTTCCAGGTTAAAGAGCCCTAACCTTTTTAGCCTCTCTTCATAGGGGTATCCTTCCATCCCCTTTACCATTTTGGTGGCTCTTCTCTGAACCTTTTCTAATAACGCTATATCCTTTTTAAGATATGGTGACCAGAATTGCACACAACATTTAAGGTGCGGTCACACCATGGAACGATACAGAGGCATTATAATATCCTTTGTTTTATTTTCCATTCCTTTCCTTATGATACCTAGCATTCTATTTGCTCTCTTGGCCGCCGCTGCACACTGGGCCGAGGGTTTTAACATGTTATCCACGATAACGCCTAAATCTTTTTCCTGGGTGGTGGCTCCTAATATGGAACCTTGCATCATGTAAACATAGTTTGGGTTGTTTTTTCTTAGGTGCATAACTTTGCACTTGTCCACATTAAATTTCATCTGCCATTTGGATGCCCAGTCTTCCAATTTATGAAGATCCCCTTGCAATTTTCCACAATCGTCATGAGTTTTAACAACTTTAAAATGTTTTGTGTCATCTGCAAATTTGATAATCTCACTTGTTATTCCCTTTTCCAGGTCATTTATGAATATGTCAAAAAGCAGCAGACCCAGTACAGATCCCAGGGGTAACTTTCCTTTGTTTATTATCTAACAGTCCAACTGACTCTCCTGTGGGATTTTTGCTGCGGATGTACTAGAAAATGTTTTTTTGTTTCTTTTTTTTGCGTATTCATTGATGTAACATGCAAGAATAACAGTTAAAAGATATGAAGGTAAGATTATAACTATACAAAATAATGTAGCTAAAAATCATAAAACATAAAAACAAAATCAAAAACTTAAATCTTCACTTAGACCACATTAAAAGGGAGAATGGAAACCATAATGAAGAATAGAAATAAAAAAAGAGTAAGAGACAATCAGCCTTGATACAAATTTAAACCCATTTCTTACTTTTCTGCCTACATAGAAAATTCAGATGCTGTTAACTTTCAAAAAATCTTCAAGCTATGTGGGCTCAGAAAAAGTATGCTTTCCCTGAAAGGTCAAAAGGCATTTACACAGAAATTTTAAGAAGGTGGTTAATCCTAGAGCCAAAGTTCATGGCTTCAGTACCAGGAGCACCTTCTACCTCAACTGAGGCGGCCTAGAGACATCTGGGAAAATAGTAATTTTCTGTCCACAAACCAGCATATACTTTTTCTGAAAATATGACCGAAGAATTCTTATCAACTTCAGAAAAAAAAGTTACCAATAAGATGGTTCTCATGGATAAAGTATCTTATGGTTTATTAAGAATTTGGAATACCGCCTTCGATAACATCAAAGCAGTGTACAATAAAAATATTATTTAAAAGAAGAAAGGGGCACCATAAAACTGATGGGAAAGCATTAGAAAAGAGAGAGTTGGAAGAAATAAATGGGAAAAGAAGCCAAAAGAGATTAAGTAGCAGTAGGGATATCAAAGGCAGTGGAAAAAGCGCAGCTATTAACCTGTAACAGGGAGAGCAGGAATCAGTCCTCACTTATGGGTGACGTCGGCACCAACGGAGCCCACGTGGAGCAATTCCCCAGCTTTCAAAGAAAGCCTTTGGGATTGCTACCACACATGCGTGGTCCTCTTCCCACCCAAAGGTGCCATCTTGCTCAGTCCGGTCTCTTAGCTCGAGCCCTACCGAGCAGATGGCAAGGGAAGGACAAAAATACAGCAACTCATCAGGGGAGGCTGGAGGGTAGTGAGGACTGATTCCTGCTGTCCCTCGAGAACACCTTTTATAGGTGAGCAACTACGCTTTCTCCAGGAACAAGCAGGAAGTCAGTTCTAACTTATGGGACTCCCTAGCTTCAGGCTACCGAACCTGTAATCAAAAAATGCCTCCGCGAGGCCATAAGCAGAAGCCGAAGCCCGAAGGAGCCCGAGTCCTCAGTCGAAGCCCTCAGTAACCGTGAAGAAGGGTTGGAGAGCAGGAGTTGCTTATACCCCTAACAGGTTACGGAGTACAGCCTGGTCGAAGGCGCTGTCCCGGCGGGACTCCCTCTCCAAGCAGTAGTGGGTGGCGAAGGTATTCGTGAAAGACCAGGTTGCCGACCGGCAGACGTCCATTATGGGGACGGAGCGCAGCGAGGCCACCGAGGCCGCTTTGGCTTGGACCTCATGAGCAGTGACTTGATGATCCAGAGGGATGTCCGCCTTCGCATGGGTGAACGCGATGCAGTCCGCCACCCAAATAGAGAGGGTGCGCTTGGTGACTGCTTGCCCCTGCCTATTGGGATCGTAGGTCACGAAAAGTCTGGGTGTGCTGCAAATAGAATGCTGTGAGTCTGGGTGTGCTCCAAATAGAAGGCGAGGGCCCGCTTGCAGTCAAGGGTGTGGAGAGACACCTATGCCTGGTCAGCATGGGGCTTCGGGAAGAAGGTCGAAAGCACTATATCTTGGTTGAGATGAAAGGCCGACACGACCTTGGGTAAGAATTTAGGATGGGTCCGGAGGACCACCCTAGTCCAATAAAACCTGGTGTAAGGGGCACCAGTCATAAGCACCTGAAGCTCACTGACTCGGCGAGCCGAAGTCAGCGCCACCAGGAAGGCTACCTTCCAGGACAAGTGCCGGAGCGAAAACGTCGCCATTGGCTAGAAGGGAGGACGGGTGAGCTGCGTGAGCACCAAGTTCAAGTCCCATTCCGCCGGAGGGGGACGGAGGGGCGGCTTGGATAGCAGACGGCCCCGCATGAAGCAGGAAACTAGCAGCTGCCTGGAGAGAGGTTTTCCCTCGATAGGGATATGATTAGCCGATATGGTGCTCAAATGCACCCTAAAAGAGTTTGACTTCAGCCCTTCCCTCGAGAGGTGGAGGAGGTACTGGAGAACCCACCGAACCAGGCACGAGAAGGGGTCGATCTGGTGTTCCGAGCACCAGACGGAGAAGCGTTTCCACTTAAAGGCGTAAGCCCGCCTAGAGAAGTCCTTCTTCGAGGCAAGGATGGTTTCCTTGACCTCCTCCGTAAGGGCCACTGAGGCTAGAGAGACCCGTTCAGCCACCAGGCTGTGAGGGATAGGGATGTTAGTTTCGGGTGCAGTACCCAACACTCCTCCTGCGTTAACAGGTCCCTGGCTGAGCCCAGGGGAACAGGAGGCTCCGATAACAGCCGGAGCAGGAGCGGGAACCAAGGCTGCAGAGGCCACAATGGGTCACGAGAATCAGTGATGCTCCGTCCCGTTGAGCCTTGAACAGAGTCCTCGCAATGAGAGGGAAAGGAGGGAATGCATACAGAAGACTGGAGGACCAGTCCAGAAGAAATGCATCGGGGAGCTCCTGCCTGGGTGCAGTACCGGGCCGCAAAAGCGAGGGAGCTGTGTGTTCTGGAGGCTGGTGAAGAGGTCTATCGCTGGAGTGCCCCAGCATAGAAACAGCCAGCCTGCCACTCTGGGATCCAGTCGCCACTCGTGGGGATGAAGGATTCTACTGGGTCTGTCCGCCAGGCCATTCTCCTGACCCGGGAGGTACGTCGCCTTGAGGGACATACTCTGTCGGGCGGCGAAAGACCATGACCCCGTGCCCCCCTCATTGTTGATGTATAACATCGCTACCCGGTTGTCGGTCTGTACCAGAACCGACTTTCCGTTGAGGAGATCCTCGAAGGCCCACAGGGCCCACTGGATGGCGAGGAGCTCGAGCAGGTTTATCTGCTGCTGAGCCTCCGCGGGTGAGCATTTCCCCTGCGTGCAGAGAGATCCGCAATGGGCTCCCCACCCGAACAGGGAAGTGTCTGTAGTCAGCACCACATCGTGCTGTGGAGCCTGAAAGGGCGATCCTCGCAGGAGGTTGAGGGGATTTTGCCACCAGTTCAGGGACAAGCGGAGGTCGGGGAGAACCCTGACGAGGTCCCTGAGGTGTCCAAGGGCCTGGCTTCATTGGGTACTGAGACACCACTGAGCCGTCCGCATGTGCAGGTGGGAGTGAGTAATTACATGCACGGTCGAGGCAATGTGGCCCAGGAGACATAGCATGGACCGAGCGATGACCTGGTGGGCGCTTTGGACGTGAGCCGGCAGAGCTCAGAGGTGGTGGATCGATCAACCGGCAAGAAGGCAATGGCCTGCCGAGTATCGAGGTGTTCCCCGATGAACTTGAGAGCCTGCACTGGCTCGAGGTGAGACTTTGGATAGTTGACCAAGAACCCCAAGCTCTCCAAGAGGAGGACAGTGCGCGACATTGCTTGCCGAGCCTCTTCGATGGAGGAGTCCGTAACGAGCCAGTCGTCGAGGTAGGGAAAAACCAGCACGCCCTGGCACCAAAGGTGAGCGGTGGCCACGACAAGGCATTTCGTGAAGACCTGTGGGGCGGATGAAAGGCCGAAGTAGAGCACCCTGTACTGGAAGTGCTCTCCCTGTACCCTGAAATGCAGGTACTGCCTGTGTTGGTGGTGGATCAAGATATGGGCGTAAGCATCCTTTAGATCCAAGGAACATAGCCAGTCACCCTGCCGGAGGAAGGGCAGCAAAACGGTCTAAATGTATGAGAGTAATAAAGATAATAAAAATTACTCCACTGAAACAATTATGTCAAAAGAAAAAGGGGGATCTTTCTGCTATTTTTTAGTTAGCACGGAAGCGGTCTCAGACTTGACGGCTGCCTCTACAAAGATATTCAATTTCTTAAATACCTTGCGGCGCCTATTGGCATCAATGACACACTATCCGGCTTGTTTTTAGCAATTTCCCTCACCAGTAGTGTTTCACACTTAGCTTCTATAGCAATGATTCCATTTATAAAAATAGTAAATCTCTACTCTGATTATATTATTCTCAAAAATATATCAGTTTCCCAAGTTGTTTCCCAACGCCTTACATATGACGCCGTGGCTGCGTTTCTCTCAAAAATTCTGAGGTTCTTCAGGGGAACAGTCTTTAATCAGCCAAGCCATTCACTATAGAATACACCAAAAAGTGTGTGTAAAAATGAAGATAATGAAATGACATAAAAACTCTGTACCATTTTCATCTAGTTATAGTTCAAAGCTTATTTAAAATCCTACCCCACTATAGCTGAAGCATGCTGCCAACGTAATTCTGAGATTATTATCTCCTTCTTATTTCTTTAGAGGACAGATGTCATTCTTCTCTCCAAAAAACGCCGCGCATGTGCAAACTGACCATGTTAGACATTCTTATAACTCCTCCCTGGGGAGGAGCTTAGCGCTCAAGAGCACACTATTAACTCGCATTAATTGGAAGGGCAGCAGCATGCCAAGAAATAACATCTTGCATTTCTCCCGCACCAGGAACTTGTTTAGCCTGCGGAGGTCGAGGATGGGCCGCAGATCCCCCATCTTTTTTGGGACGAGGAAGTACCGGGAATAAAAGCCCCGACCTCGAAGGTGGGGAGGGATCTTCTCGACTGCCCTTTGAGCAAGGAGGGAGTGCAATTCCCACTGCAGCAGAAGCTGGTGTGCGCGGAGTCGAGGAGGCTGCGCCGGGGAGAAAGGAGGTGGAAGCCTGTCGAAATGGAGGCGATAGCCCTCCTGGACGACCTGGAGAACCCAGGTGTCCGAGGTGATGAGTGCTCATGACGATGCGAAGCAGGACAGGTGTCCCCCCCCCACTGGCTGCTGCATCACCAGAGGGTGAAGGGCCATGCCGCTGGCGTCAAAACCCCTGAGTGGGTTGCGGGGGAGCTAGCCTTTGGGCCTTTGGATAGTTGACTCCCCTGCACTGGAGTGGTCGGTGCGGGGGTAGCTGGGTAAGGTGGGTAGCCGCGATACTGGAGGCCTTTTCTGGGGAAGAAGGGCTTATTGGTTGGCTGCTTCTTCTGAGGCAGCATAGAGGTCTTGCGGGAGAGACGGGTCCTAGTGACGAACTGCGTCTCGATCTCCGCAACCTTCTCCTCCATCGGCTTACCAAAAAGTTGTTCATTGAGGCAGGGCACATCCAGGAGCTTTTCCTGCACCAGCTGTTCCAAATCCGAAAATTGGAGCCATGCCTGGGGGCGGGCTCCGATGCATGCGGCCGCTACCCAAGCCGATGTCTCGAAGCCATCATAGGAGGCTCGAGAGATGTACTTGGAGCAGTCAGCCACTGATTTTAACAGGGTATGGAATCTGTCGAGGGGCTCCCCCTCGAGGCCCGCGGAGAAACCTCTAAGTTCCTTTGCCAAGTCGCGTAGGAACATATCAATGTACAATTGATATGCCTGGATGCGAAAAGAAAGCATGGAACCTTGATAGGCCTTGCAGCCAAGGGCATCAAGGGTTCCCGATTCTTGGCCCAGTGGTACCGATGAATGGGATTTCGGGCTCTTCTGCTTCCCTCATGGCTGATTCCACCACTGTCGAGGTGTGTGGGAGTTGGGTCTTTTGGAAGCCGGGCCTGCGCTGCACCTTATACATTGTGTCAAGGCGCTTGCTCACAATGGGGACCGAGGCTGGGGCCTCCCACATGCGGAGCGAGAGCCGAGATAGAATCGGCGGTACAGACACAGTGAGGGATTCCCTGGGTGGGGACTCGTACTGAAGAATATCTTCAGCACGAGGGTCCTCCTCGGCCTGGGTGAACAGGCTGAGGGCCTGAGCGATGTCCCGAATAAACACCAAGAAGGAGGTGTCTTCGGGTGGTGAGCACCGCTGGAATGCAGGTGGCGAGGGGTCCGATGGAAGATCCCGGTGGGTACGAGTTTCCAGGGAGGTGTCCCCATTGGACTCCCAGTCCGAAAAATCGGTCAAGGGATCCGAACCAGGCGGGTCGCCCTGTTCAATGGCCGGCGGCCTGGAGCTGGAGGCCCTGGACGATCTCACCTCCGAGGAACGGGAGAGCGAGCAAGACCGATGTCGAGGACCCTCACGAGGCCCGCGGCTCCTGAGGGTTTCCTGGAAGGATTTGGGTGTCCCACACGAGGGACCCGCAGTCTCTGGGTGCAAGTCAGCGAAGCTGACCATGTGTGCCTTTTGGGAAGAGATGAACGCAGAAACGCTGCATTCAAGCGCCAGCATACGGGACTCCCACGCGGGCGTGGGTAACTGGTATGCTGATACCGGGGTCACCGGATCGGGTGTTGAGGAGGAGAGGGGGTCCTCACCGGGACAACCCCCAGGAGACTGGGCGCCTTCGCTGGAGGTCTCCGTTTCCCTGCAAGGTACCTTGCGGGGCCTCTCCTTGTCCGACTCTCGGGAACGCTGAAGGGGACTGAGCGACCAGGCGTGGGAGCGCTTGCGCTTGTCATGAGTCCCGGCCAGCGACATTGAGGCCTTCTTCTTTTTGCATTGTTCCACCTCGGGGGACCCCTGGTCAGAGTGCCACTGAGAACACGGGACTGCAGGGGGAGAACCCGCTGGAGGAGAGACGACTGAGGGCGCCACCAGGGACTCCGAGGCGACCTTCCGGAAAATGTCTTCGCACTTCTGCTTAGAGGACATTTACTTACAAAGGGAACAGAGCTCTGGGTCATGATCAGTCCCAGGCACCGCAGATAATACTCATGAGTGTTCGTAAGCAACATGTTCCTAGAGCATCTATCGCATTTTTTAAATCCGGTGGCCATGGGGGCAAAAATGGCCCCTGTGAGTTCGAAGACCCATGCAGCCAGCGGTTGGAGAGAAAAAGGACGTGAAGCCCAAACAACAAAATTTAGGGAAAAAATGTGTATCCCCGAGAGCTCTGAAGTAGAGCAGGGAAAAGACGGAAAGAGGACCAGTGCAATCGGAAAAAAGAGAGCCTGTTAAACGAGGAAACCAAAACTTTTTTTGAGGGATGAGGACGTGCGTCCCAAGGGCTCTGCGGAAAAAGGGAGACTGAGCAAGATGGCACACTTGGGCCGGAAGAGGACCATGCATCGTGGTAGCAATCCCAAAGGCTTTCTTTGAAAGCTGGGGAATTGCTCTGCACAGGCTCCATTGGTGCAGACGTCACCCATAAGTGAGGGCTGACTTCCTGCTTGTTCCTGGAGAATAACTGTCTTCAAAAAAGCCTTAAATTTCACTAATAGGGGTTCTAACTGAAGATTGGATGGCAATCTTGTGATGATTGCAAAAATTCAGATAAATCTAATCTATCAGGAGTCACTATTTGAACTAATTCTCCATCTAGAGCCTTTTCAATTTTTTTTTAACTTTGAAGAAAATAGTAGTATATATTCATAATTTCTAACTTACTAAGCTTAGGAAAAAGCAAAACTTCTTTCAAGTATTTTTTATTTATTTATTTAATGACTTTTCTATAACGCCTTATCTTAGATTCAAAGCAGTTTACATTATAACATTAACATGAGGCATACATTGAACAACACGGAATAAAACTTGGAGGCTTACATGAGGGTAGCCAATGGCAAACAAGTTAAATGAGAAATAGAGTTTCGGGGAATTTACATCTGGTTGTTGAGGGTGCAGCAAGTAAAGGTCAAGAATAGCAGGGTTGTGGGAGGGGGCACATGAGGAGTTTAGGGTTGGGCTGAATAGAAAGTGGGGAGGGGAGGAGGTGTATGTACTACCATAAGTATGAAGGATAGGATACTGCAGTCTGATAATATGTCTGGTCCATAGTGTTCCTTGAAGAGGTGTGTTTTTATTGCTTTCCTGAAGTCCAAGATGTCTTTGATGGATCTTATGTTCTCTGGCAGGATATTCCATAGGGATGGTGCAAATAATGATAGGGCTCTGCTGCATGTTGTCTGTTTGGATTTAGTCTTGTCCTTCGGGATGGATAGTAAGTTTCTGTTTGAGGTGTATTTTAATCTAGTCTCAGGCTCCTTGATAATAATCATCAGTTGAAGAATTGCTGGTGCTAAACTGTGTATGATTTTGAAGATGATCAGAGAGATCACGTGAGCACATGAGCGAGTGAGGACGTGTCCTCATCGCGCTCCCGGGCCGTTGCCCTAGATCGGCAGGAAAACTGCATTAATCTTGGTGTGTATACGTGGGGAGAGAAGGCTGAGCGGTGCGGATACCCTTGAGTGCCTAAAGCGACGAAAGTGGTGGCATAGGCATGCGTGCGGCGGCAAAGAAGGAGAAGCCGCATGGGTCCCGCGAGTCCAAAATGGCGGCTGCTCTGCGTCCCGGCAAAAGCCCGGACTCTCCGGGCTCTGGCAATGGAGAATCAGGGGCGGAGGAACTGGCTCAAGAGGTGGCTAAGCTTTTGGAGCCTAAGTTTGACTCCGTGTTGCAGAAGTTGGAGGAAATGGCGGAGACGTATGCTGAAGTCACTCGGAGAGTGGAGGAGGTGGAACAGCGCATCACAGTGTTGGAGGAGAGTGAGGTGCAGCGGGACGCCGATGCTAAGCGGCATCAGGAGATTGAAACGCTGCTCCTTAAAGTGGACGACTTAGAGAACAGGTCCCGCCGGAACAATTTACGACTGGTGGGTGTGCCTGAGACCTGGTCTGACCAACAGCTTGAGACCTGGCTGCCACAGGAGCTGGGCCTGGAGGAACTGAAAGGACACATAATAGTGGAGAGGGCACACCGTTTGGGCCCGAAGAGAGGTCCCAATGAGCGACCGCGGCCGGTGCTGGCCAGGCTGCTAAATTTTCAACATAAAATAGCGCTGCTTCAGGCCTACCGAAAGCGGCGCTCACTGAAATTGGATAACCATTCGGTCCTACTGTTTCAGGATTATTCGGCCGCATTGGCGGCACGGCGGAAGGTATTCGCCCCCCTTTGCAGTGAGTTGGCGGGAGGGGGAATTCGGTTCGCGCTCATTTACCCAGCTGTGCTAAAATTTTCCATGATGGGAAGACGCACGTGTTTGAACACTCCCGAGCTGCGAAGCAATTTGTTGGAACGCTGCCCACAGGCCAAGGAGCGAACAAAGGAAGTCCTAACACTTGACATGGGACTGTAAGATCTACACGTGCTGTAGGGCATGGGCAATGCCAGTAACACCCAGACTGGTGAGCGGTGTCTGATGTGGTTGAGGCGATGTTGAAGATGATCAGAAGTGTCTTGAATTTGGAGCGAGTGAGCAGGTAGCCAGCGTAGCTAATGTAGAGTGAGTGTCATGTGGCTATGTTTTGTAAAAGTTATTTTACGTGCTGCAGTGCTCTGGACCAGTTGAAGTAGGTGTGCTGTTTTCTTTGGGAGTCCTTGGTTGATTACATTACAGTAATCAAGTATTGGTGTGATCATGGCTTGGCATATACTGTAGTTCTAAAGTCACTTTCATTAAGTAATGATTTCAGTTTCTGTATTGTTCTTATTTTGTGGTATGCAGTCTTCATAGTTTTCTTGATGTGTAATTGAAAGTTAAGATTTTGGTCGAGGGTAACTCCGAGGTACTTCACTTCAAGCTTAACTGCCAGGTCATGGCTTAGGATTTTTAGCATTTTGGGTGGTGAGAATGTGGTGCTCCTTGTGATGTGTTGGGCATCTGATTTTTTGAGGTTGATTGTGAGGTTTTGTTTGTTGAACCAGTTCATCATAGCCAGGAGCGGCTCTATAATGAGGCTGAGTGAGACGGTGGCCTCAAGTGGCAACTTTTTGGGGGGCGGCAAAAATTGCCCCAAAACACCGCCTCACTCAGCCTTCAAAAAAACCCAAAACCAAAACCAAAACAGGACCCGCTACCGCAGCAGAATGAAGTGCCCCGTGGCCCCCCGCCTCCCCGGCAGAGCCCTGCCTTGTATTTCCATCAGCGCCAGCTCAGCTTGCCAGAGCCGCGAAAGGACAGTTTCCCTTTCCTGCGGCTCTGTTAAAGCTGAGCCCGCCGGCGTTGATGGGAAACAGGCATTTCCTGTTTCCCATCAGTGCCGGCGGGCTCAACTAACAGAGTCGCGGGAAAGGGAAACTCGCCCTTCGCGTCTCTGAAAAGCTGAGCTTGCACTGAGGGAAATACAAGGCAGGGCTCTGCCGGGAAGGTGGGGGGCTGTGGGGCACTTCATTCTGCTGCGGCAGCGGCAGCAGCGGCTCCTGTGATAGTTGTTTTTTTTTTTTAAATTTCCCTTCAGAAGATCGGGCTGGGCTGGGGAGAGGGGTAGCACTAGAAATTGTAATGGGTTGATAGGGGGAGGGCGAGGACTGGGAAATGGGCTGATGGGGGGGGGGGGTACTAGGACCGGAAATGGGCTGATGGGAAGGTTAGAACTGGAAATGGGCTGATGGGGGGTTAGAAGTGGAAATGGGCTGATCGGGAGGGGGGGGGTGGGTTAGGACTGGTAATGGGCTATCAGGAACGTTAGAGCTGGAAATTTTTATTTATTTATTTAACAACTTTTCTATACCGCCTTTTCATTTAATAAAGGCGGTTTACATTGAAACCCAAAAAACTGTTACACAGAACTAGCAAATGAGAGAACATGATTCAAACATAGCAAGGAGAAAAAAGGGAAGGGGAACAAGCGGGAGGTGCGGAATCGCACAACATATATACAATGGAACAGATGATTGATTGGATTTGCTTGTGAAGTGAGAACATAAGTCCGGAGGTTACTGAAAAGTTTGGAGTCTTCACCAAAATATTCAATGAAGAGGAATGTCTTGAGCTGCTTTCTGAAGTCTTTAATGTTCCCTGTAAAATAGTTCTCTGTGTGCTGTGCTTTCCTGTCTAATCAATGTGTATATACCTCAAAACTTTCCAGTCATGATTTGACAATTTCCAATCTGTAATCAAACCACTGCTGATCGCTGGAAGTAGCGGTATACAAATGTATACTAAATAAATAAATAAATAATGTCAGGAAGGGAGTTCCAGATAGCTGGAGCAGCAAGTGAAGGAGCCCTTTTTGCAGTGGAGCTGTTGATCTTGGAGAATAAGCTGGGTGTAGGTATGGTATTTATGGTGCTGTCTTGTTGGTCTCTTCATAGGCTTGGTACTTAGCAGATCTTGTAAAATACCGGCTGATAAGCTGCTTTTAATTTTAAAGATGGTGAGGGTGAATTTATATTTGGCACGGGAGGTGAATGGAAGCCAGTGGAGCTGATTCAGGAGGGGGGTTATGTGGTCGTGTTGAGATGATCCACTGATGATTCGGGCAGCGGTATTTTGAACTAGTTGCAGGGGCTGGGTGGTTTGCTTGGGGAGACCTTGGAAAAGGACATTACAGTAGTCTAGAGTGGGTGTTACGATGGCCTGGCATACTGTCCGAAAATTATCTTGGTTGAGAAGGGGTTTGAGTCTTCTAATAGTAGCGAGCTTTTGGAAGGCTGTCTTGGCTGTCTCGTTGATATGGGCTTGGAGGTTAAGGTGGTTGTCAAGGATGACCCCAAGGTATCGTACTTCATTTTTTATCAGAATTGGGTTTTCAGCAATGATGATTGAGGTTGGTGGGGTGAATGAAGTCTCTCTTATGATAATATCGCTTCAGTTTTTTTGCCGTTTATGTTGAGGTTGTTGTTAGTTAACCAGTTTATCGTTTCTTGAAGACATTCTGGCATTGTTGTGAAGTCCAGGAAATCCAACTGTATAGGAGTGTATGCCATAATATCGTCTGCATATATGGCATATTGTATTTTGAATTTTTTGAATATGTTGCATATGGGTTGTACATATATGTTGAAAAGGAGAGCGGACAGCGAGGATCCTTGAGGAACTCCTTGTACTATATAGAAAGTGTCTGAGGTGAGGGGACCAACTTTGACTCTCTGCTTTCTGTTTCTAAGATAGGACTGGAACCATTTTAGTGTAGTGCTTTGAAGACCAATATTCTTTAGTCATTTTAGAAGAATGTTGTGTGATACGTGTCAAAGGCAGAGGAGATGTCTATAAAGATAAGTAGAAATCCTTTCCTTATTTATTTATTTATTTATTATTTATTACAATTTTTTATATACCGCGCTATTTACAATCAGCGCGGTTTACAGAGAACCAAAGACCAGAACAACAGGCTGCTCGGTATTACATAAAACAGGAAAATAAATTTGGATAAGATAAACATGAATAATATGGGGGTACAACTATGACTTATGTCATCTATTCCTCTGAACAGGTTGTCAAATAGGTGAGTGAGAAGAGATTCAACACTGTGATTAAGGCGGAAGCCATGTTGATGGGGATCCAGGGGGGCATATGTATCAATGTGGTCTTGGAGTTGAATTTGAACGACTTTCTCAATGATTTTAGAAAGGAATGGAAGACCGGAAATTGGTCTGTAAGCTGATGGGTCCATGCTGTGGGAAGTTGTATTCTTTGGAATTGGGCGGATTGTAGCTTATTTGAGTGTAGGGGGCATATATTCCTGAGTCAGTGAAGAGCTTATAATCTTTTGGATGCAGGTGGTCAGGGCTTCTTTTGCTGACTTAATCCAAGTCACTGGGAAAGAGTCTGAGGGAGATGTGCTTGAGTTTAATGTGATTATTTTGTGTGGGCTACTTGTTTGGTTGTAGGGATGTAGAAGTCTGACCATCCGGAATTGCTGATAGTTTCTTCATGTAAGGTTAATGTGTCGGTGAGGGATGTATCTGTGAGTGGAGGCTTCAGGAGGGGTTTGTTCTTGGTTATGAGGTAGTCAGCAAACATTTGAGGGTTTAATGTGTCGTCTTCTTTCTGAGTTGGGTCTTTTGTGAGTTTACGGACAATGTCAAAGAGTTCTCTGGGCTTATTGCAGGCTTTTAATATGAGGTTTGTATGGTATTGTTGCTTGTGATTGTTGATTAATTTACATAGTAACATAGTAAATGACAGCAGATAAAGACCAGTATGGTCCATCTAGTCTGCCCAGTAAGAAGGCCGGAGTAAGATGGCAGGAGTAGGAGCCACTCTGTGCAGGCCGCCCCTCAGGCCACCTCTCCCAAGGTCTTTCTTTAGGGGTGAACCCACCGCTCCATGCAGGACACCCCTATTTGTTCAGAAGTTAGATGGTTCAGTTTATTTTGATTTTCTTCTGTTGCTATAAATGGATCCATTGTGTCTGTCCCATGCCATTTTGAATTCTGTCACCGTATTTGCCCCCACCACCTCCATCGGGAGGGCATTCCAAGCATCCACCACCCTCTCAGTGAAAAAGTATTTCCTGATATTGCCTTTCAATTTTCCACCTTGTAACTTCATGTTATGCCCTCTCGTTTTACAGCTTTCCCGTCTTTGGAAGAGGTTTGTTTGTTTATTATTTCTCCTTGAGTATTTAAAGGTCTGAATCATATCTCCCCTATTCCTCCTCTCCTCCAAAGTGTACATATTTAGGTCTTCAAGTCTCTTCTCATAAGGCTTCTGACGCAGACTCCAAGTCATATTGGTCGCCTTCCTCTGAACAGATTCCATTCTTTTTACATCTTTTGCAAGATACGGTCTCCAAAACTGAACACAGTATTCCAAGGGAGGCCTCACCTTTCTTTCTGCTGGTAATTCCTCTTCGTATGCAGCCCAACATCCTCCTGGCTTTTGCCACCACCTTGTCACACTGTTTTGCCACCTTGAGATCTACAGAAATAATCACACCAAGGTCTTTCTCCTGATCCGTGCACACCAACCTCTCGCCCCCTATCGTGTACATTTCTCTTGGGTTTCTGCTACCCAAATGCATGACTCTGCACTTCTTTGCATTAAATCTTAATTGCCAAGCATTTGACCATTCTTCCAGCTTTTGTAGATTTTTCTCATGTTAAGGATTCCCTTGGGGGAGTCCACTTTGTTGCAAATTTTCGTGTCATCTGCAAAAAGACAGACCTTTCTATTCAGTCTTTCAGCAATATCACTCACAAATACATTGAACAGTGCCGGGCCCAGGACCGAACCCTGGAGCACTCCACTAATCACCTTCCTTTCCTCTCAGTGAACTCCATTTACCATCACCTTCTGTCGTCTCTAAGTCAACCAATTTCTGATCCAGTTTACCACCTTGGGACCCATCCCCAAACTACTAAGTTTATTGATAAGCCTCCTATGAGGAACAGTATCAAAGGCTTTGCTGAAATCCAGGTAGATGACATCTATTGCATGCCCCTAATCTAGTTCTCTGGTCACCCAGTCAAAAAAATCAATCAGATTTGTTTGGCAAGATCGTCCTTCGGTAAAATCATGTTGCTTCGGATCTTGCAACCTGTTGGTTTTGAGAAAGTTCACTATTCGCTCCTTCAGAAGCGCCTCCATTACTTTTCCCGCCACCGAGGTAAGGCTCACAGGCCTGTAGTTTGACACTTCTTCCCTGTCACCACTTTTGTGTAGAGGTACGACATCAGCCATTCTCCAGTCCTGAGGAACTACTCCTGTTTCTAAGGAACTGTTGAAAACATCCTTTAACGGCCCTGCAAGAACCTCTCTGAGCTCTTTCAGTATCCTGGGATGTATCCCATCCGGTCCCATGGCCTTGTCCACTTTCAGTTTCGCAAGTTGTTGTATTCATTTTGTGCTTTTTGGTATTGCTTTAATGTAGCATCAGACTTGTCATGTCGCCACCGACGTTCAAGCTGATGTAGTTCTCTCTTGGTCTTTCTCATTGCTACGGAGTACCATGGGGCTGATTTTGCTCTAGTATCTTTGTGATCTACATTTAATCTTTCTGGTGGTTTAGCTGCAGTGCTGATAGTGGTGTTCCAAGTGTTGATTGCTGCTTTTAGATCTGTAAAATCTTGGGGCAGGTGTTGCATGATGTCAGTAAGGAATTGGTCTTTGTCAAATGCCTTGAAGCGTCGATCAGGGTTAGGTGCTTTCTGAGGGGGTTTTTTAGTGGTGGGAGGAGGATTTTGAAGAGAATGGCATGGTGATCTGATCATGGTATGGGAGATATTGTGGGAGATGTTATGAGGTCCTGATCTGTTATGCTTGTCGGAACGAATATTAGGTCGGGGTAGAGCCAAAGTGGTGAGTTGGTTCTGTGAGTATTTGATTAAATAGAAGGGAGTCTATTGCATTGTGGAGAGCTGTTCCCTCCTTGCTGGATGCTGAAGTGAGAATCGGGTCACCTAGCACTATGAGAGGTTTGTGATGGGAGTTAGCAGAGCATATTGATTCCAGAATGTTGGACGTGTCCTCTGAGGTTGCACTTGGGGCTCTGCAGATTAGACAAAAGGCAATTTATTTGTTTTCTATGCTGATAATGTCACTTCGTTCAGAGCTTATGGAACTGGAGGCTTTAAGCTTAAGGTTTGAATGCGCTAGGATTGCTTGTGGGTACGGGGGCAGTTCTAGGCTGAATATGTGGAGGGTGTTACCTGGTTTAGGATGACTTGATCAGTGCTCTTTAGCCATGATTCAGTGATGCATAGAATATCAATGTGGTTATCTTGAATGTGATCAATAATGGTATTTGTCTTATTACATATTGATCTGGCATTAATGAGACCTATAGTTATGGGAGGACTATGAGGGGGATGTACATGATGAGGGTTTACAGAGATAGACGGATGTATGTGAATGAGCCAGGTAGGTCTCCTGTAAGGGAGCTTGTGAATATTAGTCCATATTGAAGGTTGATAAATTAAGTAGTTGGAGGAGCCTGAAGGGCTGTAGTGAGGGAGGGATAGTAGCAGGTTGCGTTTCTTACTTGAGCGATCAGGAGCAGTGCAAGGATGATGGTATATAAACGGTGTGGAGAGAGCCAGATGAGTTGTTGCTGTTTTTGGAAACATTTGTGAGGCTTAGATGAGTGTTGTACAGGTAAAGAGAGGTTATAGAATTCTTTCTGCTCCATGGTAAGGTACTCACCGTTTGTAGATTTTCTAATCTTACTGTTGAGGGAGATATCAGATCTTGCCACTGAATCCCGTACCGTCGTTCTGCTCCTGCAGTTGGTTCCTCTCGCTCCGCTCTCCCTTGGGATATTTTATGTATCTGGTTCCTTCTTTAATCTTCTTTGCCTGCGTTCCCCGCCTAAGGGCCACACCAAAGGAAATGGGCTGATTGGGGGGGGGGCTAGGACAGGCGCTCCGGCGATTTAAACTTGGTGGAGGGCCCTGATTGGCCTCGGGCTGGTGAGCGGGGAGGGGGTCTCCTTCCCGCTCCCTAGCTTGATGCCGATCGGGGGGGGGGGATTTCCCGCAACGCTGGTCCTGCAGCTTTCTTCGTGCCCGATGGTACTCCAGCGATTTAAATTTGATGGAGGGCCCTGACTGGCCTCAGGCTGGTGAGCGGGGAGGGGGTCTCCTTCCCGCTCCCTCGCTTGATGCTGATTGGGGGGGTGGTGTTTCCCGCGGCGCTGGTCCTGCAGGAAATGGGCTGATGAGGGGTTAAGAATGGAAATAGGCTGATCGGGAGGGGGGTGTCACAGGGCACCCTCTGTAGAGGGGTAGTAGACCCGGGAGGGGCCCGGACACAAGAAAGGTTAAGGTTGAGGTTGGCCTATGCTGCAAGGGTCAAGGGTGGTTATTCCTTGTGGCTTCCTTGTAACCAACGCTCAAAGAACGAATGCACAGAGTGGAGGGAAAGTTAAAGGCTTTATTTCCCTTTCTTGCACAAAACGGTTCAAAAGGATTGGCTATGGTAACAACTGAAATCATCATTTCCCTTTCAATGCCTAATCCCTTTACGCCCAGTTTATACACCGGATAGCGGGTAGCCGCTCCATGCACACATTTTATTTTCACATTTCCCACTGGATATTCTGGGACCGATAAGCCCTGAGCCTTGATCATTGACCATAACTTTCTGGAGATCATGGTTTGATCGGCTCCAGAATCCAGGAGTGCTTTCACTGTTATGCCTTGCACTTTTACATTTAGAACAAAACCTTCGCGTGTTGTTCTTGGGGACTCTCCCACCAAAGCAGTTCGTGAATAACATTCGTACCTTAAATGCCCTCTTTTACCACATCTAAAACATCTTTTGGTATTTTCCTTTACTAGAGGCTTGGCATTTTTCCAGCTACCAAATGGAGGACGTGAGGGATTCTCTACTTTCGGTGTCTCTATTCCTATGGCTATTTTAGAAAGGCCCCCCCTAGGTTGGCTGACTTTCTCTGCCTCTAAGTACCTCTCTGTAAGAGCTATTGCATCCCTAGTAGTGCAGCAGTTTTGTAATATTAAAAAGTTCTGCACTCTGCTAGGTAGGGCGGCCATATATTGCTCGAGTATTATAGCATCCATCAAGGTGCCTATGCTTTTCTTCTCGGGTTGTAACCATTTATGTGCCAGGCTGCATATTCTATGGCCTAACGCTTTAGGCGTTTCATTAGCTTTAAGGAAAGTGGCCCTAAACATTTTGTTATATGCCAATGGCGTAAGGCCCAAACGGTCCCTGATCGCTGTTACAACCTCCTCGTATGAATTAGCTAAAGTCGGGGGCATCGATCTATAGGCAGCCAGCGCTTCGCCGGTAAGAGACGCTGCCAACCGTATTGCCCACTGTTCTTGCGGCCATTTAGTTGAGCTTGCGATTCTACTAAATGCCTCTAAAAAGTCATCTATGTTATCGTCTGGACTAAGCTTGCCCACAACAAGATCAATGCATAACCATTGTCCACGCTCTGGGTTAGCCGGTCCCGTAGCCAACGGCTTCTCCGCGTTGCTCTTAGCCAATTCTTCACGTTGTTGCGCCAGCCACTTTTCCATAGTCTCAATGACTGGGAGTTGCTGCGCCTGCATCGCCTGTAGCGCTTGTGCTTAGGTCTGCTGTGCCACCTCCGCCTGCTTGGAAAACTGGTGGGCCATCCAGGCACAAAGCTCCTTCGGCTCCATGGTACCTGGGAAAGAACAAACAGGAGAAAAGGAAACCCAAGTGCGGTTCTCCAAAACCTTTTCCCCACTTTTTTTTTTTTTTTTTAACTTCCCCTAATATCCAACACTAAGCAGGTTTAATTACATATTACCTGATTTTAGTGTTGAATCAGCTTTGAGGAATATATGCTGCTGTGCCACGATGGCTCCACTGCTTCGGGATTCGCCACAGGATTTCCAGGCTTCAGGATTTCCTTTCCATCCACTCCAGATTCCGGCCACTCCACTCCGGGTTTTCTGGCTCCGATCAGGTTTCTATATCTGCTCCGTTCCAGGCTTTCTTCAAGCAAGTCAGTTCGGGTCTTAATTTTTTTTTTCACACAAAAAAGTTTTTTTCCAGTTGTAGGTCCAATCCTGTAGGCTTATTAATGTTGTAGTAATCCTGCCAACTACGCCACTTATGTCGCGGGGCACCCCCTTTGGAGATGTAGTAGATCCTGGTGGGGCCCGGACACAAGAAAGGTGAGGTTTGAGGTTGGCCTATGCTGCAAGGGTCAAGGGTGGTTATTCCTTGTGGCTTCCTTGTAACCAACACTCAAAGAACAAATGCACAGAGTGGAGGGAAAGTTAAAGGCTTTATTTCCCTTTCTTGCACAAAACGGTTCATAAGGATTGGCTATGGTAACAACTGAAATGTCCTTACTTCAGGATAGAGAAAAAAAAATAAAAGCAAGCAATAAAGTAAAGGCTGTTATCTTCACAGAACATTGTGCAAAACAATAAACTTCCTTCACTTAGGTATCTGATAAACTGGGGATAGATTCAACACTCCCTGAGGCACAATATGTACAATCCATTGCATTATCGGATTCTTCCCCCACGGATTCCACTTGCATGGATTCAACCTCAGAAGCCTCTGAATCTGTAGCCTCCAGGTAATTATAGTCTGGTTTCTTATATACTTGTTGCACTATGTCCCAATGCCTAGCATTTAGTTTTGGGCGTTGGTCTCTAGGAGTTTTGCAGTACAACGGTCCCTCTCTGATCCGAAGTTCAAAAGCAGGTTCATCAAAAGATTTCCCACTCAAACTTCTCTTCTTAGACAAGCTTCTTTCATACTTTTGCTCACCAGAATGTTTAGGGTAACAGTAATCCTCTTCCCACTGTCTTCCCCCTACTTTAGGCTTCTGAAGGCAATTATCAGTAATAAGAGTTTTACCTTTGAGGCTTCTCTCTAATAAGGCTTGAGGCCTACCTTGGTTTGTCTTCAGCGCAGCAGTGCTCAGGCTCTCCTGTGGTCTTTCCTTAGTCTTCAGACCATAGTGGTAAGGATGTTTTCTTTTCTCCAAACAAACATTTCCCACCTCTGCAAATGGACGAACCTCTTTATTCCATGGCTGCTGTGGTGACCCTCTGCCAGGTGTTCCCTTGCGGCCCCAGTACCTCTCTTGGCTTTTTCTCTGTTCCTTATTCCACTCCAACTCTTGTTGAAATTCCTGCTTTGCTTCCTGCTCAGGACTCTGCTTCTTTCTGCTCTTGCCAATGCTTTGGCCTTCCTCTTTGCCTTCTGTACTCTGGCTCTGGCTGCTGCTTCTGCTTTGGTCCTTGCCTTTGCTTTGGTCTTGGTCCTTCCTTTTTAAGTCAGACCTGCCTCTGTTGAAAAAGAAGCTGGCTGGGATTGGGTCCCGCCCAGAGGGGCGTGGTTTCTCTGTCCCTCTCTCGACTCTCCTGCTCCCCCTAGATGGATCCTCCCAATATTGCAGGTTATGCCTGCCTTTTTCTGGTTTTAAAACTTTTTTTCTCCCTTCAAGAGGGTCCGCTGCATCACAGGGGGCTAGGACTGGTAATGGCTGACTGGTGGGGTTAGGCCTGGAAATGGACTGATTAGGGGGGCTAGGACAGGAAATGGACTTATAGGGGGGGGTTAGGACAGGTAATGGATTGATAAGGGGGATAGGACTGGAAATGGGCTAATGGGGGAGGGGAGGAGAGTGCTGCTGGCCCTGGAATAAAACTAGGGGCTAGGGCTACAAATGGGCTGATGCAGGAGGATAGGAGAATAGGACAGGAAGGGAGCAGATACTGAGAGGGTCTGCAAGCGAAAGGAGGGGCAGGAAGGGAGCTGACACGGGGGAAGGAGGGGGCTGGAAAGGAGCTGATATGGCAGGGGAAGGAGGGGGCTGGAAAGGAGCTGATATGGCAGGGGATGGAGGGAGCTGGAATGGAGCTGACACCTGGGATGTACTGAAGGGGGATTGGAAGGGAGCTGACACTTGGGGATGGGAGTGGTAGGTGGCTGGGTAATGGGGAGGAGGCTGGAAGGGAGCTGACATGTGCAAACGGCATTTGAAGGGGGATGGACAGAGGATAGGGCGACTGGAAGGGAGCTGACTGGGGGGGGTGGCACTGAGAGTGGACGTGAGCTGATACCTGGGATGGTATTTGGACTAGAAAGGGCTGGAGAGTGGGGAAGGAGGGGGACTGGAAGGGAATGGATACCAGTGGCAGTCGTGGGAATGCAAGGCAGTTGACATTGGAGGGTACTGGAAGGGGAGGACTGGAAAGGGGGTCAATATTGGGGAGGGCTACTGGAAATGGGCTGATGGAAGAAAGTGAAGAAAACAAAAGAAGAGGTAAGAAATGGCAGATGGACCATAGACCAGAGAAAGAGAGATAAGAGAAGACAGGAAGCAGAAGACTCAGATCGGGACCAGCATGATCAGAGAATAAAATGGTCAGACAACAAAGGTAGAAAAAATAATTTTATTTAATTTTAGTGATTGGACTTTGTGCTATCTTTATATTTTACACAGTATGGGGGAACTGCATCTCTTATTTATCTGATTTGCACTGCATGCGGAGTCTGGCTTCTTGGGGTTTCAGTTTAAATTTTGTCTACATATTTTTATTTTTACTTTAGATTTTGGTTACTTATTCTGTATTTGGTGAGGGTCTGTGTTCTGAGTGTGTGACTGAGGCCAGGTGTTCTGTTAACATGGAGTTTGTACATAAAGCATAGTTACTCACCTGTAACAGATGATCTCCGGGAACAGCAGGAATTTAGTCTTCACATATGGGTATCATCGGTACCAACGGAGCCTGCGCGGGAACACTCCCCAGCGTCCAATTAGAAAGCTTTTGGGAGCATCCCATAGCACCTGCGTGCTGCCTTCCTGCCTTTCCCAACTGCCTCTCTCCAGCTGAGTTTTAAAGCTGAGACAAAGAGAGAGAGAGGGAAAGAAGAGAAAAGAGAAATACAACTCCTAGAGGAGATGGGTGGGTTGTGAAGACTAAATTCCTGCTGTTCCAGGAGATCACCTGTTACAGGTGAGTAACTATGCTATCTCCAGGAACAAGCAGGAATGTAGTCTTCACATATGGGGGGAGCTACAGATGCCAGGGAGAGACCCCAGAAGTTGTGTGCCCTGTGAAAGGGCTCCACTTCCCCCCATGGATCTCTGGCATCCTACCGGGAATGGTGGGTAGGAGTTGATTAAGTATGGAACAGGTGTCGTAGAACAGCCTGACCAAACAAGGCATCCTTGTCTAAGCAGTAATGGGCTGTGAAGGTATGAACCGAGGCCCAAGTAGCTGCTCGACAGATGTCGTCAATAGACACAGAGTGTAGATCAGCCATTGAGGCTGCCATGGCTCTCACATTGTGAGCTGTGACATGGCCTTCCAGAGAAAGGTTTTACTTTGATAGGTAAAAGAAATACACTGTGCAATCCAATTGGACAATGTTCTCTTGGAGACTGGAAGTCCCAAATGAGAAGGATCAAAAGCAACAAAGAGTTGAGAGGACTTTCTATGCTGCTGTGTCCTTTGTAAGTAAAAAGCAAGTGCTCTTTTACAGTCCAAAGTATGAAGATTCCTTTCTGCATTTGAAGCATGAGGTCTTGGAAAAAATACAGGCAGATAAACTGCTTGGTTTAAATGAAAAGGTGAGACCACCTTTGGCATAAAGTGTGGATGAGTCCTAAGGACTACCTTATTATGATGGAACCTCTTATAAGGAGGATCAGCCACTAATGCTTGCAACTCACTGATGTGACGTGCTGATGTGATTGCAATGAGAAAGACAACCTTCCAGGAAAGGAATAATAAGCAGGTAGTCGCTAGAGGTTCAAAAGGCAGCTTCATGAGCTGTCCAAGAACCAGATTTAGGTCCCATGCTACCGGTGGTGGCCTAATGGGAGGCTTAGATAGAAGGAGGCCCCTCATAAATCTCGCTATGAGAGGATGAGATGAAATACGTTGTACATTTAAAGGCTTGAAAGAAGCTGAAATGGCACTCAAATGGACTCGTACTGAGTTAGTCTTAAGCCCTGCATTAGATAAATGAAGGAGATACTCCAATAATGATTCCAGAGGTATCGCCAGGGGGTCAAGACCCTTCTGCGAACACCATATGGAAAACCTTTTCCACTTGAAAGCATAAGAGCGTCTTGTGGAAGACTTTCTAGAAGCATAAAGGATATCCTTTACTTGTTGAGACAGGTTAAGACCATGAAGGTCTAGGCCCTCAGCAACCAGGCCCTGAGATGCAGAGTGGGGATCGGGATACCACAACCTCCCGTCCTCCTGAGATAGGAGATCTGGAGCAGATCCTAACTCGAGAGATGGCGCTTGAGAGAGATGTAGGAGCAGAGGGTACCACACCTGCCGTGGCCAATGTGGAGCTATGAGAATCATCTGGCCTCTGTCTCTCTGAAGTTTGAATAGGGTTTTGGGAATTAGGGGAATGGGTGGAAAGGCATATAGGAAGTCCTGACCCCAATGGAGGATGAAAGCATCCCTGGCCTGAGAACCCCGAGCCAGAATTCTGGAACAGAATTGGGGAAGTTTGGCATTCAACGGACTTGCAAAGAGGTCTATGTCCGGAGTTCCCCAAATTTGAAAAATTTTGCTACCTGGTCTGCACGAAGAGACCACTCGTGTGGAAGCAGAACTCAACCGAGTCTGTCTGCCCAAGAGTTTTGAATGCCTGGCAGATACACCGCAAGGAGATGAATCTGATGCTCTCTGGCGAGGGCCCATAGTCGCAAAGCTTCGTTGCAAAGCGACAGAGAGCCTGTTCCTCCCTGCTTGTTCAGAAAGAACATAGCTACTTGATTGTCCGTCTGAATTAGGACTGTCTTGTAGCTTAGCTGGGTGTGGAACACTTGAAGAGCAAGGAAGATTGCTCTGAGCTCCAAGAGATTGATGTGTAGATGGGTCTCCTGTGGAGTCCAGGTGCCTTGGGTAGAGAGATCTTGCAGGTGAGCTCCCCAACCCACCTGTGAGGCATCTGTTGTTAGAGTGACCTGGGGTGGGGGCTGTTGGAAAGGGGACCCCACCAACAGGTTTTGGGTTGACTGCCACCATTGTAGGGACAAAATGAGATGACTTGAGTTTGCTATTTTGTCTGATAGGCAGCCTGATGCTTGAGTCCACTGAGTGGATAGAGTCTATTGGGCTGCTCTCATATGGAGGTGAGCATAGGGAACCACATGCACGGTAGATGCCATGTGGCCTAGCAATTGTAACACTTCCCGAGCAGTGAGATGAGTTTTTAACACTGCTTGGGAAGTTAAGTGCACAATGCGCAGGCAGCAGGACTGTGGAAGATAGGCGCTTGCTTTCCTGGTATCCAGCATAGCTCCTATAAACTCTAGAGATTGAGTGGGAGTTAGGTTGGATTTTGGGATGTTTATGACCAGGCCCAAATACTGAAGTATTCGCATTGTGCAGGATAGGGAAATTCTGGCCTCTGACTCTGATGGGGCTTGAATGAGCCAGTCGTCTAAGTAGGGGAAGACGAATATTCCTAGAGTGCGAAGAAATGCTGCCACTACAGCCATGCATTTCGTAAACACCCTTGGTGCTGAGGCCAGACCAAAAGGAAGAACCCTGTACTGGTAGTACTTCCCCTGAAATAGAAACTGAAGGAATCTTCAGTGAGTTGGATGGATGAGAACATGGGTGTACGCATCCTTGAGATCTAGAGAACAAAGCCAATCCTGACTCTGTAGGTATGGCAGAAGAGTTCCTAGAGAAATCATCTTGAACTTCTCCTTGAACAGGAATTTGTTCAATTCTCTGAGGTCTAAAATGGGTCTGTGTCCCACTGTTTTCTTTGGAATAAGGAAATAGGGGGAGTAAAACCCTGTACCCTGTTAGGAAATGGGTACGTCTTCTATTGACCTCTTGACTCAACTGATTTTCGAGTGAAATCTGAGAATTGAACAGTCTTACAAATGTAGGAGGGGGCATGCTGAGGAAATGAAGCTTGTACCCCTCCTTTACAATGGAGAGAGTCAATTTCTCTGCTGTTATCTGCTCCCATCTGGGGGCAAAATGACACAACCTTCCTGGAATGGTGGAGGGCTCTGGCCCTTTGAGGGCCAGGAAGGCCACGTTCTGTAGATGGGAGTCAAAGCCCCTGAGGAGGCTGAGTCTGCTGAGCCGGTTGAGGCCTAGCAGACTTCGTTTTTCTTTGTTTTGGTGGCTGCTGTCCCTTTCGGGCAGACTGATCTGCAGAATGCCCCTGCTGGGTATAGGAGGGGTAAAACCTCTTCTTTTTAGAGAAGAAAGGTTTCTTGTAGGATTTTCTCCTTGCAGGATCAGCTGTAGCCTTGGTCTATCCAAAGTGGTGTTAGCATCCAGCTCATTAGCTTTCTCTTGCCAATTTTTGCCAAAGAGATTTTTGCCTGTACAAGGGATATTTCCCAGTTTGTCCTGTACCCAGAGTTCTAAGTCAGATGCCTGGAGCCAAGCAATCCTACGAGCACCTATGGCAATGGCAGCGGTTCTGCTTATGCACTCAAAACAGTCAAAAGCTGCTTGATTAACAAACTTGAAAACATCTTGGTCATGTTTGACAAGTGTAAGATAATCTTGCCTCTAATCATCAGGAAGGAGAGGGCTCATAAGCTCTAGATCTCCTGTAACCTCCTTAAGGAACATCCCCATATATAAAATGTAGGAACTAATCCTGGCAGAAAGCATAGAGGCCTGGAAGGTTCGAAGCCCAAAGGCATCAAGAGTCCTACATTCACGTCCTGGAGGATTAGATGCATGTCTTTTTGCACTCTTGATCCTTCTCATAGCTGATTCCACTACCATGGAGTGGTGTGGGAACTGGGTTTTTTGAAATCCAGGACAAGGAGGTACTCGATACATGGTATCAAGCCTATGAGAATGAGGAGAGGTGGTAAGAGGTGTTTCCCACATTCTTAACATGAGATCATGTAAGATCTCATGAATAGGCAAAGTAGCTGCCTCTTTGGGAGCTTTAGGATATTGTAAAATCTCCAATTCCTTTGCTCTGGGCTCTGCTTCAGGAGCCACTGTGATGGAAAGACCTCTAGCTATCTCCCGAATGAAATCCTGAAAGGATATATCCTCTGGAGGAGACATCCTACGTTTAGGAGAGGAAGGCTCCTCAGAGAGAAGTACTCCAGTACCGACAGAGCTGTCAGAATCCTCAGACTCATCGGAGGATTCAAAATATCTTCTGTCCGGGTGCTCTTGTAAAGCACGATACCGGTATGGATCGAAGTCGGTACCGAAGGGGTCCAGTACCGGCCTCTCGATACCGGAGGAAACAGCATGACTCAGTGTCGGTAACACAGTCGCCGATGTTGATGCTGTCGGTACCGTTACCAGTATCGGTGTCGATACCGGTTGTACCGTCTGAAGCAGTCCCGAAGGCACTGAAGCCGCAAGGAGAGCCGCCAGACTGCGTTCAATAGCCAAGAACCTCTGGTCTATTGACGCTGCCGATGCCTGGGTATCGGTACCGGACAAAGCAGCCGGTACCCCAGAGCATGGCACCAGTAGTTCTGCCGAGGTTGAGGCCTCGAGAACATCCTGGAGCCCCGATAGTGCTTTGGAAGCCGAAGCCTCCTGCCGGGGCAATTTTGCCGGTACAAGTTCCTCAAGAGCAACACCAGAGGCATCTCGATGCTTGGAAGGAGATCTACCCTTTGAGGACCAGCCAGATTTATGTTTGATTACCTGAGATCCATGGGAGGAAGACGAAGCCCTGGAAGACGTTGATGCCACTGATACTGCATCAGAGGGAAAAAGGGTGCTTCGTTTTTGCCGATCCCTCTTCGACATCATCCCACAGGCAACACACTCCGAAATGGAATGGTCAGGACCTAAACATTTAAGGCACCACTCGTGGGTGTCGTGACGGAGATGGTACCGCCACACTTGGAACACTTTTTAAAACCTGAGGTGGGTTTTTCCATTCTGAAGGAAAAGTTGGGCCTAGTGCCCAAAATGGCGCGTGGCACCCGACAGAAAAAAAGACTGGAAAGTCCAGAAAAAAGATTAGAATTTTTTTTTTTTTTAAAAGAAAGAAAGAAAGAAAGAACCGGCGGTACCGGTATAGCGTCGAGGAAGGCAGACGCTACCACAAAAAAGAATGAAAAAGATGGGATAATTTCTGCGGTGACAAGAAAACGACCTGCTGGCTCCACGGAAAACGAAGAACTGGAGACAGGCAGTTGGGAAAGGCGGGAAGGCAGCACACAGGCACTGTGGGATGCTCCCAAAAGCTTTCTAATTGAACGCTGGGGAGCGTTCCCGCGCAGGCTCTGTCGGTACCGACGATACCCATATGTGAAGATTACATTCCTGCTTATTCCTGGAGATAGATCTATACTGTACTGTAGTAATTTGACTTGTTCAGCTTTTCAAATAGATGTATGGATGTTTCAGAGCCCACTGAAGTATTTACAGTGACCTTTTTTTACATGGGCTCCTTATGTGAGTTTTGAAGTTGGTGCTGATATGGTATGGTATGGTAGATGTGCTCTTTGTTGTAGGGTTTTGTATTAGTTCACAATATGCCTGGTACTGGAGAATGTTTGTTGTTAGTGAGATGATCAGAATCAGATTTTTTTTTTTAGGATATTGATTTCTGTGGATTAATGTCCTGGTTCTGCTCTGCACCCACTGTGGATGCAAAATATATGTTGAAAAGGAAAAAGCAAAAACCATAACGCAGTTTATAGCAACAAAATAAAAATGAGTTATAATTTGGTTTTATAAACTGCTGTTGGTTCTAGCTCTCTTTTTAGTTCCTTGGTGTGCAAACATCTTGCGTTTCCTACATATAATCTAATCGGCTTTTTGGTTTGGTTCAGTCCCTCATTGGAGTTCTGAAAAAGCCCCACCCACCTCTACGGGGGGGGGGGGAGCACCATCTCATCCTTTGCCTGAGGCAGCAGATTGCCTTGAGCCGCCCCTGATCATAGCCTCGAGGAATGTAGCAATCTGTGTGTAGTCAGGCTGATCGGTGTTAAAAGGGGTATAGATCATTATGCTGTCGGTGAATATTTTGTATTTATTTATTTATTTATCTGTATTTATATCCCGCTTTTCACCGGGTCAAAGCGGTGGGACATATAGGGGGTGGGGAATCAAAAAAAGGGGGGGGGGCCATCACCGGGGGGTCTACATTAATGATTTTGGATGGACATAGAGACTGACAAGATAGACAGTTTATGGTCTGAGGATCTTGAGGAGAATAGGGGTTCCTATTCAGAGATGTTCTTGGAATAGGATGGTTTTTAGCTGCTTTTTGAATGAAGGGAGATCTCCGTTGTTCTTGATGTGGTTTGGTAGAGAGTTCCAGAGGGATGGGGCATAGAGTTCAAAGGCTCTGTTGCAGGTCCGTTGTGTTGCTTTGGTTCTTTTGTGCGGGACGGCAATGGAGCTATTGGAGGATTGTCTGGTTGTTCTGTTGTGGGTTGGGCGAGGTAGTAGGGTGTGGAGTGGGGTGCTTTGTGTTTGGTGGATGGTTTTGTGGGTGAGTAGAAGAGCTTTGTACTTGATTCTTGCTTCGATGGGGAGAATATGAAGGTCTCTTAGAATTGGGGTGATGTGGTCCCGTTTCTTTGCGTTGTGGATTATTCTTGCCGTGGTGTTTAAGGCAGTTCGGAGGGGATTGGTTTGTGTGGCAGGTAGGCCATGGTAAATTATGTTGCAATAGTCCAGATGAGGGAGTGTCAGAGCCTGCATTACTGTCCTGAAGTCCTGTGGTTCGAGGAGAGGTCGGAGACGTTGTACCGTTTTTTGTATTGTATGTTATCTTCTCTTATTATGGTAAAAAATGATTGAAGGTAAATGTTGAAGAGTAGCACTGACAGGGCCGATCCTTGTGGTATACCTTGAGATTGCATAAATAGTTTTGAGTGCTACTACTACTGCTATTATTAATTATTTATAAACATAGAAACATGACAGCAGAAAAAGACATATGCAGCACTGTACAAACACATACAGAAGACAGTCCCTGCTCATAGAGCTTACAATCTATTCAAGACAGACAGTTCAGAACAAGAGAAACAAGGGGCTCAATAGGGAAAGGAGACACAAGGAGAATGAGGGATAAGGGTCCAAAAGCAACTACAAAGAGAAAAGCTTTTAGCAGACATAACGAGGGTGAGGGGAGAGATTTTACGTAGAGATGCGGGGTGTTTGCTCCAGGCATAAGGGGCAGCAAGGTGAAAAGGCCAAAGTCTGGAGTTGGCAGTGGAAGAAAAGGGCATAGAGAGAAGAAAACCAGAGGAGGAACAGAGTTCACGAGTAGGTGTGTAGGGAGAGAGGAGAGGTAATGAGGGGCAGAAGAGTGAATGCATTTATATGTTAGAAGAAGTTTGAATTGGATGCGGAAAGGGAAGGGGAGCCAGTGAAGTAACTTTAGAAGAGGGGTAATATGAATGTGACGGGGTTGGCGTAAGATTAGCCGTGCAGCAGAGTTTTGGACAGATTGAAGAGGAGAGAGATGAAACTGAGGGAGACCAGCAAGGAAAAGACTGCAATAGTCAAGATGGGAGGAGACCAAGGAGTGGACGAGAGTTTTAGTAGTGTGTTCAGAGCAGAATGGGCGAATATTGCTAATGTTATAAAGAAGCAACAAATTTTAGCTATTTGTTGAATACGTGAGGAGAAGGAAAGGGAGGAGTCAAAGATCATCACAAGGTTGCAGGCAGATTTAACAGGAAGAAGAAGAATATTTTCAACAATGACAGAGAAAGGAGGAAGGGGAGCTTAGGGGGAAAGATAAAAAAAGTTAAGTTTTAGTCATATTCAGTTTCAGATGGCGTTGAGACATCTAGGCAGCAATGTCTGGAGAGAAGGAGAAATGTCAGGTGTAAATAGATTTGAAAGTCAACAGACCTCAAACAGACACCCCCTCAACAAGGTTTTAACCTTCAAACCCCCACGGGTCTTACTCAGAGTTCCCTAATGGTCTGCTTTCAAATTAGTACTGGGATAGTTGAAGATAGTCTTGGGGAGTGAGTAGATATGATAAGTGAGTGCTGTGTTAGTATGAGCTTAACTCATGTTATTTCAAAATCGTATTGACGTCACTAAAAGATTGACGAATAGAGGGGTTTAAATTATGGATCGTTACTAGCAGTCCACATGCGCGGCGTTTTCGATGATCAAGCCGGTTGAGAGGTTTCAGCAGTAATTAACGAGACGCATGAAGCAGCTATTGCCATTTGGGTAGGTGACTGTTCTTTTTGTAAGTCATTTTGTAGTTGTCTAAACGATATGCCAAAGGGACATATAGGAAAAGAGAGTTTTTAAGTCACTAATGGTCATTTTTATGCTGTTTGTATATTTTATAGAGATAAAAGTCTGGGTAATCCCCTGAGGAAACTTGACAAGTGAAACGCGACAGTGGAGCCTAGGAAAGGCGTTGGGATTCACCAAGCACATTAGTGGGAACCAAGTTAAGTTAAGCACGTAGCAGAAATGTAGTCACAAAGAAAAACAAGTTAAGCTATTATGTGTGCTTTTGGCAACACGTTAATTGCAATTTGGTTCACCAGCTGTGTGCATGTTTGTAATATATTTTATTCTGAAGAGTGTTGAGAATAGGTCATTGATGCAAATGGGCACATTAGTTGGACATTTTAATGTCTTAAAACAGTGCCATTAAGTCTGAGACCTTCTCTTACACTCATTGTATATGATAAATTGATTGGCATAGATTGAAAAAGAGTTCTGACCATAAGAGTGAGTTGATAAAGAAGATATCTGGCTGGATGATATCTAAATCCTGATGATGAACATTGAGTGACATTCTAATTTTTGTTCAAATTAGCACTGGCAACCCCTAGCGGGAGTCATTTATACCATATCTAGAGCTGGTGTAAGTGACTGCGGCCTAAAATTATTCTTACACATCCGTAACCCTTTAGGCAGGGAGTTGGGAGAGTCCTACTCCAACCGGATCATATCCTTGATCACATCTGGAATGAGAAGACAGTAGTGGATTTTCGCATCCCTTGAAAGAATGGGTGTACCTTTAGCTCCTACTCAGTGCCAGAAGCATCCATCAAGTTCAAAGTGGATGAGACCCTGGCAATCAACCCCATCAGCAACTCCTTTTGGCAGATCATACCAACCTCCTCACAATCTTCTGAAGAGTACTTCTACATCCACGACAGAGTCCAGTACCAAGCCATCTGAATCCAATAGACGATCAAAATCTCAGATAGCTCCTAGCTGTTCCCCATCTCCAGGGGGCACTGTGCCAGGGACATTTAGCCAAAGACAATTGAACAGGGCTTCTACTCTCTGCCTGCCCTGCATGAGACTGCGCCCGGGAACACCCAGGGTCTGAATTTCCACACCAGAAAGACCAGGCCTGTTGCAAAAAAGAAAGAATTCCAGGGAGGACAATACTTGAGCTCTCCTCTTGGAAATCACCCCCTAACACCAGGGGGCACAGCCATCACAGACTCCTCTAGAGGACAATGAGTGGCTCACAGAACAGTCGCCAGATCCTCTGGCCGGCTGGAATCCTTACCCATAGCGCCATCTGACACCTTCTGCCCTAAGGCAGGCAAGGCCAGACTAATAGAATCCCCCAGATGAAAGAGGGGGAGCAGGCCCTCCAGGAATGACTTGGAACCTGCCCTGCAGAAGAGAAGAGTCCAGAATCCAGAGATGTGGCACCTCACTTGCCACAGGTCAAACAATGCTTCCTGGAAGAAGACAGAGAGTTCAGGCAAGTATCACAACAGTGCATGCTAAAGCTGTGGTGGCCTGAAGGCGTGCGTTAACTGCCTTTTTATAGCTGTGTGCATTAACTGCACTTTTACTGCAATGCACTTTGGAGGCACTAAGGTAGGAACATGCGTTGGAGCTGCTTCGGTGGAATGAGCATACATACCATGTGACTGCCAGGCGTACAATAAGAGAAAGAGTAGTTACTCACCTGTAACAGGTGTTCTCCAGGAGCAGCAGGAATCAGTCCTCACATATGGGTGTCATCGACGCCGATGAAGCCCCAGCGGAGCATTTCCCCAGCTTTCTATGAAAGCCTTTGGGAATGCAGGCACGCATGCGCGGTTCCCTTTCCGCCTAAAGGTGTCATCTTACCTCAGTCAAATGACATAGCTAAGAACAGCACACAAAAATGAAAAATAAACTATGTACAACTGCAACTCCAAGGGGAGGAGGGAGGGTTGTGAGGATTGATTCCTGCTGCTCCTGGAGAACACCTGTTACAGGTGAGTAACTACTCTTTCTCCAGGACCAAGCAGGAAGTCAGTCCTCACATATGGGTGACTCCCTAGCTCTGGGCTACCAAGGAGCCCAGGCTGAACAAGAGGACTCCCTCTAGTCCCAGCTGCAAAGAAAGGCTTTTCACAGACACAACCTCCACCGGTAGCCCAACAAAGGGCAGGAGGGCAGGAGTTGCCTAAACCTCAAAGAGATTCCGGAGTACTGCCTGGCCAAAAGCACTGTCCCTACGGGACTCCCTCTCCAGACAGTAATGGGCCGCAAACGTCTGGCTTGAAGACCAAGTTGCAGCCCTGCAGATGTTTACCAAGGGCACAGACCGGAGATGAGCCACTGAGGCAGTCATTGCCCTGACACGGTGGGCCGTGACCCGACCCTGCAAAGGAAGGTCAGCCGCCTAATAAGCCCAGGTGATACAGTCAGCAACCCAGATGGACAAGGTACGCTTGGACACAGTCAACCCCAGCTTATTACGGTCAAAAGATACGAAGAGCTGAATAGCCCTTCTATGCCCCTGCGTACAGTCAAGGTAGAAGGATAAGGACCTCCTACAGTCCAGGGTATGCAGAACTGCTTCAGCCTGGCTTGCATGAGGCCTAGGGAAGAATGTTGGAAGAACCACCTCTTGGTTAAGGTGGAAGGAGGAGACAACTTTGGGGAGGAACTTTGGATGAGTCCTAAGAACTACCCTGTTCCTATAGAAGCGAGTGTAAGGCCTATCACAGACCAGGGCCTGAAGCTCACTCACTCGCCTAGCCGAGGTAAGGGCTACCAAGAAGAGTGCCTTCCAGGACAGGAAGCGTAGAGGGCAAGTAGCCATCGGCTCAAAGGGTGGGTGAGTCAGCTGCTGCAAGACCACATTCAACTCCCACTCAGGAGCAGGACGACGGATTGGAGGCTTGAGCAAAAGCAAGCCCCTGAGAAAGCGGGACACCAAGGGGTGAACCGACAGAGAATGTCCTTCCACCAGTGAGTGGTGAGCTGCTAGAGCTGAGAGGTGGACCCGAACAGAATTGAACTTGTCCCTGATTGGACAAGCGCAGTAAGTACTGAAGCACTACTGGCACAGTACAGGAGAAAGGATCCTCTGTACGTAGCTGACACCACACAGAACATCTTTTCCATTTGAGAGCATAGGCTTTTCTAGTGGACTGTTTCCTAGAGGCTAGGACAACCTCCTCAACTTCCTGAGGCAGACCCCAGGGAGCCAAAACTACCCTTGCAGCCTCCAGGCCATCAAATTGAGAGCTTTGAGATTGGGGTGCAGAAGAGAACCCTGATCCTGTGAGAGAAGGTCGGGTTGCAAGCCCAGAGGCAGTGGGGGATCCACCGCCAGTTGAAGCAGAAGTGGGAACCAAGGCTGTCTCGGCCACCTGGGAGCCACCAGCAGGACCGAGGCCTTGTCCTGAAGGATCCTGAAGAGAGTTCGAGCCACCAAAGGCGTGGGGGGAAATGCATACAGGAGGCCCTGAGACCAGGGAATCAGAAAAGCATCTGCTGCTATCCGCAGAGGATGCGGTTGCCTGGAGCAGAACTTCGGCAGTTGCTTGTTCAGTGGACTGGCGAAGAGATCCATCAAGGGGAGGCCCCATTTTAGGAAGATCTTCTGAACTTCCCAAGGATGCAGCTGCCACTCGTGGGGCTGTAGAATCCTGCTCAACTTGTCAGCCAGGTAGTTGTCCTGGCCGGGAAGGTACACAGCCTTGAGGAGCATGTTGTGCTTGAGGGCAAAAGAACAAAGGTCCTGAGCCTCCCGACAGAGGAGTCTAGACCCAGTCCCGCCCTGTTTGTTCACATAAAACATGGCTACTTGACTGTCTGTCTGAACCAGGACAGATTGATGAGCCAGGGTAGGAGAGAAAGCTTTGAGTGCTAATCGAATAGCTCTGAGTTCTAGGAGATTGATCTGCTGTGTAGCTTCCCAGGGAGACCACAGGCCCTGGGTGCACTTATTTATTTATTTATTTAATAGTATTTATATACCGCCTTATCAAACAATCAAAGCGGGTTAACAAGAAATACAAACGCAGTGAAAATATGAACAGACATTAATGACAAAATACATAGTTAAATAAATTTGTGTGTTTTACATAGATATAGTGCGCTATAAACATTGTGTACTATAATACAATGTGAGCTATAATACAGCTAATTATATGATTGCTTTCTCTCTTACAAACTGAATTGCTTATTCAGTAGAACCATAATGCTCAATAAACAGAACAGTTTTTAATTGCTTTCTAAAGTCTTTAAGGTCCTGAGCAGCTCTTAAATCATTTGGGAGGGAGTTCCATATATTTGGTGCCGCAAACGAGAATGCTCTATCTGTTGTATCTTTACGTGCTTTTCTAAAGTCAAGAGATGTGCTGACTCTGTTGGTAGATCCTAATCTTCTAGGTCTTATAGTATCGTCTGATTGAATGAGAGTAGCCAGACTGTTTGCAGAACATTGATGTTTTATTTTAAAAATGTATATAATAGTTTTATATTTTATGCGATGTGTTATAGGTAACCAATGCAGCTCCCTCAAAATGGGTGTTATGTGTTCCTGGCTTGATACTCCAAATATTATTCGAGCTGCAGTGTTTTGAGCAAGTTGTAAGGGTTTAATTGACTGCTTATGAAGACCAAGGTATATGGGATTACAAAAATCGAATAATGGTGTGATTAAAGCTTGGCAGACGTTACGAAAGTGGGATGTTTCAAGTAGTGGTCGTAATCTTCTAATGATCTTCATTCTATAATATGCACTCCTGATTGTCTTACTGATATGTTTTTTAAGATTCATTTCTTTGTCAAGAGTGACTCCAAGATATTTTACTTCAGATTTTATAGGAATATTAGAGTTTTCTATCATGATATCAGGAAGAGGAGGGAAATCATGGTTACGTGAAACAAATAAGGCCTCAGTTTTGCTGAAATTAATTTCCATATTATTGCCTTTACACCACGCAGACATTTGTAGGAGACAATCCGTAATTCTATGATAGTCAGGGTTATTAATTGAAACAGGTGTAAATATCATTATATCATCTGCATAAATGGTATAATTAATGCCATTCTTTGAAGGTATGTTGCAAATTGGTTGTATGTAGATGTTGAATAACAGAGAAGATAGGGCAGAACCTTGAGGAACTCCTTGTAAAACTCTTATGGGTTGAGAAGCTTTGTCACCTATCTTTACTTGTATGTGTCTCTCTGTAAGATAAGATTGGAACCATTTTAATGTGATACCATAAAGTCCGATCTCCTCTAATCTGTCTAGTAATTTTTTATGATCCACAGAGTCAAACGCCGCAGAGATGTCGATAAAGATCATTATAATGCCTTTCTTAAAGCCATCTATGGTACGTAGTATTTTGTCAAAAAGATAAATCATTAGGGTTTCTACTCCATGATTTGGTCGAAAACCATGTTGATTGTCATCTAATGGAGCATAAATATCAATATGGTCTTGAAGTTGAAGTTGTACAATTTTTTCAATAATCTTAGCTAAAAATGGAATACTAGATATTGGCCTATATGCAGCTGGGTTGTTTTTATCTAAAGTAGTTTTTTTTGGGATAGGTCTGACAGATGCCAGTTTTAATTGCCCTGGCAATATACCTTGAGTAAGTGAAATGTGCACTATGTGTTGTATAATGTGAAGGAAGCTTGATTTAGTAGCTTTGATCCATGAGACTGGACAAGGATCAGTTGGAGAAGTGGTTGTATTTATTGCTGAAATGATATGGGCTAGTTGATCATTTGATGGAGGATTGAATGTATTCCAAATCCTATTATGCGAGACTGAATTTTTGTTCGTAAGAATTTTTGATTGTACTTTAGAATGAAATTTGTCTTTTATATAGTTTGCATAAGTCTGTGGCTCAATTACTACTTCACCCTCGACTCTTTGCTCTTTTGTTAGTGTCTTCACAATTTCAAACAGCTCTCTGGGCTTGTTGATGGCTGACTCAATTAAATTTGTGTGGTATTCTTTTTTTATGTGTTTAATGTGTTCATCATATTGCTTTAATGTTGTTAAATATAGCTGTTTTAGGTCCTTTGTATTGTGTTTTCTCCATTTACGTTCTATTCTTCTGAGTGCTCTTTTCATATGACGTAAAGCTATTGTATACCAAGGCTTGTGATGAAGTTTATTGTTCCGTGTTTTCTTTGGACGCGTGTCCGTTGCTCTGGCTGCATTAGAAATGATGTGATTCCAATTGGATATTTGATTTTCAAGCTCATCTGAATCTGTGGACAGATGAGGTATGACTTCTTGTATAAATGAATCCCTGTCAAATTTCTTAAAACGTCTATGAAAGCAATAGTTGTCTGGATGCACATTAAAATTTTTTGTTTGTACTAGGATCCCTATCTTAACTAAATGGTGATCTGACCAAGGTATTGGGGTAATGATAGGTGTTGTAACAAGACCTCTTGAAGTTATATTATTAGATACAAAGATGAGGTCAGGTTCAGACAATGAGTTCCCCAGCCCTGCAGGGAGGCGTCTGTGGTCAGTAACACCGTGTAAGCAGGAATTTGAAAGGGCACACCTATTAGTAGATTGGGTGGGTGAAGCCACCAGCTGAGGGAGTTCAGAAATTGTCTGGACACCCTTATCCTGTCCCTGAGGCTGACTGTGGCCTGTGACCACTGAGCCCGAAGGCACCACTGTGCAGGCCTCATATGGAGCCTGGCATTGGGGGTCACATGTACTGTCGAAGCCATGTGGCCTAGAAGCCTCAGGCAGAGTTTGGCGGAGACTAGTGACCTGCTGAGAAACTGGTTTGCCAAGGCTATCAATCTTTGTGCTCTGTCTTCAGGCAAGAAAGCTTTTGCCAGTAGAGAGTCAAGCCTTGTTCCTATGAACTCCAAGTTCTGGGAGGGGAGCAAAGTGGACGTTGCGAAGTTTATTACAAACCCTAGACTTTGAAGAAGAGCAATAGTTCTGAGGGTGGCTTGTCTGGCCTCCTGGCACGTCTGACCCCTGATGAGCCAGTCGTCCTGAAAGGGGAAGACAAAGATTCCCTGATTTCTCAGGTAGGCCGCCACCACTGCCAGGCATTTGGTAAAAACCCTGGGAGCGGAGGTGAGGCCAAAAGGCAGTACTCTGTACTGATAATGGTTTCCTCCCACAATGAAACTGAGGTACTTTCTGTGGTCTGGATGAATGAGAATGTGAGTGTACGCATCCTTTAGATCTAAGGAGCATAGCCAATCTCCCTGCTGGAGGTAGGGCAGAAGTGTTCCAAGAGTAAGCATCTTGAACTTTTCTTTCTCTAGGAACTTGTTGAGGTTCCAGAAGGTCCAGAATGGGTCGTAGGCCACCGGTTCTTTTGGACACCAGGAAATACCTGGAGTAGAATCCGTGACCTTGCAAGTGGGGAGGCACAGGCTCCACCGCCCTGTCCACCAACAGACCTTGAAGCTCTTGAAGAAGGTCTGTGTGCAGGGGAGGCCTTGGAGGCTCCCCTGGGAAGTATGGCGGAGGCAGATGGTGAAAATGCAGTGCATAGCCCCTGTGGACTATGTTCAACACCCAACTGTCCCCAGTGATGTGGGGCCACTGGTGGGCAAAGAGGGCGAGGCGACCTCCTGCGCAGGGTTGAGAGAGCAGGGATGGAGAGGCTACGCTCAAGGAGTCAAAACCCCCCACCCTGCTGAGTGGGAGCAGGGGCCGGAGGCTTGGGGGTCCTCTGCCTACGGGACCCATTACCCTGCCCCTTGGCTTGCTGACCCTGGGGGGCAGCTTGGGCAGCCTGATACTGAGGTTACTGTTTGTAGGCAGTGCCCTTCCTCTGGTAAAAGGGCTTCTTACCCAAGGCCTTCTTCTTGTGAGAAGGGACAGAGGTCTTCCTAGACAGCCTTGTCCTTGTAAGGTGCTCAGTCTCGAGCTGTGCGGCCTTCTCGGCCATGGGCTTGCCAAACAGGTTTTCACCTCAGCAAGGGACATCGACCAACTTGTCCTGAACCCACAGTTCGAGGTCCGATGACTGCAGCCATGCCTGGCGTCGAGCCGCGATGCCGGCTGCCGCAACTCGGGCCGAAGCCTCGAAGCCATCGTAGGCGGCGCGGGACATAAACTTCAAGCAGTCCTGAATCCCCGAGGACAAGGACTTGAATCTCTGCAAGGGTTCCCCAGAGAGACCAGCAGAGAACCCGGCCAACTCCTTGGCCAGATCCCGCAAGTACATGCCCATGTACAGCTGGTAAGACTGGACACGGCAAGCAAGCATCGAGCCCTGGAAGCACTTTCTACCGACACCATCAAGGTTCCGGGCCTCCCTGCTGGGGGGCACCGCGGAGTGCATCTTCTGACTCTTCAGGCGATGCATGGCCGATTCCACAACCATGGAATGGTGTCGTAGTTGCGCCTTCTGAAAGCCAGGGCTCTTCCGGATTCGATAAATGGAATCGACTCGCTTGCTGAGAACTGGCACCGAGGCCGGTGCCTCCCACATCTGGAAGAGGAGCCGTTCCAGCATCGGAGGAACCGGGACAGTTAAGGCCTCCTTCAGAGGAGAGTCGTACTGCACGGCTTCGAACTCCTCGGCTCGAGGCTCTTCCTCGGGGTCCGCCGGGATAGCCAACACGTTGGCCATATCCCGGACAAACTCCGAGAACCGGGTATCCTCCGGAGGGGATCTACTCCGGGGCTCAGACTGCGGTGAGTCCAACGGGACGCACCGAGTCTTGAATGTGTCGGGGGACTCCTCATCCTCCGTCTCCCAGGTGGACTCGTCCGAGGAGGAGTCAGGATCCGACCCCGCGGGGCCTTGGAGCACCTGCCCCGACGCCGGAGGCACTGGCGTCGATGCCCTCGGTCCCGAACGGGAGGTCGAGGGGGACCGCGACCGAGGTCGACTTCGAGCATCGGCTCGGTCTCCGGGGTCGACTTCGACATCGATGTCCCGGTGGTCGGGGCAGATGTGCCAGACAGGCTGGCCATCAGTGCCCGCTGCTGCTCCATGAAGGCAGACAATCTGCGCTCCAAGGCTGTCATCCTGAGACTCAGCTCGGGAGACGCAGCAGCCACCGACTCGGGTCCCGGCAGCGCCGGGCCTGACGTCAGCTCTCTGGGAGGAGAGTCCTCGAGGATCACAGGGCTTACGTGTCCAGCAGACTCCGGCTCCACGCGAGGAACTTTTGCAGGCTTCTCTTGTTCCACGGGCCCGGGGCGACAGTCGGTGGGTCTTAGACCTGGCCCTCGAGGAGCCAGGGACCTCCTCTGATGATGCCCTCACGAGCCGCTTCTTCCTCTTGCGTTCCCAGTCGGGGGACCCCCTGCCCGAGGAACTTCAACGGCGCTCGGGATCCAAATCCCGAGATGTCGAGGCCTCAGATGAGGTCCGGGCCAGGCCGGAGGCTGAGTCCGAGAAAAGCCTTTCTTTCTGCTGCTGGCGACTTCGGAGTGCCTTGGAAGACATCTTCCCACATGGTCCACACGTCTTAGGGTCGTGATCAGGACCGAGGCACCAAAGGCAGCAGTCGTGTGTGTCGGTGAGAGACATTAACTTCTTACACCGATCACAATTCTTGAAACCGCTGGAAGCCATCGGGGAAAAAAGAGTCCCCGCGAGGTCAAAGTACCGGCCTTCCAGGGAAAAATCAAAAAAGGGCGCGAACGCCAGCCACGAAGGGCAAAAACCGAAAAAGACTAATCGGGCTCGATACCGGTGTACTGAACCCGGCGGGAGGGGAACCGGCCTTGAACCGGGAAGAAAAAAATAGCGAAAATCGCCAAAAAATCTAACTTTTATTCGGGATGACAGGACACACGTCCGGTGGGCTTCTCGGAAAAAGAGAGACTGAGGTAAGATGGCACCTTTAGGCGGAAAGGGAACCACGCATACGTGCCTGCATTCCCAAAGGCTTTCATAGAAAGCTGGGGAAATGCTCCGCTCGGGCTTCATTGGCGTCGATGACACCCATATATGAGGACTGACTTCCTGCTTGGTCCTGGAGAAAATGCTATGAACGCGTGCAGAAAACGGCAGGAAATCCACACACTGCACCAATGGTCGGCAGCAGTCTACCCCAAATTTTGTCCCATGCAGACAGAATTGAGGGCCCACAAGAAGGACAATGACAAGCCCCAGGCAGAGGATCTATGCCAAGCTCAGCTCTACTCCCATGATACCGTTTCATTGGCTTTTGAAACACTGTGTTTAAGGCGCTGGCAGGCAGATCCCTCTGAGAGCCTTCTGCAATCTTCAGGAGAGAACAGAGGAGAAAAGAGGAGGAGGGAAGGGCATTGAAGTTGTATGAGGCTGCTGCACTCTTCCAGACCCTTCCAAATCCTTCCAATTTTGTGGCTGCTCAACAGGCTCATCATAAGAGTGCAGAGCTGAACCAATTTTCCCTCCTCCTATGGCTACCGAAAAGACTGCAGTCTAGTGGAGCCTCTCACGTTGCGCTCAAAAGAGAGAGTCACCCTCAAGATGGTCGTTCACGATGCTTAATCAATTTTTACCTCTCAATTCTCAGATTTTCTTCAGAGAGGACAAAATCCATCCACCATCTGTTGGAAACAAAGAAATACTGAGACCACCTTTCGTGGCTAAGGCAAACAGAGGCACAGGAGCAATGACACTGAAACCCGAGCCCCCTATCGGCTCTCTGTCTCCACCAATCCGCTAGTAAGGGAGCACAATCCAGTTGTCTAGAATGATATAGCAGGACGATATGGAATTGTTGATTCTGTAAGAAAGACCTGGAAACTGCGACTCACCTCATAGCTGGCTGTGAAGTTCTGATGGCAGAAAGGTTTTATACAGAAAGGCACAACAAAGTAGCATGCCTCATACATTGGAAATTAGGTAAACACCACAACATCACTGTCCCTGAAAAGCACTGGGATCATGACCCTAACAGAATTATAGAGAATCAAGAGTTTATGATCATCTGGGACATGGGATATGAGGAAACCCGGCATAGTGGTAAAGGAGAGAAACATCAGAGCAGCATTGGCAATAGAGGTGTCGGTTCGAAGTGATTATTCTATGAATCATGTGGAGCGGGAGAAGATCCTGAAGCATGAAGAAATGCAGTCAGAGACCAAGAAAATGTGGCAGAACGATGCAGAAATATTTCCCATCATATTGGGAGCCACAGGCATGATAAAGAAGAAATTTGCAGTTTCCTGTGTGTCAGATATGAGGTGAACAAATTCAATACAGTGCCGTAGATCCCAATTTCTTGTGGTCTTCTTAGTAGAGTGAGGTGGTTTACTGAGTCAAAGGCTACTGTAATGCCAATGAATATTAGTACAAATCCATGTTTAACATTGTCTATGCCGGTTCTTATTTTATTATTTATTTATTTATTTATTTTAACGTTTTTATATATCGTTTTTCTGCAATTCAAAACGGTTTACAATGAACAAGAGTAACAGTGTGTTTACAACTGTTTTACATGGAACAAAAACCAATTTTAACAATGGTTGAACATTTAAACAGAATTATTTACATTAATTAGTGGGATTAGGTATAGGGGTATGTAGGTGGGGGTGATGGGGGGTAGGGGGGATTTTGCTGGTTTAATGAGGGTTAGTTAGGAGTAAGAAGGGGATCTGGGGTTTAAGGGGGCAGTGAGTAGTATTCAGAAAAGAGGAAAGTTTTTAGCTTTTTATGGAATTCTGAATGGTCATTACAGCCTCTTAGGCCAGGGGGGAGAGCGTTCTATATAGAGGGGGTATAGAGGGAGAAGGCACAATTGCATGTGGATTGAGTGCATTTTTTCTTTTGTGCTGGAATGCTTAGGATGTTTACTGTGTTGGTTATACGTGGTCTGGTAGAGTTTAGTTTTGAAAGGAGCGAGAGTAAGCATGAAGCAGATTCATTGTGCAGAACTTTGTGAATTAAGGTAATGATTTGAATTTTATCCTAGCTTGTATGGGAAGCCAGTGAAGGTCCTTTAGAATGGGGGTGATGTGCGCTTGTTGTGGTGAGCTTATTATTAGATGCGCAAGAGTATTTTGCGCCATCTGGAGAGGGTGGAGGGTGTGTTTTGGGAGACCATGGTATATAAGGTTACAGTAGTCGAGGGTCGAGGTTGTAAGGGCCTGGCAGGAGTCTGGGTTTAGTAATGGACGGAGGTTCCTTAGCATTCATATCTTGAAGTAAATGGAATTGGTTGTTCTTTTTATCTGTTCATGGAAAGTAAGGTTTTGGTCTATTATTAAGCCTAGGTATTTGACTTGTGTCTTTGCTGTGATTGTGAAGTCTCCAAGAGGAATGGAGGGCGGGGGGACGAAGGATGGGTTGGAGGAGATTTGGATGGCTTCTGTTTTGGCTTGGTTAATTATAAGGTTGTGGTGGTGGAGCCACTGTCTTATTTTGGAAAAGCAATTGCTAATGTTAGTGATGTTTGGCTTGCATATGTTAAAGGGGGCAAAGAACATTTTTATTTAACAGTTTTTTTATACCGCTCTATCATTAATTCAGAGAGGTTTACATATAACATGTAAGTATATTACATATACTTATTAGATTGTCTAGGAGTGTCTCTACACCGTGATTAGGTTTGAAGCTGTGTTGGTGAATGTCCAGTGGAGCGTGTGTATCTATGTGGTCCTGTAATTGTTGTACCGCTTTCTCAATTATCTTTCTTATACAGTAAATGGCAAGCTTGATATTGGTCTATATGAGTTGGGGTCTTTGCTGTCGAGGTTGATACCTTTCAAAATTGGTCTTATGGAAGCATGCGGGAGATATCCGGGTGATATTCAGCAGTGTTGGAATTAGTTGTTTCCTTGTGAGCTTGATCTATGAGACCGGGCATGGATCCAGGGGGGAGATAGATGTGTTGAGGTTTGCTATGATGGTGTCCTGTTGTTCTTCAGACAGTATATGGAAGGTTTCCCATAGATTATTGTAGTAGTGGTGAGTAATTAGCTCCTCAGGTTGTTCAGTCTTTTGGGTTGATTTGTTTGTGTATTTGAATTCCAGGAAGTTTGCTATCACTTGGGTGTTTAAAGTATTGTTTTCTGTATCCTTTGTAGGTTCTTTAATTAGGGTTTATACAAGATCAAATAATTCTCTAGATTTATTGAGGGAACCCATAATGAGGTTAGTATTGTATTCGTTCTTGCAGTTGTTTATTAGGTCATTGTATAACGTTGCATTGAAGTAGGAGTTGTATTGTCACCATTTTCTCTCTAGCTTCCTTAGAACCCATTTTTGGTCATTAATTTCGGAGGAGAACCATGGAGCATTATGCCTTCTGTTTTTGTCTGCCCTCTTGGTTTGCTTCCAAATTTGTTGTGTTGTGTTAGAGTTGTGGACGTACTTGTTTTGTGAATTTGTCATTGTTGAACTGTCTGAACTGCCTCCTATCATTCAGTGAGCTTTCTGTTAGTTTCCTTAGTGCAGGCGTTTTTATGTCAAAGTTTATCATGTAGTGGTCGGGTGGGATATGAGGTTTTGATTGAACATGTGGCGAGGTACAAAAATGAGGTCTAAGGTTCCTCCTCTCCTGTGTGTTGGGGAGTTTTATATTTGTGTTTAAAACAATATCAAAGGTGATAAATAATATTTAACAGGAAAATTCAAACAAAAATCATTCGCTCTAGAGCGATTTTCTAGAAATTTAAATTGACGATGAATGGAAAGACTATCTTTCATAAAAAAAAGAAGAAACAACTTGTATGGTAGAAACCTGTGATTCCACCTTACTAAGACGTATATCCATGTTAGCCAACCTAGAATCTTTATCAGCAAACTTAGCCATGGTCCTTAGTAAAGTTCAAAAATTGTTGCAATGTATACCAATGTCCCAAGTGCATGAGATTATAGTCCCAAGTGCATGAGATTATAGTCCAAATATTCTTCAGGGAAATCTCTCTAGAGGATATGTCTTCCTGTGCAAATTCAGTGGAAGCATTGGTGGTTTTATTACCTTAGGCAAAGGAATCTCAACATTAACCTCAGGGTCTGATACCATGTCAACTCACAGTGGTACAGACAGAAGAACCTTCCTGTCCAAGAAGTCCTTCCTCTCCCACTGGAAAAAGATACATTATGCAGAAGAGGATGGGTTGAAATTCCATGTGAGCTAGGAACAGTAGACCAGACAGTACTTACAGAAGTCAAGGGAGAAGCTAGTACCTCATCCATGTCCTTCCTCAAAACATTCTTGTCCAAGGGACCCTCGACTTTAGATGATTTTGCTACTGGTTTGGATGCCACACTCCTCTTCTTCCTTTTTGTCATCCCACCAATGAGACTCTTCTGTTCGTGTTCCTAGGGTGCTCCTAAGAGGCTCCAAAGGGGTGTGATCTGCCCCTTCGGGCATACACCTGCAGCCACATTCTGCAGTGAGAGCCGCAGTTATAAAGGCCCCCACTGATGTCACACACTCGCATCAGAAGGCGCCTGCAGCTACAGAGCCAAAAACCTCTCTAGAAAGGATCTTCCCAGCTATCCCTGAAAACGTTTTTATTATGATTTTTATCTTCCACAGCAAGCTTCTTTAAAATTCTCTCTTTGTCTGCTTTATCGATGCCTTGCATCTAGCTTTCCAGTGCCTATGAATACTACTACTACTACTTATCATTTGTATATTATTATTATCATTTATCTTGTATCAAGTTCTTCCTAAACACTCTATCCATCCTCTCCAATTAGTTCAGAACACCACTGCGTGTATTATAACTGGCTCTACAAAATTTGAACACATAACTCCTGTCCTCAAACAGTTACATTTCCTTCCGGTTATTGCAAAAGCAAAATATAAAAACCTAATGACTATTTTCAAAATTTTTCACCAATCCTCAGCGGATATTCTACAATCTATAATTTCAAAAGACAAGAGCATAAGACCAAGACGATCTCAAAATATCAATAAACTTAATACTCCTCTTAACTTCAACAAATCAAAACAAATGACTTCTAAAAGAGCGTTTTCCTTTATGGCACCAAAGTTATGGAATTATATTCCTGAAGACTTAAGAACTCAGGAAGACATTAAGGACTTTCACAAATTTTTAAAGACGTATTTATTTATAGAATCATTTGGTGAAATAACTTAAATTTACCATTATGTATTTTTTTTTTTTTTTATGTTTAAAATTTTTTATTAGCACCCAACACAGCATACAATGCACAACAGAAACCATGAACCCCCCCACATATATCCAATATACATTCTGAACATCAATCACATTAACCATTGGGAAGGCCCCTGCACCTAGTGCTTCCCCGTATGTTTTCCATTTAACCCAACCCCCCCCCCTTGTACCTTTTACACAGCTTATACAATATATAATTTAACCCCGCTTATAATACTTCACATTGGCCCAATCATAAATTCTCCACGCCCCCCACCCATCCTCCCACATTCTACTAACCTCACGCCCGCGCCCCGAGCAGAAATTTTTCCATTATAAAACCACACCAACATAATGACCGCTAATTCCCCACTTCCCCCCCCCTTACCCCGTACTACCCCCCACCTCCGCCCATCCCCCAACCCTCCATCTATATACTGCAAGACCTGTCCTCCACCCAGACCTCCAGTTGGTGAGGTCTCCTGTCCGAATACCCCTCAATTGTACACTGGCCATGATCTACCAGTAAAGGCCTTATCAACCCTGTGGACAATATGTGAGCGCCCCGCCCAGGACCCCTTCAATGGAATAGGATGGGGCAGAATATAAGCCTTCTAGCCCTACCCCTTTCGGTGTACAAAGCACTCCTACCCCCCACCCTCATTCCTCTAGATTCCCCCCCCACTCTCTGCCCTCCAGTGTTCATATCTTTCCCACACCTTATTATATCGCGAAACAGTATGTTTTTGATGGGCTTCTATTGCACAGTACCCCCAAAGCTGCTCCATTCGCCCCACTACCTCCGCTAAGGGGGGAACATCTGGCTTCTTCCACCAGCGGAGCAGACTCATCCGCCCTGCAATTACACAATACCCCTGTAGTCTCCCCTTGTCCCTCCCGCCTTCTCCCGCCCCCCCTTCATTCAATATCACCATACTAGGAGTAAAGCCGGTCTTCACCCCTGTGATGTCTTCCGTGAGTCTTTCCACCCCACTCCAATATTCCTGAACTACCGGACAGCCCCACACCATATGCAGCAAGTCTCCTCTGGCCCCACACCCCTTCCAGCACCGATCTGAACTAGCAGGGTATAAAGCGTGTAGCCACACCGGGGTCCAATACATTCTAAGCCTTAGCTTATAACTGTTTTCCAGCATTGCCTTACCCGGTGCTAATTTATGAGTTCTGATATAGATTCTATCCCACCTCTCGCCGTCCCATTGCCCCCCCAGGTCGTCCTCCCACTGCCTCTGACCCCGTACGGCCCCTTGCTCAAATTCCCCCAGGAGTTTGTATAGCTTCGATATAGTCCTAGTGGGCATCCCAGTACCCCCCATCATCTCCTCAAAGGGCGCAGGTTTCGCCGTCCAGTCTCGCTTCACCTCCTTCCTCTGAAGCCAATACCACAAACTAACATAAGCATATCTATCATGTCTCTCCAAGCAATATTTCTGCTGCAACTCCTCAAAGCCTCTAATCCTCCCCCCCTCCCCCACCAATTGTCCCAACGTCCGTAACCCTTTCTCTCCCCATCTGCTAAAGACCCCTGCCTCCTCCCCCATCCTACCCTTCATTGCTATCGGAATTGGAGTTTCTCGAGAATACTGCTTCCCCCCTAACAGGTACCCCTTCCATTTCATCCAAACCTGTCTGGTAAGTTCTCTGTTGGGTTTCTCTTCTCCCAGCCTCTTCCCGCCCCCCCCCCCCCCCCGGATCCCAAATCCAGGCTCCCTCTTCAGTACCCGCCTCCCCCTCCATCCCCACCCACCCAGGCCTCTCCACCCACTCCTTCCAGGCAAATAGGGCCCGAAGTTGCGCCGCCTCATAATACCGGAGCAAAGATGGAACCCCCAACCCCCCCTCTGTTTTAGGCCTATACATGGTCGCCCTGGCTACTTTTGGTCTCTTTCCATCCCAAATAAATTGCAGCAACAAATTTTGCATCATAGCTATTTCCTTTCGGACCAACCGATACGGCAATGACATATAAACAAACAGCAACCTTGGAAGAACATTCATTTTTACTACTGCAATACGCCCCATCCAAGACAAATATAGCCCCCTCCACCGTGATAAGTCCTGCCTTATATTCTCGACCAGCCCCTGATAGTTCCATTGCTTAATCTTAATGAGAGGGGTCCCCAGCTGGATCCCCAGGTACCTGAAACTCCCCTCCACCCACTTAAATTTAAAATGATGCCGCAGGCTCTCTTCCACCCTGGGCGCCAGATTGAAGCCCAGCAGTTCTGTTTTCCCTTGATTAATTTTATAACCCGCTAAGCGGCTGTACCTTTGTATAGCTGTCATTAGCACTGGTAGCGTCGTAAGCGGTTGCGTCAGGGTAAAGACAACATCATCTGCAAAGAGTCCAATCTTTTCCTCCCGCCCACCTATCTGTACTCCCTTAATGTCCCCCGTTCGCCTAATATATGCCGCCAACGGCTCTATAGCCAAGGCAAACAGCAAGGGTGACAGCGGGCAGCCCTGTCTGGTGCCTCTATGTAGCTCAAAACTCTCCGAATATCCCCCGTTAACCCGAACCCTAGCGCTCGGGCCCCGATATAGAGCTCTGAGCCAACTGACATACGTCCCGCCAAACCCCATTTTCTCCAAAACTTGAAACATGAAAGACCACTCCACCCGGTCAAAAGCCTTTTCCGCATCTACGGTGATTAGCACGGCCTCTTCTTTAGTCCGCTGAAGTTTCCACATGATATTCAAAATCTTTCGCACATTATCGCTACCCTGACGCCCCTTCACAAAGCCCGTCTTGGTCTGGGTGGATCAAGTGCGGCACTATATCCTGGATACGGTTGGCCAAGATTTTTGCCAATAGCTTTGCATCCAGATTTATTAAAGAAATGGGCCTGTACGAACCACAAACCCCCTTATCCTTGCCTGGTTTCGGCAAAACCGTTATGCCGGCCTCCGCCATTGTGCGCGGGAGGCCCTCCCCCTGAAGCACCCGATTGACTACTTTGGTGAATATGGGCGTAATCTGTTCCGACATAACCTTATAAAATTTTGCCGTGTATCCATCCAGCCCTGGCGCCTTTCCCAGTTTCAACATGTTTATAGCCTTCCTCACCTCCTCCTCCTGAATCTCCCGCCCAAGATGCTCCCGTTCCTCCTCCGTCACCTGTGCCAGACCACATTCCTCCAGAAATTCCGCAGTGTCCCTCTCTCCCACCTCCAGTTCACTTTCATACAGAGTCCCATAGTACTCCCGAAACACCCCCCTAATTCCCTTGGAATTTTGGACCCACTCACCTTTATTGCTCCTAATGCCCACAACATGCCTGCCCTGCTTGCCGCCGCCCCTTCAAGCGACTGGCTAACACCCTCCCTGCCCTGTTCCCACCTTCGAAATGCGCCTGCTTCAAGACTGCCAGTTGGAATGCTATCTCTTGGGCCCGCAATTTACTCAACTCCCCTCTCACCCTTTGTATCTCCGTCAGGGTACCTGGGTCTGCCACCCTCTGATGCACCCCCTCTAATCGCCACAGCTGTTGCAATAAGTCACATTCCTTGGCCCCTTTTTCACGCTTTACCCGCGCCCCTAACCCAACCAGCTGTCCTCTAATCACCGCCTTTAAACCGTCCCATAGCACCCCCATAGACACCTCCCCCGTATCATTTAGCTGTAGATAGTCCTTTATATGAGCCTTAAGCTTTTCCACATGTTTCTCCTCCTCCAGCAAAGAATTGTTAAGTCTCCAGAATTTTAAACTATCATCTTTCCATCCTATGCCAAAGCGTGCACTCACTGGGGCATGATCGGACCACATAATCAGACCATGTTCCATCTCCTGTACTCTGTCCAACCAGACTCCTCCCCCCCAAATCATGTCCAACCTACTATAAGAGCTATGCACGGGTGAGTAGTAAGTATATTTCCGTTCCCCCGGATGCCAACTTCTCCACATATCCACCAAGCCCAGGCGCTCTCGCATCGCATGTAGGCTTCGTCTATCCCCCCTTCCTCCTCCCCCCTGCCCCCCACTTGTATCAATCCTAGGGTTACACGTTAAATTAAAATCCCCCCCCATGATTATTGGAGTACTCCCCAGTCCTTCCAATTCCTCAAGAGTTGCTCGTACATCTCCCCCTGCTTCTCATTAGGACCATACATACTGATCACCCAGACCTCCTCCTCCTCAATTTGCAATAATACCCCCACCCATCTCCCTCCTTTCCCCCGTCTAACTTCCTTCACCATGGTGTGGTACTCCCCCCCCCACCAAAATGCCCACCCCCCCTTTCCTAGAATTTAATCTCTGGCCAGCCAATACTACCTTGGGGAATTGCCTAGATGCCAACAAGTATTCTTGCCCCACCTTCAAATGCGTTTCTTGTATACACAGAATATCAGCCCCCATTCTTTTACCCTCTCTCCCCACCAACTGGCGTTTCTGTCGTGTTCGCAGCCCTTTCACATTTAAGGTCATAATACTTAACATTCTACGCTTCCCATACTCCCCTCCCTCCCTCCCTCCCCCTTTTCCCCCCCTCAAACCTCTCCCCCCTTTCGACCTCCTCAAGCCCTCATACCCCCTCCCCCCCTCCCATCCCCATCCTCCGTCCCTTCCAGAGGATAACTCAGGAGTAGTGCGCCCCCCGCCCTCCCCAGCCTTACGCCTTCACACACCCCTACCCCCGCCCACCTTCAGCCCGCTCTCCCCCTCCCCTTCATCCCTACCCTCTTCCCCCCATACCTCTCCATATGCCCTCCTACTTCCACGCTGCCCTCTCCCTCCCTCCCTCTCTGATGCCTCCCTCCCGATACCCGTCCACCTCACCGCCCACCGCCCCCACACATCCACCAACACCCACCCCCTCTCTAACCGCCTCTCCTCCCCCACCCTCCTCTCCCCCAATTGCTTTACAAAATACCTGTATGTTACTTATATAAGCATTCTTAAAGACAACACTCCTCCACCACCTTGCAACCCATAAACCAGCATGTTATCAGTCCACAAGTCTCTTCAAGTGTCTTCCATCCGCTGATCCTCTTGCAGCTCCTGCCCATGTCGCGTCGCTCTGGTTCTTCCGCACTTTGGGCTGCCTCCCCTCTGCCCCTGCTGCCCTCCAATGTAAGAACCTGTCCCCAGGTCCGCCGCCTGGGTGCTCAGGCCCACGCTCCTGAGAGCTTTCATGGCCTCCTCCGGTGTCTGTGTCCTCCATGTCCGCCCTTTATAGGTGAATGATAGTCCAAAAGGATGGAGCCATCGGTATTTAATGTCCTCTCTGCGCAATATTTGTGTAACGGGCTGCATGGCCCTCCGCCTCTGCAACGTGCCTGCAGAAAGATCTTCGTATATGTGCTCCGGATAGCCCTGCCACATGAGGGCACCTTCTCGTCTGATTTTGTTAACAATTGTCTCCTTAGTTTTGTAGCGTGCCAGACAGATGATTATGTCGCGAGGCCTATTGCCTATGGGTTTCCCCAGTGCTCGATGGGCTCTTTCAAGTTGTATATCTGTAACAGTCGCCTCCCCACCGCCCAGTCGTAGGGCCTCCAAGCAGACTGAACAAGCAACCTTCTCGCTATCCTGAAACTCTTTCTCCTCTGGTATTCCACGGAGTCTCAGATTATTACGGCGAGAACGGTTTTCCAGATCCTCCAGCTTATATAACAAAGTCTCATATTGTGACCCCAACTTCACCGATCTTTGTGTCTCTTCTTCCTGATGTAGTTCAATCTCTTGCAGCCTGTTCTCGTGGTCCCCCATTCTACATACCAATTCTCCAACTTCTTCTTTCAGGGGGGCCAGCACGTCATTCAACTCACTCTTCACTGACTGCACTTCATTTTTGATTTCAAGAAACCAGTCTCTGAGCTCCGCTCTCGTGATAGGTTGCGTCAAGTCTATTCCTGGGGCTTTTGCATTCTCCATGTCCCCTGCTCCCCTTGCACCTCTGGGAGCTTTTTGTTCTCCATCTGCCCAACAGCACCTTTTCCTCCATGCGCCCCTGAGTACTCATATTCTCGGAGATCTGCCGCTTTTCGTCTGGTGGTCATCTCTGTACCAGATGCCTCTTGCAAGGTCAGCAGAAAACTTCCAGTGTTTGGGCTCCCCAGCCCTTTTCGCTAATTTACAAAGCTCTTATATCCACCTCTGCGTCATGCTGCCCTGACGCTGGTGGCCGGCTTCCTCCGGTTCCTCTCAGTGCCCTTCCGCCAGGCCCAGTGCTCTCACAGCCTTCTCAGCCTGCACAGATCTGCTAGGCTTCTCTCCTCAGCCCCTGCGTTCCACCAGCAGCACTCAGCACAGCTGACCTGCTCCTCTCCTCCTTGCTAGCCTCCTCGATCCAGCTCACCTCCAGTTCTCTGGTTCCGGTAGTGTTCTCACGCTGGGTAGCTGCAGCACTTTCGAAGGTACAGGCCCTTAACATCTGCCTGCCTCAATCGCCATCTCCACGCTGCCTCCGGGCGCCATTTTCGGCCCACCACGCTGCCTCCGTGCTCTCCCGATGTTGCGTCGCACCACTGAAGCACTTTTATTACTGCCGACGTTTCATCGGTCCCGGCACCTCCGGCCCGCTTTCTGCGCCCGATTCCCCCACTGGCCGCCTCCGAGGGAGTTTTTTTTAAGGCTTTTGGCTGGGTTAGCGCCGGAGCAGCTCTTTCAAGCCGCCATCGGCTCCGTTGACATCACTTCCTCCACCCATTATGTATATTTTTAATTTCACTATGATATAGTATTAACACATACTGTTTTGTTTTGTATTTATATTGTAATGTATCGTTTTTGTTTTCCCATACCCTCAGTATGTAAGCCTTTGTTGTCTTGTCAACCACTGTGACTGAAGGATAAGGTGGTATACAAAACTGGTTAAATAAATTAATAAAATAAATAAAGTGCTACAAGGCATACACAGCACTGTACGGACATGTAAAAAGACAGTCCCTGTTTGAAGAGCTTCCAATGTAGTTAAGACAGACAATACAATACAAGAGAAATAAGGGTTCAATATGGAGAGGAAACACAAGGGAAACAAGAGATTAGGATCCAAAAGCAGGCTCAAAGAGGTAAGCCTTTAGCATAGACTTGAAGAGGGTGAGAGATGAAATTTGATGTAAGGATAGAGGAAGCTTGTTCCAGGCATAAGAAGCAGCAAGGCGAAAGGAACGAAGTCTGGAGCTGGCATTAGAAGAAAAGGGCATGGAGAGAAGGAATCCAGAGGAGGAGTGAAGTTGACAAGAAGGGGTGTAGGGAGAAAGGAGAGAGGAAAGGTAATGAGGGGTAAAAGAGTGAATGCATTTATAGGTTAGAAGAAGAAGTTTGATATGGATATGGAAATGGAAGGGGAGCCAGTGAAGAGATTTCAGAAGATGGGTTATATGAGAATATCTGGGCTGGCAGAAGATTAGTCACACTGCAGACCTCTGAATAGACTGAAGAGGAGAGAGATGACTCCGAGGGAAACCAGCAAGGAGGAGGTTGCAGTAGTCAAGATGGGAGATAACTAAAGAACATAAGATATGCCATACTGGGTCAGACCAAGGTCCATCAAGCCCAGTATCCTGTTTCCAAGAGATTTAGTTGTGTGTTCAGAGAGGAAGGGGCAAATTTTGCTGATGTTATAGAGAAAGAAATGACAGGTTTTAGCAAATGCATATGCCAGCATTCTACAGAGACATGTAAAAGGAGCGCTAAGGGAGGACAAGGCCATAGCGGAGAGACTGAATTAATTTTTTGCTTGGTGTTTACTGAAGATGATGTAGTGAAGTTATCCATGCCCAAAATGGTATTTAAAGTTGATGTATCAGAAGAATTGAAACAAATCACCTGAACCTGATGGTATGCATCCCAAGCTGCTGAACGAACTGAAATATAAGAATGCAGACCTACTATTAGTAATCTGTGAACTATCATTAAAATCATCTGTAGTCCCTGAAGACTGGAGCATGGCCAGTGTAACACCAATTTTTAAAAAGGGCTCCAGGGATGATATGGAAATATAAAGATCGTTAAGCCCAGGGCCAGCCCATCCACTAGGTGGGCTAGGCAGTCGTCTGGGGCAGCAGACCTCCATGAGTGACATGGCACACATGGTCTGCCCCCTCCCATGTGCTGAGCAATGCTGTCACACCCTGCTGCAACTAAATCCAGTGGCAGAGTCAGCTCGGCTCAGTGGCAGTGGTCAGTGGCTAACTATGTGCTTTGTCACACATGGCCTGCTGATTCTGACCCCCCCAAAGTTGCACATGGCTTGCTGCCGCCGAACCGCTCTCAACCCAGCCGCCAGAATCAGTGGCGGAAGGGGGTCTCAGAATAGGGGAGGAGGGCAGCACAGCGGGGAAGGGAACAGCAAGCCAGGGCTTCTGCCTAGAGGGCAGAAACCTTTGGACCAGCCCTGGGTAAGCCTGACAGAGTACTGAACATGTTTTGGTTTAGTGGGAGAAAACCATCATGGATTTAGCCAACTTACTAATCTGTTAAATGTTTTTGAAGTGTGAATAGACAAGTTGATAAAGGTGAGTCAGTTAATATAGTGTACCTGGATTTTAAGAAAGCCTTTGAGAAGGCCCCTCATGAGAGACTCTTGTAGAAATTAAAATGTCATGGGATAGGAGGCAGTGTATTATTGTCGATCAGGAACTGGTTAAAAGATAGAAAACAGAAAGTAGGGCAAAATGGCCAATTTTCTCAGTGGAGAAAGGTGAATAGTGGAGTACCCCAGGGATTTGTGCTGGGCCTGCTATTTTTTAACATATTCATAAATGACATGGAAATGATAATAACAAGTGAGGTGATCAAATCTGCAGATGATAGAAAATTATTCAAAGCTGTTAAAACAGAGGATTGTGAAAAATTACATGAGGGCATTGATAAATTGGAAGATCGGGTGTCCAAATGGCAGATCAAATTTAATGTGGACAAGTGCAGTTACGCACCGAGGGAAAAACATCTCAAGCTATGGTTACAAGATGCAAGGTTCCACATTAGAAACTACCACCCAGGAAAAGGATTTAGGCGTCATCGTGGCTAATACAATGAACCCTCTGCAGTGTGCAGAGGCAACCAAGAAAGCAAACAGCATGCTAGAAATCATAAAGAGAGGAATGGAGAATAATAAAACCAAGTATATTACTGTATAATGCCTCTGTATTGTTCCATGGTGCGACCACACCTTGAATACTGTGTATAATTCTGATTGCCATATCTTAAAATGGATATGGTAGAAAGCGTAGTTACTCACCTGCCAACAGGTGTTCTCCAGGGACAGCAGGAATCAGTTCTCACTTATGGGTGATGTCAGCACTGACGGAGTCCATGCGGAGCAATTCCCCAGCTTTCAAACAAAGCCATTGGGATTGCTACCACACATTTATGGTCCTCTTCACGCCTAAGGATGCCATCTTGCTCAGTCAGGTCCCTTAGCTCGAGCCCTATCAAGCAGATGGCAAGGGAAGGACAAAAATACAGCAACTCATCAGGGGAGGCGGGAGGGTAGTGAGGACTGATTCCAGCTGTCCCTGGAGAACACCCGTTACAGGTGAGTAACTACACTTTCTCTAGAACAAGCAGGAAGTCGGTCCTCACTTATGGGACTCCCTACCTACAGACTACCGAACCTGTAACCAAAAAACACCTCCGCAAGGCCATAAGCAAAAGCAGAAGCCCGAAGGAGCCCGAGTCCTCAGGTCCTCGGGGGGGCGAAGCCCTCGGTAGCCATGAAGAAGGGTCGGAGTGCAGGAGTAGCTTATACCCCGAACCGATTACAGCCTGGCCGAAGGTGCTGTCCTGGCGGGACTCCCTCTCCAGGCAGTAGTGGGCGGCGAAGATATTCATAGAAGACCAGGTTGCTGACCGGCAGATGTCCATCATGGGCATGCAGAGCAGCACGCCCACCGAGGCCGCTTTGGCTTGGACCACATGTGCAGTGACTCAACGATCCAGAGGGATGCCTGCTTTCACATGGGCGAATGCGATGCAGTCTACCATCCAAATAGAGAGAGTACGCATGGTGACTGCTTTCCCCGCCTACTGGGATCGTAGGTCACGAAAATCTGTCAGATTTGCAGTGACTCTGAGTACGCTGCAAGTAGAAGGCGAAGGCCTACTTGCAGGTGAGGGTGGGGAGAGCTGCTGACACCTGGTCGGCATGGGGCCTCGGGAAGGTCGTCGCGAGCACTATCTCTTGGTTGAGACGAAAGGCCAACACGACCGTGGGAAAGAATTTAGGATGCGTCCGGAGGACCACCCTGTTCCGATAAAACTTGGTGTAAGGGGCGCCGGCCACGAGCGCCTGAAGCTCACTGACTCAGCAAGCCGAGGTCGGCGCCACCAGGAAGGCAACCTTCCAGGACAAATGCCAGAGCGAACACGTCACCATTAGCTCGAAGGGTGGACAAGTGAGCAGCCAGAGCACCACGTTAACGTTCCAGTCCGCTGGAAGGGGACAGATGGGCGGCTTGGATAGAAAGGTGACGGCAAAAGCTAGAAGAATGCTTGGGTGCATACAGAGAGGAATGGCTAGCAGAAAAAAGGAGGTGGATAGTGCCTCTGTATAAGTCTTTGGTGCAGCCTCATTTGGAGTATAGTGTGCAATTCTGGAGACCGCACCTTCAAAAGGATGTGAACAGGATGGAGTCGGTGCAGAGGGTGGCTATGGTTAGTGGTCTTCATTATAAAGCATATGAGGACAGACTTAAGGATCTTAATATGTACACCTTAGAGGAAAGGCGGGATAGAGGTGATATGATTGAGATTTTTAAATACCTCTGTGGCATAAACGTTCAGGGGGAGAGCCTCTTTCAAATGAAAGCAAGTTCTGCTACGAGGGGACATGGGATGAGGGTGAAGGGGGATAGATTCAGGAGTGATATGCGGAAATATTTCTTTATGGAAAGAGTGATGGATCCGTGGAATAGTCTCCCAGTGGAGGTGGTAGAGATGAGGACAGTAACTGAATTCAAAAAAAGCATGGGACAAACACAAACACAGAGGATCTCTAAAAGAAAAAAGAGGACTTTTGTAGTTGTTGATATGGAAGGACAGACTAGATAGAAATATGACGACAGAAAAAGACCACATGGCCTATGTTTCTGTTTCTAAAGTAGAAAGCCCTGCATGAAGCGGAAGACTAGCGGCTGCCCTGAGAGAGGTTTTCCCTCGATAGAGAGATGATTAGCCGATATGGTGCTCAAATGAACTCTAACAGAGTTTGACTTCAGCTCTTCCCTCGAGAGGTGAAGGAGGTACTGGAGAACCCACCGAACCGGGCACGAGAAGGTGACGATCTGGTGTTCCGAGCACCAGACGGAGAAGTGTTTCCACTTAAAGGTGTAAGTCCGCCTAGTGGAGTCCTTCCTCGAGGCAAGGAGGATTTCCTCAACTTCCCCCGGAAGGGCCAGAGAGGCTAGAGAGACCTGTTCAGCCGCCAGGCCGTGAGGTATAGGGAGGCTAGGTTTGGGTGTAGTACCCGACCCTCCTCCTGCGTTAGCAAGTCCCTGGCAAAGCCCAGGGGAACCGGAGGCTCTGTCGACAGCAGGAGCAGGAGCAGGAGCAGGAACCAAGGCTGCTGAGGCCACGAGGGGGCCACAAGAATCAATGATGCCCTGTCCCATTAAGCTTTGAACAGAGTCCTCGCAATGAGGGGGAACGGAGGGAATGCATATAGAAGACTGGAGGACCAGTCCAGGAGAAATGCATCAGGGCCCTCCCTGCCCGCATGCAGTACCGGGCCGGAAAAGCAAGAGAGTTGTGTGTTCTGGGGACTGGGAAGAGGTCTGTCGTTGGAGTGCCCCAGCGTAGAGAAAGCCAGTCTGCCACTCTGGGATCCAGTCGCCACTCGTGGCGGCGAAGGATTCTGCTGAGTCTGTCCGCCACGCCTCCTGATCCGGGAGGTACATCACCTTGAGGGACATACTCCGTCAGGGGGCGAAAGAGCAGATGAGGACCACTTCCCTGCAGAGGGAGCACAATCCCGTGCCCCCCACTTGTTGATGTAGAACATCGCTACCCAGTTGTTGGTCTGTACCAGAACCGACTTCCCACTGAGGAGATCCTCGAAGGCCCTCAGGGCCCACCTGATGGCCCAGAGCTTCAGCAGGTTTATCTGCAGCTAAGCCTCCGCGGGTGACCACTGCCCTGCGTGCAGAGAGACCCACAATGGGCTCCCCACCCGAACAGGAAAGTGTCTGTAGTCAGCACCACATCGTTCTGTGGGGCCTGAAAGGCGATCCCCGCAGGAGGTTTTGGGGATTTGGCCAACAGTTCAGGGACAAGCGGAGGTTGGGAAGAACCCTGACGGGGTCCCTGAGATGACCAAGGGCCTGCCTCCATTGGGTACTGAGACACCACTAAGCCATCCGCATGTGCAGGCGGGAGTGAGGAAGCACATGCACGGTTGAGGCCATGTGGCCCAGGAGACATAGCATGGACGGAGCGGTGGACTGGTGGGCTCTTTGGACGTGAGCCGCCAGAGTTCGGAGGCGGGTGAATCGATCCACCAGCAAGGCAGCAATGGCCTGCCAAGTATCGAGGCGTGCCCTGATGAACTCAAGAGCCTGCACGGGCTCGAGGTGAGACTATGGATAGTTGACCAAGAACCCCAAGCTCTCCAAGAGGAGGACAGTGCGTGACATCGCTTGCTGGGTCTCCTCAATGGAGGAGCCTATAACGAGCCAGTCGTCGAGGTAGGGAAAAACCGGCACGCCCCGGCACCAAAGGTGAGCGGTGGCCACGACAAGGCATTTCGTGAAGACCTGTGGGGCGGATGCAAGGCCGAAGGGGAACACCCTGTACTGGAAGTGCTCTCCCTGTACCCTGAAACGCAGGTACTGCCTGTGTTGGGGGTGGATCAAGATATGGGCGTAAGCATCCTTTAAATCCAAGGAGCATAGCCAGTCGCCCTGCCGGAGGAAGGGTAGCAGCACGCCAAGAAATAACACATCTTGAATTTCTCCTGCACCAAGAACTTGTTTAGCCTGTGGATGTCGAGGAAGTGCCGCAGACCCCCCGTCTTTTTTGGGATGAGGAAGTACCAGGAATAAAAGCCCCGACCTCGAAGGTGGGGAGGGACCTTCTCGACTGCCTGTTGGGCAAGGAGGGAGTGCAATTTCCGCTGCAGCAGAAGCTGGTGTGCGGGAGTAGGCGAGGCTCCGCTGGGGAGAAAGGAGGTGGAAGCCTGTCGAAATGGAGGCGATAGCCCTCCAGGATGACCTGGAGAGCCCAGGTGCCCGAGGCGATGAGTGCACACGACAGGGTGAAACAGGACAGGCATCCCCCACTGGTTGCTGTATCGCCGGAGGGCGAGGGGCCATGCCACTGGCGTCAAAACCCCTGAGTGTGTTGCGGGGGAGCCAGCACTAGGGCCTTCAGGCCCTTTGGTTTACGGTGGCCCTGGCTGGGCTTACCCTGTGCCAGAGTGGCCGGCGTGGGGGTAGCCGCGATACTGGAGGCCTTTTCTGTGGAAGAAGGGCTTCTTGGTTGGCTGCTTCTTCTGAGGTAGCGTAGAGGTCTTGCAGGAGAGATGGGTCCTAGTGATGAACTCAGTCTCGATCTCCGCAGCCTTCTCCTCCATCGGCTTACCAAAATGTTGTTCACCAAGGTAGGGCATGTCCAGGAGCTTTTCCTGCACCCACTGTTCCAAATCAGAAGATTGGAGCCATGCTTGGCAGTGGGCTCCGATGCCCGCAGCTGCTACCCGAGCTGATGTCTCGAAGCCATCATAGGAGGCTCGAGAGATGTACTTGGAGCAGTTGGCCACTGATTTTAACAGGGCGTGGAATCTGTCGAGGGGCTCCCCCTCGAAGCCCGCAGAGAAACCTACAAGTTCCTTTGCCAAGTCGCATAGAAACATACCAATGTACAATTGATATGCCTGGATGCGACAAGAGAGTATGGAACCTTGATAGGCCTTGTGGCGCAGGACATCAAGGGCTCTCGATTCTCAGCCCAGTGGTACCGATGAGTGGGATTTCGGGCTCTTCTGCTTCCTCATGGCTGATTCCACCACCATCGAGGTGTGTGGGAGTTGGGTCTTTCAGAAGCCGGGCCCGCGTGGCACCTTATACATTGTGTCAAGGTGCTTGCTCACAATGGGGACCGAGGCTGGGGCCTCCCACATGCGGAGCAAGAGCCGAAATAGAATCGGCGGTATAGGCACAGTGAGAGATTCCCTGGGCGGGGACTCGTACAGAAGAATATCTTCAGCACGAGGGTCCTCCTTGGCCTGGGTGAGCCTGGGCCTGAGCCATTTCCTGGACAAACACCAAGAAGGAGGTGTCTTCAGGTGGTGAGCGCTGCTGGAATGCAGGTGGCGAGGGGTCCGACGGAAGATCTCGGTAGGTACGTGTTTTCCAGGAGGTGTCCCCACTGGACTCCCAGTCCAAAAAATCGGTCAAGGGATCACAGCCGGGCGGGTCACCCTGTCCGATGGTTGGTGGCGTGGAGCCGGAGGCCCTGGATAATCTCGCTTCCAAAGAACGGGAGAGCGAGTGAGACCAATGTCAAGGACCCTCACAAGGCCCGAGGCTCTCGGGGGCTTCCTGGATGGATTTGGGTGTCCCACGCGAGGGACCCACGGTCTCTGGGCGCAAGTCACGAAGCTGGCCGTGAGCGCCTTTTGGGAAGCAATGAACGCACGAAGACTGCGTTCGAGCGCCAGCATACGTGAATCCCATGCAGGCATGGGGCTCTGGGATGCCGATACCGGGGTCACCGGATCGGGCAACGAGGAAGAGAGGGGTCCTCACCAGGACGACTTTCAGGAAACTGGGCACCTTCGCTGGAGGCCTCCGTTTCTCTGTAAGGTACCTTGCGGGGCCGCTCCTTGTCTGACTCTTGGGAGCGCTGAAGGGGACTAAGCGACCGGGCACAGGACAGCTCGTGCTTGTCATGAGTCCCAGCCAGCGACTTCGAGGATTTCTTTTTGCGTCGTTCCACCTCGGGGGACCCCTGGTCAGAGTGCCGCCGAGAACATGGGGCCGCAGGGGTAGAACCCGCTGGAGGAGAGATGACTGAGGGCGCCACCGGGGACTCCGAGGCGGCCTTCTGGAAAATGTCTTTGGAATTCTGCTTACGACTTAGCAGGGCCTTAGAGGACATTTTCTTACAGAGCGAACAGAGCTCCGTGTCATGGTCAGCTCCCAGGCACCACAGACAACAGTCATGAGTGTCCATTAGTGACATGTTCCTAGAGCATCTATCGCATTTTTTAAATCCGGTGACCATGGGGGCAAAAATGGCCCCTGTGAGGTCGAAGACCCATGCGGCCAGCGGTTGGAGAGAAAAAAGGGCACGAAGCACAAACAAAAAATGTAGGAACAATGTGTATCCCTGAGAGCTCTAAAGAAGAGCAGGGGAAAGGATAGAAAGAGGACTGGTGCAACCGGAAAAAAGAGAGCCTGCTAAGGCAAGGAAAACCGAAGTTTTTCCGAGGGACGAGGACATGCGTCCGAATGGCTCCGTGGAAAAAGGGAGACTGAGCAAGATGGCACCTTTGGGAGGGAAGAGGACCATGCATGCATGGTAGCAATCCCAAAGGCTTTCTTTGAAAACTGGGAAATTGCTGCATGCAGTCTCCATCGGTGCCGACATCACCCATAAATGAGGACTGACTTCCTGCTTGTTCCTGGAGAAACAGGTGTTCTCCAGGGACAGCAGGAATCAGTCCTCACATATGGGTGATATCGGCACCGATGGAGCCCTCATGGAAGCATCCTCCCAGCTTTCAAAGAAAGCCTTTGGGAGATGCCACCATGCATGCATAGTCCCCTTCCCGCCCAAGGGTGCCATCTTGCTCAGTCAAATGACATAGTTAAAGGCAACAAAAATAAAATATGGTAAAGGAGCAACTCCAAGGGGAGGAGAAAGGGTTGCGAGGACTGATTCCTGCTGTCCCCAGAGAACACATGTTACAAGTGAGTAGCTATGCTTTCTCCAGGAACAAGCAGGAAGTCAGTCCTCACATATGGGACTCCCCAGATACAGGCTACCGAAAGCCCATAGCAAAAATAGGGAGCCGCAAGCAGCAGCAGCAGCAAATGAGTCCATGTCCACAGACCACAGTAGGACCCCTGTGTCCGATGTAACCAACACTCTAGTAGCCTGAACCCAGAAGAATCGGAGGGTAGGAGTTGCCTAAACACTGAAAAGGTTACAGAATACAGCCTGGCCGAAGGCACTGTCCTGTTGGAACTCTCTTTCCAGGCAGTAATGGGCTGCGAAGGTATGGACTGAAGACCGAGTGGTGGCCCGGTAGATGTCCACCATCCGGACGGAGCACAAGTTTGTCACCGAAGCCGCCATGGCCCTGAAACGGTGCGCCATGATGAAGCCTTCCAGCAGGAACCTCACCTGCTCATAAGCGAGGGCAATACAGTCTGCCACCCAGGTGGACAGGGTATGCTTGGACACTGCCTCCCCCAGCCTATTGGGGTCGTAGGAGATGAAAAGCTAAGCAGCTTTGCGGTGGCCCTGAGTGCGTTGGATATAGAAGGAGAAGGCCGTCTTACAGTCCAAGGTGTGAAGGACCGTCTCTGCCCAACTGGAGTGGGGTCTCGGAAAGAAGGTAGGGAGCACCACTTCCTGGTTGAGATGGAAGGGCAATACTACATTCAGCAGGAATTTGGGGTGCATGCGAAGCACCACTCTGTTCTTTTAGAACCTGGTATAGGCTGCCTCCGCTACAAGGGCCTGAAGCTCGCTAACTCTGCGAGCGGAGGTAAGCCACCTTCCAAGAGAGGTAGTGAAGGTGGCAGGTAGCCAGAGGTTCAAAGGGCGGGTGAGTGAGCTGTCCCAACACTATGTTGAGGTCCCATTCGGTTGCCCGAGGGCGAACCGGGGGCTTCAGTAAGAGCCGGCCCCGAAGGAAACAGGTCACCAACAGTTGGACTGAGAGGGGCTTACCATCCATCAGATGGTAGTGCGCAGCCAGGACACTAAGGTGCATTTGGAAGGAGTTAGAACTGGCGCCTGGACTGAGAGCTGGGGAAGATACTATAACACCAGAGCCACTGGGCAAGAGAAAAGATAAGCCTTGTGTTCGGCGCACCAAATAGAGAACCTGCTCCATTTGAGGGCATAAGCCTTCCTAGTAAAGGCTTTGCGAGAGGCCAGAAGAATGTCTTCCACCTCAACCGGGAGGTTGAAAGGGGCCAGAGTCACTCTCTCAGCAGCCACGCTGTCAGCGACAGGGACCCCAAGTTGGGGTGCAGGAGAGAGCTCCCCTTCTGAGATAGGAGTCCCGGGATGGTCCCCAAGGGGATGGGGTTCAACTGTAGAAGCAGCAGGAACCACGGTTGCCTGGGCTACCGAGGAGCTATCTGAATAAGCGAGGCTCTGTCACGGAGGGTCCTGAACAAAGCGTAGGAGGGAAAACATACATGAGGCCTTCTGACCATGAGACCAGGAACGTGTCCGCTGCCATCCTGGAGGCCACCCCTGCGGGAGCAGAAGCAGGAGCCTGCGGGAGCAGAAGCGGGGCAACTGAAAGTTGTCTGAGCTGGCGAGCAGGTCCATCATGGGTTCCCCCTACCCTCGGGTCCAGCTGCCACTCGTGTAGCTGGAGAACTCTGCTGAGCCTGTCGGCCAATAGGTTGCCCTGGCCTGGCAGGTACACTGCCCACAGGAGGATACCCTGTTGGACTGCATAAGAGCAGAGGACCAGTGCCTCCCCACAAAGGGTACGAGATCCCATGCCCCCCTATTTGTTCACCCTCAGGGCTAGGTGAATGGCCCAGAGCTCCAGGAGATTGATCTGCTGGGTGCTCTCGTCTGGTAACCAGCTGCCCTGGGTGCGGAGATTTCAGCAGTGGGCTCCCCAGCTGAGCAGGGAGGCGTCTGTGGTGAGAACTCTTGAGGAGACTGGGGGCTTAAAAGGCATGCCCACCTCTAGATGCTGGGGTGACTGCTACCAGACCACGGAGTCCGCCAATTGGCGGGTCACAGAAACTCTGTCTTGGAGGCGGCCCGTGGCCTGAGACCATTGGTTCCAGAGACACCACTGCGAGACCCTCATATGGAGGCGAGCGTCTGGGGTGACGAGGACCATGGAGGCCAGGTGCCCGAGGAGGCGCAGGAGAAGCCAAGCAGGCACCAAGGGACAGTACTGTATATCCTGAGCCAGAGTCCTGGGACGATCGGCTCGGTCCATGGGCAAGAAAGCCTTTGACTGGAGAGTGTTGATCTTGCAGAACCTGGATGGTGGGTGCGGTGACCTGCTGCACCTCTGAGACCATGCCTCCGTTTATGAGCCAGTCATCCAGGTAGGGAAAGACGAAGACCCCCCTAGAGACGGAGGAAGGCGGCCATGACCACCAGGCATTTTATAAAAACTCTTGGGGCAGAGGCTAGGCCAAAGGGGAGCAACCTGTATGTAAAGTGCCTGCCCCCCACTACAAACCATAGGTACTGCCTGTGGTTGGGGGGGGGGGGATAAGGATGTGGGTATAAGCATCCTTGAGGTCTAAAGAGCATAGCCAGTCTCCCTGCTGGAGGTATGGCAGCAATGTTCCAAAGGAGAGCATCTTGAACTTCTCCCTCACCAGGAATTTGTTGAGGTTGCGCAGGTCAAGGATGGGCCTTAGGCCCCCTGTCCTTTATGGCATGGGGAAGTACCTGGAGTAGAACCCCTTGCCCTTGAGGTGGTGGGGCACCGGTTCCACCGCTTTGTCCTCAAGAAGACTTGCCAACTCCTTCAGAAGGTGATGCCGGTGGAGGGGAAACCTTAAGGGCTCTCCTGGGAAATAAGGGGAAGGTGTCTAAGTCAGGTGGAGGAGGCAACCTTCCCTAACTACCCTTAGTGCCCAGGAAACTGTGGTAATGGTCACCCACCTCTGGGCATAGAGGGCCAGACGTCCCCCTGTGGACTGCTGATCTCCTTGGGGTAGAGAAACTATGCTCAAGGAGTCAAAAACTCCCCACTGGTTGGGCTGGAGCTGGTGCCTGGGGTTTTGGAGCTGGTGCCTGGGGTTTTGGAGCTTCTGCTTACATGGGCCATGCCCATGTCCTTTGGCCTTCTGACCCTGTTGGGGAGCTGGGGAGGCCTGATAAGGTGGGTAGTTTCTGTAAGCAGCTCCCTTCCTCGGGTAGAAGGACTTTTTACCCGAGCCCTTTTGTCGGGGAGGGGCAGCGTCTTTTTTGAGAGCCTGGTCCTTGTCATGAACTCGGTCTCCAGCTCGGCAGCCTTGTCAGTCATGGGTTTGCCAAAGAGATTCTCTCCTTGGCAGGGGACATCGACCAATTTGTCCTAAATCCACTGCTCGAGGTCGGACGACTGTAGCTAAGCTTTGTAGCCTGCACCGATGCCAGCCGCTGCTACTCAAGCCGCTGACTCGAACCTTTCATAGGCTGCTCAAGACATGAATATGGAGCACCCACAGACTGCTTTGGCCAGGTTCCTGAACCACTGCAAAGGTTCCTCGGAGAGACCAGCTTAGAACCTGGCGAGTTCCTTCGCCAGGTCTCTCAGGTACATGCCCATGTATAGCTGGTAGGCCTGAATGCGGCCGATGAGCATTGACCCCTGGTAGCACTTTCTGCCAAGGGCATCCAGGATGCGGGCCTCCCTGCCGGGGAGCACAGAGAAGTGCATCTTCTGGCTTTTCAGCCAATGCATGGCCGACTCCACCACCATGGAGTTATGCAGCAGCTGTGATTTTTGGAAGCCCAGGCTCCGGCGGACTCGATACATCGAATCGAGCCATTTGCTCACCACCGGCACCGAAGCCAGTTTCTCCCACATTTGGAGCATCAGCCATTCCAGGATTGGAGGGATGGGCACCATGAGCGATTCCCGCACAGGGGCCTCATATTGGAGGATTTCCAACTCATCCCCCCGAGGGTCCTCCTCCGACTCGGTCGGGAATGCCAGGGAAGACATATCCTTGACAAAATCAAGGAAACCCATAACCTCAGGTGGGGACTGCCATCGAGACTCCGAGATGGGGGCGTCAGATGGGACGTCGCGGTGGCGACGAATATCGGGAGAACTCCTCGCCCTCCGTCTCCCACTCAGAGTAGTCCGTCGAGGACTCATAGGAGGGTTGCTCCACAGGCCTCGGGCCCCTGATGCTATGCGGCCGGTGCCCGGTAAACTTGCCGGGGATGACCACGGTCCCATCAAGTGGGACTCAGATCGTAACCTCGGCCAAGGATAGACTCAAGACAAAAAGGACCTCGAGAATCGGCTCGGCCTCTGGGGACCATCTTGGATGTCGAGGACCCAGTGGTCAGGGCGGATGAACCGGTCATGCTGAACAACAGCGCCCACTACTGGTCCATGAAGGCAGACAAATTGCACTCCACTGCTGCCATTCTGGACTCCAGACCAGAAGGCTCTGTAGCCTTCGGAACGGTCACCGAGGGACTCAGGCCCGACACCGGCTCCACCAGAGGGGAATCCTTGATGAGGATAGTGTCTGGGGACTGAGGCCGGTTCACAGTCAGACCTTTCCGAGGGACCTTTGCAGGCCACCCCTTCTCCGATGCCTCAGACGAGCGGCTCGGACTGCGAGACCGGGCTCAGGGAGCACCCGGCCAGTCGGATCCATCCAAGGACACCACCTTCGAAGGTTTCTTCTTCTCCCTGGGTTCCCTCAAGGGAGACCCCTTTTCAGCAGACCCACGACGAGGCTTGGGTTTGGAAGGCTCCAACCGAGATGTCGGGGCCTCAGACGAGGCCCTGGCCTTTGGAGGCATTGAGGACTTGGGGAAAAACTTATCGTGCTGCTGCTGGCAGCTCTTGAGGGCCTTACTGGACATCCTCTTGCAGAGACCGCAGGTTGCCGGGTTGTGGTCTGGCCCGAGGCAGCAGAGACAGTAGTCGTGTGTGTCAATCAAAAACATGATTTTGGAGCAACAATCACACTTCTTAAAACCACTGGTAGCCATGGGGGAAAAAAGTAACCCTGCGAGATCTAAGACTCTCCGAGCTGCCAATGGAGAAAAAAGGTGTGACGACGCCAGGAAAAGATAAGAATGAAAACTACAAATATAGATTGAACTCGACACCGAGGCAATGAGGTCGGTAGGTGGGAAAAGTACTGGTGCAATACCAGAGATGAGTATGAGACTCGGAGAGAAAAATCAACTTTTTCCGGGGACAAGCCAGACAAATGTCTAAAGGGCTCCGCGGAAAAAAGGAGACTGAGCAAAATGGCACCCTTGGGCGGGAAGGGGACTACGCATGTGTGGTGGCATCTCCCAAAGGCTTTCTTTGAAAGCTGGGGTGATTCTTCCGCGAGGGATCCTTCAGTGTCGACATCACCCATATGTGAGGACTAACTCCCTGCTTGTTCCCGGAGAATTAGAAAATATGCTTCCAAGATAGTGTTTTTAAACAATGCCCATGCTTGATATAAACCTTTTATCTTTATAGGTGCTCCTTTTAGTTTTTTTCTTAACCATTTTCTTCATTCTATCATAGTCTCCCTTTTGAAAGTTGATTGTTAGTGCCATGGACTTCCTTGCCATCCTTCCTCCATATATTAAATCACTATTCCAAGTGGCCCCAACACCACTATCTCTCTTAAAAGATCCAGTGTTCCTCTACGGACTAGGTCTAAAATAGCTTCTCCATGTATCAGTTCATGAACTAACTGCTCCATGAAGCAGTCATTTATTTCTTCTAGAAATTTCATCTCCCTAGCATATCTTGATGTGACATTGACCCAATCGCGGAATAAGGAAGCGGAAGGAAACTATGGAATACAAAATTATTTATTGAAGCAAAGCCCAACTCAGCCAAGTTTCAGCTACAGGAGCCTTTGCCAGAGGTCAAACTTGTGATATCGTAGAGTCTCTCAGAAGTAAAAGCTAATTAGAATAAAGCACTGCTATAGGCAAACAAATTTTCCTGCCTGCAGCTCCCTACAGCAGTGCTTTATTCCAAATGCTTTTACTTCAGAGAGACTCTACAATATCATAAGTCTGAACCCTGACGAAGGATCCTGTAGCTGAAACGTGGCTGAGACAGGCTTTGCTTCAATAAAAACATTTGTATTCTATGGTCTCCCTTCTGTTTCCTTGTTCTGTGATTGATTTCTTTATTGCAGAAGTTGTTACCTTCAATCTATTCTTTACTGACGCTGACTCAGTCAATACCAGGGTAATTGGCATCACCCATTATTACTGTATCATAACATTTGTTAGCTTCTGTAATTTCTTTTAGCATTTTGTCATCCATTTGTTCATTTTTTGGCCAGGCAGATGGTAGTATATCCCCACTGCCATTGCCTTTCACTTTTTACATGGAATTTATATCCATAGAGATTCTACAGCATATTTTATTTCCTGCACAATTTTTATCCTGTTTGACTTCATGCCCTCTTTAACATATAGCACAACCCCTCCATCAATATGGTTGTCATCCTTCCACCAGGTCTCTGAATTGCCAGTTATTAATAATCTTTCATTCAGTGCTATATATTCTAGCTCTCCCATCTTATCTTTTAGATTCTAGCATTTGCATACAAGCATTTCAAAGTTTATAATTTGCTCATATAAACAATCTGGTTGTAGGTTACTTTTACCTTTATTGGAACATCTCTATTGGTATGCCTAATTTCCCTGTTTGCTAGTATCCTTCAAAGATACATCATTTTGAACCATGAGCTCTTGAGCGACTATCGGCTTTCCCCCATTATCAAGTTTAAAAACTAATCTATCTCCTTTTAAAGGTTAATGGCAGCAGGCTGGTTCCACCTTGGTTAAGGTGGAGCCCATCCTTTCAGAATCTTGCCCAGCAACTAACAAATTCAGAACTCTTTTCCTTGCACCATCTTCCCATCCATGCATTTGGAGCTCTGCCTGCCTCTAGGGTCCTGTGCATGGAACAGGAAGCATTTCTGATAACGCTACCCTGGAACTTTTTGATTTCAACTCTCTACAGAACCTCCCTCCCACACTTTACTATGTCATTAGTACCAACGTGTACTAAGACAGTAGGCTACTCCCCAGCCGTATCTAAAACCTTTTCTAGATGATGCCTGAGGTCCGCCAACTTCGCACCAGGTAGGCAAGTTACCAGGTGATCCTCATGTTCACCAGCCACCCAGCAATCTACATGCCTAATGATCAAATTGCCAACTATAACAGCTGTCCTAACTTTTCCTTCATGGGTGCATGGCCCTGGAGACACCCCCTTGGTGCGAGAGGGTATTACATCACCTGGAGGACAGATCCTAGCTACAAGATCACTTGAGACTTCTTTCCTCCATGGCATCAGAGTAACTGCCAGACTGGAAGTGGGACTTCTCTACTATGTCCCTGTTAGTCTCATCTATATACCTCTGTCTTCCTCAACTCCTCCAAATCGGCTACTCTAGCTTCCAGAGATTAGACCTGTACTCCGAAAGCAAAGAGCTCTTTGCACATAGTGCACATATAGGACCTCTCACCGACTTGAAGAAAATCATATATTTGACACTCAGTGCAAAAAAGTAGATTGTCCAGAGTCACTAATATAGTATGGTTGGTACTGAACTCGGGTAGAGCAGCCATAATCCGGAGTGCATAATTATTTCTTAGTTCCTTGCTGCTTCTTATTAGTCATGCCATGTTACTTCTTGCCAGCCTTGGAAGCTTCTTGCTCTCCCCCTGGAACATACAGTTCAGGTAACTGGAAGCTTCCTCTTTCACCTTCAGAAATGCCTTCTTTGTTGCAGTGCACTGTCACTGCTGCCCCCAAAATTGTGGCACTCTATGTATAGTCTTCCTAGTGTGTCTAGTGCTGATGCTGGCACCAACACCTTCCTTTGAGTTTCAAATTTATTTCCTCTCTTTTTTCTAGCCACCTTTTTTTTAAACAATTAAATGTGATCACAGTAATTTTCCTTATATCCTTCCTCTAGTGATCACGTGAAATTTGATTGTTTTATGATCTCTTCTACCAAACAGCCCCACCATTACTCTTTACACTGAGACTTCCATGAAGCTGTTATTTCTGGCTAGAAACTTTACCTCTCTAGCATGTCCATCAGATCACGAAGGCTGTTCCAGGCATAGGACTGCAAGATGCAAATCAGGGAGTTGGCAATGAAGGTGAAAGATTAGACTAGATTGGTCTAGGAGTGGAGATTACAGAGCGATGTGTAGTGGAAATTAAGCGGAGAGGTAATGAGGATGTGTAGAGTGAAAAGCTGAAATATGATGAGGATGTGGATGCTGATGGGGAGTCAATGTAGTGACTTGAGAAGAATTAAGTTGATGTAACAGCACTGGAGGAATAGTCCGATAAACTCACAGCATACAGAATTTACTCCCTCATGGGCTGCTAATAAGGTGAACTTATTACTATCAACTTACAGCAAGAACCTGAAAGAAAAAAACATGCACCTACCACAGCTTCCACTGCAGGAGAGTTATCACCAACCACCAGCAATGCAGGGCACCTGAACATAAAGAAAAAAACCATTACACACAGGTAACAAAACAGAGAAACTGGTATAGAAAACAAAATGCAATATATATTCCTTGCTCATTTGATACCTATGATTTTAATTTCTTTCTAGTTTTAAATTTTACCTATCATTGTGAAGTACTGGGGGTCTATTCAAAAGCATTTATGTGGTTTGCAGACCTGCAAACCAAGTAAATGCCACTGATCACGATACTCAGTGGCAACTAATCCGGTTACTGCTGCTGAATATCACCAGTGAGGGCCCTGATGCTAAGAGCAGTAGTGCAGCTTAACTGGACAGTGGTGAAATTCAGATGCTGCTTAGTTAACCTTAGCCAGCTAAAAGTTAGGTTAGCTGAATGACTGTCTTAACTTTAGCCGGTTTTGTAATCTAGCCAATGGCTGAATACTGCTGCTGACTGGATTGCAAAATCACAATCTGGGCAACTTGAATATTCAATGCTGATGCCTGGATAAGGCCCCGACATTGTCTGAAAGGCCAGAGCTGCACAAGACACAGATAAGCTTATTCCTTTCTATCTCTTCTGGTTTTTTATTGCAAATATAGAATACTAAGGGTGGTTAAACTTTAGGTACTGGGAGAATTGCTAATTGCTGGTCCTACATTACGTTTGGGGATAGTCAAACTGCTTGATTTCCTTGTGTAGCCTTAACAGCTTCTGAGTGTGCCCACAGTTCAGGTATAAGCCTACCGAGGCAGGGACACTTGGGTTCCCGCCCACTCTACCCCTCACCCCACCCACCCCTGGGGCTGCATTGCCTATATAGTGGCCAATAGCTTGGGATACGCCCACATTCTCTTAATCAGCATGTCTTGTATTCAGTGCAATACCTGCGGTACTTTCATTCCAAGAAGAATCATTTGGAGCCTTAGAGCATGTCCTATGTGCCAAAGGTCATCTGTCATGTATAACGAATTGACTCTACTAAGAGAAGACCTGGCTGCCATGCATAAAGAATTGTCTCTACTGAGGGAAGAACTGACTGCAATGAAGCACACCTCTTCTAGGATACAGACTGAACAAAGTCCACCACCGCTCCCACAAAGAGTCAAACGCACCAGGAACAAATGGATCACAGTGGGTTTGGGTAGATTGCGATCTGTGACACAGAGACAACCTATACACCAAGAGATATCCCTGCATAATACATTCTCTGCCTTGGTTAATGAGGATGCCCTATCCAAAGAAACTGAACGGCCCTTAGAGGAGTCAGCCCAATCTCCTGCTAAAGCACCAGTTATGAAAAACTCACCAAACAGAAAACTACTACTACTTGGAGATTCCATCATCAGAGACACCAACTTGGGAACACAGATCAAAGGAGAGAAGAAAGTCAAATGCCTCCCAGGCTCCTTAGCCGGCAGGAATACAAACCAAATTATTCATGTACTTAGCGTGGAAAGCAAACACTCCAAACTTGATGTTGTCATCCACTTGGGTACAAATGACCTGGCTAGAAATAGTGCCTTTACAGTCCAAAAGGACGTCCAATCTCTGGGAGAAAAACTCAAGCCCATTGTTAACACTGTAGCATTCTCAGAAGTTCTACCTGTTCTAGGTAAGGCGGCAAAAAGGCTAAATCGCATTAACAGAGATGCTCTCCCGCCACCAACCCGACCATCGAAGGCAGTAGCCAGCATCGGAGGCAGCAGCCATTTCCAGCTAGCTGCCCAATCGGGGCAGCCGCATGGCTATAAGAAGGCAGCGCCATCGGGCGCTGCAGAGACGCTCTCCTGCCACCAACCCGACCATCGGAGGCAGCAGCCATTTCCAGCTAGCTGCCCAATCGGGGCAGCCGCGTGGCTATAAGAAGGCAGCGCCATCGGGCGCTGCAGAGATGCTCTCCCGCCACCAACCTGACCATCGGAGGCAGCAGCCATTTCCAGCTAGCTGCCCAATCGTGGCAGCCGCGTGGCTATAAGAAGGCAGCACCATCAGGCATGCCCGCGCCTGAGGGCCTCGCCAGAGGGCCTTTTGGCGTGGCCCTTAGGCGGGGCACGAAAGGCCAGGACCAAACAGATGCTCTTGAATTATCTCAGCTATATGCCCCAACTGGTCCACCTTTCTCGAATGCACATAAGTTACATGAAGCGTGCATGAGACCTGATCCACTCTAAGGTAACCTTTGACCGAAAGTAGGCCTACTACACTTTGATACTTAGTTTCAAAATGTGTCTCCCCTGAGCTATGCTATTTTACAATCACATTGTCTGTATTATTCTGCTGCCATAAGACAATTATGTTTATCCCTACATAGCATTGCAAATTGATGGTTGTTTTGTGAATGTGCTATTAGCTGACAGTAACTATACTTTATCTCCACCGAACCTTACCATTCCACTGCTTCCAGCTTATCACACCTGCATGGTTGTTTCCCAGATAACCTGCCTCTCCTACAATCACTTCGTCCATACTAGGTTTCTGCCATAAGGCAAATGTGTGTATCCTTAATTAGCATTGCAAATTGACGTTTATACTGTGTATAGGCTGTTAGTTAAAGGTAGCATTATTTCAGTACCACCTGAACCCCACCTTTACCCTGCAACTAGCATTGTTTGCATGTTCCCTGAGAGCCTGCCACTCTGCCTCTACTTTATATAGTTTTCTCACAACACACTAGTCCATATTCAGTTCTCCTTGACGGACAGCCACCAAGGATAGACCAATCACATAGCAATCCAACATGGCCATCTCCCTACTCGCCATCACCAGTCTCTACCTCCTAGTGAATGCCATCCAAAACACTTCAGCCTGCTTACTCAGCCATAAGCACATCCCTATCCTACACAGTCTGGGTAGAAGAAATTATACCAGCCCCCACCACTCACTACCACACTCATACCATGTCCGACATTCACACCTGCTCTATGTAACTCTCAACTGCCCTGGTGACCCCAAGCCCAAATCCACTCCAGCACATAGTAATCTGAATTGTGCCCTCATTAACTCACGATCAGTTCGCAAGAAATGGCCAGTCATCACTGATCTAATTACTAACCTCAATCTTGACATCCTAATGGTTACAGAATTCTGGCTATCAGACACAGACACAGTCCTCATAAATCAGCTCATCCCACCAGACTTTTCAATACACACCTGCCATAGAGCCAGCCGAAGAGGAGGTGGAGTTTTCATCCTAGTAAGATCTGAGCTACAGTTCCAGCTGCTCTCTTCCAAAAGTCTTATGCACATGGACATAGTTACCGTAACCAACAAACACACCACCATAAATCTTATCTATAGAGCCCCTTCCTCCCCCCCAGAAGATCTCTCCAGCATAATAGACTTGGCCTGCAACCCGGCGAACCCACGTAAACCTAACTGGTTAATCAGAGACTTCAACCTTGCATCCCTACAACCCACCCATTCTAACACCTTCCTTGAAGCAATGACTAACCTCAACTATGCATAGATGGTGAACGCTCCTATTCACCTTAAGGGAAACTCACTTGACCTCATTTTCGCCCCCCAATCAAAGTCAAGTCATAACCTCAACCTTGCTTTCACCCCCGTCCCATGGTCAGACCACAACTTAATCACCTTCCAAATCCCTTCGCAGCAAGTTCAAGCCCCATCCAGCCACATGAACACAGCCTCTTTAGGAATGACACACCGCTTCAAAGCCCTGGACAAGGACGAATTCATCAACAGTGCTCTTCCAACTCTCCACCAACCGGCTCAAGACCTTGAAGATATGATCTCTAGATGAAATACCACTTTGAAATCATGTTCTCAGCTACCATACTTGTACAAATCATTAGCTTCCTAAAAACCATCAAAAAACAGGAAAGCTGGCCCATGGTTTCCTGCTGAACTACGATCATCTCTTCGTCTTCTAAGGAAGTACAAACGAAAATGGCATCGATCTCGCTCCACAATGGACCAAACAACTTACAAGGACCTCCTAAAAGTCCACCGTGAGACAATATCTGAAAAAATGAGAACATACCACACTGAGCTCCTCCTCCGCTCTCTAAATAAACCACGTGACCTTTTCAGCATTGCAAAATCCTTAACCAAGGAACCTTCCTCTCCTCAGCCAGAATCAATTAATCCTCAGCTCTATGCCGTATATCTCCAATCCAAAATCCTCAAAACAAACGCGGCACCAAGTCCTTCACCTAGTTACATCATCCACCCACAGTCCCTGCTAACAGAGTTCAACCCGCCGGCAGAAAAATACATCATAGATCTTATTGCTACTATCAACACCACTACAGCTCCAAATGACCCTTGTCTAGCATACTGGATCAGAACGATGCGTGCTGAACTCAGTCCAACTCTATCCTACATCATGAAACTTTCCTTCTCATCAAGAACATTCCCGACAGCTGTTAAACAGACGTCCATACGCCCCCTCCTGAAAAACAACAGACTTGACCTGACAAAGACAGATTCATATCGCCCGATCTCGAGCATACCCCTTCTAGCTAAACTAATTGAGAAAGTTTTCCAAAGACAGATTCAGCAACATATCGACATTGAAGCCCCCTCGATCCCTGCCAACACGGGTTTCGTGAATCCCATGGTGTGGAGACTCTACTTGCCATGCTTACCAACACTTTAACCAGAGGCATAGATAAAACAGAAAATGGGTTTGTACTTATCTTCCTCGATATTGCCACCGCATTTGATTCTGTTAATCACAAGCAACTCCTTATCCGACTCCAGGAAAAGGGAATCCAAGGCTTGGCTTGGGAATGGTGCAAAACCTATCTAGCAGACTGATGGTAACACGTTCGGATAGGTTCCTCAACATCTGACCCATTCCAGCAACAGCAGGGAGCACCCCAGGGCTCCTCCCTGTCTGCTTTACTCTTCAACGTATATATGCAACCCATATGTGATATTATCCGCTCATTTAACATTTATTTCCAGCCTGATCTACGCAGATGATGTCTTGCTGTTCACTCCAATCAAAATTATGCAGCCTGACCTCTCCCCCTTAGTAGATTGCTTCAACGCAATCACCGACTGGCTCCTAACTCAGAACCTACGCATAAATTTTAAGAAAACTGAGGTATTATTTATTACAAAGAACAAGAGCTTCTCTCCCCCCACTACTTTGAAGGTGAGAGATGCAGAGCTTCCATGCAAATCTGTGATATGTTACTTGGGAATCTCGCTCGACCAATAGCTCAACTTTAAGGAACACATAAAGAACACCACCAAGGCAATTTACAATAAAATCATGATGTTAAGGCACCTGAGACCTCTGCTAGCACAAGACAATTTTAGAACAATATTCCAGTCGCTTGTAACACCACATTTCGATTACGCAAACATTATCCTGCACGGTCTCCCCAAGAGCATCCTCAATCCATCACAAATGGCGATGAATGCAGCAACCCACATTCTCTGCGGCCTATCTTGAAGAGATCACATCACGCCCATACTTATGGAGTTATATTGGCTACCATTAAACAGCAGACTCACCTACAAGGCATTACTATTTACTTTCAAAGCAATCAACCTCATCCTTAACCGCTCTCCTCACTGCCACCCCCAACAACTGGCTAAGAAGATCAGTAGCTGCAAACACGCTAATTATACCTTTGGAAGCGACAAAATGCACACAAATCTTATTTATTTATTTATTTAACTGTATTTATATCCTGCTTTTCACCGGGTCAAAGCGGTGAACATATACCAGAAATAGATCCTTTGCCTTCTATGCCCCGAGATGCTGGAACAACCTCCCACCACACATCAGAGCAATTAGGGACCTTGCTCAGTTCAGGAAAGCTCTTAAGCATCACTTGTTCCTCCTACACTTTGCCCACCGTACCCCAACGCAACCACTCCCCACACCACAACTTACTCATGAAGCCGCTAACACACCCATAACCTGACTTAGACAAAGCATAAATCACATCCTTCCACCATGTATTATAAATTGTAAATAGCCTCCCAACCACTACTGTTTGCATTTGTATATAGCTTGTATACTGCAATTGTACATAGTTTCCCAGGTTACATCCCCACGTTATCCATCCTGTTACAATGTAAGCCTAAGGCCGTTTGTCTGTGGCAATATTTTTTTACTTGTAAACCGCACTGATACTAAAAAGCGCGGTATAGAAGAACTATAAATAAATAAAAATATAAAATAAACATCTTTAATACATGGCTCCAGACCTGGTGCAAATGAGAAGGATTCAGATTTATTGGCGAATGGGAAAACACATGGACCAACAAGAAACTATACTGTGCTGATGGACTACACCTCTCTGTCACAGGGAAAAGAATCCTACGTGAAAAATTCAGGCAGTGTCTCAATTTGCATTTAAACTAGAAGAAGGGGGTGACGGACGCGGAAGGTCAAGTTCTGGACGTCACCCCCTGTAAAAGCAGAACAGAAACAACCACACTTTTAAACAACACATCAAAAGCAACTGGGAAGAAGTGGGTAGAATAAAATCAAGGCAAAATACACACAAGCCAGTTAAATCCTGGAAAGCAATGAGCACAAATGCTCGAAGCTTAGCCAACAAACCTCTGGACCTGGAAGCCCTAATGGTGGAAAAGGACTTGGACATTGGGGCCATTACAGAAACATGGTTTAATGAATCACATGATTGGAATATAGCCATACCTGGCTATAATCTATTCAGAAGAGACAGAGAAAATGGAAAAGGGGGAGGAGTAGCCTTGTATGTCAAAAGCAATATCAAAGCCACTGAAATGCAGGGTGCATGGGGAAAAGAAGCAGCACTCTGGATCATGTTGGAAAGAGGAGATGGCACTGTCATCCATACTGCTGTAATCTACAGACCTCCGACTCAAATTGGAGATAACGAATTGATTATAGATATTGCCAAGATAGTCCCAAAGGGGGAAACTATCATATTGGGTGACTTTAATCTACCCGATGTGGATTGGATTACTCCGTCTGCAAATCTGGAAAGAAGCAAAAAAATTGTGGATGCTATCCAAGATGCATTACTTAAACAAATGGTGATGGAACCAACTAGGGAAAGCTCAATGCTGGATATGGTGCTCACCAACAGTGATAGCGTGTCTAATGTCTGGATGAGTGCCCCTGTGAGCAACAGTGATCATCACACGGTGTGGTTTGAGAAAAAGGCCAAGGTGCAATCCAATCATAGCAAGCTCAAAGTCCTAAACTTCAAAAACAATGACTTCAATAAAATGGCCGAGTACCTAAAGGAGGAGCTGACAGGGTGGAAGGGGATAAGGGAAGTGGAATTGCAATGGGCTAAACTAAAAGGGGCAATAAAAGGGGCAACAGATAAATATGTAAGAAAAGTAAATAAAAACAAGAGGAGAAGGAAACCTATTTGGTTTCCAAAGAAGTGGCTGCTCAAATAAAGGCAAAAAATTCAAAAGCTTGCAAACAGAAGAACACGGAAATGAATACAGGATCAAACTCAAGGAGACAGTCATCAGCATACAGATGGTACTGAAAGCCAAGGGACTGGGTATAGAAAGAGAAAAGGAGCGATCCTTGGGGTACACCAACTGGGAGCGGGATAGCAGAGGAGAAGGAGCCACCAGAACACACACTGAAAGTGCGATGGGAGAGACAGTCACCTTTATAGGCTCTTAAACCTATTAAAGGGGAAGAGGTGGTCAAAATCACTTCAGATTACAGCTTCTGATTCTGTCCAGACAGAGATCCCAATGACAGTTGAAGGACCGGTTCCATGTGCAGGATGCCTGAATGCTGAGGCTCTCAGGAAAGAAGTGGAGGAGCTCAGGGAAGAGGTGGTGAGACCGAGAACGACATTGGTGAGATGCTTCATGAAACATCCAAACTCTCTGACAGAGGTGAAGATGACAGGCTACAGAAAGAAGAAGGTTAGAAAAGAGTTACCAGAGCTTGCAATATCAACACTCCAACTCCTCTAGCCCTTGAATTGATGAACCAGTATGCAGCCCTGGTAATGGAGGACATGGAAGCATTGGAGGAAAGGGAAAAACCACAGCTTGAGCACCCTAAAGTTGCAGAATCAGTTACTACTAGGAAGCAAAGGGTAGTGATGTCTGGTGACTCTCTTCTGATGGGTACTGAGACGTCCATCTGCCAACCAGATTTGATGTCTAGAGAGGTGTGCTGTCTGCCAGGTGCAAAAATCTGAGATGTTATGGAAAGTTTGCCGAGACTCATCAAGTCTACTGACTATTATCTGATGTCAGCACAAATGATACTGCTAGGAATCCCTCCAAGCATATCAAACATGCCTTCATGGCTCTGGGACAGAAGGTGAAGCAGATAGGTGTGCAGGTGGTGTTCTCTTCAATCCTCCCTGTTGAGGGTAAAGGCCAAGGCAGAGAAGCTTGCATCCTGAAGATGAATGCATGGTTGTGTGGATGGTGCCATCGAGAACATTTCGGTTTCCTGGACCATGGGATGATGTTCCAAGAGCTGTAGAGCAGTGATGGCGTCTATCTGTCCAAGAAGGGTCAAAGTGTCTTCAGCAGCAGACTGCTAACCTACTGAAGAGGGCTTTAAACTAGATTAATTTGGATTGTGTGAAGAAAGCCCCCAGGTAAGTGAAACATTAAATACCTCTCTAGAAATGGGTAATAGGGGCAACATCTAGAAAGTGGTGTGCATAAATGCCCGTAGCATAGGAAATAAGATCTCAAATGTTGAGGCTTTAATGGAAGAGGCTGAGTTGAATTTAGTGGCGGTTAAGGAGACATGGTTCACTGACAATCATGACTGGGATGTAATTATACTGGGCATACTTTATTCAGGAAAGACAGGATAGGAAGAAGAGGAAGTGGAGTGGCACTATATGTAAAAATTAATATTAAAACTATAGAATTGCAGGGCTTCAAAGGAAGAGAGGAGGCACTATGGGTTAAACTAGAAAGAGGGAAACGGAAATCTATCTGCATTGGAGTTATATACAGATCCCCCTTACAGGGAGTAGAAGTGGATGAAGATTTAATAAAAGACATGCACAGTATTGCCATGAAAGGAGAAGTGCTACTGATAGGTGATTTCAATATACCAGATGTGGATTGGAACATCCCTGCTGCAGTGTCATCTAGAAGTAAGGAGATCCTGGACTCTCTACAGGGAGAACTATTCAGGAAACTGGTAACAGAACCCACACTTGATGGGGCCATACTGAACAGCGAAGTTATTCACTTGTAATAGGTGATCTCTGGGAACAGCAGGAATTTAGTCTTCACGTATGGGTGACGTCGATACTGATGGAGCCCACGTGGCAATGCTCCCCAGCATCCAATTGGCAAGCTTTTGGGGCATCCCATTGTACCTGTGCGACTGCCTTCCCAATTCTCTCTCTTCAGTCGGGTTTGTACCAGAGAAAGGAGAATAAATAAAACCCTACAACTCCTAAGGGAGGATGGTGGGTTTTGAAGACTAAATTCCTGCTTTTCCTGAAGATCATCTGTTACAGGTGAGTAACTACGCTATCTCCAGGAACAAGTAGGAATGTAGTCATAGAAACATAGAAAAATGACGACAGAAAAAGACCACATGGCCTATCTAGTCTGTCCTTCCATATCGACAACTACAACAGTCCCCTTTTTTCCCTTTGAAATCCTCTGTGTTTGTCCCATGCTTTTTTGAATTCAGATACTGTCCTCAACTCTACCACCTCCACTGGGAGACTATTCCACGGATCCACCACTCTTTCCGTAAAGAAATATTTCTGCATATCACTCCTGAATCTATTCCCTTTCACCCTCATTCCATTTCCCCTTGTAGCAGAACTTGCTTTCAATTGAAAGAGGCTCTCCCCCTGTGCATTTATGACACGGAGGTATTTAAACATCTCAATCATATCATCTCTATCCCGCCTTTCCTCTAAGGTGTACATATTAAGATCCTTATGTCTGTCCTCATATGCTTTATAATGAAGACCACAAACCATTTTAGTATCCACCCTCTGTACTGACTCCATCCTGTTTATATCCTGTTGAAGGTGCGGTCTCCAGAATTGCACGCTATATTCCAAATGAGGTCACACCAAAGACTTATACAGAGGCACTATCACCTCTTTTTTTTCTGCTAGCTATTCCTCTCCGTATGCACCCAAGCATCCTTCTAGCTTTTGCTTTCGCCTTTTCTACCTGCTTAGCTACTTTAAGATCATCAGACACCACCACGCCTAGGTCCCGCCTCTTCTTTAGTGGACAAAAGTACTTCACCTCCTATACTATATTGCTCCCCTGGATTGCTGCAGCCCAAATGCATGACCTTACATTTTTTAACATTAAATCCCAGCTGCCAAATTCTAGACCATTCTTCAAGCTTAGCTAGATCCCTCCTCATGTTATCTACACCTTCCTGGGTGTCTACTCTATTGCAGATTTTGGTATCATCCGCAAAGAGGCAAACCTTACCTGACAGTCCTTCCGCTATATCACTAACAAAGATGTTAAAAAGAATCGGACCAAGGACAGATCCCTGTGGCACACCACTGGTAACTTCCTTCTCTTCAGAGTGAGCTCCATTTACCTGTACTCTTTGTTGCCTCCCACTCAACCAATTTCTAACCCAAGCAGTATCTTTAGGGTCTATCCATAGGGTGCTCAGTTTGTTTATAAGTCGCCTGTGAGGAACAGTCTCGAAGGCTTTACTGAAGAGAGCATATGGGACTCCGTAGCTTCCAGATGCCAGATGAAGTGACTTCAGAACCGGTGGAGGTTAGCCTATGAGAAGGCTTGAAGGGTCATGGATCCTACATTGATTTCAGATATCATCAAAGTCTCGGACGGAGGGTAGGAGTTGCATCTAAGTCTGAAAGAGGTGCCGAGTACAACTTGACCAAATACGGCAGTCTGATGGGAGTCCATGTCCAGACAATAATGGGCAGGGAAGGTATGGATGGAAGACCAAGTTGCTGCCTTGCAAATTTCTTCAATGGCTACAGAGCGTAGGTTTGTAATGAGGTTGGTTTTGGTGTGAACATTGTGAGCAGTGACATGCCCTTCCAGGGAGAGTCCTGCTTTGCCATAGGCAAATGGAATGCAGTCCACTATCCATCTGGAGAGCATTCGCTAAGATACAAATATATCCAGAAGACTAGAGACATAAGACATGCCATACATAAGATATGCCATACTGGGTCACACCACAATTCATCAAGCCCAGTATCCTGTTTCCAACAGTGGCCAATCTAAGTCAAAAGTACTAGCAGTTTCTCCAAAAGACATAGGTTCCACAATGCTTGTATTGGATCAAGCAGTGATATCCTGTGTCCCTTTTAATAATGGTTTATGGACCTTTCCTCCAGGAACTTGTCCAAACCTTTTTTAAACCCAGCTACACTAACAGCTTTTACTACATCCTCTGATAACAAATTTCAGAGTTTGATTACACGTTGAGTGAAAAAATATTTTCTCTTATTAGTCTTAAATAGATTACCCTTTAGCTTGCTTCATTGCATGTCCCCTAGTCTTTTTATATTCTGATGACATAAACAATCGATCTATGTTCCACTCCATTCGTTAATTTATAGACTTCTATCATATCTCCCCTCAGCCATCTCTTTACGAGGTTGAAGAGCCCTAACCTTTTTAGCCTCTCTTCATAAGAGTATCCTTCCATCCCCTTTACCATTTTGGGGGCTCTTCTCTGTACCTTTTCTAATAACGCTATATCTTTTTTCAGATACGGCGACCAGAACTGCACACAATATTCAAGGTGTGGTCGCACCACGGAGGAACGATACAGAGGCATTATAATATCCTTTGTTTTATTTTCCATTCCTTTCCTTATGATACCTAGCATTCTATTTACTCTCTTGGCCGCCGCTGCACACTGGATGGAGGGTTTTAACATGTTAATCCAGAATGACGCCTAAATCTTTTTCCTGGGGGGTGGTTCCCAATGTGGAACCTTGCATCATGTAACCATAATTTGAGTTGTTCTTTCCTAGGTGCATAACTTTGCACTTGTCCACATTAAATTTCATCTGCCATTTGGATGCCCAGTCTTCCAATTTATCAAGATCCCCTTGCAATTTTCCACAATCCTCTCGGGTTTTAACAACTTTAAATAGTTTTGTGTCATCTGCAAATTTGATAACCTCACTCGTTATTCCTTTTCCAGGTCATTTATGAATATGTTAAAAAGCAACGGACCCAGTACAGATCCCTGGGGTACTGCACTATTCACCCTTTTCCATTGGGAAAATTGGCCATTTAGCCCTACCCTCTGCTTTCTATCTTTTAACCAGTTCCTGATCCACAATAGTATATCACATCCTATCCCATGACTTTTTAGTTTTGCCAAAAGTCTCTGATGAGGGACCTTGTCAAAGGCTTTCTGAAAGTCCAGATACACTATATCAACTGACTCACCTTTGTCTACCTGTTTATTCACGCTTTTAAAAAATCATAACAGATTAGTAAGACAAGATCTTCCTTGTCTAAAGCCATGTTGGCTGTCTCCCATTAAGCCATGACTATCAAAGTGTTCACTAATTTTGTTCTTTATGATGGTTTCTACCATTTTTCCCGATACTGACATCAGGCTCACCGGTCTTTAGTTTCCTGGATCACCCCTGGAGCCCTTTTTAAAAAATGGTGTTACATTGGCGATCCTCCAATCTTCAGGTATTAGAGATGATTTTAATGATAGTTCACAGATTACTAATAGCAGGTCTGCAATCTCATATTTCAGTTCTTTCAACACCCTTGGATGTTGACAAATGAGATGAATGAGACAATGGTGAAGTTTTATGATGACCTTGAGTCCTTTCGAGATAAAAAGCTAATGCATGGGGGGCGGAGCCCGATGTCCAGCGGGATGGTCGCATATCGCTGAGGCTCCCGAGAGGCCTACTCAGAATCCTGAATTAACACCGGACAAACTTGAATTTCTGCTCTGATCTTGCCGGGGCATATTGGTGAGATGGCGGGGACCAAACCCACGCGCCTGGAATTTGGATCTCCAGCGGCTTCTCACGGTAAACGCTCCAAAACTGAACCCCCGTCCCCGCAGAAGGGGCTGGCTTTGCGCGAGGGCCCCCGAAATGCAGCAGGAAATCCTCGCAGAAATTAGAGGGGTTAAGGACCTCGTGCAGTCAAACGGTGAAGCACTTCGAGCGCTGAGGGAAGATCTTGGTGTACTGCAAGGCAGGCTAGAGGGGCTCTCTTCGCGTCAGGACAAAATGGAGAGTATATTAGACTCCCATGTGGTCCGGCTGTCCAAACTCGACAAAGTTGAACGTCAGGTGCGGGCCTTGCAGAAAGAAGTGGAAGATGGCAATAATAGAGCGCGCCGCAACAACCTACGACTCGTGGGTATACCGGAGGGAGCGGAATTGGGAGACCTGAAGGAGTTTTTAAGTAAAATCCTCCCTTCCCTGCTCCAAATCACCTTTACCAAAGAATTGGAGATCGATCGCGCTCATCGTGTACCCACAAACATAACGCTCAACAGGAAGACCCCGCGGCCTATCATCTTTCGACTTTTGAGATATCAACATGTGGAACAAATTCTCAGTGCCTCCCGGGCAAAGGGCCATATGGAGTTTGAGAGCCACAAGGTCTCCTTCTATCCTGACTTGGCTAAACCCACGGTCGACTGCCGAAAGCGCTTTCTGGAATTTCGGCCGAGGCTTCAACAACTACAAGCACGCTATGGCCTGATGTACCCGGCCAAGCTCCGAGTCACGCTTCACAATCAGACAAGAACATTTGAGGACCCTGATCTACTAGCGGAGTTTTTGGACTCTAAAGAAGCAGACTTGATGCGCTGACTTCCAGAATATTCCTGCCAGTACTCTCACATCCGCTGTACCTGCCATATTGGATTTACCGCAGCGCAGTGAAGAGTCTGTCGAGGGCGGTTTGTTGCCTTATTTTGACGATATCTGGGACCCGACTCCATCTACCCATAGTAGCCTCGACGAGTATCAGAGACAGTGTTTCTTATGGACTCTGGTGTTTCTCTTCTTTTATTATGTCTATATCTTCCTCTCTAGGGCCTCCTCCCGCAGATTCTGGGGGGGTTTTGCTTCTTCTCTAAGTTACTTTGGTACATACTTTTCAATATGGGTGTATTGGCCAGCATACTTGGTGCTTATGTCATTATTGTACAGATTCTGATTATGTTGTAAGTTTTCAAGCGCCCTTACCTAAAATGTCTATTATCGATTGATGGCACCATGTCAGATTTTCTCATTGAACGTACAAGGAATCAATAATCCGATAAAACGGAGGAAACTCCTAAGCTATCTAAGTCATGAAGCTGCGGACCTGATTTTCCTCCAAGAAACACATTTCAATTCGAAGGAAACTCTCAACCTCAATATTAAACCTTACATGGTGGCTGTCTATTCCCCAGCCGTTTCTAGGAAACGTGGGGTTGCCATATTGGATAGGAAATCTCTGCATGCTACTATTGTTGCGACTTGCTCAGATACAGCGGGTAGATGGCCCAGAGTTCACCTCAAGATAGGTAACTTTAAAGTTACATGTATATGCCTTCATGCTCCTAATGTGGATGACCCTGCCCTTTTGCTATTATTGCTCAGGTTGCGCAGGCCTCTGCTAATACTGCATTGATATTGGGGGGGATTTCAATTTAGTTCTTGATCCCCTGATTGACAAATAGCCGCCTAGGACAAGTGGTCCCCCCAAGAGTCACATCGCGCTTACCCCTGTGATCAAAGATATTGTTCTAGTCGATCTATGGAGGTTACTACACCCCAATGAGCTTGACTTTACCTTCTTCTCTTCCCCTCACAAATCCCAGTTTCGCATAGATTTCTTTCTAATATCAACACTGTTAGTTCCTCAGGTGGACGCAGTAAAGATTCACTCCCAGCATATTTCAGATCATGCTGCTATTTCTTTTCAATACCACACTACTGCACTTCAAGGGAATCCGGGGGCCTGGTTCTTTGATAGAGCCCTATTAACTCAGCCAGAGTTCCGGTTAGAAATTCGAGCAGCCATACATGATTACTTCCAGACCCTGGTATCCCAGGGGGATCTGGACACCCCAACAGCTCTTCTCTGCAGCTCGTTGGAAAACCTTTTCTGATTTATATAGGGAATTTGCGTTACTAGCGCAACATTACTTTCAATTGATGCAGCTTCCATGCTGCCTCAAAAGTGCTCCAACCATGCCGCCCTCTGTCCTTACTAAGGATGGGCTATTAGAACTAATTCACTCTATTAGTAGTACACATGGGATAGCCTCTAACTTTTATATACTATTATGTCAGGGTACAGATACTGCCACTTGTAGAGTCCAACAAGCCTGGGATCGCTAACCGCAAACCACATTAACCCCTGTGCATTGGAGCGTTTTCTGGAGCAAATTAGTGTGGGTTTCCCGATCTGCCTCAACTCTCGTCTTTTTGCACATAGCTGTTCTTATATTCCAGGAAAATAGCCAAATGGAACACAACTGCCAGGGACCAGTGTAGATCTTGCCATACTGATGTGGGAACCCTCGCTCATGTTCTTTATGAATGTCTTTAATTACAGGTTCACTGGGGGCGGGGCTGGGGTCGTATTTCACTTATCTTACACCTTCACGAGCCTCTTTCTTGGAAGACTGTGGGACTCCGCTCAGTGGCGGAGGTCCCCTCTCTTCCTAAGAAGGGTCGCTCTCTCCTGATTTCATGCTGGGTATAGCCATATGTTTAATCTCGAGGACTTGGAAGGATAGCTCTCGACTTACTGTCAATGAATAGTGGAACCTTGTCTGCTTATATAGTAAATATGAGCAGATATCTCGGAGAGCTATTTTCCATGCCCAAATTCATTCTCGCTTGTCTAAATGGCAGATGCTCAATGATCATGTACAATCTGCTTATTGCTTCGACATGTCTGTTTAATGTACACTCATCATATTTCAGATCGCAGTTAGGTTTTGTAACACAATAATGTCAGTACACGCCCGCTTCGAGAATGATTTAGTTTTCTAGAGAAGAAGCAGGGGGGAGGGGGGTGGCAGGGGTTTACTTTGGTGTATGTATCACATGTCATGTATGTATTGTCTTTTAGTTGTATGTCTTCCTTTCCTTTGTTGTTGTAAAACGAAAATAAAGAATTAAAAAAAAAAAAAAGCTAATGCATACTTGCAGTCAAGAGTGTGCAGAGTTGCTTCTGCTGGAGATGCATGTGATTTAGGAAAGAAGACTGGAAGGTTAATCGACTGGTTTAAATGAAAATGAGACACCACGTTTGGCATAAAGGGTGTCCGAAGGATGACTGTCATGGTGGAACCGGGTATAGCAGGGGTTCACAACCAGAGCATGAAGCTCACTTATGCATCTAGCTGAAGTGAAGGCAATTAGGAAGATTACCTTCCAAAACAGGAACTTTAGGGAGGTCGTGGCCAACGGTTCAAAGGGCGGCTTTAGCAGCTGTGCTAGAACGACATTGAGGTCCAAAACCACCAGAGGTGGCTTGATAGGTGGTCTGGATAGCAGCAAACCTCTCATGAAAAGCGTTACTAGTGGATGTGAGGAGATGGGCTGTCCATCCAGTGGGTGGTAGAGGCCGCAATGGTACTGAGGTGAACTCTCACCAAGTTGGTCTTTAGACCTGCCGAGGACAAGTGGAGAGATACTGGAGGAGCGACTCCACTGGAGCAAAAAAGGGATTGAGACCTTTCTGGGAACACAAGACAGAGTATCTATGCCACTTAAAAGCGTATGAACATCTGGTGGAGGTCTTTCTAGAAGACAAAAGGATCTCCTTAATCTCTTGGGAAGGTCAATGCCTTGTAATTCTATGCTCTCAGCAGCCAAGCTGCGAGGTGGAGAGACTGTGGATTGGGATGGAGCATTGAGCCGTCATCCTGGGAGAGGAGATCAGGCACAGATCCCAATCATAGAGACTCAGTCAGGCTTAGTAGCAATGGAAATCACGGTTGCCGCGGATAGTGAGGGGCTATGAGAATCATGTCGGATTGAAGCTTGAAAAGTGTCCCGGAGACAGCCCGAGACCTGCGTCCACTGTGGAGCAAGAGTCCATTGGGCTGTGTGCATACGTAATCGGGCATATGGAATGACATGTACTGTAGGGGCAATGTGCCCGAGGAGCTGCAGCATTTCACGGGCGGTCAGATGGTCCCGTTGAAGCATCTGGGATACTAGCTTGATTAGACAGGTACACTGGAGCTGGGGCAAAAACACCCTGGACTGTTGGGTTCCAGTAGGGCTCTGATGAGCCATACCTTTTCAATTGGAGCGAGCTGGGATTTCGGGAAGTTTACTACAAATCCCAAGTGTTGCAGTACCGTGATAGTACGATGTAAGGAAAGCTGTCGTTCCTGGGAGGGTTCTGCTTTTATGAGCCAGTCGTCTATGTAAGGGAAGATGAATATCCCCAGAGATCGTAGGTATGTGACTATGACCGCCATGCACTTTGTGAAGACTCTTGGGGCAGAGGCAAGTCCCAAGGGAAGGATTCTGTACTGATAATGTTTGAAGGATAGATATTTCCAGTATCCTGAATGGATGATTATATGTGTGTACGCTTCTTTTAGATCTAGAGAACAGAGCTAATCCTGACTCTGGAGGTAGAGTAGAGTCCCGAGAGAGATTATGTTGACCTTTTCACGGACTAGAAACTTGTTGAGGTTTCTGAGGTCCAGAATGGGCCTGTATCCTCTGGTCTTTATCTTTATTCCCAAATTTGATATACCGCTTTGGTCAAAACATATAAGCGGTTTACAATAATAAAAAGACTACGCTCCCTAACTATAGGAAAAAGAACACCATAATAAAATAGGAAAGAGGGAAAAAGGACAGTGCAGACATACAGTAAAATACAACAGACACAACAATACGAAACTCAGGAAGGGATGGTAGTGGACAGGTCGAAAGCTTGTTGGAATAAATGGGTTTTCAATAGTTCCTTGAACTTTGAATAAGAGGGTTCTAGACGGAGGGAAGTAGGAAGGGCGTTCCAAAGAACAGGGCTGAGAAAAAAGAAAGCTGAGTGATGGGTTTGTTCTAGATGAGCCTGGGATGGTGATGGCAGGGACAAACGATTAGCATGCAAGGAACAAAGGTGATGGTAAGGTGTATGGAGGGAAATGAGGTTACATAAGTACAATGGGGTGGATGTATGGATAGCTCTGTGTGTCAAAATGAGAAATTTATATTGAAACCGGAAACGAAGAGGTAACCAGTGAAGATGATAGAGAATAGGGGAGACATGGTCAAAATGACGAGCAAATGTAATAAGGCGAGCAGCGGTGTTCTGTATGAGTTGGAGACACTGCAACTGATAAGCTGGCAAATTAGCCAGGAAGATATTACAATAGTCAAGTCTGCTAGTGACCAATGCCAACACTAAAGTAATCAAGGAACTAGCGGGAAGAAGGGAACGAAGAGCTCTGATTTGACGTAGTGCTGCGAAAGAATGGCGTGTAAGAGTAGAGATATGACCATGAAAGGAAAGAGATGAATCTAAGATCACTCCTAGATAGCGGAAGGAGGTGACAAGAGGGATCGGAGTCTGATCAATCAAGGGTGTTACTGTTGGACAGGAGACACTCAGAGAAACCCACATTGCAGTGGATTTAGAGGGATTTAAGTGCAAGAAATTAGAAGATAGCCAAGAAGCAACATGAGAGAGACATTGGTTAAACTGAGAAATGTCCAACTGGGCAGGTGAAGTGTGAAAGAGAAAAATGATGTCATCAGCATATATATAAGTAGAAACTGGGAACTGTTGGATCAGGAGTGGAAGTGGAGAAAGAAAAATGTTAAACAACAGAGCCCTGCGGGACTCCACAGGGAAGAGACAAGGAAGAGGAGGACTGATTATTGGAATGTACAGTAAAAGAACGGGCTGTGAGGAAGGAACGAAACCAGTCCCACACAGTACCACGTACACCAGAATCATACAGACGGGAAAGGAGAGTTTGATGGTCTACTAAGTGACACAATAAGAGTGACGTCTCCTCAATCATGAGCAACGTGAATCTCATTTAGCAAGGCCAGAAGAACGGTCTCGGTGCTATGCCCCGGACGAAAACCCGCTTGCCGGGGGTGGAGAGTGTTAGTTGCTTCAACATGCGAACTGAGTTGTAAAAAAGCAAAATGTTCAAGCAGTTTGGCCAAGAAAGGGAGATTTGATATAGGCCGCCAATGGGCAGGTACAGAGGGATCCAAAGAAGGCTGTTTTAAGAGAGGGTGAACTATAGCGGATTTCCACACAGAAGGAAAAACGCCCGTAGATAAGCTAGTATTAATAATTGTAACCATAACAGGGACAAGTTCTAAGGAAGGCTTGGCCAACCAGTGTGATGGAATAGGGTCCAACCAGCAAGTTGTCTTCTTTGGAATAAGAAAGTATGGAGAGTAGAAACACATTCCTTTCTGGAATGTCGGGACATTCCTTTCTGGAATGTCGGGACATTTTCTATGGCGTCCTGAGACAGAAGAGAAGACACCTCATCCGCTAGGAGAGCAGTGAGTGGAGGTTGTGTTTGAAATTCCCACGTGAAAGTGGAGGGGGCAGAGCTTGCAGATGAAGTCTGTACTCCGCCTGGACTATGGTTAGTGTCCACTGCTCTGAAGTGATGAGGTGCCATCTGTGGGCGTAGTGACACAGTCTGCCTGCCATGTGAAGGGGGTGGGGGGTCCTCCAAAGGCAGGGTGGCAATGCTCTCTAGAAAAGAGTCAAAAACCAGGCGCAGACTGTGGCTACAGAGCTGGTTGAGGTTTAGCCACCTGTGGCTTCTTCTGCTGCTTAGGAGGCTGTTTCCTATTCTGTGGGGCTTGATCTTGGTACTAAGAAGAAGGAGGATAAAAAGAGTAGAATCTCTTGTTCTTATTGTAGAAAGACTTTGTTGCAGCTGCCTTTTTTCTAGTAGGGTCAACTGTTGTTCTAGACAGTCTCTTTAGAGTAGTGGTTTCTGACTCTGAGAGGCCTTATCTTGCCAGTCTTTGCCAAAGAGGTTTTCACCACTGCAATGTGGGTTTCTCTGAGTGGCTCCTGTCCAACAGTAGCACCCTTGATTGATCAGACTCCGATCCCTCTTGTCACCTCCTTCCGCTATCTAGGAGTGATCTTAGATTCATCTCTTTCCTTTCATGGTCATATCTCTACTCTTACACGCCATTCTTTCGCAGCACTACGTCGAATCAGAGCTCTTCGTTCCCTTCTTCCCGCTAGTTCCTTGATTACTTTAGTGTTGGCATTAGTCACTAGCAGACTTGACTATTGTAATATCTTCCTGGCTAATTTGCCAGCTTATCAGTTGCAGTGTCTCCAACTCATACAGAACACCGCTGCTCGCCTTATTACATTTGCTCGTCATTTTGACCATGTCTCCCCTATTCTCTATCATCTTCACTGGTTACCTCTTCGTTTCCGGTTTCAATATAAATGTCTCATTTTGACACACAGAGCTATCCATACAAGGTATGTTGCCCAGCTTATCTTGAACCCACTGTTCAAGATCTGAGGCTTGAAGCCATGCAATTCTGCGGGCACCAATGCATATTGCTGAGGCCCTGCTTGTGCATTCTGAAACACTGGCTAATATGCAAAAGGATTTGTAGATAGTGTAAAGTTAATTTGTATATAGTTTCCCCGGTTACATCCATGTTCACTGCCCCGTTCATTGTAAACTCAATGTTGCTTGTTGCATTGTAGTATGTTCTGTTCAATGTACACTGCACTGATCCTAATAGCGCAGTATAGAAGAAATGTAAATAAATAAATAATAATAATTTCACCATTTTGCTTTGGAACAGGTACATCGATGATGTGTTCTTGCTATGGAAGGGTAGTCAGTCTGCATTTAACCAGTTTCTTGAATGACTTAATTTATGTGACTGCAATTTGCAATTTGAGATGGATGTGAGCGAGTTTGAAATTCCCTTTCTTGATATTCTGATTCAAAAGTCCGATAGAGGTTTTCACACGACAATTTACTGGAAGCCTACGGATAAAAACAAATTGCTGCATTATGACAGCTGCCACGAGAAGAGCCTTAATCTCCCTGTGAGTCAGTTTTTAAGATTAAGGAGGCTTTGTTCATCTAGGAGCGGTTTGAGGCACAAGCCATGGACATTAAGGCACGGTTTAAGGAGAAGGGTTATCCGATGAGGTGTATGCAACATGCATACTATAGAATACAGAGTTCTGATTGGATTCTGTTGCTTTCTCAGACCAAGAAAACTGATTCGGGTTGTATGGTTTGCACCCTATGTTTTTTGATTCTGGCCAAGGGTATTAAAAGGATTCTGAGGAGACATTGGCCAGTTCTTCAAGCCCTTGGATGTTTTAAGGACAAAGATCTTCTGGTTGCACATGCCTGCAGGCGTAACCTTCACAACGCACTTGTCCCTTCTGCTTTGTCTTAGAGTACCACGGTTGTGTAAGCCTCTGGGAATTTTCAGTGTGGCAGCTGTTCTTTTTCTCGTTTGATTATGCAGACTGACTCCTTCCTGTGCATACACACTGAATGTAGGTTTAAGATACAGGCATTATCCAGTGCCCATGTAATTTATTGTATATTGGGAAAACCAAAAGAATTTAGGACACGTCTGGCTGAACACAAGAGTTGCATTTTAAGAGACGTGTCCTTACGGCGCCCCTGGTTGAACACTGCGTCCAGCTACAACATGATTTTGAGTGTTTGAAGGTCTGTGTTCTTAAGGTGGTATCCCTCTCCCTGGAGAGGGGGGGAGGGATGGCATTGACCGACTCTTACTGAGAGAGGAACAGCGACTGATTTTTCAGTTGGAGATCTTACACCCCAAAGGTTTGAATCTCAAGCAAGATTTGTAGGTTTTTTTGTTATTTTTTCTGGGGGGGATACCACTTTGGTTCTACTGATTTTATCTGTTTTTATTTTTTAAGTTTTATTTTTCATCATGTTTTTTTTGTATGGTTTAGTTTTGTGTTCTTGGTTTTACCCACCTTGAGCTTTTTTTTTTGCCTAGAGTTGATGGTATTCCCCCCTTTTTTTTTAAATGCTCTGTTTTAAAAATGAGTGGCTTTTTTAGGAAATTTGCAGACTTTTTAATTTGCATGTGCAAAGTGAGTTGTGCAAGCCTTGATTTCGATGACACGGTCAATCAAGCTGCTTCTTTGTGGGAAGGCTGTTTTAAAAGCAGCCTGCTGCCCAATACAGCTTTCTACACTGATGGTATGCTGGGCATGTGCTTGGGTAAGTTTTCTGGCATTTCTTTGTAGTTTTTTGGCAGCTTTTTTGCTAATTTTGGTCTTTGTTATTGTTTTTTATTCTATTTACAGCAATGCATTAGGGCTGTACACCCTTCAGCACTAGGGATCGTGGTGCATTTTGATGTTAGCCTGGGGTTTTAAAGCTTTTTAGTGTTTAAAGTATTCTTAATGTTGCTACCTTTTTTGTACAAAAATGTCTCTTTGCTATTTTAGTGAGTAGCCATTGGATGCTGGTGATAGCTTTTAGCTATGTGCTGACATCAGGTAGTTTTTTATAGCAGATATGGATAAAGCTGTTTGCCTTAAGCATTCAGCTTGATTTTTGATTATAATGGAGTTGATTTTAGTAGCTATGGGATTTTTTTATAGTTACCCTGTGTTGAGCCATATACTTTCTTCTTTTTGTGTTCCCCTAGTTTTTATGAATTTGTGACAGAGGTCTGAGTTTCTGCAACCTCCATTTTAGCTGTTTATTTCTCAGTTCTATGTGGCTATTCTGGGTGCGATACTAGTAAGTGGCACTTTTTTTATGTTCACTTTTATTTTTACTTTTATTCCGACATTTAATAATGGGTCAATGTAAGGGTCTTTTTCTCTCTTTGTTTTATAGGTATAAAGTAGCAGTTTAGGTTCTGCTCTCAGAGGAGTGGCATTGTTGCCTCCAGGAGGTGGGTGTATTTGTACAACCAGTGGGACACTGTGATACCTGGTTACACACTATATCATAATGATAAGAGCTGATCAAATTGGTGGAGGGGTTGCACTCTGTGTTAGAAAGGACATTGAGTCAGAATGGATTTAAGTTTTGCAGGAAACAAAATTTGCTGTAGAATCTCTATGGATTGAAATTCTATGTAAAAAGGGAAAGGCGATGGCGGTTAGTGTGTACTATCGACCGCCTGGCCAGAATGGACAAATGGATGATGAAATGCTCAAAGAAATCAAAGAAGCTAACAAAAGTTACAGCACAGTAATAATAATGGGTGATTTCAATTACCCTGGTACTGACTGGGTCAGTGTCACGGCAGGACATGCTAGGGAGATAAAGTTTCTAGATGAAATAAATGACTGCTTCTTAGAGCAGCTGGTTCATGAACTGACCAGAGGGGAAAGCCATATTGGACCTAGTCCTTAGTGGAACACCAGATCTGGTGCAATAGATAAGGGTGTTGGGGCCACTTGGCAATAGTGATCATAGCATGATCGCGTTTGATTTAATTAATGGAGGAGGGATGGTAAGGAAAGCACAGTTCCTTACCTGTAACAGGTGATCTCTGGGAACAACAGGAATAAGTCTTCACATATGGGTACGTCGGTACTGACGGAGCCTGGCGGGAATGCTCCCCAGTGTCCAAAAAGAAAGCCTTTGGGAGCATCCCACACGCATGCGTGCTGCCTTTCCGCCCATTCACTTCCCTCTCATCAGTTGGGTTTGTAGCTGAGACCAAAGGAGGGAAGTAGACAAATTAGAGAGAGAGAGAGAGAGAGAGAACAACTCCTAGGGGAGGTGGGTGGGTTGTGAAGACTTATTCCTGCTGTTCCCAGAGATCACCTGTTACAGGTAAGTAACTGTGCTATCTCCAGGAACAAGCAGGAATGAGTCTTCACATATGGGGACTCACAAGCTAGAGATGCCTAGAGGAGGTCCCAGCATGTTGCAAATCTAATAGATGGGCCAATCTATTTCCCAGAACCTCAGGCATCCAAGGGATGGAGGGTAGGAGTTGAATTAAAAGGGATGTGCTGTGGAACAGCTTGACTAAACAAGGCGTCTAGAGGGGAGTCCTTGTGTAGATAATAAATGTTAGTAAAAATTGAATTCCAATTTTCTAATGTGGACCTCACTCAAAAGTATTGCGAAAATATTTGTTGAGGGTAATATGGTCTGGTGCTAAGAGCCAGTACATTATCCCCAAAGAAATTACCTCACTGTGAAGTAGAGGAAAATAAAATTTGCAATACAGAGAGAGGTCAGAAGCCTTAATGGCTAGAACTAATCCCAGAAGAAAAAACTGGGGGAGTTTAATGAGGTTGGACTTTGGAGGAGAAGCAAAAGCTTCTGTAGGCCAAAGTTTGAAGCTCTTTGTCCTTGGAGCGGAATAAGGCTCTAGGAAAGAGAGGAGGTAAATCCGACTGGTTTGCAGAAAAAGAGTAGTTACTCACCTGTAACAGGTGTTCTCCAAGAGCAGCAGGAATCAGTCCTCACATATGGGTGACATCGACGTCGATGGAGCCCTTGCGGAGCATTTCCCCAGCTTTCTATGAAAGCCTTTGGGAATACTGCACGCATGCGCGGTCCCCTTTCCGCCTAAAGGTGCCATCTTGCTCAGTCAAATGACATAGCTAAAAAACAGCACACAAAAATGCAAAATAAACTATATACAACTGCAACTCCCAGGGGAGGAGGGAGGGGTGTGAGGACTGATTCCTGCTGCTCCTGGAGAACACCTGTTACAGGTGAGTAACTACTCTTTCTCCAGGACCAAGCAGGAAGTCAGTCCTCACATATGGGTGACTCCCTAGCTCTGGGCTACCAAGGAACCCAGGCTGAACAAGAGAACTCCCTCTAGTCCCAGCATCAAAGAAAGGCTTTTCACTGAAAGAACCTCCACCGGTAGCACAACGGAGGGCTGGAGGGCAGGAGTTGCTTAAACCTCGAAGAGATTCCAGAGTACTGCTGGCCAAAAGCACTGTCCCTACGGGACTCCCACTCCAGGCAGTAATGGGCTGCAAAAGTCTGGCTTGAGGACCAAGTTGCAGCCCTGCAGATGTCTGCCAATGGTACAGAGCAGAGATGAGCTACTGAGGCAGCCATAGCCCGACCCTGCAAGGGAAGGTCAGCCGCCCTGTAAGCCCAGGTGATACAGTCAGCCACCCAAATGGACAAGGTACGCTTGGACACAGCTAACCCCAAATTATTAGGGTCAAAAGAGATGAAGAGCTGAGTAGCCCTTCTATGTCCCTGCATACAGTCAAGGTAGAAGGATAAGGCCCTCCTACAGTCCAGGGTATGCAGAACCGTTTCAGCCTGGCTTGCATGAGGCCTAGGGAAGAATGTCGGAAGAACCACCTCCTGGTTGAGGTGGAAAGAGGAGACAACTTTAGGGAGGAACTTTGGATGAGTCCTAAGGACTACCCTGTTCCTATAGAATCGTGTGTAAGGTCTGTCACAGACCAGGGCCTGAAGCTCACTCACTCGTCTGGCCAAGGTTAAGGCTACCAGGAAGAGTGTCTTCCAGAAAAGGAAGCGGAGAGGACAAGTAGCCATCGGCTCAAAAGGTGGGCGAGTCAGTTGTTGCAAGATCACATTCAACTCCAACTCAGGGGCTGGAGGACGGACAGGAGGCTTGAGCAAGAGCAAATCTCTGAGAAACCGGGACACCAAAGGGGTGAACCGACAGAGAGTGTCCCTCCACCAGTGAGTGGTGAGCTGCTAGAGCTGAGAGGTGGACCCGAACAGAATTGGACTTAAGGCCCTGATCGGATAAGTGCAGCAGGTACTGAAGCACCACTGGTACAGCACAGGAGAAAGGATCCTCTGTACACAACTGACACCACACAGAAAACCTTTTCCATTTCAGGGCATAGGTTTTTCTAGTGGACTGCTTCCTAGAGGCCAGGACGACCTCTTCAACCTCTGGAGGTAGGCCCCAAGGAGCCAAAACTACCCTTGCAGCTTCCAGGCCATCAAATTGAGAGATTTGAGATTGGGGTGCAGAAGAGACCCTTGGTCCTGAGAGAGAAGGTTGGGCTGCAACCCCAGAGGTAGTGGAGTGTCCACTGCTAGTTGAAGCAGAAGTGGGAACCAAGGTTGCCTCGGCCACCTGGGGGCTACCAGAAGGACCGAGGCCTTGTCCTGGAGAATCTTGAACAGGGTTCGGGCCACCAGAGGCGTGGGAGGAAACGCATACAGGAGGCCCTGGGACCAGGAAATTAGAAAAGCATCCGCTGCTAGCCTCAGAGGATGCGGTTGCCTGGAGCAGAACCTGGGCAGCTGTCTGTTCAGGGGACTGGCAAATAGATCTATGGATGGAAGTCCCCATCTCAGGAAAATCTGCTGAACCACCAAGGGATGGAGTTGCCATTCGTGTGGCTGCAGAATCCTGCTCAACCTGTCTGCCAGGTAATTTTCCTGGCCAGGAAGATAAACCGCCCTGAGCAACATGTTGTGCCTGAGCACAAACAAGCAAAGGCCCTGCGCCTCCTGACAAAGGAGCCTGGACCCAGTGCCGCCCTGTTTGTTCACATAAAACATGGCTACCTGATTGTCTGTTTGTACTAAGACAGACTGGTGGGCCAGGGTTTGAGAGAAAGTCTTGAGGGCTAAGCGAATAGCCCGCAGTTCCAGTAGATTGATTTGCTTCTTGGCCTCCCAGGGAGACCACAGGCCCTGGGTGCACTTGCCCAGACAGTGTGCTCCCCAGCCCTGCAGGGAGGCATCGGTGGTCAACACCGCTGTGAACTCCGGTGGCTGAAAAGGCATTCCTTTCAGTAAGTTGGGGGGATGCAGCCACCAACGTAGGGAGTGCAGGAATGGTCTGGACACCCTTACTCTGTCGCTGAGGCTCCCTGTGGCCTGCGACCACTGAGTTCTGAGGCACCATTGTGCAGGCCTCATATGAAGCCTGGCATGGGGAGTCACATGTACTGTCGAAGCCATGTGGCCAAGAAGCCTCAGGCAGAGCCTGGCGGAGACCAGTGACCTGCTGAGAAACTGGTTTGCCAAGGTTATCAGTCTTTGGGCTCTGTCCTCTGGCAAGAATGCTTTTGCCTGCAGAGAGTCTAGCCTTGCTCCTATGAACTCCAAGTTTTGGGAGGGGAGCAAAGTGGACTTTGTGAAGTTTATGACAAACCCCAGGTGCTGAAGTAGAGAAATCGTTCGGAGGGTGGCTTGCCTGGCCTCCTGGCACGTCTGACCCCTGATGAGCCAGTCGTCCAGATAGGGGAAGACAAAGATACCCTGATTCCTTAAGTAGGCCGCCACCACTGCCAGGCATTTGGTAAAGACCCTGGGGGCGGAGGTGAGGCCAAATGGCAGCACTCTGTACTGATAATGGTTTCCTCCCACAATGAACCTGAGGTACTTTCTGTGGTCTGGATGAATGAGGATGTGAGTGTACGCATCCTTTAGATCTAAAGAGCATAGCCAATCTCCCTGCTGGAGGTAGGGCAGATGTGTTCCAAGAGTAAGCATCTTGAACTTCTCCTTCTCTAAGAACTTGTTGAGATTTCTGAGGTCGAGAATAGTCCTGAGGTCCCCTGTTCTCTTTGGTACTAGGAAGTTCCTGGAGTAGAAACCGTGACCTTGTAGGTGGAGATGCACAGGCTCCACTGCTTTCTCTCGCAACAGACCCTGGAGCTCCTGCAGGAGGAGGGCTGTATGGAGAAGAGGCCTTGGAGGCTCTCCTGGAACGTAGGGAGGAGGCAACTGATGAAAATGAAGCATTTAGCACTTGTGGACGATGCTTAGGACCCAATTGTCTCCTGTAATGTGTGGCCACCGGTGGGCAAACAGGGCTAGTCGACCTCCTGTACAGGGATGGGACAGCAGAGACGGAGAGGCTATGCCTTGGGAGTCAAAACCCCCACCCTGCTGAGTGGGAGCAGGAGCCGGAGGCTTGGGGGCCTTCTGCCTACGGGGCCCATGGCCCTGCCCCTTGGCCTGCTGACCCTGTGGGGGAGCGGGGAATGCCTGGTAAGGTGGGAACTGTTTGTAGGCAGTTGCCTTCCTCAGGTAAAAGGACTTCTTACCTGAGTCCTTCTTCTTATGTGAAGGGGCAGAAGTCTTTCTAGACAACCTTGTCCTCGTGAGGTGCTCGGTTTCGAGCTCAGCAGCCTTCTCGGCCATGGGCTTGCCAAAAAGGTTCTCACCTCGACAAGGGACATCGACCAACTTGTCCTGAACCCATGTCTCGAGGTCCAATGGCTGCAGCCATGCCTGGCGTCGAGCCGCGATGCCGGCTGCCGCAACACGGGCCAAGGCCTCGAAGCCATCGTAGGCGGCTCGGGACATGAACTTAGAGCATTCCCGGATCCCCGAAGACAAGGACTTGAACCTCTGCAAAGATTCCCCGGAGAGTCCAGCAGAGCACCCGGCAAGTTCCTTTGCCAGGTCCCGCAGGTACATGCCCATGTACAGCTGGTAAGACTGGACATGGCAAGCAAGCATCGAGCCCTGGAAGCACTTTCTACCAAACGCATCCAGGTTCCGGGCCTCCCGGCCGGGGGGCACCGCAGAGTACATCTTCTGGATTTTCAGACGATGCATGGCCGATTCCACCACCATGGAATGGTGAGGTAGCTGCGCCTTCTGAAAACCAGGGCTCTTACGGAGTCGATAAATGGAATCGACCCGCTTGCTTAGAACCGGTGCCAAGGCCGGTGCCTTCCACATCCGGAAGAGGAGCTGTTCCAGCATCGGAGGAACCAGCACAGTAAAGGCCTCCTTCGGAGGAGAGTCATACTGGAGGGCCTCGAGCTCTTCGGCTCCTCCTTGGGGTCCGCCGGAATCGCCAAAGCAGTGGCCATATCCCTAACGAACTCCGAGAACCGGGTATCCTCCGGAGGGGACCTACTCCGGGGCTCAGACTGCGGTGAGTCCGATGGGACGCACCGAGTCTTGTAGGTATCGGGGGACTCCTCATCCTCTGTCTCCCAGGCGGACTCGTCCAAAGAGGAGTCGGGCTCCGACCGCGCGGGGCCCGGCAGCACCCGCACTGACGCTGGAGGCACCGGCATCGACGCCCTCGGTCCAGACCGGGAGGTCGAGGGTGACCGTGACCGAGGACGACCTCGAGCCTTCATGGTCTCGAGTTTCGGCTCAGTCTCCGGAGTCGTCTTCGACGTCGATGTCCCGGTGGTTGGGGCAGATGCGCCAGCGAGGCTGGCCATCAGCACCTGCTGCTGATCCATGAAAGCAGACAGTCTGCACTCCAAGGCTGTCAGCCTGAGACCCAGCTCAGGAGACTCAGCAGCCACCGACTCGGGCCCCGGCGGCACCGGGCCCGACGTCGGCTCCCTGGGGGGAGAGTCCTCGAGGACATCAGGACTTACGTGTCCAGCAGACTCCGGCTCCACCTGAGGTACTTTTGACGGCTTCTCCTGTTCCACGGGCCCGGGACGGCGGTCGGGGGTCTGAGACCTAGCCCTCGATGAGCCAGGGACCTCCTCCGACGCCGCCCTCGCGAGCCGCTTCTTTCTCTTTCGCTCCCGCTAGGGGGACCCCCTCTCCGAGGAACCCCGACGATGCTTAGGGTCAGATTCCCGAGACGTCGAGGCCTCAGACAAGGTCCGGGCCCGGCCAGAGGCCGAATCCGAGAAAAGCCTTTCCTTTTGGTGCTGACGACTTCGCAGTGCCTTAGTGGACATTTTCCCACACGGTCCACAGATCTTAGGATCATGGTCAGGACCGAGGCACCGAAGGCAGCAGTCGTGTGTGTCGGTGAGAGACATTAGTTTCTTGAACCGATCACACTTCTTAAAACCACTGGAAGCCATCGGGGAAAAAAGAGACCCCACGAGGTCAAAGGACCGGCCTTCCAGGGAAAAAGAAAAAAAGGGCGCGAACGCCAGCCACGAAGGGCAAAAATCGAAAAATAAGATCGGGCTCGATACCGGTGTACCGAACCCGGCGAGAAGGGGAACCGGCGTCAAACCGGAGAAAAAACCGCGAAGAAATCGCAGGGATCCGAAGAAAAATCTAACTGTTTTCCGGGTGAACTAGGACAAACGTCCGACGGGCTCCACGGAAAAAGAGAGACTGAGCAAGATGGCACCTTTAGGCAGGAAGGGGACCGCGCATGCGTGCAGTATTCCCAAAGGCTTTCATAGAAAGCTGGGGAAATGCTCTGCGAGGGCTCCATCGACGTCAATGTCACCCATATGTGGAGAAAGGATGGGTCTTTAAGACCCCTCTATGGAGGTGAAAGAAAGAAACATTTGTAGTAGGCGGTGTAGCCTCCAATTTCTTGAAGACCAGTAATGTCTTCCCTAAGTGATGTCACTTAGGATAATGACTTTACATGAAGAGCTTCAGATGTACCATAACCGGAAGGTTACGGTAAAATAAGGTAGTTTCTAATTCCTATAGAAATTGGTTGTCCATTAAAACGCTATGGTATGCTGGAACAGCATTAATATGGACAGTAACAAATCTTTCAGAGTCAGATATATGTGTTTATATAAATATATATATATATATATATAGAGAGAGAGAGAGATATTTTCACTTAATAACAAGAAGGGATAAGACCTGCTTGAGAATATGGATAGAGAACCCCTTACTGGTTACACGTGGAAGAACCATGAAGAAGGTTACATGGAAACCAGTGGAATGTTCCTAGTCAGAAGGAGAGGTCTAGATTTCTTTAAAAATTCTAGACTTTGAATAACCAGAAATGGAGACCTACGTGAAGGGGTGCAGAGGAGATCCTTAGTCTTAAGACAACAAGTCTGGATCCTTCTATAACTTCAGTGTGGAGAAAAAGACGCAGTATAAGGAGATAGCATGTTTGCCCCTCTATGAGGGCAATATGAGTATCATGCATTCTTTGTTCAGCATAAGCTCCAATGAAGTATTGGGAATTAGAAGGAATGCATTAGACAAGGACCAACTGCAGTGAAAAGGAAAGCATCCCTGTTGCAAGAGTTCCACTGGAGATGTGGAACAACTCAGGGAATTAAGCAATTTTTTATGCTTTCACGTGGTCTAAGCCCTGGTTCGTTTTCCTTAAAAGGAAATTTTAAGGAAGATGGTAAGAATAGGAAAAAACCAGTCATGTGGGAGCATGACTGGGCAAGGCCTTTTTAACCATCTGGAAGTTACCCACCAGGAATGGTTCTGACGCTCTCTGGCAAAGGCTCACAGTCATAGAGCTTTCTTGTATAATTGCAGAGAGCAAGTTATAAGTTGCTTAGGTGAGATCTGGCTGTTTAATTGCCAGTGTGCAACCTAATCTATTCTGTTGGTGCCAGAAAAAAATTGAAGATGGCTAAGAATAGTAGACAGGCCGGTTTGCCTGCAAAGATAAATTGCCCAGGTAGGTTTTGGAGCCTGTCCTGGAATTATTTGTTATTAAGGCAGCAGAAAAGTTAGGTCCCATAGATTGGAAAAGGACCGAGAGACATAATTAGGAGTGGCAAAACTCAATTATGGTCTGATAGCTGTCTTAAAAGAAAATATTTGAGAAGATTGCAAAGGGGAAGAAAACTCTGTATGGTGTGACATAGTGGGTCCTTCTAGCCCGTTTAATGAAGCTAAAAAGCCAGGAACAAAAGTAGAGCTGAGCTGTAAACAGAAGCACATGGCTCCTGGTTACCGTGGGAACCAGGCACAGAGGCAAGAGAAACGCCGGTGCTATCAGTCAAGGGGTGAATCACAAGATAATGCAGGACACCTGTTAGGGGGTGGAGTTGAGCACGGCCCCAGAATTCACCCTATTAAAGAAACTGCAGTGGAGCTTATGGAGGTAGGCAGAGAAGGAGGTAATGAAGAGTTGGCTGAAGAAGCAGGAAGTGAGGCATACGAGCTGGAGAGAGAAGCTATTGAGAGCTACACTGAAGACAGCTATGCCCAGAGTAAGCCAGAGTCTCTATGGAAAGGAGAGACAGATTCCTTCTTGAGGAGAAAGAAAGAAACCCCGAGGACAGGATACAACAAGGGCAAAGGAGATTGTCTGCAATATCCTGGGGAGCACGGGAGAGACAGAAAGCCTAGGAGGCAAGTGAAATGCTATGAGCAGGGCTTAGGTTGGGAACCTACAGCTATTCAAAAGCACCAGAGAAAACCTCCACCAGTAAGGCTGAAAGGTAAGCCAAAAGGCTTGGATATAATTAATTATTACCGTGACTGTTTGTACCCAGAAGGGTGGTGCTGGGAAAAGAATACTGGGCCTGATAGTCTGTGTGAAAGCCAGTATTTGACCCAAGCATATCGTGTAAAGCCTGGAGCAGTAAGAAAGGGCGTGGCACCAGCAGTGCCGGTTCAAACATTTCCTTATGAGCAGGAGGAATTGATGGACTGTGAACCAGAGTGTATTGATACTGGAGAAGATATAGATATAATGGACTGTACATTATCTCTGGCCAATGGAATAGTTTCATTGCGTTGAAAACCTGCTTGAAAAGAGAGTACAGCACAGATAGCACGTGGAAACAGAGAGCTGTGAGGAAACAGCGTGGTTTGTTTGAATGTTTGTTTTCACCTTGGTTAATGCTGAAGAAAGCCTTTTTCTGTTAAGGAACTTTTGTTTGTCCAAATACCAGTAAATACCTGGATTGTGTTTTCTGTTCATGGTAAAATCCACCCCGGGAGGGGAAATAAAATCCTTTGGTTGCTTAACCACTTTTTCCACAACTGCTCCTTATTGATTGAGTGAAAAGACTACATTTCCCAAGGGGCATTGCTCCAGGATCTGTGAAATAGCTTTTTCAATAGGGAAAAACCCACTCCCTTAACCTCAACTCGGGGGTTTAAGGAGAGCTGGTGACAAATGGCGTAGTAGTTTGGATTTTTGCCTGGATTGGAGGACACCACAAGGACGGAGGTTCCTGCAGCAAAGAGCTGACAACCAGAGGAAAGATCCACAGCTCGGCTGACAGTCGGTCAGACTGGGGAGTTCCCTTTTCTCAGTGCCTGACTCTGCACTGTTGCCAGGTATCAGGAGATCCAGAATGGACCCGCAAGAAATATTAAGGTGGATGTCCCTGCAATGGGATAAGCAGCTGGAGATGGCACAAAGAGTGCATAACCAAGCAATGGCTGCCGTACAAGAACAGCTGAGACCAGTAAATGCTCTCATAGAACATTTAGCCAAGCAACAGCAGGAGCCAGTGGAAGTTTTTCCAGGATTTACCCAAGGGGTAGGACTGAATGGTTCAGGATCACTTTTGCTGGGACAGTTATCTCCTACTGACAATGTAGATGATTATGTAGATGCATTTTGAACGGATTGCAGAAGCCGTCAAACTGCCTAAGGAGCAGTGGGCTATAAGATTTGCTATGTCTTTATCTGGTGAAGCTTTGTCAGCATACAAGTCAATGCCAGTTGCTTTAGCAATGAATTATGAGGCTGTAAAGAGTGCGGTATGAGACAGGTTAGGGCTCACCCCTCTATTCTACAGGCAAAGGTTTAGGGAGGCAAGGCTAAAGCCTGGAGAAACTCCTAAAGCCCTGTATTTTAGAATAAAGGGATTAGCTGGTAAGTGGCTCAAACCTGAGCAGCAAAATGTAGAATCTATGCTTGATGAAATAATGTTGGAACAGTACATGGAAGCTGTACCTGCTGAGGTTAAAAAGTTTCTTATGTTACAGAACTGTAAGACAACAATTGAAGCAGCGGCCATGACAGAACGGTATTTTGAGGCTGAATTCCAAGAACCTCAAAATCCGGCGTTCTGGGCATGACGCAGGCGGATAAAGTGAGTAAGAATTTTGAATGTAAAGTACCTTGGAAAAATAGTGGTTTTTCCTCTACAAAAGGAAAGTGTTTCAAATGTGGAGATGTTGGGCACTTGCAAAAAGATTGTATTACACGTACTGCCTTAATATCTGGTAATGGGGAAAACCTTAAAGCAGGCTTTTTGCTACCAGTCCAGGTGGAGGGCATAAAGGCCCAAGCACTACTTGACTCAGGCGCAGACCAGAGTATGGTGTCCCAACGGCTCTGGGAAGCCATAAAAACTCAAATAGCACCAAGTCAAGCAGTCGGGCAGGTGAAAATAAGATGCATACATGGGGCCGCCCATCAGTATCCCTTGCATGAAATAGCATAGAGCAGGGGTCACCAACTTGCGGCCCGCGGGCCGCATGCGGCCCACGAGGTCCCTTCGTGCGGCCCGCGAGGCTCTACCCCGGTTAACATTACGTGCGGCCCGCCAAGGATTCCCGCCATTGTATCCACGCGCTCGCAGCTCACCGACGACCACCTGCAAGCGTCCCTTCTCCTGTCAGTGTCATCTGTGAAGCCGGACTTTAAGCGTTTGTCTGCTAGCATGAATCATCAGCCATCTCATTAAATTCAATAAAGGTGATCAGCCATTGTTTTCATAATTTTGCGTTGTTTGTTTTTTTTCGCGGGGGCGGGGAGAAGGGGGGTGTGGCCCGCGAGGCTCCCGGTAGTCGGCTATGCAGCCCGCGGCCCTCTGGAGGTTGGTGACCCCAGGCATAGAGGGTTTAGGAACAGAAAGAAAAATGATTATGGCAGTGGTACCCCGCCTTCCGCAAAGTGTAGTCCTGGGAAGGGATTGGCCTCCTTTTTGTCAAGGGTTGGAGGAGGGCCTCACGGCTAAGATAAGTTTAGCACCAAACCCAGTTGAAACAGGCTCCTTGGAGGTAAAAAGAGAGTCATCGGATACACTAAAGTTAGAGGCCATGGCCACCAAAGTCCCAAGCCCTTTGCTAGGGAAACCTGGGAAGACCAGCCTACGACACATAGTGGGAAGAAGGGAGGTGACCACAGAGAAGCCAAAATTTGTGCTAAAATTTTGCAAAGTGACAGCCCAAGCCAAGGGTCCACAGCGAGCCTCGGAAGCCGCTGCGGGATATGACTTATGTAGTGCAGAGAATAGCATGATACCCCACAGAGGGAAAGCCCTGATAGACACGGGGATAAAGGTGCAGATCCCACCCGGGTGTTATGGGAGGATAGCGCCTAGGTCAGGCCTAGCGGCTAAGAATTTTATCGATATAGGGGCTGGGGTCATTGACCCAGATTACCGGGGGGGTGGTGAAGGTCTTAATGTTTAATTTTAGTCAGGAGGACTTCCAGATTAAGACTGGTGATAGAATAGCACAGCTGATCTGTGAAAGTGTAGGTTTCCCGGAAGTAGAGGAGGTATCCTCACTGGTCCCCACAGGGAGGGGTGAAGGAGGATTTGGGTCTACTGGGATGGGAGACTTAAAAGGGTTGACAGCTGTTGCTGAAGAGCAAACAGAGGATGATTTCGGTCCACAACCCACTGATTGGAGGGAGACTCCAGAACCATGTGTAGGGGCAGAGCTGTCAGGGCAGCAGCGGCAAGAACTAAGTAAAGTTTTGAATAAATTTTCTGATGTCTTGACGACACTTCCTGGGGAGACTAACATCGTTGCACATGAAATTATTACTGTCCCTGGGAAAGTAATTAGGCAACGGCCATACAGGTTGCCGGAGGCAAAGAAAACAGAAGTGATAGAACAGGTACGTGACATGCTGAAAATGGGCGTGATAGAGGAGTCCAAGAGCCCCTGGTCAAGCCCTATAGTATTGGTGCCTAAACCAGATGGCAGCCTCCGGTTCTGCATAGACTTCCGGCAGATAAACAATATTTCAGAATTTGACGCGTATCCCATGCCTCGAATTGAGGATTTGTTGGATAAGTTAGGCCAAGCTAAATATTTGACGACATTGGACCTAACCAAGGGTTATTGGCAGATACCCTTAACCAAGGCGTCCAAACCAAAGACAGCTTTCACGACACCAATAGGTTTGTTCCAATTTAGGCGAATGCCATTTGGACTTCACGGGGCTGCGGCCACATGCCAAAGATTGGTAGACCAAGTATTGCGGCCACACCATGAATATGCATGGGCTTATATGGATGACATAATCATTCATAGCACTACATGGGCCCAGCACTTACCCAGGGTGGAGGCAGTCCTGTACGCTTTGAGGAAAGCGGGCCTAACTATCAATCCCAGCAAATGCCTTTTTGCTGGTCGGGAAGTTAAGTACTTAGGCCACATGGTGGGAGGAGGGATGGTACGGCCATTAGCTAGCAAAATTGAGAGCGTAAAGAACTTTCCGCGGCCTATCAACAAAAGCCTATCTCCTGCCGCTGACCTGCTCGGTGACTCCGGCCCAATCCGGGCTGTGGGAGGAGGAGCAGCAGCGGTGAAGCAGCCCGCGATCGGCGGGAAGGTCGCCATCTTCGTCTCCCCCTGCAACGGGGTAGAGCAGCAGCCTATCTCCTGCCGCTGACCTGCTCGGTGACTCCGGCCCAATCCGGGCTGTGGGAGGAGGAGCAGCAGCGGTGAAGCAGCCCGCGATCGGCGGGAAGGTCGCCATCTTCGTCTCCCCCTGCAACGGGGTAGAGCAGCAGCCTATCTCCTGCCGCTGACCTGCTCGGTGACTCTGGCCCAATCCGGGCTGTGGGAGGAGGAGCAGCAGCGGTGAAGCAGCCCGCGATCGGCGGGAAGGTCGCCATCTTCGTCTCCCCCTGCAACGGGGTAGAGCAGCAGCCTATCTCCTGCCGCTGACCTGCTCGGTGACTCCGGCCCAATCCGGGCTGTGGGAGGAGGAGCAGCAGCGGTGAAGCAGCCCGCGATCGGCGGGAAGGTCGCCATCTTCGTCTCCCCCTGCAACAGGGTAGAGCAGCAGCCTATCTCCTGCCGCTGACCTGCTCGGTGACTCCGGCCCAATCCGGGCTGTGGGAGGAGGAGCAGCAGCGGTAAAGCAACCCGCTCTCAAGCAGGCCCGCGCCTGTCGGGCCCGCGCCTGAGGGCCTCGCCAGAGGGCCCTTTGGCATGGCCCTTAGGCGTGGAACAAGTCAAAGGACAACTACAAGCCCGGAAGACACTTCTTCAGCAACAGCCGAATGCCTGAGAACCAGGACAAGCCACAGAACCAAAGACTAAGTATTGTCTCGAACCATCTGATTAATATGAGTCATAATACTTAACTTCTAGATATGATCATTAATATATTCTAAAGCCTAATAAGTTCAATTATAATGTATATTAGCTATCAACTCCTTGATACCTGTCTATGTATACAATATACATGATCCTCCTACTGCTTGCTACTAAGTGTCTTTACAAAGTATTCTCCACTAAGTAACCAACCATTGTTACACAGTAGATACAGTGTAACAACCCATGCTTAGCTGTGACCTGAAAATTACCAAACATACTCATAGCCATTACGTTATATTCCACTGAAGTACCTATACAGATGTTATTCATTGAATTAGCTTACTATTTGTTATACCCTATACTGATGTTTACATGCTGAAATAGCTTACTGAAGTTACTATATAACCACTCAAAAGCAGCACGGTCTCTCATTCTACAGCAGACCTCCTTACTTTTCCTGCTTACTTATATTCTTGCCGTCAATACCTTACCGCTAAATTGAGCCTTATCCCTACTTGTACAGTCACACTACAAATTAGAACCTTCCACACACCCAGCAAAGCCAACGCAACAACCGCCAAGCCACTATGGCCATCCCACTATTTACCATTACTACCTTATTCCTAGCATTAAACACTTTGCAATGCTCCATAGCCCTTTCTTCCGGGCAACACTATATCACCACCTTACCCTACCTGGGCAAGAAGAACCAATCTAACCCTTACCATTCTGCAACCAGCTTCCCACAACACCTACGACACTCTCACCTGCTGTATGTGGACCTCAATCATCCAGACAAACTTAAAAAAGCACTACCTAAAACTCAACTCTTCCTCAACTGTGCCCTTATAAACTCACGCTCTGTGCGTAATAAATGGCCAGTGATACCAGACTTGATAGAAGTGCATAACCTGGATCTACTCATGGTGACTGAATCCTGGCTCAAGGATACTGACAAAGCTATCATAAACCAATTAATACCTTCCAACTTCTCCATCCATACTTGCCATAGGACCAACCGAAAAGGAGGTGGAGTATTCATTCTTTCAAAAACAAACCTAGAATTTCGACTTCTCACATCCAAGAGCTCCTCCCATGCTGACTTTATCACCATTGCCAATAAAGACATCACCATAAACCTTATTTACAGATCCCCTTCCTCTCCTCCTGAAGTTATCTCTACATTTATAGACTTAGCCTGCAACCCAGCCGACCCACACAGCTCCAATTGGCTGCTTGGAGACTTTAACTTACCCTCCCTGCAACCCAACCAAACAGATGCTTTCCTAGAAGCCATGCAAACACTCGGTTTTGATCAACTTGTAAACACTTCCACTCACAATAAAGGAAACCTACTGGACCTAATTTTCGCTCCCCACGCTGCATTCAACCAAAACTCCATCCTTAACACTACTATCACCTCCATTCCCTGGTCGGATCATAAACTAATTATGTTTCAGATGCCCACTCTTCTCTCTAAGCATCCACCTAACAACCCATGTACAGAATCCAAACCTACCTCTCAATTCAAACCATTGGATAAAGAGGAATTCATTAGGCACGCCTTACCTCTACTCAACCCAATACATTCTGACCTCGGAGAAGCAATCACCAACTGGAACACCACATTAAAGTCTATTGCACAACTACCAGCTTCAACCAAAAGCTACAAGACCAAACAAAACAAGAGGCAGCCATCACCATGGTTTACACCGGATCTCCGTTCATCCCTCCTCTCCCTCAGGAAACTTGAAAGGAAATGGAGAAGATCTCACTCCGAAGTCAATAAAGTAATATACTTGAATCACCTCAAACTCCACCGTGAATCTATATATCTCAAAATGAGTGAATACCATGCTAATCTTCTCCTCCGCTCACTAAATAAACCCAAAGACCTTTTCAACATAGCAAAATCCCTAATTAAAGACCCATCATCTACCCAACTAGTTCCTATCCCCCCCCAGTCCTACGCCGATTATCTCCAATCCAAGACCTCCATAACTGACACAATCTCAGTCTTAACACCATCACACTCTCACTCCCCATTTCCTGCAATCACAACATTTACAACACCCTCTGAAAAAAACATTCAAGATCTCATCACCTCCATCAACACTTCTACAGCTCCAAGTGACCCATGCCCAGCATACTGGGTCAGATCGCTACGTGCCGAATTGAGCCCAATCCTAGTCAACATCATTGGACTCTCCTTTGCAACAGGCACGTTCCCATCTCTCCTTAAACAAACCTCTATAAGACCTCTACTGAAGAACTCTAGGCTTGACCCACTAAAGCCTGACTCCTACCGCCCAATCTCGAGCATACCTCTATTAGCCAAAATAATAGAGAAGGTTGTTCAGAGACAGATACAACATCACATTGATACAGCCTCACCGCTTGATCCCAGTCAACACGGCTTCAGGGAATCACACGGTGTAGAAACTCTCCTTACTACCCTAACTAATACACTGAACAGAGGCCTTGATAAAGCAGAAAACGGCTTTGCTCTAATATTCCTAGATATCTCCGCTGCCTTCGACTCAGTCAATCATAATCTACTCCTTGCCCGACTCCTAGAAAAAGGAATCGAGGGTCTCGCCTGGGAATGGTGTAGGTCATACCTGTCTGAGCGATGGCAACATGTCAGAGTCGGTTCCACCACATCCACACCTTTCCACCAACACCAAGGTGTTCCGCAAGGATCGTCATTATCTGCACTTCTGTTTAATGTATACTTACAGCCGATCTGTGACATCATACGCACCTTCAACATCTCCTCATTAATCTACGCTGAGGATGTTCTATTGTTTACTCCATTTAAAGTCAGTCAACCAGACTTCACCAACCTTATCCAATGCTTCAATGCCATCACAGACTGGTTAGCTTCTCAAAACCTCCGTATAAACTTCAAGAAGACCGAAGTTCTCTTCATATCAAGAAACAAAGCATTCTCACCACCATCCTCTCTAAAAGTGAGAGATGCGGATCTCCCCTGTAAACCATCTATTCGCTACCTAGGGATTACTCTGGATCAGCATTTTGAATTTAAGGAACACATTCGGAACGTCACAAAGGCTGTCTACAATAAAATAAGAACGCTAAGACAACTCAGACCCATGCTACCTCACAACAACTTCCGGACCATTTTCCAGGCCCTCACACTACCTCATTTTGATTATGCTAATGTCATCTTATACGGTCTACCTAAAAAACACCATTAATCCTCTACAACTGGCGATGAATGCGGCTGCTAGGGTGCTTTGTGGTCTATCAAGATCAGACCATATCACCCCGACTCTCATGGAACTACACTGGCTACCAATTAATTGCAGGATAACCTACAAAATACTCATCATCACTTTCAAGATCATCAACAATCTTGCCCCCACGTCTCTTAACGATCTCATCTCCCTCACCCCAAAAAACAGAGAGAGAAGGACAACAACGGACAACACACTGATTATCCCCAAGGAGTCCATCAAATGTACCCAATCAACCAAGAAAAGGACCTTTGCCTTCTATGCACCTAAATGCTGGAATGACCTCACACCTGAAATAAGAGCGATTAAAGACCTCTCTCAATTTCGTAAGGCAATCAAGCACCACATCTTCCTGATCCATTTTGCACAAGCATCCAATCCTCATCGGATCAACAGCCCCCTTAAACCGACTATCTCTCACTCTTCTCCCCAATTCCCTCACAAGTAATCTCTGCCCCAAGTTCTCTTATGTCCTACCTTATTCCGACCATGGTCTGCCTGTGAATACTAAAGAACCCTATATGTTTATACATAGCTCAGTTTTACACTGTTTTTGTACATAGTTGCACTGTGTGTACATAGTTATAGTTTTATTACCCCCTGTTCCAAGTTTAATTTCCCTGTTATAATGTAAGCACACCAGTGTTTTCTGATTGTGCAGATCTGTTACTTGTAAACCGCACTGAAAACAAATAGCGCGGTATATAAAAATGTTAAATAAAATAAAAATAAAATAAAATAAATGCGAGGATTTCTGGGTTTAGTGGGATATTACCGCAGATTTATCCCGCGATTTGCAGAGGAAAGTGCTCCATTCACGGAGATGCTGCGGAAAAACGTTCCTAACAATATTAAGTGGACACAAGAGGCTGAGAAGGTGTTCGTGACACTAAAAGATAGGTTGTGTAAGGCCCCAGTACTCAGGGGGATCAACTTTAACTCACCGTTTCTCATACAAACTGATGCATCCAAGACGGGATTAGGGGCTGTACTGTCGCAGGTATTTGAAGGGGTTGAGCACCCAGTAACATACCTTAGTAGGAAACTATCAAAAGCTGAGCAGAAGTACTCCACGGTGGAGCGGGAGTGTCTCGCGATTAAGTGGGCAGTAGAGACACTGAGATTTTACCTCACAGGCCGTAAGTTTTATTTAATTACGGATCATGCGCCATTAAAATGGCTGCACCAAATGAGGAATAGTAATGCTAGGCTCACTAGGTGGCATTTAGCGCTACAAGCATACGACTTTATAGTCCAGCACAGAGCAGAAAAACTGCATAGTAATGCAGACGCTCTTTCCCGGATTCCGTGCTGTCCGTCGCAAGCTCCGGCAGCCCGGAATATTTTAAGGGGGGAGATCTGTGACATAGTGGGTCCTTCTAGCCCGTTTAATGAAGCTAAAAAGCCAGGAACAAAAGTAGAGCTGAGCTGTAAACAGAAGCACATGGCTCCTGGTTACCGTGGGAACCAGGCACAGAGGCAAGAGAAACGCCGGTGCTATCAGTCAAGGGGTGAATCACAAGATAATGCAGGACACCTGTTAGGGGGTGGAGTTGAGCATGGCCCCAGAATTCACCCTATTAAAGAAACTGCAGTGGAGCTTATGGAGGTAGGCAGAGAAGGAGGTAATGAAGAGTTGGCTGAAGAAGCAGGAAGTGAGGCATACGAGCTGGAGAGAGAAGCTATTGAGAGCTACACTGAAGACAGCTATGCCCAGAGTAAGCCAGAGTCTCTATGGAAAGGAGAGACAGATTCCTTCTTGAGGAGAAAGAAAGAAACCCCGAGGACAGGATACAACAAGGGCAAAGGAGATTGTCTGCAATATCCTGGGGAGCACGGAAGAGACAGAAAGCCTAGGAGGCAAGTGAAATGCTTCGAGCAGGGCTTAGGTTGGGAACCTACAGCTATTCAAAAGCACCAGAGAAAACCTCCACCAGTAAGGCTGAAAGGTAAGCCAAAAGGCTTGGATATAATTAATTACCGTGACTGTTTGTACCCAGAAGGGTGGTGCTGGGAAAAGAATACTGGGCCTGATAGTCTGTGTGAAAAGCCAGTATTTGACCCAAGCATATCGTGTAAAGCCTGGAGCAGTAAGAAAGGGCGTGGCACCAGCAGTGCCGGTTCAAACATTTCCTTATGAGCAGGAGGAATTGATGGACTGTGAACCAGAGTGTATTGATACTGGAGAAGATATAGATATAATGGACTGTACATTATCTCTGGCCAATGGAATAGTTTCATTGCGTTGAAAACCTGCTTGAAAAGAGAGTACAGCACAGATAGCACGTGGAAACAGAGAGCTGTGAGGAAACAGCGTGGTTTGTTTGAATGTTTCTTTTCACCTTGGTTAATGCTGAAGAAAGCCTTTTTCTGTTAAGGAACTTTTGTTTGTCCAAATACCAGTAAATACCTGGATTGTGTTTTCTGTTCATGGTAAAATCCACCCCGGGAGGGGAAATAAAATCCTTTGGTTGCTTAACCACTTTTTCCACAACTGCTCCTTATTGATTGAGTGAAAAGACTACATTTCCCAAGGGTCATTGCTCCAGGATCTGTGAAATAGCTTTTTCAATAGGGAAAAACCCACTCCCTTAACCTCTACTCGGGGGTTTAAGGAGAGCTGGTGACAATGGGAACCACTTACTGGAGTAGGTATTGAAGAAAATCCTATGGGCTTAAAAAGTAAGCCCTCCAGTTGAATAGTATCACTCTTAGACAGAATGTCTTGACTAAGAGGGATAGAAAGTAATACAGAGTTATTTATTTATTTTTTATTTATTTATTTACATTCTCTTATATACCGCGCTATTCTGCATCAGTGCGGTTTACATTGAACAAACTGAAATTACATTGAACAGGGCATTATAACTTGGAGATAACTATTTTACAGGGAACATGGGCTATGGAGGGTTAAGTGGCTTGCCCAAGACCACAAGGAGCACCTGTGGGACTAGAAACCCCAGTCCTTCCGGCCCAAGGTTGCTGTCCTCTAGTGGGATTTGAACCCCCGACCTTCCGGCCTGAAGTACCTTGCCCCAACCACTAGGCTACTCCTCCACTTTTTTTTTTTTTTTTTTTATTTTTTTTTTTTTTTTTTTTTGAAGACTTACAATTTGGTAAGCCTCTGAAACAGGTAAAGTCCCCCTGCAGTCAAAAGTATGAGATATCCTTGTACAGGAAAACTGTCAAGGTGAAAGGCATAGCCTACCTTGTTATTAGTTGCTACTCCTCCTTTTCCTTCAAAAAGGAGAGTAGAAACCTGTTACCTGTAGGGCATGATTATCTTCAATAGCTCTAGGAGCTAAAAGAATGGATTTCTCTTGCGGCAAGAGATTCATGCCTAGAGTCGAGGATTGAGTCAGTGTATCACTGATCTCTCAGTAAGGATGAGAAGAACTGTAGATGCTTCTGTTGATAAGAAGTAGGTTAGCGGTTCTGAACCTCAAACAGGAAAAAGAGATTTAATGAATAAAATATCAGAAACTCTGCGGCTGCTGGGTTTGCTGAGCCTATTGAGGTTTTGGTTTTCTTAGCCTGGTATGATGTTGCCCTTCTTTGGAAACATCTGCATGATGGGTAGAAGATGAATAAATTTTTTCCCCTTAGGGGATAAAGTTTGTTAGGAGATTTTTTACTAGCTGGGATAGAGGAAAGTTTTGACAACCTCTGAAAGCAACAATATAGCACAGTTACTTACCTGTAATAGGTGATCTCTGGGAACAGCAGGAATAAGTCTTCACATATGGGTACGTCGGTACCGACGGAGTCTGCGCGGGAACGCTTCCCAGCGTCCAATCAGAAAGCTTTTGGAAGCATCCCAACACGCCTGCGTGCTGCCTTCCCGCCTTCCCAACTGCCTCTCCTCAGTTAAGTTTTAAAGCTGAGACAAAGAGAGAGAGAGCAAGGAGGGAAAGATAGAGATAGAGAAATGCAACTCCTAGGGGAGGTGGGTGGGTTGTGAAGACTTATTCCTGCTGTTCCCAGAGATCACCTGTTACAGGTAAGTAAAGCGTAGTTACTCACCTGTAACAGGTGTTCTCCAGGAGCAGCAGGAATCAGTCCTCACATATGGGTGACGTCGGCGCCGACGGAGCCCTCGCGGAGCAATTTTCCCCAGCTTTCAAAGAAAGCCTTTGGGAATTGCAGCGCGCATGCGCGGTCCCCTTCCCGCCCAAGGGTGCCATCTTAGCCAGTCAGATGACATAGCTAAAAGACAGCATAAAAATTTGCAAAAACTAAAGCAGATGATTGCAACTCCAAGGGGAGGAGGGAGGGTTGTGAGGACTGATTCCTGCTGCTCCTGGAGAACACCTGTTACAGGTGAGTAACTACGCTTTCTCCAGGACCAAGCAGGAAGTCAGTCCTCACATATGGGACTCCCAAGCTTAAGGCTACCGGAGACCCTAAGCACAAAAATGAGCTCCCTCTAGCTCAGCAGCACAGAAGGAAGGAATCTTCACTGAATTAGTACCCACCGGTAGCCCAACATCCGGGATTGAGGGTAGGAGTTGCTCAAACCTCGAAGAGATTTCGGAGGACTGCCTGTCCGAAAGCACTGTCCCTGCGGGACTCCCTCTCGAGGCAGTAATGGACCGCAAAAGTCTGGCTCGAAGACCAAGTAGCGGCCCGGCAGATGTCTGCCAATGGAACAGAGCGGAGGTAAGCCACTGACGTAGCCTTCGCCCGAACACAATGAGCCGTGACCCGTCTTTCTAACGAGAGTCAGGCTGCTCCATAAGCCCAAGCGATACAGTCAGCAACCCAGATGGACAGAGTACGCTTGGAGACAGGGAGCCCCAATTTATTGGGGTCAGAAGACACGAAGAGCTGAGCAGCTTTGCGGTGCTCCCGCGTATGGTCAAGGTAGAAGTTCAACGCCCTTCTACAGTCCAGGGTATGCAGGACCATTTCAGCTCGGCTGGAGTGTGGCCTGGGAAAGAAGGTCGGAAGTACCACCTCCTGATTGATGTGAAAAGGGGAGACCACTTTTGGAAGAAATTTAGGGTGAGTCCGTAGGACTACCCTATTTTTGTAGAACTGAGTGTAAGGGGGATCAGACACGAGGGCCTGTAGTTCACTTACGCGTCTAGCGGAAGTGAGGGCTATCAAGAATAAGGTTTTCCAAGAAAGAAAACGGAGAGGACAGGTAGCCATAGGTTCAAAAGGCGGACAGGTGATCCGCTGCAAAACCACATTCAGATCCCAGTCAGGCGCTGGCGGGCGCAGAGGTGGTTTAAGGAGAAGGAGACCTCGGAGAAACCTTGCCACGAGAGGGTCGTTGGAAAGAGGTCTGCCGTCCACCGGCACATGATGTGCTGAAAGAGCACTGAGGTGAACCTTGACGGAGTTGGACTTAAGTCCAAGATTAGAGAGGTAGAGCAAGTACTGCAAGACCACCGACACCGAGCAGGAGAAGGGATCCAGAGACTGCTGGGTACACCAAACGGAAAAACGACGCCATTTAAGGGCGTAGCATTTGCGGGTAGAAGGTCGCCGGGAAGCTAGGACGACCTCTTCCACCTCTGCCGGCAGTAGAAGGGGAGCAAGGACTACCCTTTCAGCAGCCAGGCCATCAGATGTAGAGATCTGAGGTTGGGGTGTAGCAGGGACCCCTGATCCTGTGTTAGGAGATCTGGTTGAAACCCCAGAGGGAACGGAGCCTCCACCGCCAGTTGCAGCAGGAGTGGAAACCACGGCTGTCTGGGCCACCGAGGAGCTATCAGGATCATGGAAGCTTTGTCTCGGAGAACCTTGAAAAGAGTTCGAGAGATTAGCGGTATGGGAGGAAAAGCATACAGAAGGCTTTTCGACCATGAGAGCAGAAAAGCATCCGCCGCTACTCGGAGGGGATGCGACTGCCGAGAGCAGAAACGAGGAAGTTGCCGGTTGAGAGGACTGGCAAAAAGATCCAGCGTGGGGAGGCCCCACTTCAGAAAAAGTTTCTGAACTACCAAGGGATCCAGTCGCCAATCGTGCGGCTGGAGGATTCTGCTGAGTTTGTCCGCCAGGCAATTTTCTTGGCCTGGGAGATAAACTGCCTTGATAAGAATGCCGCGGGGCTGACGGCCCAAGAGCAGAGCCTCTGCGCTTCCCGACAGAGAAGGAAGGAGCCCGTGCCCCCCTGTTTGTTCACGTAGAACATGGCAACTTGATTGTCCGTCTGGACAAGGACGGACCGGCGAGAAGTCAGGTGGGAGAAAGCCTTGAGAGCCAGACGGATTGCTCTGAGCTCCAGGAAGTTGATCTGCTGCGCAGATTCCCACGAGGTCCAGAGACCTTGAGTACATGCCCCTTGGCAATGCGCTCCCCATCCCAGGAGAGAAGCATCGGTCGTCAGCACTTGAGCAGGCGGAGGAGATTGAAAAGGCATTCCGAGTACCAGGTTCGGCTGATGAAGCCACCACTGCAGAGAAGAGGCCAGCGGGCCGGAGATCTGCACTAAGTCGGCGAGGCCGCCCGTGGCCTGTTGTCACTGCTTGCGAAGGCACCACTGAGCAGGCCGCATATTTAGGCGGGCGTTGGGGGTCACGTGGACGGTGGAAGCCATATGGCCGAGTAGTCTCAGAAAGCGCCTGGCCGAGACCAGGGACTGGCTGCGAAAACGGCCGGCTAGGTCCATGAGCCGCTGAGCTCTGTCGAGAGGCAGGAAAGCTCGCGCCTGAAGAGTGTGCAATCTTGCGCCGATGAACTTGAGATCTTGCGAGGGGAGCAAAGTGGACTTTGCGAAGTTTACGACAAAGCCCAAGTACTGGAGAAGAGTCACAGTGCGGTGCGTGGCTTGTGTGACCTCTTGAGAGGACGATGCTCTGATGAGCCAGTCGTCTAGGTAAGGAAAGACATAGAGGCCCTGAAGCCGGAGATAAGCCGCCACCACCGCGAGACATTTTGTGAAGACTCGTGGTGCGGAGGATAGGCCAAAGGGCAGTACTCTGTACTGGTAATGATTTCCTGCCACCACAAACCTTAGGTATTGGCGGTGGCTTGGGTGGATGAGGATGTGCGTGTAGGCATCCTTTAGATCCAAGGAGCATAGCCAATCTCCCTGCTGGAGGTAGGGCAGAAGGATTCCAAGGGTTAGCATCTTGAACTTCTCCCTCACGAGGAACTTGTTGAGGTTGCGCAAGTCCAGGATGGGTCTGAGACCTCCTGTTCTTTTTGGTATTAGGAAATACCTGGAATAAAAGCCTTGACCTCTCAGGTGGTGGGGCACCGGTTCCACAGCCTGTTCCTGAAGAAGACTTACTAACTCCTGAAGGAGTAAGTCCCTGTGCAGAGGGAGTCGTGGAGGCTCTCCCGGAAAATAGGAGGGAGGGACCTGGTGGAAGTGGAGAAGATAGCCTTCTCGCACAACATGAAGCACCCAGGCATCTGATGTGATGTTGGACCACCTGTGGGCAAAGTGGACCAGCCGGCCTCCTGTGCTGGGAGAAACCAGCTGAGGGGGAGAGGCTATGTTGATGAAGTCAAAAAACCCCCACCCTGCTGAGCAGGGGCCGGTGGTGCAGGCTTGGGGGCTTGCTGCCTACGGGACCCGTTACCCCGTCCCTTGGCCTGCTGACCCTGTTGGGGAGCTGAGGAGGCCTGATACTGAGGGTAGTGTTTATAGGCAGCCGCCTTCCTCGGGTAAAAGGACTTTTTTCCCGAGCCCTTCTTCTTTTGGGAAGGGGCAGAGGTCTTTCTAGAGAGCCTTGTTCTGGTGAGAGTTTCCGTCTCGATTTGCGCAGCCTTCTCAGCCATGGGCTTGCCAAATAGGTTCTCACCTCGGCAGGGGACATCGACCAACTTGTCCTGCACCCAGGGTTCAAGGTCAGACGACTGAAGCCAAGCCTGTCGGCGGGCACCGATGCCGGCTGCGGCCACTCGAGCCGATGCTTCAAAGCCATCATAGGCTGCTCGAGAAATGAACTTGGAGCAATCTCGAATTCCAGTGGACAAGGCTAGGAACCTCCGCAAAGGTTCCTCGGAAAGTCCAGCAGAGAATCCGGCTATCTCCTTAGCCAGGTCTCTAAGGTACATGCCCATGTAGAGCTGGTAGGTCTGGACCCGACAAGCAAGCATAGAGCCTTGGAAACACTTCTTACCGAGGCCATCCAGGTTGCGGGCCTCCCTGCCGGGAGGTACCGAGGAGTGCATCTTCTGGCTCTTGAGCCTATGCATGGCCGATTCCACCACCATGGAATGGTGCGGTAGCTGTGCTTTCTGGAAGCCAGGGCTCTTGCGGACTCGATAGATGGAATCGACCCGCTTGCTTAATACCGGCGACGATGCCGGACTCTCCCACATGCGGAAGAGTAGTCGTTCCAGCATGGGAGGAACCGGTACAGTAAAGTGCTCCTTCGCTGGAGAGTCATACTGGAGGGCGTCGAGCTCTTCGGCTCGAGGCTCCTCCTCGGGATCCACAGGGAAGGCCAAAGCCTTGGCATTATCCCTGACGAAGTCCGAGAACCGGGCATCCTCCGGGGGGACTGTTTCCGAGGTTCGGACTCAGGGGAGTCCGAGGGGATACACCGAGTCCGAAAGGAATCAGGTGACTCTTCCTCTTCAGATTCCCAGGCCGACTCCGAGGAGGAATCGGTGGGGTCGGGTCGGGTGGGCGTAGGCGTCGGCTGCCCCGACGCCGAGGGAGTCAGTGTCGACGACCTCGGTCCCGAACGGGAGGCTGAGGGAGACCTCGACCGAGGATCGACTCGAGCCCGCATGGACTCGAGGATCGGCTCGGTCTCCGGGGTCGACTTAGACGTCGACGTCCCGGCGGTCAGGGCAGAGGCGCCAGCGAGGCTAGCGATCAGTGCCCGCTGCTGGTCCATGAAGGCAGCCAGGCTGCTCTCCAAGGCCGTCAACCTGAGTCCGACCTCAGGTGACCCAGCAGCCCCCGACTCGGGCCCCGACAGCGTCGGGCCCGACGTCGGACCCCCTCGGAGGCGAGTCCACGAGGACTACAGGACTTACCCGAGCCGGCGATGCCGATTCCAGCCGCGGGCGCCTCGTGCGAAGATCCGGCTCCAAAGCCCCGGGACGGCGATCGGGGCTATGCGACCTGGCCCTCGCGGAACCAGGAGCGTCCCCCGACGCCGCCCTCGCGGGTTTCGTCTTCCGATGATGATCCCCGAGGAGAGAACCTCTGTCGGAGGAATCCCGGCGATGCTCAGAGCTGGAGCCTCTGGACGCCGAGGCCTCCGACGAGGTCCGGGTACGGGTGGGATCTGTGAAGATTCTTTCCCGCTGATGCCGCCGACTCTGTAAGGCTTTGGAGGACATTTTGCTGCAGGCCCCACAGATCAGTTCCTCGTGATCTGGGCCGAGGCAGCGGAGGCAATGATCATGTGTGTCAGTGAGAGACATGTTTCTGTCACACTGAGCACACCTTTTGAAGCTACTGGCAGCCATCGGGGGAAAAAGGGCCCCTGCAAGGTCAAAGGACCGGGCTGCCAGCGAAAAACCGAAAACGAAACTGACAAGAAAAATCAGAAAAACCGAAAAATAAGAGAAGGACTCGCAACGGCGTCGCGAGTCCGGGCAGGAAAGAGACCGGCGTCGAACCGAAGAAAAAATGGAAAATAAATGAAGAAAATCAACTTTTCTGCGGGGACTGTCAGACCACATCTGTAGGGCTCCGCGGAAAAAAGAAGACTGGCTAAGATGGCACCCTTGGGCGGGAAGGGGACCGCGCATGCGCGCTGCAATTCCCAAAGGCTTTCTTTGAAAGCTGGGGGAAAATTGCTCCGCGAGGGCTCCGTCGGCGCCGACGTCACCCATATGTGAGGACTGACTTCCTGCTTGGTCCTGGAGAACTGTGCTATCTCCAGGAACAAGCAGGAATGAGTCTTCACATATGGGGACTCCCAAGCTCAGATGCCCGGAGGGAGTCCTAGCATGTTGCAAGTCTAGAACGAGCCATGCTATTCCTCAGAAACTCAGGCATCCTGGGGATGGAGGGTAGGAGTTGAATACAGAAAAGGAGCTGTGGAACAGCTGGCTAAAACAGGGCTTCAAAAGGGGAAGACCCTGTATAGAGGGCATTTAGTAGTAAAATATTGTAATCTGGGCCTCCCTTGTTGGCATTGCACAAGTGCACTGAGCTACATATGGATCTGATAAAAGAGCCAGTGAATGTGCTCAAGGGGTACCTCACTGAGAAGTAGAGGTAATAAAGTAGAACAAAGACAAGTGGAGGTCAGAACCCTTCAGGGTGAGAAATAGCCCAAGGGAAAACTGGGGTAGTATAAGAGGTAGAGCTTCAGCGGAGACACAGAAGGTACTATTAAAGAAAACTTAAGCTGTTTTGGTCCAAAAACAGTACAAATCTAGGACCAAGAGAAAAAATGAGTCTGACCCAACTGGACTGGGGTTGGAATCAGTCCATGTAGGGGAGAAAGGGTATGGAGACCCTTGTATCTGATAAGAAAGGACAGACTCAGGAGCGCTAAGCTTTAGAGCAACTGAAGCTCCGCAATGTCTTTCCTAAATGGGGTCAATTAGGAAAGAAAAAGGTACATGGAGAGCTTTAGGAGTACCCAAACCTCAAAAGGTTTTGGTAAGGAAAAAGTTTGTTAATTTACCACAGGAAGTGGTTATAGGTGTAGCCCCCTAAGTATGCTGGCATGTGTCAGGATCATATAGGAATGTAAGAATATCTAAACCTAACAGACAGATAGATAAGTAGAGGGATACAGATCTATCTAAAAATATATCTCATTATATCTATATATATATATATATATATATGTACATATATATGTATATATCTGTATCTATATATATCTATATATGCCTATATGAATAGGCAGGCATATAGACACATGTCTCCAGGTATATGGATGGAGAGATGTCCATAGAACCCCATCCCCCCTAGGGATATAGGGAGAGAGGAAGATTCATCTGACAGCAAGAAGGTTGATACCTGCTTGAATAGACAAATAGAGAATCCTCTTTTCCTGATTATGACTGGCAGAGTCAGAGGAAAAGCTCTCCCTGACAAGAAGAAGGCTGAATTCTTTGCAGAATTCAAGCTCTTGAATAACCAGGATGGGCCTACGTGAAAAATTGCAGAGGATAATTTCAGTCTGCAGACAGGGAGTCCATATATCTCCAGAATTGCAGTATGGAGAATGGATAGAGGATGCCCTCTGGAGGAAGATACCCTAGTGATCCACCTATGAGGCAAGATGGGTATTAGGCGTCTTCTTGCTGCTATTGAAGAAATTTATCTCTGACGAGAAGATTCAAGGAGATATGGGCCAAGTCAGGGAATTGGCCCTCCTTTAGGCTTTCACGTAAGGAAATGCCCGAGGCTTATGCCTCAAAAGAGATTTAAGATAAGATGGAAAGGGTAGGGAATACCTTCCAGCCATGACTGGGGGAATCCCCCCCCTAACCATCTGGGGTTATCTGTTAGGCAAGATACTGATGCTCTCTAGCAAGGGCCCATAGTGCAAAGCTACTCTGTAGAGATGCAGAGAGCATGCTGCAGGTTGGTTAGAAGAAAAAAATGGCAGTGGAAAGCCAGCAGGTGACCAGCTATTCTGCCATGGACAAGGGGGCGAAGAATAGAAGTTAACCAACCAGACTGTGATAATAGGGTTTCCCAAACAAGGTTGATAACCTGTTTGGGACTTAGCACTGAGGCTAGGAGGATGCTAGTGGAGGGGAAGCCCTGGTTGTGTAGTGAACACCACCAGTGGCTTAACCACTAGGAATTGCTGTATCTGCAGCAACTACCAGGGCAGCATAGAAAATTTATTTTCCCTCTCCTTTTTTAGGTTGGGAAAAAGAAACAACAGACATGGTAGGACTTCCTGTTGTCTGATGAGCTGCCCTAAGGTAACAAGGGGGAAAAACAACTCCAGAAGGGGAATCCCCCGGTAGAACAGGTAGAGGGACTATAGGGGCTTACCAGTGTAAAAGAGCCACTCTTACAAACCAAATGTTGTAGTAAGAGGGAGGTAAGACAGAGTTGCAAGAGACCGACTATGGAGGAAGTCTCTGACAGGTGAGATGATACATGCCAGTACAGGGAAACAACTGTCCACTGATAGTTGTTACCTCTCTTTCCTTCAAGAGGAAGAGGAAAAACTGTGAAGTATGGGCATGATCATCATAAAGACTCTTAGAGAAAAGATGTCTCATGAAGAGATATCTAGGTAGGTTAGGATAAATTTAGTGCAGATACTGCCAGTGAAAAGAAGCAGACTGCCACCATAACCATCAACCAAGAGGGACAATGATCTATTTGAAACCCTGCGACTGCTGGGTTTGTTGACCCTGTTGAGTTTGTGGATTCTTCAGACCAGGGCGATGTTTCCCCTGTTTGGGAACATCTGTATGATGGGCAGATGATGGGTAAAACCTTCTCCCCCTAGGGGATGAAAGTTTGGTAGGACATTTCCTACCTACTGGGAAAGAAGAAGGCGTAGAACAGCCTCTGGAAACAGGAAAGTCAGTGGATAACTGAGTAACCTGGAGTAAAGACTCCTTGTTGAAGAGATTTTCTCCAGTGCAAGGAGTATTTCCCAGTCTTTCTTGTGCCCATTTGTCCAAGTCTGAAGCTTGGAGCCAGGCTCTACGTAGTGCCCCTATGGCTATAGCAGAAGTCCTGCTAACAGACTCAAAGGAGTCTAGGGAAGCACGAGTAAGAAACCTAGAAATATTTTGAGTATGACTAACCAGTGAGGAATAGTCTGCACTCCTGGGCTCTTGAAGAAAAGGAGTCAAAAGATGTAATTTCTTTGTGACCTCCTCAAGAGATAGACCCATATAAAAAATATATGAGAGAATTCTTGCTGAAAGCATGGATGACTGGAAGGTTTGACGTCCAAAGGCATCTAGTGTTCTTAGACTCACGACCTGGCGGACAAGAAGAGTGCTTTTTTTATTACTCTTCACTCGCCTCATTGCTGATTCTACCACAATGGAATGATTAGGAATTTGAGTCTTTTGAAACCATGGAGAGGGGGTCACCTGATATAGAAGATAAGTTGATCTGGAAGTTTGTATCACCTTTAAAGGAGCTTCACACATTCGTAGAAGTAGATCCTTAAAATAATGATGCAAAGGAAGCATTATGTTCTCCTTTGCTTTGCTAGGAACAGAGAGGGAATTCTGTATTCCCTTGTGTAGGATCCTGTCCAGGAATAGAAATGGCAAGTGATTTTGCCATATCCAGGAGGAAAGTCCGAAAAGAAGGATCCCCAGAGGGAACTTCCCTGGGATAGGCTAGATCTGATGAAGAACTAGCGTTGGCACCGAGGGATCTATCCAAGTATATAGGAATAGAAGATCCTGAATGGTGCAGTATGGGATCCTTAGAGGGTGGTCGCTGGTACTGCAGGTCAGGACCAGCGACAGTCGGTAACATATCGACCATGCTAGGGATCGATTCCAAACTCGGCATCGAGAGAAGCGAGCCTGACAAGAGAAGCATGGAAGGCACCGACAGCAATGGTAATGTGGATATCAGTACCGACTTCGGTACCGCATCTGATACCGGTGGATGAAGGCCAGCCGGTTGGCAACTCTAACGGTATCGGAGGAAACCGAGAGTTGCGGATCCGAATTATCAGAAACGAGCCTTTGGTACTGACGGGAGTCGGTACCAAGGCGAGTCGGTACCCAATCCTCCAGAGTGGAGATCGATTCCAGACTTGGCATCGAAGGAAGCGATTCTATGCGATGCACGTCTGGAGGGGTACCGACGTCGGTACTAGTATCGGTGTTGATACCGATACTGGAAAGACTATCTGAAGCGTATCCACCGGGCCCTGCAGGTACCGAGGATGCCAGACGACGATCCTTGGTGAGGAATGTTTCATCCAACACCAGTGCCGATGTCGGGGTATCGGTACCGCTCGAAGCGGATGCCACCACCGGGCATGGGCTCAGGTATGTTTTCTGTGAGGGGTGAACACCACAGGAACAAACCTGAAACCCCACACAGGCTTTGGAGGCCGAAGGACTCGGCCTCCCACCAGGGTTTTGAAGCCAGTGGACTCTCGAGGACAAGGCCATAGGCATCTCTATGCTGTGCATGAGAACTGCCGCTCGAGGACTGGCTAGTCTTAACAGACTGTTTTTGGGTTACCTGATGCTGTGTAGAAGAAGGTATGGTCGGTGCCCCGAAGTTGGAGGGGGACCGCATGTTGAGGGGAACTCTATGTTGAAAACTTCTCACAATACTATTGCCCGAGGACTCCGGAGGAAAATGGTCAGGACACAAGAAGGTTAGACACCAATTGTGAGTGTCTAAAAATAAAGCTGTACCACCCAGTTTGTACATTTCTTAGGGAAAGTGGCTGGCGGTTCCATGAAGGAAGATGGAGAGGCCTAGAAGGCCTGAGAAACCGTGAGACACTAAGGAAGAAAAAATATTCCCTAAAAGGGAAAATGTTTACAAGAAAAGAAAAAAGAAACACCGGTGGTACCGGTGGCGTCGGGGAAAGGCAGCCGCGACCACAAGAAAACTAAAAAATAAAAGAAGAATTTTCTGCGGTGACAGGACAATGTCCTGCCGGCTCCGCGGAAAAACGAAAACTGAGGAGAGGCAGTTGGGAAGGCAGGAAGGCAGCACGCAGGCGTGTTGGGATGCTTCCAAAAGCTTTCTGAATTGGACACTGGGGAAGCGTTCCAGCGCAGACTCCGTCGGTAACCGACGTACCCATATGTGAAGACTCATTCCTGCTTGTTCCTGGAAGATCAGTGTTTAACTGATTAGCTTGGAATAAAAGCATCCTTGTTAAAGAGATTTTCACCAGTACAAGGAGTATTTCCCAGCCTTTCTTGTACCCATTGTCCAAGTCTGAAGCTTGGAGCCAGGCCATGTATCGTGCCCCTATGGCTATAGTAGAAGTTTCTGCTAATAGACTCAAAACAGTCCAGGAAGCACGATTAAAGGAACTTAGAGACATTTTGAGCATGACTGACTAATAAGGAATAGTCTGCTCTTTTAATGTAATTGAAGAAAAGGGTTCAAAAGCTTTAAGTTCTTTGTGACCTCTTCAAGAGATAATCCCATATAGAAAAATATGAGATAATTCTTGCTGAAAGCATGGATGCCTGGAAGCCCTGACGTCCAAAGGCATCTACATTCCTAGACTCACGACCTGGCGGATAAGAGGAGTGCTTCTTTGCACTCTTAATTACGCCTCATTGCTGATTCTACAACAATAGAATGATGAGGAAGTTGAGTCTTTTGAAAACCTGGAGAAGGTGGCACCTTGTACCTAGTGTCAAGTGTCTTAGAATGTGGGGATTCCGTTAAAGGAGTTTCCCACATTCTTAATAGCAGATCCTGTAAGATCTGATGCAAAGGAAGCATGATCCCCTCCTTGGAATCAAGGGGAATTGCAGTCTCTGAATCCCCTGGTATGGATTCTTTAAACAGGTTAGAAATGGCAAGTAACTTTGCCATATCAAGCAGAAAAGCTTGAAAAGAAATCTCTCCTGAGGAGGATCCTCTAACATGAAGGGTAAAGGCTAGAACTATTGAAAATTCAGCCTTGGTACCGATGGATTCATTCCAGTTATCGGGATCGGAAGACTTGATAGGATGAAGCATCAGATTTTCTTTAAAGCGATGTCTTCACGGTACCGCCCGAGGTCGGTACCGAGACGAGTCGGTACCGAATCCTCCATGCTAGAGAGCGATTCCAGGCTTGGTATCGAAGGAAGCGAATCTGTCGAAGCAAGCATGGACGGTACCGACACCGGTGCCGATGTCGATACCGGTACCGAAGCCGATACCGAAACTCGAGGAACGGTCTGCAGCAACTCTAGCGGTACCAAAGAAGCTGAGAACGCTAGACTGCATTCATCGGTGAGGAGTGTTTCATCCATCACCGTAGCCGATGCCGGGGTGTCGGTACCGCTCGAAGCGGCCACAACCACCGAGCATGGCCCAGGTATGTCCATGGAGGCAAGAACCTCGGGAACAACCTGAAACCCCATTAATGCTTTGGAGCCAGAAGACTCCCGCCAGGGCTTTATTGCCAAAATGTCCTCGAGGGCAACGCCAGAGGCATCTCGATGCTTAGAAGGAGATCTACCACTCGAGGACTGGCTAGTCTTAACAGACTTTTGTTTGGTTACCTGATCCTGTGAAAAAGATGATAATCTGGCTGGTGACATCGAGTCAGATGTGAACCGGGTATCGAGTTGTGCTCGATTCTGAAGACTTCTTCTGTTTGAGCTCCAGCAGGAGAGACACTCCAGTGGGCAATGGTCAGGACCTAAACATTTTAGACACCAAGTATGAGTGTCTAAAAATATATTTGTACCGCCACAATTTGAGCATTTCTTAAGGATAGTGGCTGGCTTTTCCATAATGGAAGGATAGAGGCCTAATGGCCTAGAAACCGTCAGGCACTAAACAGGAAAAAAATTCCTAGAGAAAAGAAGAAATTTTTTAGTAAAAAGAAAGAAAAGCACCGGCGCTACCGGTGGCATCGAGGGAAGGCAGACGCAACAACAAAAAACTAAGAATAAAAAGAAGAATTTTCTGTGGTGACAGGAATACGTCCTGCCGGCTCCGCGGAAAACGGAAAACTGATGAGAGGGAAGTGAATGGGTGGGAAGGCAGCGCGCATGCATTTCGCATGCTCCCAAAGGCTGTCTTTTTGGACGCTGGGGAGCGTCCCCGCGCAGGCCTCCGTCGGTAACGACATACCCATATGTGAAGACTCATTCCTGCTTGTTCCTGGAGATATCTACAGTACTACCTTTAACTTGCGAAAGTGAGACTATGATAAAATGAGGAAAATAGTTAAGAAAAAACTAAAAGGAACAGTGCGAACGTTAAAGACTTACATCAAACTTGGATGTTTAAAAATACTATCTTGGAAGCCCAGACCAGCTGTATTCTACGCTTTAATTGTATTCTCACTTGGTTTGCAGCTTGTCGTGCTGTGAGGGCTTGCGTGCATCAGTGATGCTGAGAGCTAAACTATTGGTAGTTTAACTACTGGCAGGGTCTCCCAAGATGGACAGGTCTCAGCTGAGGTGCCAGACCAAGACAAACCACCCATCTGGGCAGCAGCAGAATGGGATAGTGTTGATGGCGGAGGATCACATTTTTGTGACAACGGCAACAACACCAAACTAAAACTGTGCGGAAAAAGGCCCGGCAATCTACTTCTGTATCTTGCCATGAAAATCCAATGGATAGTTACAACAAAACAAACTGTGCTATGGTGCTGGAAGATGAGACCCCCAGGTCGGAAGGCACTCAACTAGCTACTGGGGAAGAGCTGAAGACTTTTCAGAGTAAAGCCAGCATTTATGATGTAGTTGGATCAAAGCCCTCGGGAAGTCTGACTGCTGATGTAGCTGTGCATGAAATGAGAGTCAGAAGCTGTAAAGGTGTCTTACACATTGGAACATGGAACGTACGAAGCATGAACCAAGGGAAGTTGGAGGTGGTCAAGAATGAAATAGAACGTGTACAACTTGATCTTTTGGGTGTCAGTGAACTGAAATGGACTGGCATCGGCACTTTGCATCAGATGATCACATGTTCTACTATGCTGGAAATGAAAGACAAAGAAGAAATGATGTTGCATTTATAATAAAGAAGAAACTTGCAAGAAACTGTAATGAAATACAATGCAGTCCAGCGAACGCTTAATCTCTATTCGTCTACGAGGATTGCCTATCAACACAACTATAATTCAAGTATATGCCCAACAACAGCTGCAGAAGAGAAAGAAATTGAAGAGTTCTATGAACAAGTACAAGCTGAAATTGACAGAACATGCAAACAGGATATCCTGATAGTCATGGGTGACTGGAATGCAAAAGCTGGCAACAAAGAAGAAGGCAAAGTAGCTGGAAAATATGGACGGCAACAGAAATGAAGCTGGAGAAAGACTGATAGAATTCTGCAGGACCAATGATCTATTCATCTCAAACACCTTCTTCCAGCAACACAAATGGCGACTGTATACATGGACTTCACCCAATGGATTGTATAAAAATCAAATTGACTACCATCTGTGGAAAGTCAACGATGGAAAAGCTCTGTAACATCAACAAAGACAAAAACCTGGAGCTGACTGTGGTACAGATCATCAACTACTAGTATGCATACTCAAGCTAAAGTTGAAAAAGAGCAAACCACTCATGAATGCAGCAAAATATGACCTTGAGAATATACCACTGGAATTTAAAGACTGCCTGAAAATCGATTTGCTGCTTTAGATACAATTGACAGCGCTCCGGAAGAGTTATGGAATGACATCAAGAGGTTGTGTTGGAAGCAGCGAGAGTCTCTACAAAAGGTGAAAAAGCAAAAACGGCCAAAATGGATGACGGAAGAAACTCTGAAAAACTGCCCAGAAACGCAGAGAAGCTAAACCCAGAGGAGAAAGAAAGACAATCGCAGAACTCTACAGAGATTTCCAACATGCAGCAAGACAGGACAAGGAAAAGTACTACAATGACACTTGCAAGGAAATAGAAGCAGAAACTATTAGAGGAAGAACAAGATCGGCTTTCCTAAAGCTACGAGAGTTAAAGAAAAAGTTCCAGCCTCGAATAGGAATGTTACAAGATGCTCAAGGTTCTATGTTGAATGATGCTGAGAAGATCAAGAAAAGGTGGAAGGAATATACAGAGTTTTTTATATGATGAAGATCAAGTGGACCAACAGCCGTTTCAACCTGTACCTTATGACTGGGAAGCATTGGTGATGAAAGAAGAAAGGTGAAGCAGCATTGAAAGCCTTATCAAAGAACAAATCACCATTCATTGATAGCATTCCCATAGAAGTATTGCAGCAATCTGATGCAGCTGTTACCATACTTACAAGGCTCTGCCAAGAAATATGGAAGACAACATTATGGCCAACTGACTGGAAAAGATCTGTGTTTATACCAGTACTAAAGAAAGGTGATCCAACTGACTGTGGAAATTATCGCACAATCGCTCTGATCCCACATGCCAGCAAGATTCTACTGAAGATTATTCAAAAGAGACTACAACCATACCTGGAACAAGAACTACCTGAAGTGCAAGCAGGGTTCAGGAAAGGGTGAGGAACGAGAGACATCACTGCGGATGTGAGTGGATCCTTGAAAAGACTAAAGAATACCAAAAGGATATCTATTTGTGCTTTATCGACTATAGCAAGGCTTTGGACTGTGTAAACCATGAGAAACTCTGGGCTACATTAAGAAGCATGGGTATACCAGAACACCTGATCGTTCTCTTGCACAATCTGTACATTGATCAAGAAGCAACAGTTCGAATGGAAAAGGAGAAACCGATGGTTTAAAATAAGCAAAGGTGTAAGACAAGGCTGCATACTTTCCCCCTACCTGTTTAATTTATATGCAGAACAAATCATCAGAGAAGCAGGATTGTGATGAAGACAACAGAGGTGTGAAGATTGGTTGAAGACTCCTCAACAACCTTCCTATGCTGATGATACTACATTACTGGCTGAAAGTGAAGATAAACTGAAAACATTTGCTTCTCACAATCAAAGAACATAGTCTCAAAATGGGCCTGCATCTTAATTTAAAGGAGACAAAGATCATGTCAACTGGAATAATCTACAGGTTAATCGTTGAAGGAGAAGAAATTTAATTTGTGAACAACTTTAGCCTTCTTTGATCAACTATCAATAAAGTTGCATCAAGCAGTCAAGAAATCAGACGACGCATTGCTCTTGGCAGAATGGCTATGAAAGACCTAGATAAGTTTCTCAGAGAGCAGAGATGTCTCTCTCCATACAAAGATTCGACTTGTTCAAGCCATGGTATTTTCAATAACATCATATGGATATGAAAGCTAGACAGTGAAAAAGACAGACAGGAAGAAAATTGATGCCTTTGAATTATGGTGCTGGCGGCGAATACTGTGTATAGCATGGACGGCCCGAAGAACAAACCAGTCGGTACTAGAGGAGATCAAACCTAAGCTTTCTTTAGAAGCTCAGATGACAGGACTTCGACTTTCATACTTTGGACACATCATGCGAAGAGAGAGATCATTAGAGAAAGACATCATGCTTGGCAAGATAGAAGGTCAACGCAAAAGAGGAAGGCCAGCAATGAGATGGATCGATACAATAACAGCAGCTATGGGTACCAGTCTGTCAACAATGAGCCGCCTTGACTGAAGACCAAACACAATGTTTAGAATAGCTATCCAGAGGGTCGCCATTGAGTCGGAACGCCGACTCCGACTCGACGCGGCACTTAAACAAGAAGAAAAGTGGAAGGAAGTCCAAAAAACTGCCAGCATCGGTTTAAAGGTGAGGTTCAGAGAGGCTTGCTTGTTCCAAAAAAGCATCTTTCAGAGGGAAATGGAAAAAAAAAAAAAAAAGACAAAAGCAGCCAAGGGACACAACCGGTAAAACAGCATAAGCGACTGGCAAGTTAAATGCAAGGGCATTGATAAGGCAGGCAAAGAGAGAATTTGAAAAGAAACTTGCTGTGGAAGCAAAAACGCATAGTCAAAGACCTTTTTTCAAGTACATTCATAGCAAAAAACCCCTGTGAGAGAGTCAGTTGGGTCCATTAGACTGATAGAGGGGTTGAAAAGGGGCAGTAAGAGGGGACACAGGCTATAGCAGACGGAGACTGAATGAATTCTTTGCTTCGGGTCCTTACTGAGGAAGGATGTAGGGATGTTACCTATGACTGATAGTGGTATTTAACGGTGATACTGGCAGAAGAATTGAAAGAAAAATATCGGTACACTGGAAAGATGTATTACAAAACTATTTGATAAACTAAAGAGTAGCAAATCACCTGGATACCGGAATGGTTATACAGCCAAGGGTGTTGAAAGAACTGAAAATATGAGAGGTTTGCAGACCTGCTATTAGAATCCTGTGAACTTTCATTAAACATTCATGCCTTGTACTACCTGAAGATTGGAGGATCGCCAATGTAACGCCAATTTTAAAAAAGGGTTCCAGGGGTAATCCAGGAAACTAAAGACCGGTGAGCCTGATGTCTGTAACCGGGAAAAAAAAAAAAAAATGGTAGTAGAAATCATCATTAAAATGAAGCAAAATTTACTCAGCATGTAGATAAGTCATGGGCCTAATAGAAGACAGCGAACATGGCTTTCAGACAAGGAAGATCTTGTCCTACTAATCTGTTATGTTTTTTTGAAGGTGTGAATAAACAGGTAGACAAAGGTGAGTCGGTTGATATAGTGCATCCGGACTTTCAGAAGGCCTTTGACAAATCCCTCATCAGAGACTTTTGGCAAAACTAAAGAGTCATGGGATAGGAAGCAGGGTACTATTGTGGATCAGGAAACTTGTTAAAAAGATAGCACGCAGAGGGTAGGGCTACATGGCCAGTTTTCCCAATGGAGAAAGGTGAATAGTGATGTACCCCAGGGATCTATGTTGGGTCCGCTGCTTTTTGACATATTCATAAATGACCTGGAAAAGGGAAGAAAAAGTGAGGTTACCAAATTTGCAGATGACACAAAACTATATTAAAGTTGTTAAAACCCATGAGGATTGTGGAAATGTGCAAGAGGATCTTGATAAAGAGTAGTTACTCACCTGTAAACAGGTGTTGCTCAGGAGCAGCAGGAATCAGTCCTCACATATGGGTGACGTCCGGCGCCGACGGAGCCCTCGTGCGGAGGCATTTCCCCAGCTTTCAAAGAAAGGCCATTGGGAATTGCAGCGCGCATGCGCGGTCCTCTTCCCGCTCAAGGGTGCCATCTTACTCAGTCTGATGACATAGCTAAAAGACAGCAAAAAATAGCAAAAATAAATCCAAGGGGAGGAGGGAGGGTTGTGAGGACTTATTCCTGCTGCTCCTGGAGAACACCTGTTACAGGTGAGTACTACTCTTTCTCCAAGACCAAGCAGGAAGTCAGTGCTCACATATGGGACTCCCTAGCTTTAGGCTTCCAGAGTCCTCAAGCGGAATTATGAGGTAGCTCTAGCTAGTCAGCACAGAAGGAAGGAATATTCTCTGAGAACGCCTCCAACCGGTAGCCCAACAACAGGGCCGGAGGGTAGGAGTTGCCTAAACCCCAAAGAGATTATAGAGTACTGCCTGTCCGAAAAGCACTGTCCCTGTGGGACTCCCTCTCAAGGCAGTAATGGGCTGCAAAAGTCTGGCTTGAAGAATAAGTACGCGGCCCGGCAGCTGTCTGCCAACGCGAACAGGAGCGGCGATGAGCCCACTGACGCAGCCTTCGCCCCCTGACACGATGAGCCGGGGGACTCGACCCCTCCAACGAGAGGACCGGCGGCCCCATTAAGGCCCAGGCGATACAGTGCAGCGACCCATATGGACAGCGTTAAACTTGGCGGGACAGGGAGCCCCTAACTTAAATGTTTTTGGGGGTCAACAAGAAACGAAAAAGCTGAACAGCCTTTCTGATGCTCCCGAGTAGATTGGTTCAAGGTAGAAAGGGATATTTAACACCCTCCTACAGTCCAGGGTATATGCAAGACCAATCTCAGCCGGTTTGGCATGCGGCCTGGGAAAGAAGTCGGAAGGAAGAAACCACCCTCCTGATTAAGGTGAAAGGGTGAGACAAACCTTAGGAAAGAAACTTAGGGTGAGTCCGTTAAAGACTACCCTATTCCCTGTAGAAACCTAGGTAAGGATGGATCCAGACACTAGAGCCTGCGGTTCCAACTCACTCGCCTAGCAGAGGTGGAGAGCTACCAGAAAATAAAGTTTTTCCAGGAGAGGACCAACGGATGAGGGCCAGTTAGCCCTAGGTTCAAAAGGCGGCCAAGGGTAAGCCGCGCTGTAATACCACATTCAGATTCCCACTCAGGGGCCGGTGGACGCAAAGGGAGGCTTAAGCAGAAGGAGGCCTCTGAGGAAACGAGCCACCAAAGGGTGGTTGGACAAGAGGCCTGCCATCCACCGAGCGAGTTGTGAGCTGAGAGAGCAACTCAGGGGACACCTCTGACAGAGGTAGACCTTAAGGCCCAGATTGGAGAGGTAAAAGCACAATATTGCAACACCACCGCTTTTACCAAGCATCGGAGAAAGGATTCTCGTTGTTGCTGAGCACACCATGTGGAGAACTCTACGCCACTTTAAGAGCCGATAGGATTTTCCTGGTGGATTGCCGCCTAGGAAGCTAAGCCCCGGAACATCTTCCCACCTCTCGTCGGCAGCAGGTAGGGGAGCCAGGACTACCCTCTTCAGCAGCCAGGCCCATCAGATGTAGGGAATGGAGGTTGGGGCTGTGTGCAAGAGAGTCCCCTGATACTGAGACAGGAGATCGTGTTTGAAACCCCAGAGGCGTAGAGGGTGGTCTACCGCTAGCCTGTAGCAGGAAGCGGGAACCCCGTTTGCCTCGGCCACTTGGGGGCAATGAAAAGATCAATGAAGCCCCGTCCCTGAGGACTTTGTAAACAGCATTCTGGACACTAATTGGAGTGGGAGGAAACGCATACAGTCGGCCTGTGGACCACGAGAGTTAGAAACGCGGCTACTCAGACGGGGATGCAGTTTGCTCTGGAGCAAAAATCTCGGGAGTTTGCCGGTTCAGAGGAACTGGACAGAAAATAATCCATGGTGGGAGAGATCCCCACTGAGAAAGATTCTGCTGAGAGAAACCACCAATGGGTTCAATCTCCATTCGTGTGGTTGCAGGATCCTGCTCAGTTTGTCTGCCAGGTAATTTTCCTGACCTGGGAGGTAGACAGCCTTGAGAAGGATCCCGTGATTGACAGGCCCAAGAAGCACAGCCGTTGAGCTTCCTCTGGACAAAGAAGGAAGGAGCCTAGGCCGCTTGTATTGTTCACATTAGAACATGGGCAACTTGATTGTCCGTCTGGAACCAGTACAGAATCGGTGAGAGGCGAGGTGGGAGAAGGCTCTCAAAGCTAGGCGTATCGCCCCGTAGCTCCAGGAAAAGTTAATCTGTGAGAAGCCTCCCCAAGGGGTCCAGAGACCATGAGTACAGACCTGGCAATGTGCTCCCCAACCGAGGAAGAGAAGCATCTGTTTGGGAGCACTTGAGAAGGTGGAGGGGATTGAAAATCCACTCCGAGCACCAGATTCGGAAGATGAAAGCCACCAATGGCCAGCGGGGAGACCAGTTAGGTCGGAAAGATCGTTGATAGAGTCCCGCCAGGCTCCCTCGTGCCCTGAAGCCATTGTTGAGTTGCGGAAAAGCATCACTGGAGCAGGCCGCATATGCAGGCGGGCATTGGGGGTGACATGAACCGTGGAAGCCATATGGCCGAGTAGCCTCAGGGAATTGCCTGTGCCAGAGACCAGGGAATTGCTGCGAAACTGGCTGGCCAGATCCATTAGCCTGTGGGCCCTGTCCAGAGGCAGAAAAACCTTCGCTATGAAGAGTTGTCGAGCCTGGCCCCTATGAACTCCAGGTTCTGGGACGGGAGCAAAGTGGACTTTGCGAAGTTCAGTTTATGACCAAAAAACCCCAAGTGCTGAAGCATGAGCCACAGTGCGAAGGGTGGCCTGGTTGGCCTCCTGGGAAGATTGGCCCCGTTATGAGGCCAGTCGTCCAGGTAACGGAAACACAAAAAGGACCCCTGAAACCTCAGGTTAGGCCGCCACCACTGCCAAAGGCACTTGGTGAGACACCCTGGGAGGCGGGATGACAAGGCCAAAGGGTAGGTACTGCTGTACTGATAGTGGTTTCCTCCCAAACAAACCTGAGGAGATTTGTCTGTGGTCTGTGATGAATAAGGATGTGAGTATACGCATCCTTTAGATCTAAGGAGCATAGGCACAGTCTCCATGCTGGAGGTAGGTATGCAGCAGGATTCCAAGGGTAAGCATCTTGAACTTTTTTCCCTCTCCAGGAACTTGTTGAGGTTTCGTCAAGTCTAGGATGGGTCTGAGGCCTCCTGTTCTTTTTGGTACCAGAAAAGTACCTGGAATAAAAGCCTTGACCTCGTCAGGTGGTGGGGACACCGGGTTTCCACAGCCTGATCCTTTAGAAGGACCTGTCAACTCCTGAAGGAGTAGGTCCTGTGACAGAGGAGGTCTTGGAGGCTCCCCTGGAAAGTAGGAGGGAGGTACCTGGTGAAAAATGGATAAGATAGCCCTTTTGGACTATATGAAGAACCCAGGGTATTTCGATGTGATGTGACGGCTTGACCACCTGTGGGCAAAGTGGACCAGTCCAGCCTCCTGTGCTGAGAGAAGCCAGCTGTTGTGAGGAGAAGAGGCTTATGCTGTTTGAGTCAAAAACCCCCATCCTGCTGAGCAGGGGCCGGTGTTGGGTTGGCTTGGGGGCCTTCTGCCTACGGGGCTCTTGATCCTGCCCCTTGGCCTTGCTGACTCCCTGTTGGGGAGCCTGCAGAGGCCTGATAATGATGGTATTGCTTGTAGGCAGATGACTTCCTCGGGTAAAAGGTCTTTTTTTTTTTTCCCCCCGAGCCCTTCTTTTTCTGAGAAGGGCAGAGGTTTTCCTGGAAAGCCTAGTCCTGTGTCAGACGTCTCGGTCCTAGAGTTCTGCAGCCTTTTTCAAGCCATGGGCTAGCCAAAGATGTTTTCACCTCGGCAGGGGGACATCGACCAACTTGTCTTGGACCCATGGCTCGAGGGTTGGTTTTTTGTTTTGTTTTTTTTTTTTTTTTTTTTTTTTTTTTTTTTTTTTTTTTTTTTTTTGTTTTGTGTTTTCGCTTGTTTTTTTTTTTGTTTTTTCTTTTTTTTTTTTTTTTTTTTTTTTTTTTTTTTTTTTCGGATGACTGTAGCCAAGCCTGTCGGGCGGGCACCGATGCCGTCCCCGGCTACTCGGGACGAAGCCTCGAAGCCATCGTAGGCTGCGCGAGAATAAACTTCGGAGCACTCTAGAATACCGGTGGACAATGCCTGGAACCTCTGCAAAGGTTCCTCGGAGAGACCAGCAGAGAACCCGGCAATCTCCTTTGCCCGGTCATCGAAGGTACATGGCGCATGTAGAGCTGCGAATGTCTGGACACGGGCAAGCAAGCATAGAGCCCTGGAAGCACTTTCTTACCGAGGGCATCCAGGGTTCCGGGCCTCTCCGGCCGGGAGGCACAGAGGAGTGCATCTTCTGACTTTTCAGTCGATGCATGAGCCGATTCCACAACCATGGAGTGGTGCGGGTAATTGTGCCTTTTGGAACCCGGGGCTCTTGCGGACTCGATAAATGGAATCGACCCGCTTGCTTAACACCGGCGTCGAGGCCGGGGTTTCCCACATGCGGAAGAAGTAGCCACTGGGGGGGGGGGCCAGCATCGGAGGAACCGTATACAGTAAAGGCCTCCATCGGGGGAGAGTCATACTGGAGGGCCTCGAGCTCCTCGCGCCGTCTGGAGGCTCCTCCTCGGGGTCCGCGTGGAAGGCCAAGGCCTTGGCCATATCCCGCACGAGGAGGTTCCGAGAAACCGGGGTTGTGTTACTCCGGGGGGGGACCGTCTCCGTAAGGGTTCGGACTTGGTCGAGTCCGATGCGGACACACCGAGTCCGATGAGTGTCCGGTGACTCTGCGTGCCTCCTTCTCTCAGCCCGATTCCCTCGGAGGAGGAATCGAGCAGCTACGGTCGGGTGGGCATCGATGCCCTCCGCCCCGACGCCTGGGTAGGGTAATCGGCGTCGACGACCTCGGCCCCTAAAACAGGAGTCGAGGGGAGACCGTGGCCTGAGGACTCGACTCCGAGCCCAGCATGGACTCGAGGATCGGCTCGGCCCTCCGGGGTCGACTTGGACGTCGATGGTCCCGGTGGTCGGGAAGATGCACCAGTGAGACCGGCGACTCAATGCCCCGCTGCTGTTTTCAAGTTCAGGAAGGCAGCGAAGCTGCTCTCCAAGGGCCCATCCAACCTGAGTCCGAGCTCAGGAGACCCAGCAGGCCTCCGACTCGGGCCCCCGATGGCTTCGGGCCCGACTGTCGGCTCCCTCGGAGGAGAGTCAAACGAAGACAAAACAGCACTTCACGTGTCCAGGAGACTCCATCTCTCGACATGAGGATGCTTGGCAGGCCTCTCCGACTCCGAAGAACAGGGACGGAGATCGGGTGCTATGTGACCCTGGCCCTCGAGGAACCCAGGAGGGGTCCGCCGCGCCGTCCGCCTCGCGGGGGTTTCTTCTTCCTGGCGATGTTTCCTGCGAAGGAGACCCCCGCTCAGAGGAACCCAAACCCAACGTTGCTAGGGGCCGGAGTACCGAGCACGTCAAGGCCCTCTTGACGAGGTCCCGGGCCCGGCCGGTTATTGCGGAGTCAGAAAAAACTTCGATCCCTCTGGTGCTGCCGACTCCTCAACGCCTTTGAGGACATTTTTGCCACATGGACCCACAGATAATCGGGTCATGATCGGATCCGAGGCAACGGAGGCAGGCAGTCATGGGTGTCGGTAAGAGACATACGTTTCTTCCCAACCCGATCACAATTTCTTAAAACCCGCTGGCAGCCAGTCAAGGGAAAAAGGGCCCCTGCTAGGTCAAAAGACCGGTCTGCCGAGGGAAAAAAAGAAAAAAGGCGCGAACACTCAGTCACAAGGACAAAAAATGTACAAAGAGGGAAAAGGACTCGATACCAGCGTTATCCGGTCCGAGAGGGGACAAAAGGATCCGGCGTTGAAACGGAGAAAAAAAAAAAAAAAAAAAAAAAAAAAAAAAAAAAAAAAAAAAAAAAAAAAAAAAAAAAAAAAAAAAAAAAAAAAAAAAAAAAAAAAAAAAAAAAAAAAAAAAACAAAAAAAAAAAAAAAAAAAAAAAAAAAAAAAAAAAAAAAAAAAAAAACAAAACAAAAAAAACAAAAAAAACCAAGACAATCAACTTTTTCCTCGGGGAAAAACGAACTACATCCGTCGGGCTCCGCAGAAAAAAGAAGACTGAGCAAGATGGTTACCCTTGGGCTGGAAGAGTACCGAGCATCGCCGCGCTGCAATTCCCAAAGGCTTTTCTCTGGTGAAAGCTGGGGAAATGCTCCGCACGAGGTCTCCGTCAGCCCGACGTCACCCATATGTGCAGGACTGCAACTTCACCTGCTTGGCTCCTGGAGAAACTGGAAGACCTGGGGCATCAAAATGGAAGATGAAATTTTAATGTGGACAAGTGCAAAGTTATGCACCTAGGGAAGAACAACCCAAACTATGGTTTATCGCGATGCAAGCGTTCCACATTAGGAACTACCACCCACGGAAAAGCTTTAGGCGTCATTTGTGGAATAACATGTTAAAGAACCCTCGGCTCAGTGTGCAGCGGCGGCCAAGAGAGCAAATAGAATGCTAGGTATCATAAGGAAAGGAATGGAAAATAAAACAAAAGATATTATAATGCCTCTATATCGTTCCATGGTGAGACCGCACCTTGAATATTGTGTGCAATTCTGGTCACCGTATCCAAAAAAGGATATAGCGTTATTAGAAAAAGGTTCAGAGAAGAGCCAACAAAAATGGTAAAAGGGGATGGAAGTATACCTCTATGAAGAAAGGCTAAAAAGGTTAGGGCTCTTTAATCTGGAAAAGAGACGGCTGAGGGGAGATATGAATAGAAGTCTATAAATTAATGGAACGGAGTGGAACGGGTAAACGTAGATCGAGTTTTTGTTTACGTTATCAGAATATAGGAAGGACTAGGAGAACATTGGCAATGAAGCTACAGTATGATCTATTTAAGTAACTACTAAGGAGAAAATATTTTTTCACTCAACGTGTAATCAAACTCTATAATTTGTTACTGGAGGATGTAGTTAAAAGCTGTTAGTGTAGCTGGGTTTAAAAAAGAGTTTGGATAAAGTTCCCAGAGGAAAGGTCCATAAGCCATTATTAAACAGGGATCCAGGGATATCACTGCTTGGACCCAATTACAAGCATTGTGGAAACCTGTGTCCCCCTTTTGGAGGAACTGCTAGGGTAACGTATGGACCCTAGGATTGGCCACTGCTGGAAACCAGGATACTGGGCTCGATGGACCTTGGTCTGACCCAGTATGGCATATCTTATGGTCTTATTTAAGGTGGCCATATTGACAAACTTCGATACATTTTGGCTATGTTGATTAGGGTGAGGAGAGTCTGCCCTCTTGTTGTCTGCGGAGTAGATGAAGCAAAGGCCTTGAGATCCCTAGATCCCTCATTGAGGAACATACCCATGTAGAGGACATAGGAAGTTATCCTAGCAGAGACCATCGATGCCCAAAGGACGTCAAGGGTTCTCGGCTTCTCTCCATGGAGGGCTAGAGAGTGGGTCTTCGAGCTTTTCATTCGGCAACACATCCGCCGATTCAACTACCATGGAATGGTGAAGGAGCCGAGGCTTTTGGAAGCCTGGTACCCGATACATGGTATTGAGTTATCGATGTGAGGTGGAGACTGTGAGAGGAGGCACAAAACACATGAAGGATGCGGGTCACACAGGCAGAGTGGGCTGCCTCTTTGGGTGCTGTTGGTTTGGGCTTGGAGGATCTCAAATTCCAAAACTGTGGTTTAGGAAAGACAACGCTTTTCTTTATTTGTAGTACAATAACCTGAGGAATTATGCCAGAACATAATTCCTCAGGTTTATTGAAACTATAAATAAAGAAAAGCGTGTCTTTCTTAAACCACGTTTCTAGACTGGGTGTTCAATTTACACTGGTAGTTAGATCTCCATCCAGGAGGTGCGTCTCCATCATGCATTTTGATAGGGCATAGTAGGTAGGATTTTTGGTGGATATGGGGAGAGCAAGCATGACTGTCATCAGCATAGATAAAGTGACTAATTTTTTGTGGTTTTCCTGAATAATTTTTGTAATGGGTTGGAGGTACAGTTTTGAAAAGGAGGGCAGAAAAGGGCGGATCCCTGGGGTATTCCTTGTCCTTGGGGAAGGGGGGGGCTTTCTGACACATTCCTGGTCTCTTTGAACACGTATTAGTCTTGGTTTGTGATGTAAAAGACTTAAACCAATTGAGTACTGTCCCCCACCTATTCCTAGAATTTCTAGTCTATTGATCAAAGATGAGGTGGTTAATTGGTTGTCAAAGGCGGCACGAAATGTCTATGAAGAGGAGTAGGAAGCCATGTGACTGCATATCATCTGTGCCTTTGATGTGGAAGTATATCAGTGTAGTTAGTAGGGTTTCTAAACAGTGTTAGGGGTGGAAGACTATCTGGTGAGAGTCTATGGGTTTGTGTTCATCGATATGGTCTTGTCAATTGTAATTGGACGTTTTTTTCTATTATTTTAGCCTATAAAATGGACTGCTGGCTATTGTTCGGTCGGTAAGAGTTTGGGTCTCTTGGGTCAAAGTTTATTGTTTTTTATTATTGGTCGAAAGCGTTGTGAGTTTTAGGGCGTTGGGCATGATGCCCTGGGACAAGGGATTGGTATCACCATTGTTGGATGTATTTCAGCGAGTTCTTCCTGGGTGACATTTGATCCATCGACACAGGACCTGGGTCAAGTGGAGAAGTTTTGTGGTGTTGATAAGTGTTATGATCCTAAGAAGGTGTTTTTTGATCTATCGTGTGGAAGGGAGGTCCATGTGTTATTAGATTCAGTGTTTGTAGGTAGTGTTCATTGGTATGGTGTTGGATTGCACTTTAGTTTGTTCTGCCAAAGTGATTGCTACGGTCTGTGTGCTTATAGCCGACTGTTTTTGGCTCTTGGTTTTTAGCTTTTGTCAAAGTTTTTACGATTGCGAATAGTTCTCTGGGGCGGTTGATAGCCATGTTTATTACTTTGGAGTGGAATATCCTTTTTTGGACTTGTTAATTGCGTTTTGTAATTGTTTGAGGGTGGTCATATATTGGGATTTGTTTTCGTCCATTTAGGTTTTCCTCCATTTCTTTTCTTGTTTTCCTCAATTTGTTTTCTTTATATTTGCTAGTTCTCTCGTGAACCATTTTTTCTGTCTTTTTTACTTGTTTTTGTATGGTATGGTGTGGGGGTAGCTGCTTTTCTGGGAACTGTTTGATTCCAGTGGTTTACAGCGGATTCGATTCCTGTGAGGTTTGTGTTGAGTATGGGTAATACTTTTGTCAAGGAAAATACGCTTTGTCAAAGTGTGTAAAACGTGATATTGGTGGGGGTGATGAGTCTTGTTGTGTTTAGTGTTTTGCTTGGGCTGGGGAGGTTTGGGGAGTTGTGCTTTCCTTTTTTATTTGCTGTTTTTTACGTTTTTTTGTTTTTTGTGATGTTTTTTTTTTTGTGTGTGTTGTGTGTTTTTGCTCGTTTTTGGTTGGTCTTGTTGTCTTTTGTTGCTGTGGATAAGGGTAGTGATCAGACCATGGTACCCTCTGTTTATTGTGGGAGGGGTATGTTGGTGTTGGTTCTTAAGAAGGGAGGGGGGGCTCGTGAGGGAAGGAAGATGAGATCTAAGGTGTTGCCTTTTATGTGGGTGGGAGCATGTATTATCTGAGTGTAACCCATTTGGGTCATAGCAATCCATGAAATTGTCTGATTGGAGAGTTATTTCAGGGAAGGGAGATTCAATATCACCTAGGAATTATGAAGAGGTTTGTTTGGTGGATGCTGTGCATGCAAGTTCTAAGATGGAGGAGAGGTTTTTTTGATCAGTTTGAAGGGGGTCTATATATGAGAGTAAGTGCAAGGGTTTCTATTTTCTATGTTGATGATGTTCTATTTTCCATCTATATTGTTTAGGCACTAGTTAAGGTGAATTGTAGGTCTTTTTTAGCGAGTATGAGAGTGCCACCGCATCTAAAATCACCACTCAACTACCCACACACATACACTCACCAACATACTCCCACCACAACACCCACCCCAAAATACTCCCCAAGAGGATGAAAAAAAAAGGAAATAAATTCCTCCACACACACACACACCATATGAAAGGTACGAAAACTCTGACTACCTGTAAAAAAGGTAGAAAAATTCTGATCAACACTATGATAGAAGAAACTTATTAATTGTATATAAAATGTAAATAGTTTTTCGACAATAATGCAACAGATTATTTGTATAAAGTTACAATGTTATAAAATCTCTGTTAATAACTATTATCTGTATAAAGTTAAAAATCTCTGTTCCATGTAATGTATACATTAGTATACAAATTTGTTTACTTGTTCCATGTAAACCGCCACTGATCTCTGGGAAGGGGCGGTATAGAAGAAATAGATAAATACATAAAAATAAATAAAAATACATGGCTTTGCTGCTTTTCGTTGGTGGACTGTTTTTTTGATCTCCCATTCCTCCACCCCCTTTGCTCCTTCTTCCAATGTTACCGTGATTGGAGAGACTGTTAGCTGGGTCTCAAATGGAATTGCTGGAAGCAACAATGTCTTCCCGGAGACGATCATGCATCACTCTACTGTGGTGGGGAAGGCTCTGGAGGGAAGGTCCTGGGGGCCCCTGGGCGGACTTGAGCGACCTCTGTAATCCAAAGCTCTGGAATCGGAGTTCAGAGAACTCAATGTATCAAGTGAGTACTGTGTTCGCCTAAAGCTAGATGTTCCAGTACCGGGCTCTATGAGCTGTTTGGTGTTGGGTACCGATATCAGTGATAGCTTCAAGGGAGGGCATGGTATGGCAACGATGTCGAGGTCATGCTGCATTAGCCCTGATGACAGCTTGTTCTCAAACTGGTGTCAATGTCGATACCAGTATCGAAGGGGCGGTGCACTGGAGCCAAGAGCTTTATAGGAAACTGAGGCAGCCAGGAACTTCTGCTGCGATGTGCCAGTATGCGCTGGTCCTATTGCAGTTGCCGATGCTTGGGTATCCGGTTGCTGGACTTGCGCTATCACCCATCCCAGGAGCATGGCACCAGTATCTCTCTAGAGGTTGAGGACTCGGGAATATCCTGAACATCCCTCTGAGGTTTTTTTTTGGGAGGACAGGGCCTCCTTCCAAAGCTGTTTGGCAGGGGCCCGATCCATCTCCAATGCCAATGGTCGAGGAGATCTTGATTTCTTTGAGCAAGATCCACCCATGAAGATTTTGTCCACTTCGATGTGGACTTGTGCTTAACAGACCTGAGGATAATTGGGATCCATGGAGAGGACACTGCTTCGAGAGGCGAAGCGTGTCCAAAATTGTAGAAGCCCACTTCTGTAGGCCTCTACATGTAATTTTCTTGACAGACGGGACAATCATTAGGCTGGATGATCTAGGCCGAGATATTTAAGCATGGTCATGTGTGTCAGTCGCTTGATATAGCTGCTTGTCACACTTAGAACATTTTTGTGAAACCACTAGCTGGTTCTGCTCTCACAGTGCCTTCGAAGTATGGGGAAGGCTATGGTAGGCATAAGGCCTAAGAGGGGCATTGAGACACCCGAGGTTTTTTTTTTTTGAAAGGGAAAACCTAGATTTAAAAAATAAAAAGAATAAGGGGACTGGCACAATGTCTTCGACAATGGCAGTATCAACCAGGAACTTATATTGTATAAGAATGAAACTCCCTCTGCCATACAAAAAAAGGAAAAATCACCAAAAAATAATTGTTTGTCAGATCGTTTGCCCCTGCGAGGGGAAAACTTTCCACTTCCCCTCTTCGTGGCCCAAATCCCTCCTTTTAATCATTTGATTAAAAAGAGTGAAATCACCCTTAAAATCCGAGGCAAGATATGAATCAACCTCAGTATTTAGAGAGAGACACACAAACGAACCAGGCTTAAGACTAAGCCAACGCATAACCGCTGTGCGTTCACCAGTGAGAAAACCAAATAGCTGCATAAATGGGTCCATTATGTGTCTCAAATCACAGGCAGATCTGTAAATCGTTCCAAATCTCAGAAGGCTTTTCATAAGAAAGGTACATAACATCATGTTTCGAACTGTGTTCCTCTTAGTTCTTCATCACAGCCATCAACGTCCTAATTCTTCAAATACTCATGCTGGAGTTTTAAACCTGCCCTAGTTTCCACTCAAGCTCGAAACGGGCCATCATTTGGTCAAACCAAAGGAATCAATCTATTCAAAGAGTCCATCAATCCAAAAAGACCAAATTCAAACCAAACAGGTGCCACAGACGCGAGAGTGTAAATACAACCATTGCTCTTTAAATTGTAACTTTTTCAACCGATCACCCCCCCGTTACCCGGGAAGCTGGAATAAAATCAATGACCTGCCAGGTGAGATCTTCAAATAACATGTGTCAATTCCAGGCAAGTTGAGCTAGTGGAGCAGTTAACACCTTATTCCTGATTCCGAGATCTATGTTCCAACAGCCTGCGCTTAATAGAACGGGATGTGGCGACCCTAAAATACACCTTAGAAAAAGGGCAGGAAATTATATAAAACCACATAGGCACTTACCACAGGTCGTCCGGATATCTATTGATGAATTGTAGTGCCAGTAGCCGTATCCTGCCAACTAGGTTTTCATTCGTTATACAATATAATACCCATTTTGAATGGATTTTGCGGTTATAGATCAGCACCTTATATTATCAACAGGACGTGCAGAGCCGCTAATCCACAAAGAGAGAAGTTTTTTCTGCGGTGACAGGATTTGCTTCCTGCTGGCTTTTTTTGCAAGTTGGAAAAAAGACAAACTGAAGAGAGAGAGTTGGGAAGGGTAGGAAGGCAGTCGCTCAGGGCAAAGTGGGGTGCTCTGGGGAGCGTTTCCAACACGGGCTCCATCGGTTTTTTAACGGTGATGTCACTCATATGTAAAAGACTACATTCCTGCTTATCCTTGGAGATTTAGTGCTTTACGCAATGGGGAAAGCATTTCTATGTTACAGTTGGACATCATCTTTTGCAATCCAGTGATCACCAGATGGTATGGGTTCAGTGTACAAATTATAAGGAGTGGGGCGAGGTTCCCAATTATTGAGGTGCCAAAGCCACAACATGAAAAGAGCTCAACAGAGAACAACCTCAAAGAGTCCACTAGTGGGCTGATGGGAACAGCTGGGAGTATGTAGAAACACAGTGGGCAGAAACTTGAAAGAGTATATTTTAAGGGCAACAAATCTTTTTGTTAGAAGTTAAAATATATGTAAAAAGAAAAGGATGCCACTATGGTTTTCAGAAAGAAGTAGCTGAAAAGGTAAGAGAAAAAGAGGGCCGCTTTCATGGAAATTACCAACAAAGAGAATTCACAAGAAAGAGAATAGGGAATACCAGGAAAAAACTTCAGCGAGAATTTCAGCAAAGTATCAAGGAAAGCAAAGGCAACAAAAAAGAAAGCAAGAAATAGCCTAAATGGCAAAGTAGAAGGAAATGTGGGCGCGACCATTAAATTAAGATTTCTATAAAACATGCTTTTTCAGATATAGTTTAGTGGATGGGAATGGAGGCCAATCTAAAAGTGGTTATTGTCAGACCTCCAGGTGATGAAGGGGAAGGAATAAGGAATATGTATAGAGAGCTGGACGAAGTGGAATTGCTTAATAAATATTTTCTGTCTTCTGTGGTTCACAGAATGACGAGCCGAGGAGCAGTACTCAAGAAGGAAAACACCCATCAAGACAATTCGAACGAAGTGATTGGTGTGGATCATGTGTGGTGGGGGTGCGGGGGGAGGAGCTGAAGCCTAATGGGTTTTTTTAGAGCAACTGTCTTGTTGGAGAACTACATTTTCCCACCTAAAGAACTCCGCATTGTGGCCATTGGACCATTCACTAAATACCCCTCCAGTTAAGGTAGGAGTCACCTCCATTGGAGTGTAGAGAGTCGGCCTAGTTGGTTGGGGCAATGGACTTCAGGCCGGCAATGGTCATGGGGTTTCGGAAATCCCCCTTGAGATGGAACAGGCAACCTTGGAACGAGAAAGGACTGGGTTTTTCTAAGAGTCCACCAACAGCCTGGTGCTCCTTGGGTGTGGTTCTTGGTGCAAGCCTACTTAATCCCCCATAGACCCATGTTTCCCGTGGTATAAATAGTTCTCAAATCAAGAGATTTATCACTAGTATGCCCTGATTCGAATCATGTAATTTCAGTTTTGTTGCAATGGTAAAACCGCACTGAGGTCGAAGAAAATTCAGCCTGGAGCGGGTATCTAAGGAGACTGATGGAGTAAGCTAGAAACTAATAGTAACAATTAAATAGGAATTCGAGCCTGCGAGAACGCAATTCGGCAGGAGATGTATATACGGGCAAAAGTCCCCCTGGTTTTCCGATAATGTACGTCATTACTAAAGAGTTTTAAATGTTACTAATTGATAAATAGGCACGGGCTTCTGTTGAATATTGAAGTATGAATATAAAGCAGTATAAAATATGAACCGCTTGTTGTTTAAATAAATACTAATATGGGGGGATCTTGACATGATTTTTTTTAGCGAAGATCGGAGTGTTCGTAAGTGAGAAGACTAGGCTAAATTAAAATTAGACAAAGTCATGGGTGATACATCTAAGAATACTAGAGAAGAGGGAATACTGTGATGGGAGTAATTTATCTATGCGCCAGTACTTCTCGAAAGACTGGGTTCTGAACTTGTTTCAAAAAAAAAGTTGCCTCTTTGCTCCTTTCGCGGATCGGGAAATATGGTCGCCAGAGGACTGAGGAGACAAGAAGCGAAAGCGCTACTATGTAGTGGTCCCTTTACACAAATAGAAACAGGACAGATACCGTGGGTTCATGGAAAAAAGAGGCATGACTGGAATTAAACTACGGTGGAGCCGAGTTAATCTAACCTTTGTGACGTTAGTATGTAAATTAGTTTGGAAAGGGCTGATGCATGTAACTTTTGTTAGTTTTCCCTGATTTCTGTTTGTGAAGCAAAACAGTTCATCAATCCATCTGTTCAATTCATTGGCCATGGTGGTCCGCGTCAAATAGTTCACCCCGTCACGTCGCCATTGCCTTCTCCTCTTCTAAAATTGGGTAATTTTTCAATCCCATAGAGTATTCTACAGTGAGATTAGTGTTTCCTGCCGCAAAACTTTAATCCTCGTGACGTCAGATGGGCCTTCAGCTAACAGAGTGCAACCCCTCCCACCAAAGCCGTTATTTCAGAACCTGCCTCTGTAGCTGAGTACTTATACTACTACCCAAATGTCCTTTAACGGGGTTAAATATCTTTACCAAGATGATCACCCGGCCCATTGCCAAACATTAAGGCCCATGGGGGACCTGTCCAAAACCTTAGGCAACAAGTACTTTCACCGGAGCCCTTGAGATGGCCTGGGAAACAAATAGACAGACAGGAACTCCCTTTTATGTAGGTGAGAAATCTGCCTGTGTTACGTTAACTCTCAAAAAGATCTGACAGAGAGGGGTTGGGTTTTATCCCTAGTTAGGGATGGGAAAAGAGCAACGATACTCTGGCACATTTACATTGTGCTGCAGCAAGAGAGAGAAGTATCTCTCCATGATCGAGTTCAAAAAAGTGCTGTATCCGGGGTGCTGCGTCGTGAGCCCGAATCAAGATGGCCACGGATCACCCCCCTGTGAAAGTGAGCCTCAGCCTTACTTGTCCTCTACTCCTCCGTTCTCATCGGCTCAACAACCTCTGGGAGTAATATATGCTCTTGGGATGTACTCAGTGATACATGTCCTCCAATACGTACAGCGGGTCTGTTCGTAGGTTCTGGATGCTGGTGATACGAATTCTGACATAGTAAGTGTATGCGCGGTAGGCTCGATATCTCTCGGATTTCCCTTCCTCCTGCCGTTTGATGGCTTGTAAATCAGCAAATCCGTTCGTAAAGTTCTTGCTGCCTTACAGCGGCGGAGCTGTGACGTTGGGGATTGGATCACTAATCTAGCCACTGAACAGCTTCTCACACATGAATTCTTGTAGAGTTTTCTTTAGCATTGTGCTCCTGACAATCGGTTAGAATTGAGCTAACCTCTCCACCCACCTTCGATCTGACTGTAATGCTGACAGTCCACGGAGCTTGGAAGAGATTTTGGTATTTCTGGTCCTGATACTTTCTGTTGGAGCAAAGGAGATTATAGTGGGGAAGTGGTGTCCCTGAACCAAGCCTGATCTGCCAATGATCATTGTTACACATAAGGTAATTGGGTTGAATGCAGTTTACTGATGGTGAGTGCCTGCCTCCGGACGAACACCGCAACGTTTGCAACCCTCCCGATGCCTATTTTGAATGCTGCAAGCGATTCTGCTCTATAAGTGAGACGCCATTGCTGACATACCTGTGGAATGCAAGTGGAACACAGGAGGGGGTCCTATTTCGGCGGGAACACCCGTGCTGAAGATCCTCTGGAATGCATAGAGGCGTTGTCGTCACAAGTTCTGCCCTACCAGCAAAGTGGCTGGAACGCATTCTGATGCTCCCCAAGGATGGCCGCAGATATCTGAAAAAGCATCAGTGGAACACATGTGATGCTGGACAAGATGTCCGATGAAAAGATTTAGAGACAGGCCAGAAAAGGATCATCTTTGTGGCTGCAGATCGGCTCTCGTGGACACACTACTCCAAAACAGTGTTGAAAACCAGACTCCGAGGCGCAAGACAAGGCTTTAAATTTCTTTATGTTTCAGTTGCAGCAGGAGTCAGCGTTTTTGATGAGATGCTGGCTTCTTAGTGCCTTGTCTAAACTTCACAGGTTTATATCTTAGACAGGAGCTCCCCTGTGTGGTCATTTCCATTACTGCAGGCAAATTTATTTCGAGAAGTATTAAGACCCTGCTTTCGATTCTTATAGTATATGTGAGCTTTATGGTCTCCAAAAGACTGGTATTGGTGACTCTTGCCCCAAAGGTTGGGAGTCAAATTATGGAAGCGGACGATATCTCTCGAGATTATGAACACCCTTAATGTCCTGGAATGTCCGCAAGAAGTTCCGATTCACAGTCCACTACCAGATTTGAAAATTCTAACCCCGAAGAGTATACTGTTCCCGTCCAGTCTTAGGTGAGATTAGCTTGGCTGCTGGTCCCCATCAGTGCCAGTGCGTGAAAGGTACTTCCGACAGCTGCACCCTGGGGAATCCTGTGTCCATCTGTATTCTCCGGTCATGTCCAGATCTTGTGGATATTGATGATCCCAGATTAGTGCACATCCTGAAGGTTCCGCACCAAGAGAAATGGCTGATAGTTCTGTAATATACAGTGTTGCGTCGCGCCGTACAAGTAGCAAGGTTTTGACAGGAGAGCTGGGCAAGGGAGCTTCAGGATGGCTATGCCAAAATCCTATGCGTCATCTCTCTCCAAGTTCGCTAGATCTTCAGACTCCCCGTCAAAGAGCTCCTCACCAACAACAGAGGGAGTTTCCAACTCAAAAATTACCGTCTCGGGGCCGCATTCTCCGGTCACGAAAGCTGACTTTCTGGAAATTCTAAAAGAACTCAAGCTATTCAGGCAAGATTTTACTAAGGCGGTAGGCGATATCCGGGCGGACCTCAAATCACTGGATGACAGAGTCACACAAACCGAGGATCAATAAGTAGCGGGGAGTCAGACATGGACTTGCATCTATTAGCTTTCCAATCCAAAATCAAACACAAATTAGATCATCTTCACAAAGGATCTCAATGGATGGAGACCAAGACGAATTGGAGTAAGAATCATCAAAAGAGACGCAATAAATGATTCAGGGTAGTGTATTGGGGCTTCACCGAACAAAACGTGAGGATGCAACGAGGAATATCCGTTGGCTCTTAATGCAGGGGAGGGCTCTGTTGCCTTATTTTGCGGGGGTGCGCAACTGCTCTCCTAAACCAGGTACGTTCTGGAAAGTGAAGGGCTCACTGGAAGTCATGAGCTCGAAGGCTGACTTTTAGCATGCAGTGGATCTACGCTGTTGCGGAAGTAATAAGTGCTTAGCGGTTTTTAGCTTTATTGTGAAGATTATGCACACAGTGATAAGGCTTTAATGAGAAAGATATTGAGGGCGCAAACGTGCAGACAAACTAGGTCAGCGTGGTCTTTGTAAACGGTCCAACGGAGGGGGTCCATGAGTATTCGACAAGACCTAGTCGTCAATATACTGTATCTGGAAGCGCGCATAGAAGTGTTCACAGCCTCCTCCTAACTCTAAGCACTGCTAGAATATCTGCAACTCCATCTCAGGCCGTATTGTGGGAGCTTTTTCCCTTTGCAACTTACTGTTTGACTGGAAATAATGTGTGCACAAAAATATTGTCAGATTTATCAACGGTGATGGAGTTCTTTGGAAGCTGATACCAACATGGCTGGAATGGAATTCTCGGTGGTCTCGAGAAACGAGTGAATGCTGTAAATTGGGAGAACGATCCTTACCCAAATCCGAGACGCAAAGTCCCCAGGGGTCCTGGCAAGACGTCCAGCTACCGGACCTAAGAACCAACTTGTCGAGAATGAGATGGGACATTTCAGCTTCCACTTGAATTTTCCAATGCTTTGTCTTTTTCATATAGTGGCTTACATTAAGGATAGCATTACCTCCTTCTAGTACTGGTTAGGGTTCAAACCTCCAAATACTCAATTGGTGTTTTATGCTGTTTGCGGTTGTTTTAACGGAACCATGACCTGGTGTCCAGGGGATTTTGAGGGAGGTGGGTTCGATCCGGGCCCCACGGGTTCATCTGCGGAAAGGAAGGTGATCAGAAGGGGAGGACTTCTTGTTGGGGAGGATGTTATCAGATCGGGCGCATGGGTAAACTGGGGGAAAAAATAGTGAAGAACTTTTCTTAGGAAATGTCTGGTACTTAGGATTACTGAGATGGGAGGAAGAGGGGGAGGGTAAGGAGGGGGGAGTGGTAGGGAGCATTTATGGATAACAAATGTATACAGCCTGCCCTCTTTAATGACGACCAGTAGGTGTGCGCGAATTTGTGGGATTGTTTTTATGTTTGGTTTACTTCCTGCTTAGTATGAAGGAGATACTGATATACGGCGGGCGGTGGGCGGATGGCCGGTAGGGCCCCAGCGCATATATAGAGCCTGGTCTAGTTAGGGGTTGCGGGAGTGGGGGTGTAGGGGTATAGCGGGGACTGGGGGGGAAGAGGAGAGGATTTCAGATGGGCCCTTGCAAGTAGGTTACGACCGGCTACTCTGATGAATTGGGTTATTCTTCCATTGTATCCGCCAGACTCTAATTTGAGATGGGTTTGCCCGCGGATCGGCATATGGTGGGAGATGGAGATTGGTCACAGGATATGTTGTCACGTGGATGGTATTGTCCTCTTAATGATTGGGAATGGT